>CP129454.1:56882500-58312500 GCA_030445155.1 Quercus variabilis | reverse complement strand
AAATATTTAAAAATGAAAACAAATTTAAATTGCGAGTCAATAAGAAATAAAAAAATAGAAGCACAAAACTTAAGGACTTGCTTTTCATGAAAAAAACTAAGGACTTGTTGTTTTCTCGTGTGTTTTCGGAATACATGCCATGGACACGTTGAATCCAGAACCCATCTTCTTTCGACAAGTGATGGGTCCTACTTCTTCTAATAATTGTGCCTTTTCTTCCTTTCGGCTGGTGATGGGTCCTACTTGTTCCAATAATTGTGCCTTTTCTTTTTTTCTGCCTGTGGTGTGGGTTGAAATTTTAGGCTTTTAGCACATTAATTTACGAGTCTTTTGGTTAAATATTGCTAAATTTGAAACTTATTTGTGTTATAGGTACTGTTACAACTTATTTAGGGATATGAGGAGAGAGATTGAATTTCGACAACAGTGTTGCCGAAATTCCAAGAAAAGTAGGAGAGAGAATGAGAAAAAGGTTGGAGAGAGAAAAGTTGAATTACGGCAATGGCATTGCCGCAATTCATTCGGCCTAACTGTGCTGACCGAGTGGCTGTGTAAGAAGTGCTCTGACCGAAAGTGCAAGTGCTCAAAAGAAAGTAATTGTGGCAATGATATTGCTGAAAATGGGAGGGGAAAAAAAAGAAAAGTGAATGCCAAAATCTGGGAAAGAATTAAAGAAAAAATATAATGTGCTACGTACACAATATTTTTACAATATTTTCACAATAAATCACAAGTAACTAGTTATTATTAATTCAAATTTAAATTTAACATTGAGATTACTATTTTAATCTAACAATAACAACAAGTAACAACCTGATACTTAAAATTTATTGTAAAAATTGTGTGCACTTATCATTTAAAAAAAAAAAAAAGTGTAATGGATTTGCCGAAAATTTTGTGGCAATTGTGGCTTGCCAAAAATGGGAGGAAAAAACAATGTTTCAATGGGTTTGTGGCATTGCTGAATTTTTTTTTTTTTTTTTTTTAGCAATTGTGGCAATGCCATTGCCAAAAAAGAAAAAAAAGAAAAAAAAACTTTTTTTCCCAACCGTGGCAATGGCATTGCCGAAATTGTGGGGAAAAAATTCTAAGTATTAGGTTGTTACTTGTTGTTATTGTTAGATTAAAATAGTAATCTCAATGTTAAATTTAAATTTGAACTAATAATAACTAGTTACTTGTGATTTATTGTGAAATTATTGTAAAAATATTATGTACATAGCACATTATATTTTTCTTTAATTCTTCCTCAGATTTTGGCATTCACTTTTTTTTTCCCCTCCCATTTTCAGCAATACCATTGCCACAGTTACTTTCTTTTGGGCACTCGCACTTTCGATCAGAGCACTTCTCACACAGCCACTCGGTCAGCACAGTTGGGCAGAATGAATTGCGGCAATGCCATTGCCGTAATTCAACTTTTCTCTCTCCAGTCTTTTTCTCATTCTCCCTCCTACTTTTCTTGGAATTTCAACAACATTATTACCGAAATTCAATCTCTCTCCTCAAATTCCTAAATAAGTTGTAACAGTACCTATAACGCAAATAAGTTTCAAATTTAGCAATATTTAGCCAAAAGACTCTTAATTTACATGCTCTCAACTTTTTACAATAAAAGAGCAACCATATCAGTTTGTCTAAAAATTTTCACCTATTTTATACTAAAAATTTACTTTTTCTATTTTACACTATCACATTTTTAAAATACCCACATCATTTTATCTATTTTACAAATCTATTCTAATTAAATAATTTTTTTTATTGTTTTTTTTATTATTTATTAATACCCATTCTCTCTTATAAACACCCACAACATCAACTCCCTCACCCGTTCCTCTCTTTCCCTCACTCTCTTCCTCACAACCGCCTCACCAGCCCGCCGTCGCCACCAATCCAGCTCGCTGCCTTAGCCCTTCGCCAATTTGGCCTCCCTCTCACTTTCGCCCTCCCTCTTTCCTTCACCCCTCCCTCTCTTCCTCCACCATCGACCCTTCGCCTCCCACCCCAATTGACGACCCTTCACCTCCCACCCTCAACCGATGACAGCAAAGGAAGATCTGGTAGCAACAATGGAAGACCATTGGGCGATAGCAGATCCAGCTCCGTTGGGCATTTCACGTGAGTTTTCCGTTGAGTATGGTTTGGGCTGGGTTTTCCGATGGGGTTGGACTGTTTTTGGGTTGGGTTTACCAGTGAGTTTTGATTGACTTTGAGTTGGGTTTGTCTTGATTTTGAGTTGGATTTTCAAATTGCTTTTCCGTTGATTTTGGGTTAATTTTATGTCGATTTTAGGTTAATTCTCTGTGCTAGGTTGTGGTGTTTGGCAGTGGCGCTGGGTTTGGTGGTTGGGTGGTTATTCTGGCGCGCTGGGTTGTTGTAAATGTTGGGGAAGAGAAGGAGTTTGATAGAGGAGAGAGAAAAAAGAATTAAAAATTTGTTTACACAGTGAACAGTAACGGTGTATATATGCACGTTTACTATTCATTTGCAAGACCATTATGTATATTTAGACATTTTTACAAAGACTAATGTGGGGGGTTTTTGGATTAAAATATGCAAAATTGAGCACTTTTTTGTATTATAGAAGACTATTCACGAGCTGGAATGGATGCTTTAAAACCATTTTTTTGCTTTATAATTATTGTAAATACGTGTTTTCACAAATTTTTTTTTTTAAATTACAGTTTTTACATTATTTTAAAGAACGATACTAAAAATTTCCAACCAAATGGGCATTTAGGTTGTATTTACAATGTAAACACTCAAAAAATAGCAAATGTACATTTGCAAAATAGTGTACAATATTTACCATATTTTGTAAATGTATATGACATTTACCACTTTTTGTGTGTCTATAATATAAATTTACATTGTACTGTACTACCGTACAATGGAAAAGAAGAAAATTTCAATGAAGTTTTAGACTCGTTAGCCATTATAAAGAGAAAATGAAGGAAATTAAAAGACATGGATCGACCATTGGAAACTTCTGTTTTTACATGAATAATTCTATGGAAAACATTGGTTAAGTCAAATACATATATGTAAAATTTACCCCCATTATTTAACCTATATATATATATATAGATATAGATAGAAATGTATCATTTATTATTGCTATGCTCCAGTTGAGTCATATCAGTAGTTATGTCATTATCTTCTTCTTCTTCTTCTTTTCTAATTTTTCCTATATATGTTTTTAAACATTTTCTCCTTTAAGGTTGCTTAAAAAGTCCATTATTTAAAAATTAAAATATCTTTTAACTATCATTTTTATTATTAATCTATATCTATATATATCTAAAAGTTAAAATGTAGTATTTATTATTGCTATACTCCAGTTGAGCCACATCCGCAGCCACGTCATTATCTTTTTTGTTTCCAATTTTTCCTATATTTTATTTTTTACATATTTTCTCATTTAAGGTCACTTAAAAAGTTTGCTATTTGAAAATTAAAATATATTTTAACCATTATTTTTATTATTAATTTTCCAAAACTCTTCCTTCCCTTTACCTCTTCATCTCCCCATTAATTTACCTTAATATCTTTCTCTCTACCAAGGGAGTTGATTTTGTATCGTACCAGTCGGTATAGCCGATATTTACTGTTTCGATACCTCTACCAGTACAGAAACATGATTGTTTCATTATTGTTTAAATATCAACCCATATTGAATTGTTTTGGCCAAATCGGATAAAATACCGTATTTAGGCCGGTAAATGCATATTGGACCAAAAAAAAAAGGTGTTCTCACTCTCTCGATCTCTCCACTCACTGGTGTCACTCACAATTTCTTAGCCTCATACCGCATGGTCTCTCCTCTCTCAAATTCTAGATCTTCTTGACATAACAATATGCAAAACCAATATTTCTCTCTCTCTCTCTCTCTCTCTCTCTCTCTCTCTCTCTCTCTCTCTCTCTCCCCCCGTTGCGTACAACTTAAGCTAGATTTTAGCTTCTTTAAACACCCAATAAATTTGACAGCTTGCAAAAGTTTTGTTTAAAGTCAAAAGAAACTTTCATATGTCAGTTTTTTTTTTCTTTTTTTTTTTCTAACCCCTAAAAACTGTCAAAAGTCCTCTCAAATGTCAGTTATTGTACCCTTTTTTTTAAGCCCTTAGTTAGTTCGCGTGTGAAAGGTAAGCTTGTATTTTAAATTTAAATAGGTTTAAGATTACAAATTAGTCTAATCTAAGAATTTATATATATGGGCTTTAAACACTATTTATATATATATATATATATATATATTTTTTTTTTTTTTAATTTAGCAGTAATTTTGAAACAGTATGTCAATATTGACCCCAATGCTAATGCTCTAAAATAATTAACAAAAAATAACTAACTGTTTAGGGACTAACTAACTATTTTAGGCACTAAATTGACTAGTTTTGAAAAGTTTTGTACTTAATTGACATTAGACAAAACTTGGGTATGTTAGTGGAATTTACCCAACTAGAAAAAAGAAACTGACACATAGTTAAAAAGCAAAGAAATTTATCCTTGAGTTATTGACACATAAAAGCAAGGAAGTCAATACCGTATCGGAGGCTATACCGGTTTGGTCACCGGTACGATATATTTTGAATACCGGTCAATATCAGTGTACCGTTTTGGTTTATCACTATTTTATATATTTAATATATGTATACACACAGAAACACACACACACACACACACACACACACACACACACACACACACACACACACACACACAAAATCTCTATTTACCATAAAACATTACCTCAAAAATTCCTGTTTACCATAAGAGTCCATTTAGGAACAGTTTATTTAGCTGAAAGTGAAAAGTTTTTGCTAAAAGAACGGTAGATAAAGCTAAAAGGTAGCTGAAATAGTATAGTGATACCTATGAGTAGTACTAAAAAGTACAATAGGACCCATGAATAATAACAAAAATAAACTGAATAGTAGTAAAAATAAGCTAAATAATAATAATAATAAAATTAGTTTTTTAAGCCAATGCCAAACAGTAAAAATGGCTAGTTTTTTAAGCCAATGCCAAACAAGTAAAATAAGCTGGCCAATACCAAACCCAACATGAGTAAACCAAAACGGGAAAAAAAAAAGAAAAGAAAAAAGAAAAGGGGAATGACGTTGTTCCCCTTCCCCTGGAAATCAAAACAATCTGATACCCTAACCACCCGAGTATCTAAGTATTTTGGGAGAAAGAAAGAGGGGAAAGAGAGAGACTTAGAGATCGTTAAAGGGAGAGTGAGAGATTGCAAGATCGGACCGTGGGGGAAAGAGAGTTCGAGACAGAAAGAGAAAGCAAGATCGAGACGGAGAGAAAAAGCGAGATCAAAATCGAGATAGAGGGATGTTGAGTGAGGGGGAAGACAGACCAAGAACGAGATGAGGTTTCCCGGCGGGCTAGCATTAGCTCCGGCTCTGGCCAAGTGCAGTAGCTTTGGGTAAGTTCTGAAAATTAGTGAGAATTTTTCTTTGGGATTTCTCTATCTTTACCCGGTATCCATTTACCGGCCGAAACAGCCAGATTTTGCCAGTACAAGTCCGGTACGGTTGGTATTTTTTCCAATACAAAATAAGGAGGGTATCTGTCAAGGAAGCTGATACCATACCGTACCAGCCGGTATGGCCGGAATTCTTTGTACCGGTTGATGAACTGATACCGAGACACCTTCAAAATGTACCGCTCAAGATACTGGCCTATATCGGACAATATCGGCTGTACCGGAGTATACCGGACATTTCAGCCGGAAAAGAGAAATTCGATTGGTACAAAAACTAAAAGGAAAATTAGAAGAAATGCATGATTTGAACAAACCCCAGTGCAGCAAGTTGCCACCACATTGACATTGCCGATTAGATCTTCTTCTTCCTCTTTTTTTTTTTCTTCTTCTCGTCTGTTTTCTTTCTCCGTTGCTCTGACTTCTTCTCTTTTTGGCTGAACAAAAACAATGCTATGGGGTTTCTCTTTCATTGTTTTGTGTGTTATTTGAAATTTCCTAAGCCCTTTCACACGTGACTAACCTTGAAAATGTCAAAAACTTATATTTTTTTAATAAAAGATGGGCTGAATGGTTCAGCCTTTCCTTTCTTTTCAATTTTGAGCCCTACGTTATGTGATGCATTAATTGCATCACATCAATAGAACTTCTTTTTTTTTTTTTAAGTGGCAACTTTTTAGTTTTGTTTGTATGAATATGCAATGAGTAATTAAGTTTTTTGTTTTTTATATTGTGTGTTTTTTTTTTATGCAATGAAGAATTTAACTAATGTTTTATAGTAAATAGAGATTTTTGAGGTAATGTTTTATGGTAAATAGAGATTTTGTGTGTGTGTGTATATATATATATATATATGAAATATATAAAATAGTGATAAACCCGAAACGGTATACCGGTATTGACTGGTATTCGAAATATATCATACTGCTGGCCAAACCGGTACAGCCTCCGGTACGGTATTGACTCCCTTCGTATCTGTACCGGTGCACTGGCCGGTACGGTATATACCGGTTAGTACGGTACGGAATTGACTTCTTTGCATAAAGTCACTTTTTGCTTTTATCCTAATTCCTATGCAATGGTGAAAAATATTGTGTTACACAGAGTAACCAAAATTCGCAACAATTTTATAATATTTTAAAATTTTAAATTTTGATATCACGTATGGTCCATCTTAATTTGTAATTAAAGTTTTTTTAATAGCCATGTTACCAAATATGAGACTGTGAGCTATATTTGGAAAAGTTGTGAAATCTTTGTGATTATTTGTTGTCCTAAATTACGCACATAACATTAATGTTTATCTTGTGAATCTTGTCCCACCTTTTCACTATTCTCTAGTAGACTCATTCACGGCAACTCATTCTTCTTCTTCTTCTTCTTCTTCTCTTTTTTTTTTTTTTTTTTTTTTGGTCTCACCTCCCATATTTACACAAAATAATAATTAAAAAAAAAAAAAAAACTAAATGCTGGGTTTTGGCTATAAATTGATGCATATTTTATTTTGCAAGTATATTACCATATTCTTAAAAGTTAAAACTTTTAGATTGATTTAGTTTTCCAATTTATTTTAAGGAACAAATTAGATGTTTAAGTTTATATATTTAGATTAATTTTTTACTTTGATTATTAGTAATTATTAAACTGTGTTTGTTTCTTTATTTTGATGATATAAAATAGATACTTGTACATTTTTTATTTATATTAGATTTTGTATGATAATTATATTAGTTTACATTTTTTTTATTGATCGATTAATATTTTTTGAAATTAATTTTGCTTTTAATCTTGTCCCTCCTAATCTCTAAACTGAAATCCTAGCTCTGCCACAGCTTGTTTGCCAACAATTATCAAGTTCTAGAAGAGGTGGGGTGGGACAAAAATCATTACTATTTTTTTATTAATAATTATCAATTTCAAATGATGTTATTTTTTTTTGTTTATTTTAAATCTAGTAAATAGATTATGTATGGAAATAAAATCTAATAATTCAAATTATAGACAAATATCTACTAAATTAATTATAGTTGGAACTCTTCTGAAATTTTGAACATAGAAACGAATATAACCTTATAGAATCCAAAAATGATAGGTGTGTACATGCTAGGCTCAAAGACTGTGGCATTTGCTAAGTTCTGAGATGCCCAGTTTTCCACATATCACAATTTTCAAACCTGGAGGCCGCAACCCAATTTTAGAAATACAAATAAAAATAAATAAAGGACTTTGTTTATATTGTATTTGCAAATTAAACTTGCAAAAAGTAACAAATATTTTACATATCTAAAAAAGTGTACAACATTTGCCGCTTTATGTGTTTACAATGTAAATTCACCATGTACCAAGGAAAACGATCTCATTCTGTACCGGCCGGTACCGTTGAAATATTCCATTCTAGCACCTGAATCGGTACAAAAACAGGGCTGAATCGTGTCGCCCAAAATACCGGGCTGTATCGACTTGTTTCAGCTATTCGGGCAAATTTCGAAGCTTTTTGGCGGTATTTTCGTTTCAGACCGGTGCAAATATAATTGGGTTTTTTTGAAAAAACTTAATAGTTATAGCAACTAGTGACAATCATTGGAGCATCAGCTTGCTAGATCATCAACAACATCATCTTCTTCTTCGTTTTAGCCACTTAGATCTTCTTTTTAGCCATTGTAAGCGCTCCCTTCTTCGTCTGCTCTCTCCCTGCTTCGTTTGCTCTACTTGTTTAAATTCTTTCTCTACTTTTTTGAGAAGCTTTCTCTACTTGAATGTTTTAAATTTTACATTAATGCTGGACTAGTATAAGTTGTACTGCTATACCTACATTTCTACATTCAACTCAGTTTCTCTTGGTTTCTTTGCCAAAAGCATAAGAGCATTCATATTGGGAATCCTATATGCCATATGTATGTTCAGTTTAGCATAAAAGCCCAAAAAATCCTCTCCATCCGGCCTCTCTCTCTCATCACATCTCTTTCTCACGGTGGCCTATTCTGGCGTGGGTTGTGGGTCCGACATCGGTGTGGTCGAATTTCATCGGATTGTCGTACACAGGTGGGACCGAAGAGTTCACCTGACCATTCGAAGCCGCCAAGTACATCGGATTAGGGTTAGGGTTAAGGTTAGGGATTGGGTTTTGTGGAGGTTTATAGCTGGGAGAAGGCGCTTAATGGTGATCAAACGGTGGATAATAGGGCAGCAGTGGTGGCTGTGATTGAGGCTGATTTGGCAGTTAATACGACACATGAGAATTGAAAGGAGGGAAAGACGATTGTTGTGGCAGAGAATTGAAGGAAGGTGAGTTCAAATTGGGGTTTAAAGCTAAGGTATTATATGAAGGAGTTATGGGAGTCGAAATTGGAGCAGGGATGGGATCAGGATTTTGAGAAAATGGAGGGTATGTGGAGGGATAAGCGGAGTAATCGGCAGAGGAAGAGGAGGTGTATCTGGAGGTGAACGGTAGCGCAGAGGCATAAGGATTCGGGAAAGGATCGGAGGGGTTCGGGTTCGGGTTTGGAAAGTGAGAGTATTGTTGGTAATATGGAGCAGAGCCGTAATCTCCTTGTTGCATCGCATGGGTTTGCGGCCGCGTGGTATGGTGGTTTGCGGTCGCGTGTTCATGGGTTTCCGGCATGGTTTGCAGCGGTGAGATCGGTTTGTAGCTGGGTTTGTGGGTTCAACAGCGAGATCAGTTTGTTTCCAGCCTGTTCATGGGTTTGTTTGATTGTTTTTTAATGGGTTTGTAGCTAGGTTTATGGGTCATGGCAGAGGTGGAGTGGCAATGGGTTTTGGGGCTGAGGTTTTAGGGGTTGCCGTGGGGTGGTGGTGTGGCCATGGGTTTTGGTTTGGGTATGTCCTTTGTGGTGGTGGTGGTTGTAGCAGGTTGTTGTAGATGTGATTTGGGTTTTTGTTTTTATTTGGGGTATGGGGATATATTATTTTATTATGTAGAAATATTATTTTAATGTGTTGTATTGTAAAATAAAAGTTAGGATGCTCGGAGTATTGTAAAATTGTATTATATAATTGATAAAGTAGTTTTTTAGGACGGTAAAATAGGATGTGATAGAATTCCCGGATGTGAATGCTCTAAAAGCCTCTTATTTTATTTTCTTTTTCCAAAGCCACGTGACACACCTTTGTTCTTATCTCTTGCTTATTTTGCTCTTTCAATTAATTTTTTTTTTTTTAGTCAATTGCTTAGATGGGCAAGTGTCAACTTCTAGTTGCATGGAGTATAATTTACTCTATTTAACTAATTACGTGGGTCATAAATAGAAATTGAGCTATTCTTAAAATGTATTATCAAATTCTTTAAGTCGTAAAGAACATAAAAGGTATAGGCTTTAAGAGAATTATTATTATTATTATTATAGCGATAATTCCGAAACGGTACACCGGTATGAACTGGTACTGAAATATTCCGTTCCAATAACCAAACCGAAATAGACTTTGGTACAATATTGACTCCCTTGCAATGTACTGTAAAGAATTTCCCAAAAAAACAAACAATCTTTTTTTCTTTCAAAGTGTTAAATTTGGTGGCTGCTTGTTTTAATAATTGAGAGAGGGAAGGAAATTTCAACGAAGTTTTGTCATTGGCATTTAGCCATGAGAGAGAGAGAGAGAGAGAGAGAGAGAGAGAGAGAGAGAAGAAAAAGAAATGGATCAACGACCATTAGAAACTTTCAATTTCACATGAATAATGCTAAGAAAAACACTAGTCAAGTCAATCCATTTATGTAATATAAGAACTCCTTGAAAATTGCTTGAACACTCCTCTTTTCATCTATTCTCTTCCTCCTATTCTTCACAAGATATTACCTTCTCTCTCTCTCTCTCTTCAGAGTCTATTATTACCTTCTCTCTCTCTCCTTCTTACTCTTGCTAACCTCCACTATTGACCGCATCTACCTATTTCAAAGCTTGAAGCTACTACAGTAAATGCACTCTCACATGTCTTCTATGCTGTTATTATTATTATTAGTATTATTATTTGCTTTTTTCTTTTATATCTTGGCTTGATGATGTCTGAAAAATCACCAACGAATTACACGTCACTCACACGCTCCAAAAATTAATTGCACAATAAGGAAGAGAAAAAACCTACTGAGAGCACCGGTGTGGTGCCGGCCAAATACTCTCCGAAGGTCAAGTTAGAACCTTTTACAACTCCAGAGTGCTAGAGAGGGTTAATTACGCGTACCTTGATTTGTGAGGGTGTTGGAGCTTTTATAGTAGTCAAAAGTTGAACTCTTTTAGTTGGAGTCGAAGTCCTTTCCTTGTAGAAATCATCTTTAAGAGTCCAAAATGTGGTGGACAAGTCTTTTCCTTATAGGGAAGATCTTCACCAATGTATGTAATCTATAGAATCCACTTTGCACCAGGATTCTGTTTAAGACTTTCTGAGAATGGGCCACAAGTATTCCCATCAAGAGGCCCAGCAGGCCCATGGCCGATCAGTCCATTCCTCTCTCATCCGTCCATTCCGGATTCGTCCTCAACAGGCCTTGCACATATAGGCTCGTCTACCTTTCAGCCCACGAACCATTATCAGCCCGTTCCGTCATACTAGGTATCGTAGCCGTACATTTTTCAACCTTTCATGGCTGAATTAATATTTTAATAAACACAACGAAAGATAATAACCTCTTCCATTTTCTGTCTCCTTAGAGGGTAAAGTGGCCATTTTACACTAACTCTAGGCTTAGTCAAATCTTCTCTGTTGGGGCATGGGACATGAGAGACATGTATTGTGCAAAACCAATAACTCATGGAGAACCTAGACAATTTGCTAAACCAGAACAAGCACCTGACAATTTAATAACTTAGCATTTAATGCTAGTTGTTTTAGATCCTTCAAATTTAGCTAATTAGTCAAACCATTAACTTGATAGGGAAGCATTTTTCATGGTCTCTAGCCAACGAGCTACTAAAGGGCCTTAAATCCTTATAATGATATAAAGTCATTCTAGCTGATGAGTTGGTTACGAAAAAAACCATGAATTTCATGAGGTTTTAGTGGCAGCTAGGGCTGTCCACCCACGATTCAAAATCGACCAGAACTGACTCACCCGCAACCAACCCAAGAGCTCTAGCGGCCGATGGCTGGCAGTGGGTTACAGATCCCAAAAACCGACTCCGGTGAGTTGGTTGGCGGGTTCTCTCCTCTAAAACCCGCTCCAACCAATCCGACCATGAAACTTACCAAAATTTGGTAATCCAAGCTTTTTCTAGCAAGTTTTTGGTCAAAATACTTTAGATCCAACGAGATTTATGCTGGATTTGGGGTGATCTCACCAAATCTAGTGAGATCTCAGCTAGATTTGGTGGAAATCTCACTAAATGTAGCTAGATATCACTAGATCCAGCAAGATCTCCACCAAATTTAGTGAGAATTCACTTGAAATGCAATGTTTTGGTTGGGTTTTTCTCCACCGTGGACTATTTTGACCAAACTGATCACTTTCCAACGCGAAATCTGAACACTCCAATTTGACTCCCTCGTCATATGAAAAGAAGACCATACGACATTAATGGCGCAACCATTAATACTTTTGTTATCGACGAGCTTCAACAAACCGAAAGGCCAATCATGAGCTGGTCAAATCTCCATTTAAGCTTAGGCAAACATTACTCAAACAGCCAAAAGAGCCATTATGAGGCCAACGACGGTTAAACTATTAATGAGTCTCCCAATGACTATATCAAGACTATAAATAAGCCACCAAACACAGGAAACAAGGTACACAATTCAAACACATAGAATTGCATTCTTATTCTCTAAGAGATATTGAGAACCCTACTGACTTAATTATCAGAGAACCGTTAGCTAACGCCACTTTAGTGTCTTTCTCTCTCATCTTTGCGAGGAATGTGACCTGTCATAAGTTTTGACGAGGCTATCGACTGACGATAATTTTTTACTTCATTAGTAGTTATTAAAAAACTTAAATTATACAAAATCTAATAAAAAGATAATTAACTCTATATATTGACAACAAAAAAAGAACAAAAAAGAAAAAGAAAAAGAAAAATGAAAAACACCCAAATACATAAAGTTTGATGTCCACATTCAAGCCTAGAACTCTATTTTAGATATATAAATAAAAAAGAACAAAGTTTAGCTACAAATCCAATTTTTTTTTTTTTTGAACTAAATTTTGTCAAATCTACCATTGGATTAGTTTTTCTTCTTATATCCTTCATGCTTGTAAAAAATTTTAAAAATTAAATATCAATAGCTATGTTATCAATAAATTGTTTAAATTACAAATTTTTGTAATTTAAAATTATGCATAAAATATAATATTTTAGATTAAATAATAAATAATATTCGATTAACACAAAATTTGACTTATGTATTAAGAACGTAAAAAACATGTAATCCAATTGTTAGATTTTTTAAATGAGATTAAATTCTATAAAAAAGGAGTGTAAAATCCATATTTTACCCCATCCAATAAGTGATTGCCACGTCAGCATTTTACTTAAAATTCAATACATTCTACCACACCTAATAACTTCTCAATAAATTCCCAAGTTGGTTGGATTTAAATATGGGTATTAGAATTGATTAAGTGTTATTGTATTTATTCTTAAATATGTGATAAGATGATGTGATATGTTAGGACTGGAGGGGTAAAACATAGGTTTTACACCACGTCCTTATAGAATTTAATTTCTTTTTAAATATGTAATAATATTAGTGATATTAAGTAAGATTGTAGTTTTATGTTATAACTAAATTTGTTCATAAAAAAAAAATAAAGGCCTTTATATTTATATATTTATCGGTAGAAAGAGAGAAGCTTGGTTGGTAGAGAAAAAAAATAGCAAAAGAGATAGAAATAAAAGAGAATCAATCAAAGGCAAAGCGGGCGAGGATTTGAAGAAGAAAGAGTAAAATGAGGCAAATCTATATTAGAATATATTTTTTTTTGGCCGACAAACATCAACACGACAAAAAAAAAGAGATTTAGATCTATTAGAAATAAAATCAGTGAGAAATACTTTTTGAATAACAAATGCTTTTCTTCTTAGGTTTTTTTTTTTTTTTTTCATAAATTGTATTCGCTTATTTTCTTAATTTTGTCTTTTTTTTTTCAGTTATAGGCCTCATGGCAGATAAAAGTGTGCAAATGGTAACTTTAACTTTGACTTTATTTTTGTTAAAGTTAAAGTATTTTTGTCAAAATGAAAACTTTAAAGTTAAAAGTATTTTTCTTTCAGTTACTTATGGGCCAAAGGAAAGTTGTTACAGTAATTTTGATATTTTAACGTAAATTTAGTTGCAAGAGGGCAGTAGAGAGTGGGAGAGAGAGAAATAACAAAACTCTTCTAGAGTGAGAGAGAGAGAGAGCGTGCTGGTAATTTATGTAATTTGTTATTATTATTTTTTTCATTTATGATTAATTAAGATATGAGTATATTGTTCCTCTTTTCAATGTTGGGTTCAGATCTTCCTTTCACATCCATTGCTGGTAATCTACCGATTGAGGTCTAGTTCTTTTTGTTTCTCTAATTCTTCCCAACGTTCACTGCATCTACCTATCTGCAAGCTATTTATGTAAGTTCTCTTTGCCTCTTTGACATGTCTCTGTGCTATTTACTTATTTTCTTTTCTTTTCTTTTTTTGGTTGAGGAAAAAATAGTTTATTAACGCAACCAAAGGAGATAGCATGGAATATTATTGAATTTATCAGGTTCAAAGTTCAAACCACAGCCAAAACAGAAAATTAAAAAGTGAAATTAACAACAAAAATTTTACGAGTTTTAAAATAAGTATAATACAAATGAACACTCATTTGAAGGAATCTTTTCTCAGTCGCACAACCCAGTCTTTAGCTTGGCAGGTGAAAGTCAAGAGAGTAGTGAAGTATTTATGGGTGGGTTTGGAAAAAATTTTCCAATAGAAAGATTCGTCGAATTCCTCCGAGAGTATCACAAGTTCATTACTTGTTTGCCAACAATTATCAAGTTCCAAAAGAGGTGGGGTGGCCAAAAATCGTAAATATTTTTTTTCCAATAATTATCAATTTCAAATGATGTTATTTTTTTCTTTTGTTTATTTTAAATCTAGTAAATAGATTATGTGGGGGAAGAGCCCAATCTAACGTAATGGGCCTAGGGCCTTATTTGAGGATTATTGTGTGTCCGAAGAGAAGGAATTGGTTGAGATAAAGTCCATATGGAAGAAGAATACCTGGAAACGAAGGAGTACAATCCGAAGAGATTACCAGCGGTCCGAAGAGGTCCTACTCCTCGGAGACGAATAGTATTGATTAATCAAACGTGTGGAAGATCCGAATGGTCTTCCTAGGAACCCTAATGATCAAGATAAGCTCTGAGTATATCTAGAGACGATAAGAATGAAGAAATATCTAAAGAAAAAGCTGCTACCACCGTATTAAATGCACTGCAGCAACTTTTCTAGCCGCATTTATATGAGAAAAACCCCTGAACAGTGTAATCTCAGCTACCGCCACTCACAAAAAGCTAAAGAAGATACATGACATGACATACACTCAAGTAGGTACCCAGATGAAGAATAAGTGGACGATGGAGATGAGGGGGAAGGATACTATATAAAGAAGAAGGGCTCCTGATGGGGAGGAGGAGGAGAAGAGAAAAAAGAAAGGTTTTACTGTAGCCCTAAGAATTGTAACTAGTATTCAATTTATCATAAGTCTCTCCGGACTTCAGCTTATTTGATCTTTACGTATATTTTTATCTTGGTTTATACTTGGATGTTGTGATCAACCGTTGTGAGCTCCACAGTCAACTTAGCTCTATCATCCACACTCTACAAATTTATTGTTTTGGCATTGGGCCACAAATCCTAACCCTACAGATTATACTATATGGAAATCAAATCTAATAATAATTCTACGAAAAACACTGGTTAAGTCAAATTAATACATATATGTAATGTAATTTACCCCTGTTTTTCAATTAATTTAAAGAGTCAAACAAGTCAACCCATCAAATTTTAATGCAACTTATATATATATATATATATATATTACCATGTAACTGGGTTTACAAATTAGCAATAAGTTGCTATACTATTACTTCCTTTCTAGGGTCCGTTTGGATAGCACTTATTGTTGTTGAAAGTTGATAAAAACTGATTGTTGCTGAAAACACTGTAGCAAAATAATTTTTAAATGTGTGAATAGTGTTGTGAGACCCACTTTTAATATTAAATATTGTGTGAACAATGTGTGAACAGTGCACGCACAGTACACGCACAATGAATTTTGTCCCCCAAAGTCAATAAGTGCGGCAAAAAAAAAAGAAAAAAAAAAAAGAGAAAACGCGAAGCTGGAAAATGCACCGCAACTAAGCCCCTGTTTGGCCACCTTTTTTTGCTCACTCAATTTCCGTCACTCAATTTCCATCACTCATCACTCATCACTCATAACTCATCACCCATCACTCATCACTCATCACTCTAAAATATACACTTGTTTGGCACCATCACTCTATTTCAATAACTCAATATTTTTCACACTATTCATGGACCCCATCTCTGTCACTTGGTCAGATTTTTTTTTCTCCATTTTTCTTTCTTCTTTCTCAGTTCTTCAGTTCGTTCTTTTTTTATTTTTCATTTTTCTCCCTTTTCACCTCTATCATCTCAGATTTCTCATCCAGAACAAAATTAAACATGCATAAATATATTCTAGAACAAACCTAGATTTCTCAATCATGAAAAAAAAAAAAAAAAAAAAGCAAACTCAAATCTGCCCAGGCCATTGATGTTGATGTGACGAACCCAGGAAAACCCAGTTCCCACGAACCCGAACCAATGAAAGAAGAAAGGAAGAAAAAAAATACTCAGATCACCGAACCCAGTGAAAAAAAAAATTGGGGGAAGAACACCGGGGAGACCGAACCCAGGAAAAGGGAAAAAAAAAAAAAAAGAGGATGAACTGAAGACCAAACCCAGTGAAAGAAGAAGAAGAAGAAAAAAAAAAAAAAGAATGGAAACCCAGTGAAAAGGAAAGAAAAGAAGAACCCAAGCAGAGAAACCAAACCCAAAAACTAACGTGAAAAGAAAAGAAAAGAAAAGAAAGGAGAATAGAAAAGAAAAGAAGAAGAAAAAAAAAAAAAGAACCAACCCCAGAAAGTGAAAAGAGAAGAAAAGAAAGAAAAAAAAAAAAAAAACCAAGCTCAGAAAGTGAAAAGAAAAGAAAAGAAAAGAAGAAGAAGAAGAAGAAGAGGAGTAGCAGAGCTTCCCAGACCACGTGAAAGACAAAGGAAAAGAAAAAAAAAAAAAAAGAGAAAAGGAGATAAAGAGGGAGCAAAAGTCAGATGGTGGGACCGGCTATGTATAGTTAATTACAACTTTGCCATTGAAAAATAGAAAATTGAAAACTGAAAATTGAAAACAGTCAAAAGTTGTTTTCAGTTTTCACAACTCATAACTCAAAAAGTAGAGAATTGAGTATTGAAAACAGAGTCATGAAAACAAAAAAATTGTGTAGGCAAACGAGTATTTTACTATGGGTCCCACCATTTTTGAGAATTGAGTTATGAAAACTGAGAATTGAGTCATGAAAACTAGTGAACCAAACAGCCTCTAACCTTCCTATCCAAACCCACGCTTTATCCTATTCTTCCGAATTCACAAAGTTTACCTCTCCCTCCTCTTGGCGTCTATTGATTGCATCAATCTGTTTGCAAATCAATAGAGTAAGTGAAACTGACACATAATTAAAAAGCAACAAAATTTGTCCTTTGAGTTATTGACACATAAAATCACCTTTTGCTATCCTATGCAATGGTGAAAAATATTGTGCTATACGGAGAGAGTAACCAAAATTCACAACAATTTTATAATATTTTCAATTCTTAAATTTTGATATCATGCACATATGGTCCACCTTAATTTGTAATTAAAGTTTTTCTAATAGCCATGTTACCAAGTATGAGACTGTGAGCTATATTTGGAAAGGTGTGAAATCGTTGTGATTATTTGTTATGTCCTAAATTACGCACATAACATTAATGTTTTTTTTTTTTTTTTTGATAAGAACATAACATTAATGTTTATCTTGTGATTCTTGTCCCACTTTTTCACTATTCTCTCATAGACTCATTCACGGCAACTCATTCTTATTCTTCTTCTTCTTCTTCTTCTTTTGTCTCACCTCCCATATTTACACAAAATAATAATAAATTAAAAAAAAAAAAAAAAAAAAAAAAAAAAACTAAATGCTGAGTTTTGGCTATAAATTGATGCATATTCTATTTTGCAAGTATATTACCATATTCTTAAAAGTTTTTAGATTGATTTAGTTTTCCAATTTATTTTAAGGAACAAATTAGATGTTTAAATTTATATATTTAGATTAATTGTTTACTTTGATTATTAGTAATTGTTAAACTGTTTGTTTCTTTATTTTGATGATATAAAATAGATACTTGTACGTTTTACATTTATATTAGATTTTGTATGATAATTATATTAGTTTACATTTTTTTATTGATCGATTAATATTTTTTGAAATTAATTTTGGTTTTAATCTTGTCCCTCCTAAACTCTAAATTGAAATCCTAACTCCACCACTACTTGGTTGCCAACAATTATCAAGTTCTAGAAGAGGTGGGGTGGGACAAAAATCATTACTATTCTTTTATTAATAATTATCAATTTCAAATGATGTTATTTTTTTGTTTATTTTAAATCTAGTAAATAGATTATGTATGGAAATAAAATCTAATAATTCAAATTATAGACAAATATCTACTAAATTAATTATAGTTGGAACTCTTCTGAAATTTTGAACATAGGAACGAATATAACCTTTTAGAATCCAAAAATGATAGGTGTGTGACATGCTAGGCTCAACAACTGTGGCATTTGCTAAGTTCTGAGATGCCCAGTTGTCCACATATCACAATTTTCAAGCCTGGAGGCTGGAACCCAATTTTAGAAATACAAAAAAAAATAAATAAATAAAGGACTTTGTTTATATTGTATTTACAAAATAAACACGCAAAAAGTAGCAAATATTCTACACATCCACAAAAAAGTGTTCAACATCTGCGACTTTATGTGTTTACAATGTAAATTCACAATGTACTGTAAAGAATTTCCAAAAAAAAAATATATATATATATATATAAATAAAAACCATCTTTTTTCTTGCAAAGTGTTAAATTTGGTGGCCGCTTGTTTTAATAATTGAGAGAGGGAAGGAAATTTCAGCGAAGTTTTGTCGTTGGCATTTAGTGATTATAGAGAGAGAGAGAGAATGAAGAAAAAGACATGGATCGACAACCATTAGAAACTTTCACATGAACAATTCTACGAAAAACACTAGTCAATTTCACATGAATAATTCTACGAAAAACACTAGTCAAGTCAATCCATATATGTAAAATATAAAAACTCCTTGTAAATTGCTTGACCACTCTTCTTCTCGTTTATTCTCTTCCTCCTATTCTTCACAAGCTATTACCTTTTTTTCTCACTCTTGCTCTTCAGATTCTATTATTACCGGTCTTCTCTCTCTCTCCCTCTTGCTCTTGCTGACCTCCACTATTGACCGCATCTACCTATTTCGAAGCTTGAAGCTACTAAGGTGAGTGCACTCTCACATGTCTTCTACGCTGTTATTATTATAATCAATATTATTATTTGCTTTTTTCTTTTAGGCAAAAATGTAAAATTGACCTTCTAACTTTTAGTCTTTGTCATTTCAGTCCTCTAATTTTGAGTTTTGTCATTTTAGTCCTTTAAGTTTCAAGTTTTGTCAATGTCTTATTCTGTTAGGTCTCAGTTATTGTTGCCGTTAAGTTTGGCTTTTTTTTTTTTGAAAATAATTTTTGTAATTAAAAGAAAATAAAAAAATCTAGAAAAAAAGAAAGAAAGAAAACATTGAAGGTGGATTCAGTCATTCATCCTCAGCCAGATAAACGTTCATTTTTCTCAAGATCATCAAATCCGATAGTCATCCTCAGCGGAAGGCTCCACGTCAACGTTCTGGAGCCTTCCGCTCTCGATCACGCTCGTCGGACTCTCAATCAGATCTAGCACCGCCGCCACGTTATCCCAGAGGATCTGATCTTGATCGCTTCCTTCGTTCATTCCTCCTCCAACTCCTCCGATTCTCAACCTTCGAAACGCGGCGTTGAGAGCAAAAAACGACGCGGCAGTGGTGAAGTCATTGGAGGTGGCGGAGGAGCAGAGCAAAGCGTGGATGAGGAGGCTGAGTTGCTTGTTGAGCTCGCGGTTGACGACGTGGAGGTGGCTGTTCCCCTGGCGGAGAGCCTCCACTTCTCCGGTTGCCTCTCGGAGGCGAGTGAGGTACAGCGAATTCCGGTTCATGATCTCAGATATAGATCAAAGTGACGAAAACGATGAGGAAAAAGAGATTAAACTTGAATCTTATAGAAAAAAAGCTTACCTGATAAAAGCAACGAAGAAGAACAGAGACTTTCTCTTCTGGTTTTAGAGAGAGAGCTCCATGTTTGGTGGTTGTCTGCTTTAAAGCATAATGCATATATGATGGTGGATTTGAGAGAGAGATCGAAATTTTTCCATTTTCCGATTTTGATTTCAGGGGAAGAGGAACAACGTCGTTCCCCTTTCATTTTTTTTTTTTTTTTTTTTACAGTTGTTCTTTTCATTTTCTTTTAATTACGAAAATTATTATAAAAAAAAGGGTCAAATTTAACCGGGGGAGTAATTGATACTTAACAGAATACTACATTGACAAAACTTGAAATTTAGAGAACTGAAATGACAAAACTCAAAGTTAGAGGACTGAAATGACAAATGCTAAAAGTTAGAGGATCAGTTTTACATTTTTGCCTTTCTTTTATATCTTGGCTGAATTAATATTTTTATTAACACAACGAAAGACAATAACCTCTTCCATTTTCTGTCTCCTTAGAGCATCCGCAGTGGGCTCTTCATATGCTAAATGTTAGATATATTTGGCATACAAGCCTAACAAACACTCAGCAATTGGGAGGCCATATGGGAAAAGCTTTTTTTTTTTTTTTTTTTTTTAAGATTTAGCTACAGTACCATCTCAAATGTAAGATGGTACTGTAGCTGTATGGTATAAAAAAAAAAATTTTTTAATGCTTTTTATGCCAGGAATTTCTCTCTCCTCCCTCCTTATTTCTGATCTTTTCTCTCTCTTCGTTCTCTCTTTCTCCATTCTCTCTTTCTCCTCTGCTCTGTGCTCTCTTCAGACCCAATACTTTGCCCCTCTCTCTCCGATAAGTTTTAGATGCTTCTCTCTCTCCGATGACCCTCTCTCTCCAATAATGATTCCAACGAGCATCCGTGCTCCGATCCCTTTACCAATTCACAGGCACTCATAAATCCAACCATCTAGATACCCATTTCACTTTTCACTCCATTAAGATTTGTGGGTTTGGATTCACCGATTCAGTCATCCCTTTTTACCGATTCACTCTTCACTCCGTCGGTCTCTGAAATCAAATCAAAATCAAAAGCCTGGTAAGATTTTGAGTTTTTGTGTTTATGTTTCTTTTCTCTTTCCGCAAGAAAATTTGTGTTTATGTTTTGGTTTTGATCAAATAATTGCTGTTGATGTTTGCAGAGGTGGGATTCAGCTTGGTTGATTTTCTTTGCATTTGGTTCTCATTCACTCTCTCCCCGTCAGCCTCTCACTTTTCTTTGCTTCAAATTTGGGTCCTCAAAAGAAAGGTACGGAACCCAAACCCAAATCCCTTCTCATCTCAGATCCTTTATTTCTTCCACATTTTGATATCATCCATGTCTTTGTTCTAAATTCCTATTGTGAACATGAAAATTTTGTTGTACTATTCGGATTTTGTAAAATGCTTGTTGATTTATGCATTATTTTTTTGTAGCTCGTAAATGGGATATACATAAAAGTGGGTTTGCATGTGTATTATTTTGCTTCATTGATAATTGGTTATGTGAACTTGATAGAGAAGATTTTAGAATCGTGCTTGAAGACCATTTGGAGTCTTTCTTCACCTCTTCTCTCTTTCTCTCTCTGTTAATAATAATAAAAATTAAACCCAAGCGGTAGGAAAAGTATGATAAACAACACAGAATCAGATTAATGCTGATTAACCATACCTTTTAAGGAGCTTCCGGACAAATGATCGTCCCTTAGTCTAAAGTTTGCTGGAGGTGCTGGGATAGAGCTGTAGGCTTGGACTGAAAGAAATGAAAGCCATTGATTGATCAATTTTTTTTTTTTTTAATATTATTAAGTGATCAACTAGAGAAATAAAGTTACATTTCTGTGTCTATCCCAAGCGCAAAAAAGAAAAGAAATAAACAAATAAAGGAGAAGATGCAACAAATAACGAAAGCATAATTTAACCCAGTGGAAAACAAGTTACACACTCTAAATAAGTTGCAAGTGGCTATCATGCACACCACAAACTCAAAGTTGGCAGTAGTTATATTAGAAAATGATCATTTTACAGAATGATGGTTGAAACTTAACCCATATAAGCAAGTAGCACCAATGGAACTACTGAAATCTTTTTATTAAGTGACAAAATTTTATGCTTGCTATCAACAATTGAACTCCATTTTCTGCAGAAGGGTTTCTAGATTTCTGGATTCCATGAGCTTTCATTAGTTTCTGTTTATTCGTTACTTTTGTTCTCTCCTTATTTCTTTCTGTTGTATCACTTGTATACAGTCCGTGTACTTGGGCAGTGCTTTTCTTATCGATTTTTCAATGAATTTATTTACTTCTAAATAATAAAAATAATAAATATGCAAAACTTTAAAAAAAGGGGAAAGAGTAAGTTACCTTGTCCATTGAACTCGCTCTCATTGAAGCTACTGTTAACAGCATGTAGTTTTCTTAAATAACTAAGTCAAGTTAATGACATTCTTTCTTAATAACTTTTGTCTTTTCTTTGTGTTATTTATCTGTTCTTGGAGGACTACTGTATGGCTATGACATTGGTGCTACATCTTGTGCCACAATATCTATAGTGGTATGCTTTTAATGTAATTTTGAACTGTAGTGGCATTATATTCATCTGACTTAGCTTGTTTTCATTCTTTTGAATGAAAATTCTCATTTAAGAGCCAACAAAGTATATTTGTATTTCCTTGCAGGACACACTCTAAAACTGCAGCTTAGATAAGATAAGCAATTATTTTTTGAACCCATACTACTGTTAACAGCATGTAGTTTTCTTAAATAACTAAGTCAAGTTAATAAAATTCTTTCTTAATAACCTTTGTCTTTTCTTCGTGTTATTTATCTGTTCTTTTAAAGTGAACTCCACACTAACTGTTTTAAGTTCCTTATTTAAAATGGATGAGTACACAAGAAGAGATAACACGATGGGCTAATATGTCACAAATGGATGATGATTTTTTGGCACCACTTTTAAGTGACTCTCAAAATACTTCAATGCCCATTCAACAGTCTTGTTCGGAAGTTGAAATTGTCACCCCTAATCCAACAAAACATGGTGGCAACTTCAGTGTAGATGAGGACAACCTCCTTGTCTCTGCATGGCTTAACACTAGCGTGGATGCCGTGCAAGGTACTGACCAAAGGATTGCCAAATTTTGGAAGAAAATTTGGCAATACTTTTGCGAGAACAACACTTGTGGAACAACACGTTCTACTTCCTCCCTCCAAAGTCGATGGGGAAATATTAATAGGGAGATAAGTAGGTTTGCTGGTTTCATGGCTAAAATTGAAGCCCGAAATCCAAGTGGTGTGACTTACGGGGACAAGGTATAAATATATTACAATAGTGTCACAATAATAATTTCCGAATAGTTTCAAGACACTAATTATTTTATTTTATTTTTTTAAAATTTAGTTGAAAGAAGCAAAGGAACTATATAAAGAGTCATCAGCTCAAACAACCGGCAAAAAATCACCTTTTGCATTTGAACATTGTTGGGTTGTGTTGAAGAACCAACCAAAGTGGAGTATGCCTAAGGAAAGATCAAAATGGCTCCCTCAAACTCTCAGTTCAGTTGATCAAGTTTGTAGTAATGATGATGACACAATGGAGGTAGAGAGACCAATTGGTAGAAAAGTTGAAAAGGCTAAGCGAAAGAGAACAGATGATGATAAGGGTTTTAGGGATTATTTGGTGAAAAAAATGCAATATATGCAAGAAACACGTGAACAAGACAATGAGACTCTTCGCATCAAGGTGGATAGGGTTCGAGTGGATGCGCAAAAAGCTGAAATTGAAAAGGAAAGGCTTTGTCTTGAAACTAGTAGGGAGACGCGTAGAGTTGATATTGAAAATGAAAGGTTTCATCTTGAAACTATTAGGGAGGAGGGAAGAATAATGACCTTGGATACAAATGGCTTGAATGACAAAGAAAGACTTTATTTTGAAAAACTCAAGGATCAAATCCTTGCAAGACAACAATTAGGGTAAATAGTTGGGTTTGACCCAAGGAGATGATGTCTTGTCATAACTATATTTTGGTAGTAAATTATATATGGGTTGGGGTTTGGCATATGTAGATGATATTTTGTTTCAACTTTATTTTGGTAGTAGCTTATTTTAAGCGTAGGTTTGGAACATGTAGATGATGTATTGTTCCAACTTGATCAATTGGCAGTAGGTTGTGCCACTTATGTAATCACATCATTTTTGCTTATATGAAAAACTTATGTCCTTCCTATGTTTGATGATGTATTTTTGCTTATAATAAGATTGATTAACTAAGCTAGTGTTTCAATTTCTTGATTGATATTTTAGTACATGAATGAATATTGCAATTCAATGAACATTCATGTACTAAAATATTTTGATGTAGGGGATAACTATACTTCATGTCACAGTGACCCTTTTGTGAAACTTGAATGTATTGCTACATACTTCATAAATTGGTGACCCACTGACTGGTTGTGTCCCTTCATAAATTATTGAAGTTTTCTACCCTTTACAATGACCCTTCGTAAATTATTGAACTAGCTGGCTGTGTCCACCTTTTGTGACCTTGGTTAAAATTGGTGACCCACTAACCATAATATTGCAGTTTTCTACTAATTGCTATGCAATTTTCAGTTTGCACTAATAGTATCATAATTATTTCTATAGGATAAAGGATTTGAGGAGGCAAAGCCAATAATTGAAACTTTGAAAACTAAAGGTGCTTCTTCAGTTAGGGCTGCAGGCTTTTGCTGGGGTGGTGAGTTTTTCTCTATTAATTCTTTTTTGCTTTTTTTGTGAGTATCTTTATACATCATTTTTTTTGACAATTTTGTTCCACCCAAACTCTTGAAACAATATGATGAGGCCTTAACTTCTCAATCTAAGGTAGGAAGATCAAATCCTTGTCTAGTTTTATTTTAATTTTTGTATATCCATGTAATAATAAAAACACCCATATCGGATAAATGTCCTGTCAAATTCAGTTGCCAAACATTGACAGGGCTACCCAATTAAAGTTAATTATAGGGTACCCATAATCCAATATTAAGGGTGTAAGATAGTGGAAAATAGAAATTGGAAAAGTACCTACAAGAAGGTTCTCTTTAGGATTTGCCTATCATTTTTTTTAGGATAATTCAACAAGGATCAAAAAAGTCTAGGATAGTGTTAGATTGATCCATCACTGAAAAAAAGAAAGAGAAGTTGCACTTAGGATTGTCAGTCAAAGAATAGACTCTCTTCTTGGTTTCCTTCACATCTAAGAGCCTTCTGCCATCTAAACGTGAAACAAGTGCACCAAACACAATTAAGAAAACAAGGACCACACTGATGAATTTAGCCATGTTATGAGAGAGAAAGAGTGAGTGAGTGAGTGAGTGAATGAATGAGAATGTGGGTATTGTTGTTTGTAAGGAAAGAAATGCAAAGGAAAAAAAGGTGTAGTGGGGAGAGTTTTCTAAAAGGTAGGCCTTGTATATATAGGGAGAGAGAGAGAGAGAGAAAGAGAGAGAGAGAGAGAGAGAGAGAGAGAGAGAGAGAGAGACTGTTATTACCTTGAGCTTGAAGACGTATATTACTCTCCCAAGAGGGCATCCCAAAAAGCAAAGACAAAGTGGAATTAAGCCTATTAGCCATAGCCACAAGCAGAGAAAGAGACTGTTGCCTATCTCTCAAATTCAATCCCATTCTATAATGTAATCTTTGCTTGCTTTGCAATAATTGTGATAATTTCCTAACACTTTTGTCTTCAAGGTTATTTCTATGGGTCGCTCTAGGCTTCACAAATTGCTTCTCGACGACTCAGACGAGGATGAGATAATGAGGCGAGTTCTTAAGGGTTCAACATCACAACATAAACGTCATTGGTATATTGAATGTGATCATTTGGCAGGCCATAAAAGACTTTATCTCGACGACTTTGCCGACACTCCAATATATCCTCCTAATTTATTTCGGAGGAGATTTCGGATGAGTCGGTCTCTTTTTCTCCGTATTCAATCTGCAGTAGAAACTTATGAACCTTACTTTATCCAAAAGAGAGATAATGCCCAAAGGCTCGGTTTATCTTCTCTTCAAAAGATAACAGCTGCACTTAAGATGCTTGCGTATGGAGTGGCAGCTGATTTTATGGATGAGTATGTGCGGATTGGAGAATCCACTGCAATAGAAAGTATGAAAAAATTTGTTAAAGCGGTGGTTGATATTTTCTCCAAGGAATACTTGAGGTCTCCAAACAACGAAGACATTGCTAGACTTTTAGTCAATGGGGAAAAACGTGGATTTCCAGGGGTGCTAGGGAGCATTGATTGCATGCATTGGAAATGAAAAAATTGTCCGACTGCATGGAAAGGTCAGTACTCTGGTCACATTCGTGAGCCAACCATTGTTTTGGAAGCTGTGGCATCATATGTTCTTTGGATATGGCATGCATTTTTTGGATTACCTGGGTCAAATAATGACATTAATGTATTAGAAAGATCTCCTATATTTTCTGAGCTCAAACAAGGACGTGCTCTTGCAGTTAATTACTCAATCAATGGCCATGAGTATACAATGAGATACTACCTTGCCGATGGCATATATTCGAAGTGGTCAACATTTGTTAAAACAATTCCATCTCCACGAGGACATAAGAAAAAATTATTTGCAAAAACTCAAGAGGCGAATAGAAAGGATGTAGAGTGTGCATTTGGAGTGCTTCAAGCAAGATTCACAATTGTGCGTGGGCTTGTAAGATTTTTCTATAGTGAAACACTTCAAGACATCATGAAAGCATGCGTAATTCTTCATAACATGATCATTGAGGATGAGCGAGATGTAAATGAAGCGGTGGAAGAAGATTATGAGCAAATTAATGACAATCCTACTATACAACTGTCACGGGAGAACACAAATGAATTTACGGAGTTCATTGAAACCCATCAATGTATTCGAGATCAAAATATTCATTCTCAACTCCAATTAGACCTCATTGAACATTTATGGCAATTACAAGGGGAGTTGTAGGAACTTAAGTGTGTGAGTTATGCATATGGGGTTTTATTGTAATTTGATATATGTACAAGTATGTGGATTGTATTTATAGTTATGTATGTGGATTGTATCTATATATATGTATGTGGATTTTAAAAATTGGCAGGTTGTATGTATATATATGTATGTAGATTTTTTAAGTTGGCAGGTTGAGTACATTGATATTTGGCAGGTTGCATTTATATGTATGTATGTGGATTTTTAAAGTTAGCAAGTTTGAGTAAATTGATATTTGGCAAGTTCTTTCTCAAAAAAAAAAAAAAAAAAAAAAAAACGAAAAATTGGCAGGTTCTCTGTGTGTGGTTGTTGAAATAGTTGAAAAGAAATTGGCAGGTTCTGTGGTTGTTGAAATAATTGGAAAGAAATTGAAAAGAAAAAAACTGGCAGGATGTGTGTGTTGGAAAGAAATTGCCAGGTTGTGTGTGTGTGTGTGTTGGAAAGAAGAAATTGGTAGGTTGTGTGTGTGTGTGTGTGTGTGTGTGTGTGTTGGAAAGGAATTGGCAAGTTGTGTGTCTGTGTGTGTGTGTGTGTGTGTGTTGGAAAGAAGAAATTGGCAGGTTGTGTGTGTGTGTGTGTTGGAAAGGAATTGGCAGGTTGTGTGTGTGTGTGTGTGTGTGTGTGTTAGAAAGAAATTGAAAAGAAAAAAAATTTGGCAGTGTGTTTGTGGGAAAGGAATTGGCAAGTTCTGTGTCTGTGTGTGTGTGTGACGGCAGGTTGTGTGTGTGTGTATGTGTGTTGGAAAAAAATTGAAAAGAAAAAAAATTTGGCAGTGTGTGTGGGAAAGGAATTGGCAGGTTCTGTGTCTCTGTGTGTGTGTGACGGCAGGTTGTGTGTGTGTGTGTGTTGGAAAGAAATTGAAAAGAAAAAAAAAATTTGGTAGGTTGTTGAGGATATTCCAACCGTTGGACTGGATGAATTTGAAAAAGTAGAATAGTTGAATTTGAAACAAAAAAATGATGGTTGGAAAAGTAATAATAAAGAAAGATTAAAAAAATAATATTTTAATAAAAGGATGAGAAATAGAGTTTTGAGATGTTGGGTGTATTGTAAAATGGTATGGTATAATAGATAAAGTAGCTTTTTGAGATGGTAAAATAAGATGAGATATAGCATCTGGATGTGAATGCTCTTAGAGGGTAAAGTGGCCATTTTACACTAACTTTAGGCTTAACAGACAGCTTTTCTATTGGGGCTTGGGACATGAGAGATGTGTATTATGCAAAACCAATAACGTACGCATGGAGAACCTTTTTTTTTTTTTTTTTGGGGAGAAACCAGCCCACAAATGAGGGCAAAAACTAATCATTAATAAGACCAAGATTATGGTTGTAAACATCCACAATGTCAGGAGGGACTTCCTTCATCCAAACTAACAGAGGATTACAAAATGATCTACGGGCTAAGCGATGAGCTACACAATTACCAGAGCGTTTAACATGAAGAAAATAAATTCTACTAAAAGAATAAGAAAGAGCATGGATGTCTTGCAAAATGTGGTCCCAGTCCGAAGAGAGGAGAGATTTCTCCTTGATGGCTTTGATAATCACTTCAGAGTCTCCTTCAATCAAAACTCTCTCAAAACCAAGCTCTCTGGCAAACAAGAGAGCTCTTCTCGCTACTATCACTTCCATTGTCTCCACCGAAGTAGGCAGGGGAATTTCTTGTGAGAGGCAGCCAATACCAGTCTAGCCTGATCTCGGATTATCAAGCCAAGACCAACTGAAGAATGGGTTGAGAAAATAGCGCCATCGAAGTTAACTTTCACCATACCAGGGGGTGGAGGCTTCCACCAGACCGCACGGGCTGTTCTTGGAATTTTTGCATGGACAGGGTGGAGGTGATGGAACTCATGCACCAAGGCTCGGGCCTGATCTGGGATTTTTCCAAGGGACATACTAGAATCCCCAAAGGCTGCTCTGTTTCTGCTCATCCAAATCAGGGAGATGGTATTTGCAAATACCTCCACACACATGGGTCCTGAAAGGCTAAGCACAAAATCTCAGAGAAGGACGAATGTGGAGGGGTAGCATCCTTGAGTTTAGCAAACTGAGGAAGCCACACGGGATCAAGTAGCTGGCAGGACCATAAGGCATTCGCAACCGACTTAGGTTCCAGGTTACAATTGGGGCAAATAACATCTTGCACAAGCTTTCTTCGAGCCAAATTGACCATCGTGGGAAAAGAATCGTTGCAAGCGCGCTAGAGAAGATGGCGGATCTAGTTTGGAACGTGGAGGTTCCAAATTTTTTTCCAAGTATCTTGATTAATGGTATGGTCAAAAATGCCAGGTGTGTTAGGTGAGTCCCATGCACTTGCAAGCTTGTAACCGGATTTTGCAAAGTACATTCCATTACGATTCTTTGGCCAGTATAACCAGTCCAGCGTGCCTAGAAAACTTAAAGGGATTGCTTTGACCACGTTTGCCTCAGCTGGTAGGAAAATAGAATCAACTCAATCAGTTTTCCAATAGTGCGACTTATGATCGATTAATTCAGCCACCAACATTTCTGGATCATGAATGCAGGGTGGAGAGATAACTTTACCCGTGCCCCCACAAGGCAGCCAGTGGTCTTTAAAAACCTTTATAGTCCGACCATCACCAACCCCCCACAAAGCACCCTTACTGATGATGTCCCGACCCTTAAGGATGCTTTTCCAAGCGAATGAGCCCGCATTGTTTTTCGCCTCAAAGATGGAACCATGGGGGAAGAACTTGGATTTGAAGAATCTATAAAACAGAGTGTCTTGGTTAGTGACTAGCCTCCACACTTGCTTCGCTAGTAGAGCATCATTAAACTTTTGAAGCTCTCTAAAACCCATGCCCCCATCCTGTTTAGGACGACACAAAGTATGCCACTTCAATCAGTGCACCTTCCTACAAGTACCCCACTGACCCCACCAAAATTTGCGGACCATAACCTCAATTTCATGGCATAGAGTAGTAGGTAATATAAAGTAACTCATAGCAAAGGAAGGAAGCGCTTGGATTACTACTTTTATGAGAACCTCTCTCCCAGCTTGAGAGAGAAGCTTTTCCTTCCAACCCTTCAATTTGGACCAAACCCTTTCTCTGATGAAAGCAAAGCTCGCCTTTTTTCCCCTTCCCACAAAAGAGGGGAGGCCTAGATATTTATCATATTGCTTAACCTCCGGAACCCCAAGTAAATGAAGAATGTTCTCTTGCGTACTCTAAGAGGTGGCTTTGCTGAAGAAGAGGGTAGTTTTGTCCTTATTGATTTTTTGCCCCGAAGTTGCCTCATACTCCGAAAGAATGGCCAAGATGGAGAACCTAGACAATTTGCTAAACTAGAACAAGCAGCTGACAATATAATAACTTGGCATTTAGTGCTAGTTGTTTTAGAGCATCTCTAATGGTGTAGCTAAAAGTAAAATAATCTCTATAATAGAGAATGAGACCAAAAAAAGGTCTCTAATAGATTCTCTAAATCCTTAATTTTTTTTAGCTCATGAATAGTAGCTCATCAAATCAGATGGGCTGCTGTGCGTTAGCAATTGAATTTTTTGATTAAAAAATTATATCAGCTACTGTTATATCAATTCTTTCTCTCTCCTTCGGATTTCTTTTTTTCTCTCATTCTCTCCGTTGCTTCTTTTTTTCTCTCATTCTCTCCATTGCTCCTAAAAATTAAAAAGAGAGAGAGAGAGAGAGAGAGAGAGAGAGAGAGAGAGAGAAAGAGAGAGAGAGAGAGCTGGAGAAAAAAAAAGAGAGAATGAGAGTTGCTAGAATGTTCTTGAATGTGAGGGAGAAAAAGAAAATAAAAAAAGGGTGTGAGGTGGGTAGAGATAGGCTAGACACGTGTGTGGAGGAGAAAAACAAGAAAAAAGAAATGAAAATGTATGGATGAGAATGAATTGAATAGAAGGAAAAATAATATAAAAATAAAAAATCTTAATTGAGAAATTCTACCTCAATATTTTCACAATAAATTTTAAGTAATAGATTCTTATTAGTTAATATTGGTAAGTAAAAAAAATAATTTCAGTGGTGAGTTCAAATTAGAACTAGTAACAACTTTCCGCATAAGATTTTGACGTGCTTCTTGTGAAAGCATTGTGAAAAATGTTATGAATATAACACTTTTCATTGAAAAATATAACTGTTGAGAATGAATATAGGAAGAATAAATGATGATAAAAAAAAAGAATAAAGAATGAATGAAGAAATAATATTTAAATGAGATAGAGAATCTGTTGGAAAGTATATTTGAAAAAGTGAGTAGTTAAAAGGTAAAAGTCACTGTTCATTCTCCAAATAGTATAACGAGCTAATTAGTCAAACCATTAACTTGGGTGAGGTTGGGGTCTAGTGCCCATCTCATTAGCACCTTCTGCCTGATTAGGCTATGGTTGGTGGGGCGTTGTAGGCCTGGACTCTGCTTGTGAGGGTACAACACTCATATTCCGTGTTGTCCTGGACTTCGAAGGCATTTGCTTGCGAGGGCTCTTGTCCCTGAACTATTTCTCAACTCCCCAGTGAAGTCGCCAATTTAATGTAGGGGCCTTTTTTACCGTATTGGGCTGGGCCGCCCCTTTGTGGTCTTAGGCCTGAGTGTTTTGGGTTGTGGGAGTCGAGACCAGTCCAATTGAAACTCAACTTGGCTGGCTTGTGCACAAGCTGGGCCTCGTCTGCCAGGCGAGTGTTTGCGGCAAGCAGTGTTGTTTTAGAAAAACTTGCGGCAGACAGACATAATTGATAAAAATAGAGCAAATTTATTCTGGAATGACCAGATAATTCTTTTAACGACGAATGACCGAAAGGTCCATAATTACAATAATATGAATAATTTTGGCACTTAAAGTAGTAAAAGCAAAATGGAAATGAAGATTAATCAACGAATAAAGGGGATAAATATAGTTTGGTCCGCGGGGGGCAAGGTTAGGGAGGGAGAATGTCTCTTCTCAAAAGTGATTAACCTTTGAGGAAAAGGAAATTCTTGTCATGGAAATTAATGGGTTTGAGGGAGGTGGACCTGAATAGACAATGCCCAGGACGATTTTATAAGATAGCAGGGATTTGAGAGGGAGAGAAGGGAAAGGACCTATCGGTGCATGCCACTAACACTCGCTCTTTTTCCCTCTTTCTTTCTTACTTTTCTAGTTCTTTCTTAGTAAGTTCCACAACGATAGCTTTTAGTATTATACTCCTCTGTTTTTCTAAGTCTGTTACAGAGTGTTTTTCTTTTTCGTTCTTGTATTGCTCCTTTGCCTGTCGTCCCTCTTGTACATGGCAGAGGCTTCCTTTATAGTGCCTGCCGTGACTGAATTTTACCATTTCACCCCCTAACCGTCTTTGTCTGGTCTGGGCGCACTCGCCGACCATTACTGTTCCGTCTGCGGGTTCCCCTGTCACAGACATAGACAATCTTTTATCCGTTAGTCTGCCGCGACGCCTCTTCCTATCGCGGTGATATCTCTCTCTCTATCCCTCATGGCATGCACCTATTAGTTCCTACTCAACCTTGCCTCTTTTGGGTGGTATGTTGTCCCAGTAGGACGTATCCCCTAAAAGAGCTTGAGCAGGAACATCAAAACAGGCCTTCCCCTCTTCTCACCTCCAAACCATGCCCTCTTACCTCTAACCCACGAGCCCACCATGTCCTGTATTGGCTAGGTACAGGCTGGTGGTGCCTGGGCCTTGCGCGTGTATATTTCTAAAATTTGCCTGGGCCTTCCCCTTTATGAATGTAGGCCCAAGTGTTCTGGGTTGCAGGAGTCGAGACCGGGCCAACTGGAACTCAACTTGGCCGGTTTGTGCGCGAAATATGTCTCGTCTGCCAGGAAAGTACCTACTGCAGACTGAGCTATTCCAGAGTAAAGCTTGCGGCAGGTAGATACAATTGATAAAATAAAATCACATGTTCTGGAATGACCAGATAGTTCTTTTAATAAGAAATGACCGAACTACAATAACATTTAACAATTTTTGACAAATGAATAGTAAGGGCAAATGATAATAAAGATTTAATCCACAGCTTTTGTAAATAAATTCAGTTCGGTTCGCAAGAGTAAAGCCAAAAAGAAAGAACGCCTCTTCTCAACACAATTAACCTCCGAGGAAAGAAAATAAGATTCCTGCCGCGGAACTTAATGGGTTTGAGGGAGGCGGACCTGAATGGACACTTTTCGAAATAATTATAAAAGAGAACAGGGATTCAAGAGGGAGAGAAGGGAAGGGGCCTATCGGTGCATGCCACTATCACTTGCTCCTTTTTTCTTTCTTTCTTTCTTTCTTTTCTACTCCTTTCCTAGTAATTTCCACTTTGGTCGTTTTTTAGTGTTATCCTCCTTTGTTTTTCTAAGTAAGTTACAGAGTATTTTCTTTAAGTTGCGTTGTATTGCTCTCGTGCTTGTTGTTGTTTTTGCACATGGCAGAGGCGTCCTTTTATAGTGCCTGCCGTGACCGATTTTTTACTATTCTACCCTCTAACTGTTTTTCGTCTGGTCTGGGTGCACTCGCAGGCCCTTACTGTTCTGTCTGCGAGTCCCTCTGTCATAGACACAAACAACGTTTTGTCTGTTAGTCCGCCACGGCACCTTGTTCTGCCGCTGTGATGTTTCTCTCTCTCTATCCCTCATGGCATGCACCTATTAGTTCCCACTCAGCCTTGCCTCTTTTGGGTGATATGCCATCCCAGCAGGACGTATTCCCCAAAAGAGTCTGAGCAGGGACCTCAAAACAGGCCTTCCCCTACCCTCACCTCCAAACCATGCCCTCTTACCTCTGACCCATGATCCCACCATGTCCTTTATTGGCTGGGTACAGGCTAGTGGTGCCTGGGCCTTGCACGTGGTTTATGTCTGAAGTCTGCCTGCTGTCCATGTATCTGCCGTGTTCTGGACATTTTTGCTTGCATTGCTAGTCGTTCGTCCATGGCTTTTCCCAAGCTTTTACTCTGATTTCCCACCCCATAAGGTTTGGACTTTACCGAGTACTAGGTTTTGTGTTCTCTTCAGCCCAATTCTTTAATTGCCTTAGCTTCCCACCGTGTTACTCGGCCTTTCCGCCTTGGCGATTTTTGTTCCTGCTGGGCCTCTTTTCAGGCCTGCCGTTCCTTTGTTTCCCCCAGTGGCTTAAGAGAGCCTACTGGTGTTCTTACTCATGGGCTCCATTGTCCTTTTCCTTTTTCCCTTTGGGCTTGCGGCCTTTTTACTTTCGTTGGGCTTTCTCGGCCCATTTACTGACTTTGCTTTCCCATGGACTTTTATTAACTTGATTGGGCTTCCTCGGCCCAATCTCCTCATACTCATCTTTAGGGTTCATGGTCTTGCCATCAACCCCTACTTTCTTTGTTTACATTGCCTTGGCCCTGCCGCAGCCCATTCTCGCTTTTTCATACCATACATTGCCCATGAGTGTTATTTCTCTCTTTCCGGGCCCTTTGGGCCCATTTGCTTCCTCAAGACCCATTTATTCATGTTATGGGCCTGTGTTCTATTTTTCTTGTCGCTTGGGCCTAACAGTCTTATTCTATGCCTGCCACTCTTATTGCCTGCTTTACTGGGTTGGGCTGGCTTTACAAAAATGACCCTCAACATTTAACCCCCTAAACATATGGAGCGTTCTTGCGGTTCATATGTGAATGAAGGACTTTTTTGTCTTTTTTCACTTTTTCTTTTCCTTCACAGGCTTTTTGAAACCACGAACTCCTTCCTGCATATATATATTTTTTCATGCCGTGAACAGTGACAACTCTTCGAATTTCTCAGAATGGTAGTTGCTTTAAAACATAACTGCTGCCTCATTAATTTTATTCTTTTCTCAATGGCTGACTCGTCACCTCCCTTCGCGCCGACCTTAATAACTCAAGTATTTAAGAGAAGAATCCCTTCCCAATGCAGACATAAACTCCTCTTATTTCAAAATATTTTCCTTTCCTCATCATAATCTTCTTCTCGAACACCCATCTATCACTTACTCCGTTCAAATCCTCACGCCATGGCACCAGTGAAAACTCCAGCTTCTTCCCGCCGTAAAGGGAAAAGCATTGCCGTGGATCCTCCGGTGGAACAAGAAGTAGAAGAAGAAGAAGACATGTGCTCCGATTCGGACCGTTCCAAGGAGGAGGAAGAGCAGCACGACCCAAACAGTGAGTGTGCCCCTCTAATTGATCCTTGGTACCGTCCTAGTCCTCACTTTCCTTAGGCTCCTGGAGATTATGTGCCGTCGCTGCCGGGCCATGTGTGGCTCGTTTTTTGCTAGCGAAACCCCAATGTTTCTTGGGCTTCGGTGTCTTCCTCCATCTCCGATTTGGTCATTCGTCAAGGCGTCGCCCTTCTTGTGCCTATTCATTTGAGTTTAGGTCTAGCACCGCCTTGGGTTGGAAAGAATGGGTTGACAGTGAGTTATCGGATACACATTTCATAGGTTTGCTTCAGCGGGCCGGTGTTCTAAAGGCCGTCGTTCTTTCCTAAAGCCTTTCCAACTTCCAAGACCTCTACAATCTTTGCCATTTAGTTCACCGATGGTGTTCCACCACTTACACATTCTTCTTTTCTTGCGGCGAAGTTATGGTTATTCTCGAGGATGTGGCCAATTAGTTTCTTTTGCCTATTCTCGGGGATGTTGATTCTGCCGCTAATAAGCTTTCCCTAGAAGAAGAAGATATTGAAGCAGAGTTGAAGAAGAGGATGGCCAGAAACGCTAAGCTATCTTATTGGGTTAGTTCCTCTTCCAAGTTTTCTGCTGTTTCTCTGTTTGCAGAGACTTTTGAAGGGCTAGGCATTGCACCAAGTGTAAGTGTGCCTGCCGTAGCCACTCCTGCCGTGCCCACAGTACCCATTCCTGTTGTATTTTCTACGCCAGCTTCTGCTATATTTACAGCATCGGTTTTTGCCATTCCTTTGGTGCCTGCTTCAGTTCTTCCTGCAGCCCCCAGTGTTGCCAGTTCTGGTAAGCTTTCTTTCCCCTTGTCTATTCTCGTTTGCTTCCCTTGGGTTTGTTTCCCTCCTGTTTTCTCTTTTAGTTTCTCATCTCATGCCTTGTGTTTCCTTTGGCAGGACCTCTTCCTATAGCCCCACCTCCGTTTGAAGCGGGCAGCAATTCCGCTACCCTTCCAGATCCTATAAGCGAGGCTGTTGCCTTTTTTACTCGTTTTGACCAGCTTGAAGTCAATGACCTTGATCCTGCAACTTTCTGGGGCTCCGGGCCTCCTTACGTAGACTTTCATGGCTTTAGAGTCCCTGAGGACTGTGTTGCTCATTTGGGGATGATCTATAACAACCATGGTGACTTCATGCAAGGCTTTCGACTTGGCCGATCTGTTAGAGAGCATTTTCTGAAGATGTTGGGGAGTGTGTTAAATAACATAGAGCATAACTTTGTTGACACTGTTTCTACCGAGAGGATCCTGCAATGGAGGGCTGCGGTGCAGAAGCTTATCAGCATAGGCTTTGCTGTGGAGTTTATTCTGGATTACCTCCGAGAGATTGCCCGTGTTGTTTTCATGAGGAGAGTCCGACCTACTGTTGATGCTATTGACTCGTGTCTTGAAATCCTGAGAAAGGAGGTGGCAGATTTTGAGGGCCATCGCGAGCATCTTTTTTCCAGTACGTTATGTGTTCTTGTAGTACCTATTTGGCTGGTTTGCCATGACTTGGGTTTGTAACTTAACTTTGTGATGCTACACTTTACGTTTTGCTATGACATATGATGATAATACTTGGTGCTTTTCACTACATCTTGCCTAAAGCAAGTTACATTTCATGTTGTGACACAATCACTTGGAAAATGGTAAGGAAAAAAAAAAACATAAAGGTTTGTCTTTCTTTTAAACAAAACAAAGGAAGGAAAAGAGACAATCATATAAGTTTTCTCCTCAGGCATGATATTGCTTCAACCATTTCCCGTTGATGGGATCCATTAAGTCTTTGCCATCCATCTGAGTCAAACGGTAGTACCCGATTGGGTGTGCTTCCCTTATCACAAGGGGTCCTTCCCACTTTGATGCAAATTTGGACAATCCTGCCAAGCCTCTTTTAACATAGTCTGCCACTTTTAGAATAAGCTGTCCTTCCGCGAACACTCTTTCTCTAGTCATCCTGCCGTAAGCTTCAGTCATCTTTTGCCTGTATTTATGGCTGCGTTCCTGAGCCTGTTCTCTTTTTTCGTCAAGTCCCTCTAGGTCTTCACACCTTTCCGCCGCAAAGACTTCTTTTTCTCTTCCTTTCTCTTGCATTTTCATGACCCTTAGGGATGGGGTCATTATCTCCGCTGGGCTTACCACTTCGGTCCCATAGACCAAGGAAAGGTGAAAAACCTGTGGCTGATTTAGGTGAATTTCTGTAAGCCCAAAGGGCGTCTAGCAGGTGCATCGCTCATCCTTCCGTATACTCCTGACTCATTTTACTTATAATTTTTATAAGAGTTTTGTTCGTTGCCTCCGCTTGCCCATTCCCTTGAGGATAGTAAGGTGATGACCAGTGATGCTTAACTTGGTAGAATTCTAACATCTTCCTTACTTCACTGTTGACAAAAGGTGTGCCATTGTCACTGATGATTCTGTGGGGTACCCCAAATCTCACGATTATGTTTTCTTTGATAAAATTTGCCACCGCTCTTCCGGTGGCTTTGCGAAGCAGTACTGCCTCTGCCCATTTAGTAAAATATTCTGTAGCCACCAATATCCATATATATCCTCGTGATGGTGGGTTAACTGGTCCTACTAAATCAAGCCCCCAAGTGTGGAAGGGCCATGGGGTTACTATGCTGTGCAAATTCTGCGGATGGGTGTGAATTAAGTTGGCTTGCACTTGGCAACTGTGGCACTTCTTTACAAATTCTGCCGTATCCTTCTTCATGGCAGGCCAGTAGTAGCCCATTTGCAGCAAGCACCTATAAAGTCTTTTCTTCCCCTGGTGTTCCCCGCATTCTCCTGAGTGCACTTCTTTCACCATTTTTTCTGCTTCTTCAGGACCCAGGCACCTTAAGGGGTCCCCATCATACCCTTTTTTTAAAGAGGACCATATTGTGCATGAAGTAGCGTGTTGCCAACCTCTTGAGTTTATATTTCTCACTGTGCTTCTGCGGCAGGATGCCTTCTGTCAGGTACTGGATAAATGGGCTTCTCCAGTCTCCGCAGGTGGACACAACATAACTTTCTTCTCTGTCTGCCGCAAGTTGGCTAGCCCCACACTAAGTTTGGGCTTGATCTGCATCTTTGCCCATGTTTGGCCAATAAAAGCCTGCCTTTTGGAGTCTGCGGTAAAGGCTAACATCTCCGTAGGATTTGTAAGTCTTGTCATGTACTTCTTTCAACTTTCTCTAGGCCTCCTTTAGTCTCACACATCTGGCCAAGACCCCACCCGGCATCCTGCGGTACAATTCCTCCTTCACTAGCGCGTAGTCTTTTAGCACTTTCAGTCCTGCGGCATCATCCTCATTCATCAAGGCTTTCTTTATGGGAATCCGCCAGTGTTCGTCGCATCATTCCTTTTGAAATTTTTCCCTCAACATATCAATTATCGATTCTCTCCTTTTGCTGACCTCTACCCTGGTACCATCTCCTTCGAACATTATCTGAGAGCCTAGCGCGGCTAACGCGTCCGCAAATCAATTTTCATTCCTGAAAGCATGCTCTATTTCAAAAGTTGAGAATTTTTCCTCCATTTTCTGGGTCATTGCTCTGTACGGGGCTAGGCTAGGCTCTTTCAAGGAGAAGCTCTCGTTGGCCTGGCAAACCACCAAATTCGAATCACCTAATCCCCTCAAGTGTTTGACTCCCATTTCGAGAGCCGTGGCCAGCCCGGTTAGATAGGTCTCGTATTCTGCGATGTTGTTTGAACAGGGGAATTTTAGTTTGAATGATAGTGCCATTGCCTTTTCTTCTTCGTGGTACAAAACTACCCCCACCCCTCCAGATTGGGCGGTAGAAGACCCATCGAATTTCATTACCCATTGCTCTCCAACTTCCTCTGCCATGGCTACCTCCCCCGAAACCTCATCATCCAGTGGGAAGTCTTCCTCGCTTGGAAATTGCGCCAATAAGTTCACTATGGCCTGGCTTTTTACTGCCTTGGGCGTCCCCATTCTTAAATCATATTGCGACAATTGTAGCAATCATTGGGATATCCTGCCAGAGAGGATCGGCTGCTGCAGCAAAGCTTTGATGGCATGGGACTTGGTCATCAGCCATACTTCGTAGGCCAAGAAATAATGGCGCAACCTCTGTGAAGCATATACTATGGCTAAGTATGCCCCCTCTGCCCTCGGATAACAAGTTTCTGCATCTTTCAAGGTGTGGCTAATATAGTATACTGGCTGCTCAGTGCCATCTCCGTCCTCTTGGGCGATCAATGCACCAATGGCATACGAATTGTTAGCCAAGTAGAGCAACTGTGGCTTTTTGTGAATTGGAGCCTGTACCGTGGGGAGGTTTATCATGATCCGTTGTAGTCTTTTGAAGGCTGCCTGCTGCAATTTCCCCCACTCGAAATCCTGCCATTTTCTGAGCAACTTGGTGAAAGCAAAGGTGATTGATGCCAACCCGGGGATAAATCTTCGGATGTACGAGACTTTCCCCAAGAAGCTCTTTAACTCCTTTACCGTTCTTGGAGGTTTCATGGTCGTAATGGCTGTGGCTTTGGCTGGGTCCACATCTATTCCCCTGCTATGAACTAAGAAGCCTAAGAACTTCCCAGAGGACACTCCGAATGCGCATTTGAGAGGGTTCATTCTCAGTTTAAAGGCTCTGCACCTCTCGAATACTCTTCTCAACACTTGGAAGTGTTCTTCTCTTTTGTTTGACTTTACTACTATGTCATCTACGTAATCCTCCAGCTCACGATGCATCATGTCATGAAATATGGCCGTCATTGCTCTTTGATAAGTGGCACCCGCATTTTTCAACCCGAAGGGCATTACAGTGTAACAAAAGTTGCCCATGGGTGTTCTGAAAGCGGTTTTCTCTGCATCTCTTAGAGCCATCCTAATTTGGTTATACCGGCTGAAATCATCCATAAACGAAAACATGGCACTGCCTGCCGTAGAATCTATCAGTAAGTCCATGTTTGGCAAAGGAAACTCATCATTTGGACAGGCCTTGTTGAGATTTCTAAAATCTACACAACACCTTATCTGGCCGTTCTTCTTCTTCACGGGCACGATGTTGGACAGCCATCGGGGGTGTTGGATAGGCTTGATGAATCCTGCGGCAAGCAATTTTTGCACTTCTTCGATTATTTGCCCTTCTATTTCCATGTGGAATGTCCTGGCAGACTGGGCTATTGGCCTAGCCTCTAGGTCTACATTCAACGTGTGTGCAACTAGCCCAGGGTCTAACCCTGGCATTTCATTGTATTCCCATGCGAAGACGTCCTTGAATTCTTTCAAGAGCAACATTAGCTCTGTTTTTTCCTTTTCTGTCAGGCTTGCGCTAATTAAGATAAGTCTTGGTCCCTGCGAAACAGATCCCAAGTCAACCTTTTCCATTTCTTCTTCTACCGCAACCTGTGCTTCTTTTTCTGTCGCAACTTTCTCATTTTATTTTTCACTACTTTCTTCTTCTGGCTTCTCTTGAACCATGCAATACCCCGAGTCCTCGTGCTGCCGTTCATGGGTGGGGCCCTTTTGCATTTCACTCATGGGCCCTGCGCCCCTTCATAACTTATACACAATCCTGCCGTCAGGACCTCGGATCTTGACGCAGTGAGGTGTATCCTCTGAGTCTGCAGTTGGCGCCTCCTTCCTCTTCCTTTTTCTAGCCAGCAACTCCCTTAGGTTAGGCTCGGGATCATCCTGGATGTCTCTCCATTTAGGCACGAAGGTACCTTGTGGCCTTGACACTGAATTTTCCTTGGATGGCGCCCATTAATCGTAGAACATGGTTTCTACTAAGTGAGCTTCTGCCTGCTCAAATGGTGAGTGATTCGCTGCTATGCGCACCATCCTGCCGTTCATCTGTCCTTTCACACATTGGTGGTAGGTGGATGGAACTAATCTGTGTTTATGTAACCATGGTCGTCCCAAAAGCACGTGGTATGATACTTCCGTTTTTACTACGTGGAACTGAGCTAGAGAAGCTATGGGTCCCACTTCTAACCACAACTGGATATAGCCTGCAGTGTACTTTCCTCTCCCACCAAATCCTATCACTTCCATTGGACACCCTTGGATCTTTCTTTTTAAAATTCCTGCTGCCTGCAGAGTGCTCAATGGAATGAGATTCACGGAAGCACCTGTATCTACTAAAGCTCTCTTTATGGGGATTTGATTTATGGATGCCGCCAAGTACAAGGGTCTCCTGTGGTCTGGATACCCTATTTTCATATCTTCATCACTGAAGGTGATTTCGGTTGACTCTTGTAAGAGAGCCCTTTCATCTGATATTTTTGCCGACAGGCATTCTACTCCTACACTAGAGGCGATGCTCACCAAGGCCTCTGTGGCTACCTTTCTTTCCTTTATTGAGAGTCCCAGCTGATCAAACAAATTTCTGAACTTGGAACTCTGTTGTAGAGTGGTAATGGCCACTGTAGGCAAAGCCATGTTTTCTTCTTCGTCCTCTCCTAGGTCAGCACAAATTACCACTGCTGCTACACCCTTCCCTTTATTGTTCGGGAGTGGGTTTCTTTAGACTTCCTGTTGGGACAATTCTAAAATTCCTTTCTTTATCCTGCGATGCACTAGTCTGCGAAGTGCCCAACATTCTGTAGTGGCATGTTAGACATAGTTGTGTAAACGACAAAAACGTGGGTCCCTCCTTTCTTCCTCGGTGGGCTCCCTAGCAACCTGGTTAGGTTTGAAAATGCCATCTGCTATTGGATAGCAGTACGTCTAGCTCCTTCACGGTGCATGGTATTGGTGGGGGAGTATCGTATTCTTTCCCGTCGGTCTTCCTCCTCCACTCATTAGTGGATACCGCCATGGCTTGCGAGACACTTCTTTTGTCCGTGCTTGGCTTTACGGACTGGGCAGTTTTTCTTGCCTTTTGTAACAGCTACGCGAACTGGGAGATTTCAAGGTTTTCTAGGACTGCCCTGTATTCCCTGATCATATTCATCATGCACATCTCCACTAGCGTCCTTTCCTCACAGTGGTCATAGCAGTCGAGTGCTATGTCCCTAAATCTCTTGATGTACTCCATCAAGTCTTCACCATTTCTTTGTTTAGTCGCTTGCAATGTTGCAAGCGTCATCGTTTCTTCTTCGTGAAAGTACTTGGTACAAAATACGTCCACCATATCATCCCACGTTGGGATCGATCTTGGCTTCAAGCCAATGTACCAGGTATAAGCCCAGTCACACAATGACTTAGAAAACTCTCGAAGACGCAAGTCCTCGTCTGCAGCATAAGGGCCAAGCGTATCAATGAACTTGTTTACGTGCTCAACAGCACTTTCCTTTCTGCCGTCATATTGTGTAAATACTCACAGTTCATACCTCTCGGGGTATGGTTTACTGAGCACCCTTAGCGGGTATGGGGGTCTACGTGTGTAGAATCTCTCATTTGGCCCTCTGGCTCTCTCTTGGTCCAGGAGAGTTGCTACTTCTGCCATAGTAATAAAACGTTGATCCGGATTCTATGGGACACCACCTACTAGTGTCTCTTCTGCTCCATGTTCTGGATTATGCTTGCTTCCTTTTTCTTTTGTTCTATCCGTCTTTAGTTGACGAATTTCTTCCATCATTTGCTGTTGTGAGTGCTGTAAGGCCTGCAATACTTCAATGAAGGTGTTGGCATTATCTGCGGGGATCCTCGGAGGAGGTTAGGGTCCAGCCTCCATCTTGTTAGCACCTTCTGCCTGATTAGGCTGTGGTTGGCGGGGCGTTACAGGCCTGGACTCTACTTGTGAGGGTACAACACTCATGTTGCGCGTAGTTCTAGACTTTGGAGGCATTTGTTTGCGAGGGCTCTTATCCCTGAACTATTTCTCAACTCCTCGGTGGAGTCGCCAATTTAATGTGGGGGCCTTTTCTACTATGTTAGGCCGGGCTGCCCCTTTGTGAATGTAAGCCCAAGGCAGGAGTCAAGACCGGGCTAACTGGAACTCAACTTGGCCGGTTTGTGCGTGAACTATGCCTCGTCTGCCAGGAGAGTACTTACCACAGACTGAACTATTCCAGAGAAGAGCTTGCGGCAGGCAGATACAATTGATAAAACAAAATCACATGTTCTGGAATGACCAGATAGTTCTTTTAATAAGAAATGTCCGAACTACAATAACATTTAACAATTTTTGACAAATGAATAGTAAGGGCAAATGATAATAAAGATTTAATCCACAGCTTATGTAAATAAATTCAGTTCGGTTCGCAAAAGTAAGGCCAAATAGAAAGAACGCCTTTTCTCAACACAATTAACCTCCGAGGAAAGTAAATAGGATTCCTACCGCGGAAGTTAATGGGTTTGAGAGAGGCAGACCTGAATGGACACTTCTCGAAATAATTATAGAAGAGAACAGGGATTCGAGAGGGAGAGAAGGGAAGGGGCCTATCGGTGCATGCCACTATCACTTGCTCCTTTTTTCTCTCTTTCTTTCTTTTCTACTCTTTTCCTAGTAATTTCCACTTTGGTCGTTTTTTAATGTTATCCTCCTCTGTTTTCCTAAGTAAGTTACAGAGTATTTTCTTTAAGTTGCGTTGTATTACTATCGTGCTTGTTGTTGTTTTTGCACATGGCAGAGGCGTCCTTTTATAGTGCCTGCCGTCTAGTCTGAGCAAGGACCTCAAAACAAGCCTTCCCCTCTCCCCACCTCCAAACCATGTCCTCTTACCTCTGACCCATGACCCCACCATGTCCTGTATTGGCTTGGTACAGGCTGGTGGTGCCTGGGCCTTGCGCATGGTTTATGTTTGAAGTCTGCCTGCTGTCCATGTATCTGCCGTGTTCTGGACATTTTTGCTTGCATTGCTAGTCGTTCGTCCTTGGCTTTTCCCAAGCTTTTACTCTGATTTCCCACCCCATAGGGTTTGGACTTTACCGAGTACTGGGCTTTGTGTTCTCTTCAGCCCAATTCTTTAATTGCCTTAGCTTCCCATCGTGTTACTTGGCCTTTCCTGTCTTAGCGATTTTTGTTCCTGCTGGGCCTCTTTTCAAGCCTGTCGTTCCTTTCTTTTCTCCAGTGGCTTAAGAGAGCTTACTGGTGTTCTTACTCATGGGCTCCATTGTCCCTTTCCTTTTTCCCTTTGGTCCTGCGGCCCTCTTACTTTCCTTGGGCTTCTTCGGCCTATTTACTAACTTTACTTTCTCATGGGCTTTTACTAACTTGATTGGGCTTCCCCGTCCTAATCTTCTTATACTCATTTTTGGGGTTCATGGTCTTGCCATCAACCCCTACTTTCTTTGTTTACATTGCCTTGGGCCTGCTGCGGCCCATTCTTGCTTTTTCATACCATACATTGCCCATGGGTGTCATTTCTCTCTTTCCGGGCCCTTTGGGCCCATTTGCTTCCTCAAGACCCATTTATTCATATTATGGGCCTGTGTTCTATTTTTCCTGTCGCTTGGGCCTAACAGTCTTATTCTATGCCTGCCACTCTTATTGCTTGCTTTGCTGGGTTGGGCTGACTTTACAAAAATGACCCTTAACAGTGTTCTCGCTTGTGGGCTCCAATGTCCCTTTCTTTTCACTTGGGACTATCCGGCCCATTTACTTCCTTTCGACTTCCTTGGTCCATTTACTAACTTCGCATCTCATGGGCATTTACTAACTCAATTGGGCTTCCCTGACCCAATTTCCTCATTCTCATCCTTAGGGTTCATGAGCTTGCCATTATCCCCTACTTTCTTTGTTTACATTACTTCAAGCCTGCCGCGGCCTATTCTCACTTTTCCATACCACATACCACCCATGGGTGTTGTTTTCTTTCTTTCCGGGCCTTTTATGCCCACTTACCTCTTCAAGACCCGTTTATTTATATTAAGGGCCTATGATCCATTATTCCCGCCGTTTGAGCCCAATGGTTTCTTCTTAGCCTACCGCTTATCTGCTGCCCGTATCTCTGGGTTGGGCTGCCTTCTGCCTATTTCAAAAATGACCCTTAACAATAATACATTTAGTAAATAAGTTCTAAGAAATTGTAATAGCACATAGATATTCAAATAACTATTTTAAATTTAAATACATGACTTCATACTTCTTCAACAAAAAAAATTTATACTAATTTTCTCACTAAAGGGCCAGCACACGCCTTGCACATGCAACTCACACAAGTATATATAAAAGTGTGAATGCGCTAAAGCAATGTAGCTACAGTGCTTTGGTTTCATCAGCCTCTGCACTGTTGCTTTTTTTTTTCCCCGCTGCTTTTTTTTTTCCCTCTGCTTTTTTTTGGGGGTAATATCGTCCTACTCACTATTTTGTTTTATTATTTTATTTTATTTATATATAAAGCTATTAGTTAACACAATAAATTGTCACAATATTTTTACAATTGTTGTTATGTTAATTCCTTATAGGTTAAAATAAAATATCATACTAGAATCATCTACAACTAAAACTAAAAGTATTATGAAAAAAGAAGTGCTACATTCACAATATTTTTCGCAATACTTTCACAACATTGTTCATTAGGTTTTTTTTTTTTTTTTTTTTTTTCACAAACTGCAGTACGCCGATTTTGGTTGTGCTGTTTTTGTCTTTTCTTTTAAATATTTATATGTGTATGTACAGTTACACTGAATTAACAAATTCTTACAATATTTTCACAATTATTGACAATTTGCACTGTTCATTGACCCATTTCTTTTTTTTTTTTCACAATATACTGGTTTTGCTTGTACTTTTAAATATTATATGTGCATACACAGTTACACTAACGCAACAAATTTTTACAATATTTTCACAATCACGAGATCTCAGTTCCTTATAAATCAAAATAAAATAAAATAAAAAGAAACGCTATGTCCACAAAATTTTCACAATAATTTTGTAACAAATTTTATGTGGCAAGGTATTTTTGAAGGATAAAAGATATTAGTAGTGGGTTCAATTTAAAACTAATAACAATTTGTTATTTATAATTTGTTCTAAAAATGTTATGGATGTAGCATTTTCCTCAAATAAAATAAAAATATACCTATTCGGATCCTAAAAATAAAAATATCATGAAAATGTTTTAATATTTTTTGTATTCTTAGACTTCTTTTTTAGTATATGTAGTCAAATTGGGTGAGCCAAAATTCACTATACGTGTCATGCACAATTTTCTTGTAATCTCTTTTTGTTTTTTTTTTTTTTTTTTTTTTAATGCATAATTTTAAAATCAATAATAATTTTTTATCTAAAATTTGTTATGAAAATGTTGTGGACGTAAAAATTAAATAATAAAATATTAAACTGAGACCTACCATAGTTGGAAATAAAAAATATTACAAAAATGTTGTGATGTTTTTGTTATATTCCTAAACTTTTTTTTTGTGTAACATTTTGTTGTGTTCCTAGGCTTATTTTTTTTGTTTAGTCAAATTTCGTAAGCCAAAATTCATCATTTTAAGCACAATTTTCTTTAGTTAGATTTTTATTTTATTTTTAAATGCACGGTTAAAAGTGGTTAGCTCAATTTAAAACAGGTAGCAATTTACCATCTAAGATTAATTATGAAAATATTATGGACGTAACATTACTCTAAAATAAAATAATAAAATATCAAACTATGACCCACCATAGCTAGAAATAAAGGTATTGTAAAAATATTGTGACTTTTTGTTGTGTTTTTAGACTTCTTTTTTAGTTTATTCAATTTGTTGAACTAAAATTCATCGTCTAATGCATAATTTTTTTAGGTTGATTTTTTTTTTAACACATTGTTTCAAGTTTTTTTCTTTTATTTTTTTATTTTTTTTTATAAATAAAAATAAACACACACACACATATTGTTTTACACACACATAACACACACAAAAATTGACCAAGTAACACTTTCCTCCTTTATGTTCAGGGTAGTTGCATCCCCCTCTAAACTAAAATTGAATAATTTCATCATTTATATTTTGTAAATGAGCATATACTTATATTGTTTTTCTCTTAGTTAAACCCTAACAAAATCTTATAATTCCTAAAATATTCCATTGTGCAATGTCTAATATACTCCTACTAAATTTTAATATCTCAAAAAATTTATTTGTGTATATCGAATTTTATGTGGTAGACTAGTAGTCATGCTTGGAAAGTTAGAATGATGATATATCATATATGGTGTTCTATTTGTTATCTAGAGAACACTAATTTATTAAATTTAAATCTTCTAAACTTATATTTTTATCTAATAGAAACTTTGATGACATATGTCTTTTGTTATTTCGTTCTATTTTTAATTTATTTTCTTACTTAAAAGGGTATTCATTAAAAATAAGTAACCTAAATATTATAGTTAAACTCATAAAATAAGATAATAAAGAATGAAATATGAATAAGAAAATCTTTATTATAGATGATTGCAAGTATTTAATTTAATGAAGATCTTTAAAAAAAATTGTAGTATATATTATCATTTATTGCAAAAATTTAAATATTATAAAAAGATGATGACTTTCATTATTATTCTTTGTAGCATTTTTTTGTGAGTAGATATTACATTTAGAAAATAAATTCTAAGAAATTGTAATAGTACTTCATATTTTTTCGAAAAAAAAATTTATATTAATTTTTTCATTAAAGGGCCAGCACGTGCCGGCACGTGCAACCCACACTCGTGCAATATAAAAACTCCTCTTCTCGTCTATTCTCTTTCACCTTTTCTTCACAAGCTATTACCTTCTCTCTCTCTCTCCCTCTTGCTCTTGCTGACCTCCACTATTGACCGCATCTACCTATTTTGAAGCTTGAAGCTACTACGGTAAGTGCACTCTCACATGTCTTCTATGCTGTTATTATTATTATTATTTGCTTTTTTCTTTTATATCTTGGCTGAATTAATATTTTAATTAACACAACGAAAGACAATAACCTCTTCCATTTTCTTTCTCGGGTAAAGTGGCCATTTTACACTAACTCTAGGCTCAGTCAAATCTTCTCTGTTGGGGCTTGGGACATGAGAGACGTGTATCGTGCAAAACCAATAACTCATGGAGAACCTGGACAATTTGCTAAACCAGAACCAAGCTTTTTCCAGCAAGTTTTTGGTCAAAATACTCTAGATCCAACGAAATTTATGCCGGATTTGGGGTGATCTCACCAAATCTAGTGAGATCTCAGCCAGATTTGGTGGAAATCTCCCTAGATCTCACCAGATCCAGTAAGATCTCCACCAGATCTGGTGAGATTTCGCCTGAAATGCACTGTTTTGCCCGGATTTCTCCACCGTGGACGGTTTTAACTTTAAAAGTATTTTGATCAAAATGAAAACTTTAAAGTTAAAGTATTTTTCTTTCAGTTATGGGCCAAAGGAAAGTTGTTACAGTATTTTTGATATTATAACGTAAATTTAGTTTCGAGAGGGCAGTAGAGAGTGGGAGAGGGAGAAATTACAAAACTCTTCTAGAGTGAGAGAGAGAGAGAACGTGCTGGTAATTTATGTAATTTGTTATTATTATTTTTTCCATTTATGATTAATTAAGATATGAATATATTGCTCCTCTTTTCATTGTTGGGTTCAGATCTTCCGATTGAGGTCTAGTTCTTTTTGTTTCTCCAATTCTTCCCAACGTTCACTGCATCTACCTATCTGCAAGCTATTTAAGTATGTTCTCTTTGCCTCTTTGACATGTCTCTGTGCTATTTACTTCTTTTCTTTTTATTTTTTTCTTTTTTGGTTGAGGAAAAAATAGTTTATTAACGCAACCAAAGGAGATAGCATTGAATATTATTGCATTTATCAGGTTCAAAGTTCAAACCACAGCCAAAACAGTAAATTAAAAAGTGAAATTAACAACTCAAAATTTTACGAGTTTTAGAATAAGTATAATACAAATGAACACTCATTTGAAGGAATCTTTTCTCAGTCGCACAACCTAGCCTTTAGCTTGGTGGGTAAAAGTCAAGAGAGGAGTGAAGTATTTATGGGTGGGTTTGGAAAAAAAATTTCCATTAGAAAGATTCGTCGAATTCCTCCGAGAGTATCACAAGTTCATTACTTGTTTGCCAACAATTATCAAGTTCCAAAAGAGGTGGGGTGGGACAAAAATCGTAAATATTTTTTTTCCAATAATTATCAATTTCAAATGATGTTATTTTTTTTTTTTTGTTTATTTTAAATCTAGTAAATAGATTATACCATAAGGAAATCAAATCTAATAATTCAAATTATAGACAAATATCTACCAAATTAATTATAGTTGGAACTCTTCTAAAATTTTCAACATAGGTACGAATATAACCTATAGAATCCAAAAATGATAGTCATGTAACATGCTAGGTTGTCTACATTTAAGCATGGAACCCTATATGTTTAGATTGTATTTGCAATGTAAACACTCAAAAAAGAAGCAAATGTACATTTGCAAAAAGTGTATAATATTTACCATATTTTGTAAATGTGTAAACATTTACCACTTTTTGTGTGCCTACAATATAAATTTACATTGTACCGTACTACCATACAATGTAAAAGAAGAAAATTTTAGTGAAGTTTCACACTCGTTACTTGTTAGCCATTATAGAGAGAGAGAATGAAAGAAATTAAAAGACATGGATCAACCGGTGGAAACTTCCATTTTCACATTAATAATTATACAGAAAACACTAGTTAAGTCAAATACATATATATATATATATATATATATATATGTAATTTACAGCTGTTATTTAATTAATTTAAAGAGTCAAACCAGTCAAGCCATCAAATTTGAACGCAACTTTTATATATATATATATATATATATATAAATTACTAATTGAACTGGGTTTACAAATTAACAATAAAGTTGCAATATTATTACTTCCTTTCTTTATCCTATTCTTCCGAATTCCCAAAGTTTACCTCTTCAAATAATTTGATGTCTACCACTATCGAGAAGATAGAAAACATATGGATCTATAACGTTTAAAGCATGCTTCTCTAGGATTACTATATCAATGATTGAATATAATATTTGATAAATGTAATTTTATATGATTTGAACAATCTCTCTCTCTCTCTCTCACCATATATATATATATATATATATATATCTTTTAGAGAAACAGAGAAATAAACTAATTATTTAATATTATTAGAGAAATATAATAAACTTATTTTTATTCTACTCTACATCAATTTTTTTTAATTTATATTTTATTAAGATCTTGTATTCTTTATGTATTTATTGTCAAGAAAAAAGAAACATGGGCAGAAAGAGAGATCGATTTTGGGATTACGCTGAGGAGTTGAAGGGTCGTTTCAAATGTAACTATTGTAAACGAGAATTTCCTGGAGGTGCATCAAGGATTAAATCACACTTGGCTGGAGTCAAAGGGCGTGATATTGTTATATGTGATGTTGTGCCTGAACATGTACAAAAAGAAGCTTATGAAGCAACTCAAGGGACTAACAAAAAACTTAAAAATGCTTCAATCTCAAGTAGTGATAAGGGGAGTACAATCCCCTCAACTTCAGTTTCAACAATTCAAAAGGAAAAAATTGTCACACAGGTCATTATCTAGTCCCAACTCTACAAATAGTTGTTTATTTGTAATAAAACCACACTTTAGGTTTAACACTTCAAAAAAAAATTTCATACTAATTTCTCTTTTGCAGAGCGAGGAAGAATATATAGATGAAATTATGCTCGATGATGTTGTGGGTAGACTAGTAACCAAAGCGTTTTCACTTGCCACAAAGGATATCATTTTTAAGTGGGGTTTTAAGGAGGAGCTGGAAAATCTTTTTGACTCATTATACAAGATTAAAGTTGTGTTATATCAAAAGAGGCAAGTAAGTGATGAGTTTGTAAGGATCTGGTTAAAGGAGCTTAGGAATGTAGCTTATGAAGTTGATAATGTGCTAGACAAATTTGGCTATGAGATCATTCGGCAAAAGGTACAACCTCAAAGCCAAATGATAGCTCAGGTATGTAGCTTTTCGTTCTACGATCACAATAAAGTTAAGACCATCAAACAATCATTGGATAAACTTGTGGATGATGTAGCTGGCTTTGGTCTTAGAATAGAGTTGTTGAAGTCAATCATCAAGATTAGGTTGGACAAGAATGAGGATTCATTTCTCAATGATTCAGAAGTTATCGGAAGAGAATTTGATGTTGTACAGATAGTGAAGGAACTTATTAGTTCAAGCAATCAACAAGTTATATCTGTTCTTCCTATCGTGGGTATGGCAGGTATTGGAAAGACAACCTTGGCAAAGGTATTGTATAACCATGGAGAAATAAAGAAACACTTTGATGTGCTAGCGTGGGTACATGTCAGTGGAAATTTTGATGTTGAAGAAATTTCAAGAAAGATTCATGAATCTCTCAAAATAGACTTGACTAATTTAGAAAGGAAGAAATACTTTCTAGTACTTGATGATATTTGGATCGAAGACTGTGATAAATGGGATATTTTAAGGAATCACTTGGTAGGGATTAATTCAAATACTAGAATTAACATTATTGTGACTACGCGTAGTGACAAAGTAGCACAGATTATGGGGACACTTCCTCCACATCACTTGGAAAAATTATCAAAAGGTGATTGTTGGTCTATATTAAAAAAAAGAGTAATTGCAGATGAAGGAAAATCACTAACTTTTGATTTGGAGGCTAGTGGAAGGGAGATTGCTAAAAAATGTAGAGGGGTTCCATTGGTTGCAAGAGTTTTAGGAGAAGCAATGTACTTTAAATGTGATAAAAACGAATGGTTAGCAATACAAAATGATAAAATTTGGTATTTGTTGGATGATGATAATAGTGGTATCTTTCCGATGCTAAAATTATGGTTTGATAATCTTCCAATACCATCTTTGAAGCAATGTTTCGCATATTGTGCAATTTTCCCTAAAGATTATGACATGAAAAAGGATGAAATAATTCGGTATTGGATGGCTGAAGGGTACCTTGAATCAGTTGAAGAAGCTAATATGGCAATGGAGGATATTGGTAACATGTATTTTAATATTTTGCTGACCACTTCCTTTTTTCAAAATGTTAGAAAGGATGCCTATGGTAATATTATTAGTTGCAAAATGCATGATTTGGTGCACGATTTTGCCCTCTCAATTTCAAAACATGGAACTCTGATTTTGGACAGAGATTCAATGGATGAAGCAACACAAGAAAGTTCATATCGTAGAAAACATTTCATAAAATTGCACTCATTATTTTCAGAAAATTTTGACTTTAACATGTTATCAAATTTTAAATGCTTACGTGTTTTAAAATTACATGGGGTTAGTATAAGAGGGTTTCCGGATTCAATTGAGCCGATAATACATTTGAGGCTTCTTCACATCTCGCACCCTGAAATTGAAGAATTACCAAAATCCATTACCGAACTCTACAATTTGCAAACTTTAATAATTGAAGGCTATGTGGGAGAGCTTCCAGAAGACCTAAGCAATTTGATTAAGTTAAGACATATTCTTCTTAATGAAAATAACGCTGGTATGCTGCGGATACCTAAAAATATGGGGCGGTTGACTTGCCTACAAACATTGACATTTTTTGCTGTGGGTCAAGATGAAGGGTATCGAATTAAAGAAATGGGACATTTAAAGAGTCTCAGAGGAGAAATAAACATATACAATTTAGAAAAGGTGGAAGATGAGGAAGAAGCCAAAAGTGCAAAATTAAAAGAAAAGGAAATATTCAAGTTGGGATTATACTGGTATGAGGGTTCTGATAAAGATGAAAAGGTGTTGGAAGGCCTCCAGCCTCACCCAAATTTGAAAAGCTTAACAATTAATGGCTATGAAGGAAAGAAATTCCCATCATGGGTTGGTTTGTCTTCGCTATATCACAATTTGGTCGAGATCAATTTGAGCTATTGTTGGGAATGTGAAGAAGTTCCCACTCTGGGGCAATTACCCTGTCTTAGGGTTCTTAATATGACAGGAATGTGTAAGGTAAGAAGTATAAGAAGAGAGTTTTACTTTTACAGTGATGGGAGTTACAGAAATACTACTACTAAATTATTTCCGGCATTGAGAATACTCAAATTGGAGTGGATGGATAGCTTAGAAGAGTGGAAGGATGCAAAGGAGTTGACAACCGTAGATGAGGTGTTGTTTGTGTTTCCTTGCCTTGAGGAGTTGACCTTAATTCAATGTAAGAAACTGAGAGATTTGCCAGACTCACTGCACACCTGCGTTTCCCTTCAGAAGTTGGTAGTAGAAGATTGTCATAAGCTGAGGTCATTGCCAGGTGTCCCATCAGTTATTCAACACTTGGAGATATTGAAGTGTGGAATTAATGAACTACCCAACGGGCTACAATTCTGTACATCTCTTCAATATTTGAAGATTGAGGGCTGTCCGAATCTGAAATCAATGCCAGACTCACTGCGCACCTGCGTTTCCCTTCAGAAGTTGCTAGTATGGAGTTGTCAAGACCTGATTTCTTTGCCAGGTGTCCCATCAGTTATTCAACACTTGGAGATAACGAAGTGTGGTATTAATGAACTACCCAACGGGCTACAATTCTGTACATCTCTTCAGTATTTGAAGATTGAGGACTGTTCAAATCTGAAATCAATTCCAGAATCACTGCACTCCTGCGTTTCCCTTCAGAAGTTGGTAGTATGTGATTGTTATGAACTGGAATATTTGCCAGGTGTCCCATCAGTTATTCAACACTTGGAGATAACGAAGTGTGGTATTAATGAACTACCCAACGGGCTACAATTCTGTACATCTCTTCAGTATTTGAAGATTGAGGACTGTTCAAATCTGAAATCAATTCCAGAATCACTGCACTCCTGCGTTTCCCTTCAGAAGTTGGTAGTATGTGATTGTTATGAACTGGAATATTTGCCAGGTGTCCCGTCCCTTCAGAAGTTGGTAGTAGTGGCTTGTCCTAAGCTGAGGTCATTGCCAGGTGTCTGGTCCATAATAAGGTGTGGTATTGAAGACCCACCCAGTGGGCTACAGTGGGTTGAATATTTGGAGAATGGGGATTGTCGTCTGCCTTCTTCTTCTACTTCCTCCATTCACCCCTCCCTCCAAAACCTACAGCTAATATGGTGTGGGTCTCTCCTGCTGGACCAAATTCAATACTTCATTGCCCTTAAAATTCTATGCATAAAGGAATCTTATGAGATGGTAGCTTTGCCAGAGGGGTTGGGCAATCTTTCCTCTCTTCAAAAGCTGTATATTGTGAATTGCTGGAAGCTGGTGCATCTGCCCACCGAGGAAGCCATGCGACGCCTCACCCAATTGAAAACGCTGATCATTTATGGGTGCCCCAAATTTGAAGACAATGAGCGGATCAAGGTTAGCCACGTTCCATGGGTTAAAATCAATGATGATGATGATGAGTAAGTCTACTCATACTACCCTACTATTTCCTCTTCTTTTATTCTCTTATATTCGTAATGGGTGAGAGTATTCCGATATAAATACTTAATTGATGGGACCCGATTAACAAAATATATATAAATACTACAATTTGAGTTAATGGTTCTTCAAATAAATAGTACCCTTCTGCTTACACTTAATAAATCCAATTCTGCTTTATTTATTTATTTATTTATTTATGAAATTATTTGCAATCATTTCAGAAAGGCTTTTAAAACAAGAGTTTAATTAGAAATTTTGTGATGGCTACTATTCAAATTGGCTTGCCGCTATTCAAACTTTTGTTGCTGCAAATTACCAAAATAATCAGAAGCATAGTCTATTTAACAATTTTTTGATTGTTACCTATTGTCTTTCTACTATCGAATTTCTGTTTGCTAGCCTATTTTCTTTCTACAAATTTTTCAATACTGAATTTTTCTGGACATTGGGAAATTTGGAATATTGAATCAATCACTGTTAGAGCTGTCCACATACTCATTATTTCGATTAGCATTTTGATATTGTAACAGTTCATGGATCAATTCTTTTACTTACAGCTATCTAAAACTTGACAGTAGATTTTATTGATTTGCACTGGGTCATAATTGCTCTGTTTATGAGGGTGGATTTATTGTTGAAAATGGAGCTTAGTTGCATAAGAATAAGAAATTGGGTGGGTGAAGGTCTTGCTGAATTTTCATTTCATGTTTGGGTTGATGGTTCTAATATAGCTATATATGATTTTTACCTTTTGAAGGTACATATGTGACTTAGATTTTTGAAGACTAACTCAGAAAGATGGCAAGAAGTTTGCATCTGGGAAAATAATTAACTTGATGGCAACAGATGCCCAGGCAATTCAGGTTTTCTCTCTTACCATTTGCATTATGTGTACAGAATTTACTTCATAATTGGTAATTTACAAAACCTAATGAGTAAGTCTATTCATACTACCCTATAAATACTTAATTGGATGCCATTGAAGAAATATATAAATGCTGCAATTTGTGTTATTGGCTTTTGAAATTAATAGTAGAAATTAATCTCACCGACCACTGTGGCAACTTTTGAAAAATTCTACTCTTCTTCTTCAATCTTTGAAATTATCTGCAATCATGTGCAAAAAGTCACTAAAAGCATAATTTAATTAAAAAGTCACTAAAAGCAATCCCTCTCACTCTCACATTTACTGGGTCACAGCTTCAACAATTCGAACACAAGGATTCTACTGGTACCAACCAAAAACAATTTTTTTTTCTTTTTTTGGGTTTTTAAGATGGTTTGTCAAATGCGTATGCCAATTTTGTTTAAAAGATGTGGTTTTTTCTGTTGGGTTTTGGTTCTTTCTTGTATTAACTTTGTTATGTCCTATGTTTTTCTATTGTAATGATGACTTGGTTCAGTAATAAGTTTATGTTGGTATCAATGTTATTAATATGTCCCATAATATGGCAGAAATGTGAAAATTGCACGCAATTCAGATTGTACTAATGTGATTTGTGTGGTTGTTGAGTACTCATATTGTTGTATGTTAACTCATATCAGATGGTTGGGAAAAGAGTTGGGAGCAAGGTGTGACCCCATGGGATTCAGGACAACCGACACCAATTCTTTTACATCTTCATTATACAGGAGCTCTTCCCAAGCTTTAGTCTCTGGTTGTGGCAGTGTAAGTTTCATGGTTCATTCTTACTCACAAGATATTACTTTCTGACATATTAATTCAATTTCTTATATATTTATGCAAGTTTTGAGTCCTCTGCATGTCAATATTTTGTATCTGTTTCCTTTTTCTTGGTTTTCTATGTGTAGGATAGAATGGTAGAGAAGAAGATTAGTCTCTTGAGGATCCATCGTCAATGACTAGTTGGATAAATGATCCTGTAGAAAATCTACACGTGATCCATGTTTGATGAAATTATAATTTGAAGAGAAAAATAATGACACTTGAAAATAATTTCTTGTTTTAAGATTAATTCAATGGTCATTAATTATAACTAGAATTAATCACATCTGGAAATACAGATGATATTTGACATGGTATCTATCTCATCCCAGTGAGGGGGACCCCAAAAAATAAAGATAAAAAGATTAAACAATAATGATTAAATCTCTCTGCGATCGAGTATGAAGTTGAAGCAAAATTCAGTTGTTAAATGAATTCCTGATGCAATTATTCTGATTGTATCAGAAATCAATCACTTGGTATCTTTCCTCCTTCCTCCTTTCTCACGCATGGAATTTTAACTACTACTTGATCAAGCATTACTATAAAGGGCACAAGGTGTAGTGTATATCTTTCCTCCCACTTTACCTTGTCCGACTGTTACGTTATTTATGTGCTGTTCCTATACCTTTATCTCTTCGCTAGCATTTAATTTTGCTATTGTGGCCAACAACAAATTGCTCAAATATGTCAGGGTTATGATGTAGCAGCAATTGCATGCCCTGAACATGCGTTGTTGGATTGGATATATCAGACATTGCCATTAAGAAAGCAGTGGAGGTAAGAGCAGTTGGTCAGAAAATTCTGACAACAATAAGGCTTGCGATCTCTTATAAAGAAAGGGCACCCAAAAGTTTTTACTTATGGTGATGATATTATTGAATCATTAAAAAAATCATGCATGTGGCTATGATGATGATATAATTTAATCATTAAAATTGAATCGCCCAAGTTTATTTGGCCATTACTGTCTAATTTATCAACTTGTTGGAATGCCCCCCTAAACTAGTTGTTATTCAGCATTTATGAATTGGATTAGGAACAATAGCTGGGTTACCCCAGCTTTTCTCATTTTTGTTAAGGACAGGGATTAGATGCATTGCACTTGTGATCTCTGTTAAATTGGATTAGGAACTATAACAGGGGTTGTTCTAATTTCTGAAAACATGCCATTATTCATTTTCAGATTAAAATTGACGGTTGGGAAATTTATGTTATAGAAGACTTTAGAGCACTGTAAAGTCCAATTCCAATGAGGATCATTTGCAAACGTCTTGCGTTGGGTCACCTAGACTGACAGAGAGTTGAACTTGATAGATTTAGTTACTAGTTCATGAAGCTGGTATTTTTGTGACTATAACTTGTGATAAGTCATGGAATCTAATTTGGTTAACAGTATAAAGAGGTGTCCTAGTACAGGTTTTCATCTATTTTCTTACTTCTCATTTTAATAGTCTGTTCTAATGTTAATGCAGTTGTCTTCCTCATTACCAAATGCAAGTTGTTTTAACTTCTTAAAGGTGGACTTTTTCACTAGGAGTCCAATTGAATTGTTTGATCTCATTCTCGATTATACGTGAGTTGGCATGAATTAGTGGTTTAGTTGTCCATGAGAAGAATCTATTTATGATCACATTTTAACAGAGAATTTACAGGTTCTTTTGTGCCATTGAACCAGACATGAGGTTGGCTTGGGCACAGCGAATTCGTGATATATTGAAACCTGGTGGAGAGCTCATAACACTAATGTTTCCAGTAATGATCTTAATTCCTCATTAATTTTTCCAAAAGTTAAAGCTAATATGGTGTGACTGGCGTACACAGCCCATACTCCACTCTCTCCTGGTCCTGTACCAAATTGAATACTTCACTGCCCTTAAAATTCTGTGGATACAGGGATTTTGTGAAATAGTAGATTTGCCAGAGTGGTTGGGCAACCTTTCCTCTCTTCAAGAGCTGTACATTGTTGGTTGCAAGTACTTGGTGCATCTTCCCACCGATGAAGCCTTGCGATGCCTCACCAAATTGAAAACGCTGATGATTTATGAATGCCCTGAATTGAGCATTGAGCAGTCCAAGACTGACCCCATTCCATTTGTCAAAGTCCAGGATGATGGGTAAGTTTACTCATACAATTCATCACTGTTAGAGCCTTCTTTATGTCCACATACTCATTATTTTGCTCAGCATTTTGATACTGTAAGAGTTCATGTAGTTTCATTGTCCATGTTCCTTTGATTAAGATAAAACTTTGGTACATTTTGTTCTAAGGTCAAAATCATTTAAAACTGGTATGTTCTCTCAAACCTTTTGTTTGTTGTTTCGCTTGAAGTTGACTAGCTATTCATGATTTGTTCTCTACTCTGCTTATTCTTGGGTTAATGATATCCGAAGAGTTTTATGTCAAACCATTAATTCATATTTATTTAACATATTTTGCTGCATTGCTTTTGTGTATCTTCAAATTTTAGCTCTATTTTGTTGCGGTTCTTCCATTATGGTTGGATTTCTTTTTGCATATCAAATATTTCTCAGAAACTAAGAAAGTTTTTAGGATTTCATTTGAATTATTGCATCCACTTATGTTTTCATATTCTTTATTAACATTTAACTCTGATCTGGTTGTTACAGTTGCACTATCTTTATTAATATTCTTAATCCTGAATATTTCTTATCCCTTCATGCCACTGCTCTGCACTAATAGAGTTGTACATTGTTCTACCTTTGAAAAAGAGGACAAGGTTTTTTTTTTTTTCCTTTAAAATTTCTCTGGTCATGCAAAATGTTCTATGCAATGTACATAGAATATTTAAGTTATTTCATATTTCGTACTTCTGTAAACCTCTCTATCTTGTACAGAAGTGTATGGTTTTCCCTTTGAATTCTGGTTGAAGAGATTATATATTTTCCCCTGTTGGTTTAAAGCAGTGGCAAATATAATTTTGTCATGTGCATTGCAGTAATTGATTTTCAGAACTTGTGAATCAGGTCCTGCACATGTTACATGGATAGGCTTGACCATATCTTGTTCAGGTCCTATAAAATCTGCTGTCATTTGATATTTGTTGAAGTCTGCAATTGTGTAAAAAAAAGGGATGCAATTCATCAGTTATTATTTCTCCCATTATCTCCAGTTTTAAAACGGATGCAATTCATTTGGCAAGACCGAATCTAAGGATCATTCATATTTCACAAAGACTCTATTTTGTTCAATGGCAGTTGAGTACCCACCAACAACACATTCGCTGCTCTCCTTGAGTCCTTCCATCATCTCCTTCCCACTAAAATCCTTTAACATTGTTCTCTATCTCTTTCAGATTTTTGCTACAGCTTCAACATCACCCTTGCATCGTATTTCTCTAAGATAGGTGACCAACCTATTGGAGAGAATGCTCACATCGTGTATTCTTCCGAAAGGGAGAAATTTGGTGCAGATGTGATTGAAGAAATTAATCTGCTTATCACTCCCAAAGAAATTAATCTGCGGGAGCTCTTTTTTGAGTTTGTGTTATATTGTTAATGATTTCCATAGAAAATGAAAAGATAGTGGTGGAGCTGTAGTACAGCAATTGTATTGAAAGCTTCCTTTCTCTGATTAAAATGTACTACCCTTGGGGACTAAGTTGAGCAACTTGTGAAGAGAAGCAACGATAACCCTTGAAAAGCTGTGAGGGTGTTTGTGAAAATGATTAGGCTGGTGGTAGCTTGTTTTTTTTGTAAAAGTACCTCACCAAGGGCATCATTTTGTCTGCAACCACTCATTTTTTGCATGCCACTTAAGCCATTGAAAGAAGAATTCAGTACTTTCTATAGAGTGGTCGAGCAAGTTACAAAATGCTTTGATGGACCTGGTCTTGTGCTTGCTATTTTGCAACTTTTAGTTCTATGGTTGGGCTGTAGGGTCATTTTTGTTGGGTGAATGCAAGGCATGTTTCTGTATTTGCTGCTCATGTAACCATAGGACATTATCTTGATTAATGAAATTTTTTTGTTGGAATTTAGTACAAATGGGGTCTCTATTTCTTCTTTGAGAAAAATTTTCCCTAGGCAGTATTTGTGTCCTTGCATGAGATATTACAGAATAGGTATAAAAGTATTAATTGCTGGAAATTTTCGTGGAGTAATTTGACAAAATTTGTTTGCTTCTAGAGTTGCAAATGCATCAGACTTCGTGTTTGAATCTTGCAATTTCTTCATAGTGCCTCTCTAGAGTCACTGCTATGACAGTGACATTGTATTTGCTTTCCTTTTTGAGTGCAAGCCTTGGGAAATACGTAGAGTTGCCAATCAGAATATGAAATGAAAACTTCAAAATTGTAATTTGATTATATGTGTTTTCCCCTTGCACTTTGATCTTTTGTTTTGTTTTGTTTTGTTTTGTTTTTTTTTTTTTTTTTGGATTTGCTTTCAGTTTGATTCATCAATTTTGATACATTATAGATGCTGATAGAGAGAAGTTGTCAAGGTCAGATGGAAAATTTGCTCAGTACTTGAGCAAAATCTTAGACGTTTGTTTCTCATATCACCATAATGCATACAACATAAAAGGTTGGTTTATTATTAAAAGAGTTGAAAGATAATTGTATAATTTACTGATGCTAGTTTTTGTCTTGATGATGGAGTTTATCTTCATGATCCAGCAACCACGCTTGCAGCTATTGATCCTTCACGTATGACTTACCCAGAGGGTGTGGTTAGAGTCCAGACATGTGGCATCATTAAGGCACTAACAATATTATACAACAAACAGAAGAGATAGGACTTTTGGAAACCTAAAATCAGCAGATGCAAGTGCTTGCTTTTTGGTTCCTTACTTTCTTTGCAGACCACATAGGCTGAAATGATTTGGGTTGCAGGATCCCATTCCTGTATCAGATAATGGGGTTCTAACCATAATCATGAATTTTATGATTAAAACAGTGTAGAGTTAAAGAGTGTTTCCCAGTATCCTGAAATTTTTGTATAAAAAAAGTTCTTTAAAAAAAATGGTTGAGTCATTAAAAAGAAAAAAAGAAAAAGAGAGACAAAGCTATTGTGCTCCGACTGACTCATTTGTACTTTCTTTGAAATGATCCAGGTTTGGCGAAGCCACTGAATGGACTGATAAACCCACGGTGAAGGATGCAGTCACTGCTGATGCTCCCGCTCTAGTCAAATTGGTCATGGAACGCCTCCTAAAGTATTTAAACTATCGATTGATGATTCAGGAGACTTCATCTTGTGGTTAGAATTAGCGGTTCTCAAATATGTCCATAGCTGTTGTGATGCAACTACTTGCCTATGATTTCAATTCAGATATATCCCTCGAGCACTTGATGTTTTTCTGTTAATGTACTTCATATAGGGTATCTGATTTGGTCACTACCTCAGTCTTGATGCTTTATGGTACTATAGAAAATAACAAGATTGTAATTTTCTTTTTCTTGAATAAATAAACTCCTTCTGGTGTAACTAGTAACAACCATTGAAATCCAATAAATATTTTCTGGGGAAGCTGAAATGATCCAAAACTGCAAAAAGATAATAATGTTGTACCAATATGAAAGGAGGCTGTCTTTAGGTGGTTTTGATATACCATGGATGAGGTTTTCGGTGAAAATTTTGTGTTTTAGCCATTTTTGTTATTTGCATTACCTTTATTTTGCGTCTTTTAAATTATTTAATAGGATCATTTCTATGTATTTGTTATGTGCAAATATACACAATCATAAACATACGTGTGCGGAAGTATAGATGCAGACAGACACATGTATAGGTAGCTATCAACCTATAGGTCATTTATTTTGGTTGCGTGTCAATGTGTAGCTATTTTGATGTATTTTTTTTATATGTTCACCCTTTTGAACTCATCTACAATTTTCATCGGCCCTTCAAATTCAAGTTTTATTTTAAATTAGTCACAGACCCACAATGCATGGGAATTAATAATTATTTTGTAATTATAATATAATGTAGAATTTGTTGAAAATAAATTGTTCTATCTAAAAATTAAACAATTTCTATTCTGTTCAATTAAGTCTACTTCGGTCTCATTTGATCCAATTTGGTCTACTCAGTTAATTTCGGTCACCTTTGGACTAATTGGGCCTTAAATCTTTTGTAGGTTGCCTTTTAAAGTTTAGCTCAAAAATTATTTTTTTTCTCTTAATTTTTGGGTTGAAAAGTGTGAAATTTTATTATATTTGGGCTAAACTCTTTAGTTTTGAGTTAAAAATATAAACAAAATAGACATTAGAAATTAGAAATATGAGCACTAAAAATACAATAAAAATGATAAATATTCAAAATTCCTATTCGGTCCATGTTGGTTCTATTCGGTCCACTATGATCATATACAGTCCATTTTGTCCTATTCGATCCACTTTGGTTCTATTTGGTCCACATTGCTTCTATTTTGTCCACTTCAATTCTATTCGGTCAACATTGGTCCTATCGGTCCATTATGTCCACTTCGGTCCTATTCGGGTCATTTGGTCTACTTTAGTCCTATTCGGTCCATTCTATCCACATTTGTCCTATTCAATCGACATTGTTCCTACTCAGCCCACTTGTTCCTATTTGCTCCTATTCTGTCCATTATGTCTACTTTGGTCCTAATTTGTCCATTCGTTCTTATTTGGTCCACTTTGGTACTATTCAATCCATTCTGTCCACTTCGATCTCATCCAGTCAACATTAGTCCTATTTGGTCTACTTTGGTCCAATTTGGTCATATTCGGTCCTATTTGTTCTTATTCAATCCATTCTATCCACTTTGGTCCTAATCTATCCATTTGTTCTTAGTCAGTCTGATTTGGTCCAGCTTGTTCCCATTCGGTCCTATTCTATCCACTTGGTCCACTGCATTTCATTTGGTCCAATTTAATCTATTTGTGTCCACTTCGGTTGATTCGAACCATTTCGATTCATTTTGGTCCTCTTCGGTCCATTTAATGTATATGGTATCCTCTTAACTTCTATGGTTATTGCAAATTTTTTCTTTTCATATTAAAATTCATTTTACGTTTTTGATTTCATGGCCAAGTTAACCGAGTTAACCGAGTTAAGTGGTCTTGTTGTTTTTTACCTTTCCTTTTCAGGTTTAAAAGTACCTACCCTAAATTATCATAATGATCAATTACTTGTAATCTAATTCATTAATCTCTTATTTTTTAAGTTTCTTGATTTTATATTGCCCTACATTGAATTGCATTCTCACCTTTTTTTTTTTTTTTTTTTTTTTTTTTCACATCAAAATGTTGAAATTTGACGTTGCTCACTTTTTCAACTTTCTAACCTGGTCCCAAATTATATATATATATATATATATATATAAAGGGATCAAATTATCATTTATAAAGGCATATGAGCCAAATCAGAATACAAAGCCTCAATAGTAGGAGGAGGAGAGTCCTCTAACCAAAATACATTAGAAGAGATTTGTCTAGCATAACGGGCCAAACCATGAGCCACTGAATTAGCATCTCGGTGAACACTACAAACTGAGAACCAACGTAGTCGAGTTAGGAAAGTCTATTAGGTATCTCCTCATAACTTCCCTCCATAATCTTTCTAACAAATTGCATTTAAAAAATAAATGGTCTGGACTCTCTGTGCAACTTCTGCAGAAAGCACACAAATTATCATAATGATCAGTTTGCTTTATAGAAACCAGAGAATTAGATCTATGTGGCTTCCAGAGATAACTTTTTTACTTTCAATACACTTGAAACTTTTGCCTTAAGACTACTTGCAAATTGTAACAACATTATACATTTATACTACTCTATAACCATACCCACAAGATATTAAATTTTTTTCCATCCTCCACAGAAGATCATATAAACTGTCTTGTTGACTCTCTAAAGGTAGTGGAGTATCCTCCATCCCCAAGAGCATTTTTGAGTTAGTTTTAGTATCCAAAATTGAATCTCATGGTGTTTACACTCAAAACTTACATAGAGATAGGGCTTTAAATAACTTGGCTATTTATGAATAAGTCAGACTCAGTTCAAAAAGAACCCATATGTTTCTGTTATTGATTATGCAGAAACTAGAAAAAATGAATACTTGAGCTAGTTTGTCATCTACACATTTATACGAGGACTTTTGTCGGTGCACATTGCTTTCCTTCGAAAACTGGTGTAAATCTAGGCAATATTACACCACTCAATAACTTGATATAAAATTCATATTTTGAAAATCCTATCATTGAATTACATGTTTTTTATGTTCTTAACATTCATGTCAATTTTCATGTTAGTTGGATTATTTACTATTTGATCCATAAACTCATCTTTTATGCATTATTTTAAATTATAAAAACTTAAATTTAAACAATTGATTGATGACATGATTATTAATCTTTGATCACTAAGCATAAAGAATGTATTCAGATAATGTAAACTAACGTGGTTTTGTCAAAATTCATATCCAATTAAAAAATATTGAGTGGTGTAACATTACTTAAAGTTACACCAGGTATAACTTTAAATAATGTTACACGACCTAATAACTTGTTATTAATTTATATCTTAAGAATCCTACCATTGAATTACATGTTCTATATGTGTTTAATATGCATGCCAATTTTCATGCTAATCGGATATTATTTATCATATGATCCATAAACTCATCTTTTATGAATTATTTTAAACTACAAAAACTTGAATTTAAATAATTGATTGATAATATGACTATTGATTTTTTATCACCATGAAATTTTGTAAGCATGGATGTACATTCTAATCTATAGATGTACATAGATATAGTTTAGTGCACATATATATCTTATGCACATGGTGGACCATTTAGGAACGAGAAATTGAATTTCTCTAGTGAGTATAGAGTAAACTAGTGATTATGGATAAACTCAAAACGGTTTATTAAGATTGGATTTACTAAATAGCAACGCAAGAAATTTTTTCAAGACCGACCCTAATTGAATTGGGCAGTTTCAAATTTTGGGGTTTGTTTGAAATAGTCAATAGATTGATTTCTAATAATGAAGTTAATTTTTTATTTGTTACTTTGTGTGCTCTTTTATTATTTTCTGGTGCAATTGCCAAATCCGCCCAATTTCCCCTTCATGTATGGTTACTCGATGCTATGGAAGGACCTACTCCTATTTCGGCTCTTATACATGCTGCTACAATGGTGCCAGCAGCCGTGGTAATACAGAGGATGCAAGCGTTATCCGGAATGATTGGGCGTAAAGCATCTGTAGGTGGATTTTTAAGTCCGCTGTCAAATCCCAGGGCTCAACCCTGGACAGGTGGTGGAAACTACCAAGCTGGAGTACGGTAGGGGCAGAGGGAATTTCCGGAAAGTAGATGAATATAATTTAATCCAAAAGTAGATTTGTCAAAATTTGCATCTAATAATAAGTTATTAAGTGGTGTAATATCGCTAAGAGTTACACTAAGTGTAACTTGAACCCAACTATATATATATATATATATATATATATATATTACTTATTAATATAATATGTTTGCAAAAGTTTATTATTTTTTATTTATTTGATTTGTTTTAATTTAATTATTTTATATATATAGTATTATATATTTTACTTAAACAATTTTTTTCAATTACATATTTTTAAATAAATATAAATAAGTTAAGGAAAAATAAGTTATAACAATGGCATGTTTATAATTGTTACCTAATTTATATTTTTTTCTAGAACTACATAGATAACTGAGATAAAATGTTGAGGTAAATTGTAATGGAAAAGGTTTCTCACAAAACTAGTTTGAAACCCTTAAAATTCTTCTTATATCTTTTTATTGCATATGAATTTTGAAAATCTAACTGTTAGATTACATGTTCTTATTATATTCCCCATGAGAAAAGGTTTCTTACGAAACTAGTTTGGAAAGAAACTCTTCAAACTCTTCTTATATTTTTTTTTTTTATTGAATGTGAATTTTGAAAATCTAACCGTTTCTTACTAAATTAGTTTGAAGAAAAATCCTTCAAACTCCTCCTATATCTTTTTATTGGATGTGAATTTTGAAATTTAATTATTGAATTGCATGTTCTTATTATATTCTCCATACTTGCAAACTTTCATTAAAATCAAAGATCAAAAGTTATGATCATCAATGACATGTTTAAATTTCAAGTTTTGTGGGAAAAAAATTATGCACAAAAAATAAATTTATTGATCAAATGATAAATAATATCAAATTTGAACAAAATATAACATACGTGTGAAAAACATAAAGAAAATGTAATCCAATAATTAGATTTTCAAAATTCACATTTAGCAAAAAGTTATAAGACAAGGAGAATTTCTCAATAAACTAATTTGGAAAAAAACATTATCCAATATTAATGGTATTGCCAAAACACGAACTATTGCACATTTGGGTATCACATGGTTTTTGGGTTTTTTTTTTTTTTTTTCAAAATTTATTTTCTTGTCAGTTTTCACATTGCAATGTGTTTAATAAGTGCATTTGTCATAGACTCGTATAATATTTCCACTTAAATTAATTTTTCTTTTCACAAGCTCATGGCTATAAATTTGAGAAAAGTCAGAAAGCTAATCCTATGTTTGGCTCGTTATTTTTCAAAATATTTTATATTCATGAAGGACTAAATCTAAAATTAAATCAAACGTAAATGGTCAAAATGAAAGTTTTGATACGTAAAAAGTTAAAATAAAAATAATCACAAAATTTTAGGGCTAAAAATATAAGAAATTCGAGTGAAGAAGATTTGAGAAAAATCTCATAAAATGAGGCAAATGTATATTAGAAAATTTTTTTTTTTGGGCCAACAAACATACGACAAAAAAAAAAAAAAGACTTAGAATTATATTTTTTTTGGACAAGAATTATTAGAATTATTAAATATAAAATCAGTGAGAAATAATTTTTGAATAAAAAATTCTTTTCTTCTTATTTATTTTTTTTCCCCAAGATAATGTATTCGCTTATTTTCTTAATTTTGTCTTTTTATTTTAGTTATGGGCCTCATGGCAGATAAATTTGTGCTCGTTTGGTTCGTATGATATTGTTGGAAACTGTCTCCCATATCCTATAACACCCTTATAGTTTTTTTAAAAACCCAAATTTACCCTTCTGGCTAACCACAAAACACGGCCCATTCTCATAACATCACCGTGCTGCTGGATTCACCTCGCCGTTACATATTTCTTCTACATTTCCTTCACAAAGCAATTTCGAGTGAGCTTATGAGATCCACTGGCGGTGACAAGTTGTTGATGATGAACTGAGAGTGAGTGAGAACTATAGGGAAGTTTATTGGTTTTGGTTAGACAAAACAAATGGGAAAACACAAAGAAAGAAAAAACAAAATGAAGATAAAAGATAAAAGAGGAGAAGATGGTGAAAGTAGAGGAGTGGAGTCAGGAAGATACGGGCGAAAATAGCCAAATAGCACATTTTTGCAAACTATGTTGCAATCATTTACCACTGGTGCTAACCAAAAAAAAAAAAAAAAATTTACCACTGGTATGTTCTCTCAAACCTTTATTTGCTGTTTCGCTTGAAGTTGACTAACTATTCATGATTTGTTCTCTACTTTGCTTATTCTTGGGTTAATGATATCCAAAGAGTTTTATGTCAAACCATTAATTCATATTTATTTAACTTATTTTGCTGCATAGCTTTTGAGTATCTTCAAATTTTAGCTCTATTTTATTGTGGTTCTTCCATTATGCTTTGATTTCTTTTTGCATATCAAATATTTCTCAGAAACTAAGAAAGATTTTAGGATTTCATTTGAATTATTGCATCCACTTATGTTTTCATATTCTTTATTAATATTCAACTCTGATCTAGTTGTTACCATTGCACTATCTTATTGAAACTTTTGCAACACTAAAGTTTCTGTATAAGAGAGGAAGATTTTAGAAATTTTTTTTACAGAACCAGATACATTCAAGCTAAAACTGGAAGGTCATTTCAACTCCAATTCTGATGGAATTTCCTAACGAAGAGAGCTTCTTGTAGACCGGTGACTGTTGTTGCTTGAAATTCCTCTCCATTTGCTTAGATGCTAAAGCCTAGTTTGTGGGATCTTTTCTTCTTTTTACAGTTGGTATCTTAGTGTGACGAATATTTGTTGTAATCCAAGAATGGCATGTTTTTGTTGTCTTGGTAGCCGATGGCATTTGTTTTAGAGAAGATTGTTGTAAACTCATATTCTATAGTGGAAGATTTTACTGGACTAGGTCCCGTAGTTTTTCCCTTCTCATTGAAGGGTTTTTCACGTAAAAATCTGATGTCTTGATTATGAATTGTTGCTGAATTTTTTATTTATATTTGTTATTGTGCTTTGCTAATTTATTTGAAATATCCATTAAATTTGCACAAAGAAGGAAAAAGAAAATAATTCTGTGTTGAATTAGTTGGCTATCATTATCAATATGCGGTATAGGAAATATTTTTCAACCAAACGCAAGAGGAAATATATTTTTTAAAAATGTCTTACTGCCTTCACTTCAATGTCACGCCTCCATGCCTCCATTTGAACTTTGAGTTACCATTTTGTTTGCATTTGAAAGACAAACTTATAAAAGCCATGATGTAGGCAACTGAACTAGGACTCGTGTTATCATAATGCATGCTTCTTGGTAAAGGGTTTTGAAAAGGATCTATAGTTCACTCAAATGTGCAAAGGAAGGCATTAACTAATTGCAAAGTACAAAGGCAGTAATTGAGAAAATGTGAACCTAGAGTAGTGGGAATCATCGTTGTTTATGACTTCGTTCCATTTCCATCTGAATAAAGACACATACTTTGCCTTCATTTCATTCCTTCTTTCTTTCTTTATCAGTCAAGGCAAAGAGGTTTGCTAAGGGGCGTTTTAATTTTTTGCTATGTAACGTTTAAAACGGGCCAAAGCCTACCAGCCCATTCTACAACAATAATTCAGACCCACGACCAAGTGGGCATACACACAGATATGTTGTCATATTCAGTACCAAAAGTGAACCGTTCTGTTCCTATGTCAAAGAAATCCAATCGGTTTTGGTCCTATACTCCTATCACAGTCACACCTAGCTGTGTTCTGCTGCTAATTGTGATGGGAATTTTGTACATTCCAAAGTGGACCAAACCGGGTTTCCTTGCTATCTAGGCTATTGGACATGAAGGCCCAACAAAACTTTTTTAAGTCCGCAGCTACCATCTCATTTGGATTTGGTTGAGCCCAATTGTCCCTTCCCCCATCCTTAACCCAACTCAACAAAAATTCCTAAGTTGGGCCAGAATTCTCTGTCATGGTCTGGTACCCATCAAAGAGGAAAACAATGCCCAGTGTATTGTTCCTCAAAAGTGTCAAACACATGTATTGCTACCACGGGTAGGACCAATGAAAATTGATAATCACAATTAACTCCATAACATCAGAACACCACAAATAACCTTAACCGCCAAACCGTAATATCTACCCTAAACCAAATGGTCAAACAAAGATTGAGAGTGAGATTGAGTATGTACCTTCTAATTCGAAATTGAAGATGCAGATCACCAATTGAAGACCTCGATATCGTCAATGTCAAGATTGAGAGTGAGAGTGCACCAGAGAGCGGGAGTGAAAGGGAGAGTGAGACTGAGACTGAGAGCGAGATTGATTGAGATTTAGAGCAAGGGGAAATTAGGTGGGAGGGAGATTGAGAGTGAGAGGGAGAGTGAGAGCAAGATTGAGAGTGAAAGGGAGAAGGAGATGTAATTTCGAGTGAGTGAGAGGGAGATTGAGAGTAAGACTGAGTGAGAGAGATTAAAAACTGAGACTGAGATTGGGATTAAAAACTTACATAGTACTCAAGTTCATAGAACTCGAGTATGGTGGACTAATATAGCATGGTGTCTGAGCCAGACTTGCATTTACGGAGCTCAGGTACTATGTATGTAAAATAACACAGTACTTGAGTCTTAGGAACTTGAGTTTAATTAAAAAAGAACTTGAGCTTATGACCATCAAGTTCTAGGTGGCATTTTTAATGTGCAAAATTCTAACTCAGCCACTGCCACGTTGGCAAACTCAATGGGAACTCAAGTACTATTCAAAACTCGATTTTAGGAAGCTCGAGTACTAAAAAAGTGGTAGATTAATAAATATTTTCGAAACAGTGGTAGATTGCCACATAGTTTCTAAAAACGTGGTATTTGGCTATTTTCGCTCTTGATAAGCTATCTATCTAAAGATAAAGCCACTCAATTAAGGTAATCAATCACCAATAAGTATTTATTTTTAGATATAACTCGTAATCAATGCCTAGAATATATAAAGAACAAAATGGAAAAACCATAAAAATAAGCATGAAAATAAAACACATCTTGCCTGTTGTTGTGCTTCTTCACTTTTTCCTCAGTAAGTATCTACAAGGTTTGGTTTGTTGAGCAAAACTAGACTCTCAACATAATAATCAAAAAAAGTACACCCATATGCAGTAATCTTAAGATCTTTAATCTCTTGGCTCTCAAGGTGTCGTGAGACGAGCTGTCCATCACACATTTCTAATATAACCTCGCCACTCTTCCTAAACCCTCTTGCATTTAGCATGTTATTTCTCCAAAAACCCATACAGGAATGGCCTTGGCATGTCCTCTATGAGACCTTAATCAGCCAAACTTACAATTTTGGTCCATGATGACGCATCAATATATTCCTTCATCACCCATATATTGAGACTATTTCTAGTGTGTTGAACACAAAATACTAATTTCCATCTTCTGAGAGTTTTGGTAGTGCTATCTCACAGAAGACCTCATCCCCCAATTCAAACACCATAACAAAATTAAGAAATTGGTTACCATCAGTCCTGCAACCCAATGCAAAGCCCCATTGACAAAAGCCTCGAGGTCATGACCACGCATGGCACTTATGGGAGGCAAAGCAGCAACCATTCTCCATTCCCCTGTGGCAAGTGAGTAAACCTCAACCTATGGTGGAGATTCACCCCACTCGTTGTCTCTATCCAAAAGAGTGACAAACCTCACCACCTTAAAGTCATTGGTTTTGCAATCAAATCCAAACCCAACAGAAGTGTCATAGCCATTGTGTGTGCGAAAGGTGATATTAGGTGTAGCAAGTTCCACAAACTTTCTAACACAAGGGTTTCAAAGAAAGAAATTATAACAGTATCTATATAAATCATCAGCAAGGAAAACAAGAACTTTACAAGTACCCACCACACGAAATATTGGAGAAAATTGCAAACTAACACCAATCCCTAAACAATTTCATTAGTTAGTATCGTTTCCAAACTATTTAGGAAACTAACATCTTGATTGTGTAAGACTCGATTTTGGTGTGCTAAATCGAGTATAAACAACTCGATTTCTCCAAGCTACCATGCGGTTCTTTGTTTTTCTTTGATAAACATTGAAGACACTCAAGCCCCAACCTAGAAATCAAGTAGAGAGAAAACCTAGAAATTAAGCCCCAACCCAGAAATCAAGCAAAGAGAAACCGGAGACAAACCCAGAAACAAAATCAAACCCAACCTAGAAATCAAGCTATCATGGGGTTCTTTGTTCTTCTTCAATAAACACCGAAGACACCCAACCTAGAAATCAAGCAGAGAGAAATCAGAGACAAACCTAGAAACAAAATCATACCCAACCCAAAAATTAAGCTACTATGGGGTTCTTTGTTCTTCTTTGGTCCGCCAGATGAAGTTCTTCTTCTTCATTCTTCTTCTTCTTCACTCCTTCTTCACTTAGTCAAATTTTCTTCTTTTTGCAATACTGAACTCGAGCTCTAAAGGCTCGATTTAGCACACCAAAATCGAGTCTTACACACTCGAGATATTAGTTTTCTAAATAGTTTGAAAATGATGCTAACTAATGAAATTGTTTGAGGATGGGTGTTAGTTTGCAATTTTTCTCCGAAATATTCCATTATCGCATTGACCATGGAAAGGGAAGTCAAACCTGGTGTACTTGTTGAAATCTTTGTTGTCATCCCAATGCAGAGCATACACCTCTTTTTCATCTTCGTCCCATTCCATACTACTAATTGCTTCCACGAGCTTCTGAGAGCATAGTCTAAAGAGGAGAAGAGGATGGCCATTGTTTTTGGAAGAGTGCCAAAGATGGTTGGAAATGAAGTCAGAGTTTTGGATAAGAGATTTCCATCTTTTGGAAACGGAGGTGCAAGTTATGATGGATTTTGTAAATAGAAGTAGGAAAAGAGAGAAAACAAAAAGTGTTATTAAAACATTAGTATTGGTGGTGCTAAAAAATTATATTGTTATTTTTATTTTTAACACTACCAAATACAAAAATATGGCTATATTGGTAGAGCCAAAGCTCTACAGCTATAGTGCACAGCCACTCCGATGTAAAAAAAAAATATATATATATATATATATATATTTTATTTTATTGAGTGTTCACACTGGTTAAGTTTATTTTATTCTTTTCTTTTCCTTTTTTTTTCTTCCTTTCTCATTTCTTCTCGTTGCTTCTCTTTCTCCTCACACTCTTCACTTCTCTACTCTTCCTCCACCTTGCCGATCCCAGCTGCCAACAGACACACGAAGCCTGCCCAGCTCCGATTTAGACCCACAATGTTATATTCAAACCCCTATCTACACTAGAGAATATTCCAATAACTCTTATCAACACCCTCCTCCACTACGCTTCAACATCCAATAACACATTCCACATGGCCTATGCAGAACTCAAGCAAATCTCTGATGTGCTTTAGAAATGCTCGTCCCCATGCAATTTCCTCGTATTTGGGCTCACCCTAGAGACCCTTTTATGAAAAGCACTCAACCACAATGGCCGAACTGTGTTCATCGACGAGAACTGCTACTACGCCGCTTACATGGAAGAGAAACACCCAGAAATTAATTGATGCTTATGATGTGCAAGCTTTGTGGCTGATTTGGGGTTGCTGGGGTTGTGTTTGTGTTGTGGCTGATTTGGGGTTTGTGTTGTGGGTTTGTGTTTGTGTTTGTGTTGTGACTGATTTTGGTTCTTCTTCTCATAGGAATTTCACACTAGTGGTGGTGGTGGTTGCGGTGGTGATGCTGCCATGAGTGCTTGAAGTCTGAAGATAGCGAAAATAGAGAATAAAAATAAATTATTTATTGAATTAGATATATTATTTTATTGTGATGAAAGTTAAAATGAGTATTTTGTAGAGTGAGAAGGTAAAATAAATAAAGAAGTTTTTTTCCATATTGCTAAATTTATGGCTCATGCTCTTAGTTTTTTATTTTAATGGTAGTAGAATGGATCGGCCTAAGCCGGCAAGCCTACATTAACTTAGTTGAAAGCCCACCCTTCTCAAATGGCATTTGCTTTTGTTAAATCCTAAACTTACTCTAGGCTAAAAAAAATAAAAACATATATTTGCATTTTTAGTTTATCTATTCTTCCACAACTTTGTTGGTCTCCAAGGAATTCTCACTCCTCCACTCTAGTCAACCCCTCCTACCTCTTTTTATTTTTATTTTTTTTCATATAAAAAAAATAAAAGAAAGGGAAACCTCACTTGTAGCGGAACACACTATTATCTGAATGCTAACAACCTTTAATGGGAAGAAAACTAGGACATTCTACCATTCAGATTAACCACCGCCAACACCACCGATTAAAGGATTAATTTGACTCTAATTTGTGACATCCCTAGAAAATCATATTAAGAAGCAAATATGACTTTTTTTTTTAAATCTTTTTTTTTTAATATTTTAGAACCAAGTAAATATGGCTCTTCAACTCAGAATAAGTACACATTCATAATATTAAATAAAGATTAATAAATTTGAATTGAGTCTTTTTTATATTTTTAAGTTTAGATGCATAAATTTGAGAGAAAACGATAGAATTTTATTGCATTAAATAAAATAATTACAGGAAACCCAAAAAAAAAAAGAGTAAATGTTGGGGGAGAATAAATCATCAGGTTTACTACTTGAGTTTTTTTTTTTTTTTTTTGAGAAGGAACTACTACTTGAGCTTACACCACAAGCGGTGTAATGTTATTGACCTCATATTTAAATGACATGACCCGCATTAAGACAAAAATGACACAATTTTTACATCCTTGATAATAAACAATAAGAAATGTTAACAGATGTCCTTAGGGTAATAGTTAATAATCAATTTAAAAAATGTTTTTATGAAAAAAAGAAAGTTTTCTATTTCACATAAAAGTAGTGTCATAATTTTCCTAAAATGAATTGTTAACCATTATCTTAAGAGCACCTGTTAGCATGACCATAAACAATATGCCGTTTGACAAATAGGATAAATTTTGACATATTGTGCCACAAGGATAAAATGTTTGGGTTGTTCTTAGCCCAAATTTAAATGGCATAAATGCCGAAAAGGTTATATATGTATATTGTATTGGGCGCAAACAGCACCCCCTTTGCCATTTTAGCATGAAATTTGCTTATACTTATTGGTAGTATTATTTATTTATTTATTTATTGCTAAGTCTAGTATTATTTATTTATTTATTGCTATGTGAATAAAAGAGATGAATAGATAAATTCTACAAACATGAGCCCAAACTCACTGGGAGGTTGAAGTTTATAAACATAAGCCCAAACCACCTAAAATAAGGTAATAAAAGACGTATAACTATTTTTTTTATATTTAAATTTATAAGTACTTTTTTTTTTCTTTTTCTTTTTTTGTAAAAGAATTTATAAGTACATGATGCCTTAAAAAGTAAATCAGCGTATATATAATTGAAAATACGTTCAATAACTTTTGTCTTCTAGGTTATCCCAACTCTCAAGCCTAGAGAATGATAGTGACAAGTTATGAAGTTAATATTTAATATAAACTTAGTTACTTTTTCATCAACGAAGCAAGATAGTAAACATATTACTCAAAAAAAAAATAGCAAGATAGTAAACATCCCCATGCAGTTGCAGGTATTCCCAACAAAATCAAATTGAGTTCCTATTAAAACTTTGAACACCTGAAAATGATTTGGGTATAAGGGTCTATTTGGATATCACTTATTTGTTGAAAACTAAAATCTTATTGTTGAAAACACTGTAGGAAAATAATTTTTAAAAGTGTGAATAGTACTGTAGGACTCAAAAATGAGTGGGTATGCGCATTTTGCTGAGTTTGGTGGTCTCATGAACAGTGTCGTGGGATCCCAAAAAAGCGCCAAACGCAGCTGAGAACCACTTTCAGTGCTATCCAAACTCACACTAAGTGTATAACAATGAAATCATGCAAGAAATTCTATTCCAAAAATATCTTTACGCTAAAATTGGATCTTATTTACATTGACAAAACTCCGGAACCAAATTTTATCCCAATTTGACAAGCAAAATAGATGTCCCGTCAAAACTTTCTCAATAACCATTTCCTCCTTGCTACAAATTTCATGGTCATTCTCTCATCTTCTAAGAGTTCAAAAACCTCCAAAAAGAGCTTCTCATCTATTTCAGGAACAATTTGAAGTGTTGTATCAATACATGCTATTGAATTGTAGTCATTGTCCTACTCGGTACCCACATTTGTTTTGACTACTCATGGCCTTTCTTCAAGTGTTTATTGGATCTCTCCCTTGATGTTCTCTGAAATTTTTGAGAACATGCTGACTCTTAAGAAGTAGCAAACTTTAATTTCGTTTTTCCCCTGATAGGAGTGCAAACTCTCTAGCTGGATATTGCACATCCCAAGTTATTGTCAACTCCATCCAAAGGGCATTATTGTTGACCTCCATTTTCATGTCCAAACAACTTGATTTTCCGTTCTGACTTCCATTGCCATAAATCTAATACAAATCAGAATATGAAAGCTACTCAAAATGTCATTTTTAAATGAAAGCTACTCAAAATTATCCAGTTCTTTGATTATTATAGAATCAATATGATCATATTCTTCATCCCATGTTACCCAAAAACACTCAGTTTACTAATGAACACAGAAGTAATATCATTTCATCAAAGGGGGAAAAAATACAAGTGTGTGTGCGCTATGCTTTGGGTGCTCTTTAGTGATAACTAGAGGAAAACCCTTTATCCTAGCAAAATTACTAATGATATAGAATGACACCTTGATATAAGCTTCCCAAAGCTAAACATCAGCTGCCACAGTGCCACCGTTTAGGTAATTTCATCCCAAGCAAAGCCATTCTAATTGAGGAGATCCCTGATGCCCGTATACTCATTCATCAAGCTCATTATTGGCAAAGGATTGATCATTCTTTTCAACTACAAGAACCACACCAATATATAAAAGTTAGTGAGATGACTAGAACTTTGCGCTATGTTCTCCTCTTGTGTCTTGAAACACCCCCCAACTCCTCTACAACCATACCATTTTATCTTATAAATCTTAAATTTAACACAGTTCATAATTATGGCAGAGCCTCACTAGATGCTTCTACTTTATTATATTTATATTAGATATCTTTGCATATATGCCATCTATTAACAAATAAATGAAATAATTTTCCATGTTTGTGTGCATAATGTCACAGCTGTCTTTCATTCATAGTGATAGCTGAATAACAAAAGTACAAGAATATGGTACACACTCTGACAATCCTCATGAGCTTAAATAGGCCTTTTTAAATTTTTTTTTTTAATTTATGGAAAGTAATATGCTGATAATCCGTGCATGAACTGAATCGAAATCTGACTCTCAATGTTCTATAAACACCATTATATTAAGAACTACATAAAACCCACAAATAACTGAACCCAAAAAACAATGCCACTCAATTTGGGTATGAAATCAAAGGTAATTAGCATACAAAAATTTCATTTAATTTAAGATCATGTCAAGCCTATTGAACTACAAGAAATAGGAGAGGAGCATATCGCATAGCTAGTACAAAAGAACAAGATTTATTTTCAACTTCAATTTGAAGCAGATCGATACAACTACATGTTAATTGTCAACTTGTCTTAATGCATGATTACAAATAAATCTGAGACAGGGTCCACCACCTTCCATATCACTGTCTTGCTAAGATGATTAGAAATGCATTAGCAAAAAAAAATAAGAAAAAAAGAAACCCTCATAACAAGAACATTTAAGAGGGCAATTTTTCAGGATGTAAAAAGTGGGATCTGAGAAAGCGCAACCCCCTTCCACGAAGCCTAAATTAGGAAAGGACAAGAAAATATATTAGAGAAAATAACATTTTTATATTTTCTTCACTTCTGCAAATATTTAATCTTGTACTTTGGACGGAACAAAACGTAATTATCAAATGAAATCCTCAAAAATGGAAAATGCACTTCAATTTATCATATATGTAGGCCACTTATCAGAATACTAAAGAGAGAGAAAATAGCTTGTTAAAATCCAAAGAGTAATCCTAAAAGGGTGATCATGTCCCCTTTTGACAAATTCAATTTCTTCAACCCTTAATGTCCACATTTGTTCAATCATCAAATTCCAAGCTGCCTAAAACAAAGATCCTCGCAGCATTGACAAAGTTAATTTCAAATGGGAAGAGAACCTACCTTACAGCCTATAATACCTGCCAATTCATCTTCTGCTGAAACCAATTCACTTGAACCCATATTCTTTGTTAATGCAGAAATGTCTCAATGCAAAGAAGCAGAAAACTAAGATAGCCTAGCTCAGTTATATCTCCAATAGAAGATGATGGGATCGTCTATAATGAAGTGTGAAATCTCATTTTCCTTTCCCACCTGAAACACAATAAGAATGCCTCTTGCTGTTCTTGCAATCATCCTTTTCAGCATCTTCATAACGAAATAAATAAATATGAGAAAGGCTATAGGATCCCCCCTTTCTTAAACAACTATAATGCTGAAAAAGCCAGTTGGAAATCTGTTTACAGGATCTGAGAATGTCACAGTGGAGATACAAGCTGAAGTCCATTTCAACCAGCCAAATCTGAAATAAATACAAAGAAAATTACACAATGTCGTACCCCTACACATAAAACAAAAACAAATGAGGAAATCCACACTCCAAACCCAAAACAACATGCATGTATCTCAAGTATCACTGCATCACTCTTCCCAAGAACCACATATTATTGGCTACTATGTGATAGATGTTTCCTGTTTTTGATCGGACATATAGAAAGTATTGAATTTTTAATCTGGTTCAAGTCATGGGTTTCCAAATCTTGCAAAATTATGTGATTAATGTTTCCTGTTTTCAGATCTGTTCATTACTATCACCAAATGTCATCCTTTGATGAGAAGCACATTTTCTCGGATGACTTCCTGACTTTTATATTGCACTCCAACCTTCTAATGTGTTTTACATTTTTCTTGCCCGCTTGATCTTTTGAAAATGTTGCTTGTCTTTATGCTAGAAACAATGACTAATAAAAAATAAATATAAAAAAAGTACATTTGCTTCTTTGTTGTTTGTTATATTGAGCTTACAAATATACTATTTCTTATCAAGAATCTGTCTTTTTTAAGGTAATAAAATAGGATGGTTGATACATAAAGAGGTGTACGAGACAAAGAACCTAATAAAATTTGATGCCCCTCAAATAAAATTGTTAGGTTCTATATTTACATAAGTTTGTTGGCAAATACGTGAACATAAACTTGTCTAGATATAGATCATAAAGTCTATAGGTATGATTAGACAATGCTCAAGGTGCAACAGGTTAGTGTGCAAGAACAGGAAAGCTGCTGATGCATGAACAGAAATATCATCACGTTCGACCAATCGAAATTAAGTTCAACCAATCAAAAGTCATATCAACAGAATTAAATTTGCAGCCCATCAGCCCATTAGATTTTTAGGGTTTCAGTTCAACTATACTTAAGGGAAACCCTAATACACGTTTTTTAAGTATTGAGAACTGCTCTTTTGAGATCTAAGATGTTCTGTATCTCTTACTCTTTCAAGCCTCTATCAGAGATCACATATATACACATTGAACTGGTGGATTCAAGTTGCAAACCTTCAGCTATCAAGTGTATTGAAGTTCTAAACCTTCAAGGGTGGGCTCAAAGTCGCGAATTGGAAGTTCATGTTGAAATAGTTCATTGTAAGAGAAGTTTGTGGGATTTAGAGCTCAATTCGGTAACTGAAGTTAGATTTACTGCGAATAGAGTTATTTTTTACTGTAAATCTCCATCTTATGGTGAAACTATTACCTTGGGATTGATAAGGTCAAGTGCCCCCAAGGTTTTTTTTTTTTTTTTTTTTTGGAACAATTTTTTTCATAAGGTTTCTTGAGTCATCATATTGTGTCTCTTTTAATTTCTCTCACTTGCATGAGATGTATGATTGTTTATTTGACCTAAAGCTTGCATAACAAATCTAAAAATCAACTTGGCTTTAATTTGGTTAAATATAGTGTTTTCTCAGGGGTCTAAAACTAACAAATATTACCATTTACAATCATATGTACTATACTTAGATGAACAATGGTAAATATCTTCTAGTATGTAATCATTCATATTCCTGATACGTATGCTAATTGAAAAGTTTTGAATTTCCAAAAGTCAAATCAATAAGTAAAAATATAAATATTGAATAGAAAGAAGAAGAAGAAGAATCACCAACTGCACAAATGTTCTTTCTATTTTCTTTTGTTATCATCTTTGAATTGATCAAGCCAATAAAATTGTCCAAAAGACCTTTAAAAAACTTATTACAAGTCCTCAGCCTGCAAAGACAAATAAAGACTTTCACATTGAAAGTAAAAAGTGAAAAGATCATATAATGCCTATAAAATGAAAAAATTGGGCAGCAGGTTAGCATAGGAAAAAGGAATATACATCGAAACAGGGGAAAACAAAATTGTATGCTAAAAAGAAATTGTAATTTCTAAGACTACAACATTTAAAGGAAAAAAAAAAAAAGAGTTGCAGCCATGAGTTTTAAGGCAAACATCTTTAGAAGAAATGTATTAAAAACATGTTCAAATAGCAAAATACCAACTCATGAATAAGGTTTCTCACTAGATAGAAGCAACATTGCACACATATTTAAATATCTGATTGCAAGCCAACTTCCCAGCAAAGGAATAGCTTGTGTGATTATATTTATCATGTAAATACAAGAACACAATTCTTCAAGCAGATATAAAATTGTTATGTTTAAAAAAGTTGTACTTCAAAAAGTATAATCAAGATAAAAACAACTAATAGCCCACTTCATACAAACAACTAAAGGGAAATTAGCATTGGAAAATGACAATCTACAATAAAGTCTAGCCAGGTGATCATAACATAGGCCTCAATTGCCCAAGCAAATTCTTACCCATATTTATCACAATCATCTGGTTCAACTGAATTTTAAGACAATTAAATCATAACTATTCAAAAATAAATAAAAACCAGGATTTTCCCCCAGATTTTGAGTCACTCCTAGTTAAATGCTTAGTTTTGCCAAATCCTACAGACTCGAGCTATTTTTGAAGTTGTTTTAACTCTCAAAAATTACTTAAGATTTAACAGGGCAATTACTTTATGAGTAAGCTATATAAACTTCAAATTTCAGCTCAAGGATCCACTCCCACTCTGACTTCTGAATTTTTATTTTTGGTTGGTAGTATTTATGTATTTATTTTCACAATACAGTGCATTGTGTTTGAACTGGGTCTTCTAGCCGAAAATCCATAGCACCATGACCTTTCCATCAATTAAACCTTAAATTCCAAGCAATAGCAACATTCACTCAAGCTATATAGTGCTCAACTAATTGAAACCAACAATTCTAATTGGTACAAGTAATCTCTTGACTATGGCCAATTAGATGTTGATATTTGTGACTCAAAAAACATAGGCTTTTTGACTCTACTGGTTCATACGCTTGATAAATGTAATGTTTTTTTCTCAAATAATTTGAAAACTCTTTTACCATTACAAGAAAATGAATTCAACAATAAATCAGATGACCATCAATTCTGCTTTTTCTTTGCATTTATGTCCTAACATAGTTACATATGGAATTGGTATCCCGTATGAATGAGTCCATTAATTTAGATATAGAGAATGGGAAGTGACAAACACCGTAAAAAGAGATTTAGCCAAACCGTCTGAATAAGAGATTTTCCATTTCTTTGATGGTGGCTATGGATTGAAGACCGCGTCATCTTTGATGGAATGGACCATTGAAGAAGAACACAAACCAAACCCATTGCCATTGGTCAACTCAACACCCAAATTTAGCCAACCCAAACGTAAGTCAAGCCCATTGGAAGCATTGAATCATGTCAAAGAAAGACATCTAGTGTCTTCAGGAACTAGAGAAGGTTGAAGGGTCTCCTGCATCTAAGTCCACTAGAAAGGAGGTAGTAAAGGTGCGACCTCTGTGTCAATAGAGTTATCATCAACATTTTGAGAGTTGTCTTGGATGATAACAGAATTCTGAGGAGGACAAATGCATTCCACATGTACCCCCATCCTTGCAATCACAGGAGCAAATTTTCCATTTCTACTTTTCCAATGAGAGATTTTACATGAAACCTCAACATGATTCCGATCACCTTGCATCAAGTCTCCAAAGTACTGCTGTAATTGGCCATAAGGTTTACCGTAAAACCACAGATGATCACACATCAAATCACAAAAACGCACCCTAACCATGTGACGTTGATTATGACTATTGGTGACAATGTGGACATCACAAACCCAACTGATTTTATCATCTCGAAGAGAACCATACTTATCATTGTTAGCATAACTGTCCTTCAATGGAAGGAGATGAAAAGCAAAACAAAGTGCAATTGTTGGAAATTCAGGACCAACCCAGAATGATATGGAACTTTCAATGCTTTGATGATTGAACCACTTTGGAATCTTCTTTCCTGGTACTGTAATATGATATCTCTCTCCAATTCCAACTAGATACGCATCTAGGGTGGGAAATGACTCATCTTTAATTGCAAAAACCATGGAGAGGAAGCGCATTTGCAATAATTTGCGATGTGAATGCGAATCCAATAATACGTTGCCTTTCACGCTTGAACATTTCATTTTTGGTGGAAGCCCTAAATTTCTTTGAAACTGCATGAAATTTCGAAGTTTGAGAAATTAAAGTTTAGCAAATCAAATAAAGCATTTGCAAAAGTAACCAAAAATGTTTCTTTTATAACTTTAAGAGAGAGACATACCTGAAGGAAAAATTTTTTTTAATGATTTTGAATTCAACGATATGCAGTTTGCCGCAAATACATCTCTAATACTTTCTGGAAGCTTTGGAATTTTCTTAAGGAACTTGGAGTTCCAAATTAGAAGCGAATGTAATCTATCGAATTTGGCAATGCTTTCTCGAATGTTTAAATCTTCACTCCCTGATAATAGACATTTCTTTGAGAGGGTGAAACAAGAAGTCAATTTTTTTTAGAAAATTCAACTTCAGAAAACTGTATTTTGAAAATCCACCATAAGAATTGTGTGGTGCTTGTCTACCAATCACCATGCCCTCTGGAAATTGGACATTACCGTAAAGCAAGAGTTGGTCAAGATGTTGCAATTTATAGATGCTGCTTGGAAGATGACACCAATAGAAATAGGAACCTATCTCTAATTGCTCAAGTCCAATGAGATTCCCAAATGATGGAGGAAGCTCTCTAATGGCAGTGCGTGCCAGACTTAGAAACTTTAAATTTTCCATTTCTAGTGGAATATTCGGGAACCTCTTAACCCTTTTGCAACTAAAAAGATTTAAAACTTTAAGAGATTTCATCACGATGCAACTTGGAAGAATTTGAAGTTTATGGCAACCCCAAAGGTCCCAACTTTCAAGCTTACCAAGATATCCAATAGAGTCATGAATCTTGACTAATTTTCTACAGTCACGGAGATCCAATTTCTTTATGTTTGGGGTGGCACTTGATAAGTCGGGTAATTTCCTAATGCAATGACACGAACTGAAATTCATATATGCCAAGTTTTGGCATTGTATCCCCTGCAAAAAAAAAAAAAAAAAAAAAAAAAAAAAAAAAAAAAAAATGTAATTTCAAAAAACCTTAAAATATTGTTTAATGAAGTAATAATAATTTATAAATAAATAAGAATGATTATACCTTGAAAAGCTTGTCCAATATGACCTGACTTTGTGGCATGTTGAGTGCAACGAGTTTTTGAGGATGAAGATTGGATGGTAAGGAAGATAAAGAAAATCCAGGCCAATCAAGAACCCTTAATCCATTGGGAAGATATTCAAGACCCCCACAAATATCAATATTACCAAACATAAGGAACTTGAGATTTTTCATCTTTTCAAAACATTTAGCTTCTAGTTGCAACTTTGTTGGTTCAGGTGAGATTATCATCATGCCTTGAATGTTATTCGAACCCTAATTGGACATTTAGTGAATTACATCATATAAAAGAATTCACTAAAAATATAATAACTATTAAAGTTTAACCATTTTGACAGACTTGAATTTTTCTCCCATAACTAAAGAAAAAAATATAAATCAAGGAAAAAACTAAAAATAAAAAAGTCATTAAATTTTCTCTATGAAGAAAAGGGAAAAGATGAATGAAACCAAGTTATACCGTATTTTCCATTAGTACTGCAAAAGCATCCTCATAACACCATAGTCTGCTGCGTAGTCCAGGATTTTGTGGAGATTCTAGTCGGACAATCTCTCTACCCATTTGTTGTAACAAGTCATGCATCCATAATTTGCTATATCGATCAATAGTTATGAGACACTTATCAATAAGTTTTTGAATACCAATAATTGGATATAGATTGCAAGAATTTAGTATATCTACAACATAGTCCTTGTGAAGACCCTTGAAGAAACATGCAAGATCAAGAAAAATATCTTGTTCTGTTTTGTCTAATCCTTGATAACTTACTTGGAGTACATTTTGAATATCTTTGTCAGGAATTTTTTCATATTTATCTAATGCACTTTTCCATTCCATTTCACTTCTTCCACACAAATTAGCACCAATTATTGATAGAGCTAATGGTAGACCTTTGGCATAACGTATAACTTGATCAGTAAGTTCTGAATAATCTTCCTCAGGTTTGCTTTTTTGAAAGGCATGCATGCTAAATAGTTCAAGAGCTTCATGATCACCTAATTCCTTAACCAAGTAAGTTGAATGACATATTCCCGAAGTATGTAACAAGTGCTTATTTCTTGTTGTTATAATGATTCGACTTCCAGAAGCAAACCAATCACATCCTCCAATCAATCTATCTATTTGGTCTGATTTATCCACATCATCAAGAATTAAAAGAATTCTTTTATTCCGAAGTATATTCTTTATTGCAACAGTTCTTTTGGATTCACTGCACACTTTCAATTTTCAATTCCCTAGGGTCTCACGAAGAAGTATCTCTTGTAGTTGGATAATGCCATCAAATGTCCTTGATCTATCTCTAACATTTTCTAGAAAGCTGCTTCCTTCGAAATGATAAAATTTTTTGTTATAAACAGCTTTTGTAGTGGTTGTTTTACCCACTCCACCGAGGCCATACATCCCTAACATACGAACATCATTTGACCCAATATCTAATTGCAATATTATGGCCTCTACATGAGAATTTATTCCAACTAGGTATTTAGTAATAGGTAATGACATTTGATTTAATTTAGAATTTGAGATGTCTTCAACAATTTCTTGGATAAATTCGAATTCAGTGCAACTGTCATTCAAAAAGCATACAAGTAATGTAAATAGTTAGACTACAAAATTGAAATATGAACCTGAATCAAATTCAAGGTATTCAGTTTGAGCATTACAACTAATGATTTTGTTTTTTAAAGTTAGCCTAATGTAATTTATAGATCTAAGATTTATAAATTATCAGGATTTCTTATTTATTTATTTATTGTTTTCTAGGAAATTAGTTTTAGGCTTTTGGCCAAAATCCCAGTTAGACGAGGGGCACAAACTTATTGAAATCCCACTTATAATACTTGAACAAAATTATTAAGAATTTCTTCTAAAAAATTTTAAACTACATGTTAGAGAAACTCCTAATTTTTTCGTTAGATAAACTAATATTATGTTCTTTTTATTTTTACTATGGGCCCATAGCTAACAAGCGTAGTAGAAGATATGGATAGAAGATATGGCAAAAAATTTATTGGTCATTGCAAAACCATTAAAACTTTTCTTTTATGAGAAAAACCATTAGAACCCTTTTTTTTAATAAGAAAACCATTAGAACTTGTAAGAGCACAAAAAAGTAGTCATTAAATATAGGAACATACTCATGCTTGTAATGCCAACCAGATATATTTGCAGCTTCATATAAAGCTTCCCTCCAACTCTGCACCTTCTTGTTATCCTTTAATTTTTTCTCATGTTTAGATAGTGCTTCTCCAAACTTTCCTTTTTGGTTACGAACTTCTAATGGAACTACGTCGTAAAAAACTGGTCTCACTAACTGGTCTTTTTTTTTTTACACTCAACAATCTTAACAAGTTCATCCAAGCACCATGTAGAGAATGCATAGTTTTCAGAGAATACAATTATTGAAATTCTTGAGCTTTCAATGATTTTGAGAAGTCTCAAAGAAATTTCTTTTCCTCTTTGAAGGTTATCATCAATAAAGGTGTTAATACCCTGTTGACACAAAGCACTATACAAATGGCTTATAAAACCAAGACGTGTATCTTCACCTTTGAAACTCAAGAAGACATCAAAATTCTTGGGTTGGTGGGTGAAAGAAGAAGATGAGGCTCCTTTACTGGTCACAAGAGTCATCGAGATTTATGAGCAGATAGTTATAAATACCTGAAAGGAGGAGAAAGAAAATTATAAAGGGGTCGCAAGAGAGTGGATGACAAATGAATAAAAAGGTGAATGCAAGCAAGAGTACCTTTTTAAATAAAGTGCCATACTGATGCTTTTTATTACATTGCTTTTGGTGTGTCCAGTAACACTTTGAAATTTCCAAGAACCATATTGATGCTTTTGTCATTGTAATATCTTGTAAGTTTCCTTGTGAAACCTAAAATAAATCTTGGAACTTTCTAAGCACCATATCAGCCGTTGTGGTCAAACAGAATGATAATTTCTTATCTTATTAGTCAATCGAAAGTGAGATGTAATATATGTCGAACACCTCCCACTTTCCATAATAGTTCATTTTCAGGAATAATTTTTTTTAAAAAGTTCATTTTCTATGTTAGCATTTTGAAAGTGAAGCCGCTAAACACTTGGATAAATCAATTAAAAAAAATAAAAATAAAACATTCGATGATAGAGGGGAACTTGATTTTCCTAAAGAAGGAGAGCACACTATTATGTTACTAATCTTATTAATTAATATGTATTTGAAAGAGTTAATTTTTGTAGTCTTATTTTACTTTAAAAATAAATTAGGCAAAAGTACAACAATACCTATGAATAGCAAAGTTTCCACAAAAAAAAAAAAAAAAAAAAAGTGTAAATACATTAAAGAAAATGAATAGACTGGGGGGGGGGGGGGGGAAGAGTAAATTGTAAATTACACCCTGAAATTTGGAGTTGACTGGATTTTTCACTCCAAAGTTTCAAAAACTTGGTTTTACATCCTAAAAGTTTGTTTCCGTTAGCAATTCACCCCATGGTTAATTTCTATTGTTAAGTGACACATCATTATGCTAACGTGTTTTATTTTTACCAAATCAACCTCAAAACTACGTTGTTTAATTGATGACTAAGTGAAGAGCTAGCATGCATCAAAACCAGGGACAGACCCAGTAGGGGCCCAAGGCCCCCAGGTCCTTCTTTTATTTTTTTTCTTTTTTTTAAGTTTTGAGGTTGATTTGGCAAAAATAAAACACATCAGCATAATGATGTGTTACTTAACAACAGAAATTAATCGTGAGGGTAAATTGCTAACAAAACCAAACTTCAAGATGTAAAATCAAAATTTTAAAACTTTGAAGTGTAAAATCCAATCAATCCTAAACTTCAGGATGTAATTTGCAATTTATCCAAAAATAAAAAATAAAAACACTGACACAAACCGACAACTGTGATAATGTTAGGGTACGTTTGGTACACTAAATGTAGATTATATTGGGAATAGAAATCTTTATTACTTGGGAATAGAAGACATTGTAATGGAATAACTATTATTATTCAAAAGTTTGGTTATTACATATGGAAAACTTATAAAAGATGATGTATAAGAAAATTTTGTATTTTTGGAAATATATTAATTTTAAAACTTATTATATGCACAAAAGAATAGCTATTACATCCATTTTAAAGAGGAATAACTATTCTTCAATTTAAAGAATAGTTATTCCAATGTAATAATTAATCCATGTAATAAAGATGTAACCAAATAACTGAATTGTTATTATACATGAATAACTATTCAATTACAGAAGCTATTACAGTATACTAAATATATCATTATTTTTAAAGATAAACAGTAAACCCAACATAGACCCAGAAACAAATGTAAATAAAAGTAGATATCTCACTTCCATGCAATCCAACAAAGTTCAAAGAGAGGTCCACACGTTTTTTACTATATGGAAAAGTAGCTATCTTTAGTGAGTCTAGCACCCTGTCGTCCATGTCAAGTACTTTTTTTTCTCTTTAAAAATAAAGTTTTTCTTTTTCCCCTCGATTTTCTCTCGTTCTCTCTCTACACAAATTCTTTGTTTGTTTGGAAGATGAAAAAATAGGCATAAAAAATAAGGTGAATAGAAAATTGAGTAATATAAAAGATTTAGTTTTTTCTCATTTAAATTCGGTTAGGAGAAGGAAGAAAAAAAAAAGATTGAAAAATCATTTATTTGATTAAGGAAAAAAAGTGAAAAAATGGAAAATATAGTTTATATATCAATTTCCTATTATGTCTTTATTACATATATAATATAAAAAAATCATTTCTTTAGTCATTAAATAATAAAAATATTACTTATTATCAATTAAAATTAACAAAATAGCATTTTATAAAAATTTACACATTACACATATTATATTACTTTTATTTGTTATAGTATTATAATATATTTTTTTTGTCTATAATAATAATACCTGGACACGTAAATAAAGAGGGAAAAAAAAATATGGAAGACCGAAGAAGATTCGGGTGGGTAGAATTGTCGAAGGGTGATGCCCAGGATGCCCATTTCCATGCAAATCCTACATACTTCAATGAGAGGCCAATATGTTTTTTTACTTTTCTTGAACAGTAGGTCAATAGCTACTTCTTCGTTTTTTCCTGCAAATTTGTAGTTTTTCACCGACTTTGACTCAGATAACAACTAAAGAACTTTCTCCCACAGATTCCGCTGTGCTTCTGGATACCATTATTATCCCAAGATCAAACAAAAGTAGATGAATATGCTAGGATATCCTCTTCCACGCACTGCTACAAAATTCAAAGAGACGCCCACATGTTTTTGACTTTTCTGGAGCAGTAGCTATCTTTAGTCTTTCACCATTATTGTTACAGGAATTTGCATCCGGTGCAATACTTACACTACTCTCTTTTATATTAATTTTTATCATTTTTATTTTTTAATTTTTTAACTTTTTTATTTAATGGTTCTTTTTTGAATTTTCAATCTCAACTATGTATTACTATTGCATCAGGTGCAATACTGGGTATTGCACCTGATCTCAATCCATTGTTACAAAGATCAAATAAATAACTTTTTCGTGCATATAATTAACTAGTCGCTAACTCGTGTTATGCACGATAACCTACCTATTTGTGAAGTAGACTAAAATAATTTTATAAAAAAAATTAAGAAACTACATCATTGCATGATTTGCTCTTGTATGACTTCAATTTGTGTTACAATTTGATGAAGAAGCCATTGTTTGAACGTGCAATGACTTACAAAAAAATTTTCAGACAGTTTCAAATACTACAAAAAAATAACTCAAAAATTCAGATATTAAAACTTCTTAAAGACCAAAAAATATTAAAGAATCAGATGATTCACTACTTAGAAAAACAAAATATATATAACTAAACAATAGAGAAATATAAGAGAAAGATAGGTTACATTCAAAAGAATAATTTTAATTATTGCAAGGTTTTTTATCTTGTAAAAAACGGCTAAAGAGAGTTAAGTGATTCATGTACGAAAATTACTTTTTAAAAAATACATGAAAAAACTATAATTTTTTTTTTTTTTAAACAAAGTAGAGAAAAAGGAAATAACATAAGAAGAGCTTATACCTCTACTTGACTTTAAAATATATATATATATATATATATATTGGGCTTTGCTTTGCTTTTATAGTATTCATGATTAATCTCGCTAATTTAGAGATAAATTATCAATATTTGAGTTTGAGTTTAAGTTGGACTTGTTAAAGAGATAGAGTTTCACTCTTAAATTTAAGTTGGACTTATTAGAGAAATAGAGTTTCACTGCTTGTTAAGTTTGGATCAAACAAAAATAGTTTTGTTTAAAAAACATGATAATGATGAGTTTGAATTTAAGTTGTACTTATTAGAGAGAGAGTTTCACTTCTTATTAAGTTTGAACTAAATAAAAATAATTTTATTTAAATATTGTGCTAACATAAAAAATTGTAAGAGTTTCAGAGGTTTCGGTTATATATATATATATATATATATAAAATAATAATAAAAAGTGAACTTTTAGAATATTTGATAAGACAAATTTTCAGAAATTATTTCTTGTACTAAGGGTGAATGAAATACTATTGTTTGTGGTTTGTTCATCTCTTCAAGTTTTATTGCACTTATTTTGGTAGGTTTGGTCCATGAAGCAAAAAGGGAAAATACACGCAAAAAAGAAAAAAGAAGAAAGGCAAACGTAAAAGTTCTGAAATCTGAGCTGACCTTGGTCACTCGAAGAACTGTAGTATATACTGGCTGATCATTGCTTGAGACAGACTGCTTTCCTTCATCCCAATCATCTGGACCCAGTCGACAGCAGTTTCGGTAGCCTCGGAAAGGAACTCTGCCAAGGTCTCCTCAGCAATTGCGAGAAGACTAAGGCACAAATAAAAATGTTAAACCAAAAAGTAGAATTTTGAAGCTCTTGAAATAGCGAGAGTTTCAGAAGTTTTGAAGTTTCAGTTATATATATATATATATATATATATATATACTAGTCATTAACCTATATGATATATAGAAAAATTATTGGTTCTGAAAAAAAAAAAAAAATCCAACAATGAGTAAATAGACATTCTAAAAAAAAAAAAAAATTGAAATTAATCCAAACAAATAATTAATCAACCAAAAATATAGCATTTAATAAGAAAGAAAAAAATCACATGAACCTAAATAAAATCATTTAAGGTGAAGAATTAAGATCAACCTACTGAAACGCAAATACCAAAAACCCCAAGACTAAAAACATCAAAATTTCTAGATTCCCCAAATTTTACTTTAGAACCAAACCAAATTCAACAAATTTGTATATAATATACGAAATAAAAAATTTATCGTTCTCTAGGCTGGAAGACATAGGTTGCATCTTTGATTTTTCTTCAAAAAAATAGAGATGTTTTATCTGCCATGTACAATATAAAAAATTAATTAGTAGAAATTTTAACCCAAAAACCAAACTCACAATTATCAATGTTTGAGTTTGAGTTTGAGTTTGAGTCTAAGTTAGACTTGTTAGAGAGATAGAGTTTCACTATTTGTTAAGTTTTGATTAAACAAAAATAATTTTATTTAAAAAAAAATGATAATGATAAGTTTGAGTTTAAATTGGATTTATTAGAGAGATAGAGTTTCATTCCTGATTAAGTTTGAAATAAAAATAATAATTTTATTTAAAAAATGTGTGATACTGAAAAATAATAAGAAAAGTAAATAATTTTTTTTTCTTCTAAATTGTCTATTAATTCTTCGAAGTCATATATAATCATAAAAAGTTTACGGATTTACTCATGCTCAAAATTTTCAACAATCGCGGGACATTTTGGTCTTGAATCTAACTAAATTTATCCAAACCATTTTAAAATGTTTTATTACTGCTAGAATTGAACTGGATTTTAATTCCAAAAGTTAACCCAGAAACCATGCACCAACTACGTCCTATTAGCTTGTGCAATGTACTGTACAAACTGGTTTAAAATTTTTTAAATAATTAATCAACCAAAAATATAGCTTTTAATAAGAAAACAAAAAATCACATGAATCTAAATAAAAAGCATTTAAGGTGAAGAATTAAGATCAACCTACTAAGACGCAAATACCAAAAACTCCAAGATTTAAAACTTCAAATTGTATAGAATCCCCTAATTCTACTTTAGAACCAAACCAAATTAAACAAATTTATATATAACATACCAAATAAACATTTATTGTTCCGTAGGCTGGAAGACATAAGTTGCATCTTTGATTTTTCTCCAAAAAAAAATAGAGATGTTTTATTTGCCATATACGATATAAAAAAATAATTAGTAGAAATTTCAACCCAAAAACCAAACCCACGTTATCAACGTGAGTCTTTTTTTTTTTTTTTTTTTTTTGAGTCCTATCATAATTTTTGTTTTTATGTAGATTATCAATGTTTGAGTTTGAGTTTAAGTTGGACTTATTAGAGAGATAGATTATAATTTTTTTTTTTTATATAAATTATCAACGTTTGAGTTTGAGTTTAAGTTGGACTTGTTAAAGAGATAGAGCTTTACTCATTATTAAGTTTGTTAGGAAATATAGACCCCGGTTGATAGAATTAACAAGTTTTAAACCCAAGTTGTTAATTAGATTTATTATGAACAAACCTTGTTAAAACAAATAAACATCAATATCATGTCAATAATGAATGCAGCGGAAAAGTAAATAAGACAAGATATGATGACCCAAGAAAACCAATGAAACCAACCAGTTTCACAGTAAAAAACCTAGGGGGAAACCTTCCCGAAAAGCAATCCACTATAGAAAGGAGAAGTTTCAGATCTAGTACAAAACCTTTGTCCCTAGACTCTACAATCCCTGTAGATGAACTCACAGCAGAAATCTTCTACCGCTTCAGAACCTCTGAACTCTTCAATATATGAACGCCATCCTTTTTGTTGCACGGATCTCAGTATGTGAATAACTCCTTTGCACGAATCCCAATACGTGACTCACTCACCAACTTAAGGAAGAAAAATGTTGGCTGCAAAGTTTTTCACTTCATTAACAATGAAGATCAAGAAGCACTTGGTTACAAAACCCTAAGGCGCAAAGACACAGTAGCTTCTTTCAAAGAGAATAAGACATCAATCAACTTTTTGCATATGTTCTCCTTGTCTTCTCTTATGTGACGACCTTTAAAATAAGCCTTATATAGGTCTAGGGTTATGAGAAAAGAAACCCTACTCAAATACATAAGCCTGGCCCAAAAATCAAAAAGCTGAAATTCTGATTTCCCGTAACCTCGATCTATTGAGAGGTGTCGAGGAGGTGTCGAGGTTTAATGAATCTCAACAGATAGCAGCTATCGAGGAGGTGTTGAGAAGGTGTCGAGGGGACAGAAACTTTCTCGATCGATCGACCAGCTATCGAGAAGCTATCAAGATTGCGATAAGAATCAGCTGAAGATCTCGACAGATAGCCAGGTGTCGAGGTAGCTATCGAGAGGTGTCAAGCTTTAAAAACTTTGCACTTCAGCTTGCTTTTTCTTGGACAGACTTGATGACTTCAACACTTGACCTTGAAACATTGTTTCTTGAAGTATTAAAAACACCTAGAACTACTCAATTACAAGTAGAGTGCGTTTTGTCAAAGGATTAGCCAATTTACATAAATAAGTGACATATGTTTTTAATCAAGTTAAAACATATATGTCCTAACAATCTCCTCCTTTGGCAATTCGTGACAAAAGAACAATAAACAAATGAGCATATGAGAGAAGTCATAAAACACTCAACTCATATTCACTTGTTGAATACAATAAAATCTATCCTAACACAAACTCTTGAAAAATTTTGCAAGAAGAGAGTTTATGGCAAGTAGACTTTGACAGCCTGTATTTCTGAAACACTTTAAACAAAACTCATCAAGGCATTTTAGTGTGAAACAGAAATAAATAGATTGCATACAAGTATAAAGAACATGTGTATAAAGATAGAAAAGAAACAACACATGAAGAGATAGGTGAAAGAAACATACATCGGCATATAAAGAAGATAAGCACAATGTATGTAAATATGGTCACAAGACCCAAGGTACAAGAGCAAGGAAGTAAGCACTCCCCCTAACAAGATGAAGCACATCTCCCCCTTACAAAGGAATGTATTTCTCTCCCTAACTTGTAGAATCTTAAAAAAAGAACCACAAAGTCACAATTTCTCTCCCCCTTTTTGTCATGATTGACAAAGGGTACAAGAAGCTAGAAAGCTTAACCCGAGAAACATAAAGATGATCAAGGATGATCAAGGAGGTACAAAGAAATCCATATAAATGCATGAATGTAATGAAACAAGATGCTATGGATGACAAGATAATAGAAGGATGCAAAACATGTGAAAAACAAGAAAAATGTTAAGCACATAAAACCCAAAACACACACACACGCACTAAACAAGTCTAACCAATTTTATATTTCAAAAATAAGTCAAGACAGTTTAGTGAGCATACATTAGCACATGTAAAACCTTTGTGATGACCAAATCACATTGTACCTGCATATGTATCAAAAGTAGCAAAGAATATTGCGTGTTGTGTGTGAAAAACATCACAAGATTGCATATGTGTATACATGTTATGACGATCTGAGATATGAGAAAATAACTTATAACTCACACACAATCATAACTGTTTGATGGGGACTATCACCTTCGAGGTACATCCTATAACTCCCACATCTCCTAGAATACACGCTTGCAACCATATATAAAGCATTTTTAATCTTTTTGCTTTTTATTTTCTTTGCATGTTTTCTTTTATTTTAGCATATCATACATGGGTATATAAAAGAGAGAAAAGAAATACCTAAGATGTTAAGCATTTGACATCGCACTTTTGCTATGCCGAAGCATACGAATGTCTTTGACACTGCACTTTTGCTATGCCGGAGCATACATGTGTCATATTATGATTGGCGGGCACCAGTGGTGAGATGATTATTTATGCCTTTCTCTTAGGATTTTCTAGTCCTACCCGTCAAAAAGAGTGATATGAGTGTTAAGTTTTAAGATATAACCTAATCTTACTCATCACAAATAAGAGCCACAAAACTCACTTGCTTAGTTGTGCATAGAGATACTCATCTAAGCTACAAGAGATACAAAGTTTAGAAAATTTTGTTTCATTGGCCATTCAAGGTACACAAATACCAAAGTACACAAAACACACACTGTTTTTGTATTTTTCTGATTTTTTTCCTTTTTATTTTTATTTTGAAAACAAAACCAAATAAAAACTAAACAACCAAACAAAAACAGATAAACAACATGTATGCATGAAAGAAAGATGCATATGCATGAAAACATGATAGAAATATGCAGATACATGAAAGCATGATTTCAAGAACATATAAGAAATCAAGCAAGGAAGTCCTACTTTAGATAGAAAGAATTAAAGCAGAGGACAAACAGAAAAGACAATTAAGTTTTAGACTCCTTTCTCACCCACACAGCACGAGTCTTTGGCCGTGAAGATGAAAAGGCATGTGTCCTAGTATGTCTACTAAAGGACATAGAAGAATTAGAATTCTCTTGAAATTGAGTTAAAAAGCTCAAGACTTTTAATAACTCTCCAAATAAAGGTGTAGGCGCTTGAGAGGAAACCTGTGACCGTTTGGACAATTGCTTATAAGGATACAACTTAAAGCAATTAGGACGAATGTGTCCAGCAACACCACAATGATGACAAACACAAGGCTTAACACAGGATTTAGAATTAGCCAGATCAGTTTTGGATTTCATACCTCTATTACCTTTCTCAGATTGTGGCACAAAGATAGTCCTTGATCCAGAAGCTGTGGATGAGGAGGGGCTAAAGGAAACAACATATCTTAAGCCAGTCTTATCAGAGGCTTCCTGAAGGGTCGTCTTCTTAGGTACTTCATCATCAGAAGAATCCTCACTGTCACTATCACTCTCCACAATTACCTTATCGGTTGTGGCAGAAAAGGCCATAACTTGACGACATTCATCCACATATTCATCAGAAGAGTCATCCTCAGTATCACTCCAGGTAGCAACCAACCCTTTATCTTTTGACTCCTTGGTCTTTTCCTCCATGAGGTAGTTTGGGCACTCTATCCTCATATGACCAAAACCTTTGCACTCATGGCATTGGATGAGGGATTTCTCATTCTTGCCCTTTCTTGAGGATTTAGATTTCCTAGGAGGTTTGCCTTTATCCTTTTTCCTAAATTGAAGAAGTCTGATAATCTCATCAGTTATGAAGGATAGATTTCCATCCTCATCATCATCTTCATCTTCATCTTCACTTTCAGAGTCCTCAATCTCTTCCTCTATACCTTTAAGAGCCAAGTTTTTGCTCTTTCCACCTTTTCCTATTGAGCCTAATCCCATCTCATAGGTTTGAAGGTTCCCTGCAAGCTCAGTCAAAGGAATTTGATCAATGTCCTTGACTTCTTCAATGGCAGTGATCTTGGCATGGAATCTTTCAGGTAAGGACCTAAGGATTTTTCTCACAATTTTGGATTCTGCAATACATTCTCCAAGGTTAAAGGCAGAATTCACAATATCCTTGAGTTTGGCATAGAACTCATCAAAGGTCTCATCCTCCTCCATTCTTATTTCTTCAAAACTACTAGTGAGTTGTTGAAGCTTCACAGTCTTTACTGTCTTGGTACCTTCATAGGTGGTCTCAAGAATGGTCCATGCTTCCTTGGCAACTTCCGTGGATGATATTTTCTTGAATTCTTCATTGGTCACCCCACAGAACAAAGCATTCAAGGCTCTACTATTGAAATTTGCCGCTATAATTGTTGCATCATCCCAATCCACTAGCGCTTCCTTTGGCTTAATCCAGCCAACTACAACAGCTTGCCATATCTGTTCACCTAAGGCCTGCAAGAAAACTTTCATACGAACTTTCCAGTACGTATAATTAGTTCCATCAAATAAAGGAGGTATAAATAAAGATTGTCCTCTATCCATGACAACAGAGGTCAATGGATCACACTCAGGAAATTAATCCAATCAGAGTGAACCCGCTCTGATACCACTTGTTAGGAAATATAGACCCCGGTTGATAGAATTAACAAGTTTTAAACCCAAGTTGTTAATTAGATTTATTATGAACAAACCTTGTTAAAACAAACAAACATCAATATCATGTCAATAATGAATGCAGCGGAAAAGTAAATAAGACAAGATATGATGATCCAAGAAAACCAATGAAACCAACCAGTTTCACAGTAAAAAACCTGGGGGAAAACCTTCCCGAAAAGCAATCCACTATAGAAAAGAGAAGTTTCAGATCTAGTACAAAACCTTTGTCCCTAGACTCTACAATCCCCGTAGATGAACTCACAGCAGAAACCTTCTACCGCTTCAGAACCTCTGAACTCTTCAATATATGAACGCCACCCTTTTTGTTGTACGGATCCCAGTACGTGACTAACTCCTTTGCACGAATCCCAATACGTGACTCACTCACCAACTTAAGGAAGAAGAATGTTGGCTGCAAAGTTCTTCACTTCATCAACAATGAAGATCAAGAAGCACTTGGTTACAAAACCCTAAGGCGCAAAGACACAGTAGCTTCTTTCAAAGAGAATAAGGCATCAATCAACTTTTTGCATATGTTCTCCTTGTCTTCTCTTATGTGACGACCTTTAGAATAAGCCTTATATAGGTCTAGGGTTATGAGAAAAGAAACCTTACTCAAATACATAAGCCTGGCCCAAAAATCAAAAAGCTGAAATTCTGATTTCCCGTAACCTCGATCGATCGAGAGGTGTCGAGGAGGTGTCGAGGTTTAATGAATCTCAACAGATAGCAGCTATCGAGGAGGTGTCGAGAAGGTGTCGAGGGGACAGAAACTTTCTCGATCGATCGACCAGCTATCGAGAAGCTATCGAGATTGCGATAAGAATCAGCTGAAGATCTCGACAGATAGCCAGGTGTCGAGGTAGCTATCGAGAGGTGTCGAGCTTTAAAAACTTTGCACTTCAGCTAGCTTTTTCTTGGACAGACTTGATGACTTCAACACTTGACCTTGAAACATTGTTTCTTGAAGTATTAAAAACACCTAGAACTACCCAATTACAAGTAGAGGGCGTTTTGTCAAAGGATTAGCCAATTTACATAAATAAGTGACATGTTTTTAATCAAGTTAAAACATATATGTTCTAACAAAGTTTTAATTAAACAAAAATAATTTTATTTAAAAAAATGATAATGATGAGTTCGAGTTTAAGTTGGACTTATTAGAGAGATAAAGTTTCACTCCTGGTTAAGTTTAAATTAAAAATAATATTGTAATTTTCTTTTGTAAAGTTGTTATTTACAACTATGTGTTTTGTTAGCTTATATTCCATGCCAATTTTATTGTAATTTTATTCAATCTTTTGTAACATGTATTTATTGTGGGATTTGATTGTAAGGGTTGTGTAATAAATAGAGAGTGTAAAGACTCAAACAATTGAAAACTGAAGAGTTTTCGTGGGTAGTTCGCGACTAAGCATCTCGCGAAGTGACCCGTGTGACTTGCACATGCTGGAATGCGAAGAGTAAGGCCAGGATGGAGATAGCTGTATTTCACGAGTATCTCGCGGGTAAGGCTTGTCTGCGAGACACCCGTGAGACATTCTGTTCTACTAGACTGTCCATTCTGATATACACTTTCTGTGCCTACACTATATATACTCACATTACTCACAAATATTAAGAAGTGCTTCTAAGAGAAAACCCGAGTCAAACACCTTGAGAGTTAGAGATTGTTATACCCACAATCCTCTACACATTTGCTTGTGGAATTTTCTCAACTCCTACCTCTCCATTTCCATACCATTGAGAGGTTGATAGCCTAAACATTTACCACACCCTTTCAGAGTGTCAAGTGAAGTTTTGGTGCTGTTAGGAAGTATTAGAAAAAGCCAAGGATGACAGATGCAACATAGAGCTTGTTGCGGGATCCAGTGAACTAGACAAGATATGGTTCCGAGAAGCCTTGTTGGAGTAGAAGCTTGGAGGGCTTAGGTACATCGGGTAGATTAGGCTTGGAGGGTCTCTTGCTAACCCATATATCCCAACTGACTGTCTAGTGAATCAATTTCCGCTTAGAGGGCGGCAGAGAGGTTTTTCGCCGAGTTCTTCAGTTTCCTCTTTGATAACACATCGGCGTGTTATCTTGTGTTTCCATCTTTTGTCCCTACTCTTTTACATTCCATTTTACTACTGTGTTGCTTTGATTATGGATTAGAGTAACTTGTTTATTTATCCGCTCGCTTTTACACTATTCCGCACTTAATATTAAATTTGTGTAAAATCAATCGAACCGTAACTTTAATTTGGGGGTCTAAACAGCTCTTGTGTTTTCAACACATTTCCGAACTTTCATATTTAAATATTATGTTGACATGGAAAATTGTGAAAGTTTCATAGGTTTCGGTTTTATATATATATATATATATATAGACTAGTTGCTAACCCGTGCAATGCATGGTATTATTTAACATAAATGTGTAAAATTTATATTGGCTTCAATGTCAAAGTAAAAAATAAAATTATTATTCTCTCAATAACTCAAATGATATTTCATTCCTAAATAACATCAATTTACCTCGATAGAGAGGTAGAAACTCTAGAAGTTGAAGCCCACCAAGCTCTCTTGCAGTCTTGTGCTGTTTTTGTACCTCCCTATAGTGTTTTTCTCAATCTTTGTTGATTAGCCACTAGTTAGGTGAAACTTTTAAAATAACAAAGAATTGGTTAGAGTTTGTTATGGCCATTGGCTAAATCAAACATTTCAATTAAATGTTAGGACCAACAAAAATAGAAATTGAAAGGAAATAAAGAGACCCAAATATCAAAATAAAAGACAATCAAGATAATTTGGTCATTCTAAAAATATACAATTTAATATAATGTCTAGTAGAAATAATTAGTATTAGTTTAAAACATCCAATACAGTACGAATAATAATTGATTCAATGATTATTCATAAAAACAAACACCAATAAGTTGATTATAAATATGTTGACAATATTGGAATTTATTATCACCTCCTTGATTTGTCAAAACATGATCAGCATTTGAAATTGATATAAGGAGAGGATAATGAAAAGATATTGAAAACTTAATTAAGATTAATTCAATCTTTCAAACACACCTATTGAATTCTACAAAATGGAATAAAATATTTTAAATTCAAATGCTAAACGTGTTCACTTTTAATCATGATTTCCTACAACATAATGAACACAAAAGATTGATTTCATAAACAGAAGTAATGACTCACCACCAAATTTAGGAAGTTCATCTTCTTACTTCATGCTTCTTGTTTTCTTTGTGCTTCTTGTTTTAAAATTTTAAATTATAAAGTTCTACAATAAAAAGATCAGGTGCAAAATTTGTATTGGATAAAATACAATAAATCAACGTACTAAACCTGATGTTTAGGCTCTGTTGGATAAAACGTTCCCAACTGTTGAATATGAGTAGTCACAATGTTGCCTTTTAACTTAGTTTTCTCTCTCTCTCTCTCTCTCTCTCTCTTTGCTGATTGCCACCAATCTAAAAAGCACAAAAAAAAAAAAAAAAAGAAAATAGAAAAACCCTATATAGGAACACTCCTGCATATGCAATTCTCATCAAAAAAGAAAAGAAAAGAAAAGCAATCTATATATCAATTCCAAGAAATACTAAACAAATAATTCCAAGAAACAAAGAGGGAGTGGAAAATTAACCTTCATCGAGGAGTGGGATGCAAAGATACTAATGAGGTTTAATATTTGTGATGGTATTGTAAAGGGAGGTTTGTATGCGAGAAAGAAAAAAAAAATCAGGGTTTATGTTTGTGTTGGTGCCGTACAGGGTTCTTATGCAAGAAAGGAAGAAACCCTAAATGTTTTTTAAAAATAAAACTTTTTAAAAAAATATTAATGAGGTGTAAATTTGTTGAAATTTTTGTTATAGAATTTTAGTTGAAGTAGAATTTTTGATAAGATAATTACATGTTGAAGAAATATAAAAAATATATAAGATGTAAACCCTAAAATAAAAATAATCTAAAAGAAAAAGAAAAAGGAAATAGTGATGACGTGGAAAATTGTGGGAACTTCAGAGGCTTCGGTTTTATACATACATATATATATATATATATATATATATATTGACTAGTCACTAACCTGTGTGATGCACGGAAAAACTATTGGAAAATAGATTTAATCCGTCTTTTTATTATATTAAATTTAATCTTTCTTTTATTCTTTTAAAATAAGAGTTTAGGTCTAACGATAAAAAGTAATCATTGTGTAATGGACGCAATAGATTAACATTTTATTGAAACTATATATATATATATATATATATATATATATATATATATATAAAAGGATATAACATCATTTTGAATAGAAAATCTATAGTTTTATAACATCTTAAACTTTTTTTTTTCTTAATGGCATAATGTGTTAGGATCACAAAAGAGTATGTGTAAAATCTAACAGTGAAAAGTTGTTCTTAGAGGGTCAGGAATGCATTAATTTTGTTAAATAAAAGCATAACTTTTATCACATTTTATAATAAATTTACAAATTTATAGCATTTATCTTTTAGTTAAGGTTGTATTAGAGGAGTGGAGTTTTTCTTAATTGGATGTGTTTACGGTTAATATTTACACACATTGGTTTCAATGGCCAATTAACGTTTTACAAAATTGACCAAAATGAAATTTTACACCGGTCAAAGTTTGCATCAAATTTTTCAACACAAGTAATAATAATAATAAAATAAAGAATAATTTAAACAATTATTCTACATGAACTTTTCATTGAAGAGCCAATTTAGATTCAACTTCCACCTAAAGTGCACAACAAACCATTTCCCAATTTTCAATTTCATTATTAATTGTCTCAACTTCATATTGCTACTATACCAAACACCTCTTTAGATGCGTACTTAGAAGCGTAGCATCCCATAAAAACCTCTTGCCCAATTGACATTAAGCCATAAAAGCAAACAGCCCCAAAAAACATGCAACTACTTCACACTTTTGGCTTTAGTATTCTTGGAACCAAATGCTTACTAAACATTAGATTTTGTATATCATGATTGCTCAGTTCCATGAGAGTATTCCACCTGATGGTCTTGACCCAAGCATCCTCCTTCTATATCCCATCCCCTACATGTTAAAATTTTTAAGAATGAAAATTGTCAATCGGTGGTTTCAAGCAATAGTCACATTTGTACAAAATATAAGCAGCCTAACTCATTTGCTTGAGGAAAGAAAGACCAACACCTCAGTAAAAAATTTCTGACTACAAATAGGCAATTACTTCAATTTAGCCCAAAAAAAGAAAAGAAAATGCAAGCCTACAACTCTTCCCAAACCTAAATGAAAATAAAAAGAATGAAAGAAAATGTTCATCAAAGCATCATTCATAGTAATATATATATATATATATATATATATATAAGTACCCAAAAGAACTACAAACAACCATATCAATTAAAAAGTAACAATATACACACAAAAAAAGAGCCTCATGTGAGGATTATGCTACTCTTTAAGGTTTTTTTTTTTTTTTTTTTTTAACTTTATATCTCACTTTTCAAAAAGTAGAAGTTTTTTTTTTTTTTTTTTAATCTCACCATTTTGTGAGTACCGTCATCAATTGGAAACAACTGGAGCTTCAGCTTCATAGGATTATATTGTTCTCAACAATTTTTTTTTTGCAAAAAGGAAGGCAAAGGAGGTAAAACTTTGCCAACAAAATTAGAATTCTTTTGACCTGGAATTTAGATTGGAAACAAATCATGCTATCAAAAACTTTTGATGTCTAGAATTTAAATCCTTTTAGGAATATAGAAAGAAAAAAAATAGGCACCCTCCTAGAGCACCTAGATCATGTTCAACCTCTTTATCCATAACTACCTGCTACAATTGCTCAATTGCATTGAAAACCAAAGAAAACCCAACAAATGCAGCTTTTTTGCATTTATTATATGTATATGATGAGATGACTCCAACTAATATCCATTTTAATGTCCTTCATGAAATATTAACATTGTGAATTTGTGATGCTGCAAACAGCAAGATTAAAGATAGTTAGTCACTATGGTTCTTTTGTCAATCATAGTAATAGGGTGCTAAGTAAACTGCTTAGCCTCTCAGGGGGTGAAAAGCTCTTGGATTAAGCATCTCTTATGAATGAAAGTATATGCAGCCAATTACAACAATTTAACCCAACAGAGCAAGTTGTTAAATAATTGTTTTTGTTGAAAATAAATAATTTTCCTTTGAAACAAATAGAAGCTCATTTACCAAATATTTGTTCCTGGGAAAATAGCAAGACGTAGATGTAATGGAAGATGTAGCCCACTTAGGTGCGTTTAGCAAAAATTATTTTTGCCAACTTATTTTACTAGTCAACTTATTTTTACTATTATTCATGAGTTCCACTATATTTTTTGTACTATTTATGGGTCCCTCTGTATTATTTCAGCTACCTTTTATCTTTATCTATAGTACTTTCAGCAAAAAAATTTCAATTTCAATAAAATAAGCGGATCCCAAACAGACACTTTATCAATGAAGAAAAACCAGAAGAAATTGGTGCATAGAAATGTGATTTTATCAAAAAATTTCTAATAGCCGTTAGTCACAACAACATGCTAAATTCCTAAATGTTTCTAAAAGAAATTTCACTGAACACGTGGTATGAACAATAACTAAAAATAACAAACACTGAAGAGTGGAGGACAACCACAATACTATTAATGCCGACTCCCCAAAATAGAACACCAAAACCTTCTCATAGCAAACTCGTAAATAATAAATTAATAATTGAGACTCTGCAAATACTAAGTGGTATTTAAAATAAAGAAAAAAACCACAAATTGAAAGAAAAGGAAAAAATATTACATTGGTTTAAAGCGAGAATAGAGTAGTTATGAAGTCCCTCTGGAGATGCTTCTTTCACAATCACGTGAAATTTTAATATGAAATCTGAAGAATTGGCTCCTCTATGATATGGAATTCTAGAATGTGAGGACAACTGAAAGGTGTGTCTAATGTTTCTTTACCAATCTGAAAGGTAGGTTTGCTCATGCTATGCCAGAGGCTAAGGTTTTCGACTTTCTTATTAAAGATTATAAAACTGTCCCCAGTTATTTTTAAGTCATTATAGTAGAGATCAATTGTAAATCATAAGTAATGTCAATAATTTTGCATCCTTGTGAAACATGTTCAAGTACTATAGATTTAACCTTACATGGTGGGCATAAGTGCATAAACCCCTTTGAGATTAATACCGAAACACAATCAAATTAGTAAGTAAATATATGCATGTCTACACACATACATAGTTCACTCAGCAAGACTACCTACTAACCAATTTGTCACTGATTTACTTCACTTTTATGTCAATTGCAATTGCAGGCCTGACAATTTTCTGGCTTTTTTGCAGTTATGCAAGTTTTCCCCACTATTAGTAGTTGAATAAAAGTGAGCTTGTTTGTATTTTTAAAAATGAGGAGGAAGGAAAAAATATTTATGGATTTTCATTTATATTAGGGGAGAGGGGGAGGAAAAAGAAGATGAAGATATTAGGTAAGTCAATTATATATCTTTCATTTTAAGTTTATTTCTCTCACTAGCACAATCATTTGGATTTTCAGAAGATGCATGCAATTCTATATTTTTCTTCAATATCTGAGGATGGGTAATATAAATAGTCAAGATTGGAGATTGCCTACCAAATGTCAAAGCATTTGATGATACCAAAAATCATCAGTGAGCTGCACAATCCTTACGTGCTCTAGATAGAACCTGCGAAACAGAAACAAAGAAGACCTTGCAGAGAGTACCGGTTTGGTACCGGCCAAATACCTTTCGAAGGTTAAGTTGTAGAATTTCTATAACTCTAGAGTGCTAGAGTTGGGGTAAATTATGCATACCTTGATTTGTGAGGGTTTTAGGATTTTTATAGTAGTGTAGAGTCGACCTTAATTTCTTGGTGGAGAGGGTATTTCCTTACAGGGATTCCCATAATTATGGTGGGGCATGGAGCGCAAGACATTTCCATACCAGAGTCCTTGGAGACTACCCATGCCACGTGGGTGCCATGTAAATGCCACAAGGGTGACACATGGCTTCAACAAACCGTTCCCTACTAATTTGTACACTCAAAAGTGTCTGTCTGTCTCCTTACCATTTAGTCTGGGTCTTGAATCCATCTACCAGCTTTGTTAGACCAACTGTACTATCTCTTCTAGTTACCTCATCTCTAAAGTCTGTCTCTGTCAATTTAATCCATCTACCTGGAATTCATCCCCTATCAGTTGCCCCCCATTTCACGGGTCCATCGCTTGATATGCAAGACAGACACGTAGGGTGACGACCTCAACTAGTTCTTAGGAATCATGCTTTAATTGATAGTGTGGTTGCAAGTCATAAATGCTCTGGGACACGTGGCGAAATTTTAGTTACTGGTTACTTGGATCAAAGCATCACTTCATCTTCTACGCTGTTTCCTCTATATATATGTCTCAATTCCCCTTCATTTCTACTTTTTGTAACCATTTCCTAGTGTTAGAGCTCCATCGTCATCTACAAGAATTTAGTACTCCGTCATCTCAGCGCGTCCGTTCACTACATTGCTTTCATCTCTTTTCTACATTGTACACCTATAAGTTCTCTCTGTCTTGTACTCATATGTTTGATTTTCCGTCTTTTTAGTATTATATGTCCGTCCTGTATATAGACCTATAGAGTCTTAGGAGTTTACTCGTCACTTGTAAGTGTAATAATGTCTAGTGAAGCGTCGAGTGAACAATCGTGTGTTCGCGAAGGAGCGGGCTACAATGACGTGCTTCCATTAGGTCAAGATGACCCCAGCGCCTCTTACACTAGAGGGTTCCGTCTGCCAACTCACCTTTTGAGGAGAAGGATAAGAAGGAGGACATGGACGGGTCAGAGAGTACAAGTGAAGACTTAGACGGCGAGGAGAGCGTTGAGAACATTAGATCCGTCGTTGGCCCTGACAGCCTTAGGGAGTTCGTTCTTCCCCTCATGTGGACAGTCAACAACTTTAACTCAACCATTCAAAGAAAACATTTTGACACCTTAGAGCATTAGCATTGGAGAATGCTAATGCCATATCTAAAGTCAATTTGGCATTTTATGCCTTAAAATCCATTGCATCAGACAATGCTAAAGCCAACTATTGCAAAATTTTTTGCAATAGTGCTACAGTACAATTCTAAAGTTAGAATTGTACTGTAGCAAGTATTCTAAAAAAAAAAAAATTTTATTCACTTTTAAGACCGAAATTTCTCTCTCCTCTCTCTCATTATTTCAGTTCTCTTCTCTCTCTTCCTTCTCTGTTTCTCATTTGCTCTCTCCTCTCTTCAGACCGAAATTTCTCTCTCTCTTCCTTCTGGTTCTGTGGTTGCTTTTTTTTTTTTTTTTTGGTGTGGGTGACAGCGTGGGTCACTGTGGTGGTTGTGGGTTGTGGTTGTGGTTGTGGTCCAAATTGGCACCGGTGGGCTGTGGGTTATGGGTTATGGGTTTTGGATTTGAGTTGATCTGGGCGTGACAGAGCTGGGTGTTGATTTGGGTTGATCTGGGCGTGGATTGGCGTGGGTTGATCTAGGCGTGACGGAGCTGGGTCATGGAAGAGGATCGGGTCGTGGTGGCGGTGTGGGTCTGGGTCGATGTGGGTCTTGGTCGATGATCGGCATGATGGAGCTGTGTTGATTTTGGGTTTGAGATCGGCGTGGATTGGCGGAGATCATGGTGGCGGTGTGGGTTTGGGTCGATGTGGGTCTGGGTCGATGATCGGTGTGATGGAGCTGCGTTGATTTTAGGTTCGGGATCGGCGTGGATTGGCGGAGATCGGAGATCGTGGTGGCGGTGTGGGTCTGGGTCGATGATCGGCGTGACGGAGCTGTGTTGATTTTGGGTTTGCTCCGGTGGTTGTTGATGGGTTGAGGTGTTGCTAGAGGTTGAGGGAGAAGGAGAGGAAAAAAAACTGTTGAAAATGGCAGGAAACGTGAGTCTGAAAAAAAAAAAAAAAACAGTTATAAAGAAATAGTAAAGAAAGATTAAAAAATAATATTTTAATAAAAATAGAGTTTTGGGATGTAGGAGGTATTGTAAAATTGGATGGTATAATGATAAAGTGAGGTTTTGGAATGGTAAAATAGAGTAGCATTAGCATTTTCCAATGCTAATGCTCTTACAGAATAGATATTAGATCCTAGTCGACATACCCATCCATCTACCCTTTAAGTTTGAAAAGTGTTATTACCAGGACACTGAAGACGTCGGGGCGTATAAGCAAATGTTCAAGGTAGGACTTAAACTGCCTTTGAGTGCTCTTCACTGTTGCCTACTTCGATACCTGGGACTAGCCGTCACCAAATTGCTTTGAATGCTTGAAGAATCTTCCTTGGCACGGAAGTACTGTATGGGGTTCTGACTAATGGGGAACGTCAACTGACTGTAGAGGAATTCTTCCATTGTTACCGTCCTTCTGAAATTGTCAAATCTAGGGGAATATATAGTTTCCTGCCGAGGAAGCCATCACTTAGGTTAGTGTATGAGACTCCTGATTCTAATAGGAACTAGAAGAATTGACACTTCTTTATTCATGGGGATAACTAGATGTGTCATCCTAATGAATGGGAGAACATGCTTGTTGATAAAACTTGGGGTATAATGCCCCCGTTTGGTATGTGTCTGTTTGTTTCAATCTTGCTCGTTTATTTACTTTGTCTGTTCGTTTTATTTGTTAGCCTAATTGTCCCTTATTGCAACATAGGACCGTCCAGAGGTTAATCTTAAGCAGTGAAGCTTCTTGGAGAAGATCTTCAAAATTTCGTTGGAGAAGAGGACATGGCAAAAGCTCATCACTTTGGACACCCTTCATTGGTACTGCGAGGGTCCTGAGCCTATAGTTACCACCCATTGCTACGATAAACAAGCGCACAAATGTGAGTCCGTCACCTATTCTTCTAACCTTTTTTTAGCAATTTTTGCCTAACTCTTTCTCTATATCTCCCTTGGTGCAGAAATGGAAGACGGTAAAAGGAAGGCGTAGAATCAGTAAGAAGAGGGTGTGCCCTATAAAGGAAAAGGTCCATTAAACCCATTCTTAAAAATAAAAACAACGGACAAGGTTGACCGTTCCCCCAAGAAGCCAAATGTAGTGACTGGTTCAATCGTCAGGGAGACGCTTCTAATCACCCAGCTACCTCCTATGCCCTGTCCTGGGAAAGGGAAGGGTTTGATGACGAGTCATGGTCCTGTCTCTAAGAAGCCCCCTATCCTTCTTCACGAGGATTCGTAGTACGCCATTGGGCAGCTCTCATCCATCATGAAGGTTGATGATTATGAGGACTTGGGTAACCATGCAACCAAGGCCATGGGGGAGATGGGCCTCTTCAGCCTAGCATAGGTGTGCATCCGTCCTTCTTTCTTTCCCGTCGCTTTGTTACCTTTATTTCTAATGATGTTTTAATTTTTACAAATGGTGCTTATGATGAAGGTCCTAATAGGCCATTGCATGGCCTGAGAGCAGCTGGTGGATCGTCTCAAAGAGAGGGCTAAGACTATGGAGATGGGGCTTTGTGAGCTTGAGGCCCAAAGGGAGGTTTAGATCAAGAAACTTGACCAGACGAAGAAAGCTTTAGAGGAGTCGAAGAAGCAAACTGAGGTGCTGACAAACGTGCTTAAAGACAAGGAAGGGGAGATCTCATCGCTCAGGAATCAAGTTCGTCACTCCAAGGAGGATGCGGTAAAGGAATTCTGTGACTCCGACACCTTCCTATATGAGCTAGGCAGTTGAAAAGTTAATAAACACAGGTTGAAAAATAACCGTCTATAAATATGGGTTGAAAAGTTAGAAGGCATTCGTCGAAATGCATCCATCTAGCCAATGAAACTTCAAGGCGTCCCTCAGGAGGTACTCGTCCCCAAAAGGACATGGTAAATTTTAAGGCATCCTTTGAGGTGCATCCGTCCACATTAGGATTTAGCGAATATCCGTCCCCTTAAGGACAGTAAATTTCGAGACATCCCTTGGGATGCATCCATCTACCTAAGGACTTTTTGAATTTTAAGACATCCCTTGGGATGTATCCATCTCCTTAAGTATTTAATAAATTTCAAGGCACCCTTGGGATGCATCCGTCCATTTAAGGACTTAATAAATTTTTAGGGCATCCTTTGAGATGTATCCATCCCCTCAAGGACTTAATAAATTTCAAGGCACCCCTGGGATGCATCTGTCCATTTAAGGACTTAATAAATTTCAAGGCATCCCTTGGGATGCATCCATCCACTTAAGGACTTAGTATAAATTTCAAGGTATGCTTTAGGATCATCTGTCCACTTAAGGACTTTGATAAATTGCAAGGCATCCTTTGGACCCATCTATTCAATGGACTTGTATAAATTTTAAAGCATCCCTTGGATGCATCCATCCACGAATGGACTTTAATAAATTGCAAGGCATCCTTTAGACGCAGCCGTCCATTCATGGACTTGTATAAATTTTAAGGCATCCCTTGGGATGTATCTGTCCACTAATGGACTTTAATAAATTTTAATGCATCCTTAGGATGCATCCGTCCACCTAAGGATTTGGTCATAGGCATGGTTTTGTAGAGATGTATGCGCATGATATTCTAAATAACTCCTCTTATTATGATAAATACGTGCATAAGCAAAATTGTTCTGAAAAAATAAAAAGCTACCCTTTGGGCTAAAAACTCATGTAGATAATAAAAACAACTAGAATGAAAATAAACTGGAAATGAGTGGTCTGCATGCCATCGTCTACTGGTAGTATTTCTTTAGGTGTTCGATGTTCCATGGATGCTACAACTTTTGTTCGTTGAGTGTCTCTAGGTGATAGGTGCCTTTCCTCTGCCACGAAGTGATTCTGTAAGATCCTTCCCAATTGGGTCTTAGCTTCCCTTGGGAGGGATCTTTTGTAGCGCCTATTACTTTCCTCAGGATGAGATCTCTAACTTGAAAGTCCCTGTGTCTGACTCTGGAATTGTAGTGCTTGGCTATGAGGTCCTAGTATCTTGCTAACCTTTGTTCGGCTGTTACTCTGACCTCGTCCACTAGGTCTAGCTGTAGGCGCATGGCTTCGTCGTTCCTACTCTCATCGTGGTTCTCCACATTATAGCTTTTGAGTCCGACCTTAGCGGGGATAACGACCTCGCTTCCGTGTGCTAGTTGAAATGGTGTTTCTCCAGTAGGTATTCTGGTCATCGTCCTATACGCCCACAGTACACTTGGCAGCTCATCTGGTCATATGCCCTTCGCCCCCCCCGAACCGAGTCTCGATGATTTTGAGCAAGGATTGGTTTATGACCTCAACTTGTCCATAGGCCTGAAGGTGGTCGGGTGAAGAGTAGTAATTCTTGATCCCCAATTGTGAGCAAAAATCCCTGAATGACTCGTTGTCGAACTGCTTTCCGTTGTCCAACACCAAGACTCTGGGGATCCCATACTTGCAAATGATGTTTCTCCAAACGAAGCTTCGTGCGTTTTTCTCTATGATGGTAGCCAGGGCTTCAGCTTCCTCCCATTTGGTAAAGTAATCTATGCTGACCACTAGGAACTTTAGTTGCCCATGATGTCCAACCCCCATTAAGCAAAAGGCCACGGGGCCACCATCGAAGTGAGCTCTTCTGTTGGATTTCTGATGATGTTGCTGAACCTTTGACACTTGTCGCAAGCTTTGACATAGGCTTAGGCATCCTTCTGCATAGTAAGCCAATAGTATCTTGCCCGAATTAGCTTGTGCACTAGTGATCGTGACCACGAATGGTTCCTGCAAATCCCTTCATGGACTTCCCTCATGACATAATCGGCTTTCTCGTGGCTTAGGCATCTTAGGTACGGTTGGGAGAAGCCTCTTTTGTACAAGATATCCTTTATCGGGACGAATCATATTGCCTTAACCTTCAGCTTCCTTGCGGCCTCCTTACCGTCAAGTAATGTGTAGTCTCTTAAGTAAGAGACTATCGATGTGGTCTAGTTGCTTTTGGAACCTATCTCTTGCATGCTAACGCCATCTATTAAAGGTGAAAGTTAAATAAAAGAAAGTACCTTACTGGGGATAAGCATGTGTTCCACTAACGTAATCTTGGCAAGATGGTCGGCTTACTCATTCTCTTCCCTTGGGATTTGAATAAACTTGGCTTGAAGGTCGTCCACCCGTTTCCTTACTTGCTCTAGGTACTTCTTCATCCTTTCAACTTTGCATTCGTAATCACCGTTCACCTGACTTGTGACCACCTAAGAGTCGCAATAAACAACCATACTTATAGCCCCTGCTACTTTGGCAAGATCCAGTCCAGCCACTAGAGCTTCATATTCCGCCTCATTGTTGGTAGTAAGGAAGTCGAGGCAAACCATGCATCGATCTTGTCCCCTTCTGGGGAGTGGAGTACTATACCTGCTCTGCCATCCTGCCTGTTGGACGATCCGTCAATGTGGATACTCCATTGAGGATGCTTTTTTGCCCCTGGAATTCCATATTGGTGAACTCCATAATGAAGTCAGCGACCACCTGTCCCTTTATGGCAGTATGCGAGCAGTACTGTATGTCGAATTCACTAAACTCAATTGCCCATAGTGTCATTCGTCCAAGAGCTTCAGGACTACTCATTGCTCTCTGTAGAGGCTTGTTTGTCTGAACAATCACCATGTGGGCCTAAAATATGGTTTGAGCTTGCGAGCTATAGTCACTAAGGAAAAGGTACCTTTCTTCTGCGCCTCGGAGCGCTCTGCTAGTATAGTATACGAGCTTCTACAACCTGTCTTCTTCTCTGACCAAGGCCACGCTGACAGCAACTAGGGAGATGGCCAGGCAAAGAAATAACTCTTCTCTAGCTTTGGAAGGACTTAGCAATAGCGGGGAGGAGAGATATGCCTTTAGGTCCTCGAATGGCTGTTGACACTCAGCCGTCCACTTGAAAGACTTCTTCAATGAGTGAAAGAAAGGTAGGCACTAGTCCGTTGCCCTTCACACGAACCTATTTAGTGTTGCTACCTTACCATTAAGGCTCTGTACTTCCTATACATTCCTAGGTGGTGCCATCTCCATTATGGCTTGGATCTTATTTGGATTAGCTTCAATGCCCCTCTAAGACACCATGAACCCTAGGAATTTCCCAGTCATTTCCCCAAATGCACATTTACTTGGATTGAGCTTCATGTGTTAAGAGTGGAAGGTATCGAAGGTCTCCTTGAGGTCGTCTAAATGCTCATCTTCCCGTCGAATTTTCACTAGCATGTTGTCCACGTAGACTTGGACATTCCTCCCAATCTAATGTGCAAACATTTTGTTCATTAGCCCTTTGATACGTTGTGATTGCGATCTTGAGACCGAATGACATCACTTTGTAGCAGAAAAGGCCTTAGCTGGTGATAAATGAAGTTTTCTCTTGATCAACCTCATCCAGTTTGATCTGGTTGTAACCAGAAAATGCTTCCATGAAACTCAACAATTGGTGTCTTGCTGTCAAGTCTACTAAGACGTCAATCTGCAAGAGTGGGTAGCTATCTTTGGGGCACGCCTTATTTAAGTCTGTGAAGTCTACACACATCCTCCACTTTCCATTGGCTTTCTTGACCATCACCACGTTAGCCAGCCAGTTGGGTAGTACACTTCTCGTATGAACTTTGCTTCCTATAATTTGCGAACTTCTTCCGATATAGCCCTGTCTCGCTCCTAGGGGAACACTTGTTTCTTCTGTCAAATAGGGGGAAAAAAGGATGATACATTCAGCCTGTGAACCATGACCGAAGGGTCAATCCCAGGCATATCTTCGTGGCTCCAAGCAAAGACATCCTGGTTCTCTCTCAGGAATGTCATGAGTGCTTGACGGACTGGTGGGTTGGCGAGGGTGCAGATCCTGGTTGTTCGCTCAGGTTTGGAGTCATCAAGAAGTATCTCTTCCAACTCTTCAATGGGCCCTGCAACCGTCTGTTGTTCTTCTATGCTCATGGTCTGTAAATGGTCGTTCATCTTGAACATTGCTATGTAGCATTCGCACGTTACCACTTGGTCTCCATGTACCTCTCCTACTCCATGCTCAGTGGGGAACTTGATCATCAGGTGATAGATCGAAGTTATGGCCTTCCATGAATTGAGGGTAGGATGGCCCAGTATGGCATTGCAAGCAAACGAACAGTCGACGACAAGGAATGTAACATCCTTAGTAATTTGTTGAGCGTAATTACCAACCGTTATAGGCAATGTGACTACACCAAGGAGGTATAATCTCGTTCCTTCGAACCCAATAAGCGGTGCATTGGTTGGTACGAGCTGTTCTCTCTCGATCTTCATCTGCTAGAACGCTAGGTAATAGAGGATATCAGCAGAGTTTCCATTATCAACTAGGACTCGGTGAGTGTTGTAATCCCTTACCCGTATGCTAACAACGAGTGCTTCGTCATGTGGGTGATGGAGATCATCTACAGAGTTTCTAGTTCTAATTGAGATATAGACCGTTTCCCCCCACCCCCCCCCCCCCTTTTTTTTAATTGGTTGAATAAATAGTCTAATTAATCATTAATCATTTCAATCCATATATTAATAGGGAAAAAAAAAATTCAAGTCTACTTTTTTTAAATTATTTAAACAAGAAGTTTGAACTCAGAAATCCAAATCTTTATTTTTTGGCTAAATTACAAATATCACCCTTATAATATGGAACTTTTTTTTTTGAAGAAAAATATGGAACAATTTTGTGGTTTTCTCTTTTTTTTTTTTTTGGGGGGGGGGGGGGGGGGTTAACTTGGTTTATTTACTTACCGACTTATCTATTTTGCGACTTGTTGCATGGCATGTAGTCATATATAGTGATATACAGACCTTTTTAGAGCTTTATCCAAGTCATGCTTTTTCTTATAAATGCTTGATTCTAAACTTGTTCTGGTACCGCCGCGCCCCCCCCCCCCCCCCCCCAAAACAAAAAAAAAAAAAGAAAAAAAAAAAGAAAAAAAGAAAAGAAAAGGCTACAATAGAATTACCCACTCTTGATTCTTGAATATATCAACCTTGTTCAATCTAAACTATGTTGTCACTTTTCTTTCCTTGGCTGAATAAATATTTTAATTTATCATTAATAATTTCAAATCCACATAATAATAATAAATCTAGTCTACTTAATTCAACTAATTTAAACTGGAAGTTGAACTTCAAATCTTTATTCAAGGATCATATATTGAACAAATTCAAATCATAAGGTAGAAATTTTTAAATTTAAGAAATCATTTGAACTCCAAAATTTTTAAATTTAAGTTGAACTCCAAAAAAAAAAAAAAAAAAAACTGGAACAAAATAAAAAATTATATGCGATGTTGTTTAACATTTATGCCTTGATGTAAAATATTTTTGGATAAATATTTAAAAATGAAAAAAAATTATAAATTGTGACTCAATAAGAAATAAAAAATAAAAGCGCAAAACTAAGGACTTGCTTTTGATAAAAAAAAAACTGAGGACTAGTTGTTTTCTCATGTTTTCGGAATACACGTTATGGACACGTTGAATCCACAACCCATCTTCTTTCGGCAAGTGATGGGTCCTACTTCTTCTAATAATTGTGCCTTTTCTTTCTTTCAGCCAGTGATGGGTCCTACTTCTTCTAATAATTGTGCCTTTTCTTTCTTTTGGCCAGTGGTGATGGGTTGAAATTTTAGCACATTAATTTACATGCTCTCAGCTTTTTAGCCTAAATATTTGACCTTTTAAAAGATTGGGATTATTTTTCAGTCTCAAAGTGGTTGCCTTATATTTGATTAGAAACTTTTTAATTTAAGTCCACGCACCAGTGTTTTGAATAAATTTTTTGGGTCAGTGATTTACCCCATTATGAACTCACTTGTCGCGAACAGTGATTAGTCTCTAGTTGAAAATTTTGAAAAAACACTGTAAAAAAAAAAAAAAAAAAACTTGGATCATCTTCTCAAAAAATAAAAAATAAAAATATAAAAGACTTGAATCGGCACTCGAAACTACCCTGCCTAAATGTTACTCTTGACTTTGCTTTTTCGGTTTTCTTCTTTAACGTGTCACATGGGAGGAACTTAATTAGTGCTGTATGCAAGTAATTTACTCCTCCATTATGAAAATAGAAGAGAAGAAAGAGTAAATTCGTATAAAGTTTTGTTTACACTTTATTTAGCTTTTTTTGGAACTTCTTTACTTGTTTTAGAGGAAACTTTTTATTTTTTTGGGATAAGTACATTAGTAGAATTTTTTTTTTTTTTTTTTATGTTGTTTTTTGACAAACTTCTATTCATAATGCTTTTTTTTTTTTTTTTTCTTTCTATTCAAAATCAATATGCCATCATGATACGTGATGTGTCACGCATAAACACTTTAGTACTGGAATTTATAAACTTTATAACTAATAATACATCCACTAATTAATTTAATATAAGCAATGTTTAAAGTAGCTGAAGAAAGGGTACAAGCACAGCTAATTATGCACTTCAAAATTCAGATCCATGAAAGAGTTTTGTGCTACCAGGAACAACGTAATTGAAAATATAAAAGTCTGAGAGAGAGAGAGAGAGAGAGGGAGAGAGAGAACGTGCCCCGTTCATTCTTATTTCCGATGAGTTTAAATGACATCCTGTAACTGGTTGCTTCTTTATTCTTCCTATTTTATTATTTATGATTTAGATATGAATATATTGTTCCTCTTTTCATTGTTGGGTTCAAATCTTCCTTTCACATCCATTGTTAGTAGTCTACTGTACGTTACACCACTAAGGCATGGGAGAATGCATATGTGATTGAATTTGGACCCTACACATGGAGTGGTTGTGAGCAAAGGAAGAGGAAGTGTTGGCTAAAAAATCTTATTCTTGGTCCGTGCTAAAGGTGTGACTACCCTAGAAAGGAAGTAAGATGTGCACTTGACATGATACTCAAGCACTCACAAAAAGGGGAGGTAGTGACTTTCTAAGGTCAACAATTATGAAGACATCCCTTATTGGTTGAATGCATGTTGGACCACTTCAGAGACACGTGTATCATTCACAGTACTACTCCTGATGTCCTTCGCAATGTCCAAGAGTTGTTTCCCAAGTAGTGACAAAGTTACCTATCCACAGGCCCCAGTGCCATGTTGGCACAATCTCTATCCTCTAGTCAGTAGATAATACCACACCTGTGAAAAGGTCCAAAATAAGGAAGTGATGACTTGACACATGTCCTTTTACTCAGCTATATTCCTCAAATTATAAGAGGAACATGCAATTGTATTTTAGGATAAGAACCCAAGTAGATATTTGAAGAAGAGAGTAGAAAGTTGATAAGATGGGAAGGTAGAAAACAAGACCTCTCTTTAAGAAAGAACACTCTTATTGTACGAGAGTGACCTCTTTTCCTCACATAATACAAATCTTAGTAGAGCAAGAAAATTCCATTCTTGCTCAAGCCGTGGTTTTTCATCCCTTTCTTATGGTTTTCCATATAAAAATTTGGTGTCTTGATTATGGATTGTTGTAGAATTTGTTACTTATATTTGTTATTGTGCTTTGCTAATTTGTCTGAAATATCCATTAAATTTGCACAAAGAAGAGAAAAGGAAATAATTATGTGTTGAATTAATTGGCTATCATTATCCATATGCGGTATAGGAAATATTTTTCAACCAAATGCAAGAGGAAATATTTTTTTTTAAATGTCTTTTACTGCCTTCACTGCAATGTCACCCCTCCAAGCCTCCATTTGAATTTTGAGTTACCATTTTGTTTGCATTTGAAAGATAAACTTATAAAAGGATCATTAGAACTTTTAGATGCCATGATGTAGGCAACTGAACAAGGACTCTTATATTATCATAATGCATGCTTCTTGGTGAAGGGTTTTGAAAAGGATCTATAGTTGACTCAAATGTGAGAAGGAAGGCGTTAACTAATTGCAAAGTACAAAGGCAGTAATTGAGAAAATGTGAACCTAGTGTAGTGGGAATCGTCCTTGTTTATGACTTTCTTCCATTTCCATCAGAATAAAGACACATGCTTTGCCTTCATTTCATTCCTTCTTTCTTTCTTTATCAGTCAGGGCAAAGAGGTTTGCTAAGGGGTGTTTTACTTTTCGGCTATATAACATTTAAAACGGGCCAAAGCCCACCAACCCATTCTACAACAATAACTCAGACCCACGACCAAGTGGGCACACACACAGATATGTTGTCATATTCGGTACCAAAAGTGAACCGTTCTGTTCCCAGGTAAAAGAAATCCAATTGGTTTTGGTCCTATACTCCTCCTATCACAGTCTCACCTAGCTGTATGCTGCTGCTAATTGCCATGGGAATTTGGTACTTTCCAAAGTGGACTCGAAGACCCAACAAAACTTTTTTAAGTCCGCAGCTGCCCTCTCATTTGGATTTGGTTGAGCCCAATTGTCCCTATACCAGATTATTAGGTTCCTTCCATCCTTAACCCAACTCAACAAAAATTCCAAAGTTGGGCCAGAACTCCATCACTGTTTTGAGGTAACAGTGAATAGATGTATTAGACAATTTTATTTAGATGATCAATTATCAATGCTAGCTTAATCTAATTCCCTCAATTTAAGGCAGACGCAGATTACTTTAACGTTGTCTTTCCTTATTCTTGTAGGTAGGTCCGAAATTCAGGCTTGATAGAAGATCAATCCATTGAAGCTCTTGAAGTGGATTTTACAAACAAGTTTATTGGAGGTGGTCCTCTAGATAGAGGTTGTGTCAGTTGGAAGACAGGGCTGAGGTTGTCAACTCAATAACTTGCATCAAAGTTGGCTATCCAGGATGTTACCCAATACTTCTTTGAAATGAAGAAGGAAAAAAAGGTAGGACTAGCTAGGAAGTCTAGAGGTTGTGTATGATATGTGTTTGTCAATTCCACAGTTCCTTTTCATCGTAGATGAGTAGAGGAGAAGGGTGGCAATCTTAATACTGAATATTTCTTATCCACCCTTCATGCCACTGCACTGCCCTTACAGAGTTGTACATTGTTCTACCTTTGAAAAAGAGGACAAGGTTTTTTTTTTTTTTTTCCTTTAAAATTTCTCGGGTCATGCAAAATGTTCTATGCAATGTACATATAATATTTAAGTTATTTAATATTTCGTACTTCTGTAAACCTCTCTATCTTGTACAGAAGTGTATGGTTTTCCCTTTGAATTCTGGTTGAAGAGATTATATATTTTCCCCTGTTGGTTTAAAGCAGTGGCAAATATAATTTTGTCATATGCACTGCAGTAATTGATTTTCAGAATTTGCGAATCAGGTCCTGCACATGTTACATGGATAGGCTTGACCATATCTTGTTCAGGTCCTATAAAATCTGCTGTCATTTGATATTTGTTGAAGTCTGCAATTGTGTAAAAAAAAACGGATGCAATTCATCAGGTCCGGCTCCTCTTCAGTTATTATTTCTCCCATTATCTCCAGTTTTAAAACCGATGCAATTCATCTGGCAAGACCGAATCTAAGGATCATTTATATTTCACAAAGACTCTATTTTGTTCAATGGCAATTAATTACCCACCAACAACACATTCGCTGCTCTCCTTGAGTCCTTCCATCATCTCATTCCCACTAAAATCCTTTAACATCGCTCTCTATCTCTTTCAGATTTTTGCTACAGCTTCAACATCACCCTTGCATGGTATTTCTCTAAGATAGGCGACCAACCTATTGGAGAGAATGCTCGTATCGTGTATTCTTCTGAAAGGGAGAAATTTGGTGCATCTGTGATTGAAGAAAATTAATCTGCTTAGTGCTTATCACTCCCAAAGAAGTCATTTCTTGCTAAAGCTGGAGCTCTTTTTTGAGTTTGTGTTAAATTGTTAATGATTTCCATAGAAAATGAAAAGATAGTGGTGGAGCTGTAGCACAGCAATTGTATTGAAAGCTTCCTTTCTCTGGTTGAAATGTACTACCCTTGGGGACTAAGTTGAGCAACTTGTGAAGAGAAGCAATAATAACCCCTGAAAAGCTATGAAGGTGTTTGTGAAAATGCTTAGGCTGGTGGTAGCTTGTTCTTCTTTGTAAAAGTACCTCACCAAGGGCATCATTTTGTCAGCAACCACTCATTTTTTGCATGGCACTTAAGCCATTAAAAGACGAATTCAGTGCTTTCTAGAGAGTGGTCAAGCAAGTTACAAAATGCTTTAATGGACCTGGTCTTATGCTTGCTATTTTGCAACTTTTAGTTCTATGGTTGGGCTGTAGGGTCAATTTTTGTTGGGTGAATGCAAGGCATGTTTCTGTATTTGCTGCTCATGTAACCATTGTACATTATCTTGATTAATGAAATTGTTTTGTTCATCAAAATTTTTTTGTTGGAATTTAGTACAAATGGGGTTTATATTTTTTTGTTTTTTGAGAAATTTTTCCCTAGGCAGTATTTGTGTCCTTGCATGAGATATTACAGAATAGGTGTAAAAATATTAATTGCAGGAAATTTTTGTGGAGTAATTTGACAAAATTTTTTTGCTTCTAGAATTGCAAATGCATCAGACTTTGTGTTTGAATCTTGCAATTTCTTCATAGTGCCTCTCTAGAGTCACTGCTATGACAGTGATGTTGTATTTGCTTTCCTTTTTGAGTGCAAGCCTTGGGAAATACGTAGAGTTGCCAATCAGAATATGAAATGAAAACTTCAAAATTGTAATTTTATTATATTTGTTTTCCTCTTGCACTTTGATTTTTTTTTTTTTTTTTTTTTTTGGGATTTGCTTTCAATTTGATTCATCAATTTTGATACATTATAGATGCTGATAGGGAGAATTTGTCAAGGTCAGATGGAAAATTTGCTCAGTGCTTGAGCAAAATCTTAGACGTTTGTTTCTCATATCACCATAATGCATACAAAATAAACTGATAAAAGGTTGGTTTATTATTAAAAGAGTTGATAGGTAATTGTATAATTTACTGATGCTAGTTTTTGTCTTGATGATGGAGTTTATCTCCATGATCCAGCAACCATGCTTGCAGCTATTGATCCTTCACGTATGACTTACCCAGAGGGTGTGGTTAGAGTCCAGACATGTGGCATCATTAAGGGACTGACAATATTATACAACAAACAGAAGAGATAGGACTTTTGGAAACCTAAAATTAGCAGATGCAACTGCTTGATTTTTGGTTCCTTACTTTCTTTGCAGACCACATAGGCTGAAATGAGTTGGTTTTTTTATTTATTTGGATTGCAGGATCCCATTCCTGTATCAGATAATGGGGTTCTAACCATAATCATGAATTTAATGATTAAAACAGTGTAGAGTTAAAAGAGTGTTTCCCAGTATCCTGAAATTTTTGTATAGAAAAAAAATTCTTTAAAAAAAATGGTTAGTCATTTAAAAGAAAAAAAGAAAAAGAGAGACAAAGCTATTGTGCTCCGACTGACTCATTTGTACTTTCTATGCAATGAACCAGGTTTGGTGAAGTCACTGAATGGACTGATAAACCCACAGTGAAGGTTGCAGTCACTGCTGATGCTCCCGCTCTAGTCAAATTGCTCCCACATGACAAGGGTCGAGAACTTGATGTTTTTCTATTAATGTACTTCGTATAGGGGAATCTGATTTGGTCACTGCCTCAGTCTTGATGCTGTATGGTACTATAGAAAATAACAAGATTGTAATTTTCTTTTTCTTGAATAAATAAACTCCTTCTGGTGTAACTAGTAACAACCATTGAAATCCAATAAATATTTTTCGGGAAAGCTAAAATGATCCAAAACTGCAAAAAGATAATAATGTTGTACCAAGATGAAAGGAGGCTGTCTTTAGGTGGTTTTGATATACCATGGATGAGGTTTTCGGTGAAAATTTTGTGTTTTAGCCATTTTTGTTATTTGCATTACCTTTATTTTGCGTCTTTAAAATTATTTAATAGGATCATTTCTATGTATTTGTTACGTGCAAATATACGCAATCATAAACATACGTGTGCGGAAGTATAGATGCAGACAGGCACATGTATGGGTAGCTATCAACCTATAGGTCTTTTATTTTGGTTGTGTGTCAATGTGTAGCTATTTTGATGTATTTTTTTTTTTTTAATATGTTCACCCTTTTCAACTCATCTACAATTTTCGCCGGCCCTTCAAATTTAAGTTTTATTTTAAATTAGTAGCAGACCCACACGATGCGTGGGAATTAATAATTATTTTGTAATTATAATATAATGTATAATTTGTTGAAAATAAATTATTCTCCCTAAAAATTAAAAAATATCTATTTTGTTCAATTAGGTCTACTTTGGTCTCATTTGTTCCAATTTGGTCTACTCAGTTAATTTCAGTCACCTTTGGACTAATTGGGCCTTAAATATTTTGAAGGTTGCCTTTTCAAGTTTAGCTCAAAATTATTATTATTTTTCCCTTAATTTTTGGGATGAAAAGCATGAAATTTTATTATATTTGGGCTAAACTCTTTAGTTTTGAGTTAAAAATACAAACAAAATAGACATTAGAAATTAGAAATATCACTAAAAATTCAATAAAAATGATAAATATTCAAAATTCCTATTCGGTCCATGTTGGTTCTATTCGGTCCATGATGATCATATACAGTCCATTTTGTCCTATTTGATCCACTTTGGTTCTATTTGGTCTAATTTAGTCCTATTTGGTCCACATTGATTCTATTTTGTCCACTTCAATTCTATTCAGTCAACATTCGTCCTATTCGTCCATTATGTCCACTTTAGTCCTATTCAGGTCATTTGGTCTATTTTAGTCATATTCGGTCCATTCTATCCACTTTAGTCCTATTCAGTCGACCAAATAGGACCAAGTGGATAGAATAGGATAGAATAGAATAGGACCGAATGGGGACAAGGTGGACCAAATCGGACTGACTAAGAACAAATGGATATATTAGGACCAAAGTGGATAGAATGGACTGAATAGGAACAAATAGGACGGAATATGACCAAATTGGACCAAAGTGGACCAAATAGGACCAATGTTGACTGGATGAGATCGAATTGGCCCACTTCATTCCGTTTGGTCCAATTCAATCTATTTGTGTCCACTTCGGTCAATTCAGACCACTTGGATCCATTTTGGTCGTCTTTAGTCCATTTAATGTATATGGTATCCTCTTAACTTCTATGGTTATTGCAAATTTTTTCTTTTCATCTTAAAATTCATTTTCTGGTTTTTGATTTCATGGCCAAGTTAACCGAATTAAGTGTTCTTGTTGTTTTTGACCTTTCCTTTTCAGGTTTAAAACTACCTACCCTAAATTATCATAATGATCAGTTACTTGTAATCTAATTCGCTAATCTCTTCTTTTTTAAGTTTCTTGATTTTATATTGTCCTACATTGAACTGCATTCTCACTTTTTTTTTTTTCACATCAAAATGTTGAAATTTGAAGTTGCTCACTTTTTCAACTTTCTAACCTAGCCCCAAATTTTTTTTTTGGGAAAACGGATCAAATTATCATTTATAAAGGCAAATGAGCCAAATCAAAATACAAAGCCTCAATAGTAGGAGGAGGAGAGTCCTCTAACCAAAATACATCAGAAGAGATGTGTCTAGCATAACGGGCCAAACCATGAGCCACTAAATTAGCATCTCGATGAACACTACAAACTGAGAACCAACGTAGTCAAGTTAGGAGAGTCTATTAGCTATCACTTCATAACTTCCCTCCATAATCTTTTTGACAAATTGCGTTTAAAAAATAAATGGTCTAGACTTTCTGTGCAACTTCTGCAGAAAGCATACAAATTATCATAATGATCAGTTTGCTCTATAGAAACTAGAGAATTAGACCTATGTGGCTTCCAGAGATAGCCTTTTTACTTTCAAATCACTTGAAACTTTTGCCTTAAGACTACTTGCAAATTGCAACAACATTATTCATTTATACTACTTTGTAACCATACCCACAAGATATTAAATTTTTTTCCATCCTCCACAGAAGATCATATAAACTGTCTTGTTAACTCTCTAATGGTAGTGGAGTTTCCGCCATCCCCAAGAGCATTTTTGAGTTAGTTTTAGTATCCAAAATTGAATCCCATGGAGTTTACACTAAAAACCTACATAGAGATATGGCTTTAAATAACTTGGCTATTTATGAATAAGTCAGACTCAGTTCAAAAAGAACCCATATATTTTCTGTTATTGATTATGCAAAAACTAGAAAAAATGAATACTTGAGCTAGTTTGTCATCTCTGCATTTATATGAGGACTTTTGTCGATGCACATTGCTTTCCTCCGAAACCTTGTGTAACTCTAGCAATATTACATTATCCAATAACTTGTTATAAAATTCATATTTTGAAAATCCTACCGTTGAATTGCATGTTTTATATATTCTTAACATTTATGTCAATTTTCATGTTAGTTGGATGTTATTTACTATTCGATCCATAAACTCATCTTTTATACATTATTTTAAACTACAAAAACTTGAATTTAAACAATTGATTGATGACATGACTATTAATCTTTAATCACTAAGCATAAAGAATGTATGAAGATAATGTAAACTAACAATGGTTTTGTCAAAAGGGTTGGGTTCAAGTTACACCCGGTGTAACTCTAAACAATGTTACACCACCCAATAATTTGTTAATGAATTAATATTTTGAAAATCCTACCGTTGAATTATATGTTCTATATGTTCTTAACATGCATGCCAATTTTCATATCAATCGAATGTTATTTGCCATTTGATATATAAATTCATCTTTTATGCATTATTTTAAACTACAAAAATTTGAATTTTAACAGTTGATTGATGATATGGCTATTAATTTTTGATCACCTTGAAATTTTGCAAGTATAAATAATATATGAATATAATGTAATCTAACGGTGGATTTATCAATATTCGCATCCAATTAAAAAATATTGAAGGGTGTAACATTACTTAGAGCTACACCAGGTGTAACTTGAACCTAACCCTTGTCAAAATTCACATCCAATTAAAAAATATTGAGTGGTGTAACATTACTTAAAGTTACACCAGGTGTAACTTTAAGTAATGTTTTAAGTAATGTTACACCATCTAATAACTTGTTATTAAATTCATATTTTAAGAATCCTACCGTTGAATTACATGTTCTATATGTGCTTAACATGCATGACAATTGGATATTATTTATCATATGATCCATAAACTCATCTTTTATGAATTATTTTAAACTACAAAAATTTGAATTTAAACAATTAATTGATAATATGACTATTGATTTTTTTATCACCATGAAATTTTGTAAGCATGGAGAGTATATGAATATAATTTAATTTAACGGTAGATTTGTCAAAATGCGCATCTAATAATAAGTTATTAAGTTGTGTAATAACGCTAAGAGTTAAACTAAGCGTAACTTGAGCTTAAATATATATATATATATATATATATATATATTAATATAATATGTTTGTTCAATGGCAATTAATTACCCACCAACAATACATTCGCTGCTCTCCTTGAGTCCTTCCATCATCTCCTTCCCACTAAAATCCTTTAACATCACTCTCTATCTCTTTCAGATTTTTGCTACAGCTTCAACATCACCCTTGCATGGTATTTCTCTAAGATAAGCGACCAACCTATTGGAGAGAATGCTCACATCGTGTATTCTTCCGAAAGGGAGAAATTTGGTGCAGATGTGATTGAAGAAAATTAATCTGCCTATCACTCCCAAAGAAGTCATTTCTTGCTAAAGCTGGAGCTCTTTTTTGAGTTTGTGTTAAATTGTTAATGATTTCCATAGAAAATGAAAAGATAGTGGTGGAGCTGTAGTACATCAATTGTATTGAAAGCTTCCTTTCTCTGATTAAAATGTTCTACCCTTGGGGACTAAGCTGAGCAACTTGTGAAGAGAAGCAACGATAACCCTTGAAAAGCTGTGAGGGTGTTTGTGAAAATGACTAGGTTGGTGGTAGCTTTTTTTTGTAAAAGTACTTCACCAAGGGCATTATTTTGTCTGCAACCACTCATTTTTTGCATGGCACTTAAGCCATTGAAAGAAGAATTCAGTATTTTCTATAGAGTGGTCAAGCAAGTTACAAAATGCTTTGATGGACCTGGTCTTGTGCTTGCTATTTTGCAACTTTTAGTTCTATGGTTGGGCTGTAGGGTCATTTTTGTTGGGTGAATGCAAGGCATGTTTCTATATTTGCTGCTTATGTAACCATTGTACATTATCTTGATTAATGAAATTTTTTTGTTGGAATTTAGTACAGATGGGGTCTCTATATTTTTTTCTTCTTTGAGAAAATTTCCCCTAGGAAGTATTTGTGTCCTTGTATGAGATATTACAGAATAGGTATAAAAATATTAATTGCAAGAAATTTTCGTGGAGTAATTTGACAAAATTTGTTTGCTTCTAGAGTTGCAAATGCATCAGACTTTGTGTTTGAATCTTGTAATTTCTTCAGAGTGCCTCTCTCGAGTCACTGCTATGACAGTGATGTTGTATTTGCTTTCCTTTTTAAGTGCAAGCCTTGGGAAATACGTAGAGTTGCCAATCAGAATATGAAATGAAAAACTTCAAAATTGTAATTTGATTATATTTGTTTTCCTCTTGCACTTTGATTTTTTTTTTTTTTTTTTTTTTTTTTTTTTTTTTTTTTTTTAATTTGGATTTGCTTTCAATTTGATTCATCAATTTTGATACATTATAGATGCTGATAGAGAGAAGTGGTCAAGGTCAGATGGAAAATTTGCTCAGTACTTGAGCAAAATCTTAGACGTTTATTTCTCATATCACCATGATGCATACAACATAAAAGGTTGGTTTATTATTAAAAGAGTTGATAGGTAATTGTATAATTTACTGATACTAGTTTTTGTCTTGATGATGGAGTTTATCTTCATGATCCAGCAACCATGCTTGCAGCTATTGATCCTTCACGTATGACTTACCCAGAGCGTGTAGTTAGAGTCTAGACATGTGGCATCATTAAGGGACTGAAAATATTATACAACAAACAGAAGAGATAGGACTTTTGGAAGCCTAAAATCAGCAGATGCAACTGCTTGATTTTTGGTTCCTTACTTTCTTTGCAGACCACAAGGGCTGAAATGAGTTGGTTTTTTTTATTTGGGTTGCAGGATCCCATTCCTGTATCAGATAATGGGGTTCTAACCATAATCATGAATTTTATGATTAAAACAGTGTAGAGTTAAAGAGTGTTTCCCAGTATCCTGAAATTTTTGTATAGAAAAAAATTCTTTAAAAAAATGGTTAGTCATTAAAAAGAAAAAAAAGAATAAGAGAGACAAAGCTATTGTGCTCCGACTGACTCATTTGTACTTTCTATGCAATGAACCAGATTTGGTGAAGTCACTGAATGGACTGATAAATCAAGGACTTTTGTCGGTGCACATTGCTTTCCTCCGAAACTTGGTTGGCATTAATATATATATATATATTACTTATTAATATAATATGTTTGGAATAGTGTATTTATTTATTTTATTTTTTTGATTTGATTTATTTTATATATAGTATTATATATTTTACTTTAAAAAAATATTACGTTTTTATTCAATTACATAATTTTAAATAAATAAGTTAAGGAAAAATAAGTTATAACAATGGCACATTTATAATTGTTACCTAATTTATATTTTTTTTTTCCTAGAACTGCATGGATAATCAAGATAAAATTTTGAGGTAAATGGTAATGGAAAAGGTTTCTCACAAAACTAGTTCGAAGAGTAACCCTTCAAATTCTTTTTATATCTTTTTTATTGCATGTGAATTTTGAAAATTTATCTATTAGATTGCATGTTCTTATTATATTTTTTATTGAAAATATTTCTCACCAAACTAATTAATTTAGAAAGAAATTCTTCATACTCCTCCTATATTTTTTTATTAAATATAAATTTTGAAAATTGAACTGTTTCTTAAAAAATTAGCTTGGAGAAAAATTCTTCAAACCCTTCTTATATCTTCTTACAAATTTTAAAATTTTGACTATTAAATTGTATGTTCTTCTAATATTTTTCATGCTTGCAAGTTTTCATGAAAAACAAAAATAAAAAACTATTTCATCAATGCATGTTTAAATTTAAAGTATTTATGGTAAAAACTTATGCACAAAAAATAAATTAAAATTTATTGATCAAATAATAAATAACATCAAATTTAAACAAAATTTAATATGCGTGTGAAGTACGTAAAAAAAATGTAATCTAATAGATAAATTTTTCAAATTTTACATGCCTGTATTTTCAGCTCCAAAGCGTGAAAACTCTTCCGTACAACACAAGTCCAATAAGATACTGCTGGAAACTCTCACGTACCCTATAACACCCTTATAGTTTTTTCAAAAACCCAAATTTACCCTTCTGCCTAACCACAAAACAGTGAAACACAGCCCAGTCTCAGAACATCACCGTGTTGCTGGACTCACCTTGTCGTTACATTTTTCTTCTGCATTTTCATCAAGTACATTTATCTTCTACATTTTCTTCACAAAGCAATTTCAAGTGAGCTTGTGAGACCCACTGATACTGGCGGTGATGTGTTGTTTATGAGGAACTGAGAGTGAGTGAGAACTATAGGGAAGTTTACTGGTTTTGGTTATACAAAACAAATGGGAAAACACAAAGAAAGAAAAAAACAAAATGAAGATAGAAGATAAAAGTGGAGAAGAAGGTGAAAGTAGAGGACTGGAGGAGTCAGGAAAATTCGTGTGTGGAGGAGAAAATCAAGCGGGTAAAAAAGAAAAAAAATAAAGATAATTCTAGAAGGTGTTAAACTTATGGTTGAGAAAATATGTGTATGAGGGAAAAAAAAATAAAATAAAGAATAAAAAGCAAAAAGGTTTTGCGCTGGGTTAGTGGTTTCTAAATGCTAAAAATTAGCATTTAGAACACAAAATACAAGAAAACAAGATATAAGAGCATTTATAGTAAGGGTTTTAAAAATTTTAGTGTTTAGCCATTAAAAAAAGCACTTTATAACATTTAACATCTCACTTTATTGTTCACCTAACATTAAAGATTCTGTTTTAACATAAAATACAAAAAAATAATGTAAATAAACATCACAATAATCATCAACCACAACCACCATAGCAACAGCCACGACAACCACCGCCACAGCCATAGTCACTAACACCACCACCCACAACCACAACCCCTAACTACCATAATCCTTACAAATTGCAACCCACAACACCCAAAACAAAATAACCACCCCTAAAACCTTCATCACCACCACCCATTGATACTACAACTAGTAAAAGCCCCACTTTCAACTGAAAACCCAGCTTCAAACGAAAACCCATTCAACCAAAAACTCACCTTCAGCCAAAAGCCCCTTCCATTGAAAACCCACCTTCAACCGAAAACTCAACAAAAAAATCTCACCTTCAATTGAAAACCCTTCCACCGAAAACTCACCTTCAACCGCCCCACCTTCAACCAAAAACCCATTGAAAAAAAAAAAAAAAACACCTCCAATCGAAAACCCTTCTTCGCTAACACCTAGTTATAGCTTAATCAAAACCCACCTTCATCGACATCCAGCCCAACTACTGAAACCTAGCCATAAACCACCAAAACCTTTGTCACAAACCCATACCGATGATGAAAGGAGAGACTGAGATGACGAGCAACCCAAGCCATGTGAGAGGAGAGAGATGACCGAGGAGAAGCAGAGAGGAGAGAAATGGGAGTAGGCTGTGGCTTGTGGACGAGAAGGGAGAGTAGAGAGAGGAAAGAGAGGGAAAAATAAATAAATCAAAGTGAATAAAAAATTTATAACAACTAGCTACGATGATCTGGTAGTAGTAACAGATCATTGTAGCTAGTTGTCAAATTTTTAAAGATATAGCACCATTGCTGTAGTGGGTTTTTAGTTGAATGTGTTGCTAAAATGAGGATTTAGCATTTTTCACATCTTTGATGTGAATGATCTAATAGATATCCCAAATGCCAAAAATATTTTAGTATTTGTGATGTATCATTATGATTATTATTATTATTAACATGGTGAAACAATAAGTATGAATGAAATTATCTTTATTTACGCATATTGTCCCTTTTGGTAATTTATACTTCAAACCACAATTTTATAAGTGCTAGCCAAACATTCTATTTTTTCAAAAAGCACTTTTTAATAGTTATTGTCTATCGCTCTACATAAATAAATAAATAAATAACCTAATTTCAAACCCTACTTAAAAAAAAAAAAAAAAAAAAAACGCCACTTTTTTTCAAAAAACTCAATTACAAAAGGCTAAACCAAACTCAAAGTGTCCAATGGTAACTTTAACTTTGTTTTTGTTAAAGTTAAAGCATTTTTGTCAAAATGAAAATTTTGAAGTTAAAGTCCTTTTCAGTTATGGTCCATAAGCCAAAGGAAATCATTGCTTTAACTTTAACTTTAACCATGATAAGAGTATTCATAGTGGTGGTGGTGGTGGGATATTGCTATTTTTAACAACTTATTCCCAAAAAAAAAAAAAAAAAACCAGCTACATTATTGCTGCTATTTCTAAAATTTTTTGCAAATGTGTTATAGTGAACTGCTATCTATGACAATACTACTATATCACAAATGCAATATAAATAATAATTTTTTACTCTCTTTCTTTCACTTTTCTTTCTTTCTTCTCTCCCCCTTTTCTATTTTATTTTTCTTCCTCACTGTTAGCTACTCTTAATTTGTATTCAAGGTGGTTTTGATTTAGATCAACAATATCTATCTCCTCATAGATCGCAAGCTTCATCCCATCAAGAAACTAGCTTTTCACATTTATTTTTGTATTAAAAGAGAATATAGATTAGAATATACTATTGCTATATTGCTAGTAATGATGATATAATTAATAAGTGTATTTCTCTCCCCTCTCTCCCAAGCCTTCTCACTTGCCAAGGTTACTCCTTGCCTATGGATTAGCCTCTTCTTGATAGCTCCAAGCAATGCCCAAAGCACAGTAGCTAGCCAAGCAACACAACCAACAACACAGTTGGCTTTGAGAAGCAAAAAACATGTCACTTGCTTGGTGTGGTGTGTGTTCATATGGGTAAGTGTTGGTAGACATGGCAAAACGGGTTAGAATTTTCTGACCCGACCCGAAAAATACCCGACCTAAACCTGATTTTTTTGACCCGAAGCAAAAACGGGTTGACCCGTGACCCGACCCGTGTTTTTTGCGAGTCAACCTGACCGACTCGTGACCCGACCCGAACCCGAACCATTTTTTTAAAACTTTTTTTTTTGGTAAAAAAATAGTAAAACTAAGAATATATTGGTTTAATTGTTTATTGTGAACTTTAAGGAAATAATTGATACATTTATATAACTATATGCAAATTAATTGAAAAATAAATTGTTGAACATTCTGTAATGAGTAAATATTTTTAGATATCAAATAGCAAAATACATGTCAAGATAATCTGGTTACAGTAGAGTTAAAAACATAGATTTAAAATTATAGATATGTGAGAAATATTCACTAGCTAAAGTATCAAATTAGCATAAATTATGAATACGTAGACCTATTTTTTAATAATTTATGTCCAAAATAAACGGCTTTTCAAAATAAATTATGATATTTCCTAGAGTGTGTGTTACTTAACAATAATATGATATTCATAAAAGAGACCATGTATAAATAAGTAAGCAATCAAATTTTAAAGTATATCTCAAATTGAAATAGAGTGTCAACCACAACTGATAATAGATTATAAAATTAATTTTCAAGATTGTAAATTTCTTATATATTTTTATTCTTTATCAAATGAGTTATCCAATAAGTCATTTGTAATTTTGTTTTATATTTGGAATGTTGATATTGTGTAGAAATAAAACTTGTGTATTTGTTTTATTTATCTTTATGTTATTTTGTTTTAGATAGTAATGTTAGGATTTGTATAATTTTAAAATTGTTGAATAAGTATTAATAAGTTTAACTGAGTTCATTCTTGATATAAGTGGTGAATTCAAAATAATGCATTTTACATCAAGTAATTTGTTGTATAACTTTCCAAATAACAGATACATGCTGTTTTCTTTACAAAAAAAAAAAAAAAAAAAAAAAATTCATGTGAAAAATACGGGTCAACCCGACCCGACCCAACTCGACCCGCAACCCGATTGACCCGAACCCCATTTTGACCCGCTTAAAATGACCCGTTTTTGACCCGTGACCCGTTTGACCTGCAGCCCGATTGACCCAACCCGAACCCGACCCGACCCGCCCATTTTTCCATGTCTATGTGTTGGTTGTAGCTGGGTTCTTGGTGTGGTGTGTGTTCATATGGGTTTGGTGGCGTGAAGTGGTGGTGGAGATGTGGAGGCTTGGTTGGGTTTGGCCACAGAAGAGCAAAGAGTTTGGAGAGCTCCAACCATGGTTGCTGAGCTTGGTTAGGAGAAGAAGAATTTGATAGAAAGAGAGAGGGGCATGGCTTAGGGAGAGAGAAGGGGAGAGAGAAAGAGAGAGAATAATAAATAAATGAATAGTTTTTTTTAGAAGAAAATAAATTAATAGTGTTTAGCTATGTTATGAAAAATAAGAGCATTGATGTAGGGTGAGTTGTGAAATGGTGAGCTAAAATGGATAAAGTAGCTTTTTATGGATGCTAAAAGCTAAGTTTTTAACACCAATTATGTGAATGCTATAATAGTTTGGTGAACATAAATTTAGTTTTAAGAGGACAACAGAGTAGAGACTAGAGAGAGAGATAACAAAACTCTTCTAGAGAGAGAGAGAGAACGTGCCCCTTTCATTCTCATCTCCGGTGAGTTTCAATGACATCCTATGACTAGTTGCTTCTTCGTTCTTCATTCCTATTTTATGTAATTTGCTATGATTATTTTTATTTTTTGATTTAGATATGATTATATTGTTCCTATTTTATGTAATAGAAAATTTGATCATTGGAGGTATGACATGTTGGTTCTAATGATAGCATTAGGAAAGCTCAAAGATCACTAGTAAACTACAGGAGCATACATTCAAAAGCGAAAAGCGACTAAAAAAAAGAAGTAAAAGTAATGTCCTTAGCAAGAGCAATGCAAAACCTAGCAAATGAGCCCAATACATTATTGTTTGTGGTTTTTGAAATACTAAGACAAACAAATTGAGTTCACTATCATTATTTTGATATTGGTTCATGTAAAAGTGATTCAAATATTTGATATACACTTATTCTTCTTCGATAATTAAAAATTAGCTCAAAACAAATGTTACAACCTGAGATGCTATTCCCAAAATAGGGCAAATAGCAATCATCACTTCCTCGATTCAAACAACCTAACTCTATACAAAGTAGATTGACAATGTAAATGCTATCTAATTTTTTTTTCAATAGTTATAATGGGGACAGAGGATTTGAACATTGGATGTTATGGACACACCAAAAGATACCAACCATTTGAGTTGCAATGCTCTTGGCTAAATGCTATCTAACTAGCAGGGGTGGCCCAACAAATTTGGAGGCCTAAGGCGATATATTTAAATGGGGATTTTTTTTTATCATTTAAATAATATTTAACTAGTATTTAATACCATAATTTTTTATAACAAAAATCTATTCCTTTTATTTTGTAATATACCTTCTTCTTTTTTTGTGGAAAAATGCTAAAACTATAACAAATTTTACTAAAAAAACTTTCAAACGATGTAGAAATGAATGCAATTAGCAACACTTCTAGAAGATAATAAACAAGTATTTGAATGAATGATGTTAGGGATATTATAAATTTTACAACATGAGGCTTACAAAAATGTATCATTAATCACAAAAAATAATTCAAAAATGCATTTAATAGGTTATTGACGTCCATATATCATATTAATTGTCACATTAATTTGTAAAGCTTTCAAGTAAAATTAAAAATATTTCTAACATTTTTCTATCTGAATTATTTCTTGCGATTAGTGACACATATATTTGTAAGGGAAAATGCTAGAGATACAAATTCTTTTACAAAAACTTTTATAAATTGATGATGTGGTGAATGATTATAGATAAATAAAAAAGTGATGTTATCAGGTGGGTCCAGATGAGTATCAGTAAGAAGTTGGCTACATCAACAATTTGTAAAAATGTAGTAAAATAGTTTGTAAAACTATAGCATTACTCTAGTTTTAAGACCCATGTATTTAAAGTTGTATTATCTCTAGCATTACTCAATACTTTGGGACTTCTTAAAAGTAGAGGAAAATTATAAAACTAATTTTTTTTTTCCCAATATCTCCAAATTTTTTTTTAAAAAAATATATATCAATTTTTGACCTAAAATTTGGGGCCTTCCTCTAGTAGGGGGCCCTAGGTAGTGGCCTAAGTGGCCTAGGCCTTAGGCCACTGCCTAGGGTCGACCCTGCTAATTAGATAACATTAGATTGATACAATTTTAAGTATAATTAAAATACTTTTGACTCTTAATTGCTGTATCAATAACAAAGCCTTAACGGGCAACCATTTAGACCATGCAAATTGAAACCTACCAAATAATCACTTTACAATCACCCATCACTTAAATTAGATTTTAGAACCAGGTCTTAATGATTCTAACAACTTATTCCTTTGTCTTTATTACTCCACCAAAAAGCCCACTCTTTCTTTGGATTCAGAAGTGACAAATTGTTGCCGATAATGCCACTTTGCAAAGAGAAGTTCTGAACCACTTCAGATATGCATGGTGGGTTTCTTTCATTTCACATGCCTATACACCTTTCTTTTTATTAAAAAAAATTAAATAAATTTTAGAGAATAAATTATACATTATATCATATTACAAAATAATTATATATTCTCACGCATCGCGTAGGTTTACGACTAGTCTATATATATATATATAGGTAAAGTTTAGAAAAAATCCAATTAAATTCTATAATTGAAGTCTAATTTTGCGCCATGTGTCCTAAATTATTTATTTTTAGAGAGAGTTTTATTTCTTAATTTTTGAGTAAAATGTGGGACCATATCATAAATATCTATCCAAATAAGTTATTGTGTTTGAGAACCTAAGAGTCTAAAATTAATGAACATAAAAAAAAAAAAAATTAAAAAAATTAAAAACAATGGAAAGTTTACATTTTCTACCTAATAATATTTATACAAGACTTTTTAAAGAGTTAAAAAAATATATAAGAATGACTATTAATAATATTTAAATTATATATGTAAGAATTATAATATGCATCTTAATGTCTATCTTTTAAGTATATCTATGCATATACGTAAGATTACAAGCTAGTTTAAATAATGATAAAAACATTTTAATCCATTCTGTATTATTGATATTTATTATATAGTGTAAATATACCACATAATAGAACCACATGGTCTCCCACTTGAGATTTTTGCTTTCTTATTTTAAATCAAATAAACTATATATATATATATATATATATAATTAGTACACACCTATAAATCATTAATATATGTATTTAACCCAGGAACAAAATAATATTTTAATGTAAACATAATCTTTGTTAAGGTAAAAAACTAAATAAAAAATATGTCTGGCAGAAATTCATGCATTCCCAAATGCATGTACTAATACAACTATTTAAAAATAAAAAAAATAAAAAAAAATAAAAAAACTACTTTAGACAGCTTTTTATTAATAGTCTTTGAAAATTCTTTCCGCTACGATTTCAGGCTTTCATCCAAGAATCGTACTTCACAAATGTGTGGATTTCAAGAAAGAAGGGCCAATTAAAAGGAGTGGAACATAAGGAAACACATCCTCACTTCAATGCAGCTACACATTAAGAATGGTATACATGTAAATTTCACGGTTGTTTGATTCATTTTAAAGAATCAATGCCAGTCCAGCCATCAGAATTGAATTGCATCTTCAATTTCTTTCCCACCGACCACTGTCAGACAATAAATTGGGGTACCTAAATCAAATGTTGTATTAGCAATAAGGGTTAAAAAAAACATTTTGTTTACTTTTAACTCCAAACTATCGCAATGAGTTTACAAATTTACAATAGAAAAGTATCATGTTTATAATATTTTTACAACAAATTTTAAATGATTATTAGTTTTAATTTAAGCACATCACTGATATTAATTTTTTATTCAATAATAACAATTTATTATTTAAGATTTATTGTAAAATTGTTGTAAAAGCATTTTATATATACCATTTTTGTTAACAATACACTAACGTAAAAACATTAAATTTCACGGTTGTTTGATTCATTTTATAGAATTGATACTAGTCCTGTGGTCCAGCCATCAGAATTGAATGCATCTTCAATTTCTTTCCTACCTATCACAGTCAGATAATAAATTGAGGTACCTAAATTCAGGACGGAGCCAGAATTTGGAGTTAGGAGCTCACTACAAAACGCGGGGCCTTTGGGCCGCGTTTTTAAAAACGCGGCCATAGATGGGCTACAGCCCCGTTTTCCTAAAACGGGGCTGAAAGACTGGACCTGAAGCCCCGTTTCATGAACGCGGCCATAGCCTTTACGTACAGCCGCGGTTTTTTGGAATTGGGCCGTGGCCTAAACGCGACTGGCTATGGCCCCGTTTAAAACCCGCGGCCCAAACTATGTTCTAAAGCCGCGTGTTTAAACCGCGGCTTCAGCTAACGATCAGGCCGCGTTTTTTAAAAGAGGCTTCAGGCCGAACCCTATAGCCGCATGTTAAACCCGCGGCTCTAGGGTTTATATAAATACAAAAACCAAAAATCACTCAGCCCAATTCGTCGAAATCACTCAGCCTATTTCGAAAACTCTGTTTCGAAATCAGTCATCCTAACCGAGCCAAAAACCCATTTTCGAAATCACTCTGCTCTCACCTCTCAAAAACCCGATTCCGTTCATCCTCAAGGTCACTCGCTGTCGCCGACCCACGCACCATCGCCGTACCACATCTGCTTATCGATCTTCAAAAACCTCCGGCGACTTGTCAAGCACCCAGTCGGCGAAGGCAAGTTTTCCCCCCTTTTTCAGTCGTTCCTTCAAATTTCTATTTCTGCATTTTTTAATTTCACGATCTGGGTGTTCGGGTTGCAACTTTTAACTTCTCTTGTTTATGCGTTGATTTCTAGGGTTTTGACTGTCACCCCAACTTCGGCAATCCGAGGTCTTTTTGAGCTGCATAGGAGGACTCCATACAAGGTATGCAATTATTCCCAATCTCATCATTCATTTCTTGATTTCCTCCTCATTGCTGCACCAATCTTGAATTACACCCAAATTAGGGATTGGGCATCGTTTTGGGTGTGCATGTGTAACTTATGCTTTGTGCTTTCAGATTCAGATATGGGGTTTTTTTTTTTTTTTTTTTTGGTTGTTTAAAGTTTCAGTTTTTACCCCCTCAAAAAAAAAAAAAAAAGGTTTATTTTCATGTATGAGCATTATTAATATAGAGGGCACTGAGAGGTTCTAGGAGTTCATGGTGTTGATCCGGTTGTTCCAGTGATTTTAAGGATTTGGTTTCCTCATTTTAGGTTTGTGATATAAATATTTTTTCAAAAAATAAGTTTGAAATAGAAATGAATATGTTCAGCTGACATATTTTTTGGACTATCCCCATTAGGCAATTACGGCTGATATCATGTGGGTCTTCAATAATTTTTGGCTGTTGAACTGTGGTTGCCTAAAATATGATTTGATGTGTTAATTATAGAAGTATAAGGAAAAAAAAATATATTGTTTCATGTTCGTGAAGAATATGGACAGTGGTTTAAGGTGGGTTGCGGTATTTGGGAATACTAAGTTTGGAAGTGGTCATATGCTGTTCCTTGAATGTAGGTAGGCAATGCATATACTCTATAAGTTACTCTTTGTAAATTTAGGACATACTGATATATATAGGCCCTTTATTATCATCTGGAAGGTATGGCATTAGAAAGTTGTTTTAGACATAGGCCCTTCATTTGATTATTCTCACGTAGCGGGGGCACCGTGATTTAAATAATGAAGTTACCTACGGAGTGTCATGGGTTTGAGTTTGGGAATCAACTTTTCCAAATTAGGGGGTTAACCTACATGCCAACCGTCTCTCCCAGCCCCTGCAAAAGCAAGAGGCTCATCCTCTACATCTCCTTTAGCTTAACCAATTGTCAAGAATAATAGTCACCAAAACAATAGTAAGTCATGGTATCTTAGAACCAAAATCGAGTGCCCTCTAAAATCTAGATTTGTACAAACTAATAAGAAAAAAAATGAATATCTCGTTATGGAAGTAACAAAGTTGAAGAGTGTGGACTAATTGTTTGTTATAGTTAAAGAAATTAATGACGGAGGTTAGTGTCATTTTATACTAATGGGAAGAGTGTTATTTTCATAAATATCAAGAGAGGTTAGTGTAATTTACCTTTTTTTTTTTTTTTTTTTTTTTTTTTTTTTTTCTGGGTCATCTAGATTATTTTAAAGTTTCTTCTTAAAGAAAAAAAAAAGATTATTTTTAATTTATGTCATGGTCAGTGCACAAGTAACGGGATTTAATCCTTCACTTAGACAAAAGCATTGGATTTTCGTGCAATTTATGTAATGAATTCATCTGATGCAATTAAACTTGCTAAAAGATTCTGTGAAAGCTCTGGGGAGCTTGGCAGCAATTTATTTAATGAATTAATCTGGAGAAAGTACACTTGCTAAAAGATTCTGTGAAAGCTCCGGGGAGTTTGGCAGAGATTTATTTAATGAATTAATCTGATGGAAGTATAGAACTTTATAGTTTATACTCAATTAGCTTGAAGGCATGCAAGAGCTAAAGTTAAGCTTTAGCTAAGCAAGTACGTTTAATCGTTTATCAGGTAGTGAAGATTTCCGATCTATTACTGAAAAAAAAAAAAATTAGTAAATAAAATGTAGTCAAGATTCAAATGGTACTCGGCGTGTTCATAATGTACAAGTAATTGAGTGATTAGTTCCCAGATTCAGTGACCAAGCAGTAATAATTAAACATTTTTAAATATTATATCATTCATTTATCCACGTAACATTTCAGTTACTATTCAATTATTAGATATGGTTTATGTATGTTTAGGATTTCACGTGTTGATTGAAATGGAAATTAATGAGCAGTGCTATAAATGCTGACTATGTTAAAGTAAACTGTGCTCTCTCTTTTTTTTTTACTTCTTTTTTCTTTTTTCTTTCTTTTTCTTTTGAAAGTACCGTTAACCCATGCTTTTCGAGCATTTTTTTTAATAGGTAATTTTAGAAAAGTTATAATATTACTTTTATGTTCAACATAATGACCTGTAAAAAAAAAAAAATTACTTAGATAATCTTAGATTATGAGAAAATAATACTCTTTTCTCTCACATTCATAATGACCCACCATTAATATATTTTGTCTTCTTTGAATCCTTTCCTATTTCCCAGGAAGTCCAAATGTTATAACTTGGTCGACAATCTAAACTAAATGTCTATGAGTTTGTAAGTATTCCATGCACAAAAATAAAAAAATGTATTCAAAAAGCTGATCCACAATATTATTATTATTATTATGTAAATGATCCAGAATAAAAAATACACCATCCAGTATCATGTGGGTCTTCACTAATTTTTGGTTGTTGAACTGTGGTTGCCTAAAATATGATTTCATGTGTTAATTATAGAAGTATAAGGAAAAAAAAAATATATTGTTTCATGTTCGTGAAGAATATGGAAAGTGGTTTAAGGTGGGTTGCGGTATTTGGGAATACTAATTTTGGAAGTGGTCATATGCTGTTCCTTGAATGTAGGTAGGCAATGCATATACTCTATAAGTTAATCTTTGTAAATTTAGGACGTAATGATAGATGTAGGCCCTTTATTATCATGTGGAAGGTATGGCATTAGAAAGTAGTTTTAGACATAGGCCCTTCATTTGATTATTCTCACATAGCGGGGGCACCGGGATTTAAATAATGAAGTTACCTACGGACGGTCATGGGTTTGAGTTTGGGAATCAACCTTTCCAACTTTGGGGGTTAAGCTACATGCCAACCGTCTCTCCTAGCCCCTGCAAAAGCAAGAGGCTCATCCTCTTGATCTCCTTTAGCTACTTCCCAATTGTCAAGAATAATAGTCACCAAAACAATGGTAAGTCATGGTATCTTAGAACCAAAATCGATTTTTGGGCAGCATCCATGTTGGTTTTCACGTGATGAACCTATTTCACCTTTGGCTGAACCTCTAGATATAAATAGAGGTGGAGCAAGCGAGATGGGCATAGCAACTAAGTGAGATAGCTTCTTCTGTGTGTGCACACCAGAGATAGGAAGCTAGAGTGTTTTGCAATTCTTGTCTAAATACAATAGAGTGTTCTTTATTTATTTGAGAGAGACCCAAGGGTGTATTTGGGGTTTGGCTTTGTGAGAGTGCCTTGAAGCTATTGTTGTAATCTCCAAAATCATAGTGAAACTTTATTCTGTTGCCTCCTGTGGACTACGCATATTGCCAAACTATGTCAAATTTCCTGTGTCATATTTTCTCCTCTCTACTTTGACCTCAATGTAAACAGATTTTTTTTTCTTCTAAAAAAAAAAATTGGAAAGTTCTGATTCTTGGGGACTGGTCTATTGCTCTTTCCTTGTGCTTATTTCACCTTATAAAGTGTTGGTCTACAAAATTCATGGTAGTACCTACTGCTTTACAAGTAATGCAACATTTTAAATCATTTATCTTGCTTGGAGGATCATATGTAGACTGGTCTTTTATGCAGGTAAATTATGTAGCAGCAGTGCACAAGCTAGGATATTCATTTAATTCTCCATTGCTTTGGACATCTGATGTAGAAGGTAAGGGTTGTGAGGTCGCTCCTTACTTTCTATTGATTGGTATTTCTGATGACTTTCATTTTTGCCAAAGAAAGTACTTGACATGTTTTGCAACAAAATCCTATTGGCTTATGTTTTTTCCATAAATTTATTAGCTTATGTTTTGGAGTTACCTTTCACTATTTGGCTGTTCATATACTAGTTTCTCCTTCATGTCTTTTTCTTCTTTTTTGAAGTTCATTTTTATCCTCGTACAAGTTTTCTTTTCTCAATCAGAGACTAGCTAAAATATGGTGCTTGCAAACTGCTCTCTTTTTAGATGTCATTACAATAATGGAGGAATCTATGACTGGGTTCACATTGAAATGAATGATATATTATTATTATGATAGAAAAGAATTGAAGTAAAATATCAGTTCGTTAGGTTATAAACTCTCTATGACTTCTAGTCCAATATGGTTTACGCTCTCATATCTTGTCCTGGTCAAATTCATAAATGGCTTATAGTAGAACCAGAATTTTCATGCTCTACTAGAATCATTAGTTACCTCGAATTCTCAAACAAAGTTTTATTAAGTCAAATTAACATGGATGAGACTGCATATGCTAGTTCACAACTATCCAATGTAATGTGACACATAATACTCTGTCCAAATTGGGTGCTCATGATGAATCATACTAAACCAAAACGTAAAGATCTCAACACTGCATTCCAACAACTTATCAAGCATACTAGGATTTTCATACTCAATTTGTAAGGATTTTCATAATCAATATGCGTACCCCTTTCATACGCATTCTTTAACTATTTATTATTTTTTTAGCAATTTTTTTTTTTTTGGGGGTTATATTTGACTACCATATTAATAAAAGATGTTTTTTTTACTTGTTATGGTTGTACAAAGTGGATGTTCCCCTTTCCCCTCAAAAAAGAAAAAAAAAAAAAGTGGCGGTTCCCTATTTTTTCCGGTTTCAAAAAAGCACATTGTTTGAAGTGAATCTTTATTGCAAAAGGTTTTATAAATTTAGAAAGTAATGCTTCTTCAAATAAAAATTTCAAATGATATAAATTAATGTCCAAATCATATTATACCTTATACTATATTTTAAAAAAAAAATGGCTGTCTTACATGCTATGGTTGTACCAAATGGAGTCCTTCAATAAAAAATTTAAATAATTATCATTTTTTTGAGAAATTTTTTAAATAATTAACATAGTTTCTGTAAATTATTATTATTTTCTTATTTTAATAATTTACCATGATTTATGTTTCATAATAAAAGTTGGGTCGTACATGCTGTGTTCTGTGACTTATGTCTTGTGTAAGTATTTTACACAACATGCTTGTATTATGTGGCTCAAGTTATACTACATAAGTTCGCCATGTGACTTATAAAATTACATTAAAATTATTATCATACTTACTTTAAGTGGAATTCTTCTATTAAAGGTTTAATAAAAAATAAAAGATGGGTATTTTATTCTTTAGGCTATATAGTTAGTTTATGGTCTGAATTTATAAAAATTATTTTGCAGATATAATTGTTGCACCACTGAGGAAATCTGAGAAGGAGTTAGTTTTTGGTCCACTGCCCCCACTATCTTAGAGGTTTGGTCTTATTCACTACTCACTTGAGTAAATTGTTGTATGTGTGTGACTTTGGTTAAATTCTCATTATCTATGCCACAGCTAAAACTTATTATATAAACGAAGAAAATAATTAAGATACATAGGGTATACTATAAGTTATTACAATTATTACAATCATTACAATTACATGCATTGGGTATTTGTTTTCATATGTTTAAAAACACTTATGATTAACTACTTTTACAACTTACGCCCTTGAGTTAGTCTAGGACAAGAGTTAGATGGTCAAAGAACATTTAACGGGTTTTTTGGGTATGTCTGTTCTTAACAAATGACAAATGAATGTAATTATAATAATTATTACCTTTGTATTAACAAATCTTGGTGTAGGTCAGATTCCGTACATATTATATCGCCATGGATAAAAGTTGGATGGACAAGAAGAGGGGTTCAAGGGAATACTTTGACGGTGTAAACCAATTCGTGGCATTTGCCTCCCCATCCGCACGCAATGGGAAGATGTTATGTCCTTGTGTGAAATGTGTGAATTTGATTTTACAACCAGTAAATGTGGTACGTGATCATTGTTGGGCTTCGGGGATGCTTAACAATTACAAAGTTTGGACATTGCATGGGGAATCGGCGGTTGCTACGACGGCTACCGAATGTCGGAGCTCTCAAGTGCAAGAATCTGAAAATGTATATGGTGATTTTCGTGGGATGTTACACGACTTGTGCCATCCGCATGAAATGCCACCTGAACCAATGGAAGAAACTCCACCTACGGAACATCCGGGTGAAGGTCCGAATGATGAGGCGAAGAAGTTTTACAAGCTACTAGATGATGTAGACAAACCTTTATACAAAGGTTGTACGAAATTTAGTATTTTCTCAGCCATTGTCGTGTTGTTCCAATTGAAGACTTTGAATGACTGGACAAACAAGTCATTTACTATGTTGCTTGAAGTTTTGATGGATATGCTTCCTTCAGATGCGAAGTTGCCAAAGGACCATTATGAGGCTAAGAAGATAGTCCGGGATTTGGGTTTGGGTTATGAGAAGATCCATGCTTGTCCCAATGATTGTATGTTGTTTTGGAAGGAAAATGTTAACCTCGACGCGTGTCCTTGTTGTAAAGAATCAAGGTGGAAAACAATTCCGGCATCAGTTGCTAGTAAAAATGCTTCATCCAGTAAGGGGAAGAAGAAAGCTGCAAAGATCCTACGGTGGTTCCCTTTAAAGCCAAGATTGCAGCGATTATTTCTTGAACCCGATCTAGCTAATGCTATGAAATGGCATGTTAATGGTCGTACTGATGATGGGGTTCTGCGGCATCCTGCTGACTCAGAAGCATGGAAAATGTTTGACAGTAAGCATTTACAGTTCTCGTCTGACCCTCGTAATGTCAGACTTGGATTAGCTGCGGATGGGTTCAACCCCTTCGGAATTATGAGTACTAGTCATAGTACATGGCCTGTCATGTTGGTCCCCTACAATCTCCCTCCTTGGCTGTGCATGAAACGGTCATCTTTGATTCTGTCATTACTTATTCCTGGTCCTACCTCGCCAGGGATTGCTATAGATGTATACTTGCAACCGTTAGTGGAAGAACTAAGGGAGTTGTGGGATGTTGGCGTACAAGCGTATGATGCATCCTCAAAACAAATATTCCAATTGCAGGCAGCATTGCTGTGGACCGTAAATGATTTTCCTGCATACGCAGATTTGTCGGGTTGGAGTACCAAAGGTGGGTTAGCTTGTCCTTCTTGTGCTGTGGAGACCGATTCTCGATATTTGAGAAATGGCCACAAATTTTGTTACATGGGACATAGACGATAGTTGGATGTTGACCACGATTTCCGGAAAGAAGGTATGTTCTTTGATGGATCTAATGATACGCGATCGGCTCCTGAACCACCGGTTGCGTCAAACATTATTCTGGAAACTGAACATTTACTTGGACGTTGTCTGGGAAGGAAATGTCAACTTGCGTACAATAAAAGAAAGAGAGGGGAGCCAGACGAGAGTGGTTGGAAGAAGAGGAGCATCTTTTTCAGCTTGCCTTATTGGGAGGATCACAAGTTGCGACATAATCTTGATGTGATGTATATAGAGAAGAATGTGATGGATAATATACTGGGAACAGTGCTGAACTTGAAGGACCAAACAAAAGATAATTACAAGGCGCGTCTTGACTTGGCGGACATGGGGATAAGGAGTGAATTGCACTTGCAACGAAAAAGCGCTGATAAGTATACCATACCGCCTGCTTGTTTTCACATGACTTCGTCGGAGAAAGAAGGTTTTTTGCAAGTTTTAAAGGATGTAACAGTGCCTGATGGGTACGCATCCAATATCTCACGTCGTGTGAACATGAAAGAACGAAAGATTTCTGGTTTGAAGAGTCATGATAGTCACATCTTGATGCAGCAACTTTTTCCCATAGCCTTACGTGGTTGTTTGCCCGCTCACGTTACTAGACCTTTGATAAAGTTAGCTTGCTTTTTTAGAGAAATTTGTTCCAAAACCTTGAAGGTGTCAGATATTGCGACTATTGAGGCAGACATTGCAATTACATTGTGTGAATTGGAAAAGATATTTCCGCCATCCTTCTTTACGGTGATGGTTCATTTGGTCATGCACTTGGCTGCTGAAGCCAAGATTGGTGGTCCAGTGCACTACCGTTGGATGTATCCCATTGAGAGGTAAGGCTTGTGTAATTTTTTAGGTTAACTATGAGTTCCGTGTGCATGTTCAGATTACCCTTGCCAATCATTAATCTTATCATTCCTCTATAGGTACCTGTCACGCCTTAAGTCGTATGTACGAAATAGAGCTACTCCGGAAGGGTCTATTGCTGAAGGATACATAGTAGAAGAGTGCATAACATTTTGTTCACGGTATATGGAAGGAGTGGAAACTATATTCAATCGACCTCGCAGGACGATTGAGGAGTCAACAGGGGTGGTTTCGATTGTGACACTAAACAATAGAGAGTGGACCCAAGCCCATCGCTACATTTTATTCAATTCCGAAAACATCAACCACTTTCGTGAGTAAGTACTATGTATACAATTAAGGCATTGCACGTCAATTAAATGTACGTTAGCTCTATTAACCCTAATAGAATTGCATGCGCAGGCGGCACGAAATTTTGATAAAGGACGAACTCCGAAAAGGCCACAATCGTAATGTTCCCGAGGCTGTTATATATAAGCACCACATGGAGAAGTTTTGCAGTTGGTTTAGGGGTCACGTACGTATGAAAGTTTTGACTTCTTAAATTTGTAACACAATCCTAACTATGATTACTTGTACTGATGTGAATAATTATATTTGGATATGTTAGGTAATGTCGTTGACTACTGCTGATAGGGAAAGGGAAGGAGTTAGTGATACCCTTGTTGCATTGTCCAAAGGGCCATATATTTATGTAAAGCGGCTGAAGTATTATGTCATTAATGGCTTAAAGTTTAGGAGTGTAAATGATGAGTCAAACAAGAAAACGCAGAATAGTGGAGTTAGTGTTGTTACTGAGGGTGGTAGGACGTTCTATGGTGTTTTACATGATATAATTGAGTTGAACTATTCTGACACTATAAAACATGTGTTATTCAAGTGTAAATGGGTTGATGACCAAAATAGAAGAGGATATAGGACTGATGAATTTGGGTTTCCTATGGTGAACTTTACACACTGCATACATGGTGGGGATAACATAATTGATGAACCATATGTGTTGGCATCTCAAGCTACACAAGTTTTTTATGTGGAAGATAAAAGGCAGAAGGATTGGTATGTCGTTGTTAAAACTAAAGCTAGGGATGTGTTCGATGCTGGTATTGGTCCCCAATGTGATGAGGATGACACATATAGTTTTTCTGAGAATGTTCCGTACAATATAAGCAATGATGAGGTTGTGAGTCAGAACCTTAGTTGGGCTCGAGATGATATAGAGGGAATAACAATTGATGCCTCTATCATTGCTGAAAAAGATCGTCATGAAGTAAACAACTTAGAGGAGTGTGAGTTTATTGACGATGAGTCCGACAATGAAGATGACAACGAGGACGAGTATACCGACGATGAGTAGGGTAATAGTTTAGTCGTGTATCGATTTATGAATTAGTTGAAATGCATCTAGCTAGTATTTGATGAATATGTTAATTCCTTTTAATATTGTTATTTTCTAGAATTTGTACTTATAATGCATTGAATTCCTTCTAAACTTTGCTACCTATTGTATGTTTGATTTCATTTGTTAGCAACGTAGATATAAGTTCCACATGTGTTAGGGTTTTAGTTTGTCGTTGTTGTGGTGTTTGGCTAACAGAAGTTGTTGAAGTTGGATGTAGGCTTGTATATAGTGTTAGAACCACAACTGAGTTATTTTACTTTGTCTTTTTCAATTACATGGTATGCAAGTTTTTGTATTCTATAATTAACATTTTCTCTATGTGGTAAAGTTCTTGGACGCAGGAATGGGGAAGAAACGTCGATTGCCGCTTATAGACGTTGGCGCAGGACCGTCACAGTCACAACAACGGCCGGAGGAGCACTTGGAAGGCGCCCATACTACACCGCACGCACGAGCGGACGGTCCGGATGCTGGTACAACACCCCCAGGTAGTTTACACGTTGATTGTTAATGTAACATTTCATATTTACTACTAGATGCATAATATTTCTGCTGTTGGCTGCAGGAATGCAAAGGGACTTCCCATTGACGGTTGTTGAGCTTGGTGATGGATCCTCGCGTTCACGAGACCACGTGCAGGAGGACCTACGGGCTGCCTTTGCAGCTGACCACGCACTAGGGGATGCAAGTGATGATGATGAGACCCAACCCCCTTCTCAAGGTAATACGTGTTTTGAAATGTGACGTTTGGTCAATTCGTCCACTTATCTTCATACAAATAGGCATCAAGTGTTCGAAAATGATATAAACGTAGTACTTTTGCATTTTGAACATAATACTCGTGAAGGACACCTACTGATACCATGTCATTTTGACAAACTGAATTAAAGAGTTACATAGAATACACGTACAATTTATCGGATTAATTTAAAAAGATCGTAGAAAGTAGAAGGCTGAATTGAATGACAAACTTAGATGATGTAATGAAAGTAAGTTTTAAATTCTAAATTTGTGTGAGGTACTTGAAACTTTAATAGAGTTTCATATGTGGAAAGTGTAGTAGTATTTGGGCTAAGGATAGCAGCTACTGCATGTAATTTGTATGGTATGACAAATTTAGAACCATATTTTCATAACATTGTTCTGAGTACTTGTAGCCAGAGAAGAACTGAAAAACATGTCTATGTGTGAAGTCTTAGGCTAATTTAGAAATAATATGAAAAAACAATAAATATTAAAATAAATTATGTGTGTCTACGGAAATTATGAATTTTTAGGCAAGAAATTTTACTCAATTATTACCATTGTTCGTTTATGTCAAAAACTTTATCGTAATTGAATAATGTATAGATGCATCTATAAATGACTCATATGAGTAATTTCAATTTTTATTAACTAAATATAGAGAATATAATCTTCCTCATTCTCAAAAAAAGAAAAAGGAAAAACAAAAAAAAGTGACTATTCTCCCTATCTCGTATTAGCCGGATTTTAAAATTCGTGTACTTAGCTGCTTGGAAACATGCAATGTATTATGTTCTTGAGATAACAATGCAAGGCTGCCCATTGCTTCGTAGAAATGCATGAAAATATGAACAACTTATTATGAAATGAAGAAAACAAATGAGGAAAAAAAGTAAAGCTAAAAAGCAAGTATAATAATGCCAAGATTGATTAACATCACTATCTTGTTAAGAGTGTGCACTTGAGGTATATACAGTAACTTTTGTCTAATTGTGAAATTTGAAATTTCATTCCTAATGCCAGTTTACTATATGCAGGAAGTTTGGTTCAGCAAACCCAAGAAACCAGCAATGTGCGTGCGGAAAATTTGGGTCAAGAAACCCCCGGCTCTAGTAAGGGGACAAAAAGGCGGGGGAATACGCTAATGAGAAAAATATGGGCCCTTCCACCGGATAAGAAAATTCAATTGCCGTTAAATGGAGCATTACAACCGCTTGGGGAGAGCGGACAGACATTCGTATGGTGGTTGGGCACTTTTTGCATCTGCCCTGCCTACTGCCCACTTATGCCGTTGAATTGGGCGCATGTCGGTGCTGAGTACAAACAACTTGCCTGGACAGAGATTCAGGTATTAGCGTACTTTGTTTGTTTTTTTTATTGACATATTTGTGAGTTAGTTGATCCAGATATATAAATATTCCAATATGCTCAATGCACTATGAAACATACCGAATTCTACCCTAGTGACTCATTTAAGTGGAATATATAAATCATTTTGTCATGACTTTAGTGTTGAACTATTTAATTTTTAGTCCTAGTCATCATAGCCGGTCAAGTTGTAACACATCTGCTTATTTTCCCATTGTAACACAATGTGGAAAATCCATGTGAAAAACAAGCATGATTGGTATCTTTTTTGTATAAATATTATAGGATTTAAAATTTATCAATAACATGACTATTTAGTCAAAACATCAATTTTTGTTTTTTTAATTTTGTTTGGGAAACAAATGTTACAAATTGAGTTAACTACAACTCACATGTACATTTATCAATGAACCTTAATAAAGCATGTAAAATTAGATGTGAACTTGCCGATCAGATGTCAATATATATATATATATATCTATTTATATATTTATGTCTTTTATAGATTCAATAGGATTTAAAACTTTTGGTGTCTATTTCATGATAAGTACTCATTACTCTTAAGTCTAGAGTTCAGTTGCAGTTTTAATTGTGTATAGCTATAATAGGATTTAAAACTTGCTGCACAATAACTAACTACAACTCACATATAAGTTATCTATTTTTTTTTTTTTTTTTGTTTGAGAAGAATATAGTTTATCAATATATTAAGCTATATAATTCGTAAAACCAGATGTGAACTCGCGGATCATGGCGGCCAGCGGGTGATGAAAGCTTATACATAGTATACTTTTTTTTGTATATGTCACTAAAATTTTGAAATCATAAAAATTTGTTTACGCAGGTAAGAAAGGTGATGGTTGTGATTACCCATTCATCTATAATTAATGTGGGACCCATATTTTTAAGTCCCTAACATGGGATTAATGGTGGTCTGAAATCATAATAATGCACATAGATGTTGGACTTAGATTAGGATCTCCATTAATTAGTATTGAGAACTGTTTACTACAAAACCTAACAACCTTTTGGCTTTTTGTTGTGGATCCAATGATTTTGCTAGCTCTTAATTTGGGTCTTTCTCACTCGTGAGCTGAGAAGGTTAGGAACAAAATCTAGTGTTGGGGCCATTCTCACGCTACATGGGGGGGAAGAAGTAGTTGGTCTCAGCTTAGAAAGAAATTAAAACTACGCATTGAAGTGACCTTCTCAAAATTTATGTGTGTATTCATAGGGTCATACTCGTAAAGGGTAAAAAGTTGCTATAGGGGTTGTTGGGAACAGAGGTGGCCAAATAACTCTACTTAACTAATTTTTGGCTTCATTATATATATATATATGATTTGTCTTTCATCCAAGGTTGGTAATGTAAAAAATAAAAATAAAAGGCTAATCTCAAGAAATTCTTCACTATATATAAATCTCAATACTTTTTATGTAATTAATTATACCTTCAATGTGAATTTTTTTTGATTCAAAGGGATCACAAAAAGTGAGGGGTCAAACTCAAAGTAGAGTTGAAACGTAAAAAGTTTTTTTTTTCTTTTTTAGTTGGAAAACTCCTTAGGTTTTAAAACAGTACAGCTGAGTAAGTTAGAAGTTCATGCTGGGTAGAAGAAGAATAGAGTGGGAGCAGCGTGTTATCAAATTGTGTGGGAGTGGATGAACATATAGCTGATAGATGATAGAGGATAGGTAGGGGTCAAGGTTTTCACTCGAAACACGTGAGGAGGGTTCATCTAATTGGTTCGTCACTGTTTGAACAAAACTCGTGTAGGTCCCGCGCACATTTAAGGCACATTGGGACCACATGTGCCAGGTTTGAGGAAAATTGGACCCTCCATTGAAAACCTATCTCTCTCTTTCTCACACTTACAAAAAAGAAATGAAATAATGGAATTGAAGTTTGTAGTATAGGGTGGTGAGGGAATTGTCCAATCACACTTGCCCAATCTTGTTGATTAACAAAAAGCAACAGTCTTCTTATTAAGAATGGATATATATATATATATATATATATATATTTTAGCTTCTTTGCACACTTTGTAATGTTTTCCACCATCTAATATAATACACTTCTAGGAGCCTTAAGCATGCGTTTCTTTCTTTTGTTGTTGATGGAAGTGATGCCGATATTATCGTTTTAAAATTGCCCAAAGCGAGAGGATGGCCCACTAAGTTGAGCTGATCAACATAATTTAGCTAATGATACAAAAAATTTATTAACAGTTTAAGTATACATTATTTGGGCAATGACCCGATCATATTAGAACTCTATTAACTTTCTAATAATCTTTGTTTCTTTTTGCAACCATTACTTTGGAAGGATCCAAACAGGATAAAAAGATAACCCTGAATGTGACTTTATTTTCAAGTTGAAAGCCCTTTTATAGATATGTGCAAAGCCTTTATAAACAATCCCAAAAAAGGTGGGTCTGACTCAATTAGCCCCTCCATGTATTCCAACTGACACTACCTACTTATTGTTAAATAAAAAGGTGGAGGTTGGGTGGAGTTAGATTTAAGTCATGTGAATTGTGAAGTGACTCTCTCTCTATCTGTCATGCTTGCAAGTAAATTTAATTACATAGCATCAAACAATATTCTACCATAGAGATAGAGAGAGAGCTAAGCGTAGATTACATCTAGATTGTTTACATTAAAGTAAGGCATATATAGCAATGAATTCCATCCAATTTTAAAATACACAAATAGAAGTACCCGTGAAATGAGTCTGAAGAGAGGTGGTATTGGTCAATCAATAAGACAAACTAAATGTGCTTTGGCATTGCTAATAAAGTGAGACGCTCGGACGGCTACATAAACACCCACATTACATCTAACCCAAAGCCACACATAGTTGGGGAAGACCTGCACATGATATGACAAAAACATTAAATTTTTATGTTGCTTACTACACTATCAGCCCTTTCTAAGCTGTAGTTGCACAACTTCTCATGCCACATGGGCTATAGCCAATTAATCTCTCCATATCAACCAAATATATCCCTCTTTCTAATCTTTGCCACTTAACTTGACAAGAGATGTTTGAATTGTTCACTTGCAACTCCAAAAATAAATAGGAACAAAAAAAGTTTCTTTCTTAGAATAAGTGGGATAAGATTAAGAAAGATTCAATTTAGATTTTTATAAAATACATAAATAAATAAATAAATACAAGGTATTGGATTTAGAGGAACATAATCAATTAAGTCGGCCTTTATATTTATAAGCTCTATGTTGAATTTCCATAAACTTTTTGATCTTTTTCGTGGAGGTCTGTAACTCTAGCGTTTATTTCTCCTAATAATATGCCTCACATGAAGGATGCAAGGACATTATGTCCTTGTTACTTCCAAGAAAAATAACTAAAAAACAAAAACGGAAGGGGCTTCACTTTTGCTACAGTTCGAGGCAATAAACCTTCCACTTGGGATGGGGCTGTCTGCGAACTCAGCTTCCACATGTAGAAACAGTGGCATGGTAGACATAAAGCCATTGAAACTGAACCACGGAATCTAACTTAAACGCAATATAAATAACAGAAACAGTATTTCTATGCATGTGGGACTTGGTATTATAAGGTAGAGAGTTAGGCATTTCATTAATCTACATCATGTGCTTATTTTAACAAACAACCTTAGATAAACAAATCCCAGAATTCTGGAGGAATGTGTCCCTTGGAGAAGTTCAAGTACATACAAAATGGTCGTAACCGTAAACAATATTTAGATTCATGATATGTGCAAGATAATTACAATAGTTTTTTTCAAAACCTAAGTTGTATGTGTCTATCCAGCTATCTAGTTGTTTTTATTTTATTATTTTTTTTTAATTTGCCAAAGGTGGCTAAATTAGTCCCCAAACGGATAACCTAAGACTGTTTTGAAGTGTATTAGTAGAATTCATTATTGTTGTGTATAATCTATTGTGTTGGTATCATTTATAAGAAACAATGTCTGACATCATTGTTTAAACAATTTGGTGGTTACAGCAATGTCTACCATACACAACTTGGGTATGAGTTACTGAAATTGGCCCCTTGATGTATAGACTTCTAAATTTGATAGAACTGATTTCTGTTGTTGTAATTTGTAAACCCTGCAATGTATGACCCAATTGAGAAAATAGTACTTATAAAGAAAAATTGGAAAAAATGGTAGCAACAATAGCAAGATTGTCGGACACAATGTTATGTACTCAACTTATGGAGATTGGCTCTCACAAACAAATAAATCACATGCTTAGTAGAGGCACACTCCTTAAAATAAGTACACAAAATATACTGTTTTAACCCGATGGATGTGTGGTGGTCATATCACTACAAAATGTCGTGGTCATAGCAATGAGAGCTATGTCACAGAGCACCTTCTAGTGGATATCATTAGGAAATAGGAAGTAGGACAAGTCTTTATGTTTTTGTTTAATTAAATGAGAGTTAGGCATATTATGTTTTTATTGTTCAATCTATAGCTATATAACGTTACTTTTAATTGTTATGTACAATTGAATGTCTGCTAAATGGCATGTTTAGTAGGGTGAACTATTGCACTATGCTAACTCAGTTTTTGCATTTCAGAAAAAGTGGGACATTAGCCCAGAAGTTCTCCCCCTAGCCAATCAAATGCCGTGGGCGATGCACCTACTAGGGGAACTGAGGAGGAACCGACGGACCAAGTTGAAATAGAAATTGATCACAGAAGGGGCAACCAAAGCAGAAGTACTTGGCAAAATACCAGAATGGGCTGAGCCGCAGCAGTATGCGGATCTAGTTGACTATTGGTTTCATCCAGATACAGAGGTTCAACCATTTTCTTGCCCTATTATCTTTTATTGAAAATATTCATATCATGGGGTATTTGATTTTACCATGTACAGTTTATGTAACTAATTGTTTCGTTTTAATTTGTTGGTGGGAATGTGTTTGTAGACATTAGTTAATAAGAACAAGAGAAGTCGTTCGTTCCAGAAAGACATAGCGAGGTCAGGCCCTATAAGTTTTGCCCAAATTGCAGACAATATGGTAAGAAATGCATTATACAACAAGTAGCCAGGGTTTTAATATTCTACTATTTTAGATTCAAATATAATAAATGTAAATAGTTTTATAAATTTATTTTATAGAGATCTGAGGATACAGTACGAAGTTAGTATGTAATGTTCACTATTGCTTGCGTCATTAGAATAAATTCTACCCAAGCAACTCATTTAAGTGGAATATATAAATCATTTCGTCATGACATTAGTGTTGAACTATTTAATTTTTAGTTTTATTCGTAGTTTTAATGTTGTTACAGCAAACACAAGTGAGAGAGAGGAAATGTTTGTAAGTTGTGTGAAGGAAATGTTTGTAGGTAGCTAGCCAATATATGGAACTTTGGGACTGAAAACCGGTTCAAACTAAGCATTCACATAAAGAAAACAACTCACGTGTCTTTTTGAATGTAATCATGTATGGCTTTAAAGTGGTTATACAGTATATTGCATGCCGCTTCATATCACAAACGTAAATTTTCGTTCTTATAATGACATTGTTGAGTATGATGTAGGCAAAAGAAAGTGGGCAAGCAGTGGAGCGTGCAGTTCTGTTCCAGAAAGTATACTCCAAGAAAGATGGGACTCCTGTCAGTACTGACGTGGGAAATAAGATTGTAAGCCTTAGCGTACCTTATTTCTTTCGTATTTTGGGCATGAATTTTTTGTAGCGAGTAATATGTTATTTTGGTTATTGTATGAAAACAGAGCAAAATGAATGAGATTTTAAGCAATGGGGCCTCACTACAAGGAGAGCGTCATCAAGGAATTTTATGGGCAAAAAATGATGCGTTTGCACAAGTGATGGGGAAAGAATGTTGTGGACGTGTACGAGGGGTCGGTTTTGGACCAACCCCATCAGGAAGAAGTGGGTCCACCCTGCCATGTTGTACATCGACTCCACCATCGTCCGGTGCAACGCCCCAGCAGATGACTGACTTGCAAAATTCGATGAGGGACCAACTTGCCCAGGCAGAGCAGAGGCATCAGGAGCAAATAGCTGACATGCATGCAAAGCATAAGGAGGAAATCGCCGACTTACATGCGCGGCATAAGGAGGAAGTCACTGAAGCAATAGCTGCCGCTCAGAGAGACATCTTAGATAAGTTGCAGCCATTCCTAACTACTGTTTCAGGATCTCAGGTACTTTCAATGTTGCAATTGATGTAATGAAAATTGCGTGTTAATTGCTCCTCATTATTATGTACTACTAATACGACGTGTTTAATATATTTAGGGCAGCAATCCGTCACAGAGTCTTCGTTAGAGGACTCTTCCACCTATGTATTGACAGGTATGTCTACGAGGAAATGTTTTGCCTCCCAATGTACCAACTAATTTAATGTGACAAAATCAATTCCCATGAGCTTACAGTGTATTTGTTGGTACCTAATGCCTAAACTGGACAAAGCTCACTTACTCAATTCTCAAATATGTTATGATGTTCACGTTGTTGAGGTAGTTTTATGGCAATCATGTGAACTAAACCCATTTCATCTCTCTATGTAGAGTTATATGTACATATAATATATATGGAGAAGATATTAAAGGAGAAAAGTTGAGGTAAACGATCTTGACGTGTTTAATATATAACCCATTTCATCTCTCTTTGCTGGTTTTTATTTTTATTTTTATTTTTTATTTTTTAGGTTATGTCCTCTGATCAGATATGCGCATGGTATAATAGATAAATCTGAAAATTTACTAATTTTGATACAAACTGTGGTGGATGATCATGGCGGTTGCTGACAATAGTCAAGTTTGAGAATACTACTAAAGTTGTATCATTGGAGGGCTTAAATGTAGAGAATGATCTTGTAAAATCAAAAACCAGGAATGATTTTGTGCATACGTCGGTGCTGGTGGGGTTGGATATGCTAACAATGTTGTAGTGAGTAATTTTGGCAATGACAGCGGAGTAGAAGGGTATGTATTTTTGTGTTTATTGTCCTTGTAGAGGCTGTGGATGCTCAGAAAATGTGTCTTTTTGACTAGTGATAAATAACGTTTTGACTATTGTTGTACCCAAAGTACAGTCTTTTATTTTCATACGTTTTGGTATTTGAAATGTGGAAAAAATTATGTGGTAGTGGAATTTTCAGGGTGTTGTGCTGTGTTAGTGTAACACATAGAGCTCTAACAAATTTAATTTTGTTTTCTTGTAGACATTTTCTCAAGAACCAAGTTCCATACACGTTTTTGTGCTCGCTTTCTTGGTTGCGCATACGTAGTAAGTGTTTCATTTTGATCACATTTCTCATTTTTTGATTATATAATGATGGATGAGAAACTGACTATTTCTAGTTTAAGAAATTGACAATCGCTAGTTCTAATTATATATTTTATGCATGGTAGTCTGAGGATGAATGGGAGATGTGCTCAAGAACTATGTATGTCTTTTGGACATTATTTCCTTGCATAGGTTCAATGCCGAGGCTCCCGGAACACTGCAAAAGAAGTCATGCCTCACAGTGGATGCTACTAGCTTTTTTGTAATTGACTGTTATGTTTTACATTTTTGCAGTGCCTCACATGTTGACAAGGCACCTTAGGAAGTTAGAAACAGTCATGTATTTTGTTGGTGTTGTATTGAACTTGATGATGATAGTCATGTATGCTTATTTTGTTGTTGTATTGAAAATCATTTCTATGAGATTGATAATTACAACTGTGACAGGTTTGAGAAAATTTCTTAATTGTGCGGCTAGATTGATAATTACAATTGTGACAGGTTGGACAAAATTTGTGAATTGTGTGTGACAGGAGTAAAATTGTAAATTCTGTGTGTGACAGGTGCTTTTGGTAGCGTTTGAGAAATTTATAGCTGCGTTTTGTAATTTGCATGTGTCAGCTGGCATAAAAAATGAAAAAAAAAAAAAAAAAAAAAAAAAGCTATAGCCGCATTTTAAACGCGGCTATAGGATTGTATAGGGTACTTCGAATGGGGGGTTATGCCGCGCTTAAATCGTGGCCTGAAGATGAGACCTACGGCCGCGGTTTAACCGCGGCCTCAGGGTTTGCTCTACAGCCGCGTTTTAAACGCGGCTGTACATCAATCCTGAGGCCGCGATTTAAAACGCGGCTGTACGTCAATCCTGAGGCCGCGGTTAAATCGCGGCCGTATGGTTGCTCCTACAGCTGCGATTTAACCATGGCCGAAGACTTAACCTTAGGCCGCGGTTAAACCGCGGCTATAGGGCTAGCTCTTAAGCCGCGGTTAAAACGCGGCCATAGCAGCAAACATTAGGCCGCGGTCAAAAACGCGGCTATAGACCCTCTGAGGGCTATAGTCACGCGTTTTAGGCTGCTCTGAAAAACACGGCTGAAAAAACCGCGGCTATAGGACAGACAGGGCTATGGCCGCGTTTTTTTGTCCTGTAGCAGCGTTTTTAAACCGCGGCCAGAGCCAAGTTGTTTGTTTTGGGTAAAATAAATTAATTGGGCTTAATTTTATTAGTTTTATTATTGGTAAATTTTGTTTTTGGGTTTGTATATTTTGTTTTAGATTTAATCTATTAATTTTTTATGTTCTTTAAACGGTGAAAAATGCTAAAATTACAAAATTTTTACAAATTAATAATGTGGTGAGTGGTTATTAATAAGTAAAAAACGACGCAAGTGTATGAATCAATAAGAATTTGCTACCTTAATAGTTTGTATTAACGTTGTAAAAACATTTGTGACTATAACATTACTCTTAAAAGAATTGATGGTATTATTAAGGGGGGCAAAGTCTAATTTTATTGAACAAAATTACTAAAATTAGTACCTATTAATATAGTAATATTTTTTTAAAAAAAATTAGGAGGGCCCATTGCCCCCCTAGTCCAATAACAGCTCGGTCCATGCCTAAATCAAATGTTGTATTAGCAATAAGTGTTAAAAAAAAAAAAAAAAACATTTTGTTTACTTCAAACTCCAAACTATCGCAATGGGTTTACAAATTTACAATAGAGAAATATTACGTAATATATTGCTATGGTTATTTTTATTTATTGATTTAGATATCAATGTATTGTTCCTATTTTATGTAATAGAAAAATTGATTATTTGAGGCATGACATGTTGGTTCAAATGATGCCATTAGGAAAGCTCAGAGACTAAAAGGGACTAAAAAAAAGAAGTAACAAATGATGTTCTTAGCAAGAGCAATGCAAAACCCAGTAAATGAGCCCAGTACATTATTGTTTGTGGTTTTTGAAATAATAAGACAAACAAATGGAGTTCATTATCATTATTTGATACTAGCATGTAACCAATGCAAACGCATGAATGCATTTAAAATTAAACACAAATTTTATTATAAAAATATAAATAATTAGTCAAATTATTTTTTTAAAAAATAGCATGTAACACATGCATATGTATGATACATTTAAATTAAACACAATTTTTATTATAAAAATATAAATAATTGGTCAAATTATTTTTTTTAAGTAAATGCAATTAGTCACATATTAAAATTCTTACCCAAATTTAGTACTACATATGATAATTTTTTTTTCTAATTTTTAATAAGATAGAATGTGTGGTGAATCATCTTTGTTGTTTGTTGATTTTTATTGAGTATATGTGATTTTTTTTTTTTTTTTTTTTTTTATAGTTCATTAATGTTAGATTATTAGTATTTTGCATTCATTAACTCACTTGACACAAAGATTAAAAAACTTAGGTGGATATATGGCACAAACTTAAGTAGATAATTAATTATGATGTAGTCCCCACATCAATTTAGACACATAGTGCAAAATTGGATTTTAATTTAAAATTCTAATTGAACTTTCTCTAAATTTTTCCTATTAATATATACATACATACATACATATATGTATGTATGTGTGTGCGTGTATATATATATATATATAGACTGGTTCATGTAAAAGTGATTCAAATATTTGATTCACATATATTCTTCTTCGATAATTCAGAATTAGCTCAAAACAAATGTTACAACTTGATACGCTATTCCCAAAATAGGGCAAATTGCAATCATCACTTCATCGATTCAAATAACCCAACTCTATACAAAGTAGATTGAAAATATAAATGCTATCTAATTTTTTTTTTTCAATAGTTATAATAGGAAGAGAGGATTTGAATCTTGGATGTTATAGACACACCAAGAAATGCCAACCATTTGAGTTGCAATGCTCTTAGCTAAATGCTTTCTAACTAGATAATATTAGATTGATACAATTTAATTATAATTAAATCATTTTTTACTCCCAACTTCTGTATAAATAACAGAACCTTAACAGGCAACCATTTAGACCATGCAAATTGAAACCTCCCAAATAATCACTTCACAATCACCCATCACTTCAATTAGATTTTAGAACTAGGCCTTAATGATTATAACAATCTATTCCTTTGTCTTGATTACTCCACCAAAAAGCCTACTCTTTCTTTGAATTCAAAAGTGGCAAATTAATGCCACTTTGCAAAGAGAAGTTTTGAACCACTTTAGATATGCATGGTGGGTTTCTTTCATTTCACATGCCTATACACCTTTCTTTTTATTAAAAAAAAAATTAAATAAGTTTTAGAGAATAAATTATACATTATATCATATTACAAAATAATTATATATTCCCAAGTATCGCGTGGGTTTATGACTAGTCTATATATATATATATATATAGATAAAGTTTAGAGAAAATCCAATTAGATTCTATAATTGAAGTAGAATTTTGCACCATGTGTCCTAAATTATTTATTTTTAGAGAGAGTTTTATTTCTTAATTTTTGAGTAAAATGTGGGACCATATCATAAATATTCATCTAAATGAGTTATTGCGTCCGAAAACTTAAGAGTCTAGAATTAATGAACATAAAAATATATATATATATATATATTACATTTTCTACCTAATAATATTTATACAAAACTTTTTAAAGAGTTAAAAAATATATATAAGAATGACTATCAATAATATTTAAATTGTATATATAAGAATTATACTATGCATTTTAATGTTTATCTTTTAAATATATTCATGCATATACATGAGGTTACAAGCTAGTTTAAATAATGATAAAAGCATTTTAATCCATTCTATATTATTAGTGTTTATTATATAGTATAAATGTGCCACATAATAGAACCACATGATCTCCCAATAGAGATTTTGCCTTTCTTATTTATAAAACATAAACCAAATAGACTATATATATATATATATATAATTAGTACACACATATAAATCCTTAATATATGTATTTAACCCATGAACAAAATAATATATATATATATATATTTTTTGGTAAACCATGGAAATTTCATTAAACTTAGGAATTAACAAGTCTGTTATAGCACATATTCGCTTTATCATAGACTAATAACCTATCCACCACAAACAGTGGGCACAAAAAACACAGTAAAGGAAGACAAAGAAGTCGCTCCCAACTTTGCCAATGCATCAGCGCATTGATTAGCTTCTCGGTAGGCATGAACAATCTGTTTATTGGGTATTTCCCTTAGCAGGTTCTTGCAATCAATCAATAAAGGTTCCATTAGCAAAATGGCACTATTATTAGTCATGAGAAGCACAACACTCAATGCATCAAGCTCAACGACCAGACTGTTAAGCCCTATTTCCTTCACCAGCACCAACCCATCCCTTAAAGCCCAAAGTTCAACCCTACAACTGTCAATGTGCCCGATTGGTCTTGCATAACCCTTCAGCCAAACCCCCTTATGATTTCTGATCACACCTCCTCCTCCTACCTTACCCGTACTTCCCATCACAAAACCATCCGAGTTGAGTTTTGCCCACCCCTGAGGTGGCTTGGTCTAGCCAACGGGAATGATAGATTTCAGTTTTTGCACCTTACAATTGATACCCAGAGAGAAGAACTCAGCACTTTCTTTGACGCATCTCCTATAGCTCGCATTGTCCACCCTTCCCAATCTAAACGTGACTTTATTACTATGGAGCCAAATATGCCATACCCCCATGACAAACAAGATTTTCCATGGCAAACCCATCATATCAGAACTGATATCTTTCTGGTAGTTGATCTCAAGCCACTTCCCAAGGGGTAAATTAAAAGAATCCCTCAGGCATTGGAGAAAGTTCAGGTCGTGCCAAAACCTTTGTGCCACCTCACAACTCCTTAACAAATGCTCAATTGTTTCATTGTTTCTTTGACACAAACTACATATGGGGTCAATGTTTAAACCCCTTGAACCTAGCATGTCTCCAGTTGGTACATTGTTATATAAACATAACCACAGAAAAAACTGAACCTTGGGAGGAGCTTCTACCTTCCAAACCCATGCTATTGGATTTGTCTCTAGGTTCAAAGGATTTAAATTTCTTGCCAACAAGTAAGTTGATTTAAGAGAGAAGATGCCATCTTTGGAGAAAGCCCAATGAAGAGTATCTTCTGTATTCTGGTTCAAAGACAATGGTGTTGCTTTAATTACATTAAGAACTTAATCTGGTAACTCAAAAGATATGCATTGGCTTCTCCAAGCACCTTCATTGTCAAAACATTGATTAACAGTAATCTGCTCTTTAGCCTGGTTCAGAGGCCCTTCAATGAGGCTTCAAAGCCTGCCTATTGGTAGCCAAAAATCCTTCCAAACATTGATTAACTCACCATTTGTCACAGCCCATTTTAAACCCTTAACATATATTGGGCCACCCTTTTTGCAGGCAGTCCAAACACTTGAGCAAGGGGCTGATCTTCCTTGCTCTAATCTTTGGGGAGTTAGGTATTTAGCAGCCAACATTTGAGCCCAAGGTGCCCCTTAATCACTAGCCAACCTCCAACACAGTTTAGCAAGAATAACAAGATTCCTATCCTTCATGGAATGAAGACCCAATCCACCCAACTCTTTAGGCAGAGTCACTGTGCTCCAGTTAACCATGTGCATTCTTCTCTTCTCCTCCATTGAACCCTAAAGAAAGACTCTGATAATCTTGTCCACTGCATCACACACTTTGGTAGGTAGGACTTGGCATTGCATATAATATTCTGCTACTGGTACAACTGTTGTTTTGGCAAGCACTAGCTTCCCTGCCCTCGATAGTAGCTTTGTCTTCCAGCCAGCAAGCTTGTTTTGAATTTTCTCCACCTCAAAGTTGTATGTAGCCCTGGCTCTGCTTTGTTGAAGGATTGGAAAGCTAAGGTATCTTCCAAGATTGGTTGTTGCATGGATTCCCAATTTCCCACTTATGGACCTCTTCCTTCTTCTAGTGACATTTGGGGAAAAAAGGATTTTGGACTTTCCTGGACTAACTTTCTACCCTGAAAGATTGTAGAAATTATCTAGAACTTCAATGATGGCCCCACAATTCTTATGATCAGCCTTTGCAAACAACATCAAATCATCAACAAAGAAAACATAGGAAAAGCTTGGCGCATTTCTAGATGCTTTGACCTTATCCCACCTCTTAGCTTCACACATGCTAGTGATTTGGCTTCCAAGAAACTCCATGCACAATAGAAAAAGATAGGGTGAAATTGGATCACCTTGTCTAATCCCTCTCGAAGGGTGGAAATCTTCAAGTTTGCTACCATTAAAAAGGAGGGATGTGGTTGTTGTGGAAATACAACTCATGATGAGGTTGATAATATTATGGGGAAGACCAAAATGTTCCAGGACCATTTCCACAAAACTCCACTCAAGGCGATCATAAGCCTTCTCAAGGTCAATTTTTACTACCATGTACCATTCCTTACTCTTCCTTCTTTTAAGAGAATAGATCAATTCTTGGGCAATAACAACATTATCCATGGCTCTCCTCCCTTCTAAGAAAGCAGTCTGCACGAGGGAAATCAAGGATGGTAGAAGGGGTCTAAGCCTTTGGACAATTATCTTAGAGATGACCCTATAAACCGTATTGCAAAGGCTTATAGGTCTGTAATGGCTAACCGTTTCAGGTCTAAGCTATTTCGGAATTAGAGCAATGAGAGTTTGATTGAGATACTCTAGGACTTTTGGACTTATGAAAGCTTCCCTGACTTCTCTCTTAAACGAATCTCCAACTATAAGCCAGAATCTCTGGAAAAACCCCACATGTAGACCATCAATCCTAGGGGCTTTATATGGCTTCATAGACTTCAAGGTAGTCCATATTTCCTTATCAGAAGGGTTGTGAAACAACCCTCTTGCTTCTTTGAGGCTAAGTTTAGCACCCCACTTAGTATTCCATTGCGGGGTAATGTTACAATATACTTGCTTAGTCTGGTACAGCTTAATGAAACTTGAAGTGAATATATCCTTAACTTCTTTAACATTGTGCACCTATACCCCATCACCATTCTGAATGCTAGTGATTTTGTTCTTGCTTCTCCAAGCAAGTGTTGACATATAAAAGTAGGAAGTATTCCTTTCCCCCAAAATAATCCAGTTTGTTCTTGCTTTCATTGCCCAAATTTCCTCCTCCATTTGAAGAATAAGATTATACTCCTCAGATAATTGATTTTGGAGGTTGATAAGAAATGGGTTAGGGTGAGAGGCTAAAGCTTTCTGAATACCCAACAGCCTGGCCATAATTTGCTTCTTCTTGGCAAAAACATTCCCAAAAACCTTCTTATTCCATTTTTGAGCCTTTACCGTAAAGTTCGGGATAGCACCCTTCAACCTAACATCTTGTCCTTCCCAAGCTCCCCTGACCACAGTTGGGAACTCCTCATGGTTAAGCCAAATGGACTGAAATCTAAAGGGTTTGTCAAAGACATTACCCATATTGGGATTCAAGTTTAACACCAGGAGGTAGTGATCAGAATTGATTCTGGCCAAGTGAGTGACATTGGCCTCTAAGTAAAATTTCTTCTAATCAAGATTAGCCTAACACCTGTCCATCCTGCATTAAATTAGATCTCTAATCTCCCTCTTATTGGACCAAGTAAATTTTGGTCCTGAGAAACCCAAATCCATCACATGGCAAGCATTCAGACACTCTTTTATTGCTCTAACCCTCCTCATATAAACCGGGTTCCCACAAGATTTTTCCTCCTCTAAGAGTACTTCATTAAAATCTCCCACAAGGGCCCAAGGAAGATCATGAAGATTTGCTAACATTTTTAAATTCTCCCAAAGAATACATCTTTCTGCGGATCTAGGGCTAGCATAAATAGCATTAATTAACCAGTTAAAGGATTGAGATCTTACCCGAATAATAACATGAATCTCCTACTCAGTTGTTGCCAGAATGTCCACATTCACTACATTCAAACTCCAAAGCAACCAAATCCTTCCTGCATACCCACTGGTGTCAGTCACTTCAACCCCATCAAAAGGGAGAGTTTCTATTATCTCCACAGCCCTCGCACTACTTAATCTTGTTTCCGTAATCACCATGATGATAGGGGAATGCCAAGCAACCAGGTCCATAACAGTCTTTCTAAAGAGGGGTTTCATAGCTCCCCTATAATTCCATATCAAAATATTCAAGATTCTATTTGGATTTGTTGTAGAATTAAAATGAGACAAAGATGAAGCATCTTCAATGTCCCTCAACCTCCATGCATCCATCAGCTCCATCCTTGACTCCAAACTCCCCCAAAGTAGAGTTATGGAGTGTTTGATGATCCCCAATGTGTCCTGTGATGCCCTGATTAGGATTGTTCCCTTGATCATTGGCTCTGCAAATTGCAACATTTTTATCGATGTAAGTTGCACATCATCAAGCACTCCACCGGTTTGTTCTCCAAGATCTTCCTCACGGTTATCATTGGTTATGTCCATGCCACCTCTGCCTCTAACAATAATTTTTCTGAAGTCAGCATGCTTGATTCTGTTGCTGACGACCCTAAGCTTATCATCGGCTACACTGGTATTGGTGGCCTGTCCGTTAAAAACCTCCACCAAGGGTTTGGAGTTGTAACCCATGCTTCGTCCTTCAATGGCAAGTACTACAACCTTCTACTTGTCTCTGTTAACGGGAATATGTTCTTCCAAGCCACCATTAGCTCCATCTTGAACCATCCCCAAATCTCGATTGGATCTTGCCTTATCCACCGAATGGTTTCATCCCCCACAGCTATGATCTTCCCTTTGTAAAAAATCCCCCATTTTTCCTTCCCCTCCATTGTTACTGACTTTAGAAGAAGTAGCATCTGTCTCTTTAAAATTTTTTGCGTGTATATATCATCCCCAGATGGGCTGGAGAAAACAAATGGGCCTTGGTGCGCCCCATCCACTTTCATAAAGTCTTTACTCGAACCACTAGGGTCTGTACCTATTTTAAAGCTAAGGCCTACCCCATTTGGTTGACTTCTAACTAAATTTATTACTTTTTGGTTGGCTTTAGCACGGGAATTCATACCTTTTGTTCCCTTACCTCGATTTGGTTTATTCAGATTTGATGTGAAAGACTTACTGACCTTACTGATTGATGCAACAGGTTGCGTGTGAGTAGCTTTTCTTTTGCCTTCCTGTTTGTACTGATCCGCCACCCTAGGCCTGGCTATGGAGCTTTGCTCTGAGCTAGCCTCACCTGTTTGGCTCTGCTCCAAGGGTTGCTGCTTGGTTCTCATTTTGCCACTGGGCTTCCACTGGCTAACTACCATCCATTCCCCATAATCCTTCATCTTATTCAACTCCATATCTTCTTTCCCAACCCCTTGATCGCTGCCCTGTTCTTGAGTTCAGGTATCCTGTTCCTTCGCTACCTCCTTTGGTGTTTCTCTGATGATATACGGGCAAGCCTCTACCTTATGTCCAATCCTACCACACGAGAAGCATAAAGCATTGATCCCTTCATATTGCACACACTGGGCAAGCTTACCAAGGTATCCAATTTTTATCAGAGGTTTATCTAAATTAACTTGAATGCACAATCTCGCAAAACGGCCTCTTTCTCCATTGGCTGTGTGCGAGTCAATCCAGAGCACAGGGCCAATGGCTCGCCCAATCTTAAGGAGCGCATTAGTCTCATAAAATTCTATGGGCAACTCTGGTAGCCTTATCCACACCACCACCGAAGACAACGTTGTAGATGATGCTTTGAACTCAGATTTCCATTGCCTTATAACCAAAAGGTGTTGCCTAATACAACCATTTTAGACAGCTTTTTATTAATTAATACTCTTTGAAAATTCTTTCCGCTACGATTTCAGGCTTTCAGCCAAGAATCGTACTTCACAAATGTGTGGATTCATGGAAGAAGGGCCAATTAAATGGAGTGGACCATAAGGAAACACATCCTCACTTCAATGCAGCCACACAATAAGAATGGTATACATGTAAATTTCACGGTTGTTTGATTCATTTTAAAGAATCAATGCTAGTCCAGCCATTAGAATTGAATTGCATCTTCAATTTCTTTCCTACCTATCACTGTCAGACAATAAAACGAGGCACCTAAATCAATTGTTGTATTAGCAATAAGAGTTAAAAAAAAAAAAAAAAACATTTGGTTTACTTTTAACTCCAAACTATGGCAATGGGTTTACAAATTTACAATAGAAAAATATTACGTTTATAATATTTTTTCAACAAATTTTTAGTTATTATTAATTTTAATTTAAGCGCATCACTAATATCACCTTTTTATCTAATAATAATAATTTATCACTTAATATTTTTTGTAAAATTATTATAAAAGTAATATGTAACAATACACATACTAACAGTAAAAACATTAAATTGAAATAAATGAGTAAGAGGATATAAAATACCTTAAAATTGCTACACTATTACTTCTCTTCTTCAATCCTACTAAAATTGCTACACTATTAATTACTTCTCTTCTTCAATCCTACTACTTCTTCACTTTCTATTGGCATCCGTTGGCGCTGCATCTACCTGTTTGCAAAAACTAATCTTACGTCAGTAAGTGCACTCTAACATGTCCTTCATTTTATTAATTTTATATTTCTTGGATAAATTAATAGTTTATTAACACAACAATTAAAATAAGATGAAAAAAGTTAATGAATTTGATGTCTAACAATATCGAGAAGATAGACAGAATATGGAGCTAAAACGTCTAAAGCATGACCATCTAGGATTAATCCATTAGATCCAATTCTCTAGCTAGCCTGTGAAACAACCAAAAGAGCAACCTTTTATTTTATTTTATTCTACATGCTCAAATCTAGTCATTACAACATGAAGGAATGAAGAATAGTAACAATTGTTGAGCTTCTTGAGAACTTATGCGGAGACTAGGCAATTATAATAACTATGTACTATCATATCATCCAGTGAATATAATATTTGATAAGTTGTTATAATTCTTTTATTTTTTGAGTTAGTTTTATTATCCAAAATTGAATCCCATGGAGTTTACGCTCAATTTACTGTAATTTGCCCTAGTTTAATTAAATCATTAATCATTTCAATCCATATCTTAAATAGGAAAAAAATCAAGTCCACTTTATTTAAGTTATTTAAACAAGAAGTTTGAACTCCGAAATCCAAATCTTTATATTTTGGGTAAATTGCAAATACCACCTATGTGGTATACTCTTAAAATATGGAACAACTCATTATTTATTTATTTATTTGAAGAAGAATATGGAACAATTTTGTGGTTTATTTTCCCGGGCAAGGCTTGTGTCCAGTGAAAATTTTCACTGGACACGATAGGATTTGGACACATGTCCAAGATCCAACGTGTCCAGTGAAAACTTTCACTAGACACAAGCCGGTCCCTATTTTCCTTATCAAAAAAACAAATTGTGTTTTATTTTTTATTATTATTATTTTTTGTTAACTTGGTTTATTTACTTATAGGCTTATCTCTTTATACAAGTCATGTTTTTTCTTATAATTGAAATTAGAAAACCTTGAATCAAAACTTGCTCTTGATTCTTGAATATATCAACATTGTTCAATCTAAAGATTCTAAACTATGCTGTCGCTTTTCAGAACTAAGGACTTTTCAGAAAATAGTTTCTAGAAACCTGTATTGTTATTTATTTTTTATTTTCTTTTTCGCTTTTCTATTTTATTTCTTGGCTGAATTAGTATTTTGATTAACACAACGAAAGGCAACAGAACCCCTTCCATCTAATTCAATCTCCTCAACTAACAAAGACTGAGGAGGGCTATACTAGTTGTTAACGTGATCGAACATGTGTCGACTTAAAAAATATAAGGATAAATTTAGTTTGATATCAAGAGGATAGACCATTTCGGAGAAGCTGCTGAATAGAAGGAACTCGTTCTTCTAGGATTAATATATTAGGTCCAATTCTGTAGCCTGTGAATCTGTGATACAGAATTGTTGAGAACTGATACTTGTTACAGAGTTTGCAAATAGGATTACTATATTATGTCACTAATTTTTATCTGAATTAATTTATATCTGATTTTAATATTGTGTTATTTATTTATTGCAAGGAAAAAGAAATATGGGTAGACAGAGAGATCAATTTTGGGATCATGCTGAGAAATTAAATGACCGTTTCAAATGTAATTATTGTGAACAAGATTTTCCTGGAGGTGCATCAAGGATTAAAGCACACTTGGCCGGAATTCCAGGTCATGACATTAAGGCATGTAATGCCGTGCCTCAAGATGTTCAAGAAAAAGCTCAAGCAACTCAAAAAAAAAGAGAAGCTCAAGTAACTCAAGGGACCAACAAAAAACCTAAAAGTGTACCAACCTCAACTTCAAAATCAAAAACTAAGATGATTAAAATTGTCACACAGGTGATTTTCTAGTCCCAACTCTATACGTAGTTATTTATTTCTAACAGTTCCAATACTTTTTAAGATAAATATTACTACATACTGGTGGTTGCACACAACTCTGCACACACACTTTTTGCACTGAAATCAGATTTCAGGGCATAAAGTGTGCACAACAACAAGTGTGAAATAAACATTGCCCTACTTTTTAACCCTTTGCAAATATTTTCACACTATTTTCTCTTTGTGTAGGGTAAGGAGGAATATAGGGCTGAAATTATCCTCAATGATGTTGTGGACAGACTAATCACCAAAGTGTCTTCACTTGCCACTGAGTATATCGATTTTGAGTTGAGTTTCAAGGTGGAGTTGATAAATCTTCTTGAAACATTATTCGAGATTAAATTCGTGTTAGGTGATGCTTAAAAGAGGCAATCAAGTGATGAGTCTATGGGGGTCTGGTTAATGGAGCTTAGAAATGTAGCTTATGATGTCGATAATGTGCTAGATGAGTTTAGCTATGAGAGTTTTTGGCAAAAGGTACAGATTCAAAATCAAATGATGGATCAGGTACGTAACTTTTCATTATGCAATCTTGATAAAGTTAAGACCATCAAACAATTGTTGGATAAAATTGTGAATGATGTAGCTAACTCTGGTCTTAGAATGGAGTTGGTGAGTTCAATCCCCAAAATTAGTTTGGACATGAATATAGACTCCTTCCTCGATGATTCAGAAGTTATAGGAAGAGAATACGATATCAAAAAAATAGTAAACTTACTTATTAGTTCAAGCAATCAAAAGGATATCTCTATTCTCCCTGTAGTGGGTATGGCAAGTATTGGAAAGACAACTTTAGCAAAACTTGTGTATAACAATGAACTGATAAAGAAACATTTTGATGTACTAGCATGGGTAAATGTTGGTAAAAATTATGATGTTGAAGGGATTTTAAGAGAGATTCTTAAATCTCTTGGAGAAGACTTGGGTGATTGTTGGGGGCGAAATTTTTTTGATAAAGTACTTGAAATATGTACAAAAATTTTGTGGGAAAAAAAATATCTTCTCATACTTGATGATGTGCAAAATGAAGATCCTAAGAAATGGGATACTTTAAAGGGTTACTTATTAAAGTTTAATTCCAATACAGGAAATAATATTGTTATTACAACCCGTAGTGATAATGTGGGGCAAATCATGAAGATACATCCCCCACATCACTTAGAGAAGTTATCAAAAGATGATTGTTGGTCTATAATGAAAAAAAGAATATTCATAGATGGAAGAATTCCATTAGATTTGGAGGTTATTGGCAGGGAAATTGCCAAAAGATGCGGAGGGATTCCATTGATTGCAAGAGTTTTAGGGGGAATAATGTGCTTTAAATTTGATAAAAGCAAATGGCTGGTGATCCAAAATAATAAAATTTAGGATTTGTTGGTTGAAGATAATAGTGACATCTTTCCTGTGCTTAAGTTATGCTTTGATCATCTTCCAACGCCATCTTTAAAACGATGTTTTGCATATTGTGCAATATTCCCTAAAGATTATGACATGCAAAAGGATGAAGTAATTCAGTATTGGATGGCTGAAGGGTTTCTTGAGCCTGCTAAAGAAGCTAATATGGTAATGGAAGATATTGGTAACATGTATTTTAATATTTTGTTGGCCACTTCCTTTTTCCAAAATGCTAGGAAGGATGCTTACAGTAATATTATTAGCTGCAAAATGCATGATTTGGTGCATGACTTTGCACTCTCAATTTCAAAATTTGAAACTCTAATCTTGGATGGAGATTTAGTGGATAATGGTAGTAGCATACAACCTTTATTTGCCCGACTTGATGGCAAAACAACACTAGGAAGTTCATTTAGTGAAGTTGTTTTTACAAAATTGCGCACGTTAATTTCAAAAAATTTCAACTTTGACATCATGTTATCAAATTTTAAATGCTTATGTGTTTTAAAATTATCAAGGGATGGTGGAATGGAGTTGCCAGATTCAATTGAGCAATTAATACATTTGAGGCTTCTTCACATCTCAAACTCCTTTATAGTATTACCAAAATCCATCACCAAACTATACAATTTGCAAACTTTAAGAATTGAAGGCCCTATACAAGAGCTTCCAGAAGACCTAAGCAATTTGATTAACTTAAGACATATTCATATTAATCATCAAGAGAGTTATATTAGAGAAATGCCTAAAAATATGGGTACGTTGACTTACCTTCAAACATTGTCAATTTTTGCTGTGGGTCAAGAGGAAGGTTATCGGATTAGAGAATTGGGAGCTTTAAAGAATCTCAAAGGAGAGATGGACATGCAAAATCTAGATGAGGTGAAAGATGAGGAAGAAGCCAAAAGTGCAAAATTAGAAGAAAAGGAAGTATTCAATTTGGGATTATACTGGGGATATCCAGTAGCAGTGAACAGGTATGATAAAGATGAAAAGGTGTTGGAAGGCCTCCAGCCTCACCCAAATTTGAAAAGCTTAACAATCGATAAGTATGGAGGAAAGAAATTCCCATCATGGGTTGGTTTGTCTTCGCTATATCACAATTTGGTCGAGATCAATTTGAGCTATTGTAATGAATGTGAAGAAGTTCCCACCCTGGGGCAATTACCCTGTCTTAGGATTCTTCAAATAAGAGGAATGGGGAAAGTAAGAAGTATAGGATGTGAGTTTTACAATTACAGTGATGGGATTGGAAGCTACAGAAATACTACTACATTATTTCCGGCATTGAGAATACTCAAATTGAAGGGGATGGAAACCCTAGAAGAGCGGAAGGATGCAAAGTAGTTGACAAGCGCAGGTGAGGTGTTGTTGGTGTTTCCTTGCCTTGAGGAGTTGACCCTTAGAAGTTGTTATAAACTGAGAGATTTGCCAGAATCACTGCACACCTGCGATTCCCTTCAGAAGTTGGTAGTAGAAGATTGTCATAAGCTGAGGTCATTGCCAGGTGTCCGGTCCATAATAAGGTGTGGTATTGAAGACCCACCCAGTGGGTTACAGTGTGTTGAATATTTGGAAAATGGGGATTGTCGTCTGCCTTCTTCTTCTTCTACTTCCTCCATTCACCCCTCCCTCCAAAAGCTAAAGCTTAAATTGATTTCTCTCAACTCTCTCTTGGTCCTGGACCAAATTCAATATTTCATTGCCCTTAAAATTCTGTGGATAGGGGGATCTTATCAGATGGTAGCTTTGCCAGAGTGGTTGGGCAATGTTTCCTCTCTTCAACGGCTGTATATTGTGAGTTGCTGGAATTTGGTGCATCTGCCCACCGAGGAAACCATGCGACGCCTCACCCAATTGAAAACGCTGATCATTAATGAATGCCCCAAATTTGAAGACAATGAGCGGATCAAGATTAGCCACGTTCCATGGGTTAAAATCAATGCTTCTCAATAAGTCTAGTCATACTGCCCTACTATTTCCTCTTCTTTTATTCTCTTATATTCGTAATGGGTGAGAGTATTCCGGTATAAATACTTAATTGCACCCGATTAAGAAAAAATATATAAATACTACAATTTGGGTTAATGGTTCTTCAAATAAATAGTACAAATTAATCTCACTAACCCTTCTGCTTACACTTAATAAATCCAATTCTTTTTTTTTTTTTCAATTTATGAAATTATTTGCAATCATTTGAGAAAAGCTTTTAAAACAAGAGTTTAATTAGAAATTTTGGGATGGCTACTATTCAAATTGGCTTGCCGCTATTCAAATTTTTGTTGCTGCAAATTACCAAAATAATTAGAAGCATAGTCTATTTAACAATTTTTTGATTGTTACCTATTGTCTTGCTACTATCGAATTTCTATTTGCTAGCCTATTTTCTTTCTACAAGTTTTTCAATACAGAATTTTTCTGGACATTGGGAAATTTGGAATATTGAAGCAATCACTGTTAGAGCAGCAAACTTTTTTTTTTTTTGGTAAAATTAAAATTAAAATTTCAGACAGCACTGAAGGTGCTGATGGTTCTAATACAGATATGGTTTTTACCTTTTGAAGGAAGGAGCCACATTGCTCTGATTTTGAAGACAACTCAGGAAGATGGCAAGAAGTTTGCATCTAATTTACTTGATGACCACCAATGCCAAGGTACTTCAGGTTTTCTTTCACTTACCATTTGAATTATGTGTACATAATTTACTTCGTAATTGGTCATTTACAAAACCCAATTCAGTTCCTAAAACCATAATTTAATTAAAAAGTCACTAAAAGCAATCCCTCTCACTCTTACGTTTACTGGGGTCACAGCTTCAACAACTCGTACACAAGGATTCTACTGGTACCAACCAAAAAACAATTTTTTTTTCTTTTTTTGGGGTTTTAAGATGGTTTTGTCAAATGGGTATGCCGATTTTGTCTAAAAGATGTGATTTTTTTCTGTTGGGTTTTGGTTCTTTCTTGTATTAACTTTTATGTCCTATGTATTTCTATTGTAACGATGACTTGGTTCAGTAATAAGTTTATGTTGGTATCAATGTTATTAATATGTCTCATAATATGGCAGAAATGTGAAAATTGCACACATTTAGATTGTACTATGGATGGAATGTGATTTGTGTGGTTGTTCAGTACTCATTTTGTTGTATGTTAACTCATATCAGATGGTTGGGAAAAGAGTTGGGAGCAAGGTGTGACCCCATGGGATTTAGGAGAACTGAAACCAATTCTTTTACATCTTCATCAGACAGGAGCTCTTCCCAAGTGTAGGGCTTTAGTCCTTGGTTGTGGCAGAGTAAGTTCTACGGTTCATTCTTACTCACAAGATATTACTTTCTGACATATTAATTCAATTTCTTATATATTTATGCAAGTTTTGAGTCCTCTGCACGTCAATTTTGTATCTGTTTCCTTTTTCTTGGTTTTCTGTGTAGGATAGAATGGTAGAGAATAAGATTAGTCTCTTGAGGATCCATCATCAATGACTAGTTGGATCAATGATCCTGTAGAAAGTCTACACGTGATCTATTTAACAATTTTTTGATTGTTACCTATTGTCTTGCTACTATCGAATTTTTGTTTGCTAGCCTATTTTCTTTCTACAATTTTTTCAATACTGAATTTTTCTGGACATTGGGAAATTTGGAATATTGAATCGATCACTGTTAGAGCTGTCCACATACTCATTATTTCAATCAGCATTTTGATACTGTAAGAGTGCATGGATCAATTCTTTTACTTACAGCTATCTAAAACTCGACAGTAAATTTTATTGATTTGCACTGGGTCATAATTGCTCTGTTTATGAGGGTGGATTTATTGTGGAAAATGGAGCTTAGTTGCATGAGAATGAGAAATTGGGTGGGTGATGGTCTTGCTGATTTTTCATTTCATGTTTAGGTTGATGGTTCTAATACATCTATATATGATTTTTACCTTTTGAAGGTACCCACGTTGCTTAGATTTTGAAGACTAACTCAGAAAGATGGCAAGAAGTTTGCATCTGGGAAAATAATTAACTTGATGACAACAGATGCCCAGGCACATCAGGTTTTCTCTCTTACCATTTGCATTATGTGTACAGAATTTACTTCATAATTGGTCATTTACAAAACCTAATGATTAAGTCTTTTCATACTACCTTATAAATACTTAATTGGATGCCATTGAAGAAATATATAAATGCTGCAATTTGTTTTATTGGCTTTTGAAATTAATAGTAGAAATTAATCTCACCGACCACTGTGGCAACTTTTGAAAAATTCTACTCTTCTTCTTCAATCTTTGAAATTATCTGCAATCATGTGCAAAAAGTCACTAAAAGCATAATTTAATTAAAAAGTCACTAAAAGCAATCCCTCCCACTCTCACATTTACTGGGTCACAGCTTCAACAATTCGAACACAAGGATTCTACTGGTAACAACCAAAAACAAATTTTTTTCATTTTTTTGGGTTTTTAAGATGGTTTTGTCAAATGCGTATGCCAACTTTGTTTAAAAGATGTGGTTTTTTCTATTGGGTTTTGGTTCTTTGTTGTATTAATTTTGTTATGTCCTATGTTTTTCTATTGTAATGATGACTTGGTTCAGTAATAAGTTTATGTTGGTATCAATGTTATTAATATGTCTCATAATATGGCAGAAATGTGAAAATTGCACACAATTCAGATTGTACTAATGTGATTTGTGTGGTTGTTCAGTACTCATTTTGTTGTATGTTAACTCATATCAGATGGTTGGGAAAAGAGTTGGGAGCAAGGTGTGACCCCATCGAATTTAGGACAACCGACACCAATTCTTTTACATCTTCATTAGACAGGAGCTCTTCCCAAGCTTTAGTCTCTGGTTGTGGCAGTGTAAGTTTCATGGTTCATTCTTACTCACAAGATATTACTTTTTGACATATTAATTCAATTTCTTATATATTTATGCAAGTTTTGAGTCCTCTGCATGTCAAAATTTTGTATCTGTTTCCTTTTTCTTGGTTTTCTATGTGTAGGATAGAATGGTAGAGAAGAAGATTAGTCTCTTGAGGATCCATCGTCAATGACTAGTTGGATAAATGATCCTGTAGAAAATCTCCACGTGATCCATGTTTGATGAAATTATAATTTGAAGAGAAAAATAATGACAATAATTATAATCATTATTGTTCAATGGTCATTAAACAATAATGATTAAATCTCTCTACAATCGAGTATGAAGTTGAAGCAAAATTCAGTTGTTAAATGAATTCCTGATGCAATTATTCTGATTGTATCAAAAATCAATCACTTGGTATCTTTCCTCCTTCCTCCTTTCTCACTCATGGAATTTTAACTACTACTTGATCAAGCATTACTATAAAGGGCACAAGGTGTAGGGTATATCTTTCCTCCCACTTTACCTTGTCTTAATATTACGTTATTTATGTGCTGTTCCTATACCTTTATCTGTTCGCTAGCATTTAATTTTGCTATTGTGGCCAACAACAAATTGCTCAAATATGGCAGGGTTATGATGTAGCGGCAATTGCATGCCCTAAACACTACGTTGTTGGATTGGATATATCAGACATTGCCATTAAGAAAGCAGACTAAGCAGTGGAGGTAAGAGCAGTTGGTCAGAAAATTCTGACATCAATAAGGCTTGTGATCTCTTATAAAGAAAGGACACCCGAAAGTTTTTACTTATGGTGATGATACTATTGAATCATTAAAAAAATCATGCATGTGGCTATGATGATGATATAATTGAATCATTAAAATTGAATCGCCCAAGTTTATTTGGCCATTACTGTCTAATTTATCAACTTGTTGGAATGCCTCCTTAAACTAGTTGTTATTTAGCATTTCTGAATTGGATTAGGAACAATAGCTGGGTTACCCCAGCTTTTCTTTTTTTTGTTAAGGACAGGGATTAGATGCATTGCACTTGTGATCTCTGTTAAATTGGATTAGGTACTATAACAGGGTTGTTCAAATTTCTGAAAAACATGCCATTATTCATTTTCATATTAAAATTGACGGTTGGGAAATTTATGTTATAGAAGACTTTAGAGCACTGTAAAGTCCAATTCCAATGAGGATCATTTGCAAACGTCTTGCGTTGGGTCACCTAGACTGACAGAAAGTTGAACCTGATAGATTTAGTTACTAGTTCATAAGAAGCTGGTATTTTTGTGACTATAACTTGTGATAAGTCATGGAATCTAATTTGGTTAACAGTATAAAGAGGTGTCCTAGTACAGGTTTTCATCTATTTCCTTACTTCTCATTTTAATAGTCTGTTCTAATGTTAATGCAGTTGTCTTTCTCATTACCGAATGCAAGTTGTTTTTAACTTCTTAAAGGAGGACTTTTTCACTTGGAGTGCAATTGAATTGTTTGATCTCATTCTCGATTATATGTGAGTTGGCATGAATAGTGGTTTAGTTGTCCATGAGAAGAATCTATATATGATCACATTTTAGCAGAGAATTTACAGGTTCTTTTGTGCCATTGAACCAGACATGAGGTTGGCTTGGGCACAGCGAATTCGTGATATATTGAAACCTGGTGGAGAGCTCATAACACTAATGTTTCCAATAATGATCTTAATTCCTCATTAATTTTTCCAAAAGTTAAAGCTAATATGGTGTGAATGGCATACACAGCCCATACTCCACTCTCTCCTGGTCCGGTACCAAATTGAATACTTCATTGCCCTTAAAATTCTATGGATACAGGGATTTTGTGAAATAGTAGATTTGCCAGAGTGGTTGGGCAACCTTTCCTCTCTTCAAGAGCTGTTCATTGTGAGTTGCAAGTACTTGGTGCATCTTCCCACCGATGAAGCCTTGCAATGATGCCTCACCAAATTGAAAACGCTGATGATTTATGAATGCCCTGAATTGAGCATTCACAGTCCAAGATTGACCCCATTCCATTTGTCAAAGTCCAGGATGATGGGTAAGTTTACTCATACAATTCATCACTGTCAGAGCCTTCTTTATGTCCACATACTCATTATTTTGCTCAGCATTTTGATACTGTAAGAGTTCATGTAGTTTCATTGTCCATGTTCCTTTGATTAAGATAAAACTTTGGTACATCTTGTTCTAAGGTCAAAATCATTTAAAATTGGTATGTTCTCTCAAACCTTTTGTTTGTTGTTTCGCTTGAAGTTGACTAGCTATTCATGATTTGTTCTCTACTCTGCTTATTCTTGGGTTAATGATATCCAAAGAGTTTTATGTCAAACCATTAATTCATATTTATTTAACATATTTTGCTGCATAGCTTTTGTGTATCTTTAAATTTTAGCTCTATTTTATTGTGGTTCTTCCATTATGGTTGGATTTCTTTTTGCATATCAAATATTTCTCAGAAACTAAGAAAGTTTTTAGGATTTCATTTGAATTATTACATCCAATTATGTTTTCATATTCTTTATTAATATTCAACTCTGATCTGGTTGTTACAGTTGCACTATCTTCATTGAAACTGTTGCAATACTAAAGTTTCTGTATAAGTGAGGAAGATTTTAGAATTTTTTTTTTTTATAGAACCAAATACTTTCAAGCTAAAACTGGAAGGTCATTTCAACTCCAATTTTGATGAAATTTCCTAACAAAGAGAGCCTCTTGTTGACCGGTGATTGTTGTTACTTGAAATTCCTCTCCATTTGCTCAGATGCTAAAGCCTAGTTGGTGGGATCTTTTCTTGTTTTTACAGTTGGTATCTTAGTGTGACGAATGTTTGTTGTAATCCAAGACTGACATGTTTTTGTTGTCTTTGTAGCCAATAGCTTTTGTTTTAGAGAAGATTGTTGTAAACCCATATTCTATAGTAGAAGATTTTACTGGACTAAGTCCCGTGGTTTTCTCCTTCTCATTGAAGGGTTTTCCACGTAAAAATTTGGTGTCTTGATTATGAATTGTTGCTGAATTTTTTATTTATATTTGTTATTGTGCTTTACTAATTTATTTGAAATATCCATTAAATTTGCACACAGAAGGAAAAAGGTAATAATTCTGTGTTGAATTAATTGGCTATCATTATCCATATGCAGTATAGGAAATATTTTTCAACCAACTGCAAGAGGAAATATTTTTTTAAAAATGTCTTACTGCGTTCACTTCAATGTCACCCCTCCATGCCTCCATTTGAATTTTGAGTTACCATTTTGTTTGCATTTGAAAGATAAACTTATAAAAGGATCATTAGAACTTTTGGCTGCCATGATGTAGGCAACTGAACAAGGACTCTGTGTGTTATCATAATGCATGCTTCTTGGTGAAGGGTTTTGAAAAGGATCTATGGTTCACTCAAATGTGCGAAGGAAGGCGTTAACTAATTGCAAAGTACAAAGGCAGTAATTGAGAAAATGTGAACCTAGAGTAGTGGGAATCGTTGTTGTTTATGACTTTGTTCCATTTCCATCTGAATAAAGACGCATACTTTGCCTTCGTTTCATTCCTTCTTTCTTTCTTTTTCTGTCAAGGCAAAGAGTTTTGCTAAGGGGTGTTTTATTTTTGGGCTATATAACATTTAAAACAGGCCAAAGCCCACCAGCCCATTCTACAACAATAACTCAGACCCACGACCAAGTGGGCATACGCGCAGATATGTAGTCATATTCAATACCAAAAGTGAACCGCTCTGTTCCTAGGTAACAGAAATCCAATCGGTTTTGGTCCTATACTCCTATCCCAGTCTCACCTAGCTGTGTTCTGCTGCTTAGTGCGATGGGAATTTGGTACTTTCCAAAGTGGACTCGAAGACCCAACAAAACTTTTTTAAGTCCGCAGCTGCCCTCTCATTTGGATTTGGTTGAGCCCAATTGTCCCTATCCCAGATTATTAGGTTCCTTCCATCCTTAACCCAACTCAACAAAAATTCCAAAGTTGGGCCAGAATTCCCCATCATGGTCTGGTACCCATAAAAGAGAAAAACAAACCAGAGAAACATTTCAAGGATTACATAGAGAATTCGTCTATGCTGTTTTGAGGTAACAGTGAATAGATGTATTGGACAATTTTATTTAGATGACCAATTATCAATGCTAGCTTAATTTAATTCCCCCAATTTGAGGCAAACACAGATTACCTTAACGTTGTCTTTCCTTACTCTTGCAGGTCCAAAATTCAGGCTTGATAGAAGATCAATCCATTGAAGCTCTTGAAGTGGATTTTACAAACAAGTTTATTGGAGGTGGTCCTTTAGATAGAGGTTATGTCAGTTGGAAGACAGGGCTGAGGTTGTCAACTCAATAACTTGCATCAAAGGTGGCTATCCAGGATGTTACTCAATACTTCTTTGAAATGAAGAAGAAAAAAAAGGTAGGACTAGCTAGGAAGTCTAGAGATTGTGTATGATGATGTGTTTGTCAATTCCACAGTTCCTTTTCATCATAGATGAGTAGAGGAGAAGGGTGGCAATCTTAATCCTGAATATTTCTTATCCCTTCATGCCACTACTCTGCACTTATAGAGTTGTACATTGTTCTACCTTTGAAAAAGAGGACAAGGTTTTTTTTTTTCCTTTAAAATTTCGCGGTCATGCAAAATGTTCTATGCAATGTACATATAATATTTAAGTTATTTCATATTTAGTACTTCCATAAACCTCTCTATCTTGTACAGAAGTGTATGGTTTTCCCTGTTAACAATATAAAGAGAGAGAGAATGACTGAATAGTCAGTATAATATTGTGTATCAAACAATGTACAAAAGAGAGCCTTTATATAGGCTAGGTATGTGTGCAGTACAAGTAATAGAAGTATAGTACAAGTAAAATACTAGGCTAAACCTAATGGGCTAATCTATACATTAAGCTAAGCCCAATGGGCTAATCTATACACTAACATCCCCCCTCAAACTCGAGGTGGCAAGGAAGAAGCCAACTGGAGTTTGGATATAAGATCTCGAAGACGACCAGGTGGGTGAGACTTAGTGAAGATATCAGCAGGCTGGTCAGCAGATGAGATGGAGAATAACTTGAGATTGCCTTTCTTGAGATGCTGGCGAGTAATGTGGCAGTCGATCTCAATGTGCTTGGTGCGTTCATGGAAGACATCATTATGAGCAATGTAGATAGCACTACGATTGTCACAATAAAGAGGAGTAGCAGTGGGCTGTGGAGCATCCATGTCAGCCAAGAGCCAGCGAAGCCAGACAAGCTCGCAGGTGGTGTCGGCAAGGGCACGATACTCAGCCTCAGTACTTGAACGGGAAACAACATCCTGCTTTTTGCTACGCCATGAGACAAGAGAAGTACCTAATAGGAAACAGAAACCTGTGATAGAGCATCGATCAGTCGGATCACCGGCCCAGTCCGCATCTGAATAAGCATGAAGCTCAAGAGAAGACCGAGAGGAGTAGTGTAGACCATGATAAAGTGTACCCTTGACATATCGGAGAATCCGAAGAACAGCAGCATAGTGGACAGAACGAGGGGCATCCATGAATTTACTAACCATACCCACGGCATGTGAAATATCTGGACGAGTAACAGTGAGATAGATCAGACTACCAACTAACTGACGATAGCGAGTAGCATCAGATAGAGGTTCACCATCCAAGGGTGTGAGCTTGGCATTGTATTCCAAAGGAGTGGAAACAGTCTTGTTGTCAGTGATGCCGGCTTTGGAGAGAAGATCAGAAGCATATTTAGCTTGGGAAAGATAGTATCCATCAGAGGATGAGGTAACCTCAAGCCCAAGAAAATAGCTGAGAGTGCCCAAATCTTTCATCTCAAAATGCTGACTAAGGAAGTGCTGGAGAGAGCGGATACCTGCAGAATCATCTCCAGTAATAATCATATCATCAACATAGAGAAGAATAAGAGTGATACCAGCAGAGGATCTTCGGACGAAGAGAGCAGTGTCATGAGGACTCGAAGTGAAACCCTGCTGAGCAACAACTGGGCTGAACTTTTCAAACCAAGCTCGAGGAGCCTGCTTGAGGCCATAAAGAGCACGGCGAAGGCGACAAACTTGACTGCCTGAATGTGGATAGCCAGGGGGTGGTTGCATGTACACTTCTTCTTGAAGGTCACCATTGAGGAAAGCATTCTTCACATCCATTTGATAAAGAGGCCAACGGCGAACAGCAGCCACAACAATGAGACATCTGACAGATGTAAGGCGAGCAACAGGAGCAAATGTTTCCTCATAGTCAATGCCATACTCTTGGGTAAAGCCCTTGGCAACTAGGCGAGCCTTGAATCGTTCAACAGATCCATCAGCCTTGGTCTTGATCTTGTAAACCCATCTACAACCTACTACAGACTGACCAGGAGGCAAATCAACCATATCCCAAGTGTGATTTTTATGAAGGGCATCTAGTTCATCATTCATAGCTTGCTGCCAAAGAGGGTCAGTATGGGCCTCACGATAGGTGTGAGGTTCATAGAGGGTGGCAAGGGCAAAAGAGCAGTGATAATCAGAGAGATAAGGGGGAGGAATGCTTACCCGAGTGGAACGACGAAGTTCAGGACCATCAGGAGACTCAGGAGAGGGTGGTGCCACAGGATCCGAGACAGGCAGGTCATATGCCGGAGACAGAACCGGAGATGAGTCGTCTGGAGAGGCAGCCGATGTTGAAGAATCCTCCACAAGTTCAGGATAGAGAGGGAGGAAAAGATCAGTAAAAATAGGAGACTCAGAGGAAGAGGATGTAGAAAACTGCTAAAGACTCGTAAAAGGACGATGTTCCCAAAACTCAACATGACGAGAGACACGAAGACGATGAGAAATGGGATCATAGCAGCGAAACCCCTTTTGAGATACACCATAACCAAGGAAACAACAGAGACGAGCACGAGGTTGGAGCTTTGTTCGTTCATGAGGAGGAAGAGAGACAAAGCAAGCACAACCAAAAACCCGAAAAGAGGAGTAGTCAGGGGTTTGACCATAGAGAAGCTCAAATGGTGATTTGTTGTGTGTAGTTGGTGAAGGGATACGATTAATGGTGTATACAGCAGTGAGTGCAGCCTCACCCCAAAAGCGCTCAGGAAGAGAGGCAAAAATGAGAAGGGTGCGGACAACATCAAGAATATGACGATGTTTTCGTTCTGCACGACCATTTTGTTGAGAGGTGTAAGGACAAGACCGCTGAGTAAGTGTACCATGATTGTTTAAAAAGGATAGGAAAGATTTATCATTATATTCTTGAGCATTATCTGATCGAAAAACTTTGACGGTGCGATTGAACTGTGTTTGAATCATTTTATGAAATGTTTGGTAAATAGACATAAGTTCAGACCTATGATGAAGCAGATAAATCCAAGTATATCGAGAAAAATCATCCACAAATATGACAAAATATCTAGATCCCCCCTCAGTAGGAACAGGTGCAGGACCCCAAATATCAGAATGTATAAGATCAAAGGGTGCAGAAGAAAATGAGTCACTATTATTAAAGGGTAATTTTGTTTGTTTACCAAAATGACAGGAAGTACAATCAAATTTTTGAAACTGAACTGAACCTAAATGACCTTGAGAAGCTAACAACTGAAGACGAGATAAGGATGGATGACCAAGACGAGCATGCCATAGATCAGGTGAGGAGGTGGTAGTGGTAGCAGCTGCAGAAACAACTTGTGAAGGAATCTTCAAGTCACGAACCTCAAACATGCGACCAACCTTACGGCCTGTCCCAAGCACTTGACCTGTCCGGGGATCCTGCACATCCACACCATGATTAGTAAAGAGAAGATCTACACCTAATTCACAAAGTTGACCAACAGAAAGCAAATTGAGGGATAACTTTGGGATATGAAAAGTGTCACTAAGGGATAAACAAGGAGAAGAGATTGTTCCTTTATGACTAACAGGCATAGGAGTTCCATCAGCAGTGTAAATGGTGATTGGATGTTCTAAGGGTGCCTTATCAGAAAATTGGGATTCATCAGGAGTCATATGGTTACAACATGCAGTATCAAAAAACCAAGGTTGTTTACCTGAGGTGACAGAAAGGGCAGTGGAAGTGCGGGATAAAACCTGTTGAACAACTGCCTCAATATCAGCCGTAGTAAGTGAGGAAGTCAAAGATGGACCTGTAGGAACCGATGGATCTGAAGGACATACAGCAGCTGCCCGAGGAAGAGAAGCTTTATTGTGCTCTTGCACAAATTTCTGCAGTTTGCGACAAACTGAGATGTCATGGCCTTTAGCACGGCAAAACTCACAACGAGTACCTTTGGAAGACTGAGAGGTGGGACGCCCAGAGTTTATCCGTGGAGGAGCAGTGAATGCAGCAATGGGAGGCTGTGGAGATGGTGTAGCCAATACATGATCAGATGATGACATGTGATAAGCAGGCCGACGGTTTTCCTCAGAGATGAGCTCCTTCACTGCAGCATCAAGAGAAGGAGTAGGAAACCGGCTAAGCAGAGAAGCCCTAGTAGGCTCAAAATCCTCACGCAAACCCATCATGAAGTGCATAAATTTACGGCGATCTCGATATTTGGCAAAGAGCTCAATGTCCTTAGAACACACTAGTGGAGGATCTGCAGCAGAGAGTTGTTCCCACATGGTAGAAGTCTGAGAATAAAAATCAGAAATGGACTGACCTGTCTCTTGTCGCATTTGATAAAGTTTTGATTCAATGTGGAACTCTAAGCTTGAATCATTAGTACAATTATAGCGATCAGCCAAAAACTTCCAAGCAGCCTCAGCAGTCTCAAGACGAGGAAGAAGATTATGAATGGAGGGAATAGAGGTATTAATAAACCAAGACAAGATCTTACATTGAATACTCTCCCATTCCTCTAGGCGATCTTCATAATCATCTGTTGTAACAGTAGTCGTGGAAGACTCTTCAGCGGCTATGACTTTGGACTTAGGGTTTGGTACTGGCTTAGGAATTGAACCAGTCACATATCTCCACAGTTTACGACCCTTGAGAAAAACAGTCATATTCTGAGACCATGCATGATAGCTAGTAGGACCATCCAACATAATGGTGATCGGACGTATGATGTCGCGTTCATTTTGTTGAGCCATAATGAAGAAAATGACCCAAAAATGATATTTAGAGACCTCAAATGCAGAAACGGAGCCCAAAATCGGAATCTACGTGAAAAACTGAGCAAGACAGGTCCTGTTGAAAAATTTTGACCACGGTCAAAGTCAACGGTCAAAGTCAAAGTCAACTGTCAAAGTCAACGATCAATGGTCAACGGTCAACGGTCAACTGCTGATGCTGAGGTGGATGCTGACGCAGGACGATGACGTGGGATGATGACGTCACCTTAGGGCTGACGTGGCAGTCCGTGAAACGGAGCAGGGCGCGTGAGGCGCGTGGAGGCGCGTGGATGCGCGTGGCCGACGCGTGTATGGCGCGTGAAGCGCGTGGAGGGAGCGTGACCGGCGCGTGAAGCACGTGGAGGGAGCGTGACCGGCGCGTGAAGCGCGTGGAAGGTATAGACGGCGCGTGGCGGCGCGTGGAGGCGCGTGGCGGCTCGTGCTGGTGAGGCAGAAACTTCTGGCGGCGCGTGGGAGCGCGTGAAGGGCTGTTTCTGGCAGATTTTTGTTGGGTTTTGCTCGGGACTGTCAGATCTGTCAAGGTATGCCTTTACTTTGGCGGTTTGATCAACAAATTGACGAAATCCGAGTGTTTTAGGGTTGTGGGCGTGACGGCGGTGACTCGCTTCTGACAGTGACTACCGGATGAAGGTGAGGGCAGCGGAATAACGCCGGAGATGTCCACTGGAACCAGAAAATCAGAGGAAAGGCTCTGATACCATGTTAACAATATAAAGAGAGAGATAATGACTGAATAGTCAGTATAATATTGTGTATCAAACAATGTACAAAAGAGAGCCTTTATATAGGCTAGGTATGTGTGCAGTACAAGTAATAGAAGTATAGTACAAGTAAAATACTAGGCTAAACCTAATGGGCTAATCTATACACTAACATTCCCTTTGAATTCTGGTTGAAGAGATTATATATTTTCCCCTGTTGGTTTAAAGCAGTGGCAAATATAATTTTGTAATATGCACTGCAGTAATTGGTTTTCAGAGCTTGTGAATCAGGTCCTGCACATGTTACATGGATAGGCTTCACCATATCATGTTCAGGTCCTCTAAAATTTGCTGTCATTTGATATTTGTTGAAGTCTGCAATTGTGTAAAAAAAAACGGATGCAATTCATCAGGTTCGGCTCCTCTTCAGTTATTATTTCTCCCATTATCTCCAGTTTTAAAACGGATGCAATTCATCTGGCAAGACCGAATCTAAGGATCATTTATATTTCACAAAGACTCTATTTTGTTCAAGGGCAGTTAATTACCCAACAACAACACATTTGCCGCTCTCCTTGAGTCCTTCCATCATCTCCTTCCCACTAAAATCCTTTAACATCGCTCTCTATCTCTTTTAGATTTTTGCTACAGCTTCAACATCACCCTTGCATAGTATTTCTCTAAGATAGGCGACCAACCTATTGGAGAGAACGCTTGCATCGTGTATTCTTCCGAAAGGGAGAAATTTTGCGCAGATGTGATTGAAGAAATTAATCTGCTTATCAATCCCAAAGAAGTCATTTCTTGCTAAAGCTGGAGCTCTTTTTTGAGTTTGTGTTATATTGTTAATGATTTCCATAGAAAATGAAAAGATAGTGGTGGAGCTGTAGTACAGCAATTGTATTGAAAGCTTCCTTTCTCTGATTAAAATGTACTACCCTTGGGGACTAAGTTGAGCAACTTGTGAAGAGAAGCAACAATAACCCTTGAAAAGCTGTGAGGGTGTTTGTGAAAATGATTAGGCAGGTGGTAGCTTGTTTTTTTTGTAAAAGTACCTCACCAAGGGCATCATTTTGTCTGCAACCACTCATTTTTTGCATGCCTCTTAAGCCGTTGAAAGAAGAATACAGTACTTTCTATAGAGTGGTCAGGCAAGTTACAAAATGCTTTGATGGACCTGGTCTTGTGTTTGCTATTTTGCAACTTTTTGTTCTATGGTTGGGCTGTAGGGTCATTTTTGTTGGGTGAATGCAAGGCATGTTTCTGTATTTGCTGCTCATGTAACCATTGTATATTATCTTGATTAATGAAATTTTTTTGTTCACCAAAATTTTTTTGTTGGAATTTAGTACAAATGGGGTCTCTATAATTTTTTCTTCTTTGAGAAAATTTTCCCTAGGCAGTATTTGTGTCCTTGCATGAGATATTATAGAATAGGTATAAAAATATTAATTGCAGGAAATTTTCGTGGGGTAATTTGACAAAATTTGTTTGCTTCTAGAGTTGCAAATGCATCAGATTTTGTGTTTGAATCTTGCAATTTCTTCATAGTGCCTCTCTAAAGTCATTGCTATGACAGTGATGTTGTATTTGCTTTCCTTTTTCAGTGCAAGCCTTGGGGAATACGTAGAGTTGCCAATCAGAATATGAAATGAAAACTTCAAAATTGTAATTTAATTATATTTGTTTTCCTCTTGCACTTTGATCTTTTATTTATTTATTTATTTGGATTTGCTTTCAATTTGATTCATCAATTTTGATACATTATAGATGCTGATAGAGAGAAGTTGTCAAGGTCAGATGGAAAATTTGCTCAGTGCTTGAGCAAAATCTTAGACGTTTATTTCTCATATCACCATAATGCATACAATATAAAAGGTTGGTTTATTATTAAAAGAGTTGATAGGTAATTGTATAATTTACTGATGCTAGTTTTTGTCATGATTATGGAGTTTATCTTCATGATCCAGCAACCATGCTTGCAGCTATTGATCCTTCACGTATGACTTACACAGGGGGTGTGGTTAGAGTCCAGACATGTGGCATCATTAAGGGACTAACAATATTATACAACAAACAGAAGATATAGGACTTTTGGAAACCTAAAATCAGCAGATGCAACTGCTTGATTTTTGGTTCCTTACTTCCTTTGCAGACCAAATAGGCTGAAATGAGTTGGTTTTTTTATTTGTGTTGCAGGATCCCATTCCTGTATCAGATAATGGGGTTCTAACCATAATCATGAATTTTATGATTAAAACAGTGTAGAGTTAAAGAGTGTTTCCCAGTATCCTGAAATTTTTGTATAGAAAAAAGTTCTTTTAAAAAAATGGTTAAATAGTCATTAATTTTTTTTTTTTTTAAAAAGAGAGAGAGAGAGAGAGAGGGACAAAGCTATTGTGCTCCGACTGACTCATTTGTACTTTCTATGCAATGAACCAGGTTTGGTGAACTCACTGAATGGACTGATAAACCCACAGTGAAGGTTGCAGTCGCTGCTGATGCTTCCGCTCTAGTCAAATAGCTCCCACATAACAAGGGTCGAGCACTTGATGTTTTTCTGTTAATGTACTTCGAATAGGGGAATCTAATTTGGTCACTGCCTCAGTCTTGATGCTGTATGGTATTATAGAAAATAACAAGATTGTAATTTTCTTTTTCTTGAATAAATAAACTCCTGGTGTAACTAGTAACAACTATTGAAATCCAATAAATATTTTCTGGGAAAGCTGAAATGATCCAAAACTGCAAAAAGATAATAATGTTGTACCAAGATGAAAGGAGGCTGACCTTAGGTGGTTTTGATACACCATGGATGAGGTTTTAGATGAAAATTTTGCGTTTTAGCCATTTATGTTATTTGCATTATTATGATAAACATGAAAAAGATATTGCATTACCTTTATTTTTGCGTCTTTTAATATTTAATAGGATATTTCTATGTCTTTGTTACGTGCAAATATACACAAGAAAAAACGTACATATGCGGAAGCATATAGATGCAGATAGACATGTATGGGTAGCTATCAACCTATAGGTCTTTTGTTTGGTTGTGTCAATGTGTAGCTATCAACCTAGAGGTTTTCTCTAAGCAAGATGGAGGCAGTGGAGGCGCAGAGGGAAAGATATAAAGAGTATCAGATACTGGCGCTAAACTATTGAGTGAAAAAAAAAAAAAAAAAAAAGAAGAAGGAAGTGCGGGAAAAACATTTTGTTTTGTGAGCAGTTTTGACTTGATGATCAGTCAAAAATAGTCGGTCAAAAATATTAATTGAAAATTTAAATAAACCATCTCGTAAACCATATGCAAAAACACGCATTGTATTTTTATGAAAACTAAATATTTCATAATTCATACTCCATCTCTCATAGTCTCATATCCCGTCACTCAAAAAAAAAAAAAAACTCTCATATTCCATTTTCCCTTCATCTCTCTCTCTCTCTCTCTCTCTCTCTCTCTCTCTCTCTCTCTCTCTCTCAACACAGCTTCATCTTCCATCAAACCTTTCGCCCTTCAAAGTCACTTAAGTCACCTTCGACTTCATGACACCAACTCAAACCCTTTGAACCAGAGATCGAACACATTTATTTTCTAGTTCTCATTTGTTTGCTCACCCTTTTGAGGCTTCATCCACATGATTCCACCTCTTTCATTATCCTTGGATTTGTAATGTACTATTTCAATCTGTTGGTTTTTGTGAATCTCCTTTGACTTTTGAGATGTTTAGATTTTTTTTTTTTTTGGTTCATAGATCTTTTAATTTTTTTTTTTAGTTCATTTTTGGGACACTTGTGTTGAAAGCATCATCCGTTTGAAATTCGACTGACCATCAAAAATTAAGGTTTTTAGTTTGAAATTCGACTGACCATCAAAAATTAAGGTTTTTAGATTTTGACCATTTCAAGGTTGATAGAAAAAGTTTTGTCAATTGACATGATCAACTCAACGGGTTCACTTCAAACCCAATGACTATGGCTAAGCTCATCTAAGAAAATGCTTGCCACTTCTCTCCCTTTTTTTTTTTTTTTGATGAATTTTCTCTCCCTATTTTAAATCCCTCAGACATTTGTTTCTCATCTAATGTAGAAGCTATTATGGCCATGCATTGTTAGGGTAGCACGGTTGATTACGCCATCCCCATTTTATTCAATAAAAACAAAAAACAAAAATCAACTAAAAGTGCAACCTCATCCATAATATTAGTAGTAGGCTACTAATTGTCAAGAGTTTAAACACACAAGAGTTATGATGTTTTATTGATATAATCATGGTAAAATCAATGTACGTTTGATCCAAGTTTTATTTTAGTCCCTTTTTCAAACCCAAAGACTATGGCTAAGCTCATCTAAGAAAACGGTTGCCGCTTCTCTCCCTTTTTTTTTTTTTGATGAATTTTCTCTCCCTATTTTAAGTCCCTCAGACATTTGTTTCTCATCTAATGTAGAAGCTACTATGGCCATGCATTGTTAGGGTAGCACGGTTGATCACGCCATCCCCATTTTATTCAATAAAAACAAAAAAAATCAACTAAAAGCGCAACCTCATCCATAATATTACTAGTAGGCTACTAATTGTCAAGATTTTAAACACACAAGAGTTATGATGTTTTATTGATGTAATCATGGTAAAATCAATGTACGTTTGATCCAAGTTTTATTTTAGTCCCTTTTTTTCTTAGAGTTCATATTTAGTCCCCAAAAGTTTCAGATCACAACAATTTTTTCCTTCCATTAATTTTGTTCATTTTTAGTCCTAAAAAAATCTTATTTTATATCACCTATTGTAAAAAAAATTGGGTGTATCCAAAGTCCCAAACCAAATGAAAAATAAATCATAGCTCCGGTCAATTCAATAAAGCAATCTCTTGTTGTAAAATAAAATACTTGGCTTAGAATCCCGTCTAAGCACCCATACTAAAAACTATTTGAATTTTTTTTTTTTTTTTTTTCCTTGGTCGAGAATCAAACTACTTGAAGTTTTTTAAGTTGGTTCCTAATTATCCTATCATATATTATCTGAAATAAATAAAATAAAATAATAAAAAAAAAAAAACAAAAGAAGGGTCATAAATATATTTTGCTTATTTTTTCTCTTACCTTCTCATTTCACAGCAACAGGCCAAGGGCACAAAAAAGTCTTCAATGTTCAAACATAAAAATAAACATGGGGCTTGAAGCAGTAAAGTGACGTGAGACTTCAGACTCGAGAGTGAGACCACTGTGAGAGTCTGAAGCTCCAGCTACCATCTTCCTTAATGCAATTGTCTTCTTTATCCCTTTACATACACCGATACACCCACCTCACTTTTTTCCATGTACTCCATATTAATTTAATAAATCACCACCAATCCTTGTCAATACTCAATACCATTATTAATAACAACCTATCAATCAATTTGTGTACCAGTTCTATTTGATTCTCAGATGCCATGGCAGCTCAGCCAAAGAAGATCATCATTGATACTGACCCTGGTATTGGTAAGTCACCTTATCTCTTTTCATTCAATCCCATTTTCTTCAAAGTTTGTTTCTTTGGACCTTGTTGTATCTGGGTATCCGAGATTTCTACATTTCATTGTGTTTATCTGCATATTTTAGATTAAAAAAAAGAAGTCAATGACTCCATGTATATTTAACAATTTCATATCAAAGAAGTCATGCTCTGCTCTGTTTGGTTGCTGAGAAAATGGAGCAGCCGGGTATGAATTGGAATTCTAATCAAATCATAGACCTTTTCATCATATGGGAACCCAGGAAACCACATAGAATTTCAGGGGTTCGTTTACTTTTATCAATTCACTCTGTATTCCACCGGAGAGTCTCAGAGTAAAAAAATTGTCTGCAAATTCTAATAAAAATCTTGGGACTTTTATACTAAAAAGCACAGACACAACACGGGACGGGACACTGTAATTCTGGACAAATTAGGACACTACATATAGTAATTCAGTCAATGATTATCTGCATATTTTAAACCGTAGATCAGTCAATGATTCCATGAAATTCAGCAATTTCATATCAAAGAAGTCATGCCTGCTGCTCTGTTTGGTTGTTGGGTGCAGCAGCAGAGTATGACTTGGAATTTTAATAAAATCAGTGACTTTACATCATATGGGAACCACATAGATTCATTCAGTTCGGCAACTGGCTTAATGCGTTCAGTTCCAATTAATGGTTTTTTTTTTTTTTTTTTTTTAGCAATTCACTCTGTACCAACGAAGAGTGGTCCTGATTTCTTGTAATCTTATTTCTGAGAGTGAAATTGTCCGAAAATTTTAATAATTCTTTGGACTTTTATGCTAAAAAGCACAGACACGGACACAAGGGACACTGCAATTCTTGAAAAATTCGGTAGGGATACAACAATTAATTGATTAATATATGTGTGTGTGTGTGTGTGTGTGTGTGTATCTCTCTTTTTTTTTAGGCATATTCTATGTTTTCAATATAAATAACAACTATCGAAATCTTCTGAAACTTATCTAAAATCAAAGGAATTTTTTTAATAAGAAAATATATATTCTCCTCCCCACACATTGAGGACATGCATGAGAGTGTCTCCATCATGTCCACACGCTGTGCTTCCATATGGGAACTCAGAAAACAAAATTGCTCTACCAGAATTTGCAACTGTCTCAATGGCTTTCATTCATATATATGTTATTTTATTTATCATCTTTCTGACATTATGTGAGTTGATGATGAATACAGATGATGCCATGGCAATTTTTGTGGCATTACGGTCACCGGAGGCGGAGGTGATTGGACTTACAACTATATATGGGAATGTTTATACAACCCTGGCCACAAGAAATGCGTTGCATTTGGTATAGCTAATGAGGTTCATTTTATATATGGCATTTTGAATCTATATGATTTATTCTTTGTATTATTCGTTATCTGAATTGGGGTTTGTTTTCAGTGTACTATTAGAATTACCTTCCCCCCCCCCCCCCCCCCCCCCCCTCTTCTTTCCTTTGAGGCTGATCGTAGTAACTCTTCCAATATGTTTGTGATGTAGCTTGAAGTTGCAGGAAGGACAGATATCCCAGTGGCTGAAGGATCTCATGTCTCAATCACTGTATGTACAGACAAAAAACCATGATCATATGTTATTGTGGCTCTTTAGATTTGTATCTTTGAACGTTTTTTTGTCTTTTTGTGATTTTTTTTTTGTTTATGTTAACTTTCAAAAAGAGGAAGGATGTGCGAAATTATACATTGATAGGACTTTTTATTAAATTATTTTTATAAAAGATAATACTGACCTATTAAAAAAAAAAAAAAGATAATAGTTTTGGTAGTTAGAAGACAAACTTGTTCTTGCATCAGGAAAATATATGGGGAGATCTATTGGGGAATTCAGGTGTGATCCTCTTATATTTTCGCAAAAAAAAAAAAAAGAAGGCTTTGAACCTATCATACTTTCCTTATGTGCTGTATGATGATTGAAAGGCTGAACTCATACTGCTCTATGATATGTGTTTAGAGTCTAGGTAGTATCATAAATGAGTAAAACTAATGAGAGGACAACCTGAGATTTCCCTTTGTTAATTTTGTAAATAGAGCAGAAAAAAAGGTTCTGTTCTTTATTTCTTTTTTCTTTGAACGATTTGTTAAAGCTTCATTTGCTGCAATAAATATGATTTTTCTTTGGAAACATCATTTAAAGCTGGTTATCTCACAGAAGAAGCTGACTTCAAGTTTTAATGATAACAGCTAAACATGTTCCAGGAGAAATTGTATTGTAGATTATGTAGTTTAGCTCACATAATTTCAACTCTGAATTTGAAGCACCATCACATTTTTATTTACATATCATTCATTTACAAGTAGACATTGGTGTATGATTTGAATTTTCTTGTTCTTCTTTATTCATTTTACAGAATGGCACAAAACTGCGCATTGCTGGTTTCGTCCATGGTTCAGATGGACTTGGCAACCAAAATTTCCCTCCACCAAAAGGAAAGCCAATTGAACAGTCAGCTGCTGATTTTCTCATTGAGCAAGCAAAACTTTATCCAGGAAAAGTCACAGTTGTGGCACTAGGCCCACTTACAAATATTGCACTGGTTAGAGTTCCTGATCATTTGGCGTGGTCTCTAATATTGAATATTATCCATTATATTTTGAATTATGTTATCTGTTGGTGTAGGCTATCCAACGAGATCCTGCATTTTCAAAGAACATTGGGCAGATTGTTCTTCTTGGTGGTGCTTTTCTAGTAAATGGGAATGTGAATCCGGCATCAGAAGCCAATGTAAGTTGCTCAAAATTTATGTATTCAGACTGTGATTTCCAACTCATAAACTCAAAATGTACATTGCTCAGTGATCTGTTCTACATGCAAGCCTACCAAACCTGCAAATGAGTTGCCTTTGTATAGCTCAATTTTTTTGCTGCCATACTTAGTAAGAGCCGGAGATAGAGAGTGTGGGTGCCTTTGTCCTGAATTTTAGAAATTCTTTTCTGATAATTTGATCTCTTCTTGAACTTATTGTTAAATTACCGATTATCCTAAAAGTTTAAGCTATTGGGATATGAACCACGTACTTCTAATACTTATCGACTATAAAGAAGCCTGGGAAACAAAGTTTATGGAGCAATCTGTGTAATTTTTCCTTGAGCAGATCTTTGATGTCTTTCACTGGTCCATTTTACTTTTCCCAACATGCTCCCCGCCCTGTGATGGTTTCCAACTCTCTCCCCCCTCTCCCTCTCTAACCCTTAAATTGGATGACCAGATTTTTGGTGATCCAGATGCTGCAGATATTGTATTCACAAGTGGAGCAGATGTAGTGGCTGTGGGCATAAATGTTACTCATCAAGTTGTCTTCACAGGTACTTTTAGCAAATTGGTATTATGCACTGTTAATCATATTTTATTGTAAGAATTAAGAAATCTTCCATCTTTTTTCTTGTAAGATGTTACCCTTTATATTTAAAAAATATACCCATGACCTTTTTATCCAGGTTATATGTTTGTTCTGCACGCCTTATAACAATGTTGTAGCTTTGTACATAGAGTTGCCAATCAGAATATGAAATGAAAAGTTAAAATTGTAATTTGATGATATTTGTTTTCCTCTTTCGCTTTGATCTTTTGTTTTTGTCATTTGGATTTGCTTTGAATTTGATTCATCAATTTTGATACATTATGAATGCTGATAGAGAGAAGTTGTCAAGGTCAGATGGAAAATTTGCTCAGTACTTGTGCAAAATCTTAGACGTGTATTTTTCATATCACCACGATGCATACAACATAAAAGGTTGGTTTATTTTTTAAAGAGTTGATGAAACTGAGTGAGTTGATAGGTAATTGTTTAATTTACTGATGCTAGTTTTTGTCTTCATGTAGGAGTTTATCTTCATGATCCAGCAACCATGCTTGCAGCTGTTGAGCCTTCACTTATGACTTACACAGAGGGTGTGGTTAGAGTCCAGACAAGTGGCATCACTAAGGGACTAACAATATTATACAACAAACAGAAGAGGTAGGACTTTTGGACACCTAAATTCAGCAGATGCAGCGGCTTGATTTTTGGTTCCGTACTTCCTTTGCAGACCACATAGTCTGAATTGAGTTAGTTTTTTATTATTATTTTGTGTTGCATTTGGATCCCATTCCTGTATCAGATAATGGGGTTCCGACCATAATAATGAATTTTATGATTAAAACAGTGTAGAGTTAAATAGTGTTTCTCAGTATCCTGAAATTTTTGTATAGAAAAACTAACTTAAAAGAAATGGTTAGTCATTAAAAAGAAAAAAAAGAAAAGGAGAGAAAGCTATTGTGCTCTGACTGACTCATTTGTACTTTCTTTGCAATGAACCAGGTTTGGTGAAGTCACTGAATGGACTGATAAACCCACAGTGAAGGTTGCAGTCACTGCTGATGCTCCCGCTCTAGTGAAATTGGTCATGGAACGCCTTATGGACTCCTGAAGTTGTGGTTAGAATTGGCGGTTCTCAAAGATGTTCATAGCTGTTGTGATGCAACTACTAGCCTATGATTTCAATTCAGATATATTGCACATAACAATGGTCGAGCACTTGATGTTTTTCTGTTATTGTACTTCGTATAGGGGAATCTGATTTGGTCACTGCCTCAGTCTTGATGCTGTATGGTACTACAGAAAATAACAAGATTGTAATTTTTTTTTTCTTGAATAAATAAATTCCTGGTGTAACTAGTAACAACTATTGAAATCCAATAAATTTTTTCTGGTAAAGCTAAAATGATCCAAAACTGCAAAAAGATAATAATGTTGTACCAAGATGAAAGGAGGCTGTCTTTAGGTGGTTTTGATATACCAGGATGAGGTTTTAGGTGAAAATTTTGTGTTTTAGCCATTTATGTTATTTGCATTATTATGATAAACATGAAAAGGATATTGCATTACCTTTATTTTGCGTCTTTTAAATTATTTAATAGGATCATTTTTATGTATTTGTTACATGTAAATATACACAAGAAAAAACATATGTATGCGGAAGCATAGATGCAGACGGACACATGTATGGGTAGCTGTCAACCTATAGGTCTTTTTTTTGGTTGTGTCAATGTTTAGCCATTTTGATGTATTTTTTTTTATATGTTCACTCTTTTGAGTCTTTTCAACTCATCTACAATTTTCACCCACCCTTCATATTCAATTTTTATTTTAAACTAGCTTGTAACCTCATGCATATGCATGTATATACTTAAAGATATACAATAACATGAACAATATAATTTTTATGTATATAATTTAAATACTATTGATAGTCATTTTTATATTTTGTTAACTTTTTAAAAAAATTTATAAGGATATTATGAAGTATAAAATGTAAATTATCCATGTTTATTTATTATTGTGAAGCTTTTTTTTTTTTTACAAATTCATTTATTCTAAACTCTTTGGTTTTTGTACTTAATAACTCATTTGGATGAATATTTATGATGCGGTCCCACATTTGCTTCTAAAATTTAGAAATAAAGCTCTTTAATAATAAATAATTTAGGACACATGCCACAAAATTGAAACTTTAATTTGAAATTCTAATTTGAGTTTCTCTCGACTTCACCTATTAGTATATATATAGATATATAGATGAGGCATGTAACATTCCCTCATCTTTTTTTCTTTTTTTCTTTTTTGTACCACCTTCAAACTTGTCTTGATGCTAACTGGTACAATAAGAATGTTCCTACTCCAAAATGATAACTAGTAAAGTGAATTTATTCTTTATCAAATTGTGAGCATTTGTGTTCAACAAAATGAACCACTTGGGTGTTGACTAGTTTTGCCTTTGAGGCATCCTGATTTGTTTAGAGTAATCTTTCACAATTTGGCTAGTAAGACAATTTATGATACCCACTGATCAAGGTAAGTATATAATATGGAGAACATCCCTGGCATCCCTTTAAGCATACATTGTTGCCAAAAAAAAAAAATATATATATATATATATATATTTTTGGGTAAAGAGGAAATTTCATTAAAAAACTAATAAGGATTACAAAGGCGGGGGTAAACAATACCCCAAGAGCCTGCCATAAGTTGGAACTTAATACAATCTAGGGGCTGGGGATGAATAACAAAATCAAAATGGGATCGATGCCCTTCTTTCGCCAAAAGATCCGCGCAGTGGTTACCCTCATGGAGAATGTGCGAGATATGAACTTCCTCAAAAAGTAGGAGGAGGGACATGCAATCAATTAAGATGGCACTAAAGGGGTGAGTGGTGTCATGCATAGAGTAATCTGCAAAAAAGAAAAAAGAAAAAAAATTGCCGTGATGCTAACGTTAACTTCAACTAAAAGTTTACAAATATTAAGGTTTCTAGCAAGAGTAAGCCCATCACGTAGACCCCCTAGTTCTGTCGCCATGGAGTGGGTGCAACCAATCGTCCTAGTGCAACTATTAATCCATCTACCGTGAGAGTCCCGAATGATTCTGCCAACGCAAGCATCTCTTGGATTGTTTCAAACCGAGCCATCGGTATTAAGCTTAAAGAAGCCATGGGTAGGTGGGGTCCAGCCGATATGCATGGTGGTCTTAGTGATGGTGTCGTGCTTAGCAGGGAGGATGAAATGGAAGTCGGTGGAGATGGCATTGATTTTTTTGAGGATGGTGTGACTGTCGAACTAGAAAGCCTCCATGACCATCTTGTTTCTTGCGGACCAGATAGATCAAGTCGTAACGAGGAAAAGGACAAGCCAGGGAACGATGCCTGAGGCTGGGATATGTTGGAGGGTCGCTGTCATGCTATGAATCTAGTCAAAGGAAAATGGGGCATAAATCGTCGTGAAGAATATGCCTAGAGTGGAGGTTACTCTTGGTGGGGAGTCTATCATGGTAGGCCAGCCAAAGAAAGGTAGTGATCCTAGGTAGTGTGGGAATCTCCCAAAGCCATTTCCACGAGTAGGTTGCAAGGCTGGTAGCGGGGTTAAGAGAAATAGCGTAAGCCAACTTTGTGTGGAAAGTGCCATTTGCGAAGTAGTTCCAAGAGAGAAGATCATCTTGATCTTATGAGAGGGGTTTGGGAGTGGCACAGATAGTGTCTGCAACGTGGTGGGGTAAGATGAAAGGGAGAGTGTGAAGGGACCATTGTCGTCCCTGGGGATCCCATACATCTCTCACCCTTAAGTCGTTGCCGTCCCCGTTAAGGGGTCCATGGATAAGGCTTCTCAAAGGCCCGAAGCCTATCCAGTTGTCATGCCAGAACCGAGTGGAGTTCCTATCACATATCAACCACCTTGAACTGCTATCACAAATGCTCTTGGCTTGATAGAGGCTAGCCCGCGCATGAGAAGTTTGCTTGGAGGGAGTTGGATGAGGATATTTTCTCTTAAACATTAAGGCATGCAAACTACCTGGATGGGTTCGAATATCCCAAAGGCGTTTGGCAAGAAGTGCTTTGTTTCTATGAGTGCCTATTTTGATGCCAAGACCACCTGGGGCTTTGGGGAGGGTGACAGAGTTTCAATTCATAAGGTGGATCCTACGCTTGGTCATGGAGTCTCCCCATAAGATATTCTTGTTAATTTTGTCAATCTCTTTGCAAATCTTGGGGGGGGGGGGGGGAGAGGAGCATGGTGTTTTGTATAATATGCATGGGAATGGCAGTGGTGACTGCCGTGATAAGGGTGAGGCGGCCAACAAGGGAAAGGGCCGAAGCCTTCCAATTTGCTAGCCTAGAGCAGAGTTTATCGATAAGGAAATTGAAGGCTCTTGTATTTCACTTGCTAGTGAGGATGGGGACTCTGAGGTATTTCCCAAAGTCACTGCAAGCTCTCATACCGAGTTCACTTTTGGTAGCAATAATATTATCCAGGGAGGTAAGCTGAGAAAAGTAAATCCTGGATTTTGAGAAATTTATTGAGAGTGTTTTTGATGGTTAGACAATTTCTTTTGGTGGCCTTGGCAAAGATGAGAGAAGGTTAGGCCGTCTCTCGAAGTTTTAATCCCTGACCATGAGTGCACGTCGACCTCACAAAGGATGAGTCAGGCAAGGTATTCCATGCAAAGAATGAAGATGTAGGGAGAGAGAGGATCACCTTGTCTAATACCTCTAAAAGGGAGGAAGTAGTTCAGGCATTCTCCGTTAACTAGAACCGAAAGGCTAGAGATGGAAATGCAAGACATAATAAGCTCAATCCAGTCTGAAGGGAAATTGAAGAAGCTTAGGATATGTTTGATGAAACCCCATTAGAGTCTGTCGTAGGCTTTTTCAAGGTCGGTTTTGAGCGCCATGAGGCCTTGCTTACTCTTCGAGATAGACATGGTATGAATGAGCTCCTAGGCAAAGATGATGTTGTCGTTTACCTTACGGCCAGGGACGAAGCTGGCTTGGAAGGGGTGTATGAGGTTATCCAAGAAAGACTTTAATCTCTGAACTAGGACCTTAGTGATCGTCTTGTAGATGGTGTTGCAAAGACCGATGGGGCGATATTGATGGATGGTTTCAGGTTTGCCAACTTTCGAGATGAGGCAGATGAGGGTGGTGTTCAAGTTAGGAGGGATTTTTCTAGCTAAGAAGATGTCTTTAATGCGTGAAATTATAGAATGTCCGACAATGTTCCAAAACCTTTGGAAGAAGATAGGGTGGAAGTCGTTCGGGCCAAGGGCTTTACACGATTGAAAAGAGAAGACAGCCCTCTTAATTTCACAGTCCGTTACCGATATTGCATGGAGGACATGCGACGAGATGGGTTGGAAGTTAGGAAGGGGGTGGCAGAGATAGGAACCGAAATGGCTTCAGAGGAGTAAAGCTTAGAGAAGTGAGTAAGAATTGAGGATTTAATCTCTGTCGGATTATATGACCAATTGCCCATTGAATCTTTTAAACACCAAATTTTGTTGCGATGCCTGCGGCAAATAGTGGAAAGGTGGAAGAAGGTCGTATTTCGGTCACCCTATAAAGTCTAATCAATTCTAGACTTAAGGGCCCAAAATTCCTCTTCAAGGAGGAGAACTTGCTAGTAATCACTTGAAAGTTTTTGTTCAAGATGAAGTAGGGAGTCGCTGTGATTGAAGCAGAGAGCTTTTTGGATTCCACCTAGTCAGGCAAGAAGCCTTTTCTTCCTATGAAAAATGTTGCCAAACATGTTTCAATTCCAAGACTTGACTCGCAAAGTGAAGTCCAAGAGGGCAAGAGCAATATCATTCGGGTGAGCATTCCAAGATTCTCTGACGAGGTTTGGGAAGGAAGGATCGTTAAACTACATTGTTTCTAAGTGGAATGGGCGAGGGTCAAAGTTGAAGGTAGTAGGGTGAGTGTCGATAAGGATAGGGTGATGGTCGGAGGATGTTTGAGGGAGGTGGAGGATAGTGGTTTCATCGTAGAGAAGCTTCCATTGGGGATTGGATAGCACATGGTCAAGGCATTTCATGACCAGACCAGAACTTCTTTTGTTAGTCCAGGTAAAGCGAGAACTATTGTATCCAAGATCAAGGAGATTGTAAGAATTGATGAAATCATTAAAAATGGATAGTCGTCTGTGATTGGGAGGGGAGCAGTTGAGGCTTTCATCTTGAGCAAGAATCTCGTTGAAATCACCGGCGAGGAGCCACGACAATGGGGGGTTGAAGGTGATGGAAGAGAGCTCATTCCAAAGAATAAGATGTTTATCTAACTCCGGACTTGCGTAAATGGTAGTAAAGATCCAAGAAGATAAGGGATTAGCAGGACAAACCTGGACAAATACGTTAACGGACTGCTCAGTCACCGAAAGGATATTGAGCATGACGTTGTCCTCATTTCAAAGTACCCAAATGTCACCTCAGAATCCAGAGGTGTCAAAGCGGCACATATTATCAAAGCCCAAAGAGGAGCTGACCTCCTCGACATAATGGCCAGAAATATGGGTCTCCATGACAATTGAAATTTATGGTCTATGAGTACGACAAAGGTCGGCGAAGTTCCTTCAAATTTTTTGGCTCCCCGCTCCTTTACAATTCCATACAAAGATCTTTATTGGGGGGCTGTTAAAGTGGTTGGTTATGTGGCCATGACCGAATCTCCATTCTAGTGGTGCTGGCATCAGAAAGCTCTAAAGTTACGAGTTCATAAACAGGCAATGGATCGTGTCGCGATGAGGGGTGTTTGTGTGTGTGTTGATTGAAAGTCTGAGGCACCAGACTTGGTGGCTGACGGTTATCGCAGCAGCTGCCTCTTGACTCTCTATGAAGGGGAGGAGAATAGGCGTGCTCTCTAGGGAAAGAGTGGCAATCAAAGGTTCGCGAGTTCCTACATCATTCCTCAAGAAGGTTGGTTCGAGTGAGTCAGAGGAGTGAAGGGAGGGAGATGAGGAGAGGGCTCGTAGGTCAGGGTTGGGGTGAGAAGAGAAATTATTGGAGAGACTAGGGCTAGGTCTTGGGAGAGAGGAATTATCACCCTTCCAAATAGGGTATTCGAAGGTAAGGTTACTATCTAGGTTCCCAAGGTTCGCTTTAGTTCCTTTTCGATGTGAGTCTAGAACCAATTCGGATAGGTTTGGATCCATCTTAGAAGATGGTTCCCTATCGGCCTCAAACGACCATGGGAAAGGAAAGCCTAGTAGTTCTGTGTGCTTGTGTTGAAGAGGTTCAAAGAATGGGGAAATGGGTACATCAAGGAGGGCAGTATAAGAAAGAGGTGTAGGAATGGGGTTAGGAGGGGAAGGGAGGGGTGGTGGGTGGGGTTAACAAGGAGAGAGTGGTATAAGGTTGGCATGTTTTTCCGTTAGGGGAGGAGAGCTTTCCATTTTGGTGAAGGAGTAGGGCTTGGGGCAGACCGATGAACTGACAAAGGGGTTCTTGGAGACGTCGACACTTAAGAGAGCAAAGTGAGGAACAAAGTGGGGGAAAGGAGTAGGTTCCTTGTAGAAAGGAAGGGCAGGTTCGAGGTGAGGTTGGAGGTGATTAAGGGAAGTTTTTACAAATTTTGAAATGGTAGGGGTGGCAGGCATAGGGTGTGTTGTCTTATCATCAACGATAGGATGGACTGCAAAAGGAACTGATTGGGACTTTTGATGATGAGGGGACCCAGAGGATTTGTTATCAGCATGGGCGTGAAGGTCAAGGTTGGAAGACGTGGTTGCATGAAATCTTAGGTCCTGTTCACGTGAAGTAGGCATGTCGTGCGTGTAGCGACTCCCCGGGGGGGGGGGGGTGCATGGGGCGTGAGTGGAGGCTTGGGCTTTAGGAGGTTTGAGAGGTTGTTGATTGGAGCGGGGAGGTGACCTGGGCTTACGAGGTTTATGGCTTTTGACAATCATCCATTCTTCGAAAGGGTTGGTGTTGTTAGATTGGACGTGGGTGGGGTCGAGGTCAGGAAGGGGATGAGAAGGGGAAGAAGGTTGTAGATCATGAGGTGGAGAAGGACGTATGACCGAAGGATAGCTAGAGATTCTATGGCCCACACAGCCGCATTCGAAACAAATGGCTGAGACACCTTCGTATTGGACTAATTGGAGTAAGGATTCGATACGAATCTTGGAAGTGAAGGGGGAGTCCAAGTCAATCTGGATACATAAAAAAGCGTATCATCCTCAGATGTTATCAATGGTGGGAGTTTCTATTTTCAAAAGTGTGCCGATTGGTTTCCTATCTTGCAGAGGATAGTAATGTCGTAAAGCTCAATGGGTAGTTCGGGAGGCCCAGACAGCAGTGGTGGTGAAACGAGCTTCTAAAGGTCGAAAGCCCAGGGTCCATTATTGGACAGAGAGGAATTGTTGTCTAATGAACCAAGGGCCCTTGTTAATGACTTTCCAATAGTCCTCTTAAAGTTTGAATCTGATGAGAAAATAATCCAGGCCAAGATCAATACACTGTATGTCTCCATACAGTTTCCATATAGCTCTAATCTTGAAGTCGAGATACTTGAAATTGAGGTTCCTACCAAACGGTTTAACAATTAAAGCTGATCTCTAGAGGGCTTGAGTTCGCTGTTTCTCTTCACTGGAGAGAAGAATGACTAGAAAGTTGTCGTCGGGGTCTTCATCAATGTCGGAGCTTGGGTCCTCGTCTTACAAGTGTAGGTTTTGGAGCATATGGTTTTCCCAATCTGGGGAGAGGTGAGTGAGGGAGTCTCTATAGGACTTGATGGGGTCTTAAGGGCAAAAGTTAGTATTGGAAGATTTATGCTTCTTGGTGCTTTGAACAAGGTGGTTTGCATCTTCTGCCGAGTAAGCTGGTGAGGAAGCTGGTGGAGAGTCTTCAAAGCTCATGCTTTTTACCATTTGTTAGTTCAATTGTTTTTTGAGCTATATGTAAAAGAGTTTTCATTGTTGCCAAAATCTAACACAACCTTTTGATGTCCAAAGAAAGACTCATATTTTGTAAATTTGGACTTGGAATGTCAAATCAAAGACAACTTTTGAGCCCTGAAAGCTAGCAATAAATTTAATAATAATTAATTGCCAAAAGAGAATACTCAAAAGCTAAAAAACCAAAGCCAGCACAACTTAGAGCACTCACAACAATGAATCTAAATAGCTATATAACACCAAAACACAAAAAATGCTCTCATAGCAGTGTATGTAAAAGCTAAAATTTTTTAGCTTCAGGCTTCCGTACGAAGCTACGTTTGGCTTCGTACGGAAGGTGAAGCTAAAAGTTGGAAATATTATTTTAATTCCTACCTCTATTAAAATAATGCTTTTTTTTATTCTTTTTTTTTATTTTTTGCTAATTTTGCCCATTGCTCATCACTTGCTCTCATTCTCACCCTTTTCCTCAGCTCTCAGCAAACTCTCAAACTTTCTCAAACTCTTACCTCTCTGTCTCACCGCCGCCAACCTAACTCAAAGCTTAACGTCATCGACCCACCGAAGCTCAATGTCACCGACCCATGGGCTGACCCACTCCATCGAACTCTCAAGCTGACCCAAGCCCCAAGCTACCGATCCACGCCTCAAACCCACGCCTTTGACCCATGCCAACCTGACTCACCATTGCTGATGCTCTAACCCACCAACTCTTCCTCTCCTCTCTTAATTTCAAAGACAATCACAAAGAATCGGCAATGGAAGCATGAGCAGTTCTTCCACCACAATATTACTTTTTTCAAGATTGGGTTTTGCATATTATCAAAAACAAAAACAAAAAAAAAAAAGATTGAATTTTGTAATTGGGTTTTTTTTTTTTTTTTTGGTCGGTGTTATTTGTTTCTTCAAACTGATGGGTTAGGGTGCTTCATAGACATTTGGAGGCTTGGATCCATTGATTTTCATTTGGAGACTTTGTGGTTTTCCTTAATTTTTAATTGATGGATTGTGGGTCCTTGTAATCCAACCCTTTCTATTGGTTTTGATCAAGTGGGTAGGGAAGTTCATGTAGATATGATTGTTACATTCTTTCTTCATATTATTGAAATCTGGATGTATTGGATTTTTGGTAGTGGCTATGGGTGGTTGTTCTTGACTTGCTAGTTGTTGTTGGGTGGTTGTTCTTGGTTGGCAATGGTTGTGGATTGTGTCATTGATCAGTTTGTGGTGTTTTGTTTTGTTGTGGGATGTATTATTTTATTGTAATAGATATATTATTTTATTGTGATATTTATATTATTTTATTGTGTTGAAAGTTAAAATAGATCCACTGCTACAAGATTATTTGTAAAATGAATAAGTAAAATAGATAAAGTACCTTTTTATGGTGCCAAATAGCTAAAAAAATAGCTCTAATGTTGTGGATGCTCTTAATAGTTACATCTAGTCCCACAAGTATCTTCACCTACAAGTACGACCCATGATTTTGAAGCCTGCATTGCATTCTCTGCTTTTTCTCTCATTTGAGTGCGGGTGTTTCATTCAAGTCCTTACTCAGAACTTTTTCATTCAAAGAGAGACTGCAGTGGCAGCTCCAAGATTTGCTTTTAGGGAGATCAATAGTGTCTTGAGCTAGGATTTTGTTGTGGGGGAGTAAAAAATAAAATGATTAATTTTTTTTTTTTTTTTTGGTATATACAATTGTCATATTACATATAATAATCTAACACAGTTTTCTAAATAGTATACAATACAACTATATTGTAAAATAGTCTAAAAAATGATTAATAGTTTAAAGATCAGTAAGAAAACAACGATAGAATGCATATAAATAAATAACTAATCATAATATTTGTCAAATTAATAATAATATATTATAATCATATGTAATATCAATTAAATAAAAATATATGATAAAAAAAGATATCGTAACACACTTAAGAGTAGGTCTAAGAGTAAACGTTAAACTAAGGAAAATAAATAGTAACTTATATAAGATTTTGCTTTTGAAGTGTATAGATTTTTTAATCGCACATGTGGTCATTCTCTTGGAATTGGAGCAAGCATTAAAAGACTTTTTGGACTTGAAAAACTATAGAACACTTATCAAACTACTTAATTAGATAGAAAGAAAATATAGAAGGGAGAAAGAGAGAATGAAAAAAGAATCATAGATGTAAATACAGATCAGTTGGTTGTACAAGTGGTGTACTTTTTTGTTGATAAAGAAGTAAAGTGCAGGAAAAAAACAGTTTCATTCTACGATCAACAGTAAAGTAAGCTAGAGTTCAGAGAGAATGTTTATTTATTTTTTAACAAATGAGCAATTTTAAGAGTAGTGCTACTGACAAAACATTTATACAATAAAATCAAGATGGCAAGTTATTAAAGGTATGTAAAAAAATGATGTTAGTTATGAGTTTAAATAAAAAGTCAATTACAACTTATCACTTAACATTTATTGTAAAAATATTATGAAAATGACACTAATATGATCATACTTCAAGTTCATTTCAATTTAGTTTAAACAAAATTTAGGTTCAGTGTGTTTAAAATTAAATTTTAAGGGTCAAAACAAAAACAAAACAAAAATTCTATAATATATATATATATATATATTTTTTTTTGGGGGGCCAAAGCAGGGGGTTCATTTGAACTCCCTGGGTTGGCTGTAGAGCCGCCCTTGAGAGAGAGACACAAAATTTGCTCTTGCTCTTCTACTTTGACATTTATACTAGTTTCTTTCACCCATGAATACATATGGACATGTAGGTGTGATCATAAAGTGGACTAACAAACTTTGTACCACCACATGAAGATACAGTTGGTTATGTTAGTTTCGTATTTACAGACTTTTGGCTTATAGATATATTAAAATTCGACACAAGCAAATATAAAGATATAATTAATATTGAGTAGTTATACATTCAGTTTGTTTATTTTAATATTGGGTAAAATACAATTTTGGTCTCTAAACATTACCAAAAATTTGTTTTTTAATTTCTAAATTTTAAAAAATTCACATTTCATCCCAAAATTATTGAAAAGTTCATATTTTGTTATTAAATTATTGAAAATGTTTTATTTATGTCCTTAAACTTTACTAAAAGTTTTTTCCTTTCATCCCTAAACTATTGAAAAAGTTCTTTTTGCATCATTATTTTAGTGTTTAGTCTTTATACTATTCAAACATGAAACAACTCTTTACAAAGTTTAAGGATGAAAAAAATAACTTTTTAAAGTTTAAGAATGAAAAACAAACTTTTAGTAAAGTTTAAGGACCAAAATAGTAATTTACCCAAACCCAAACCCAGACTAAAACTTTACCCATTAAGTATAGATATTTATCCATGGATGCCAGACCCAATAAAAATACTATTTTTTTTTTCTTTTAAAAAAAATGTTGAAAACATGTTTTTCCATTGAAACCTTTTTTTAAACTAAAAATCAATCTTTCTTAATGGATGTACGAAAAGTAGATTTTTTCCACCATGGAATGTGCATGCTTGCTTGACCATGAAATCAATGCTTAACTCCATGTCAAATGCGAGCATTCGTAGTAAAGTTCTTAAAAGCTTAAAAAAAAAAAAAAACTATTTTTAGCAATTCATTCCACAAATACATAATATAACAATGGTGATATTCTTAAAAATTTTGGCAAATGAGTTACAGTAAACTGCCATCTATAGTAGTCTACTATAGCTCAAAACTGATAAAAATTAATATTAAAATAATATTTTTTTTATATTTCTTACTTTTTTTTTCAATTAAAATAACCTTTCTCTCTCCCCCTCACTATTTTCTCTCTTTTCTTCTTTCTTTCTCCGGTTCTCTCTGTTTCTTCCTTTGTATTTTCTTTCTTCTCACCAATCTTTTCTTTTTCTTCCTCTCCCCTTTCTTCCTTGAGTTGTGTGATTAGTTAAATAGTAAAATCACATGTTAGATATTAATGAGAATAATGAGTAGTTAATATATTATAGTTAACCTCATACTTATAGGATTTTAACCTTTTAAGTTAAGTGACGTCTCCAAAATTTTTAAATTTAAGTTGAACTCCAATTTTTTTTTTTTTAACTGAAACAAAATAAAAAATTGTTTGCAATGTTGTTTAACATTTACGCCTTGATGTAAAATATTTTCTGTTAAATAATTAAAAATGAAAATAAATTTAAATTGTGAGTCACTAAGAAATAAAAAATAGAAGCACAAAATGGGAGTGTTTAGTATACCATTTTAAATAACAATTCTTAATTTTTAAACAATATTATATATATTTTCATATTTTTTTACTTACATATATTTTTATATATTTTTTCAAATAATAAAATATATATTTTTAATTATATGTACCAAACACCCAAAAACTTGCTTTTGATGAAAAAAACTGACATCTTGTTTTCTCATGTTTTCGGAATACACGTTACGGACACGTTGAATCCACAACCCATCTTCTTTCGGCAAGTGACGGGTCCTACTTCTTCTAATAATTATGCCTTTTCTTTCTTTCAGGCTTCAGCCAGTGATGGGCGTGGTGGTGGGTTGAAATTTTACCACATTAATTTACATGCTCTCAGCATTTTAGCTCAAGGCTCTAGTTGGAAAGGTAAAAAAAGTAAAAAGATAAAAAATGTGAGAGGATAAAAAGGTTAGAGGGTATAAAATATTTTTTTTTTCATTTTTATTTAGTTGAGAGTAAAAAGGTGGAAGAATAAAAAAAAAATTTGAATAAATTTACTTATATACTATTCTTAAAGAATAATACTCAATTAAAACAAAAAATTGACAAATAACCACAAAAAAGAGTAATCATCTAAATTTATTAAAAAAATAAAAAAACATGTCCCAAAATAAAAATCAAGTCTTTAAAAAAAAAAAAAAATATATATATATATATATATATCACACCCAAGCCTAGAAAATCAAAAGGAAAAAAAAAAAAAAAGAGGAAAAAAAAAAAGAAAAAGGAAGAGGCAAGTTACTGCTCAAAAGAAGAAGAAGAAGAAAAAGAAAAAAAAAAAGGGAACGCAGGCCTAAAAAATCAAAAGAAAAAAAAAAAGGAATAGACAACGTTGCCCTGAAAAAAAAAAAAAAGAAAGACAACGTTACTTACTGTCTAGGGAGGAGATAGTATATCATGTTTCGGGTGTATATGCTATCTCTCTCACAACAACTGGATCTCACAACTGTGTGGGACCCAGCTGTTGTGAGAGAGATAACATACACACCCAAAGCATAATATAATTTTTTCCTAGGGAGAAGAAAAAATAAATAAATAAAGGCATGTGCACATGGATATTTTTGTCAATCAAGAAAAAATTCATCTCCATTCAATTTTTTCTTCATTTTGAGGAGAAAACGTTTTGGTAAGCTCAGGGAGAAAACACATGGATTCCACAATTTATTTTTCTTCCTCCCCATCCAACCAAACACATTTCAAACAAAATTTGCTTCTTATTTTCTCTCCAAAATTTTCTATTTACCCTATTTCACCTCCAAACAAACATACCCTAAATATTTGACCTTTTTAAAAGACTTGGATCACCTTCTCAAAAAAATAATAAAAAAATAAAAGACTTGGATCGGCACTCGAAACTACTTACGACCCCAACTAAATGCATTTACTCTTGGCTTTGCTTTTTTGGTTTCTTCTTTAACATGTCTCATGGGATGAACTAAATTAGTGCTATATGCAAGTAATTTACTCCTCCGTTATGAAAATAGCTAGAAAAGAAGAGAGTGTAAATTCGTGGTAACTAGTATAAAGTTTTTGTTTACACTTTATTTAGCTTTTTTTTTATAATTTTTTTTAGAGTAAATAATAATACTTATTAAAACACACAAAAAAATAATAATATTAGTGTTTTAAATTGGATTTATAATACATTATTTAACGTTTAAAGCATGATCATCTAGGATTAATCCATTAGATCCAATGCTCTAGCTAGCTTGTGAAACAACCAAAAGGGCAACCATTTATTTTATTATTTTATTATTTTATTATACATTCTCAAATCTAGTCATTACAACATGAAAGAATGAAGAATAGTAACAATTGTTGAGCTTCTTGAGAACTGATACGGAGACTAGGCCATTATAATAACTATGTATATACTATCATATCATCCACTGAATATAATACTATTTGATATATTGTTTTAATTTTTTGAGTTAGTTTTATTATCCAAAATTGAATCCCATGGAGTTTACGCTCAATTTACTGTAATTTGCCCTAGTTTAATTAATCATTAATCATTTCAATCCATATATTAAATAGGAAAAAAAAAATCAAATCTACTTTATTCAAGTTATTTAAACAAGAAGTTTGAACTCTGAAATCCAAATCTTTATTTTTTGGGTAAATTGCAAATATCACTCTTACAATATGAAACTTTTTTTTAACAAAAATATGGAACAAATTTGTAGTTTTTTTTTTTTTTTTTTTTTTTTTTTGCATTAACTTGGTTCATTTACTTACTTACTGAATTATCTATTTTGCTACTTGTTTGATGACATGTAGTCATATATAGTGATACACAAACCTTTTTAGAGCTTTATCCAAGTCATGTTTTTTCTTATAAATGCTTAAATCTAAATGCTCTTGATTCTTGAATATATCAACCTTTTTCAATCTAAACTATGCTGTCGCTCTTTTTTTCCTTGGCTGAATAAATATTTTACTTTATCATTAATAATTTCAAATCCATATAATAAACAAAAAAAAAAAATCAAGTCTACTTTATTCAAGTAATTTAAACTGGAAGTAGAAGTCCAAATCTTTATTTGAGAATTATATATTGAACAAATTCAAATCATAAGGTAGAAATTTTTAAATTTAAGTTGAACTCCAATATTTTTTTTTAACTGGAACAAAATAAAAAATTGTTTACCATGTTGTTTAACATTTACGCCTTGATGTAGAATATTTTCTGTTAAATATTTAAAAATGAAAACAAATTTAAATTGTGAGTCAATAAGAAATAAAAATTAGAAGCACAAAACTAAGGACTTGCTTTTGATGAAAAAAACAGGACTTGTTGGTTTCTCATGTTTTCGGGATACACGTCACGGACACGTTGAATCGACAACCCATCTTTCTGTCGGCCAGTGATGGGTCCTACTTCTTCTAATAATTGTGCCTTTTCTTTCTTTCGGCTAGTGGTGGTGAGATGAAATTTTGGCACATTAATTTACATGCTCTCAGCTTTTAACACTTGATACATTTTTTTACTTTATAAATATTGTAAATATGTGTTCCCACAGTATTTTTAAGGCGAAAAGCCACTTTTAGTCCCTACATTTTCAGGCGATTACCATTTTAGTCCCTACATTTTATTTTTACCGCTTTTAGTCCATATTCTGAAAAACGTCATCTATTTTAGTCCTTCCCGTCAATGCCCTAACGGCAAAATCCTAGGTGGCAGACGGAGTGCATCGCTAGCACACTAAATGCTGACGTCAGCATTAAAATAATAATATAATATATTATTTAGCATTTAAAAAATGCCACGTGATTTTTTAAAAACAAAAAATAATTTATGAATTTTAACTAAAAAAAAAAAAGAATAAACAGAAATAAAAACCAAAAATAATATAAATTGAGATCTAGCTTTATTTTGAGTAAGAACATACAAGAACATAAACTTACTCATTGTTTTGTTTGCAATCAAACGCAATATCAACCGAAAACCTTTATTATCAAAAATATTTTTTTTGATACTGAAAAATAAGTAAATAAACCCAATCAGTGTTTATCATAAATTTAGTAACTCATTGTTCTTTCCCTGACATTAGAAACCCAGAAATTAAAAAAAAAAAAAAAAAAAAAAAAAAAAAACTGAAGTCGTTCTTCCTAGACCTAGAAATTTTCTTCAGAGACAAAAAATTAAACATGAAAACAAAATTAAAACATAAAAGAAAAAACAAAATTAAAATCCAATTCATCTTCAACAAGAACTCTAAAGAACACAAATTCAAATTTAAACATAAGAACACATGCCCAGATTTTCTAGCATTTTCTTGCCCTTTCTTGTCAACCAAACACAAAAACACAAACACAAACTGATTTCCAGCAAGAACAAAAACACAAACACAAACACAAACCCAACAACAGATCTTCCTTGTCAACCAAACACAAAAGTAGCAAACAAAAACCCAGCAACTGACGACGATGAGGATGAAGACGTGGAGAAGCTTCTAGAGCCGTTCACGAAGGACCATTTCATGGCTCTGATCAAGAAGGGAGTGAAAAAGCACCTGGAGCTTGATTGAAATTGTGCGTGAGCTCGCCGATGCAGACCTCGCCCACCGTAAGATCTTCATCCACGGCCTCAGCTGGGACACCACTATCGAAACCCTCACCTCCGTCTTCGGCAAGTACGACGAGATCAAGGATTGCAAGGCCATGACCGACCGCGTCTCTAGTAAGTTCGAAGCGAATCGGCGTTTCTATTAAGCATAGGGTATGGATTCTCGTCTCCGACTAGGAGGCCTTTCGTGGCAGCGGCGGCGGTGAGCAGCTCCAGTAAGAGCATGGAGGTGTTGAGGAAGATTGGCGGCGGCTGCTTCAAGGGCAAACTTCAGTTTCTGAAGAACAACTTCAGTTTTGTTCTTTTTTTTTGTTCTTTTTTTTTTTTTTTTTTTAATTTCTGGGTTTCTAATGTCTGGGAAATAACAATGGATTACTAAATTTTTGATAAACACTGACTAGGTTTATTTACTTATTTTTCAGTATCAATTTTTTTTTTTTTTTTTGATAATAAAGGTTTTCAGTTGATATTGTGTTTGGTTGCAAACAAAAAAATGAGTAAGTTTATGTTCTTACTCAAAATAAAGCTAAATCTCAATTTATATTATTTTTTGTTTTTATTTCTATTTTTTCTTTTTTTTTCATTTAGTTAAAATTCATAAATTATTTTTTGTTTTTAAAAAATGACGTGGCATTTTTTAAATGCTAAATAATATATTATATTATTATTTTAATGCTGACGTCAGCATTTAGTGTGCCAGCGATGCACTCTGTCTGCCACCTAGGATTTTGCCGTTAGGGCATTGACGGGAAGGACTAAAATAGATGGCGTTTTTCAGAATAGGGACTAAAAGCAGTAAAAATAAAATTTAGGGACTAAAATGGGAATCGCCTGAAAATGTAAGGACTAAAAGTGGCTTTTCGCCTATTTTTAAACCACTCTTTTCACGTTATATTAAACAATGATATTTCGCTTAGGAGGAAAGAATAGAATGAAATGAAAAGGAATAAAAAGAATAATTTTAAAATATTCTTCTCTTCTCTTATTTGGGAGTTTTAATGGAGGGAATGGAAAATCCATTCCCTTGTTTGAGAGTTTAAGTGGGAGGAAATGGAATGGGTAGGAGGGAACACTCATTTCTTTCTATTCCCTTAAAATCTCAAATTTTCATTCCCCCCAAAATTAGGAAGAATGAGAGGGAATGAAATTAGATTTAATAATTTTTTTACTAAAACTCCCAAAATACCCCTATATATTCAACCTTTTATTTTAAAACAGGGGTTTAATAGTAATATTGTCATAAAATGATTCTATTCCATTCCCTTCATGTTACTCCCAAACAAGATTACTTACATTCCATTTATTTTCATTCCTTTCCATTCTTTTATTTTAAAACATTTAAATAAGATTACTTAATTCCATTATATTCCATTCTTTTCCATTCATTTCCTTTACTTAAACACATTCCATTCCATTCTCTTATGATCATCTCATTCCATTCCATTCCATTCCCTTATGAACTCCCAAGCGGGAGGAGGGAATGGAAAGGAATAAAAAGAATAATTTTAGAATATTCTTCCCTTATCTTGTTTGGGAGTTTTAATGGAGGCAATGGAAAGTTCATTCCCTTGTTTGAGAGTTTAAGTGGGAGGGAATGGAATGGGTAGGAGGGAACACTCATTCCTTTCTATTCCCTTAAAACCTCAAATTTTCATTCCCCCCGAAATTGGGAGGAATGGGAGGGAATGAAATTAGATTTAATGATTTTTTTTACTAAAACTTCCAAAATACCCCTATATATTCAACCCTTTATTTTAAAACAAGGGTTTAATAGTAATATTGTCATAAAATGGTTCCATTCCATTCCCTCCATGTTGCTCCCAAACAAGATTACTTACATTCCATTCATTTTCATTCATTTCCATTCCTTTATTTTAAAACATTCAAACAAGGTTACTTAATTCTATTTCATTCCATTCTTTTCCATTCCTTTCCCTTACTTAAATACATTCTATTCTATTCCATTCCATTCCCTTATGATCATCTCATTCCATTCTATTTCATTCCCTTATAAACTCCCAAGCGGAGCCTAAAAATTTTTAACCAAACGGGTGTTTAGGTTGTATTTACAATGTAAACCCTCAAAAAGTAGCAAATGTACATTTGCAAAATAGTGTACAATATTTACCATATTTTGTAACTGTATATAACATTTACCACTTTTTGTGTGTCTACAATATAAATTTATATTGTACTGTACTACCATACAATGTAAAAGAAGAAAATTTCAATGAAGTTTCACACTCGTTAGCCATTATAAAGAGAAAATGAAGGGAATTAAAAGACATGGATCGGCCATTGGAAACTTCTGTTTTTACATGAATAATTTTATGGAAAACATTGGTTAAGTCAAATACATATATGTAAAATTTACCGCCGTTATTTAATCTATCTATATATATATATATATATATTGATAAATAGAATCGTATTATTTATTATTGCTATGCTCCAATTAAGTCACATCAGCAGTTACGTCATTATCTTTTCTTTTTTTTTTTTTCTAATTTTTCCTATATATATTTTTTAAACATTTTCTCCTTTATGGTCACTTAAAAAGTCCATTATTTAAAAATTAAAATATTTTTTAACTGTTATTTTTATTATTAATCTATACCTATATATATCTAAAAATTAAAGTGTAGTATTTATTATTGCTATACTTCAGTTGAGCCACATCCAAGCCACGTCATTATCTTTTTTGTTTCCAATTTTTCCTATATAATTTTTTGCATATTTTCTCATTTAAGGTTACTAAAAAAGTCCATTATTTAAAAATTAAAATATATTTTAACCATTATTTTTATTATTAATTTTCCAAAACTCTGCCTCCCCTTTACCTCTTCATCTCTCCACTAATTTACCTTAATATCTTTCTCTCTACCAAGGGAGTTGATTACATATCGTACCGGCTGGTATAGCCGATATTTACCATTCCGATGCCTCTATCGGTACAGAAACATAGTTGTTTCGTTCTGATTTAAATATCGGCCCATCCGGATCATTTTGGCCAAACCGGATAAAATACCGTATTTTGGCCGGTAAATGCATATCGGACCCAAAAAAAAGGTGTTCTCACTCTCTCGATCTCTCCACTCACTAGCGTCACTCGCAATTTCTTAGCCTCATACCACACAGTCTCTTCTCCCTCAAATTCCAAATCTTCTTGACAGAACAATATGCAAAACCAACATTTCTCTCTCTCTTTCCTCTTTCTCCATTGCGTACAACTCAAGCTGGATTTCAACTTCTTTAAACACCCAATAAATTTGACAGCTTGCAAAAGTTATGTTTAAAGTCAAAAGAAACCTTCATATGCCATTTGTTTTTTAATTTTTTAAATTATTTTCTAGCCCCTAAAAATTGTCAAAAGTCCTCTCCAATGTCAGTTATTCTACCCCCCTTTTTGTTTAACCCTTAGTTGGCTCGCATGTGAAAGGTAAGCTTGTATTTTAAATTTAAATAGGTTTAAGATTACAAATTACTCTAATCTAAGAATTTATATATATGGGCTTTAAACACTTTTTTTAATACATATATACATATATATGTTGTAGGGTCTCAGTTTTTTCAGTCCAACAAGCCCAAACAATAAATTTGTAGAGAATGGGTTGAAAGTTTAGGCGCTGGCCGTCGCTCACTAAGCATGAACCTTCTTCTTTTATATATATAAAAAATACTTAGAACTATTTACAACCGGGGGATGCTCCTCGGCCCGTGGGCCGAGGAGCCCTTTTTCTCCTAGCTTCCTTTCTTTTTTCTTTTCCTTTCCCCCCCCCCCCCCCTTTGCTTTCCCCCCCCCCCCCTTTGCTTTACTTTACTAGCTTTTCTTATATAATCTTTATCGTCCTCTCTCGTTCTTCCATCTGTTGATCATCTATTCGCCTTTCTTCTGATTGCCCATCTCATCAGAGGTCTTAACAGCACTCAAGTGATTCACTCTGATCAACATTGCCCTGCTAAGGGGTTGTATCACCATTAATGCGGCTAGAGGGGTTAGGTGAATGCATTAAGTGTGGAGGTGATAGTTTGCCCTGGGCTTGTCCCTTCCCAAAAATCATCCTTGGCATGCCGAGGACAAAGAGGTCCTCAGCCGGGACCCGAAAATGATGTTTTCCCCAATTTAGCCTCGGATGGTCAGTCTTCCTCGGCGTGGGCCTTGGGCCTATTACGCGATGGGCTGAGGCTATCAGGCCCATGGACCCCATAATAGCTCCTCAAAACCCTGCTGCACGTTCCCTCGGACGGGGAGGAGGGTTTTGATATCTATGGGCCCTCTAGACGCATCGCCCCACTTCGTTCCGCGATAATGCCGGCGACCTTTCGATTGCCTGATGTGCGTTTTTGGCATTTCAAGACTTAACGTGTGCCCACATTAAATTTTGACGACACCACGTCTCCCACTTTCAACGGTGTAATGGTAATCGTTCGGTGGAGATTTCCTGCTTTTATGGGCAGGCAGTTACATTTTGGGAGAACCTAAGGGGGAGTATAAGTACCTATTTGAACCACATGGTTTTCTCATTTTCGCGCTTACGACCATTGATGTGTATGATTTGAATCTGGTTCAACTTGCGTACTACCTGAAGAGAATCGTCATATTTCTATAAGTCTTCTTCTTCTGGGGACTCCAAATTTTTCTTGATTCTATTCCTTCTTTTCTTCTTTTAGAATTTTTAGTCGTCCTTGGAGAATGGGTAAGTTTAAAAAGTTGGTTGAGTCCGACGAGATGATGAACAAGTTCATTGTTGACTATGGAATACCCAATAATGTGAGTTTGAAGTACTGTGAAGAATGGGAGTGGTACCTTAAGAGGAGAGAGGGTGAAGTCGTGATCCCAATAGTCGCTTTCGTAAAGGGAGGGATGAGAATCCCTATGAGGCCAGTGACTCTCAATTACCTTAGGCATTTCCGCCTAGCCCCTACTCAATGTGCCGTGAATGTATTTAGGATATTAGGGTGTGTAGATACCTTGAATGAGAAAATGAGGCTGAGACTGACTCACCATGATGTGAACTGGTACTACAACCTTCATCATCTTAGGGATAAGACATACTATATGAAGACGAGGGACGATAGGGTCCGACTCATCCAATGTCTTCCTGATCCTAATAAGGGATTGACTCAAGATTTCCTTATAGTGTCGGGGGAGTGGCACAATGACTTTCATTGCCTAACAGTAGAGGGGGAGCCAGGTAAGGTATCTGAAGTAGGGGTTTCAGTATTTTTATTTTTCATATCCGTATATCTGTTTTGGTTGATCAACCACAGGATTTTCACTCTTCTTTTCGCAGATCCGCAAGCTTTCGCACGTCATTTCCACTTGGTCAACAAAGCGGATTTGGAAACCGTTCTTAGGTCAGAACTTTTCCTGAACGAAACTGATAACCAGGTTAGAGCTGCTCACAAAATCCTCGGATGCGACCCAGCTCAGAAATCATTCCCAGTCCCGAAGCACGTAATTAGAGCTCGTGACCCTCGGCTTACTTAGATTACCGTGATGGAGGATGGTTTTACATTTTCTGAGGGGTCTCACATACATGAAGGCTTTCCGTTAGCAGGTCCTTCCTCATCTCAACAAGTAACGGTGGCCGAGGGAGGACAATCTAAGAAGGCGGGGGAGGTAGTTGAACTGAGCTCTTCTGAGGACGAATATAGTGTGTTCAACCTAGCTGATCAGTTCGAGGATCCCTCTGGTGATCTAGGAGACCCTCATTTGTCCGAAACCGACCTCCGGTCCTTAAGAGATGGCACTCAAGCTGAGATGGGTTTAAAAAGACAGCCCCAAACTAGTCTTTTTGACCTGCTTGAAGGCGATTCCAAGAAGGGTGCACCGGAAGAGTCACAGCCTAAGCCCCCAACACCTCCGCCCCAGATATTAACTGTGCAAACCAGGTCATCCTCTGTCCCCATAGCATCAGACCCTCAGACCAAGTCTTACGACTCGAAAAGGAAAAGACTTTCCAAGGGTAAGGAGCCAATAAATGGGAGTAAATCCTACTCCCCGCCTGAGGAGGGTAAATCTCGCAAGCCTCCGAAACAACTGAAGCTCGGTGGTCAACGGAAAGGTAAGAAGGTCGTCCAACAGTCTGAGGCCCAAGCCTAGCTGCCCGCTGCCATGCTTCATGATCAGCCCCTGATGGATGACGCATCGACACGGGAATCTCAAGGGGCTGAGGGGGCTCTCGTAGCCGATACCCTGGAGAAGTCTCTCATTCTTCCCACCGACATGGTCGAGCTTGAAAATATGAGTGGGTCAGAGGTTGTCCTTGACCTTAAGAAGTATCTGGGCATGGTGGGTCCTTTGGTACCTATTTACTTTATTCGAGATTTGTTACTTAGTGCCCTCCCTTTTCTTTACGGAGTTACCTGTTTTTTATCGGCAGGCTATCCAAGCTCTTTTCAGGTTGGATGAGGAGGTCGATGGTCAAAGCAGTACCTTGACATAAGAGTGTGACAAGTTCTTAAAAGCTGCCAGTACCCTCAAGAAATCTGAGGCTGACCTGAAAAAGGCGACCAAGGATTTGGAGGAGATGAGAAGGGCCAGGGACACTGCTGCGTCCGACCTGGCCGAGGCCAGGAAGCAAGCTGAGGACCAAACCACTCGCTTGCAAGACGTTGAGGGCCAGCTACAGACTGCCAAGGAAGACAATGTCTACCTGAAGAAAGAGTTGACCAAGGTAATCCATGAGAAAGGTATTGCCGAGTATGCCAAGGACGAGGCTGTGAGAGCCAAAGACGAGGCGGTATTTGCAAAAATAGACGCTGAGCGTTCTGTAGAACAGGCGGAAGAGGAGGCCTTCGCAGATGGGGTGGCTAAGACTAAAGCCACTCTTCGGGCGCAAGTTCCTACAGTGTGCAGGCATTACTGTTATCTGACCTGGCATAAAGCCCTCAACCAAGCAGGGGTTGATGCCTCATCCGACCTTAAGAGGGAGGACATGGTATATTACCCTATTGCGATTCGTGAGACTGCCCTTGATGCTCTCGAGGAGGGGTCCTCATTATCAGCAACTGAGAGCCGCAATATGACCGCCAAAGATATACCTGCCGCTGACCAACCCCCCAAGGAAGTTGAACCCTCGAGAACGTTGGGGGGAGCTAGAACTGAGGGTCAGGAAATACCACAGGACGTGGTGAAGCCTCCTGCGGATCCTTCGAGACAAGGCCCTTAGGCACTGGTTAAAGCCTTTTGATCTGTTTGTCGAATTAATTTGCCTACTGAGTTGAAGAGACTGGTGTATGACATAGGATAGTTTTGTTTACTTTCTCTTTCATTTCATTCTATTTCTTGCCTTAGTGGCGTTGTAAGGAGACTGTATATTTTCTATTTAGACTAAATGCTCGATACCTTATTTCCAATTTATGGATATTTTCTTTTACTTGCTTTTCTCTATTATTCTGCTCAATACTTGCATTCTGTTTTGGAGTTAGTCTTATGAGACCATCTGCTATCCTTCAAATATAAATCTAAGGACCGTATTATAGCTTGAATCTAGGTAATACTCTGGTTTTTCTACAGATAGTTAGTTTCTCCAAAGGCTCAAGTCCCTAGACCATGCAAAACCTTGGTTTCGTTTAGTATCTAGGTTTAATGGTGTGAATAGTTTCACTATAGGCTTGGGTCCGAGGACCATGCAATGCCTTGGTTCTTTCTACTACTTCTATTTTTCTGTAAGTATTTAGTTTCCCTATAGGTTTGAGTCCGAGGACCATGCAATACCTTGGTTCTGTCTAGTACCCAGGTGTAACAGTGTGAATAATTTTACCATAGGCTTGGGTCCGAGGACCATGCAATACCTTGGTTCTGTCTACCACTTCTATTTTTCTGTAAGTATCTAGTTTCCCCATAAGTTTGAGTCCGAGGACCATGCAATACCTTGGTTCTGTCTAGTACCCAGGTGTAACGGTATGAATAGTTTTACCATAGGCTTGGGTCCGAGGACTATGCAATGCCTTGGTTCTGTCTACCACTTCTATTTTTTTGTAAGTATCTAATTTCCCCATAGGTTTGAGTCCGAGGACCATGCAATACCTTGGTTCTGTCTAGTACCCAGGTGTAACGGTGTGAATAGTTTTACCATAGGCTTGGGTTCGAGGACCATGCAATGCCTTGGTTCTGTCTACCACTTCTATTTTTCTGTAAGGAGGGATTTGTCTTCGGACTGCTTCACTGGAGACGATTCCTCTTCGGGTTAGGTTATGACCTTACACGTGGCGTTTTGTCCTGCCTCCAATTCGAGTCCCACCCTTTTCATTTACGAGGCGTCCTTTGGCGGTTTGTTTTCCGCGCTTGACATTTCGATGCGCGAGACACGCCCTCATTAATGTCCTCATGAATTAGCACACATCCAGCGGTCTACAGCCCCTCAGAATTTGATGGCTCCGTGATTTGCACTGTTGACAATTCTCCTTTCAGATTCTGCGCGAATTAATTCCTACCAACATTTATTCCCTATATAAGACTCCTTCGGGGGGAAGGCTTCTTCACATTCCATGAATTCCCAAACGTAAACAGAGAAAATACACACCCTTAGCTCCCCAAGTTCCTTAAATAACCTTGCCGAAGTTAGTAGTTATGGGGCGGCTTTGGGCAGGTGTAAGGACATCCGCGCCAAGAGCCGTCGTGGCCGCAGCCCCCACTGGGTTTTCGGCATGGCAGAGTTTAGGCGTAACCCCGATGGTGCCATGCATGGTGACCCGAAGGGAGGTCGTTGGAGTACCTAATGTCCCTCCTCGGAGCGCACCCCCGACGGAGGAGATGTGTGACTTCACGTCATGGCCGGTGCCCGAGTGTTGCTGTCTCCAACGGCCAACACTCGTGAGGTTTGGAGAGAATCAAGGGAACATCATGAGGAAGGGTGGCCGGTGCGCCTGCATTTGCTCCTCACTTTGTTCAAGCTTTGGTGCACCTGGCCCTCCTCGTCCCCTGCTCTTATTGTCAAGCTCTCCCATTCTCTTAATGCCAATAAAAGCACGGGTTGACACTTCCTTCCGGCTAGTTTTGGAGCGGGTCCACCTGGGCCTCTGATTGTAGATCTAGCTGGTAGGGATAGTTGTAAAGCAAGCCTGCCTAAGCCTCTGATTGTAATCTGTAACCTTTTTTTTTTTTTTTTTTTTTTTTTTTTTTTATGAAATACCTCTGATTGTAATTTGTAACTCTTTTCTTTTATGGAATAATATCAATCGTTCTCTTTTCGCTGTCAAATTTTTTTTTTTTTTACTTCATCAACTTTCTGTAAAAAGACCACCTAGAGTAATCGCCTGGTGCGCCGGCCAGCGTACTAATCCTCCCCACAGATGGCGCCAATTGTAGGGACTCAGTTTTTTCAGTCCAACAAGCCCAAACAATAAATTTGTAGAGAATGGGTTGAAGGTTTAGGCGCTGGCCGTCGCTCACTAAGCATGAACCTTCTTCTTTTATATATATAAAAAATACTTAGAACTATTTACAACCGGGGGATGCTCCTCGGCCTGTGGCCGAGGAGCCCTTTTTCTCCTGGCTTCCTTTCTTTTTTCTTTTTCTTCCCCCCCCCCCCTTGCTTTACTTTACTAGCTTTTCTTATATAGTCTTCATCGTCCTCTCTCGTTCTTCCATCTGTTGATCATCTATTCGTCTTTCTTCTGATTGCCCATCTCATCAGAGGTCTTATCAGCACTCAAGTGGTTCACTTTGATCAACGTTGCCCTGCTAAGGGGTTGTATCACCATTAATACGGCCAGAGGGGTTAGGTGAATGCATTAAGTGTAGAGGTGACAGCTTGCCCTGGGCTTGTCCCTTCCCAAAAATCATCCTTGGCATGTCGAGGACAAAGAGGTCCTCAGTCGGGACCCGAAAAAGATGCTTTCCCCAATTTAGCCTCGGATAGTCAGTCTTCCTCGACGTGGGCCTTGGGCCTATTACGCGATGGGCTAAGGCTATCAGGCCCATGGACCCCACACACACACATATATATATATATATATATATATATTTATTTAGCAATAGTCGTGAAATGGTATGTCGATATTGACCCTAATGCTAATGCTCTAAAATAATTAACAAAAAACAACTAACTGTTTAGAGACTAACTAACTATTTTAGGTACTAAATTGGCTAGTTTTGAAAAGTCTTAGACTTAATTGACATTAGCCAAAACTCGGGTATGTTAGTGGAATTTACCCAACTAAAAAAAGAAACTAAGGCATAGTTAAAAAGCAACAAAATTTATCCTTGAGTTATTGACACATAAAATCACTTTTTGCTTTTATCCTATGCAATGGTGAAAAATATTATGATATACAGAGTAACCAAAATTCACAACAATTTTATAATATTTTCAATTTTTAAATTTTGATATCACATATGGTCCACCTTAATTTGTAATTAAAGTTTTTTTAATAGCCATGTTACCAAGTATGAGACTGTGAGCTATATTTGGAAACGTTGTGATTATTTGTTTTGTCCTAAATTACGCACCCAATAACTTTATCTTGTGATTCTTGTCCCACTTTTTCCCTATTCTCTCATAGACTCATTCACGGCAACTCATTCTTATTCTTCTTTTTTTTTTTTTTTTTTTTTTTTTTTTTTTTTTTTTTTTTTTTTTTCTGGTCTCACCTCCCATATTTACACAAAATAATAATTAAAAAAAAAAAAAACACTAAATGCTGGGTTTTGGCTATAAATTGATGCATATTCTATTTTGCAAGTATATTACCATATTCTTAAAAGTTAAAACTTTTAGATTGATTTAGTTTTCCAATTTATTTTAAGGAACAAATTAGATGTTTAATTTTATACATTTAGATTAATTTTTTACTTTGATTATTAGTAACTATTAAACTGTGTTTGTTTCTTTATTTTGATGATATAAAATAGATACTTGTACATTTTACATTTACATTAGATTTTGTATGATAATTATATTGGTTTACATTTTTTTTATTGATCGATTAATGTTTTTTGAAATTAATTTTGCTTTTAATCTTGTCCCTCCTAAACTCTAAAATGAAATCCTAGCTCCACCAGTGCTTGTTTGCCAACAATTATCAAGTTCTAGAAGAGGTGGATGGGACAAAAATCATTACTATTTTTTCATTAATAATTATCAATTTCAAATGATGTTATTTTTTTGTTTATTTTAAATCTAGTAAATAGATTATGTATGGAAATAAAATCTAATAATTCAAATTTTAGACAAATATATACTAAATTAATTATAGTTGGAACTCTTCTGAAATTTTGAACATAGGAACAAATATAACCTTATAGAGTCCAAAAATGATAGGTGTGTAACATGCTAGGCTCAACGACTATGGCATTTGCTAAGTTCTGAGATGCCCAATTGTCCACATATCACAATTTTCAAACCTGGAGGCTGCAACCCAATTTTAGAAATACAAATAAAAATAAATAAAGGGCTTTGTTTATATTGTATTTGCAAAGTAAACACACAAAAAATAGTAAATATTCTACGCATCTACAAAAAGTGTACAATATCTGCCGCTTTATGTGTTTACAATGTAAATTCACAATGTACTGTAAAGATTTCCCAAAAAAAAAAAAAAAAACCATCTTTTTTTCTTGCAAAGTGTTAAATTTGGTGGCTGCTTGTTTTAATAATTGAGAGAGGGAAGGAAATTTCAGCGAAGTTTCGTCGTTGGCATTTAGCCATTATAGAGAGAGAGAGAGAGAGAGAGAGAGAGAGAGAATGAAGAAAAAGACATGGATCGACCATTAGAAACTTTCAATTTCACATGAATAATGCTGCGAAGACACTAGTCAAGTCAATCCATATATGTAATATAATATATAAGAACTCCTTGTAAATTGCTTGACCACTGCTCTTCTCGTCTATTCTCTTCATCCTATTCTTCACAAGCTATTACCTTTTTTTTTTTTCTCTCTCTCTCTCTCTCTTGCTCTTCAGAGTCTATTATTACCTTCTCTTTCTCTCCTTACTCTTGCTGACCTCCACTATTGACCGCATCTACCTATTTCCAACCTTGAAGCTACTACTGTAAGTGCACTCTCACATGTCTTCTATGCTGTTATTATTATTATTAGTATTATTATTTGCTTTTTTCTTTTATATCCTGGCTGAATTAATATTTTAATTAACACAACGAAAGACAATAACCTCTTCCATTTTCTGTCTCCTTAGAGGGTAAAGTAGCCATTTTACACTAACTCTAGGCTCAGTCAAATCTTCTCTGTTGGCGCTTGGGGCATGAGAGACGTGTATCGTGCAAAACCAATAAATCATGGAGAACCTAGATAATTTGCTAAACCAGAACAAGCACCTGACAATTTAATAACTTAGCATTTAATGCTAGTTGTTTTAGATCCTTCAAATTTAGCTAATTAGTCAAACCATTAACTTGATAGGGAAGCATTTTTCATTGTCTCTAGCCAGAGAGTTGCTCAAGAGCTTTAATCCTTATGATGATATAAAATCATTCTAACTGATGAGTTGGCTAGGGAAAAACCAAGAATTTCATGAGGTTTTAGTGGCAGCTAGGGGTGTCCACCCACTATATGAAATCGACCAGAATTGACTCACCCATAACCGGCCCAAGAGCTCCAGCGGCCAATAGCTGGCAGTGGGTTACAGATCCCAGAAACCGACTTTAGTGAGTTGGTTGGTGAGTTCTCTCTTTTGAAACCAAGTTCAACCAACCCGACCATAAAACTTACCAAAATTCGGCGATCCAAGCTTTTTCCAGCAAGATTTTGGTCAAAATACTTTAGATTCAATGAGATTTATGCTGAATTTGGGGTGATCTCACCAAATCTAGTGAGATCTCAGCCAGATTTGGTGGAAATCTCCCTAGATCTAGCAAGTTCTCACTAGATCTAGCAAGATCTCCACCAGATTTGGTGAGATTTTGCCTGAAATGCACTGTTTTGGCCGGATTTCTCCACTGTGGACGGCTTTGACCAAACCGACCACTTTCTAATGCAAAATCCGACCACTCCAATTTGACTCCCTCACTAGTCGACGGCGGGTTTGAATTTCCTCCCCTCGATTCTATCGGGTTGGTTGTGGGTTAGGCATAAACCCGACCCACAACCCACGACCAACACATGAACACCTTTAGTGGTAGCTCTAAGAATATTATTTTAGGGTAGTTAACAAGTACTAAAATTACAGGTTTGTCATATAGCTGACAAACCTTCAATCCACAAGCTCGTCCATGCAGGTGATAGGCATACAGTCCACAAGGTCGTCGTATGAAAAGAAGACCATATGGCATTAATGGTGCAGCCATTAATAGTTTTGTAACCGACGAGCTTCTACGGACAAAAAGGCCAATCATGAGTTGGTCAAACCTCCATTAAAGCTCAGGCAGACGTTACTCAAACAGCCAAAAGAGCCATTATAAGGCCAATAACGGATAAACTAATAATGAGTCTCCCAACGGCTATATCAAGACTATAAATAAGCCACCACCAAACACAGAAAACAAGGTACACAATTCAAACACATAGAATTACATTCTTATTTTCTAAGAGATATTGAGAATCCTACTGAATTAATCATCAGAGAATCATTGGCTAACACCACTTTAGTGTCTTTATCTCTCCTCTTTGCGAGGAATGTGACCTCGTCATAAGTTTTGATGAGGCTATCGACTAACGACCATTTTTTACTTCATTAGTAGTTATTAAAAAACTTAAATTATTCAAAAGATAATAAAAAGATAACTAACTCTATATATTGACAACAAAAAAGAAAAAGAAAAGAAAAAGAAAAAAAAAATGAAATGAAAAACACCAAAATACATAAAGTTTGATGTCCACATTCAAGCCTGGAACTCAATTTTAGAAATATAAATAAATAAAAAAAGACAACGTTTAGCTACAAATCCTTTTTTTTTTTTTTTTTTTTTGAGCTGAATTTTGTCACATCTATCATTGGATTACATTTTCTTCTTATATCCTTTATGCTTGAAAAATTTTTAAAAATTAAAAATCAATAGCTATATCATCAATAAATTGTTTAAATTGCAAATTTTTGTAATTTAAAATTATGCATAAAATACAATGTTTTAGATTATATAGTAAATAATATCCGATTAACACAAATTTTGACTTATGTATTAAAAGCATAAAGAACATGTAATCTAATAATTAGATTTTTGAAATATGTAGTAATGTTAGTGATATTGAGTAAGATTGTAGTTTTAGGTTATAACCAATTTTATAACTAAACTTTGTCCATAAAAAAATAAAGACTTTTATATTAAAATATTCATCGGTAGAAAGAGAGAAGCTTGGTTGGTAGAGAAAAAAATAGCAAAAGAGATATAAATAAAAGAGAATCAATCAAATGCAAAGCGAGCGAGGATTTGAAGAAGAAAGAGTAAAATGAGGCAAATCTATATTAGAATTTTTTTTTTTGGCCGACAAACATCAACACGACATTAAAAAAAAAAGATTTAGAATTATTAGAAATAAAATCATTGAGAAATTCTTTTTGAATAACAAATGCTTTTCTTCTTAGTTTTTTTTTTTTTTTTTTTTTTTTTTTTCATAAATTGTATTCACTTATTTTCTTAATTTTGTCTTTTTTTTTTTTTTTTCCTTCCTCCATACAAGTTTGTCCTTATCTTTTTATCTTCCCCTTCTTTTCTTTCTTTTTCTACCTCATTCAAGAAGTGCTCTCATTCTCTATTTTTTGTCTCCAGCTCTTGCGGTCTTGCTCTCTGTTTTTTTTTTTTTTTTTTTACTTGATTCCAGAACAGGTGAAGAGTGTAGGTGGGAGAGGGCATTTGTGTAATTTCACGATAAGAGCAGTTTTCTCTCCACAATTTTCCTCCCGATTTGGGAGGATGCAAATTGTGAGCTCGGAAAAGAAAATTTTCTTCGGAGTTTTCCATCTTCAGCATGCCAAACAATGAAAAACACTGTATTTTTCACCCTATTTTCCTCCCTTTGTTTTCCATTTTCCCTATTATTCTCCCAACTAAACACAGTGTAAAAGTATTTTTGTCAAAATGAAAACTTTAAAGTTAAAGTATTTTTCTTTCAGTTATGGGCCAAAGGAAAGTTGTTACAGTGATTTTGATATTATAACGTAAATTTAGTTTCAAGAGGGCAGTAGAGAGTGGGAGAGAGAGAGACCGTGCCCCTTTCTTCGCTCCTATTTTATGTAATTTGTTATTTTTTTTTTTCATTTATGATTAATTAAGATATGAATATATTGTTCCTCTTTTCATTGTTGGGTTCGGATCTTCCTTTCACATCCATTATTGCTGGTAATCTACTGATCGAGGACTCGTTCTTTTCCTCTTTCTCTTATTCTTCCCAACGTTGATTGCATCTACCTATCTGCAAAGCTATTTCAGTAAGTTCTCTTTGCCTCTTTGACATGTCTCTGTGCTATTGATTTTTTTTATTATTATTATTTTTTTGCATTTATCAGGTTCAAACCACAGCCAAAACAGGAAAATTTAAAAAATGAAATTAACAACCTAACTTTTAGAAGTTTCAAAACAAGGACAATACAAATGAACACTCATTTGAAGGAATCTTTTCTCAGTCACACAACCCAATCTTTAGCTTGGTAGGTGAAAGCCAAGAGAGGAGTGAGGTATTTTTGGGTGGGTTCGGAAAAATTCTTCCGTCTGAAGATTCGAATTCCTCTTAGAGTATCACAAGTTCATTATTATCAATTGTTAATTTTTCCAACAATTATCAATTTCAAATGATGTTACTTTTTGTTTTTTTTTTTTTTTTTAAATCTAGTAATTAAATAGATTATACATGGAAATAAAATCTAATAATTCAAATTAGAGACAAATATCTACCAAATTAATTATAGTTGGAACTCTTCTAAAATTTTCAACATAGGAACAAATATAACCTCTAGAATCCAAAAATGAGGGATTTTTAAGAAAATAACTACAAAACCTAAACAATTTTATTAGTTAGCCAACGTTTCAAACATATTGCATTTCTAACAATTCGACTTCAGAGGAGTCGATTTTACTGTTCATAGACCTATTTTTAGGCATTTCTAATACATAGAAATCGACTCCAGTGGAGTCGTTTTCAATACAAAGAAATCGACTTCAGAGAAGTCGTTTTCTACACATAGAAAACGACTTCAGAGAAGTCTTTTTCTACACAAAGAAAACGACTTCAGAGAGGTCGTCTTCCTTGTATAGAAGAAGACTTCGGAGAAGTCGTTTTCTTTGTACAGAAGACGACTTCTCTGAAGTCGTCTTCTTTGTATAGCAGCCAGACCTGCAAATCCAAAAAAAAAACGAAACCCAGACCTGCAAATCACTCAGGCGACCAATCAATCCAAAAAAAAAACGAAACCCAAACCCACGAAGACAAATCTGATCTGATCGGAGTCGTCGAACGGACCTGACTCGGGGTTTGGTCAGAATCGGCGCCTGGATTCTTCATGCTTCGCCGTCGGTGTTGCGGTTCGTCGGGGTCTGGTGAAATCGGCGCCTGGGTTCATCGGCGCCTGCTTGCTGGTCGGTGTTTGGGTTCGTCGGCGCCTGGGTCCTTCGTGCTTCGCCTGGGTTCGTTTGCGAGAATCTGTTCACACTGATCTTTGCTTCTCTTCTGTGACAATCGTTTGCTTCTCTTCTACAACACAACTGAAGCGTGTGTGGCATTTGGGTTTTTGAGCAAATCGACTCCAGTGGAGTCGTTTTCAATACAAAGAAAACGACTCCACTGGAGTCGTTTTCTTTGTATTGAAAACGACTCCACTGGAGTCGATTTCTATGTATTAAAAATGCGTAAAAATAGGTTCTATGAACAATGAAATCGACTCCTCTGAAGTCGAATTGTTAGAAATGCAATATGTTTGAAACGTTGGCTAACTAATAAAATTGTTTGGGTTTTGTAGTTAATTTCTTAAAAATCCCCAAAAATGATAGGCGTGTAACATGCTAGGTTGTCTACATTTAAGCCTGGAAGGCTGGAACCCTATATGTTTAGGTTGTATTTGCAATGTAAACACTCAAAAAAGAAGCAAATGTACATTTGCAAAAAGTGTATAATATTTACCATATTTTGTAAATGTGTAAACATTTATCACTTTTTGTGTGTTTACAATATAAATTTACATTGTACTGTACTACCATACAATGTAAAAGAAGAAAATTTTAGTGAAGTTTCACACTTGTTACTCATTAGCCATTATAGAGATTAGAGAGAGAGAATGAAAGAAATTAAAAGACATGGATAGACCAGTGGAAACTTCCGTTTTCACATTAATAATTCTACGGAAAACACTAGTTAAGTCAAATACATATATGTAATGTAAATTACAGCTGTTATTTAATTAATTTAAAGAGTCAAACCAGTCAAGCCATCAAATTTGAACGCAATTATATATATATATATATATATATATAAATTACTAATTGAACTGGGTTTACAAATTAACAATAAGTTGCAATACTATTACTTCCTTTCTTTATCCTATTCTTCCTAATTCCCAAAGTTTACACCTCCCTCCTCTTGGCGTCTATTGATTGCATCTATCTGTTTGCAAATAAATAGAGTAAGTGCACTATGACATTTCTTTCATGCTTTTTTCTTTTTGGTAACATGTCTTTCATGCTATTGGTTTAATATTATCTTGGCTAAATAAATGGATTATTAACACAAAATAAAAAAGAAGAAGAAAAAATTAAATAATTTGATGTCTACCACTATCGAGAAGATAGAAAAAATATGGATCTATAACGTTTAAAGCATGCTTCTCTAGGATTACTCTATCAATGATTGAATATAATATTTGATAAATGTAATTTTATATGATTTGAACAATCTCTCTCTCTCTCTCTCACCATATATATATATATATATATATATATATCTTTTAGAGAAACAGAGAAATAAACTAATTATTTAATATTATTAGAGAAATATAATAAACTTATTTTTATTCTATTCTACATCAATTTCTTTTAATTTATATTTTATTAAGATCTTGTATTCTTTATGTATTTATTGTCAAGAAAAAAGAAACATGGGCAGAAAGAGAGATCGATTTTGGGATTATGCTGAGGAGTTGAAGGGTCGTTTCAAATGTAACTATTGTAAACGTGAATTTCCTGGAGGTGCATCAAGGATTAAATCACACTTGGCTGGAGTCAAAGGGCGTGATATTGTTATATGTGATGTTGTGCCTGAACATGTACAAAAAGAAGCTTATGAAGCAACTCAAGGGACTAACAAAAAACTTAAAAATGCTTCAATCTCAAGTAGTGATAAGGGGAGTACAATCCCCTCAACTTCAGTTTCAACAATTCAAAAGGAAAAAATTGTCACACAGGTCATTATCTAGTCCCAACTCTACAAATAGTTTTTTATTTGTAATAAAACCACACTTTAGGTTTAACACTTCAAAAAAAAATTTCATACTAATTTCTCTTTTGCAGAGCGAGGAAGAATATATAGATGAAATTATGCTCGATGATGTTGTGGGTAGACTAGTAACCAAAGCGTTTTCACTTGCCACAAAGGATATCATTTTTAAGTGGGGTTTTAAGGAGGAGCTGGAAAATCTTTTTGACTCATTATACAAGATTAAAGTTGTGTTATATCAAAAGAGGCAAGTAAGTGATGAGTTTGTAAGGATCTGGTTAATGGAGCTTAGGAATGTAGCTTATGAAGTTGATAATGTGCTAGACAAATTTGACTATGAGATCATTCGGCAAAAGGTACAACCTCAAAGCCAAATGATAGCTCAGGTATGTAGCTTTTCGTTCTACGATCACAATAAAGTTAAGACCATCAAACAATCTTTGGATAAACTTGTGGATGATGTAGCTGGCTTTGGTCTTAGAATAGAGTTGTTGAAGTCAATTATCAAGATTAGGTTGGACAAGAATGAGGATTCATTGCTCAATGATTCAGAAGTAATCGGAAGAGAATTTGATGTTGTACGGATACTGAACAAACTTATTAGTTCAAGCAATCAACAAGTTATATCTTTTCTTCCTATAGTAGGTATGGCAGGTCTTGGAAAGACAACTTTAGCAAAGGTATTGTATAACCATGAAGAAATAAAGAAACACTTTGATGCGCTAGGGTGGGTACATGTCGGTGGAAATTTTGATGTTGAAGAAATTTCAAGAAAGATTCATGAATCTCTCAAAATAGACTTGACTAATTTGGAAGGGAAGAAATATTTTCTTGTACTTGATGATATTTGGACTGAAGACCGTGATAAATGAGATATTTTAAGGAGTCGCTTGGTAGGAATTAATTCAAATACTAGAATTAATATTATTGTGACAACTCGGAGCGACGAAGTGGCACAAATTGTGGGGACATTTCCTCCATATCGCTTGGAAAAATTATCAATATCTGATTGTTGGTCAATATTAAAAAAAAGAGTACTTGCAAATGAAGGAAAATCACTAACTTTTGATTTGGAGACTAGAGGATGGGAGATTGCTAAAAGATGCGGAGGGGTTCCATTGGTTGCAAGAGTTTTAGGGGAAGCAATGTACTCTAAATGTGATAAAAACGAATGGTTAGCAATACAAAATGATAAAATTTGGCATCTGTTGGATGATGATAACAGTGGTATCTTTCCGACGCTAAAGTTATGGTTTGATAATCTTCCAATACCATCTTTAAAGCAATGTTTCGCATATTGTGCAATTTTCCCTAAAGATTATGACATGAAAAAGGACGAAATAATTCGGTATTGGATGGCTGAAGGGTTCCTTGAACCAGTTGAAGAAGCTAATATGGCAATGGAGGATATTGGTAACATGTATTTCAATATTTTGTTGACCACTTCATTTTTTCAAAATGCTAGAAAGGATGCCTATGGTAATATTATTAGTTGCAAAATGCATGATTTGGTGCATGATTTTGCCCTCTCAATTTCAAAACATGGAACACAAGAAAGTTCACATCGTAGAGACGATTTCATAAAATTGCACTCATTATTTTCAGAAAATTTTGACTTTAACAACATGTTATCAAATTTTAAATGCTTACGTGTTTTAAAATTACATGGGGTTAGTATAAGAGGGTTTCTGAATTCAATTGAGCCAATATTACATTTGAGGCTTCCTCACATCTCGGACCCTGAAATTGAAGAATTACCAAAATCCATTACCAAACTCTACAATTTGCAAACTTTAATAATTGAAGGCTATGATGGAGAGTTTCCAGAAGACCTAAGCAATTTGATTAAGTTAAGACATATTCTTCTTAATGACAGTGATATTCCGCAGATACCTAAAAATATGGGGCGGTTGACTTGCCTACAAACATTGCCATTTTTTATTGTGGGTCCATATGAAGGAAATCAGATTAAAGAATTGGGATTTTTAAAGAATCTCAGAGGAGAAATAGACATACACGGTCTAGGGAACGTGGAAGATGAGGAAGAAGCCAAAAGTGCAAAATTAAAAGAAAAGGAAATACTCAACTTGGGATTATACTGGGATGAAGATTCTTACGATTCTGACAAGTATGATAAAGATGAAAAGGTGTTGGAAGGCCTCTAGCCTCACCCAAATTTGGTTTAGATCATATAATAAATAATATCCGATTGACATAAAATTTGACTTATGTATTAAGAGCGTAACCAATTTGGTAACTAAACTTTGTCCATAATTAAAAAAGAAAAAAGAAAAAAAAAAGACCTTTATATTTATATATTTATCGGTACAAAGAGAGAAGCTTGGTTGGTAGAGAAAAAAATAGCTAAAGAGATAGAAATAAAAGAGAATCAATCACAGGCAAAGCGGGTGAGGATTTGGAGAAGAAAGAGGAAAATGAGGCAAATGTATATTAGAATATAAATTTTTTTGGCCGACAAACATCAACACGACAAAAAAAATAGATTTAGAATTATTAGAAATAAAATCAGTGAGAAATACTTTTTGAATAACTAATGCTTTTCTTCTTAGTTTTTTTTTTTTTTTTTTCATAAGTTGTATTTGCTTATTTTCTTAATTTTGTCCTTTTCTTTCAGCAATGAGCCTCGTGGCAGATAAAAGTGTCCAACGGTAACTTTACTTTGTTTTTGTTAAAGTTAAAGTACTTTTGTCTGTAGGGGCTCCGTTTTTTGAAGGACACCCCCGACAATACATTTGTAGAGAGTGGGGCGAAGGGCTTGGCTCCGGCCGGCTTCTCATCGATCCTCCAGGACATTTTCCTCAGCTTTTCTTCACTTGGGGTTGCTCCTTGGCAGGCATCCGAGGAGGCCCCCCCTTCACGAGAGGGGCTCTTTGCCTTATATACTCCCTTTGGTTGATCCTGTCCTTACAACTGTTGGCCATCTAGGCTACTGCTCCAGAGCTTATCCCATCAGACATGTTCTTCACCATATTGTGGGTCGCGGCCTCCAAGGTTGCATTGTTCAGGGGTCTTGTCTTCATTAATGCAGCCTGGGGGGTCAGGCAAATACATTAAGTGTGGATATGACCACCTATTCTGGGTTTGCCCCCTACCCAGAATTAGACTAGGTATGCCAAGGAAGGGTGTGTCCTCGGCATGGATCCGAAAAGGGCTGAAAAACCCTTTAGACAACTGTCTGGGACAATTGTCCCTCCTTGGCTTGGGCCTTGGGCCAGCCTAAAGGTGGGCCGGGGATTCCAGGCCCACGGGCCCCACAATAGCCCCTCAAAATCCTGCTGCACGTTCCCTCGGACGGGGAGGAGGGTTTTGAAAACCACGGCCCTTATGTTCCGGAAGGCCTTCCGCTGGTTGGTCCTTCCTCGAATGGCTGGATCGACACTCAGATTCTTCAGTAAGTAGTCAGTTTCCCCATAGGACTGGGTCCTTGGACCATGCAATACCTTGGCTCTGTCATAAATGGCTAGCTCCCCCTAGGCTTGAGTCCGAGGACCATGCAAGACCTAGGTACAGTTGCTGCCTTCAAGGTAAGTGGCTAGCTCCCCATAGGCTTGAGCCCGAGGACCATGCAAGACCTAGGTACAGTTGCTGCCTTCAAGGTAAGTGGCTAGCTCCCCATAGGCTTGAGTCCGAGGACCATGCAAGACCTAGGTACAGTTGCTGCCTTCAAGGTAAGTGGCTAGCTCCCCATAGGCTTGAGTCCGAGGACCATGCAAGACCTAGGTACAGTTGCTGCCTTCAAGGTAAGTGGCTAGCTCCCCATAGGCTTGAGTCCGAGGACCATGCAAGACCTTGGTATAGTTGCTACCTTCAAGGTAAGTGGCTAGCTCCTCATAGGCTTGAGTCCGAGGACCATGCAAGACCTAGGTACAGTTGCTGCCTTTAAGGTAAGTGGCTAGCTCCCCATAGGCTTGAGTCCGAGGACCATGCAAGACCTAGGTACAGTTGCTGCCTTCAATAGGAGTTCGTCCTCGGATCCGAGAGCCTTGCTTTTAATGTAACGATGTCCACGGGCCGTTTACTGGGAGCTGTTTTTCCTCAGGTCGGATTGTGACCTCAAACGTGAAGTTGACCTCGCCTTCAGTTCGTGTTCCCCATCTTTTTGGTTTACGAGGCGTCGCTTGGCCTTTCGCGCTCCGCGCTTGACGCTTCAGTGCGCGTGACGCGCCTTCATTAATGCCCTTGTGAATTAACACGAATCCGGTGGTTGGCAATCCCCTTGGAATTGGGTGAGAATTAATTCCCTTTGACAATCCTCCCTTTGAATTCTGCATGGTTCAACTTCCACCAGTTTTCGCCTTCTATAAAAGGCGTTCTGGGGAGAATGTTTCTCCTCATTCCATGGATCTTCCATCACAACCAGAAACACATACTTTCACCTCCCTGAGCCCTTTTGACACCACCACCAGGATTGTGACCAAAGTTGGGAGATATGGGGTTAAGGGCCGCTGTGGCCGCAGCCCCTACTGGGCTTCTAGCGCGGCAGAGTTTAGGCGTAACACTGGCAGTGCCTTGTACGGTGGCCAGGAGGGACATCGTTGAAGTACCTAACGTCTCTCCCCAAAGCGCACCTTCGATGAAGGAGACACGTGAACTCTCGTCATGGCTGGTGCCCGAGTGTTGCCGTCTCTGATGGCCAACGCTCGTGCAGTTTGGAGAGGGTCGAGGAAGCATCACGGGGGAGGGTGTTCCGGGGCCCCTGCGTCGGCTCCTCGCTTTATTCAAGTTTCTGCCTCGAGGCGAGCCAGCCCCCAGCCCTCTTCCCGTGCTTTTACTGTCCAGTTCTCCCATTCTCTTGATGCCGATAAAAGCACGGGTTGACACTTCCCTCATTCCTGATATTAATTTTTTGTGAGCCTCTGATTGTAGGATTAGTTTGTAGGATTTTTTGTAAAGCATGCCTGCCTGAGCTTCTGATTGTATTTGTAATTTTCTTTTATGAAATAATAAAGAACTCTTCTTTTTATTTGCTGTTGAGTCTTCTTTTCTACTGCAATTCTTCTCTTCTTTTTTTTTTTTTTTTTTGATACACCGCCAACTTTTGCGTAGTGACTACTCTAGAACGACCGCCGGTTGCGTCGGCCAGCGCACTAACCCTTCCCACAGACAGCGCCAATTGTAGGGACTCCCTTTTTTGAAGGGCACCCCCGACAATACATTTGTAGAGAGTGGGGCGAAGGGCTTGGCTTCGGCCGGCTTCTCGCCGGTCCTCCAGGATATTTTCCTTAGCTTTTCTTCACTTGGGGTTGCTCATCGACAGGCATCCAAGGAGGCCCCCCCTTCACAAGAGGGGCTCTTTGCCTTATATACTCCCTTTGGTTGATCCTGGCCTTACAACTGTTGGCCATCTAGGCTACTGCTCCAGAGCTTGTCCCATCAGACATGTTCTTCATCATACTGTGAGTCGCGGCCTCCAAGGTTGCACTGTTCGGGGGTCTTGTCTTCATTAATGCAGCTTAGAGGGTCAGGCAAATACATTAAGTGCAGATGTGACCACTTATTCTGGGTTTGCCCCCTACCCAGAATTAGACTAGGTATGCCGAGGAAGGGTGTGTCCTCGGCATGGATCCGAAAAGGGCTGAAAAACCCTTTAGACGACTGTCTGGGACAATTGTCCCTCCTCGGCTTGGGCCTTGGGCCAGCCTAAAGGTGGATCGGGGATTCCAGGCCCACGGGCCCCACATTGTCAAAATGAAAATTTTAAAGTTAAAATATTTTTCTTTCAGATAGAGCATTCTTATCAAGGTTTGTAAAAAATTTAGCATATATCCTCTCAAATCTCAATTTTATAACATATAACACCCCACTTTTCAATACAACCTACATCAAAACTTCTCATTTTTTTTACCATTTCATTTAAATAATGTATTGTTATTATTATTCAATAATTTTTTATTTTTCCTCTCTCTCCCTCTCCTCTGTCTCTCTCTTTCTCACAACACTGCCAGCACCACACTACCCACCACTAGGGGTGGCAAAATCAACCCAAACCCATTTGCCCACCCAAACCCACCCACTTAAAATAAACCCAAATCCACCCAATTATTAGTTGGGTTAAATGGGTATTAACCCAATTAAACCCAATTGACACAAATGTTTATTTGGTTTTAATTGGGTACCCAATTACCCAACCCCAAAACTACTAAAATTACCAAAATACCCCCTCAACCTAAAAAATGACCAAAATAATACCTAAACCCAAAAAATGACCAAAATACCCCCTGAAATCCAAAAAATGACCAAAATACCCCTGAAATCCAAAAAAAGACCAAAATACCCCCGAAATCTAAAAATGACCAAAATACCCCTGAAATCCAAAAAATGACCAAAATACCCCCAAAACCCAAAAATGACCAAAATACCCTCGAAACCTAAAAATGACCAAAATACCCCCAAAACCCAAAAATAACCAAAATACCCCCAAAACCTAAAAATGACCAAAATACCCCTAAAACCCAAAAAAATGACCAAAATACCCCTAAAACCCAAAAAAATTACCAAAATACCACTGAAACCTAAAAATGACCAAAATACCCCTGAAATCCAAAAAATGACCAAAATACCCCTGAAACCTAAAAGTTACCAAAATACCTCCGAAACCTAAAAAATGGCCAAAATAACCCCGAAGTCTAAAAAATAACCACTAAAAGTCAAACACGTTGTTGCATTAGCCAATGAAATATAAATGGTGTTTGAAACTTTGAATTTAATTGGGAAACTAAATATACTAATTACTACACCTAAATTACCATACTTAATTTTGACCCTACTTTCATATTGTTACGTTTCATTTTTTGTATGAGTTGAGTCATGCTGTTATGTTGTTCATGTGATTTGTTCTGCTTCCTTTGTATCCAGTTCTTAGTTTTCTTCTGTTCAATAAAGATTTCTTATTATCAAAAAAAAAAAAAAATGTTGTTCATGTGATATTGAAGTGGATTTTAATTTAAAAATTTTGTTTATCTGATGACAACTTGATATTTGTAGTGTTTCTTTATAATCAGTATTGACAGTTAGTGGACTGCCAGGAAAATATGGAATTGAATCTTTGGAGGGTTGAGATTTTTTTTTTTTTTTTTTTTAAAGAAAGTCGGGATATATAAAAGCTTATATGATTATTATATGTACCATAATTATTGTAAACAAACAAATGAAAATTTGCTAAGTGCTCAATCCTCAAATATATGTCATTTTACTTGTTAAGATGTTTCTCTGCTGCGATGTGACTATACCTTAACTTCATTATTAATAAATTTGTTTTTTGGAATATTATCTAGCTAGCAATAATAATAGAAAGGTGGTGATAGAAGATTATGATTCGTTTTCGTCTCTCTTTATTCTTCACTGCAAAAAGGTCATATTGAAATTGAAGTTTGAAGAGTATTTCTTAGGCATTATGACAAACTTGGAAGTCCAGATTTTATGAGAGACACAAGATATTGTTATGGAGAATTTCAACAAACATCCTACCCACGAATGATAAGCTAAACAGGTTTTTCTAGAGAAGCTGATCCTAGCTTCCCTCTTATGCGATTGTGAACAAGAGACTGCCTCTCACCTATTCTTGCAATGCCATTTGGTAAGAGCATTATGGTATGGGAACTGGTGAAGTATTATAATTGATGAAGTTCAAGTTTCTTCTCTAGATCAATGGATGGTTATTTTGGTCAATTTTTAGGCTTCGAGGTTATTTTGGACATTTTTTTAGGTTTCAGAGGTATTTTAGTAATTTTTTAGGTTTTGGAGGTATTTTGGACATTTTTTTGGGTTTAGAGGGTATTTTAGTCATTTTTAGGTTTCTAGGTTATTTTTGTCAATTTTTAGACTTCGTGGTTATTTTGGCCATTTTTGAAGTTTCAAGAGTATTTTGGTCATTTTTAATTTTCAGGGTTATTTTGGTCAATTTTTAGGCTTTGAGGTTAGTTTGGCCATTTTTTAGGTTTCAGAGGTATTTTAGTAATTTTTTAGGTTTTGGAGGTATTTTGGACATTTTTGGGGTTTATGGGGTATTTTGGTCATTTTTAGGTTTCTAGGTTATTTTGGTCAATTTTTTGATTTCGTGGTTATTTTGGCCATTTTTGAAGTTTCGGGCGTATTTTGGTCATTTTCAGTTTTCAAGGTTATTTTGGTCAATTTTTAGGCTTCGAGGTTATTTTGGCCATTTTTTAGGTTTCAAAGGTATTTTAGTAATTTTTTAGGTTTTGGAGGTATTTTGGACATTTTTTGGGTTTATGGGGTATTTTGGTCATTTTTAGGTTTTGGGGGTATTTTGGTCATTTTCAGGTTTCTAGGTTGTTTTGGTCAATTTTTAGACTTCGTGGTTATTTTGGCCATTTTTGAAGTTTCGGGAGTATTTTGGTCATTTTTAGTTTTCAGGGTTATTTTGGTCAATTTTTAGGTTTCGAGGTTATTTTGGCCATTTTTTAGGTTTCAGAGGTATTTTAGTAATTTTTTAGGTTTTGGAGGTATTTTGGACATTTTTTGGGTTTATGGGGTGTTTTGGTCATTTTTAGGTTTTGGGGGTATTTTGGTCATTTTTAGGTTTCTAGGTTATTTTGGTCAATTTTTAGATTTCGTGGTTATTTTGGTCATTTTTTAAGTTTCGGGAGTATTTTGGTCATTTTTAGTTTTTAGGGTTATTTTGGTCAATTTATAGGCTTTGAGGTTATTTTGGCCATTTTTTAGGTTTCAAAGGTATTTTAGTAATTTTTTAGGTTTTGGAGATATTTTGGACATTTTTTTGGGTTTATGGGGTATTTTGGTCATTTTTAGGTTTTGGGGTTATTTTGGTCATTTTTTGGGTTTCAGGGGTATTTTGGTCATTTTATGGGTTTTGAGGGGTATTCTGATCATTTATAGGTTTCAAGGGTATTTTGGTCATTTTTTGGGTTCCAGGGATATTTTGGTAATTTTTAGGTTTCGGGGGTATATTTGTCATTTTTTGGTTTTGGGGATATTTTGGTAATTTTATGGGTTTTGGGGGTATTTTGGTAATTTTTAGGTTTCAGGAGTATTTTGGTCATTTTTTGGGTTCTAGGGGTATTTTGGTCATTTTTTAGGTTCTTAGGGGTATTTTGGTCATTTTTTGGGTTTCAAGGGTATTTTGGTCATTTTTTAGGTTTTGGTGGGTATTTTGGTAATTTTAAGGTTTTGGGGATATTTTGGTCATTTTTTAGGTTTTAGGGGGTATTTTGGTAATTTTTGGCTTTCAGGGGTACTTTGGTCATTTTTTGGGTTTTTTTGGGTATTTTGGTCATTTTCTGGATTTTGGAGGTATTTTGGTCATTTTTTTTGGGTTTTGGGGGTATTTTGGTAATTTTCAGGTTTTGGGGGCATTTTGGTCATTTTTGAAGATTTTAGAGTACCTCGGTCATTTTCACTTTAGTGGCATTTTGGTAATTTTGATAATTGGGTAATTGGGTGGGTTGGGGTTTACCCATAATAATTGAATTGGGTTGGATTTGGGTTATAAGGAATTAGTCAAATGGGTTTTAAATGGGTAAATGAGTTTTATATACCCAACCCAATTATGCCCACCCCAAACCCACCCAAACCCGCCCATTTGCCACCCCTACCCACCACCCACCAAAAACCCCCAACCCATACCACAACCACCACTAACAAAAAAGGAAAGAAAAAAAAATCACAGCAGAATCCTCCATATCCACGTCCACATTCACCCACAACCACCAAATCCACTCACCACCATCAACCACAGTAGGAAAATCAAACCAAAGCATGGCCAAATCGGACCACCGGCCACCACATCCACCCACCCATCACCACCAACCACAGCAAGAAAAAAAAAAGAAAAAAACCCACAAACCACGGCCAAATTAGTTCCAACCAATCAGTTCGATCCACAACCAAACCACACTCCGACCCACGAACAATTAGTTCGATCCACAACCAAACCACGCTCCGACCCACGAACAGTCAGTTTGATCCACCCTTCAATCCACGCTCCAAACCAAAAACCCACATTCTGACCCATGACTACTTTGATCGGCTTGGCTTGGCTTGATGCTCCGATCTGAGTTTCGTCGGAGAGGGAGGTGGAGACATTGAGCAAAGGGAGTCAGAGAGCAAAGAAATGTTGGCTCAGAGCAACGAAAATGAAACGGAAATGAGAAAGAAATAATAAGCATAAAATAAAGTGGGCCCCATGGAATAAAAAAATAATTTAACTTATACAATAGGTGAACAGTGCGGTCTCAAATTTGAGACCGCACTGTTCATCAATGCCAAAAATTATGGCATATACAGTGCTTGATGGAAGGGACTTTTTAGAGTTTGGCGTGTCAAATGCCAAATATTTGGCATTTGACATCCTTAGTGTGAATGCTCTTATGGGCCAAAGGAAAGTTTTTTTTTTTTGGGTAATATCGTCTTGTCAACTCTTTTATTTTATTTTTTTTATTTATATAATATAAAGTTATTAGTTAACACAATAAATTGTCACAATATTTTTACAATTGCTGTTATGTTAATTTCTTATAGGTTAAAATAAAATAATAAAATATCATACTAGAATCATCTACAACTAAAACTAAAGGTATTATGAAAAAAGAAGTGCTACATCTACAATATTTTTCCCAATACTTTCACAACATTGCTCATTACGCTTTTTATTTTTTTATTTTTTTTATATATAATTTTTACACAAATCTTTTCTTTTAAATATTTATATATGTATATACAGTTATATTGAATTAACAAATTCTTACAATATTTTCACAATTATTAACAATTTGCATTGTTCATTGGCTTTTTTTTTTTTTTTTTTTCACAATATGCTAGTTTTGCTTGTGCTTTTAAATATTACATATGCATACACAATTACACTGACGCAACAAATTTTTAAAATATTTTCACAATTGCGAGATCTCAATTCTTTATAAATAAAAAAAAAAAAATGCTATATCCACAAAATTTTCACAATAATTTTGTAACAAATTTTATATGGCAAGGTATTTTTGAAGAATAAAAGGGTTCAATTTAAAACCAATAACAACTTGTCATTTATAATTTGTTCTAAAAATGTTATGGATTTAGCATTTTTCTCAAATAAAATAAAAATATATCTATTTGGATCCTAAAAATAAAAGTATCGTGAAAATGTTTTAATATTTTGTTGTATTCTTAGACTTCTTTTTTAGTATATATAGTCAAATTGGGTGAGCCATAATTCACTGTATGTTTCACGCATAATTTTCTTGTATTCTCTTTTTGCTTTTTTTTTTTTAATGCATAATTTAAAAACCAGTTGTGGGAACAATTTTTGCCTCAAGATCAAGTGTTGCACTTGTAATCATTTTTGGCTTGGAGAGTCTCACATTGGAAGAATTTCCTTCCTCTTTCTACCTTATAAGGCATAAGCCAATGGAGTTAGAGCTATAGTGCTTTAGTTTCATCAACCTCTGCAATGTTGCTTTTTTTTTTTCTTTTTTTTTTTCCGGTTGCTTTTTTTTTCCCTCTGCTTTTTTTTTGGGGGTAATATCGTCCTACTCACTCTTTTATTTTATTTTATTATTTTATTTATATATAAAGCTATTAGTTAACACAATAAATTGTCACAATATTTTTACAATTGTTGTTATGTTAATTCCTTATAGGTTAAAATAAAATATCATTCTAGAATCATCTACAACTAAAACTAAAAGTATTATGAAAAAAGAAGTGTTACATCCACAATATTTTTCGCAATATTTTCACAACATTGTTCATTAGGTTTTTTTTTTTTTTTTTTTTTTTTTTTTTTTCACAAATTGCAGTACATCGATTTTGGTTGTGCTATTTTTGTCTTTTCTTTTAAATATTTATATGTGTATGTACAGTTACACTGAATTAACAAATTCTTACAATATTTTCACAATTATTGACAATTTGCACTGTTCTTTGACCTTTTTTTTTTTTTTTCCACAATATGCTAGTTTTGCTTGTACTTTTAAATATTATATGTGCATACACAATTACACTAACGCAACAAATTTTTGCAATATTTTCACAATCATGAGATCTTAGTTCCTTATAAATCAAAATAAAATAAAATAAAAAGAAACGCTATGTCCACAAAATTTTCACTATAATTTTGTAACAAATTTTATGTTGCAAGGTATTTTTGAAGGATAAAAGATATTAGTAGTGGGTTCAATTTAAAACTAATAACAACTTGTCATTTATAATTTGTTCTAAAAATGTTATGGATGTAGTATTTTTCTCAAATAAAATAAAAATATACCTATTCGGATCTTAAAAATAAAAGTATCGTGAAAATGTTTTAATATTTTTTGAATTCTTAGACTTCTTTTTTAGTATATATAGTCAAATTGGGTGAGCCAAAATTCACTGTACGTGTCACGCACAATTTTCTTGTAATCTCTTTTTGTTTGTTTTTTTGTTTTTTTTTTAATGCATAATTTTAAAACTAGTAATAATTTTTTATCTAAAATTTATTATGAAAATGTTGAGGACGTAAAAATTAAATAATAAAATATTAAACTAGGACCTACCACAGCTGGAAATAAAAAATATTACGAAAATGTTGTGACGTTTTTGTTATATTCTTAAACTTCTTTTTTGTGTAACATTTTGTTGTGTTCCTAGACTTATTTTTTTGTTTAGTCAAATTTCGTAAGCCAAAATTCAACATTTTAAGCACAATTTTCTTCAGTTAGCTTTTTATCTTATTTTTAAATGCACAGTTAAAAGTGGTTAGCTTAATTTAAAACAGGTAACAATTTACAACCTAAGATTTATTATGAAAATATTGTGGACGTAATATTACTCTAAAATAAAATAATAAAATATCAGACTATGACTCACCATAGCTAGAAATAAAGGTATTGTAAAAATATTGTGACTTTTTGTTGTGTTTTTAGACTTCTTTTTTGGTTTATTCAGTTTGTTGAACTAAAATTCATTGTCTAATGCATAATTTTTTTAGGTTGATTTTTTTTTTTTAACACATTGTTTCAATTTTTTTTTTTTTTTTATAAATAAAAATAAACACACACACATATTGTTTTACACACACATAACACACACAAAAATTGACCAAGTAACACTTTCCTCCTTTATGTTCAGGGTAGTTGCATCCCCCCTAAACTAAAATTGAATAATTTTATTATTTATATTTTGTAAATGAGCATATACTCCTATTGTTTTGCTCTTAGTTAAATCCTAACAAAATCTTATAATTCCTAAAATATTTCATTGTGCAATGTCTAATATACTCTTACTAAATTTTAATGTCTCAAAAAATTTCTTTGTGTATATCGAATTTTATGTGGTAGACTGATAGTCATGTTTGGAAAGTTAGAATGATGATATATCATATATGGTGTTCTATTTGTTACCTAGAAAACACTAATTTATTAAGTTTAAATCTTCTAAACTTATAATTTTATCTAATAGAAACTTTGATGACATATATCTTTTCTTATTTTGTTCTATTTTTAATTTATTTTCTTGCTTAAAAGGGTATTCATTAAAAATAAGTAAGCTAAACATTATAGTTAAACTCATAAAATAAGATAATAAAGAATGAAATATGAATAACAAAATCTTTATTGTAGATGATTGCAAGTATTTAATTTAATGAAGATCTTTAAAAAAATTGTAGTACATATTATCATTTATTGTGAAAATTTAAATATTATAAAAAGATGATGACTTTCATTATTATTCTTTATAGCATTTTTTGGTGAGTAGATATTACATTTAGTAAATAAGTTACAAGGAATTATAATAGTACTTCAAACTTGTTCGACAAAAAAAACTTATATTAATTTTTTCATTGAAGGGCCAGCACTTGCCTCGGGCCAACACGTGCCTTGCACGTGCAACCCACTCTAGTGTAATATTAAAACTCCTTGTAAATGGAGGTGAAACTTTTTCGTCCCTGTACGAACAGCTCTCTCCTTTTGAAGGTAGAAAATTTTGTATGTTGGCTTTAACATCTTGGTAAGGAAACGATGGATGATATCCTGAATAGATGTGCGGGCTTACAGCTTTCTGAAAGGGAGGGGGCAGAGATTGTTATTGGTGCCCCAGTGACAGAAAATAATAGAGTGTTGGCCGGGAAGTTTTTCACGAAACGGCGAGTTAACCTGGAATTGGTGGCGCGGGTCCTGAGGTCTATTTGGAAAACGACTCAAAACTTTGAGGTGAGTGACTTAGGAGACAACAAGGTGCTTTTTCTTTTCCAGAATGAGGATGATGCTGCTAAAGTCCTACTGCTTGGTCCATGGTCTTTTGATAAATACCTCCTTGCCTTACACAAGTTGAAAACAGGGGAGGCAGTGGGAAAGATCAGATTTGACAGGATGGCTCTTTGGATACAACTCCATGGCATCCCAACCATGTTCCAAACTAAGGAGGTGGGGTATAGCATAGGGGCCACCATTGGATCTGTGGAAAGTGTTGATGTGGATGAGAAGGGCTTCTGCCTTGGAAACTACATGCGAATAAGGGTTACGATAGATATTTCAAACCCACTGTGCAGAGGACGAAAGGTTCGACTGGGAGGCTCTAGTCAGTTTTGGGTTGACTTCAAATATGAGCGCATGCCAATATTTTGCTACCTCTGCGGCATGGTGACCCACGACGAAAACGACTGCCTGGTGGGACTTCGACGTACTGAACGGATGAAGGCAGAGGACAAGCCGTACGGTACATGGCTGAGGGCATCGCAGGAAAGACTACAAAAATCACAGCTGGTCTTGGCTCCATCTTGCGACAGTGACAGGGAGGTTCAACGAAACACCGTTCCCTCTGCTCGGGCTGCCATTGTATTGAACCAGCCCCCGTGAAGTGCGGCGGGGGAAACCCATTTCCAAACGATGGAGGAAAAAGTCAAGGAAAAAGGAAGGGCAGACGTGGGGTTAGTGGTCGCGGGTTTCGAGGTGGAAATCCCGAGAATCCCTCACGCGCAGCGAGGCTGTCAGTTTGAGGAGCAGCTAAAAGAGATTGACGCAGCGCTTTGTGGGGATATGACTGACACAACAAATCTCCATTATGCAGAGCAGAACACGGGTATGACAAAGACTCTACAAACAAATGTTCAGCACTCTCCTGCGCAGGGGGAGGAGGAAGGCTCTGCTAACCACAATGGGTCCCAGGAAGAGTTTAAGAACAACACGATGACTTTATTTGGGCCTCATGGGCTCAACAGTCCAGCAACTCAAGCCCAAGGAAGTCCTCCATCACTCATTCCTTTCAATATGGGCCTAACTTCTCCAGCCAACTCAATTAAGCCCAAATTGAAAAAACACAACCAAGCAATCTTAAAGAAATGCCGAGTGGGGCCAGCCATGCAAAGAAAAGAGAATAATGCACGTAGAGGTTTAGATATGGAGAAAAGCAATGGGCTGGGGATGGGTGCCAAGATGGACGTAGAGCAAACTGAGAAAAGTGGTAAGCGTAGAGCGCGCTCTCCGTTGAAAGAAATATTGGGTACTGTGGAGAATGTCAAAAAAAATAAGGTAGAAGGGGATGTCATGGCCCTTAGTAAACTCATGGCTCAAGAGTTGGGATCGGCGGTGGCTGCAGGTCAGCACCGCCGGGGCCAATGAGTGCTATAAGCTGGAACTGTAGGGGGCTTGGGAACCCCCTCACAGTTAAAGCACTCCACAAAATTGTGTTGGAGGAAGATCCCACTTTAGTCTTCTTAATGGAGACTAAATATGATGTTACGGAGATGAAATGGATTCAAAAGAAGTTGGACAGAAAACAGGGGCTAGTGGTTCCTTGTGTTCGTAGGGGAGGTGGTCTAGCCCTTCTATGGAGGTGTTCGACAATTGTGGAGGTGCAAACCTACTCTCCCAATCATATTGATGCGATCATTTCTGATGGTCAGGGGACTAGAAAATGGAGGTTCACCGGGTTTTACGGTCACCCCGAAACTGGTAGACGTAGTGAATCGTGGGCTTTGCTTTCATGCCTCAGTTCTCGCAGTGACCTTCCTTGGGTGTGTATGGGAGATTATAATGAACTCATGTTTGCAAGTGAAAAGGATGGGGGCAATGTTAGACCTGAGGGTCAAATGAAACAATTCCGAGAAATGATTAATAGGTGTAATCTCAGAGATTTGGGGTACAAGGGCTCGGCATTTACATGGTGGCAGAGGTTGGGCAATCGTGGGTGGATTCAAGAACGGCTAGACCGTGCCTTGGTCTCAATTAATTGGGTGGGGTTGTTCCCACGCACCAAACTTTTCCATATTGCTTCCTCTACTTCTAACCACAGTATACTGCTCCTTAAGGCTCCCACCTCTTCTCGGCAAAAGTCCACGAGGTCAAAACTATTTCGTTTTGAAGCCATGTGGCTTAGAGGTGAGGCGTGTAGTGAAGTGGTTCAGGATGCTTCGGCTAGAGGTGAAAACAGGGGCTCTCAATGGCCTCTGGCTTGTTGCTTAGAAGAATGCCAATCCGCATTGGCAGTGTGGAACAAAAATGTGTTTGGCCCTGTGGGTAGTAGGGTCTCTGCTTTGCAATGGAAGCTCCAAATGTTGGAGAATTTGAACATGGGGGGTGCGGTGTTGGACGATCTTCTTGAGACTATACTAGAGTTAAACAAAGCATTAGCTATTGAGGAAGATATATGGCGTCAGAGGTCAAGGAATAGTTGGTTGAAAGCAGGGGATAAAAATACAAATTTTTTTCACACCAAAGCATCCAACCGCCTGCAGCGGAACACTATATCTGGGGTGCTGGACTCCAACAACGTGTGGTTGGAAGATGAGGAGCAGATTGGTCGTGAGTTTGTTCAGTACTTTGATGGCCTCTTTACCTCCTCCGAACCTCGGGTTGGGGGGGAGCTAATCGATGCCATCCAACCAAAAGTTTCGAACAGGATGAATGCTTTACTGAACAGGGAGTTCCTAGCAACGGAAGTTGAGAAAGCTTTGAAGCAGATGCATCCAACGACGGCTCCGGGTCCTAACGGTATGCCTCCTTTATTTTATCAACATTTTTGGCCTATCGTTCGAACTACTGTCATTTGTACAACACTGAATTTTCTTAACCACGGCATTGCACCTCCCAAATTTCATGAGACTCACATTGTGCTTATCCCAAAAACGAAAAATCTGGAAAGGGTCACAGATTACCGTCCAATAAGCCTGTGTAATGTAGCTTTCAAACTGGCGTCTAAAGTGGTGGCAAACAGAATGAAGGTTGTGTTGCAGGAAGTGGTGTGTGAAAACCAAAGTGCTTTTGTGGCAGAGAGGTTAATCACAGATAATATTTTGGTGGCACATGAAGTAATGAATCATATTAGCAAGCTCCGAAAAGCCAAATGTGGGGAAATGGCATTGAAACTTGACATGAGCAAAGCTTACGACCGGGTGGAGTGGGAGTGCTTAAAGCAGATAATGTTAAAACTTGGTTTCCATGAACAATGGGTGCAAATTGTCATGAGATGCGTATCGTCGGTCTCTTATGCAGTAAGAATTAATGGCAAGCCATGCGGGGAAATACATCCGTCTCGTGGCCTTCGACAGGGCGACCCACTCTCCCCATATCTCTTTCTTATTTGTGCGGAGGGCCTGTCTGCCTTACTCCACAGCTCCGTCCAACGGCAAAGTTTAAGAGGGGTGGTTGCTTCAAGAGGGGGCCCTAGGGTGTCTCACCTCTTTTTCGCCGATGATAGCCTTATCTTTGGGAGGGCCACGTTGGAGGATTGCACTGAAATACAAAGGGTACTTCTAGTTTATGAACATTCATCTGGGCAACAGTTAAATCGGTCAAAAACCTCCCTTTTCTTCAGCCCTAACACAGCGGATGGGCTAAAAGAGTCTATCAAGGCAATGTTTGGTGCAAGTGAGATTCGGCCTCATGAGTCCTATCTCGGGCTTCCATCCTTGGTGGGTCGGTCAAAAAATAATACGTTTGCCAACTTAAAACAGAGGGTTGCAAAAAAAGTGTCGGGGTGGAAGGAAAAACTCTTAACGCCTGCTGGGAAAGAAATTCTAATTAAAGCGGTGGCACTAGCTGTTCCGTCGTACTCTATGTCTTGCTTTCTCCTGCCAAAAAAATTATGTGATGAACTTACTAGCTTAATTCGGCAGTTCTGGTGGGGTCAGGTCAAAGATGAGAAAAAACTAGCCTGGCTAAGTTGGGACAAGCTGTGCATGCCGAAGGAAATGAGAGGCATGGGTTTTAGAGATTTGAGGTCTTTCAACCTTGCACTTTTGGCGAAGCAAGGGTGGAGGTTGCAGACTAATTCCACTTCTTTGTTTGCCCGTGTTTTCAAGGCGAAATACTTCCCCCACTGCTCTTTCACTGAGGCAGATTTAGGTCGTCACCCTTCTTATGCTTGGCGAAGCATAATGGCAGCTCAAGGGGTGGTAAGAAGGGGCACGAGGTGGCAAATAGGCTCGGGGGAGGGGGTGAGAGTTTGGTGCGACAAATGGATCCCTAAGCCATCCTCTTACAGTATTGTTACAAGGGAGGAGGCTTGCCCGAATATTTCTCTGGTCTGTGATCTCATAAACAGGGCATCCATGGAGTGGAAAATAGAGCTAATCCGTAGCTGCTTCACGGTGGAGGATGTCGATGCGATCCTAAGCATCCCTTTAAGCTTGCATCGGCCTAAGGACAGGAGGGTATGGGCAGAAACTCCAAGTGGAAAATTTTCAGTTAAAAGCGCTTATAGGCTCGCTTATGAGGAAAACAGGGGTGGCGGCAAAGTGGGTTGCTCGGACCCCTCAGCAAGGAAAAAAGCGTGGAGGGGTCTATAGAGTTTGAACTTACCCCAAAAAGTCAAGCATTTTGCTTGGAAGGCAGTTAGGAACATTCTGGCTTCCAATGAAGCTCTACGGCAGAGGCATATCGAGGTGGTTGGTGGCTGTGCTTTGTGCCGAAACCTGACGGAAAATATTCTACACATCCCCTGGTTCTGTGCTCACGCCAAGAATGTGTGGGACTCAAGCAAGTTCTCTCTCCCTTTTGATATCGGGCCCACTTGGAGTTTTTTGGATGTTTTGGAAAACCTTCAAAGGTTTGAGGAGGTGCAACCTGGGCTGACTGAACGGTTCATCTCTGTGTGCTGGGGTATTTGGAAAGAAAGAAATATTATTCGTACCGGTGGGAGTAGCAAACCTGGGCGGGTCACCCTGAAGAATTCCCTCGGCTTAATGAATGAGTACCAGTTGGCTAATGAGGAGTCGAGGATCCCCGCCGCTGCGCCTCCCGAACAAATTCGGTGGACGCCACCATCGCAAGGGCAATATAAGGTGAACACGGATGGGGCCGTGTTTGCAAACCAGAGGAAAGTGGGGCTGGGCGTTTTGATCCGTGATTGCAGTGGGGCTGTGATCGCTGCTCTAAGCTGTCCCATGGTAGGCCTCCTTGGAGCGCTGGAGACTGAAACCAAAGCCTTAGAGATTGGCTTGCGGTTCGCTTTTGACGTTGGCATCCGCGATGCGGTGTTTGAGAGTGATGCGCTGGAAGTCGTCAATGTAGTACAAGGGAAAATGCTGCCGAGCACTTCGACCCAGTTCATCGTGGATGGCATCCACCAGCAAGCTTGCTTGTTTCGGTCATGTTGTTTCACTCACACTAAAAGGCAGGGAAATGTCCCTGCCCACATGTTAGCTCAGTATTCTAAGTCTTTAGTTAGTTATGTTGCTTGGCTTGAGTCCTGGCCGAGCCATATTTTGCATGCTTGTGCTCAGGATTTTGATGTAACTGCTATTGTTTAACCATTGAATACAATGTTAGTATTTCCTATCAAAAAAAAAAAAAAAACTCCTTGTAAATTGCTGGACCACTCTTCTTCTCTTACTATTCTCTTTCGCCTATTCTTCACAAGCTATTACCTTCTCTCTGTCTCCCTCTTGCTCTTGCTGACTTCCACTGTTGACCGCATCTACCTATTTTGAAGCTTGAAGCTACTACAGTAAGTGCACTCTCACATGGCTTCTATGCTGTTATTATTATTATTATTATTATTTGCTTTTTTCTTTTATATCTTGGCTGAATTAATATTTTAATTAACACAACGAAAGACAATAACCTCTTCCATTTTCTTTCTCCTTAGAGGGTAAAGTGGCCATTTTACACTAACTCTAGGCTCAGTCAAATCTTCTCTGTTGGGGCTTGGGACATGAGAGACGTGTATTGTGCAAAACCAATAACTCATGGAGAACCTAGACAATTTGCTAAACCAGAACCAAGCTTTTTCCTGCAAGTTTTTGGTCAAAATACTTTAGATCCAACAAAATTTATGCCGGATTTGGGGTGATCTCACCAAATCTAGTGAGATCTCAGTCAGATTTGGTGGAAATCTCACTAGATCTAGCAAGATCTCACCAAATCCAGCAAGATCTCCACCAGATCTGGTGAGATTTCGCCTGAAATGCACTGTTTTGGCCGGATTTCTCCACCGTGGACGGTTTTAACTTTAAAGTATTTTTGTCAAAATGAAAACTTTAAAGTTAAAAGTATTTTTCTTTCAGTTTTGGGCTGAAGGAAAGTTGTTACAGTATTTTTGATATTGGTACCGTTTGGATTCAACGTTTTTCCACGTTTAGGATCTGCGTTCACGTCTAAGGAGGGGCCCACGCAAACGCGCACAGGAAACGCAAGGCTTGCTGAAACGCAAGTTTGCTCCTTTACACGCACCGTTTCATTTAAAAGAAGTGTTACTGTTCATGGACAGCCTCTTTAATCTAAACGCACCGTTTCATTTATCTCTACGCACCGTTTCATGTGAATTAAACTGCTCTTGCGCGTCCTGTTCATTGGTCCAGCTGTGTGCTAAACGGTGCGCTCAACTCCTGCTGAAAGGCTTGAACTTGCTGTTCACTGCAGAAGCAGCTTGGAGAGTGACCATCAAAACGGGGCGTCCCGTTCAATCCAAACGGCTATTTTTTCATTCTCTTCCCATTTCAGATTTTTCTCTCAACTACCGGTGGCAGAATGCTTTCAATCTCCTTCAATGCTGTGTCCGAATCGTCTTCAATTTCTTTCACCTACCTAGCAACCACAAAGCTATCAAAACATATTAGGCCAGTTGATGAACGCAATCCCAGTACGCAGAACCAAAAGAAAAGATCCCCTCCGTTGAACAAACGCTCCAGCTCACCTTCTCTCTGCTTGGGTCATCGTTGCCACCACTGTTTCTCTCTGCATTCACGGGTAAGGTGTTTTCCATGAAGCTTCATCTGAATCTATGGGTTTTTGTGTTTTACCGTTTTGTGTGTGATTTTTGTATTTTATATGATCTGAGTGTGGTTATCTCTGTGGTGTTTTCCATGACACTAGTATATGGGTTTATTGATCCTTCGTGTAATACCATTGTTTCTCTTACTACCTCTGTTGAATTTGGAAATTTGTGAGTTTACTTAATATTTTGCATGTGGCATGCCTAACTGATTGTAAAATGCACCCGAAGTGTTTGTTTAAATGCCTTCACTTTATAGAAGGTGTTTTCCATGAAGCTTCCTCAATCTATGGGTTTTTGTGTTTTACCGTTTGTGTGTGATTTTTGTATAATATGATCTGAGTGTGGTTCTCTCTGTTGTGTTTTCCATGACACTAGTATATGGGTGTATTGATCCTTCGTGTAATTCAATTGTTTCTCTTACTGCCTCTGTTGAATTTGGATATTTGTGAGTTTACTTAATACTTTTCATGTGGCATGCCTAACTGATTGTAAAATGCACCCAAACTGTTTGTTTAAATGCCTTCACTTCATAGAAGGAAGTTGTACCGAAAATGGTTAAGCAAAAGAAATCGAAGGACGGTGGTAGTAACGATGAGAGAGCTGATTGGAAAGACCCTAAGGAACTAGAAGCCTTTTGTCGGTTATGTGCTATTCAAGTCATGGATGGCCAGAGGGTAAAAACTGGATTTTTGTCCAAAATTGGGGTTGCTGAAGTGATTCGGCAGTTGGGTGAGATGGACAAAGTAGTGACTTGGCTGCAGGTAAAAAACAAATGGGATCATCTAAGAAAAAGGTGGAAGAATTATAACAATTGTTTGGAGAAGGAGACTGGGATTGGTTATGATCCTGTAACTGGGATGTTTGACGCACCTGAGGAGTGGTGGAACCAAAAGATTGCGGTTAGTTTTGATCAATGCATAATTTTTAACAACTTTACTGTCTACCACTATATTCTTATGTGCTAACTAATGGTTGTCCACATGTAGGCATGTCCCGATGCAAAAACCTTTAAAACGAATGGTTTGCCAAATCGGGAGCTCCTGAACATCATGTTTGGAGGCACGGTTGCAACGGGAAACAACGCATTCTGCCCGAGTGGTCCAATACCAACGGAAACCACCGAAGGGTCTGGGGACTCCGCTGATGACCCAGAATTTGTTGACCCCCAATGTGAACCCGTTGTGAATGTTGACGAAATGGAGGTCGAAGGTCCATCATCATCGAGGGCTGGACCGGCAGTGAATAAGGGAAAAGGCTTGGCAACCAGTGTCCACATGTTCAAGCCAATTTCCAAGAAACCAAAAAAGAAACGTTCAGCTGCGCAAGAGATGTCTGACTCTTTGAAGAGCATCTCAAATGTTATTGTGGAAAAATCTAGTCTAAGTGCCCGTACACCATCTGCTCCCTCAGTAACTGCTCAAGTTAAAGCAATTCTGGACATGGTGTTGAGTCTTCCCGGGTTGTACTCAGGTCATCACCTTCATATGTTCAGTGCCACCTACTTCATGGAAAAAGAGCGGGCTAGGCACACGTTTGAAGCACTTGAAGACAAGGATGTCCAGCTGAAGTGGCTAGAAAAAGAGTACCATAGGCACCCTGAATATCAATGATGTAGTGAAGGAACAATAGATTGTCTCAATAGGGTTGTGTAGCCTTGGTGTAGTAATCAAACTGTCAGTGTTGTACCTATTGCACTATTGTTTTTCTTTTTCTTTTTTTATTGGTAGAAACTAATGTTGTTATGGGTGTGTATGTAAGACAATGCTCATCACTCCTATGTGATTGAGCTATATTTATATATGTTTGTGCAATGCCTATTTTATCTAAGTTTTTTGTATTTTTTATGGTTATGCACTGTTATGATGGTTGTTTATTTGATTTTTTTATAAATTTTTTTTTTTATTTTGTTTCTGGCTTTTTCTTTGTTAACCAAGCTAGAGTATTATCTTCTTATGTAATTTTTATTATTTATAGAAAACAGATTCAGTTCTGTACTGCTGTGATTGACTATGGTGAATCATCATGTGGGCTTTCGTCTTCATCGTTGAAGATATTGATCAAAGGGGGAATTGCTGTCAATGCTCATAGAGAGGAGGTTGATGATGTTTATGTGAAGGATGGGATCATTGTTGCTGTGAAGCCTAATATCAAGGTACTCTCTTCCTATATTTTGAAATTGTTGTAGTTATGTAACTAGTCTTCTTAACTAGTTAAATTGCTCTGCCCTGGAATATGAAGGTAATATGAACATACTTCTTTAAATTGCTCTGCCCTGGAATGGAAGGGGCAAGTTGCATCAAAACCTGGGCTTCTAACCTTCAAAGGCATATTTTAAATTCCAGTTTAAGTTGCAATGATCATGGCTGAGAGGGATTGATGAACCATTCCAACTAACCAAGTTGAATATGTTAATACAGATCATATACTTGCCATATTTTCTGTTTCCAGAAAAATATATATATACATGCCATTATACTTCTCCAGCCCATGTTGCATTGGTTGCTACCTTACAAAGTTACAAACTTAGAACTGTACAATGCGGGTCACTGCTTGCTAGTAAAGAATTTGGTATGTGTTGTAGGTGCCAAAACTGTTTAGCTCCCATGGTTTGGTTAAAAAAGACTTTCAGGTTTCCTCAATCCCAATCTGCCCTGATATTTTGGCAGACAAGAGGTCTGCTTCATCTAGCATAAAAAGGTTGTATGCTGCACACAAGAGCTTTGCAACCTTAAACTACGTAATCTTGCATAAAGAACGAAATTTGCATTTAAGGTTCAGTAGCATGTGAGCCTGTAGGGCTTTCACTTTTAAGACTTTTAGGGTTATCTTTCACTAGACCAAAACAATCATTTCGAGCTGCACAGAACTACACAGAACTTTGCTGCACTGATCTGTAAATGTGAGCTGTAAAAGTGTTTTCATAATAGTTAAAAACACTTTTGTAAACGTGTTTTCATACTGAAATTTTCATAGTTAAAGGAAAGAAGCTAAACTGATCTTGTCATAGTTAAATTTTCACAATGACATTCTCTATGCAGCTGAAGGAAAAAAACTGTTTTGCTGCACTGAGTACTTTTACAGATTGAGAAGAATAGATTAGGCATAAGTTCATAAGGAGGGGCCCTCTGCCCTGACACTGACCTCCAACTCCTCTTCGACACTAGAGCAGAAGAAAAGCCTTGAAAAAGCACTAGCATTGCATGATAAACTTTCCCCTGACCGGTGCCAGAATGTAGCCAAGGCTGTGGGATGAGACAGTGACAGCTGAAGTAGTGCCTTCCAAGCTGAAGAAGTATTCAATGCCAGGAACAAGAAGTATTCAAGCTGAAGAAGTATTCCCCTGACCGGAACAATATATTTCACTAGACAAATTATAAATTTTTGGACTGATAAGTATTCAATGCCAGCATTGTCTCAAGCACCAATGCACCTTGAAGGTCTATTGTAGACACTTTCCAAGCAAAGGTTAGTCAGTAGTTCCATTTCTTTATGCTCTGAACACCAATTCCATTTCTTTATTTGTCTGAGAGAGAGATGCACATTCATAGTTCCTCAACCAATGCTGTGGGTGGGAATAAAACAGCTGAAGCAGTGCCTTCCAAGATGAAGAAGAGAGGTAAAGACTTTATGAAGTCCATTTTCTTGGATTGCAGGAATTGGCAGGTGATGTAGTGACCCTTAGCTTTGTTTGTGGGGTCTTTTCAACCAAGCTTCAGCCTTTACAAACCCGAAGCTGCCTGCATTTTTTTTTTTTTTTTCGAAACCTGAAGCTGCCTGCCTTGTGATCTGTAAATAGTGCAGCTCATGTGAACCATAGGTAGATCCAAACAAAGGCCCCTACATACTTCTTTTATAATTAATTGTAAACATTACCTACACTGTGGATTGAATGGTTGAACTTTGACCCATTGTTATACATGATGATAAGGGTTTGCTTGTTACTTCAGTTGGATCTTTATTAAACTCCCCCTATGAAATCTATTTGCAGAACATTGACATTCCATCCTAGGATCATAATAGAATGCCTAACCCTCATAGATTGTATTAAATTACTAAGTGTTAATCCCATACCATGCAAATGGATCAGTATGCACACCCCCCACCCCCTAAAAAAACTACTATCTAATACTATAAAATTACTGTTGCACAATAAAATGTAATTAAAAAATTTCCCGCCCAAGTTTAGCAAATAGCAATTATGCATTATTAGACCAAATACATTGAACTTCAGACCTAGTCAAGCTCCCAAGTGAGTCTCATAGTATTTTCAAGACTAGTGAAGCTGATTCTCAGTTGCCATAAAGTTGCTGTAATTATGCAGCATCCCATTGGAAACATGAAAAGGGAAAACTGGAATTATGTAACATATGCTACTTGGATTAGTACATGTTTGATGTGTATTACTTCTCAGCTGGTCAATTAACTGTTAACTTTAGCTTGCACGTCAAAACTAAAGAAAAAAAAATATTTGCCGAGTGAATTGTATAATTCTATTTTATTAAGTAAATGGGTGCCATTTTACATTGGACAAGGATGAATTGTAGGCTTAAGATATTTTTTGACATGACATCCTTAGTTGCTAAGAAAGACACAGGACACCATAAATAACAATAATAATTCCACGAAATCATAAAAAACATTAATGGACATAGAGGAATATAAGAATTTCCCAACCATCAGATGAGACATGCTATAAAGAGGTACTGATAACGGGGGGGTATAAGAGAAAATAAAAATAAAATAAAATAAAGGAAGGATATAGAAATTGGAATATTGTGTAGAGCAATAAAACGGAGGAATCAGGAAAATTAATATTATTGGCACACCTATATATATAAAGTTGGATTACAATAATAATGTCAAAAGAGTCTTCATGTTAACATTTCTTGGTCTTCTATGTGCCTTGGTTCTTTCTGTCATGTTGGTTGCATTGTTTTGGATTTTAGAAATCCTGATTTTGAAAATGTGGTTCCTAAGCCACGCAAGCCCTTTAATTGGCTGGTTGTGTAATCACTTTTGTTGGTGCTGTAGATTCAACTGGTTGAGCTGAATATTTTTGTATGTTGAATTTGTATATATGGATATGGAAGCTCAGTTCCACTACTAGTAGTTTTAGAGAGAGGCATGTGGGTTCTTTCTTTTAAGGACTCCCTCTAAAGTTGTCCTAGACAATGGAATGCATGGTCCACCATAATTGAAATCTGCTACTACATAGGAAATTGGAATGCCCACCATAATTTAAATCTCTAATACCCAGCATCTATTTGTGAGTAATGATACATATTATTGTTTCAATTAGCCAAGGAAAAAAGGGAAAGCAAATAGAGAAGAGAAGCAGATGGCTGGGCCAACAAAGTTTGGGGCCAAGGCAAACATTTTATATGGGGCATTTTCATATGTATACACTAATTAAATAAAATTGTATAATACTAATTAAATTAAGACTAATTTGATGTAAATACAAAATTGTTATTGCTTATACTAGTTTCTGATTTTTATTTTTTCTTGGTTGTGTGCATTAGATATCATCCGCATTTCAAGGCTTTGAATCTTAAGCTTGATATCTTTTAGATCATCGTTCAATACCTATAAAGCAGTCTCAAGGAATACATAAGGATGGATTTGTTAAACGACTCATCTGATTCCCAACACCAGTAAGTTTCTATACTTTCCCCTCTACATGTGAATCTACAATTTTGTGAAATATTGGATGAAACTTAGTTAAAGCATATGCTTAGGATTGTTTATTTATTGGTACGACCATAGTTTCAGCCTAGTACCAGTTTGAGTTCCAGTTTAACAACTTCTTTTTAAAGTACATATTATAGTATCACATGAATAAATGTACATGCAATTAAAGTTGGTAACATATGCAGGGACGCAAACTTCGACCTGAGCGATGACCTTGTACTCGCAGCGTATCTAGCCGGGTGTGCATGTCTAGCTTACGTGGATACCTATATGACCAAAGTACCATTGCATACGAATCCACAAACAGGCTTAGCATGGGTACAGTATATTTTAACTGGACATGAGAAGAACTGTCGAAGAAATTTTAGAATGTCAAGCTATGTGTTTAGAAAATTGTGTAATACACTGCGCCGGTATGGATATTATGGTACCAGAAGTGTTTGCATGGAAGAGTCTCTGGCAATGACATTGATCGTACTTGGTCATGCTCATGGCAACAGAATGGTGCAGGAAAGATTTCAACACTCAGGTGAGACAGTGCATCGACACGTGGCCAATGTAGTTACTTTGTTAGCCACCGTTATGGCACCGGACATTATCCAACCTGCTGATCGTACCTTTCAGAATGTGCCAGAAAATATTCAACATTCAGATCGATACTGGCCACATTTTCAGGTAATTTGTGACTTTGACATGGTGAATTCAGTTAAGTTAAATTAACTTTATGGTCATACCGCGTATTTTATTTCACATGGTATTTTTGTGGTAATGGTTAGGGTTGCATTGGTGCGATTGATGGGGTCCACGTGGAGGTGGTCGTTGATGACGATGAGCAGGTCCCATACTATGGCAGGAAGGGAACCACCACAACAAATTGCATGTGCGCATGTGACTTTGACATGAAGTTCACATTCGCATGTGTTGGATGGGAAGGGTCAACGCATGACACGAGGATTTTTTTTAGCTGCATCAATAACGAGAGTTACAACTTCCCAACAGCTCCACCTGGTTTGTAAATATGCGGTTTAATTACAATAATAAAGTATGTATTAATGTAGTGAAAATTATAATGTAATAAACGTGTTCACCTGCAGGAAAGTATTTCTGGTTGATTCAGGATACCCTATGAGGAAAGGGTTCTTGGCACCATATAAGGGGGAGAGGTACCACATTGGGGAATTTCGGCCTTCTGAAGTGCTACATCGTCCAGAAGAGAGGTTTAATTATCTCCATTCATCACTCCGTTCGGTCATAGAACGAACGTTTGGAGTTTGGAAAAATAAGTGGAAAATTTTGAGACAAATGCCACGCTTTAAGATACACACGCAAAACATGATCATTGTTGCGACAATGGTTCTTCACAATATCGTTAGAGCACATGAGATAAACAATGGATCTTCACGTTCAAGATCTACAGGGGGCACATCATTTAATAGTGACAGAGGTCATTATGATGCCGTGGCAGAAGCAATCTCAGTGTTGGACGAAGCTGAGATGAAACAAGTTCGTATTGATATCACAACATCGATATGTGCGGACGATGACTGATTTTTGTGGGGACCATAACTGATGGTTCACAAACTTCGTGGATTTATTTTGTTGTGAAGCATAAGAAGTGTTAAATATGTATTGTAGAAACTTTCAGGACACTTGATTGTTTATCCAAATTCACACAAAACAGTGTTTTGTTGTTGGCATAGAGTGCTTCTTTGCACAAGTGGAATTAAGGCCAATTATCATTTTTGAACTACACTTCTCGCATCTCAAATTTATGATACGTTAGTGTTAACAGATTTATTACACACTCAAAACAAATTTCCAATGACTTGTAAAATAAATTTGCATAATAAACGCAAAAACAAATAGGTTGTGTCCAAATAGACTGTAAAATAATCCAAATAAATGACATAATTAACAAATGTGATTTATTTAAGTGCCATTTAGCCAGAATAATATCAAGTACACAAGAATGAACAGAATAATATCAAATACAAAAGAATCTACATCAAAGGCTTGAAAAAAATTTAGCTACCCCCAATAATTAAGATTGTACTGTTTCTACTACTTTGCAACCTAGTTTTGGGTCAGAGATAGTACCACTCTCTCTAACATTACAGAGCAAAGCATCACGCCCAGTTAAAACTACATCAACAAAGTCATCATATTGGTTTGTAAGAAGATCTAGTCCCTCTGAAAGTCCCTATGCTCTCCTTGCCGAATTTGAAACGGAATTCTAGAATGCTTCCACTTCAATAGGGTCCACCCCATCTTGGATCATGGGATACAATTTCTTTACACTTGTATCAATTGCCTCGAGCTCTTTCGAAACTGTAAATATTCCAATTGAATATAAATTTCTAATTTCGCTATTAATGCTAGTTTGCAAACCGGTCGAAGCTTGTGCCCACAAATATTTGTCATCAACATTCAAACCAAACAACTTCACAGCAAAATCAGAGAAGGCTGAAGCAAGGACACTGCAGAAAAATACTGTCTCCACCTTAACCCCATACATAGCACGCATTAAAACCTTCCTTTTGGCTGAGTTCTTAACTTTGGGGTGAGATAGTGATTCCACAAGCTAGTAATGAATAGGTGGAACAGTTTTCAACTCTAGGGTTCTTTGAACTAATATGTTGTCTCCATGCATCAAGTGAACATCGAGCCTTGATAAATTGCTTTCAAGAGCTGGAATCCAAATTGTGCAGCACACACTGAAGCAAGAGATGGCCTTGGTTCACCGATGAGAGTTCAGAGCTAAAAGCATTGCATATATCAAGCAAATTCACACTGATGACTGATTTTTGTGGGGACCATATAGGTTGAGCGTACTGCCTTCTTCTCTTACACTTAAATAGGGTCCACACCATCTTGGATCATGGGATACAATTTCTTTACACTTGTATCAATTGCCTCGAGCTCTTTCGAAACTGTAAATATTCCAATTGAATATAAATTTCTAATTTCGCTATTAATGCTAGTTTGCAAACCGGTCGAAGCTTGTGCCCACAAATATTTGTCATCAACATTCAAACCAAACAACTTCACAGCAAAATCAGAGAAGGCTGAAGCAAGGACACTGCAGAAAAATACTGTCTCCACCTTAACCCCATACATAGCACGCATTAAAACCTTCCCTTTGGCTGAGTTCTTAACCTTGGGGTGAGACAGTGATTCCACAAGCTAGTAATGAATAGGTGGAACAGTTTTCAACTCTAGGGTTCTTTGAACTAATATGTTGTCTCCATGCATCAAGTGAACATCGAGCCTTGATAAATTGCTTTCAAGAGCTGGAATCCAAATTGTGCAGCACACACTGAAGCAAGAGATGGCCTTGGTTCACTGATGAGAGTTCAGAGCTAAAAGCATTGCATATATCAAGCAAATTCACACTGATGACTGATTTTTGTGGGGACCATATAGGTTGAGCGTACTGCCTTCTTCTCTTACACTTAAATAGGGTCCACACCATCTTGGATCATGGGATACAATTTCTTTACACTTGTATCAATTGCCTCGAGCTCTTTCGAAACTGTAAATATTCCAATTGAATATAAATTTCTAATTTCGCTATTAATGCTAGTTTGCAAACCGGTCGAAGCTTGTGCCCACAAATATTTGTCATCAACATTCAAACCAAACAACTTCACAGCAAAATCAGAGAAGGCTGAAGCAAGGACACTGCTGAAAAATACTGTCTCCACCTTAACCCCATACATAGCACGCATTAAAACCTTCCCTTTGGCTGAGTTCTTAACCTTGGGGTGAGACAGTGATTCCACAAGCTAGTAATGAATAGGTGGAACAGTTTTCAACTCTAGGGTTCTTTGAACTAATATGTTGTCTCCATGCATCAAGTGAACATCAAGCCTTGATAAATTGCTTTCAAGAGCTGGAATCCAAATTGTGCAGCACACACTGAAGCAAGAGATGGCCTTGGTTCACCGTTGAGAGTTCAGAGCTAAAAGCGTTGCATATATCAAGCAAATTCACACTGATGACTGATTTTTGTGGGGACCATATAGGTTGAGCGTACGGCCTTCTTCTCTTACACTTAAATAGGGTCCACACCATCTTGGATCATGGGATACAATTTCTTTACACTTGTATCAATTGCCTCGACTATTATCCCATATTTCAAAATGTTCCAAAATCCTAAAAAATGTTTTATTTTAATCCTTATGTTTTAAGCTTGTGTAAAAAAGAGTTCCTACAATTAACTTTTAGATTCAAGTTACCCTCTCCCACTAGTGACATGTTGGTTTTTTTTTTTCTTTTTTTTCCCATTATAAACAAAGTCTTAGCTTGGAGTGGTTAAGGGCGACTAACAATTAATTGGGACCTTTTGCTTTTATTTGTAGTTTGGAGTATTTGGCTCCACAGGAACAATCTAATCCTATGCTAAGCAAAGTCATTACCCAAGCTGGTTGTGGTGGTGTAATTAGAGATGTGTTGAGTAATTCGGTTGAAGGTTTTTCTAGAAATATAGGTGTTACTTCCAATTTTTGGGCTGACTTGTAGGCTCTAAGGAATGGTTTACTCCTTTATAAAAATCTCTAACTCTCTTCAATTGAAGTTGAATTGGATGATAAATTTGTTATTGATATTTTCTCCAATATGAAGAACATTAATGGTCCTCCTAATTCCCTCCTTGATGATTGTAGAGGTTGTTGGCTATCTAGATACCCCACCTGAAGATAACTCATTGCTATAAGGAAGTTAATAGATGTGTTAATGCTTTAACTAAAGTTGGTGCTATTCAAGTTTTGGACTTTGTTATTTACAATACTTTCACTCCTTTTTTTTGGAGGAGGTCTTTTGTTTTGGATTTTCTAGTCTGTACCTTACTAAGCTTTGCCCTGCATCCTGCTCATTTTCTTTGTCTTTGTCTTTTTTGTTTCTTTTTTTTTTTTTCTTTTTTTTTTAATTTATAGAAAAAAGTAAGTAAATGAAAAAAAAACAAATAAACAAATTTTATAAATAAAATTTAAAAAAAAAAAAAAATTCAAAGAAGGAAAGAGATTGGATATTCAAATATATATATATATATATACACAAACTTCTTTTATTTATGTGTAAAGTTTGAGAAAATGAAAATAGCAATTAATGACCTGCAATTTTGACACAAAACTTAGTTATTTATTTTTTATTTTTCATGAATGAATTTTGACATAACTTTAAAAGTACCAAAATGAAACATATCAAAAGATAAGGATCATTTTAAAATATGAAGAAGTTTGACTCAAATATGCATGGGGTAATGTGATAATTGAAGAGAGAGACAGTCCCTACATAATTTTAGTAATATACAATTTTCCCACATAGGTTGAGCATTTAGCTTCTGTTTAATATTGGCGAAGACCCAAAAGAGGAGGGAGAAAGAAGTAAATTATAATTACAACATTTTGGGTTGCAATCAGCAACCATTGTTATTAAAACAGCTGATCATTATCAATATGGTATTAGGAAAATGAATGTCAGCAGCTGTGAAAGACTTAATCAATGGAATATTTATATACAATAATGAGAGAGAGATGTGAACGGTTTCATAGAGAAACCTTGCAGCAAGAAGCATGCTGAGGAGACTAGGCAGTGGCTGCTGCTATGCTTGTTCAACATGTGATGCTGGGGGAAGGGTGCAGACAAGGTTGCATGATGAGGAGACTAGGCAGTGGCTGCTGCTGTGCTTGTTCAACATGTGATGTTGGGAGAAGGGTGCAGACAAGGTTGCATGATGAGGAGACTAGGCAGTGGCTGCTGCTGTGCTTGTTGGTTGCAGTCACCATACACATTATCCACACGCCCTGATATAACAATGCAAAAGAACTCAATGTTAGGTACAATTAAGCAGGCATAGACTAGGAATAAGCATGGACTAAGTAGAGTAGATCTCATATCAATGATTAAAATGCATGTCGTGCTTGAATGATTGTAATATTGCAAGTAGTAATTGATAAAAGAAACAGTGCAGGTCCTCAATTATAGACAACAGATAAGTCTGAAAGAACAATGGTTTACATGAAAAGCAAGCAACTAAGAGATGGGGTATCAAGGCAACTATTCCTAACCAAAAACTAAAACTCAAATCTTTAAACACATTTCGATGTCACAGCAGATTTCCCAATATCAATGAATATCCACAACCATCACGTGTCACGCCTTTTAGGAATTAGTAAATGACACAACAGAATATAGGGGCATGTATGAATAATCCGCAAAAACGCATACTTGCTACTTCGCACTCTCTTGAACATTTTAAGGAATGACATGTTGCATGAATGTTCTATTACGGTAACAAACGTTTTTGCAACTATACGCACTAACAAAAAAGACATGGCAATTCCCTATCTCTTAGACTCAAACAACGCATTTTGCTAATTGCTATAAATTTTAAGTTCTACATTTCAAAGAATAGATGTTAAAGAGAAACCAATATTGAAGTTAAAAGAAAGAAAGTGCAATGAAGCCCATGTCACTCCAACTGCACGCAAGGTTACCAGCAAACATGAAATTGGAACCAACATTCTGAACCACAGAAGCTTCGTTCCGAATTCTAGCATGGCTTTCTTCCAAATTCCAGACTCAACTGTACAGGATTGGTCACCAACCACAGTTGAGCAGGCATCAAGAATCGGAGAGCGATGGTTTGGCCACTTGGGGTATGCACGCTTGAATAGGCTCATGCACACGGTGTCATTCTGCTGAAGGACCCCATTTAAAATACACTTCATCAGCCAAAAATTAAGAGAATACCATTTAATTACTGAATAAATGCAAGAAGACATGACAGAAGTTACGAAAACAACAGGTATTACAGTCCTTTAATTGACAATTTCATATAGTGGGCATGTTTGGAATTTTACATAGGACAAAGGTATGCAAAAACAGTTATGATCTTCTTTAAAAAAAAAGCGTATACACTACTATACACATCCAGATCCCTGAATAAATAAAAAGCAATAAATCACAAAAAAATAGAACTCATAATAGAAGGATTGAAAATGCTTTCAGGATCAAATGATGCCACTTTAATTTTCTATCATCGATATCGATGATGGCCACCATTTTCTGTCATGGACACATTCCCCACCACAGGAATATGATTATTCTCTAGCATCCATACAAGACCTTGAAAACAAGGCAATCTAAGGATATTCGCATACAATGAGAAACTTTGACAGATTACCACAAAGATTTATAGATTACATAAATGTTTCTATTTATTTTCCCCACATAGATCCCAAACAAAATTTGAAAAATCCCCTTTCTAGTCTTTTGCTTTTCTTTTCATTTATAAAACACTTTAGTATCATTACTGTCAGTAGTAGCACAATTAGTCTTATATAACATCCAAAAGTTGACACCACCTGCTCTGAGGATCTCCAAAAACATATCAATAGATATATATGAACCAATAGTGTCCAACCTTCACAAAGAAACTAATGTCAGGTACTACAAATTTCAGGACAAAAACAAGAAATCAATTGGTTATCTCTTGGTTATCTCTACGCTAGGATCACAGGAAATAACACAAATGATTCAATTGGTTATCTCTATGCTGGAGGAGTCAACTGACTTATTACAGCAATAATAGAGATCACTGCCTGAAAATGACATATGGACAGAAAGCAATGAAACTACATAAATCATTGTAGTTCAAGGACTGGAATTAAAAATGACAGTTTACATTGCCAAGTCACTCAACAAAGTTGGGCAATACTCTGTTACTTGGAAAGTGCAAAACTCTTCTTCATTTGAAGCACAGAATGAAGAACACCAGAATTGAAAATCAGATAAAGAGAGGGCATTCACAATTCTAACATCTTTGTTGAGAATATTTGGGATCACAGTAGTATATGTAAAAAATAAAATTAAAAGAAACACCTAAAACAAGGACAACTTTAGACAAAAACTCCCCCCATATTAGCAAAATATTAACTCAGACGGGGCTAGGCACCAACGAATCATTAACAACTACACAGTAATCCCTCTTGTCATGTGTAGGAGAGTGGTGAGACAACTGGATAACTAAAACTACAGGATGCATAATTTTTGTCAAAGGAAACAGGGAGATTCAAAGAAACATTACATTTTCTGAGCAACCATTGTCAGCCCTGTGAACACTTTCAACGGCTAACTGAAACTTGGAAAAATGTGGGCACTGCAAAAAACAAAACCAATGGATTTAATATCACTGGGAAAAAACAAATTACAACCAAAAAAAAAAAAAAACAAAAAAAAAAAACCAAGCAACATTCATGGAATTAAATCGATTGGAAAGGGGGAAAAAATACCTTGACTACTGGGTAATATGACATCCATTTGCAGATAGCACTAGCACTAGAAAAATCGATCAATTTACATTCTCATATATTTATGGGAAGAGAGGAGTCATGGGTCGGAGCTTGAGGGACGGTGGGGAAGAGGGTGAAACGGGTTTCTGGAAGGAAGAGAATACACCGGCGTCGGACTGGGGTTGGCTTCCAAAAGATGGATTTCTCACCTGGGCTCTTCGCCGGCGTCGGACCGAGGTAGGTCTTCCTTCGTCAATCTCTGGTGGGCGTGGAGCTCTCCGAAGGCACAGGCTTAGCTAGGGTGAGGAGTGGAAAAAAAGAGGTCAGCGTGTAAAAATTTTAGTATTTATATGCTACAGTAGTTTCAGCTGAGCTACAGTGCTTTCAGCCAAATTAATCACCCACGTTTTTACAACTTATTTGCTACAATGTTTTCAGTTTTCAGTTTTCAGTTTCAGCAACAATAAGCTCAATCCAAACACACCCATTATAACGTAAATTTAGTTTCAAGAGGGCAGTAGAGAGTGGGAGAGAGAGAAATAAGAAAACTCTTCTAGAGTGAGAGAGAGAGAACGTGCTGGTAATTTATGTAATTTGTTATTATTATTTTTTACATTTATGATTAATTTAGATATGAATATATTGCTCCTCTTTTCATTGTTGGGTTCAGATCTTCCGATTGAGGTCTAGTTCTTTTTGTTTCTCTAATTCTTCCCAACGTTCACTGCATCTACCTATCTGCAAGCTATTTAAGTAAGTTCTCTTTGCCTCTCTGACATGTCTCTGTGCTATTTACTTCTTTTCTTTTTTGGTTGAGGAAAAAATAGTTTATTAACGCAACCAAAGGAGATAGCATGGAATATTATTGCATTTATCAGGTTCAAAGTTCAAACCACAGCCAAAACAGTAAATTAAAAAGTGAAATTAACAACTCAAAATTTTACGAGTTTTAGAATAAGTATAATACAAATGAACACTCATTTGAAGGAATCTTTTCTCAGTCGCACAACCTAGCCTTTAAGCTTGGTGGGTAAAAGTCAAGAGAGGAGTGAAGTATTTATGGGTGGGTTTGGAAAAAATTTTCCATTAGAAAGATTCGTCGAATTCCTCCGAGAGTATCACAAGTTCATTACTTGTTTGCCAACAATTATCAAGTTCCAAAAGAGGTGGGGTGGGACAAAAATCGGAAAATTTTTTTTTCCAATAATTATCAATTTCAAATGATGTTATTTTTTTTTTGTTTATTTTAAATCTAGTAAATAGATTATACCATAAGGAAATCAAATCTAATAATTCAAATTATAGACAAATATCTACCAAATTAATTATAGTTGGAACTCTTCTAAAATTTTCAACATAGGTACGAATATAACCTATAGAATCCAAAAATGATAGGCATGTAACATGCTAGCCTCAATGACTATGGCATTCGCTAAGTTCTGATGTCCGGTTGTCCACATTCAAGCCTGGAATCCTATATGTTTATGTTGTATTTGCAATGTAAACATTCAAAAGGTAGCAAATGTACATTTGCAAAAAGTGTACAATATTTACCATATTTTGTAAATATATATAACATTTACCACTTTTTGTACCTTTACAATATAAATTTACATTATATTATACTATTGTACCATGTAAAAAAAAGAAAATTTCAGTAAAGTTTCACACTTGTTAGTCATTATAGAGAGAGAGAATGAAGGAAATTAAAAGACATGATCGACCATTGGAAACTTCCGTTTTCACATGAATAATTTTACGGAAATCACCGTTAAGTCAAATATATATATATATATATATATGTAACGTAATTTACCGCTGTTATTTAATTAATTTAAAGAGTCAAACCAGTCAAGCCATCAACTTTGAATGCAACTTCATTCCCAAATGCACGTACCTAGACAACCACTTCAGTCAGGTTTTTCTTAGTAGTCTTTGAAAATTCTTTCCGCTACGATTTCAGGCTTTCAGCCAAGAATCGTACTTCACAAACGTGTGGATTTCATGAAAGAAGGGCCAATTAAAAGGAGTGGACGATAAGGAAACACATCCTCACTTCATTGCAGTCACACATTAAGAATGGTATACAAGTGACTTCCACGGTTGTTTGATTCATTGTAAAGAATCAATACTAGTCCAGCCATCAGAATTGAATTGCATCTTCAATTTCTTTCCTACGTATCACTGTCAGACAATAAATTGAGTCAATTAAATCAAATGTTGTATTAGCAATAAGTGTTAAAAAAAGCATTTTGTTTACTTCTGACTCCAAACTATCGCAATGGGTTTACAAATTTAAAATTGAATCACTATAAAATTTAAGTGATAAATTATTATTAGTTTTAATTTAAACACATTATTAATATCACTTTTTTATCTAATAATAATAATAATTTATCACTTAAAATTTGTTGTAAAATCGTTATGAAAGTATTGTGTATACAGCATTTCTGTTAACAATACACGTACTAACGTAAAAACATTAAATTGAAATGACTAAGGGGATATAAAATACGTTAAAATTGCTACGCTATTACTTCTCTTCTTCAATCCTACTACCTCTTCACTTTCTATTGGCATCCGTTGGCGCTGCATCTACCTGTTTGCAAAAACTAATACAGTAAGTGCACTCTAACATGTCGTTCATTCTATCGATTTTATATTTCTTGGCTAAATAAATAGTTTATTAAAACAACAATTAAAATAAGATGAAAAAATTAATGAATTTAATGTCTAACAATATCGAGAAGATAGACAGAATATGGAGCTATAACGTTTAAAGCATGATCATCTAGGATTAATCCATTAGATCCAATTCTCTAGCTAGCCTGTGAAACAACCAAAAGAGCAACCTTTTATTTTTTATTTTATTATACATGCTCAAATCTAGTCATTACAACATGAAGGAATGAAGAATAGTAAGCTTCTTGAGAGCTGATGCGGGACTAGGCAATTATAATAACTATGTACTATCATATCATCCAGTGAATATAATATTTGATAAATTGTTTTAATTTTTTGAGTTAGTTTTATTATCCAAAATTGAATCCCATGGAGTTTACACTCAATACCTTCATAGAGATGAGGCTTTAAATAACTTGGCTATTTATGAATAAGTCAGACTCAGTTAAAAAAGAAGCCATATATTTCTGTGATTGATTATGTAGAAAAATTGAAGGTATTGAGTGTAAACACCATACATAGGAAAGTTGTAGCTTTAACTTCAACTTTGTTTATAAAAAATACTTTAACATGATAATAGCTTGGTGAACGTAAATTTAGTTTTAAGGGGGCAGTAGAGAGAGAGAGAGAGGGAGAGAAGGGGCCCTCTCATCTTGTGACTAGTTGCTTCTTCGTTTCTAATTTATGTAATTTTTAATTTTTTTTTTTTCGATTTTTTGATTTAGATATGAATATATTGTTCCTCTTTTCATTGTTGGGTTCAGATCTTCCTTTCACATCCATTATTGCTGGTAATCTACTGATCGAGGACTGGTTCTTTTCCTCTTTCTCTTATACTTCCCAACGTTGATTGCATCTACCTATCTGCAAAGCTATTTTAGTAAGTTCTCTTTGCCTCCTTGACATGCCTCTGAGCTATTGATTTTTTTTTTATTAATTTTTTGCATTTATCAGGTTCAAACCACAGCCAAAACAAAAAAATTAAAAAGTGAAATTAACAACCCAAATTTTAGAAGTTTCAAAACAAGGACAATACAAATGAACACTCATTTGAAGGAATCTTTTCTCAGTCACACAACCCAATCTTTAGCTTGGTCGGTGAAAGTCAAGAGAGGAGTGAAGTGTTGTGGGTGGGTTTGGAAAAATTCCTCCATGTGAAGATTCGAATTTCTCTTAGAGTATCACAAGTTCATTATTATCAATTGTTATTTTTTTCCAACAATTATCAATTTCAAATCATGTTATTTTTTGTTTATTTTAAATCTAGTAAATAGATTATACGTGGAAATGAAATCTAATAATTCAAATTATAGACAAATATCTACCAAATTAATTATAGTTGGAACTCTTCTAAAATTTTCAACATAGGAAGGAATATAACCTATAGAATCCAAAAATGATAGTCATGTAACATGCTAGGTTGTCTACATTTAAGCATGGAACCCTATATGTTTAGATTGTATTTGCAATGTAAACACTCAAAAAAGAAGCAAATGTACATTTGCAAAAAGTGTATAATATTTACCATATTTTGTAAATGTGTAAACATTTACCACTTTTTGTGTGCCTACAATATAAATTTACATTGTACCGTACTACCATACAATGTAAAAGAAGAAAATTTTAGTGAAGTTTCACACTCGTTACTTGTTAGCCATTATAGAGAGGGAGAATGAAAGAAATTAAAAGACATGGATCAACCGGTGGAAACTTCCATTTTCACATTAATAATTATACAGAAAACACTAGTTAAGTCAAATACATATATATATGTAATTTACAGCTGTTATTTAATTAATTTAAAGAGTCAAACCAGTCAAGCCATCAAATTTGAACGCAACTTTTATATATATATATATATATATATATATATATATAAATTACTAATTGAACTGGGTTTACAAATTAACAATAAAGTTGCAATATTATTACTTCCTTTCTTTATCCTATTCTTCCGAATTCCCAAAGTTTACCTCTTCCTCCTCTTGGCGTCTATTGATTGCATCTATCTGTTTGCAAATAAATAGAGTAAGTGCACTATGACATTTCTTTCATGCATTTTTCTTTTTGGTAACATGTCTTTCATGCTATTGGTTTAATATTATCTTGGCTAAATAAATGGATTATTAACATAAAATAAAAAAGAAGAAGAAAAAATAAAATAATTTGATGTCTACCACTATCGAGAAGATAGAAAAAATATGGATCTATAACGTTTAAAGCATGCTTCTCTAGGATTACTATATCAATGATTGAATATAATATTTGATAAATGTATTTATATTTTATATGATTTGAACAATCTCTCTCTCTCTCTCTCTCTCTCTCCATATATATATATATATATATATCTTTTAGAGAAACAGAGAAATAAACTAATTATTTAAAATTATTAGAGAAATATAATAAACTTATTTTTATTCTATTCTACATCAATTTTTTTTAATTTATATTTTATTAAGATCTTGTATTCTTTATGTATTTATTCTCAAGAAAAAAGAAACATGGGCAGAAAGAGAGATCGATTTTGGGATTACGCTGAGGAGTTGAAGGATCGTTTCAAATGTAACTATTGTAAACGTGAATTTCCTGGAGGTGCATCAAGGATTAAATCACACTTGGCTGGAGTCAAAGGGCGTGATATTGTTATATGTGATGTTGTGCCTAAACGTGTACAAAAAGAAGCTTATGAAGCAACTCAAGGGACTAACAAAAAACTTAAAAATGCTTCAATCTCAAGTAGTGATAAGGGGAGTGCAATCCCCTCAACTTCAGTTTCAACAATTCAAAAGGAAAAAATTGTCACACAGGTCATTATCTACTCCCAACTCTACAAATAGTTGTTTATTTGTAATAAAACCACACTTTAAGTTTAACACTTCAAAAAAAAATTTCATACTAATTTCTCTTTTGCAGAGCGAGGAAGAATATATAGATGAAATTATGCTCGATGATGTTGTGGGTAGACTAGTAACCAAAGCGTTTTCACTTGCCACAAAGGATATCATTTTTAAGTGGGGTTTTAAGGAGCTGGAAAATCTTTTTGACTCATTATACAAGATTAAAGTTGTGTTATATCAAAAGAGGCAAGTAAGTGATGAGTTTGTAAGGATCTGGTTAATGGAGCTTAGGAATGTAGCTTATGAAGTTGATAATGTGCTAGACAAATTTGACTATGAGATCATTCGGCAAAAGGTACAACCTCAAAGCCAAATGATAGCTCAGGTATGTAGCTTTTCATTCTACGATCAAAATAAAGTTGAGACCATCAAACAATCTTTGGATAAACTTGTGGATGATGTAGCTGGCTTTGGTCTTAGAATGGAGTTGTTGAAGTCAATCATCAAGATTAGGTTGGACAAGAATGAGGATTCATTGCTCAATAATTCAGAAGTTATCGGAAGAGAATTTGATGTTGTACAGATACTGAACAAACTTATTAGTTCAAGCAATCAACAAGTTATATCTGTTCTTCCTATAATGGGTATGGCAGGTCTTGGAAAGACAACTTTAGCAAAGGTATTGTATAACCATGAAGAAATAAAGAAACACTTTGATGCGCCAGGGTGGGTACATGTCGGTGGAAATTTTGATGTTGAAGAAATTTCAAGAAAGATTCATGAATCTCTCAAAATAGACTTGACTAATTTGGAAGGGAAGAAATATTTTCTTGTACTTGATAATATTTGGACTGAAGACCGTGATAAATGGGATATTTTAAGGAGTTGCTTGGTAGGAATTAATTCAAATACTAGAATTAATATTATTGTGACAACTCGGAGCGACGAAGTGGCACAAATTGTGGGGACACTTCCTCCATATCGCTTGGAAAAATTATCAATATCTGATTGTTGGTCAATATTAAAAAAAAAAGAGTACTTGCAAATGAAGGAAAATCACTAACTTTTGATTTGGAGACTAGTGGATGGGTTGCTAAAAGATGTGGAGGGGTTCCATTGGTTGCAAGAGTTTTAGGAGAAGCAATGTACTCTAAATGTGATAAAAACGAATGGCTAGCAATACAAAATGATAAAATTTGGCATTTGTTGGATGATGATAATGGTGGTATCTTTCCGACGCTAAAGTTATGGTTTGATCATCTTCCAATACCATCTTTAAAGCAATGTTTCGCATATTGTGCAATTTTCCCTAAAGATTATGACATGAAAAAGGACGAAATAATTCGGTATTGGATGGCTGAAGGGTTCCTTGAACCAGCTGAAGAAGCTAATATGGCAATGGAGGATATTGGTAACATGTATTTCAATATTTTGTTGACCACTTCCTTTTTTCAAAATGCTAGAAAGGACGCCTATGGTAATATTATTAGTTGCAAAATGCATGAAAGTGCATGATTTTGCCATCTCAATTTCAAAATATGGAACTTTGATTTTGGACAGAGATTCAATGGATGAAGCAACACAAGAAGGTTCATATCGTAGAAAACATTTCATAAAATTGCACTCATTATTTTCAGGAAATTTTGACTTTAACAACATGTTATCAAATTTTAAATGCTTACGTGTTTTAAAATTACATGGGGTTAGTATAAGAGGGTTTCCAGATTCAATTGAGCCGATAATACATTTGAGGCTTCTTCACATCTCGCACCCTGAAATTGAAGAATTACCAAAATCCATTACCGAACTCTACAATTTGCAAACTTTAATAATTGAAGGCTATGTGGGAGAGCTTCCAGAAGACCTAAGCAATTTGATTAAGTTAAGACATATTCTTCTTAATGAAGATAATGCGGATATGCTGCGGATACCTAAAAATATGGGGCGGTTGACTTGCCTACAAACATTGACATTTTTTGCTGTGGGTCAAGATGAAGGGTATCGAATTAAAGAAATGGGACATTTAAAGAATCTCAGAGGAGAAATAAACATATACAATTTAGAGAAGGTGGAAGATGAGGAAGAAGCCAAAAGTGCAAAATTAAAAGAAAAGGAAATATTCAAGTTGGGATTACACTGGAAGATTCCTTCATATAGACAGTGGCAAATATATGATAAAGATGAAAAGGTGTTGGAAGGCCTCTAGCCTCACCCAAATTTGAAAAGCTTAACAATCGATAAGTATGGAGGAAAGAAATTCCCATCATGGGTTGGTTTGTCTTCGCTATATCACAATTTGGTCGAGATCAATTTGAGAGATTGTAATGAATGTGAAGAAGTTCCCACTCTGGGGCAATTACCCTGTCTTAGGGTTCTTGAAATAACAGGAATGTGGAAGGTAAGATGTATAGGAAGTGAGTTTTACTTTTACAGTGATGGGAGTTACAGAGATACTACATTATTTCCGGCATTGAGAAGACTCAAATTGGAGGACTTGCATTCCCAAGAAGAGTGGAAGGATGCAAAGGAGTTGACAACCGCAGATGAGGTGTTGTTGGTGTCCCCTTGCCTTACATCCTTAGATGAGGTGTTGTTGGTGTTCCCTTGCCTTGAGGAGTTGACCTTAATTGCATGTAAGAAACTGAGAGATTTGCCAAACTCACTGCACACCTGCGCGTCCCTTAAGAAGTTGGTAGTAGGGGATTGTCCTGAGCTGAGGTCATTGCCATGTGTCCGGTCCATAATAAGGGGTGGTATTGAAGACCCACCCATATCAATACTTCATTGCCCTCAAAATTGTTGGTAGCTTTGCCAGAGTGGTTGGGCAATCTTTCCTCTCTTCAACGGCTGTATATTGTGAATTGCTGCAATCTGGTGCATCTGCCCACCGAGGAAACCATGCAACGCCTCACCCAATTGAAAATGCTGATCATTAATCGTTGCCCCAATTTGGAAGACAGTGAGCGGATCATTAGCCTACTATTTCCATGGGTTAAAATCATTGATCAGTAAGTCTACTCATACTACCCTACTATTTCCTCTTCTTTTATTCTCTTATATTTGTAATGGGTGAGAGTATTCCGGTATAAATACTTTATTGGACCCGATTAAGAGAATATATATAAATACTACAATTTGGGTTAATGCTTCTTCAAATAAATAGTACAAATTAATCTCACTAACCCTTCTGCTTACACTTAATAAATCCAATTCTGTGTTTTTTTTTTTTTTCAATTTATGAAATTAATTGCAATCATTTGAGAAAAGCTTTTTAAAAACAAGAGTTTAATTAGAAATTTTGGGATGGCTACTATTCAAATTGGCTTGCCGTTATTCAAATTTTTGTTGCTGCAAATTACCAAAATAATTAGAAGCATAGTCTATTTAACAATTTTTTTATTGTTACCTATTGTCTTGCTACTATTGAATTTCTGTTTGCTAGCCTATTTACTTTCTACAAATTTTTCAATATTGAATTTTTCTGGACATTGGGAAATTTGGAATATTGAATCAGTTACTGTTAGAGCTGTCCACATAATCCTTATTTCGATCAGCATTTTGATGCTGTAAGAGTTCATGGATCAGTTCTTTTGCTTATGGCTGTCTAAAACTTGACAGTAGATTTTATTGATTTGCACTCATAATTGCTCTGTTTATGAGGGTGGATTTATTGTGGAAAATGGAGCTTAGTTGGATGGTTCTAACATATCTATATATGGTTTTTACCTTTTGAAGGTACCACCGGCCACGTTGCAAAGATTTTGAAGACTAACTCAGAAAGATGGCAAGAAGTTTGCATTTGGAAAAATAATTAACTTGATGACAACTGGATGCCCAGGCACTTCAGGTTTTCTCTCTTACCATTTTCATTATGTGTACATAATTTACTTCATAATTGGTCATTTACAAAACCTAATTCAGTTCAATGCTGAGTGAGTCTATTCATACAACCCTATATCCTCTTCTATTCTCTTATATTTGTAATGGGTGGTAGTATTCCTAGTATGAAAACTTAATTGGATGCCATTGAAGAAATATATAAATGCTGCAATTTGGTTTAATAGCTTTTGAAATTAATAGTAGAACTCAATCTCACAAACCACCGTGGCCACACTTGAAAAACTCTACACTTCTTCTTTAATCTTTGAAATTTTCTGCAATCATTTGCAAAAAGTCACTAAAAGCATGATATAATTAAAATTTTTGTGATTGCTGTCATTTGGCTTGGTTCTACTTAAATTTTTGTCTCTGCAAATTATCTCAAACACTTAAAAAGTTGTTAAAAGCATAGTAATTAATTAATTTTTTCCCCTGATCGTTAGCAATTGTCTTGCCTCTTTTCAAATTTCTATTTACCAGCCTATTTTCTTTCATCAAATTATTACCTTATTATTTTTCAAAATTGAAAATTTCTGTAAATTTGGAAATTTTAAATATTGGAAATTTCTGTAAATTTTACTAGCCTGAAGTTCACATGCTAATTCTTGGCCTCTGTGTTTCTTGAAACCTTCACTTATTGTTGTCAAATAGCTACACCTAGTTTCTTGAACTGATACTGTGATAGTTCATAAATCAGTTCTTGGCGATTTATTGTTGGAAAATAAGGTTGAGTTGTATAAGAGCGAGAAATTAAGTGGGTAAATGTCTTATTGATTTTTGTTTTCATGTTTGGATTGGGAGTTCAGTTTTACTGGTCCATGAAGTTATGTGATTCCTTGTTCTACTAGTGTAAGCAAAGTTTAACTCACTTTCTTATAAAGTTTCAGACGGTATTGAAGGTGTTTTATTATTCTAATATATTTCTATTTACGTTCTTGTTACCTTTTGAAGGGACCTGCCAAAATTAGAATTTTAAGGCAAACTCATGAAGCTCAGAAATGTTTGTCTGGGAAAAATAACCAACTTGATTAGAACTAATGCCAAGGTACTTAAATATGTTTTCTCTTTTACCATTTGGGATTTATATATATAATTTAATTCAAACTGGTGTGTGTGCGCGCACGCATGTGTTATAGTCACCGCGTTTTGTAGCCAATGTGCATATCTATATAAGCAAAACTTTTAGTCTATGTAAAGGCATGCAATGTCAACTCGAAATGAGTTTCTTCCGCAAGCTCCGCCATTCCAGAATCCCTTTGGTATTGCTCTCTCTCTCTCTCTTTTCTTCAACTTCATTGTTCTTTGCCCAATATATTATTACAACCGTTCTGGGTTTTCTTTGATTTGAGGTGTACAAACTTTTTTTATGGTCAATTACTCAATCTTTATATATTTATAACTATAAATTGTGATCTGGGTATCTTTTATTTTGTCAATGAAATGGTTCTGATTATCCTAATGAATTAATTATCAGTGTTTTATTGCTTGCATGCTTACAATAGCAACAACCACCACCACCACCAACACCCAGACTTATTTCCAAAATTTGGGGTTGGCCATGGATCCCTTGTAGTCGATCCATTCATAATAAAGTGTCTAAATTTTCTGCTGGTTGTCAAATCTCTCTCATTTTGTTGAATAATATACTCTTTTGATAAATTTGTTAAAATTCTATTGATGAGTTTTTTTTTTTTCTTTGATTTCGTATTAATAAATATTTAGTATAAACATTTTTTTGTTCTTAAAAAGAAAAGTAGTAGTTTAATAAAGGGGAAAGTCTAAATCTTTTCATGTGTTTTTCCTGCCATTAATGCAATTTAAACTGTGTTCTTTTTCTCATAAGATTTTGTTTTGAATCCTTGACTTAGAGAGGATAACATAGAAAATTAACTCTCTAAGAAATGGATGTCTTATATGCCATGCATTTCTAAAAGTATTAAATCCTATTGACCAACATGCTTCGCCTTATTTTTGCAGGGGATTTCTTATGACTTGGGGCTACTCATATAACATTGATTTCTTTTTTCTTTTTTTTGACAGATATAAATATATCAATATGATGTAAATTTATTGTCATTCTCATTTATTTGAGATCCATAACACTCTCAAAAGTGAGTTTCTAATCTTATCATTGTTCAAATTTTTTTTAATTTTATTTGGAATCACATGTTGAACTCTGTTCCCAATTTCATTAGTATCGTTATTTATTTGGAATCACATGTTGAACTCTGTTCCTGATTTCATTAGTATCGTTATTTATTTGGTTACAAAACCTTTTTTTCCCCAATGATGAAAGCCTCAGAGTTTTGTTTGGCTTGGGATATATAAGAGTATAAGACTGGATTTTCTGGAAAGTATTATCTTTTTATACTACTTTAGGTGTCTCAAACTAAATATTGAGCTGAGCTCTCTTTGGAATGTGTCTAGAGCTTTGTCTAACATAAAAGAATCTATACAACCATCTAGTTAATTCTGATTACCTTGGTGTGAGATCTTTAGGATCTTATTTAGAAAAATATGCGATTTAGGAGAAGTTTTTGGTTTTATGATGGATGCACAAATTGGGTTAGAGACTGCAGTGGCCTCGATAGCTACAAATGACAATGGTACAGGAGTGTCCTTTTCTGGAAATCAATTATCTTGATGGGATGATAGTGACCTATAAATTTTTTAACTTTTTTGGACCTTGTAATCTGTTTTTCTTGTGTCTATCAGAAAGAAAACTGCAAACATCTAATTGGCTTAATGTTCTGTTGTAGGATCTCTTGGTCAAGAATCAGCAGATGGTGCGCACTTCCCTCTTCTGTGTTCATATTGCATAGGGTGCTATTTTTAGGGATAATTATGTTTTGAGCCTAGTCATTTTCTGTCTTTCATATTCATCTTGCTACTTATATGTGCTTTTTACTTGGCCGGAATTTGATAGGCTCTCTTGACTGCATAACCAATTAAAGTTAAACTAGTAGCTTAGTCTATTTGGTCATGTTTTTACAGTTACTGAAGGTGGCAGTGCATGTGAGAACTCAAGCATGATTTTTATCAACAAGCTAGAAGAGTTGCCTTCAACCATATGCCACATAAATAGAAAGGTTTCAAAAGTAACTTTTGTACCTATATCACTGTTCCAATTGTGGAAGGTCTTATTTGTGTATTTATTAATTTTTAGTTTTAATGTTTAAAAATAACTTGGAGAAACAGATAAGTCTAGATTTTTTAAGAATAGGTTTTTATATCATTGTTGTTGAAGGGTTTAGGTTTTTGTTATTATAAATGTCTTGGGGCTACCTTAGCTTTATATTATTGTCCAAAGATACTTCTTGTAAGGAGAGATGGGTGATAAGTCTAAGTTTTATTTAGTAGATTGGGTAAAAAAATGTTCTTCATTAAAGGAGGGAGGTTTGAGGATCAGTAAATTGAGTACTTTTGATAAAGCCTTGTTGGACCATGGAGGTGATCAGTGGTGAGCTTGTGGGAGAGTATTAGAGCAGGGAGAACTCCTTTTCAATCACCTGAATTTTCTAGTGGGGGATGGTTCTCATGTTCATTTTTGTTTGACCTACGGTGTGGGGATTTTCCTTTTAAAAAGACCTCTTTCTAGATTTTTTTGTTGAGATTGGCAGTGGATAAGGAAGCTTCAATGGCTTCTAATTGGTCGTTGAAGATGACAGAAAGTGGGTGTTGGAATCCTCAGTTTCTTAGTTGTTACAGGACTGGGAACTAGAATCAATGGACAATCTCTTTAATTTGTTGTATTCTAATTTTTTTCTCATCAAGAATAGGAACAGGTAGTACAGAGGTTGATTTAATATGGAACTTTTAAAATTCATTCGAATTATGATACTCTGAAAGGGTCTAAGTGCAATTCCCGTGGAGAAGCATATGGGTACTAAGGTGCCTTGGGTAAAGTTTGCTTACCTTGGGTAAAATTTAGATTTTGGACAATCTTCAGAAATGAAGTTTATGCTTGTTAATTGGTGTTGCATGTGCAAGAATAGTGGGGAGTCAATTGAACATCTTTTACTCCATTATTCTTGGCATGAGATATTTGATCTTTTGTGTTTGCATTATTTCGAGTAATTTGTGTTTTACCAAAACTGTGCAACAGATTTTGGAATGCTAGCAAGGAAGATGCATGATTGTAACGGACCAAAGATACAAAAGCAATTCTACTTATAAAAAAAAAAAAGATATAAAAGAAATTCTGCTATGTGTTTGGTGGGCCACTTTGGAAAAAAAGGAATTAAGAACTTTTGAAAGTGTCAGGTACCCTAATCATTTTATTGAATTTTTTTTTAAACCCCTGTATGATTGGATGACTAACCTAGGTAGCATCCCTTCATCCTCTTTTCTAGACCTTATAGATCTTTTGAGTCTTAGATCCTAATTTTTTTAGGAGTGTTTCATTGCATGCATTGTATTCGAACATTCTCCTCTCTTGAATATAATTGTTTTACTTATAAAAAAATAACTTTGGAATTTGATTGCTACAGTGTTTCATGTATGACTACCTTTTTTTTCAATAATTACACCTGTGGGTACCTTCTTTTGTTGCACATATTCATGACTCTTTTTTATTTATTACATGTTTTGCATAGCATGCAATTGGTAACAGTGTTGTGACTGTTGGATATGTTATGAAACCTTCTCGTGAAGAAGATTTTGCTAAGGTGAGCCCTATATGAATAAATGTAGGTATTTTTAGTGGGGGAAAAAGCAAGAATTAAAACTTTGTGAGTCCCCCCTCATATGATACCATATACATACATGAAGTTAACACAAAATTGCAAATGTCCCTAATCAAGGTGTCATGTTAAGGTGATATTGTAAACAAACAAAATTTGGTATGTGGAATTGTATGCTTCAAAGTGGTTTTGACTCCAGTCCATTGCTTTTTTTTCCTTGAAAGAAAAGTATTGGATTCAGTAGTTGAAAGAAATATGATGCATTGTAATGTATTATCATCTGATCACATGGCTTTTGGCCTAAGGGATGTTGTTTGATATGATTTATTGAATGTTACTGGCATTTTGGTTGGTCGTGTATGCAGTTATGCTCATGATAAATTTTAGTTTTCTAGTTGTACTGTTTGATTCATGCAATTAGAAACTTATAAGTTGTCCTGGTTTTTGCAGAGGGGTGCATTTCCTTTGTATCCTACTCAGAATGGGTTGATATTCATGCCCCTCACCTTTGAGCTTCCTTTATCACCTCAATTACAAGAGGTTGACGTAGTTCTCCATAAAGCAATTGATGAAATTATATCCATTGAATTGAAGAGCCGTACAAACTTCTCTAACAGAATAGTTTTACACCAGCAGCATGCAGGACTTACAAAGGTGACTTTTCAGGTCCATAAAACTATATGTTTCATGATCTGGTATGAACTGGGTAATCGGGGAAAAAATGAACATGCCAATGCCAGTTTTTATGTTTAGCCTCACATGAATCTCTATCATTTATTTTTTTGGCAGAATTGTTTTGTGATTATGCCAACATGAATCTTGTCAAGCTTTGGTCTTGGCCAAAGTCAAATGCTCGCCTTGTTAATGAACCCAATAAAAATACAGTGATAATTTGTAAGTCCGTATATTCATCAGACTCATCGAAATGCATCCAAAATGCATGGAAACCTCACTTATTTTTTGAACTATAAATATTCGAAACATTTTTCCCTGTAATTTGTTGTAATAAAAATTCTCATACTATAAATTGAATCAATATAGTTAATTTTAGTGTTAAAAACTAAAAATTCCTACACATATATATATGCATGTAAATTTGCAGTATATGTATGTAAGTAGGTATTGACAAGTGATAATCTTGTAATGATTTGTAGATCCATAGGTTAATTTTGAGTTTTTATTTTTTATTTTTTTAATTATTTTTATGCTGCAGTGTTTCTGTAGGCAATTAGACATGAGCATTTTATTAGAAATTCTGATAATTGAGGACATCTTTGATATTTGAATAAAATAAAATTGAGGAAATTGTTGTTCTGATTTTAGCTGATAACATAGGGTCCGTTTGGATTGAGCTTATTGTTGCTGAAACTGAAAACTGAAAACACTGTAGCAAAATAATTTTTAAATGTGTGAATAGTATTGCGGGACCCATTTTTAATATTTTTTTATTGCATGAACAGTGCATTCACAGTGCATGCACTGTTCACAACAGTAATTTTTTGCCTCTAAAGTGAACATTAGCGGCCAAAAAAAAAAAAAAAAAGAGGCAAAACGTGAAGTAGCAAACGTGGACGCCGAATCCAAACTGCACCATAATCAGTAGTTTGTTTTTACATGTCTCTTTGTATTCATTTATTCTATCCAGAAGTCACAACAAAAATAAAAACATTCTTTAAGTTTTCTTTAATAAAAAACTCGTTCTTGCACAGATATTTGGAGGATCGCCCTGATTGTTGTGTGATTGATTCATTTTACAACATCTACCCTGTGCTAGATCGGCCGGAAATTCAAGAAATTCTACTTCGCTCGGAGGATCTCAAAACTGAAGGCCACTCTACAATCAGGGGCCCCCATTTTCTGAAGGTCTTATGTCTTGATGGTTTTTTTGTTATGGTATTGATGTATCAAGTTTTTTTCCTTTCAATTCAACCATGGTATTTTTTCAAGGTAATGATTAATTGGGATTTATCTGTGTTAGTTGCTATACACGAAGATAAATCTCAATTATTTAATCCTTGGGTGATTTGAATATTTGAAGTAATTCTGATCATGTTTAACAAAGCTCGACTTAAGGTTTAAGTTGGAATAGTGATCCATTTTAAAATTGATCAAATTTCTCCCCAAATTTAGTGTGTCTGGATCTTTTATATGCAGGTTGATAGTTTCAAAGGTGTAGCTAATGCTCACAAGATGGTACTGACTTTATCTAGTTTCATTCTGGATTTATGTATTATTAATTAAAATTTCAAATTCTCTCCCTTTATCACTTACATGAAGAGGAAGAAGAAGAAGCCACCGTTTATCTAGGCCAATTCCCTTGGACTTTCATATTTCTAGAAGGTACAAATGACTGAAATTGATAGACAAATTAAGTACAGATGTGGTAAAGCCAAAGTAAAGCAGTATGGACTGGCTAGAGACGAGTCCATAACATTTTGTATGGTATTACAAAGCATCTTGTATGCTTCAGTAAAGCAGTATAGTATTACCCAACAACTGGTTATGGCGGGTGCAGTTAGTTGCCCATAGGTTTTACTAGCTAGAGACAATTCCAAAGGGCTCTTCTTTAGAAAAGTTCCTTGCATTATCAAAAAAGACTGAAAGAAATAAGCAGTATAGTATTACAAAACTTCATGTATTTGCTGCACTTTATCTAGTAATTTTCTGAATTTTTGAACAAATTGACATTTCTTAAAAAATATATTTGGCTAGGGCTCAAATATGGGCATTGATGTTTAATGCATATATAATGTCACCATTTAATATTTATTCTTTTTTGGTTTTCATCTTTACCATGAAAATATATGGTGGCAATATAAAAAATAATAATTTTGAACATAGAAGAGTTATACTTATGCAAATCAATGAAGAAAATCTTATAGCTTTTGTTGTTCTAACCTCATGCCAGTTGAATGTTCATTCTCTTGAAACTGAATTATTAAACGTAAAAACTCGTTTTCATTCTCTACCATTTTCAAGCAACCACGTAACAAAATTAAAGAGGGTTTCATCTTGACCATGAAAATATACAGTAAATGATGCTTTGGTTGTTTTGCTTGGATTCTAATTGGCATGCATTACTGGCAAGTGATCTGCCTTTATACTTCTTGCTGGGCACTTAATGTGACTAAAGTCATTTTAAAAGTAAATCACCGTTCAAGTTCCTGTATTGCTGGTTAAAAGTTGTTAATTGGTTGTGATGATTTTATGCAAGCATCCAAGCGACTTTGTAGCTCATCTCTTCAGCTTACCCGGTCATTTTAAAACATTCATTTTGACTGTTCCTTATTTAGAAATTGTCCTTGGTCTATTATGTTAAGCTATAATGATCTAAATTCTTTTTTTCTTTTCTTTTTTTCATTATTTGAATTAAATAGCTTATGTTTTATATAAACAGGCAATCATATTCAGAAATGAAGATTTTAAGGACTTGAGTGTTCCTCTTCCAGCTGTTGTGCAGGTGAGCAAGAAACAACTTTCATTATGAAGACTTTGGAGTACTTCTGTTATCCTTATTGTGGAATTAGTACTCTCGGATTTCTCTCTTAAAAAAAATTTCAATGTGGAAAGTTGGAAACTGGATTAACTCCAACTATATGTGACATAGTTATTGACGTGAGTGTTTGTCAAGTGGGTGCATGTGTGGGTTAATATCTTATATGGCAGGGTTATGTTGATTCTCGGGTATAATGGATTACTCCTTTGGAATGAGACTTTGAAGTTATTGGAATTGCAGGAATATGTGGATCATTCATCTAGTTTGTACAAATTTTATGTCTTGGGGGAAAAAGTTTTCTATGCTATTAAGAATTCTACACCAAATGCTGATATCTTGATGAAATTATCTTAAAGTAATGGACTCAAACCTCTAGTCTTTGACAGGTATGTGTTTATTGCTTTTGTTTTTTTGCTTCTTCCTTTCTGATAGTGGTTTTTTGGACCAAATGGCATTTCCTGTAGATAATGGGTGAGGGTGGGGTGGTGGTTTTACTCACGTGGGTGCGTGAGGGTGTTTTTTATTTATTTAAGATTAATTATTTATTGGTAAGTTTCAAACGCACCCTGTGAGTCTTGAACCCATGACCTCACCCTCCAACCAATTATTATCGGAGATGTAAGTGCCAATTGAGCTATGTGGGTGTATGAGTTTTGCCTACCTATAAAAAACCCCTTTTCTTTTGGCCTTTGCTTTGATGATATATGTTCAAGAGCATATATTTGATAACCCACGATTTGATCATTTCTCTCTGCAGCTTAAAATCTCTTCCCACTGCCAAAGAAGACCAGAACTATGGCAATGGTAATTGTTCCAAGGCCACTAACAGTTGTGTTGATCTTGATCTGGTTACAGACGCAGCAAATTGGCTTAGAGGAGTGCTTGATCTTACCATCTTTGGCTTTGATGTTGTTGTAAGTAGCCAAGTCGAGTTTTCTTGAATACATATTCTACAGTAGTTTGCACTCATTTCTCCTTATGATGATTGTATTTTCCATGCATATGTTATAATTGATTTTCTTTATTGCTGAACCATGTAGATTAACACACAACATAAAAACTAAATGTTTCCATAATTAGTAATGATGACTAATCCTGCACAATACAATCCAAAACTGGAATCCCTAGATTTTCTTATCTTCCTTAAAAACCTCCTAGTTGAAAGCAGGTCATCTCAGATGCTATTTTCCATCTTGACTGACTTGCCTTTGAGTTTTCTTGTATTTATTCTTGTATATTGGTTAATTTAGCAGGAGTTATCTTGTGTAATTTAAAAGTTGTCTATATTTATATAGTTTGAGTGAAACAGAAATTGCCTTAACTTATGTTTGAACAATCCATGAAATCTTGAAAAGCTGGTGAAAAGCTAATCAATAAATAAATAAATATATATATATATATATATATATATATGTATATTTAAAAGAAAAAAACAAGGAAAAGGAAAAAGTAGTGGATAAGAAGGTGGCTTACAATCTATGGAGAAGCTTTACGTGTGATTGTTGTGAATACCTTGGCCTTTCGAATAGGTGAGTTTGGCTTCCTAGACTTAGCTCTCTGATGGCCGATGGGTCTCTTTCCTTCGTATTTTTTGCACCAATCAAATTACTATTTAAAGAAAAAAAAAAAAAAAACCTGCATCAACCAAATCTAGTTGGAACAAACAAAAGTGAATTATGTATTATTTTGGATGTATGTCTGATAGGTTAACCATTCACTTGAGATTTCACTTAATAATGACATATAAGTATGATAATTTAACCAGTATTCCATTCGTAATATATGTTCCAAGCATGTGATTGATATATATATATATATATATATATATATGTCTTGCTACTTAAGGCAAACTTGTCCGTTACTTACCATAAAAGTAATCTTCTTTGTTGTGTGGAAATTTCAGATTCAGGAAGGCACTTGTGATCATGTCATTGTGGATGTAAATTATCTCCCATCTTTTAAGGAAGTTCCTGATGATATTGCCATACCTGCCTTTTGGGAGGCTATTAAGAAGAAATTTGAATTGAAAAGGTCAAAATAAGAAACAAAAGCTCCTCTTTGACAAGATGATCAGTGAAGACGGGGTTGATCAACACATCTGTGTAAAAGAGACCAACCATGGTCTGTTCATTTTGGAAGTGAGATATAAGATGCATATTCCTGTGATTATATGTCATAGCACTTTGGGAGGAAATCTGAGCAACAAAAATATATCATGTAACCCTTCTCTTAGCAAAAGTCCTTTCACTGCACTTCATGTCTAGAATCTTTGTTATTATCAACGGTCCACAATTGCTTTGCAATTTGAACTTGCCATGCATGATCTTTTTTTCTTTCTTTCATTTTTTTCCCTGTAATATTCCTTTCGGATATGAAGTACCTTTTTTTTTTTTTGTTTGGGGGAGGGAACATATATTTAGCTTTCTTCACTTTACCCACCTTATGTGATGTTCACAACTATGATTTTATTAATGGAACATCTTGTGTAAAGATTGGACTTTTTTAATGTAGTTGATCATGATTTTTAACGTTTGTTCCTATATGTCTTATCACTTATGTAAATTTGGAAAGAATTGACAATAGATAGATGTCAAAGTATTGGAAATGCATTGCATATTATATACTTATTTACAATTGCCTACCGCTATGCCAACATGGAGCCATTGGTGGTATGATTTTTTTAGCACGAGGTAACACATACCTTAGTTTTCTGCTCCTTGTTGATTCACTGAATGGGGGCAAATTATTGGATTGGTTAGGTCAACAATCACTGTCACTTTTATTTTTTTGGTTTTTGTTTTTAAGGTACAAGCTACAAAGTGAAAAAGCAAACTAAAAAACCAAACTAGGTAACACCTGCAATCATCCATGTTTGAAGTGCTTGAATGAGCTCCTGCAGTAGAATGGTTTATATAATGGTGTCTGTATTTTACCAACATTGTTATGTATTGTTAACCTCTCTTGAGGTTTACCCTCACTTTTGCAATAAATATAATCTGAGAGACTTATGGCTCTCATGGGATCTCCAATAAGATGTGGTTTAGACTGTGACAACTTTTCTCCAATAAGCTTTTATTCATAATTTTTTTTCATTGAAAACTTAATCTATGAAAAAAAAATATTTTTACTCTCCCAAGTTAAAGGATGGCCTTCAACTAGTGTATTAGATATCATCATTTCCCAATTTTCTTAATAACTACGTTATCATTATCTTAATAATTAATATGGTTGCATGAAAGAGAACTGGTTCCCAAAAAAAAAGCCAGTGTGAAGTCCACGAATTCGTAGACATTAGACGAAAAAATGGGCCCTACATTATAATTTGGGTGTTTGCCATACGAACAAGTAAGCCCATGAATTCAATGAAAAAAAAATCCAAAAAGTAGGCGTTTGCTTAAAAAAAAAAGGTACTTGAAGATTGTTTCTAGTAAAAAAGAAAAGATATTGAGCTCCGTTTCCTCAGACTGGGACTGACAATGCAGGCATTGGGCTTAAAAAAATCCCCTTCCCTCACAAAACTCCCATGACCAAAACCCGCATCATATAAATCCTTAATGGAGAGAGAAAAAAAAAAAAAAAAAAAAAACCAAACCAAACCAAAGGTGATGAGAGAGATGGGCAAAACCATCCCAAGGTGGGTTTGGAGGGCAAAATGCGAGCTTTCAATTTAAAATTATTGGTTCATATGATATAAAATTATTATTTGTTTATTCATAATATAAATAATTCATTTGTAGAAAAAATTTATAGTTTTGTGAAGAGGTATAACGTTTTAGTCATGATTTTACTATATGTAGGGAAATAATAACTTAATCAAGTAGTTCATCATAAAACCCTTGTGCCTGCCGAGCCAAAGATGCAAAGGGGGCATAGTATCTATTCATACAATCATACACAACTTCTTCAATGTTGTTATTTGCTGACAGAAGAATGCATTTTTTCAAGCTGCCTTATCTTGTCATGCAACACTTCGATGGTAGAATTTGCATCCTACACAAACAACATTGCTCTACACATGAGTAATCCTCTCAAGAAATAAAATGGATTGTTGTAAAAAAAACACAAATATGCAATTCCAAATTTTTTTTTTTTTGGTGGGAAATTGAACCTGTAGCCTCTTCTTCAATTGTAAAACAAATAAAATTCCCTTTGGATGCATAAATGGTAGGCACTGATCCAAGTTGAAAAAATTTGTGCAAGGAAATTCAATCATCATCTGAACAAAACAGAGCCATTTCTACTTGAAAATTATTGTCTTCCAGCGTAGTTACCAAGATAGAAGGTGCATACTTGAGCTTCAAGAGATTTACATTTGTCTCCTTCATACTGTAAATTGTGCAGCAATTCACCTAAAACTTTTCCCTCCCTTTTGTCAAATCTGTTTGTTTTTAGACCCCTTAAAACATAACCAGATTAACTTAGTTAATTAGCCAAGTGATTACTTAGTCAAACTATCAGATCTAGGTTAACACAAATATATAATATCAATGTAAAGTGCGGAAAAATAAAGAACACAAAGATATGATGACCTAGGAAAACCAAACCGGTAAAAAATCTGAGGAGGATTTAACTTAGCTATCCTCAAGGTAAAAAGCAAATCTACTATGAAAGAATTGAAGTTTGTACAATAGAACTTAGACCACTAACATCCTATTACTACCTCGTGTAAAAAACTTATTGACATGACCACGTGCAAGCTCTGAGACCACAGAATCCTTCTTTCTTGGATTCTCCAACAAGTACAAGCACTCCTGCTTGTGCATCTTTAAGCTCTTTAGTGCAGCAATTGAATGATCATCAAGCTCTCAATGAAATCTCCTTCTTGATAATCCTAAGCATGTGTGAAGGAAATCACCTCTCCGATCTCATAAGAGATTCACACATACAGCAAAATAGAGCAACCTCAAAAACATGGCTAGGGTTTCCCTTTTATACCTAAGGCAAAACATAAAACCCTACACATCATATGAACTTAGGGTTGAGTTGGAAATTCTATAGAAAAAACATTCTGCCCGACTTTCAATCGATCGAGTCTAATTCTCGATCGATCGAGCTAGACCGAATTGCACAATGAATTCCGGAGCAACTTGATTCCAACTTTACATAAAACACATACTTTGAGCAAGTCTAAAACAAGACTAAAAACCTATTTTGATCATGGTTTGCCAACAATACAAATTAGAGTTCTAATACATTAGTTCCTAAGTACTTAGAACCTAACAAAATCTACACCACATAAAAATAAAAAGAGGGGGGGGGGGGGGGGGTGATGCCATAGTAACCATGTTGAACATTTACAACTCATGTTCGATAAATGACAGAATAAGTACCTTTTCCTTAACTCTTGATTCTCTTCTTTCAACTGTTCCAGAGTCGGTAAATCAGAGTTTGAAAGTGAACGTGCGCTACAATTAGTAATGCTCATCTAGACAAACCTTAGAATCATTTGAGCACCAATGCTGAACATCAGTGATTGATTCATAACAATTAGCAATAGAGCACATCATAGACTTCATCAACTATAAGACCAATGCTGAACTTTAACCATAAAGAGACTATCTGTAAAATTATTTTACCTAATACAGTATCTTTGAGAGTTGCAAATTCTATTAACTGACCTATATAGAAGACGACCAATTGGATGACTCAAACCCAAAGGTCCATCAAATAGAACAATGATGGCCCACCAATTAATTATATTAAGATGCAGCAAAACTTCAATTGATTTTTATTATTTATTATTTATTATTTTTCATTTAATATGCTATTCTTCTAATGAAAAAGTGCAGGGAAAACATTTTTCAACAGGAAGCAAGGGTAATAACTCCCTGCCCAATCCTAGTTTATTTAAAGGTCCCCACTTTAAAGTGGTTGGTGCATCAAACATCTCTTCAACAACACCTCACTTCACTTGTAAAAATGTGATTATAGAGAGGGGCTAGCCCCTGAAAACCCAGCCTAAACCAACAAATCTACTGCAACACTAGACAATCAATAGATTGCAATGGAACATCGATCTCACAAAAACTTCAATATAGAACTTGTGAGAGTCCCTTTTTTTTCTCAGCACAGTGGCCCAAAGATCCTGGACCAAATAAGTGTTCTTAGTGGACTGGGCTTGGTTCATCGCAGCTAAAAGGCTGTTTAAGAATCAAGTGGTGCACAAAGCAAGCTCCCTACAACACAAATAAACTAACAAACGAAAATATCCACATTGAATGACAGTTCAACAACAAGGAAATGCACAACAAATAAAATACAGTATAAGAAAAAGTTAGGGATCCTCGAATTAGTGAGAGGCATTTCATTAATTTTCTTTAGTTATGATTATAGTGCTCACTAAGACGTGATACAAGGTTCAACTAAGTTCAAAAATTACAGACTTTGATAGCTATTCAAGCTTCCAAGACTCGCAAAGTTTGAATTTTTTGAATCCGAGTATGCGCTATAGTGGCTGTCTCTGGGATACTGGGAGCAGTCCCTCTGTTTTCCTTGATACTTTACAGAGTTCTTCCTATGGCTCTATGTCTTTTTAAATGACCCAAAAAAATGGCGATGAATGCCTGAATAAAGAAATTAGTGAATCTAAATCTGAATCCCTTCAGCATGGATTCCCCTCACCTTTTATAGCGCAGCTCTAGGGTTCCGGGGTACCAGTGATTTCCCCCTTTTGCCCTTCAAAGTTCGTGCTGTGCTAGTCTTGTTCAGGGGCTGGTTGTTTCCATTTTTCTCATAACTTCTTGCTTTTGGTGCGACCAAGCAGAAAGCCCCTAGCTTGTTTTCCATTTCGAGGTCCCTTCTGTCTGTTGATCTTCATCTATTTGGCCCTTTCTTCCAGCTTTTGGTTGCACTCCGTCCTTGTCATTTTCCCTAAAGAGTTGGAATCTTTACTGCCGAGTTGAAAGCTCCTCCCAGTTACCTATTTTTTTATGGTTTTCTCATCATTGGTTCCTTGAGGCACAGCTTCTGCGTTTTGCTTCATACTTTCTGATCCCACTGTATGTCTGGAGCATAAGACCCGCATGCTCTTTGTCTTTTATCCCTCTTTTGAATCTGCTTCAATCTTACTTCGCGCGTCCCAGGGATCCCCGGACTCTAGTGACTTCGAGGATCCCGGCCCAGCTCTTCTTATTGGGCTTCTTTTGGTTTATTAATCCTGGCCAGCTGGGCTTTTCCCTTGCTTCATGTATTTCAAGATCTATTCTTCCATGGGTTTTTGGATCCCAATTCTTTGGACCTCTCACCCTTTTCTTCCTTTTTTTTTTTTTTTTCTTCATTACGTGAGCCCAGCCCCTTTTTTTTTCTTATTTTCTCTAGCTTCATTTTTCATGAAATTAGCCCAATGTGCTGTTTCTTTGGCCCTTAGACTGTGATCAATTTTGAACCTCAACAGAACTTAACACTACCAGCTAACGAAAAAACAGAAAATAACGTTGGGTAACCATAGGCAACTATATTTATGTCATGCCACACTAAATGATAAGCAAGCAACCATAATAATAATGGTAATAATATGTATCTTCAAATGAACAAGTCTTCACACACAAATGATTTTTTTAATTGAAAAACTGTTAAGGTTTTTTAATGAACCAAGACACATCTAACTGAATAATTATTCTGAGGCACATATTTTTACAAGAAAGTTGCAAAATGGAAAACTTGATAAGCTTTTTGATAACATAATAAAAAGGACTTCCCCCTTCAAAAACAAGAAAGGAAATAAAAAAAAAAATATACAGTGAGGTTTATAATCCAATAGTACTACTATATATAGTTTAGAAAAATGAGAAAAACAAAATCCTAGCTACGAACAAGGTGAACAATCAAGCTCATCAAACAGAAAAAACAAAGAAAAAGAGCCTCAACAGTTGAATAATAGCTTTGATACATCTCAATAAGGAAATCTCTCAAATAGGCCCAACATAAATAATAGAGAAAAAAAAAAAAAAATTTTAAACCCACCATTCAAAAGCACAAACCTATAGGATAAAATTCAGAAAAATGGTTACCTGAGATTTGGGGGGCAAATGTGGAGAAGATCAGCGAAGAGAAGTGGAGTTGAAAGAATGAGAGAGAAAGAAAGATTTTTTTTTTTTTTTTTAACTTATGCCCTAACCTATTCTATCTGTAAATGGTAACCCACTTAAATTATTCAAGTGGTCAAGATTTAAAGTATTAGAATGCATGGTTGAGATATAGGTGGGTAGTATACTTCTTATTTTTTATGAGGGTACCATAGAATGGCCCGAGGAAACTTAATTAGTAACTTTCCGTTTGGGGAGTTTAGGAGCCTAATAAATTTTTTCGTTTAGATATAATAATACCCTTTAAAGTGCTCTAACAATTGGCTTTATTAGCTTTTACAGGGAAGAAAGAAGCTTGGCAGGTGGAAGAGGTCCCTAGCTCAATGCTCACTATGATAACGGCGGTCATCTTGAGAAAAGTGGAGCACTTAGGGACATTGAAATCGTTCATATACTGATTATGACAATAAAACGTGAAGATTCGTTCTAATAATTTGATAATTGTTAGTGAAATACAACCATATGTCACTCTCCTAAATGATATCAATAAGTCTAGCGATTTGAACTATGGTCGTCTCTACTAATAATATCAATAAGTGTCAGTTGAGTTACAAAACTCTTAACAATTATATTAATTTTAACAATTTACGTTTCTAAATCCTTTAATAACATGTAACATATATATGTGTGTGTGAAACCAACACTTAGTTGCCTTACTTTGTACTATGTAAATGAATTTTGATGTGTTAATTCTTTACAAGTGTCACTAGAAAAAATTCTTTATGAGTGTTGTACTAATTATTTATAAATACTTATGATTATTTTTGTAAGATTTATATAAGAAATAATTGATTTGAAACGTGATTATTGTTGAAATTGATTTGATTTGGCAACAATTGAAAAAAAAAAAAAAAAGTTCAGCGAATGTAGTAACAAGCAATTGATTCATTCATATTCTTAATTATACAAGCTCTTAAAATTCGCATTTTCTTTCTTTATAATGACATATAATATAATTGAAATTTAGTTCTCAATAATTATAATACATTAGAAGTATTGTTCATGGGATGATTTATTAATATACTGTGTTGCAAGAATATTGAGAGAGAGAGAGAGAGAGAGAGGCTCAATTTAACTTCGAATAGAGGTCGCCCTTTGAAGTTGATTTACTCACTTGTATACATGATGTTTAGCCATACCACTCTCCTTAAAAGACATGCCATCATCTCTTTATCTATTTTTTTGACATTAATGAAACATACCACTCTCCTTAAAGACATGCCATCATTTCTTTATCTATTTTTTTGACATTAATGAAAATTCACTTCACTCACGTTTACTAGTAAGTAGTAATATGTAAATAGAACGCAATATCATTCATCTTGTATAAGCTATCTTCTCAGTCATGAACCAAACAAATGCGATTTCTTTTCCACTTCTATACTTGTTCCATCCGTTATTGTTTTTCTTGACTTTTCATGTGAAAATTATTTGTATCAAAGTGCAATTAACTTAATTAATCTTAATGGATTTTAGATAGCTTAACTCATAAATTCTTTTGTTGTTGAAAAAGAAAGTTTTTAAGGTTTAATTCCCGATTATATCAAAACCAATTAATGGCTTGGACGCTACAAGATAATGAGTAATTATCATGAAGTGTGGATGTCATAATAGTAGTGACCAGTGATGTGGCTCAACTAATATGGAACTAAGAGTCTAAGACAGCTGAAAAACCAACCTTTGGCTGAATGCTCAGCGGCTCAGAACCATCGCCCTGTTTGGAAAGAAATATGGGCTCTTAATGTTCCGCCGAAAGTACATACTTTCATATGGAGAGCATGCTCAAACTGCCTCCCTACCCGTGACAATCTTCACCGTCGGAAAGTAAAGGTTGATCCCAGATGTGAGTTGTGCTGCCAACAAGCCGAAACAGTAAGCCACTTGTTATGGGAATGTCCATTCGCACGTAATGTCTGGGCAATGTTCAAGGGTCGAACGCAGAAGTGCAGCATTGAAGCCAACGATTTCTTCCTGGCATTCAAACAGATGCAGATTAAACTGAGTCAGTTGGAGCTAGAGAGATGGGCAGTTACAGCTTGGTCAATTTGGAATGCTAGAAATACGTTCTATTTTGAGCAAGTGCAAACCCATCCGAGGGTGATTCTTGAGGAAGCTGGTGGTTTGTTTGAAGAGTATCAGAGGTTAATGGTTGCACACCAGGTTTCATGATGTAGTTTTGAAGAGTATCAGTTTTCTTGATGCAATTTCTTTTTCATGTTTTGTTTTGGACTCTCTACTAGTGGCAGTGGACAGTGGTCCCCTTGGTCCTCGGTTTTGGCCGTGGCTCGTGTACACTTTCTTATTTATTAATACAATTTCTATCATTTGTCTCAAAAATCAAGAACTCAAGTTTACAAATATGGAAGTAACTCATAAGTCTTGTATGTGCCGGACGCTTGAGATACATTCTCGAAACTAAGAACTCGGCTTTAGCAAAATTGAGTTTTTAAAGACTACAGTTTGAGAATTGTCTAATTCCAGTTGTTTATTCACAAAATGTGAGGCAAAAAACTAAAAACTAGTTTATTTTCCAAAAAAAAAAAAAAACTTCAAATTAGATTATTTAAAATAAAATTTAGATAAAAAGTAATATCGACCACAAAAAGTGCGTAAAAAAAAGCAAAAAAATTAACTTATAATCACTTCCCAATAAACTCACATGTTAGCTAAATATAATTCTTAAAAAAAACTATTATTTGGAAGGAAAAAAAAAGGCCCATCAATTCCAATCTCTCAATATTTCTTGCACAAATGTTGCGTGGGAAAATAATGGGAGTGATAGAAAAAGGTACCTTACCAGGCGAGTTACCAAACAACGAATCATTTGCGGTGCATTATGCGGGCTACCTGTTAGGCTAAAAATAATTATTTTCACATGCTAGAGCATGCGGATCAGTTATCAACTAGTCAGAGTGTGCAGGCAGTGTTACAATTTTCACATGAGCAATGTATGGGAGAAGTTACCAAAATATGAGGAAGAGTGCAGTAATTGTTTTTGGTCTTCTATAAATAAAGATTAAGGTATTATCACAAGGTACACAAAAAAAAAAATCTAACAAACCAGATTCACATACCCAGTCAATAGAAGGATAACTTCATGTTTGTAAGTGCGCCTGAGCATTCCTCAAGGCACGCACTTTCCCTTCCAACAAACCAGAGCGCCGTTTCTGACCTGTATTCCCACCCGGCTTAGTAATTGGAATATAGTATCGATATTACTAAAGAAACTTTTGCATGGATGTTTGTCCAAACTTTAAATCTTTGCAGTTATGAAGAGGTATTACATACCTTGGGCCATGGGGCAGTATCCTCAGTGGAGCTATTGGACCGCGCAAGGTATGTGATAACATTTTCTCATATCATTAATTTGTATCCTTCTTTGTTTTATAGTTTTGATTTGTTGAAATTTTGTTTATCGAATTTTTTTCCTTCATTATTTTTGACAACTTGTTATTAGTTAAACAGCATTTGTTTGATGTCTTACACCTTTCCAAATACTTTTATTGATGTTTTATTAATTTGAGACATCTAAGGTTCAAAAATGGGTCCAATTTCACTGAATGAGATACTTGTCTTGGTATTTTGCAACTCACCACTGAAAGTAGACTTTGTGGACAGATATTCCACTCCAAATTACCAAGTTGGCAATCCTATACTCTGAGGGATGAGATAAATGAGTTTGGAAACGGAGTGGGCATTCAAAAATATTTTTAGTTTGACACAAGGATATTTTGTACTGCACCAAACACTTGAAAACAATGAAAATGTTTTCAGCTGCGATAAACGTAACTTGAGTGTTCTTTGTAGTGGTCCGATGTACAAGTTGGTTGAATGCCTTTATGTAGGCTTAGAGTTTGCTTTTTAAATCTCATTATTCGTTTTCTTTATTACTACTTCTTTATTTTTAATTTTATTTACAAAGGAGGACAATGTCTATTACACACAGACTGTACACACGCCATTTTTGCACACAAATTATGACTTCAAGCCAGGATTTTACTAAAAAAAATTGTGTGTGAGTACGATGAGTGTGAGTTTGTATAAGAGGTATTTTCCTAGAAAGAATGAAGAGAATTAATTAGTAACTTTCCGTCCAGGGTGGTAGAAGCCTAATGAATTTTTCGTTTTGATATCATAATGCCCTTTAAAGCTTGGAAGCATAATTAATTTTACTTTTACATATCGTAATACTCTTTAACAATTGGCTTTATTAGCTTTTACAGGGTTATGGTTGTGATGATGCATATGGTATTGATCGTTCTGCAGTTGCAGTTGCAGTTGTTGGGGATTCTACCAAATCAATGAGTAATAGAGAAAGAAGAAGATGAACACATCAAGTAAATGGTGATTGACTTGGAGGCACAATTGAATGTTATCTTTAGACAATATTTGTCCACATAAGCAAGTTGTTAAAAGGTTTTTACAAACTTGTCTCCAGGATACAACCAAGTTATTGGGTTCTACAAATAGCAATTTTGTAGAATACTCACAGGATTTCTTATTGTATCATAATTATCATATACACGTATTTATGTTCGTATCATGTGCTTATGTATTACCTTGCATATAGAGTTACATCTACATAAATATATATATAGTTTGCCAAAAACAAAGGAATCTCCTTGCAACCAAATCTCAACTGTGGGTCTAGTTAAAGCTCCTAGAGCTAAAGCATGTTTACTTTCTTTTTTTCACCCAACTAAAAGACACCCTCTTAATGTGTTTTGCTTATTTCCAATAGTTCATGGGAGATGTGAATTGATTTTATAATTTAAGGTGAAATTGAAGTTACTTCAATAATTAAGGGGAGAAAATTGTAATTAACTTAATTTTAGTGGGTTTCACTTAGCTTAACTCATATAGTCTTTTGTCGTTGAATAAGAGATTTAGAGTTCAATCCTCTGGCTATACCAAAACCAATTAGTGTTGGTGTCTTGGGTTTCTGATGATAATGAGCAATCATAATAGAGTGGACGCTATAATAGTAGTAACTAGTGATGTGGCACAACCGATATGGAGCTAAGAACTCGAGTTTACTAAACTTGTGAACTTATAGAACCTAATTTTGGCAAAACCGAGTTTTTAGAGGTTACTATTTAGGAATTGATTATTTCCAGTAACTTATTTACATAAGTGGGATAAAAAGCTAAAAGCTAACTTATTTTGAAAAAGTTGAAAAAAAGATTATTTAAAATAAAACTGTGACAAAAACTAAAGCGGGCTCACAAATATATATAAAATAAGGAGAAAAAAACTTCATAATCACTTTCCCAATCTCACATAACTAAATAAAATAAAATAAAATAAAATAAAAAACACATAACTAAATAAAAAGCTATTATTTAGGGGGGTGGGGAAAACTTATTGTGAGTCAAGTGCATTGCACATAACAAGATACATGTCATCTTCCTAATGATGATTGGAGCCCAAGGCTACAAACGTTTTCCTTTTACTAAAGACACATACTTTGCCTTCATTTCATTCCTTCTTTCTTTCTTTATCAGTCAAGGCGAAGAGGTTTGCTAAGGGTGTTTTATTTTTTGGCTATATAACATTTAAAACGGGCCAAAGCCCACGAGCCCATTCTACAACAATAACTCATACCCACGACCAAGTGGGCAGACACATAGATACGTTGTAATATTCAGTATCAAAAGTGAACCGTTCTGTTCCTAGGTAAAAGAAATCCAATCGGTTTTGGTCCTATACTCCTCCTATCAGAGTCTCACCTAGCTGTGTTCTGCTGCTAATTGCGATGGGAATTTTGTACTTTCCAAAGTGGACTCGAAGACCCAACAAAACTTTTTTAAGTCCGCAGCTGCCCTCTCATTTGGATTTGGTTGACCCCAATTGTCCCTTCCCCTCATCGTTAACCCAACTCAACAAAAATTCCAAAGTTGGGCCAGAATTCTCCATCATGGTCTGGTACCCATCAAAGAGGAAAACAAACCGAAGAAACATTTCAAGGACTACATAGAGAATTCGTCTATGCTGTTTTGAGGTAACAGTGAATAGATGTATTGCTAAATTGCTACAATTTAGCTATAATGCTATATTGCTAAAATTTAGCTCTACAAACACAAAAAACGTGCTGCAGCAGGGGAGGCATAACTTAAAATTTTAGATGATTTGCTACAGTGCACATCTATCTTTAGATGTACACTGTAGCTCCAAAGCTAAAAAAAAAAAAATATATTTTATTTGACTATTCTCTCTCCTTTTCATTAAAATATTCTCTCTCTCTCTCTCTTCCTTCTCTATCTTTTCTCTCTTTCTTTTCGTCAGACTCTCAGTCTCAGCTCTCTCTTCCTTCTCTATCTTTTCTCTCTTTCTTTTCATCAGACTCAGTCTCATGGCGTGATCAGCGATGGCGTGGGTCAGTGGTCGGCGATGGCGTGATAGGCGATGGATGGTCTGGTTCGACGGTGATTTGGGTTTGATTCAGCGAATCTGGTTCGGTGATGGCTGATCGGCGATCGTCGATGGCATGGGTCGATGGGTGTTGTGCCTCTTGGTCTTGTTTCTTCTCTCTATCGATCAAGCTCAGATGGTGGGTTTGATGGTGGTCTGGGGTGCTAGCTCCATCGCCGATCTGTTCCGCTGTGCTGGGTTTTTTTTTTTTTTGTGGATTTTTTTTATTATTTTAATGAGTTTTTCTGTGGTTTTTTTTTCTTCTGCTATGGGGTGGTGGTGGTGGTGGTGGTGGTGGTGGTGGTGGTGTTGGTGCCGTGAGGGGCTGTGGGTTGAAGAGAGGGAGAAAACAGAGAGAAGATGAATAGTGAGAAAAAAAAATAGCTGACTGTGGATATATATTATTTTATTGTGGTTGTTATATTATTTTATTGTGTTGGAAGATAAAATAGCTCCACTGCTGTAGTGAGTGTGAAGGTAAAATAGATAAAGTAGTTTTTTGTGGTGCTAAATAGCTATAATTATTGCTCCACTGCTGTGGATGCTCTTAGACAGTTTTATTTAGATGATCAATTACCAATGCTAGCTTAATCTAATTCCCTCAATTTAAGGCAAACACAGATTACCTTAACGTTGTCTTTCCTTATTCTTGTAGGCCCGAAATTCAGGCTTGATATGTGTAGAGGTTGTTTATGATATGTGTTTGTCAATTCCACAGTTCCTTTTCATCATAGATGAGAGGAGGAGAAGGGTGGCAATCTTAATCCTGAATATTTCTTATCCCTTCATGCCACTGCTCTGCACTTATAGAGTTGTACATTGTTCTACCTTTGAAAAAGAGGACAAGGTTTTTTTTTTCCTTTAAAATTTCTCGGGTCATGCAAAATGTTCTGTGCAATGTACATATAATATTTAAGTTATTTCATATTTCTTACTTCTATAAACCTCTCTATCTTGTACAGAAGTGTATGGGTTTTCCCTTTGAATTCTGGTTGAAGAGATTATATATTTTCCCCTGTTGGTTTAAAGCAGTGGCAAATATAATTTTGTCATTTGCACTGCAGTAATTGATTTTCAGAACTTGTGAATCAGGTCCTGTACATGTTACATGGATTAGGCATGACCATATCTTGTTCAGCTTCTAATAAAATCTGCTGTCATTTGATATTTGTTGAAGTCTGCAATTGTGTAAAAAAAACGGATGCAATTCATGAAGTCCGGCTCCTCTTCAGTTATTATTTCTCCCATTATCTCCAGTTTTAAAACGGATGCAATTCATCTGGCAAGACCGAATCTAAGGATCATTCATATTTCACAAAGACTATTTTGTTCAATGACAGTTAATTACCCACCAACAACACATTCGCTGCTCTCCTTGAGTCCTTCCATCATCTCCTTCCCAGTTAAATCCTTTAACATCGCTCTCTATCTCTTTCAGATTTTTGCCACAGCTTCAACATCACCCTTGCATGGTAGGTGACCAACCTATTGGAGAGAACGCTCGCATCGTGTATTCTTTCCAAAGGGAGAAATTTGGTGCAAATGTGATTGAAGAAATTAATCTGCTTATCACTCCCAAAGAAGTCATTTCTTGCTAAAGCTGGAGCTCTTTTTTGAGTTTGTGTTAAATTGTTAATGATTTCCATAGAAAATGAAAAGATAGTGGTGGAGCTGTAGCACAGCAATTGTATTGAAAGCTTCCTTTCTCTGATTAAAATGTACTACCCTTGGGGACTAAGTTGAGCAACTTGTGAAGAGAAGCAACGATAACCCTTGAAAAGCTGTGAGGGTGTTTGTGAAAATGATTAGGCTGGTGGTAGCTTGTTTTTTTTTGTAAAAGTACCTCACCAAGGGCATCATTTTGTCTGCAATCACTCATTTTTTGGGTGCCACTTAAGCCATTGAAAAAAGAATTCAGTACTTTCTATAGAGTGGTCAAGCAAGTTACAAAATGCTTTGATGGACCTGGTCTTGTGCTTGCTATTTTGCAACTTTTAGTTCTATGGTTGGGCTGTAGGGTCATTTTTGTTGGGTGAATGCAAGGCATGTTTCTGTATTTGCCGCTCATGTAACCATTGTACATTATCTTGATTAATGAAATTTTTTTGTACATCAAAATTTTTTTGTTGGAACTTAATACAAATGGGGTCTCTATATTTTTTCCTTCTTTGAGAAAATTTTCCCTAGGCTTAGAATCTCGTCTATGCACCCATACTAAAAACTATTTGAAGTTTTTTTTCTTTTTGGTTGAGAATCAAACTATTTGAAGTTTTATAAGTTGAATCCTAAATTATCCTATCATATATTATCTGAAATAAATAAAATAAAATAATAAAAAATAATCAAAAGAAGGGTCATAAATATATTTTGTTTATTTTTTCTCTTATCTTTTCCTTTCACAGCAACAGACCAAGAGCACAACCAAAAGTCTTCAATGTTCAAACATAAAAATAAACATGGGGCTTGAAGCAGTAACGTGAGGTGAGACTTGAGACTTGAGAGTGAGACCACTCTGAGAATCTGAAGTTCCAGCTACAATCTTCCTTAATTTAATTGACTTCTTTATCCCTTTACATAAACCGATACACCCACAACCCACCTCACTTTTTTGTTTTTTCCATGTACTCCATAATATTTTAATAAATCACCATCAATCCTTGTCAATACTCAATACCATTATTAATAACAACCTATCAATCAATTTGTGTACTAGCTCTATTTCATTCTCAGACGCCATGGCAGCTCAGCCAAAGAAGATCATCATTGATACTGACCCTGGTATTTATAAGTCACCTTATCTCTTTTCATTCAATCCAATTTTCTTCAAAGTTTGTTTCTTTGGACCTTGTTGTATCTGGGTATCCAAGATTTCTACATTTCATTGTGTTTATCTGCATATTTTAGATTAAAAAAAAAAAAGACCAGTCAATGATTCCATGTATATTTAACAATTTCATATGCAGTCATGCTCTGCTCTGTTTGGTTGCCGGGAAAATGGAGCAGCAGAGTATGAATTGGAATTCTAATCAAATCACAGAACTTTTCATCATATGGGAACCCAGGAAACCACATAGCATTTCAGGGGTTCGTTTACTTCTATCAATTCACTCTGTATTCCACTGGACAGTGGTTCTGATTTCTTGTAATCTTATTTCTCAGAGTAAAACATTCTCTGCAAATTCTAATAAAAATCTTGGGATACTAAAAAGCACACACAACACGGGACACTGTAATTCTGGACAAATTAGGACACTACATAGTAATTCAGTCAATGATTATCTGCATATTTTAAACCGTAGATCAGTCAATGATTCCATGAAATTCAGCAATTTCATATCAAAGAAGTCAGCAGCTGATTTTCTCATTGAGCAAGCAAAACTTCATCCAGGAAAAGTCACGGTTCTGGCACTAGGCCCACTCACAAATATTGCACTGGTTAGAGTTCCTGATCATTTGGCGTGGTCTCTAATATTGAATATTATCCATTATATTTTGAATTATGTTATCCGTTGGTGTCGGCTATCCAAGGAGATCCTGAATTTTCAAAGAACATTGGGCAGATTGTTCTTCTTGGTGGTGCTTTTTTAGTAAATGGGAATGTGAATCCCGCATCAAAAGCCAATATAAGTTGCTCGAAATTTATGTATTCAGACTGTGATTTCCAACTCATAAACTCAAAATGTACATTGCTCAGTGAGCTGTTCTACATGCAAGCCTACCAAACCCGCAAATGAGGTGCCTTTTGTATAGCTCAATTTTTTTGCTGCCCTACTTAGTAAGAGCCGGAGATAGAGAGTGTGGGTGCCTTTGTCCTCAGAATTTTAGAAATCCTTTTCTGATAACTTGATCTCTTTTTGAACTTATTGTTAAATTACCGATTGTCCTAAAAGTTTAAGCTATTGGAATATGAACCACATACTTCTAATACTTACTGACTATAAAGAAGCCTGGGAAACAAAGTTTATGGAGCAATCTGTATAATTTTTCCTTGAGCAGATCTTTGATGTCTTTCACTGGTCCATTTTCACTTTCCCCAACATGCTCCCCGCCCTGTGGTGGTTTCCAACTCTCTTCCCCCTTTCCCTCTCTAACCCTTAAATTGGATGACCAGATTTTTGGCGATCCAGATGCTGCAGATATTGTATTCACAAGTGGCGCAGATGTAGTGGCTGTGGGCATAAATGTTACTCATCAAGTTGTCTTCACAGGTACTTTTTGGCAAATTGGTATTATGCACTGTTAATCATATTTTATTGTAAGAATTAAGAAATCTTCCATCTTTTTTCTTGTAAGATGTTACCCTTTATATTTCAAAAATATACCCATGACCTTTTTATCCAGGTTATATGTTTGTTCTGCACACCTTATAACAATGTTGTAGCTTTGTACATAGAGTTGCCGATCAGAATATGAAATGAAAACTTAAAATTGTCATTTGATGATATTTGTTTTCCTCTTTCGCTTTGATCTTTTGTTTTTGTCATTTGGATTTGCTTTGAATTTGATTCATCAATTTTGATACATTATAGATGCTGATAGAGAGAAGTTGTCAAGGTCAGATGGAAAATTTGCTCAGTACTTGTGCAAAATCTTAGATGTGTATTTTTCATATCACCACGATGCATACAACATAAAAGGTTAGTTTATTTTTTAAAGAGTTGATGCAACTGAGTGAGTTGATAGGCAGGGGCGTAGCTACATTGGTGGCTGGGGGGGCCATGGCCCCCCCAAAAGTTTTTAAAAAAATTTTAGAGTAGGTAAAATTGCATACTTGAACCATTTTTCTAAGAATTGGCCCCCACATGAAAAATTATTTGCCCCCCCCCCCCCCCCACAATTTGTCGACGTTTAGTGTTCCTTGCAAAGTTGCTTTTCATCTTTTAATATTTTCTCTCATTTATTATTAGTCTTGACTGTTGAAACTCCTTCATGTATCAAACCATTGACTTGATTAGAAGTTTTACTTTTTTAATTCCCAAGCTTCAATATATTTTTCTGATTTGATGTGAATTGATATTGCTCTTTATTGTTATTATATTGCTCTATGTTGTAAGTTGAGATTGTTGTCCGCATCTATTGCTACTTGCTAGTAAATGTTGCTCTTTGTTACCAAATATACCTGTTGCTATTTTTCCTCCTTTGTTTTTTCTACTCTATTTTGTTGTGGCCATTTTTTTGGCTTTGTATTCTTTCTTTTCTTTGTATAAAATTTATAATTCTGTCTCAAAAAAGAGTGCTGGGCTTATTTGAAACTAGCAAAAATGACTTTAAGATCTTCAGAAGTACTAGAGTGTTCTTCTCCTTTTTTTTATATTTTTTTTTTTTAAATGAAACCAATTGATAAGCTTTATTCAAAATACAAAGTCATCTTGTATCTTTATATATAATTTCATATTGGCTTATAAGGATTTTGTTATTTTTAATTCTAAAAATTTTATATTTTCTTTTAGATGTAATTGTTATATTTATATTTAATTTCTTGAATGGTTTCAACTTATGGTTGTTAAAAGGACTAAAAGAAACTTAGAAGGGAAAATGAACTTAAGATACTTAATTGGTCATTTAGTTTTTTTAAGTGCTAATAAGAATTACATTGATTAAACCAATGCACAAAAACATATATGTAGCATTTTGAGTTTTTCTTGAATTGTGACACACTACGAGATAGTTTAACCTCGGCCCCCCCAAACCAAAATTTCTAGCTCCGCCCCTGTTGATAGGTAATTGTTTAATTTACTGATGCTAATTTTTGTCTTCATGTAGGAGTTTATCTTCATGATCCAGCTACCATGCTTGCAGCTGTTGATCCTTCACTTATGACTTACACGAGGGTGTGGTTAGAGTCCAGACAAGTGGCATCACTAAGGGACTAACAATATTATACAACAAACAGAAGAGGTAGGACTTTTGGACACCTAAAATCAGCAGATGCAGCTGCTTGATTTTTGGTTCCATATATCCTTTGCAGACCACATAGTCTGAATTGAGTTAGTTTTTTTATTTTTGTTGCATTAGGATCCCATTCCTGTATCAGATAATGGGGTTCTGACCATAATAATGAATTTTATGATTAAAACAGTGTAGAGTTAAATAGTGTTTCTCAGTATCCTAAAATTTTTGTATAGAAAAACTAACTTTAAAAAAATGGTTAGTCATTAAAAAGAAAAAAAGAAAAGGAGAGAAAGCTATTGTGCTCCAACTGACTCATTTGTACTTTCTTTGCAATGAACCAGGTTTGGTGAAGTCACTGAATGGACTGATAAACCCACAGTGAAGGTTGCAGTCACTGCTGATGCTCCCGCTCTAGTCAAATTGGTCATGGAACGCCTTATGGACTCCTGAAGTTGTGGTTAGAATTAGCGGTTCTCAAAGATGTTCATAGCTGTTGTGATGCAAATACTAGCCTATGATTTCAATTCAGATATATCCTACATAACAATGGTCGAGCACTTGATGTTTTTCTGTTAATGTACTTCGTATAGGGGAGTCTGATTTGGTCACTGCCTCAGTCTTGATGCTGTATTGTACTATAGAATTAACAAGATTGTAATTTTTTTTTTCTTGAATAAATAAACTCCTTCTGGTGTAACTAGTAACAACTATTGAAATCCAATAAATATTTTCTAGGAAAGCTGAATTGATCCAAAACTGCAAAAAGATAATAATGTTGTACCAAGAAGAAAGGAGGCTGTCTTTAGGTGGTTTTGATATACCATGGATGAGGTTTTCGGAGAAAATTTTGTGTTTTATCCATTTATGTTATTTGCATTATTATGATAAACATGAAAAAGATATTGCATTACTTTTAAATTATTTAATAGGATATTTCTATGTATTTGTTACGTGCAAATATACACAAGAAAAAACATACGTATGCGGAAGCATAGATGCAGCCAGACCTGTATGGGTAGCTATCAAACTATAGGTCTTTTTTTTTTGGTTGTGTCAATGTGTAGCCATTTTTTTTTTTTTTTTAATATGTTCACTCTTTTGAGTCTTTTCAACTCATCTACAATTTTCACCCACCCTTCAAATTCAATTTTTATTTTAAATGACGCACATAACATTCCCTCTCTTTTTTTTATCATTTTTTTGGTACCACCTTCAAACTTGTCTTGATGCTAACCGGTACAATAAGAACGTTCTCACTCCAAAATGATAACTAGTAAAGTGAATTTCTTCTTTATCAAATTTTGAGCATTTGTGTTCAACCAAACGAACCACTTGGGTGTTGACTAGTTTGGCCTTTGAGGCATCCTTATTTGTTTTGTTATACAAATCTTCAAATTTTGATCACAATCTTGACCACCTGCAAGTTTATTAATATCAATTTCACAATCTGGCTAGTAAGACATCTCGATTCATTTTGATTGTGGGAATCTTCAACACGAGATCGCAATTTACGTTACCCATGAGTTGATCAAGGCAAGTATTCAATATGGAGAACATCCCTAGCATCTCTTTAAGCATGCGTTGTTGCCAAAATCTTACACAACCTTTTGAAGTCCAAAGAAAAACACATATTCTGTAAATTTGGACTTGGAATGTCAATTCAAAGACAACTTTTGAACCCTGAAAGCTAGCAATAAATTTAATAATAATTAACTATCAAACGAGAATACTCAGAAGCTAAAAAACAAAGCCAACACAACTTAATAGTTACATCTAGTCCCACGAGTACCTTCACCTACGAGTACGACCCATGATTTTGAAGCCTGCATTACATTCTCAGCTTTTTCTCTCATTTGCGTGCGGGTGTTTTCATTCAGTCCTTACGCAGAACTTTTTCATTCAGAGAGAGAGATAGACACAGAAGTTGCTCTTGCTCTTCTACTTAGACATTTATACTAGTTTCTCTCACGCATGAACGTTACTTTCACAATGCTCCTTATGTTACATACATATGGACATGGTAGGTGTGATCGTAAAGTGGACTAACAACTTTGTGCCACCATATGAAGATACTGTCGGTTATGTTAATGTCGTATTTACAGACTTTTGGCTTATAGATATATAAAAATTCGACACAAGCAAATATAAAGATATATTTAATATTGAGTAGTTATACATTCAGTTTGTTTATTTTAATGTTTTACCATGGATCGGGTTTGGGTCGTATATACCCAAACCCAGCCCGAAACTTTAACCCATGAATACCTGAATTCTATGACCCATTAAGCATCCATACCCGATTATTATCCAGATATTTATCCATGGATGCTAGACCCGATAAGAATACGATTTTTTTTTTTAATTTAAAAACATTTTTTTTTTCCATTCAAACCTTTTTAAACTAAAAATCAATATTTCTTACTAGGATGTATGAGAAGGGCCGGCCCTTCCACTAGGCCAATTAGGCAATTGTCTAAGGCCCCCAAGTGGAAGGGAGGCCCCAAAATTTTAGGAAAGAAGGGGTAGTAGGGAAAAAAAAATTGGTTTAAGATGAATCTAAAAAATCCGACACATCATTTTGACCAAAAAACAAAATCTCTGTTATACCTGGTTAAACATTGGTAGCACAAAAAAAATTTTTGGTCTAAATACAATCAATTGTCCCAAAAATAACATCATTTTCCTCTAGACAAACCAAAATTTAACAAGATAAACTACAAATCTGATCTAAGAAATTAACCACAAAACAATCAATAATCAAAACAAATAAAAAACCTCGAATCCCTAAAATTTTTACCCTTTTTCTTTCTCATCCTTGCTTTGCCTTTTTCTCTCAACTCTAACTCTCCGCCTCTCTCATTCTTTCTCTCCACTGTTGTTGGCTGCTTGGCTCAAGCTTCCTTCGATCTAAATCATCTGACCGCATCTGATCTGAAAACTCTGAGGAGTGAGGACTGCCGAGCCCCTGCCTTTTTATTTTTTCGCTGCTACGTGCATTTTGATTCTGCATAATGAGTTTTGACTTTTGAGGTATAACTTATAAGGCTTGGCTTTCTCTAGTTTAGATTTGTTAAGACTAGTCGGTATATATTGAGTTATGGTTGGACATTTCACATTTGGGCCTTCAAGTTTTTTTATTCATTTTTTTTTTTTGTTAAGCCTACGTTGTTTTTTTTTTTTTTTTTTTTGGGTTGTTGTTGTTGTTATAGGTGTAATAGGATTTGTTTTATGTTTTTTGTGGGTGGGTCTTATTAACAAGACTTGTGTGGCCATCTTGGCATCTTCTTGGCTCGGCTGGGCCGTGCCTTTTTTTTTTCTTTTTCTTTTTTATTATATATTTTTAATCTTGTGTGTGTGTGTATATATATATATATATATTAGTTATTGGTAATATAATGAATAAATCTTTATTTATGCAGGTTGAGATTACTAAAAACTTGTTATTATTCGGTGAAACTACAACAATACTTTTTATATAAATCAAGTTCTATTTCTCATTTGCTCTATACTTGAAAGTTATTTTTTATTTTAGGCTTTATAAATATATTGTTTGATTAGAAATGTCTACAAGAAAATATGCATTTGGATATGAAAAACTTAAAAAAAAGAAAAAAAGAAGAAAAATTAATTGAGTCTCAAAAAGGATCAATGGATAAATTTGTTATTAGTAATAAACAAAATATAACACAAAATTTATATGAAAATATCACAAATGAGAGAAATTCTCCAAAAAGAGTTAGAAGATAATGAAATGATACAATTGCAAGTTAATAATGATGTTCAATTTTGCAATACAACAAATCTTGATAATGTACTTCAAAAGAATTTAGAAGAAAATGAAAATAATGATGAAAATGTCACAAATGAACAAGTTCACTATAATGATGTTCAACTAGAGAAAATGAAAATAATAATGACATGTTGAATTGTATTCCTTCAAATATTTATGATCCAGGTAATTGGAAAAATATTGACACAAAATTAAGAGATTTATTAGTAGAAAGAGGTCCAATTAGAGATAATGATATAATTTTTCCTAAAGGTGATGACGCGAGACATTTTTCTACTATTCATAACACTCGAATGTTATCAAATAGAGAGAAGCATGATAGCAAATGGCTAGTGTATTCAAAAGATATGGACCGATCATTTTGTTTTTGTTGCAAGTTGTTTGAGTCTAAACGTACTGACCAACTATGTAATGAAGAAACTCGAGATTGGAAAAATATTAGTTCTAAAATTAGAAACCATGAAACAACTAGAGAGCATATTACTAACATGAACACTTGGCTAGATTTGAAAATGAGATTGTCAAAAAATAAAACAATAGATTTTAAATGAAATATATTATAATATAAAAATATTAATTAAATTAGTACATAAGTGTAAAAAATGCCCCATTTTAATTCTCGCCTTAGGCTCCAAAATGTCTAGGGCCAACCTTGATGAGAAGTAGATCTTTTTCACCTTGGGATGTGCATGCTTGCTTGACCATGAAATCAATGCTCAAATCCATGTCAAATGTGAGCATTCACAGTAAATCTCATTAAGCTATAAAAAAAAATTAGCAACTCATTCCACAAAAACATACTACAACAATGGTGCTATTCTTAAAAATTTTGGCAACTAAGCTACAATAGACTGCCAAAATATAAAAAATAATATTTTTATATTTGTTACTTCTTTTTTTTTTTTCAATTAAAATAACTTTTCTCTCTCTCCCTCACTATATTGATCCCTCTCTTTTCTTCTTTCTTTTACCAGTTCTCTCTCTTTCTTCTCTCTAGTTCTTTCTCTTTCTTCCTCTCCCCAGCACTATCTTTCTTACCTGAGTAGTGTGATTGGTTAAATAGTAAAATCTCACATTGGATATTAATAAGAAAAATGAGTGGTTAATATATTATAGTTAAGCTCATACTCATAGGCTGGGTTTAAGCCTTTTTGTTAAGTGATGTCTCTACATGTTATTTAACTATTTAAGGAGTCTCCTCAAGATGTTTCTCTCCACAACAAGTGGTATTAAAACTGATGGTTTAAGGGAAAGTGTTCGTTAGTGAGTCCCACTAGTTGAAGTGTCACAAGTGATTTGTTGGAATATAGTTAATATAACACAGTTTGATGCCATGTGCTAAATTTGCTATGGCTAGCTATTATGTTCAGACTCTTGATGGATGGCGGCCAAGCCTAATTCAATGCCACCAAACTTTGTCAATCAAGGTCAAGAAATTTATGACCCTTGAGGATGAAGACTCTTTTCATTATACCTGTTTCTCTAAAGCAAAAGAAATTTTATTAGTGTTCTATTAACTTTGCAGAAAAGTTGATACATATAGACAAGCATCCCTTATTGAAACAACCCAAAGAATTTTGAACCCTGAGAATTTACTTGCCATGGCAGGCAAATTTGACTTTCGCCAGAGTAACAATGACAAGCACTATATAGTTGGTGGTGTACTAGTATTACACAAAGAAGTACTCTTAATCTTTAAACCTCTTGAAACAACGCTTCTGGATAAAGCTTTAATGAATAGAACAGCTTCTCGAATATGATTCCAACCTTTTCTTTTATCCTCACTACTCCGACTAGTTATTCTTAAATGCATTTACTCTTGACTTTGCTTTTTTGGTTTTCTTCTTTAACGTGTCACATGCGATGAACTTATAATTAGTGCTATATGCAAACTATTTTTTTTTTTTTTGAATCGATATGCAAACTAATTTACTCCTCCATTAAGAAAATAGAGGAGAAGAAAGTGAAAATTCGTGGTAACTAGTATAAAGTTTTGTTTACATTTTATTTAGCTTTTTTTAGAACTTTTATACTTGTTTTAGAGGAAACTTTTTATTTTTTTGGGACAAGTACGCTAGTAGATTTTTTTTTTTTTTTTTTTTATAATGTTGCTTGTTGACAAACTATAAAGTTCTATTTATAATGCTTTCTTTTTTCTTTTCTTTTTTAGAATTAATATGCCATCGTGATGTGTCACGCATTAAAGCTTTAGTGGAATTTTTTATTTTTTTTTTTGGAGAAAGCTTTGCTTTAGTGGAATCTGACTAATAATACACCCACTAATTCATTTAGTATAAGCAATGTGTAAAGTAGCTGAAGAATGGGTACAAGCACAGCTAATAATTATGCACTTCATATCATTAATAAGGACATAGCTGTAACTTTGTTTGCACTCGTTTACTGTTGTTGTTGTTGGTGTTTTTTTTTTTTTTTTTTTTTTTTTTCGTTTAAATTCATTTCATTTGGGGTTTCTTAGTGTGGCTGACTTTTGTTTTTTGGGTCTCTATTTGATATAGTAGGATTTTTTTTTTTTTTGGTCAAAAGCGGAGTGGGCAACCAAAGTGTAGAAGTATACAAATAGGGATACCTAGAAATTAAAAAACTGAAAATGAAGAGATCAAAAAATAACAAGGAAAAAAAAAAATGTAAGAGCTAGGAGCAAGCAAAGTTTGTAATACTAGAGAGATTTTCAGGCCAAAACTTGGAGTTAGGGAAAATTGGGAGATTCTTGATCAAATTCGAATATAAGAAATTGATTAGACTTTTAGCCTTTAAAGTCTAAGATTGTTTTCATGATGGCCATTTATGTTCTAATAGTTTTATTTTAGTCTTGTATAGTTGATTCAGTTTTCTAGTTGACTCTTTACATTTAAAAATATTCATATTCGTAAAGGACTAAACATAAAACTAAATAAAAAATTAATAGTCAAAATGAAAATTTTGATATATAAAAGGCTAACATGAAAATAACCACAAACTTTAAGAGCTAAGAATCCAAGAAATTCAGGTGAAGAAGATTTGAGAAAATTCCTATAAAATTAGGTAAATATATATTACTAGCCTCATCACACACGCTTCGTGCGTGCGATAATGCTGATACTACGTACACAACATTTTCACAACAAATCATAGATGGTTAGTTGTAATTGATTCAAATTTGAACCTAACACTAAGATTACTTTTTTTGCCATAACAATAACAACCAGTAACAACCTGCCCCTTAGGATTTGTTGTAAAAATGTTGTGAAAATGTTGTGGACATATCATTTCTCCTATTTTATATATATAATTTTTATTTTAAAAACCAATAACAACCTGCCACTTAAGATTTGTTATAAAAATGTTGTAAACATATCATTTCTCTAAAGTAATTTGAAAATCAACAAGAGAGTAACCCTATTTTTTAGGCAGTGTTTTGGAGTTGTATTTTTAAAACCATGAAAATGAGAAATTAAGAAAATGAGGAATCTAAATAGGGGAAACCCCTTAAATAGTAATATAGAAGTGATAGTTTTATTCGAAATTTTAGCATTTTGAAAAATTAGTATTTTTAGTTTTCCAAAAATTTGGAAAAAAAAAAATCCAAGTTAGCCTTTTTTAAATAGAACGTGGGATATATATATATATATATATACATATTTTTTTTTTTCAAATTTGGAACGTGGGTAGATAAATTTTTTTAAATTTTTTATTTATTTATTTATTTTTATATCAATGCAAATAACTTTGTCGATAGAACATGGGCTTTTTTTATTAGGTCTTTTGTTTTTAATTTTAAAAAAGAACTTAAAAGCAATTGTAATCAAACTTGTATATATCTTTTTATTTTATTTTATTTTTATTTTATTTTTTGTTTGGGGATAAACTTGAGGATTTTTTTTTTTTTTTTAATTTGATTTGCAAATAAACATTAGGATATTTTTTTAAAGGAAAAAAAAAAAAAAAAAAAAAAACAAACGTATAATTGCTTTGAAGAAGTGGATTAGTGAGAGAGCGATCCTATTTTGTAGAAAATGTTTTAGGTAAGTGTGAGTACTTAGGATTTTCACCCTTTGTGGGCTTGACACCTTTGCACCACACTAGAAGGCTTTGTCCTCTTTGAGGAGCCAAGCCCTCAAGGTTTTGTATTACAAAAGGGTGGGATTGTCCCACATCGCTTAAGTAACCCTCCCACACATGGTTTATAAGCCCTTGGAGCAACCATGAGTGTACCAACTATGTAGACAACAGGGAGTGTAAGAAGATTATGGAATAGAGGAGTTATAGAAACTGGTAAACCACGTATCCTACTAGAAAAGTGGAAGATAGTATGGATATAAGGATTAAAACTCAAAATAAGATACAATAAAGCAAACGATATTATTAGATTTAAGAGCTTTTTTACATCAGACATATAGAACTCAGGTTGGTTATCGAGACTTCTCCTAACTCTCTCTTGCCTCCTTAGGATTACAAGGACTCTATTTATAGACAAAACAGAATACATAATACATTACAGAAAAGGAGGGGCCATCCTTATGGATTTACATGTGTCCATAACAAGGGTAGGGGTCTGGTTAAAGAATCTTCTGGGAGATAAGGATCTGCCATCATCTTGTGTTCATATGACTCTGAAAAGGTGAAGCTTGGCAACAAGTGTCATGCTACGTAAGGGCCTATGTACAGGAGTGGATTTCTTCAGAGATATGTTTCTGACAAAGGGATAGATAGTGAACAATAAAGGGTGAAGGATTACGTCTGAAGACGTTTCTAGGACTTTGTGTTGCTTTTTTTTTACAATAATAATGCTATTTAATCCCATCCATCTCTTCCTTGGAACCATTCTTCATCAACGTCATCTAGATCATGATTGTGATAGTAAGGATCATCGTATCCTACAAGAGGATTAGGCATTTCCCAATGATTTTCATGTGGCCATTGTTGTCTGTAGATGTCTGGATCAATTGGTATTATTTCAGGGAGGATTCCTTTGTTAAGGGATTCAGCCATGGTGAGTGCATGATAACAGGATACCCAATGAACATCTGAATGTGTGTGGAGAGTGTCATATGAGTTAGTAACCCAATGCATCTCTGAAGGGTGAAGAATTTCATCTGCCCGGATATCATTTTTAGAATTTAGCTTGGCTACCAGATATGCTGAGGTGACTTTGTGACCAAATCTTAGATGTTCTGTTTTTGGATACATTGTCCATTCACCATTGGATACATTGAGTAAATACCACATGTAAAGGTAATGTGCAACATTCCAATTGGTTACCCAAAAGGCAAAAGAGTTTTTCCATGGTTGGTATATATCAGGAAAAACAGCTAGAAAGTGACACTGGTGTTTTTTTAGGTATTCATGAAGGGTTCTAATGATTCTTTTGGATCTGGCTTGAAGGGTCAAAGTTTTTATCTGGTCTTTTATTTTTGGAGGGAGGGTGTCTATCATAGTAAGGATATCATTAGGTTCTGTAATGGGAGGGTTTGAGGATGAGGATGGATCAGTAATAGGATATACACACAAGAGTGGAGGAATAATGGTGGTGTTAAGGGCAAGAGGTTTTCTAGAAAGATAATCAGTGATGAGATTATCTTTGCCTTTGATGTGTTTTACTTGAAAAGACCATTGTGAAAACCAATTTGACCATCTGAGTAACTGAGGGTGTGGAAGCATTTTCCTTTTAAACTGGAGCATTTTGGGAAAAGAGGACATGTCCATTTTTATTAGAAAATTATGCCCAATAAAATGGAACTGGAATTTTTCAATCCCATGTTTGACTGCTAGAATCTCTTTGAAAGTGGAGTGGTAATGAAGTTCTGAAGGCTTAAATGCACCATTTTTATATCCACAAATGTTTCTTTTGCCATTAAGTTCCTCAAAAAGGGTTGCTGCCCAATATTCATCACTAGCATTGTCTACAATATTCGTTTACCTGGGCCTGGAATCTGCAAAGGGGGAAGCTTTTCTGCTAATTTCTTCAGCTGTTGGACTGCTTCTGTATGAACAGAATTCCATTCTAGAGATGATTTCTTCAATAACTGAGCCAAACAATTCTTGTACTTGGAAATCTTTGGGATGAAATTTGACATGTAATTTACAATTCTAAGGAACTGTTGTATTTGCTTAGCACTTGTGAGCTTATCTGAAAATTCACTAAGAGAGACAGCTATGTGAGGCTGTAAAGTATACTTCCCTTCTGAAATATTTACTCCCAAAAAGTCTATGGAAGACTGTCCTATGACCATTTTCTTTTCTGAAAGCATTACCCCTTGTGATCTTACCAAATTATAGAATTCAGTGAGCAACTTTTCATGAGACTCTTCGTCCTTTGAGAACAAAAGGATATCATCTACATAGATTAATGCATTTGTCAAGAGGGGCTGGAACAGAGTTACCATTGCTTTTTGAAATTGGGATGGAGCATTTTTAAGGCCAAAAGGCATGACTGTCCATTGATAATGATGGTCTGGGATGCAGAATGCCGTCTTGTATCTTTCTTCTGGATGGATTCCTAGTTGCCAAAATCCTGCTTTAAGATCAAATTTTGAGAATACTCTAGCATTTGAAAGATGCTAGAACAGAGCACTCTTATTTGGCAAGGGAAATTTATCATCTGTAAGGAAATGGTTGAGATCCTGATAATTGATCATCAATCTGAGTTTTCCACGCACTTGCTCAGCGTGTTTGTTAACATAGAAAGCTTCACATGCCCACGAAGAAGTTGTGGGTTCAATAAGTCCTTCAGAAAGGAGGGTAGATAGCTCTTGCTTGGCCAAAGTCAAGTGTTCTGGGTTCATGCCTCTGTTACTGGCTTTTGTGAGGTTGACATTTTCATTCTTTTTGAAGGGTAAGCTAATGAAGAAATTTGGATTTTTCCACAAAGGGTTTGGATTTTTAAAGAGGAATTCAGAGTGACTGTTTGCACAACAATCATTGATAATCTGGAATCTTATAGGATCAAAAGAATCAATTGTGAATAAATGGGAAACTTGGGTCCAAGTGAGAAGGTGTTGTTTATGCATAAGTCCTTTTAAAGACCATCTGAGGCTAGGAATTTGATGAAGGAGGTCAAATCCTATAAGAAGATCTCTTCCTGTAAGAGGGGAGCTAAGAACTTGGTGTTTGATGGTGAGTGTTGGGAAGATTCTGATGAAGATGGGCTTACTTTTCAAGTTAATCAAAAATGTTTCTCCATTTGCTGCTCTGAACATCAGATGATGAGATAACCAGCATTCTTTGGGTAATATCTTAGGATGAAGAATTGTTGCTGTTGCTCCTGTATCAAATAATGCTATTACTGGGATGGGTTTGACATAGATATCAAGAAGGATGTTTACTTGGGTTATAGGTGTAGGACTGGTTAGGGGAGCTATAATGGGTTGGGATGTAAAGATGGTTTGAATTTCTGGATTAGTGAGAGAGCGATCCTATTTTGTAGAAAATGTTTTAGGTAAGTGTGGGTACTTAGGATTTTCACCCTTTGCGGGGTTGACACCTTTGCACCACACTAGAAGGCTTTGTCCACTTTAGGGAGCCAAGCCCTCAAGGTTTTGTATTACGAAAGGGTGAGATTGTCCCACATCGCTTAAGTAACCCTCCCACTCATGGTTTTGGTTGCTGATGATGGTGGTGATGGTGGCTGTGGGTCTGTGAGAGAGAGGGGCAGTGAGGGAGTAATAATAAAAAATTGTAAAATAGAGAATATTTTATTGAATAAACGTGGAAAATAGATAAACTGATGTGGGTGTATTGTAAAAGTGATCGGGTAAAATAGAAAAAGTAAGCTTTTTCATGTAAAATAGACATAGAATTTACAAGAGCTGATGCGAATGCTCTAAGAAATAAAAAATAGAAGTACAAAACTAAGAACTCTTTGTTTTCTCATGTTTTGGAATACAATTTCTAAAAAAAATAATGTTACAAATACAAATTATTTTATAATATTTTTATAAACTGCTAATACAATTTTAGTACATTTCAAATAGCTATTAAGTAAAAATATGATATCAAATAATATCTGAACTTTAATTAGAAGTAGTAAAATTTTGTCATATCAATTATTTGTAAAAGATTGTTTGTTTTTTAAAAAAAAAAACTTGTATTCTATGACTGCGGGTCCTGCTTGTACAAGCCTGGACCCATCTTCAACTATTTACGGGCACCGTTGAATCCACAACCCATCTTCTTTCGGCATGTGGTGGGTCCTACTTCTTCTAATAATTATGTGTGCCTTTTCTTTCTTTCGGCCAGTGGCGGTGGTTTCAAAAAAATAAATAAATAAATAAAAGACTTGACCGTTGGAATCTTCCCTTTTCACCCGAAGATTTCACCGTTGGAAAGAAGAAAGAGATGAATTTTTTTTTTTCAAATATAGCCGTTGCAGAAAGGATTTCTGAAAATATGACCGTTTAAAACAAGTAGTGATTAAAATATAAGAGTATAAAGGCAATGTAAATTGCTAGACCGCTCCTCTTTTCTTCTCTTTCTTTTATTCTTTCACAGGCTATTACCTTCTCTCTCTCTCTTCATAGTCTTTTCACTCTCTCTCTCTCTCTCTCTCTTTCTGACGTACATTGACTGCATATCCTTTTTTTTTTTTTTTGATAAACTTTCATTAAACTGGGCTGAAGCCCAAATCAGATACATCATTAAGGATTTGAGAAACAATTATAGGTGGAGTATCTTTCATTGACTGCATATCTAATCTACCTATTTGCTTGCAAGCTATTACTGAAGTAAGTGCACTCTAACATGTCTCTCAAATATTATACTATTAATTTATATTGATATTGATAAATTAAGTGAATATTATATTGATAAAAAAAATTTATTAGAATATTATATTGAATATTAGTTTTAACATTTTATATGATGTGAACACTCTTTCTTAAAAAAAAAAAATTTAAAACAAATAGAATAATTTTTTTTAATCTTTTATAAATATAATATAATTATATTAATTTATAAATTATGGGTTTTTCCTTAATCCAATTATGTTTTAACAAGGAATAAAATTTCAAAAATTCCCATAAAAAAAAAAACTTCAAAAATAAATAAAAGTAATTACATGTTGGGAAACAAAGAATAAAATCAAGGACTTAATTTTGTTATGTTTGCAATAAATAAAAAACAAAAAAATTTGGAATAAAAAGAAAATTAACAAAATGAGATTTCTTTAATGTTTTTATTTTTTCTTAACCTGGAGCAAAATAAAAAATAAAAAAATCAGTTCTGACGTTGAGTCTGAGTTTGAGATTGATTTATTTTGGCTTTAAACATTTGCGATGTTGTTTAACATATATGATAGCGTGACCTCTTCTCCTCCTCTGATTTTCACAGCCTATCACCTCTCTCTCTCTCTCTTGCTCTTCACAGTAAGGGCACTCTGACATGTCTTTCACGCTGTTGTTATTTATTTTTTCTTTTCTTTTTCGATTTTCTATTTTATTTCTTGGCCAAATTAATAGTTTGATTAACACAACGAAAGGATTAATATATTAGGTCCAATTCTGTAGCCTGTGATACAGCCACCTTTGTTTATCGATTGTACATGCTCACTTCATGAAGGAATGGATAGTAACAATTGTTGAGAACTAATACAGATACTGATACAGAGAGTTTGCAAATAGAATTACTATATTATATCACTAATTTTTATCTGAATTAATTTATATCTGATTTTGATATTGTGTTATTTATTTATTGCATGGAAAAAGAAATATGGGTAGGCAGAGAGATCAATTTTGGGATTATGCTGAGAAATTAAATGACCGTTTCAAATGTAATTATTGTGGACGAGATTTTCCCGGAGGTGCATCAAGGATTAAAGCACACTTGGCCGGAGTTCCAGGTCATGACATTGTGGCATGTAATGCTGTGCCTCAAGATGTTCAAGAAAAAGCTCAAGCAACTCAAAAGAAAACAGAAGCTCAAGTAACTCAAGGGACCAACAAAAAACTTAAAAGTGTACCAACCTCAACTTCAAAATCAAAAACTAAGGTAATTAAAATTGTCACACAGGTGATTTTTTAGTCCCAACTCTATACATAGTTCTTTATTTCTAACAGTTCCAATACTTTTTAGGATAAATATTAGTACACACTGGTAGTTGCACACAACCGTGCACACACTTTTTCACTAAAATCTGACTTCAGATTTCAGTGCAAAAAGTGTGTGTGCACGGTTGTGTGCTACAATAGGTGTGAAATAAACATTGCTCTACTTTTTAACCATTTGCAAATATTTTAATACAATTTTCTCTTTGTAGGGTGAGGAAGAATATAGGGCTGAAATTATCCTCAATGATGTTGTGGACAGACTAATAGCCAATGTGTCTTTACTTGCCACAGAGCATATCTTTGAATTGAGTTTCAAGGTGGAGTTGATAAATCTTCTTGAAACATTATTCAAGATTAAATTTGTGTTAGGTGATGCTCAAAAGAGGCAATCAAGTGATGAGTCTATGAGGATATGGTTAACGAACCTTAGAGATGTAGCTTATGATGCCGATAATGTGCTAGACAAATTTAGCTATGAGAGTTTTTTGCAAAAGGTATAGATTCAAAATCAAATGATGGATCAGGTATGTAACTTTTCATTATGCAATCTTGATAAAGTTAAGACCATCAAACAATTGTTGGATAAAATTTTGAATGATGTAGCTGACTCTGGTCTTAGAATGGAGTTGGCGAATTCAATCCCCAAAATTAGCTTGGACATGAATATAGACTCCCTCCTCAATGATTCAGAAGTTGTAGGAAGAAAACAAGATATCAAAAAAATAGTAAACTTACTTACTAGTTCAAGCAATCAACATGTTATCTCTGTTCTCCCTATAGTGGGTATGGCAGGTATTGGAAAGACAACTTTAGCAAAATTTGTGTATAACAATGAACAGATAAAGAAACATTTTGATGTACTAGCATGGGTAAATGTCAGTAAAAATTTTGATGTTGAAGGGATTTTAAGAGAGATTCTTAAATCTCTTGAGTAATTTAAATTCTGATGAAGTACGCAAAATATGTGCAGAAATTTTGTGGGCGAAAAAATATCTTCTCATACTTGATGATGTGCAGAATGAAGATCTTAAGAAATGGGATACTTTAAAGGGTTACTTATTAGAGTTTAATTCCAATATAGGAAATAATATTGTTATTACAACCCGTAGTGATAATGTGGGGCAAATAATGAAGATACATCCCCCACATCACTTAGAGAAGTTTTCAAAAGATGACTGTTGGTCTATAATGAAAAAAAGAACATTCATAGATGGAAGGATTCCATTAACTTTAGATTTGGAGGTTATTGGCAGGGAAATTGCTAAAAGATGTGGAGGGGTTCCATTGGTTGCAAGAGTTTTAGGGGGAACAATGAGCTTTAAATGTGATAAAATCAAATGGCTAGAGATTCAAAATAATAAAATTTGGGATTTGTTGGATGAAGATAATAGTGACATCTTTCTTGTGCTTAAGTTATGCTTTGATCATCTTCCAACACCATCTTTAAAACGATGTTTCACATATTGTGCAATATTCCCTAAAGATTATGACATGAAAAATGATGAAGTAATTCAGTATTGGATGGCTGAAGGGTTCCTAATAGCTAAAGAAACTAATAATATGGAGATGGAAGATATTGGTAACATGTATTTCAATATTTTGTTGGCCACCTCCTTTTTCCAAAATGCTAGAAAGGATGCCTACGGTCATATTATTAGCTACAAAATGCATGATTTGGTGCATGACTTTGCACTCTCAATTTCAAAATTTGAAACTCTAATCTTGGAGAATGATTCAGTGGATGATGGTCATCACCAAACTATACAATTTGCAAACTTTAAGAATTGAAGGCCCTGTAAAAGAGCTTCCAGAAGACCTAAGCAATTTGATTAACTTAAGACATATTCATATTGATTGGGTTTATTTTAGATATACACCTAAAAATATGGGGCAGTTGACTTGCCTTCAAACATTGCCATTTTTTGGTGTGGGTTCAGAGGATGGTTATCGGATTACAGAATTGGGAGCTTTAAAAAATCTCAAAGGAGAAATAGTAATAAAGAATCTAAAGAACGTGAAAGATGAGGAAGAAGCCAAAAGTGCAAAATTAAAAGAAAAGGAAATATTCAACTTGGGATTATACTGGCTTACTCCTTTTGATAGTAGACAGCGGCACATGTATGATAAAGATGAAAAGGTGTTGGAAGGCCTCCAGCCTCGCCCAAATTTGAAAAGCTTAACAATCGATGAGTATGGAGGAAAGAAATTCCCATCATGGGTTGGTTTGTCTTCGCTATATCACAATTTGATTGAGATCAATTTGAGATTGTTGGGAATGTGAAGAAGTTCCCACTCTGGGGCAATTACCCTGTCTTAGGGTTCTTGAAATAATAAGAACGCACAAGGTAAGAAGTATAGGAATTAGGAAGTGAGTTTTACAGTTACAGTGATAGGAGTTACAGAAATACTACTACTACATTATTTCCGGCATTGAGAATACTCAAATTGGAGGGTATGGATAGCTTAGAAGAGTGGAAGGATGCAAAGGAGTTGACAACCGCAGATGAGGTGTTGTTTGTGTTTCCTTGCCTTGAGGAGTTGACCTTAATTAAATGTGAGAAACTGAGAGATTTGCCAGACTCACTGCACACTTGCGTTTCCCTTCAGAAGTTGGTAGTATGGAATTGTCCTAAGCTGAGGTCATTGCCAGGTGTCCCGTCCATAATAAGGTGTAGTATTGAAGACCCACCCAGTGGGTTACAATGTGTTGAATATTTGGAGAATGGGGATTGCCGTCTGCCTTCTACTTCCTCCATTCACCCCTCCCTCCAAAAGCTAAAGCTAATATGCTGTTGGTCTCTCCTGGACCAAATTCGATACTTCATTGCCCTTAAAATTCTGTGGATAGAGGGATTTTGTGAGATGGTAGCTTTGCCAGAGTGGCTGGGCAATCTTTCCTCTCTTCAAAAGTTGTATATTGTGGGTTGCAATCGCTTGGTGCATCTGCCCACGGCGGAAGCCATGCGATGCCTCACCCAATTGAAAACGCTAATAATTTTTTATTGCCCCGAATTTGAAGACAATGAGCAGATCAAGATTAGCCACGTTCCATGGGTTAAAATCAATGATCAGTACGTCTACTCATACTACCCTGGCCTACTATTTCCTCTTCTTATATTCGTAATGGGTGAGAGTATTCCGGTATAAATACTTAATTGGACCCGATTAAGAAAATATATAAATACTACAATTTGGGTTAATGGTTCTTCAAATAAATAGTACAAATTAATCTCACTAACCCTTCTGCTTACACTTAATAAATCCAATTCTGTTTTTTTTCAATTTATGAAATTATTTGCAATCATTTGAGAAAAGCTTTCAAAACAAGAGTTTAATTAGAAATTTTGTGATGGCTACCATTCAAATTGGCTTGCTGCTATTCAAATTTTTGTTGCTGCAGTTTACCAAAATAATTAGAAGCATAGTCCAAAATAATTAGAAGCATAGTCTATTTAACAATTTTTTTTATTGTTACCTATTGTCTTGCTACTATCGAATTTCTGTTTGCTAGCCTATTTTCTTTCTACAAATTTTTCAATACTGAATTTTTCTGGACATTGGGAAATTTGGAATATTGAATCAATCACTGTTAGAGCTGTCCACATACTCATTATTTTGATCAGCATTTTGATACTGTAAGAGTTAATTAACTTGATGACAACAGATGCCCAGGCACTTCAGGTTTTCTCTCTTACCATTTGCATTATGTGTACAGAATTTACTTCATAATTGGTAATTTACAAAACCTAATGAGTAAGTCTATTCATACTACCCTGTATCCTCTTCTATTCTCTTCTATTTGTAATGGGTGAGAGTATTCCTGGTATATATACTTAATTGGATGCCATTGAAGAAGTATATAAATGTTGCAATTTGTTTTATTGGCTTTTGAAACTAATAGTAGAAATTAATCTCATCGACCACTGAGGCAACTTTTGAAAAATTCTACTCTTCTTCTTCAATCATGTGCAAAAAGTCACTAAAAGCAATCCCTCTCACTCAAACACAAGGATTCTACTGGTACCAACCAAAAACTTTTTTCTTTCTTTTTTTGGGTTTTTAAGATGGTTTTTTCAAATGCGTATGCCAATTTTGTTTGAAAGATGTGATTTTTTCTGTTGGGTTTTGGTTCTTTCTTGTATTAACTTTGTTATGTCCTATGTTTTTCTATTGTAATGATGACTTGGTCCAGTAATAAGTTTATGTTGGTATCAATGTTATTAATATGTCTCATAATATGGCAGAAATGTGAAAATTGCACACATTCAGATTTTACTATGGATGGAATGTGATTTGTGTGGTTGTTTAGTACTCATTTTGTTGTATGTTAACTCATATCAGATGGCTGGGAAAAGAGTTGGGAGCAAGGTGTGACCCCATGGGATTCAGGACAACCGACACCAATTCTTTTACATCTTCATTACACAGGAGCTCTTCCCAAGGGTAGGGCTTTAGTCTCTGGTTGTGGCAGTGTAAGTTTCATGGTTCATTCTTACTCACAAGATATTACTTTCTGACATATTAATTCAATTTCTTATGTAATTATGCAAGTTTTGAGTCCTCTGTGTGTCAATATTTTGTATCTGTTTCTTGGTTTTCTATGTGTAGGATAGAATGGTAGAGAAGAAGATTAGTCTCTTGAGGATCCATCATCAATGACTAGTTGGATAAATGATCCTGTGGAAAATCTACATGTGATCTATGTTTGATGAAATTATAATTTGAAGAGAAAAATAATGACACTTGAAAATAATTTCTTTTTTTTTTAAGATTAATTCAATGGTCATTAATTATAACTAGAATTAATCACATCTGAAAATACAGATGATATTTGGCATGGTATCTATCTCATCCCAATGAGAAGGACCCAAAAAAATAAAGATAATAAGATTAAACAATAATGATTAAATCTCTCTGTGATCGAGTATGAAGTTGAAGCAAAATTCAATTGTTAAATGAATTCCTGATGCAGTTATTTTGACTATATCAGAAATCAATCACTTGGTATCTTTCCTCCTTCCTCCTTTCTCACACATGGAATTTTAACTACTACTTGATCAAGCATTACTATAAAGGGCACAAGGTGTAGTGTATATCTTTCCTCCCACTTTACCTTGTCTGAATGTTACATTATTTATGTGCTGTTCCTATAACTTTATCTGTTCGCTAGCATTTAATTTTGCTATTGTGGCCAACAACAAATTGCTCAAATATGGCAGGGTTATGATGTAGCAGCAATTGCATGCCCTGAACACTACATTGTTGGATTGGATATATCAGACATTGCCATTAAGAAAGCAGTGGAGGTGAGAGCAGTTGGTCAGAAAATTCTGACATAAATAAGGCTTGCGATCTCTTAGAAAGAAAGGACAACCCGAAAGTTTTTACTTATGATGATGATATTATTGAATCATTAAATCAATCATGCATGTTGCTATGATGATGATATAGTTGAATCATTAAAACTGAATCGCCCAAGTTTATTTGGCCATTACTGTCTAATTTATCAACTTGTTGGAATGCCTACCTGAACTAGTTGTTATTCAGCATTTCTGAATTGGATTAGGAACAATAGCTAGGTTACCCCAGCTTTTCTCATTTTTGTTAAGGACGGGGATTAGATGCATTGCACTTGTGATCTCTGTTAAATTGGATTAGGAACTATAACAGGGTTCTAATTTCTGAAATCATGCCATTATTCATTTTCAGATTAAAATTAACGGTTGGGAAATTTATGTTATAGAAGACTTTAGAGCACTGTAAAGTCCAATTCCTATGGGGATCATTTGCAAACATCTTGCGTTGGGTCACCTAGACCAACAGAGAGTTGAACCTGATAGATCCAGTTACTAGTTCAATAGAAGCTGGTATTTTTGTGACCAACAGATTGTTGAACCTGATAGATTCAGTTACTAGTATTTTTGTGACTATAACTTGTGGTAAGTCATGGAATCTAATTTGGTTAACAATATAAAGAGGTGACCTAGTACAGGTTTTCATCTCTTTCCTTACTTCTCATTTTAATAGTCTGTTCTAATGTTAATGCAGTTGTCTTCCTCATCACCGAATGCAAGTTGTTTTAACTTCTTAAAGGCTGACTTTTTCACTTGGAGTCCAATTGAATTGTTTGATCTCATTCTCAATTATACGTGAGTTGGCATGAATAGTGGTTTAGTTGTCCATGAGAAGAATCTCTTTATGATCACATTTTAACGGAGAATTTACAGGTTCTTTTCTGCCATTGAACCAGACATGAGGTTGGTTTGGGCACAACGAATTCGTGATATATTGAAACCTGGTGGAGAGCTCATAACACTAATGTTTCCAGTAATGATCTTAATTCCTCATTAATTTTTCCAAAAGTTAAAGCTAATATGGTGTGAATCCATATATGTAATATAATATATAAGAACTCCTTGTAAATTGCTTGACCACTCCTCTTCTCGTCTATTCTCTTCATCCTATTCTTCACAAGCTATTACCTTCTTTCTTTTCTTTTTTTCTCTCTCTTGCTCTTCAGAGTCTATTATTACCTTCTCTTTCTCTCCTTCTTACTCTTGCTGACCTTCACTATTGACTGCATCTACTTATTTCCAAGCTTGAAGCTACTACTGTAAGTGTACGTTTGGTTTGCGCGTCCACGTTTGGCGTTTGCATTTTCATCTTTTTTTTTTTTTTCTTTTATATCTTGGCTTAATTAATATTTTAATTAACACAGCAAAAGACAATAACCTCTTCCATTTCTGTCTCCTTAGAGGGTAAAGTGGCCATTTTACACTAACTCTAGACACAGTCAAATCTTCTCTGTTGGGGCTTGGGACATGAGAGATGCGTATCGTGCAAAACCAATAACTCATGGAGAACCTATATAATTTGCCAAACCAGAACAAGCACCTGACAATTTAATAACTTAGCATTTAATGCTAGTTGTTTTAGATCCTTCAAATTTAACTAATTAGTAAAACCATTAACTTGATAGGGAAGCATTTTTCATGGTCTCTGGCCAATGAGCTGCTCAAGAGCTTTAAATCCATATGATGATATAAAGTCATTCTAGTTGATGAGTTAGTTAGGGAAAAACCAAGAATTTCATGAGGTTTTAGTGGCAGCTAGGGGTGTCCACCCACTATCCGAAATCGACCAGAATTGACTCACCTGTAACCGGCCCAAGAGCTCCGGCGGCCAGTAGCTGGCAGTGGGTTACAAATCCCAGAAACCGACTCCGGTGAGTTGGTTGGTGGGTTCTTTCCTTTGAAACCTGCTTCAACCAACTTGACCATAAAACTTACCAAAATTTGGCGATCCAAGCTTTTTCCAGCAAGTTTTTGGTCAAAATACTTTAAATCCAACGAGATTTGTGCTGGATTTGAGGTGATCTCACCAAATCTAGTGAGATTTCAGCTAGATTTTGTGGAAATCTCCCTAGATCTAGCAAGTTCTCATTAGATCCAGCAAGATCTCCACCAAATCTGGTGAGATTTTGCCTGAAATGCATTGTTTTGGCTGGATTTCTCCATCGTGGACGGCTTTGACCAAACTGACCACTTTCCAATGCAAAATCTGACCACTCCAATTTGATTCCCTCGCCAATCGATGGCGAGTCTAAATTTCCTACCCTCGATTCTATCAGGTCGGTCATGGGTTGGGCACAAACCCAACCCACGACCCACGACCAACACGTGGACACCCCTAGTGGCAGCTCCAAGAATATTATTTTAGGGTAGTTAACGAGTACTAAAATTATAGGTTTGTCATATAGCTAACGAACCTTCAATCCACAAGCTCGTCCATGCAGGTGATGAGCATACAGTCCACAAGGTCGTCGTATGAAAAGAAGACCATACGGCATTAATGGCGTAGCCATTAATAGTTTTGTAACCAACAAGCTTCAATAGACAGAAAGGCCAATCATGAGTTGGTTAAACCTCCATTAAAGCTTAGGCAGATGTTACTCAAATAGCCAAAGCAGCCATTATAAGGCCAACGACAGTTAAACTAATAATGAGTCTCCCAATGGCTATATCAAGACTATAAATAAGCCACCAAACATAGGAAGCAAGGTACACAATTCAAACACATAGAATTACATTCTTATTCTCTAAGAGATATTGAGAACCCTACTGACCTAATCATTAGAGAACCTTTGGCTAACGCCACTTTAATGTCTTTCTCTCTCATCTTTGCGAGGAATGTGACCTCGTCATAATTTAGTATATTTAAGCATATAGTATCCAATATCCCCTAAAAATTATAAACATTACTCTCTTCAAATCACATCAAGTATGTACTTTCATTCTCCAATAGACCATTTGGAGGAACATATGAAATGAGCAACCACCACTTTTGTTACTTTCATTGCATTCAAATGAGTTTGAATGAAGGGAATTCTCTAGAATGCTTCTCTATTTTGCATGCAAAAATGCAATATCTTCAAAACCATCCAATATCTTCAAAGCAATTAAAACTTGACTTACTTTGAGCAAGAAGATTGACATAAAAATCTATACTTGGTGTACTTGTTGCTTTTTTTTTTTTTTTTTTTGCGCGTTCTTTCCTGGAAGCTTCACAGGTTTTAAAGTGTATTTTTGGGTTCTCCAAAAAAAAAATACATCTATTTTTAACAAAAAAAAAAAAAAAAACTCCGCCACGGCTTGTTTGCCAACAATTATCAAGTTCTAGAAGTGCTGGGGTGGGACAAAAATCATTACTATTTTTTTATTAATAATTATCAATTTCAAATGATTTTTTTTTTTTAAATCTAGTAAATAGATTATGTATGGAAATAAAATCTAATAATTCAAATTATAGACAAATATCTACTAAATTAATTATAGTTGGAACTCTTTTGAAATTTTGAACATAGCTCTCCTAGCTAAACTCAATTGGAGATTCCACCCCGAGAAGGAAGCTTAATGGGCCAAAGTTCTCAGATTTAAGTACTGTTCAAGGCAGCGGATTAATTCCAAAAATGAGTCAAAGCTTCCAAGTTCTTCTACTTGGAAAAGTTTAAAAAAATGTGAACTTGTCTTCAAAAAAGGGTTTAAATGGGTGCTAGGGCATGAGAGTAACCTTAATTTTTGGTTGGATTGCTGGTTAAATAGTGGTCCCATCATATCAAGCATTCAAGGCCCCCTTTCCCAAGGTTCAGCCAGCCTCACTTTAAAGGACCTTCATGCTCCATATGGGTGGAACTGGGCTGCCATACCCTTTGATATCCCCCCAGAAATTAAAGCTGACATTCAAGCAGTTCCTTTGCCGGTAGTTGCTAGAAGTAGTGATAAATTGGCTTGGAAGTTTTCTGCTAAGGGAAGTTTTGATATGAAGAGTGCCTATCTCTTAGCCACAGATCAGATGGAAGCTGATTCTTTCCCGGGTTCATGGATTTGGAAGCTTCAGACCTTGCTTAGAATCCAAATGTTTATCTGGAGGTGCATGCACAACAGCATTGGTGTCAAGGAGTGCTTAGCCAAAAGAGGTATTCCTTTAGACACTTCTTACCCCTTGTGCCTCGAACAACCTAAGTCTATTTCCCATGCCCTTCGTGACTGTCGCCTAGTCAAACCGGTATGGCATCAGCTGGGTTCTCATAACTTCAACGCTAATTTTTTTTCTCAAGATTTTAAGGCTTGGCTGACTTCTAATGCTAGTTCAAAGTCTTCTCACATTGTCAAAGGTGTCCCTTGGTACTCCTTATTCTCTTTTGTCGTCTGGTCTTTATGGAAGTAAAGGACTCAGGTTGTTTTCAATAACAAAAGAGTCAATCTGAACCTTACCAATTTGATAATTGTGCAAGCAATGGAGTATGTGCTCTGTTTTACTCAGCCAAGGTGCAGCAACAGCATGGCAATCAGACAAGTCAGATGGGAAAAGCCAAGCATGGGTTGGGTTAAGCTCAATACCAATGGGTCTGTGAATGCTTCCTCTGGGTCTACTGGAGATGGAGGGTTGATTAGAGATGAACAGGGTAAGTGGATCATGGGGTTCACCAGAAAAATCGGTAAAACTAATAGCTTCCTAGCTGAAACTTGGGCACTGTGTGATGGTCTCCTCTTGTGTAACTAGCTAAACTTGAATGCTGTTATGGTTGAACTTGATGCTAAAGCTCTAGTTGATGCTCTCAACAATCCTACAAATGCAAGTACCATTGTATCCTCGCAATTTGATGACTGTAAATGGCTGGCTGCACAAATTCCTCACCTAAGCATCAAGCATATCTATCGTGAAGCAAATAGGTGTGCTGATCGTTTAGTTAACTTAGGCACTTGTCAATCCTTAGATTTCATTTCTTACTCTTGTCCACCTGTGGACTTGGTGCCTCTTGTTGAGGCTGATAGACAAGGGATGTTTTTCAACAGGCTTTGTCTTGAGTTGTTGCTCTCTTGTTAGTGCTTCTTAATGATAATTCTATTTTAACCAAAAAAAAAAAAAAAAAAAACATAGGAACGAATATAACTTTTATAGAATCCAAAAATGATAGGTGTGTAACATGCTAGGCTCAACGACTGTGGCATTTGCTAAGTTCTGAGATGCCCAATTGTCCACATATCACAATTTCAAACCTGGAGGCTACAACCCAATTTTAGAAATACAAATAAAAATAAATAAAGGCCTTTGTTTATATTGTATTTGCAAAGTAAAAAGTAACAAATATTCTATACATTTACAAAAAGTGTACAATATCTGCCACTTTGGGGCTGTTTGGTGATAATTTTCAAACAACTATTTTTAGTTTTTAAATAATATTTCATGTATTTTAATGCACTTTTTCACCCACATATTTTTATAAATATTTTCAAATAATAATTTTTAGTTTTTAAACCCATGTACCAAACGGGCCCTTTATGTGTTTACAATGTAAATTCACAATGTACCGTAAAGAATTTCCAAAAGAAAAAAAAAACCATCTTTTTTTCTTGCAAAGTGTTAAATTTGGTGGCTCCTTGTTTTAATAATTGAGAGAGGGAGGAAATTTCAGCGAAGTTTCACATGAATAATGCTATGAAAGACACTAGTCAAGTCAATCCATATATGTAATATAATATATTTCTCAAAAAAAAAAAAAAAATGTAATATACTATATAAGAACTCCTTGAAAATTGCTTCACCACTTCTCTTCTCGTCTATTCTCTTCATCCTATTCTTCATAAGCTATTACCCTTTTTTTTTTCTCCCTCTCTCTCTTGCTCTTCCGGGTCTACTATTACCTTCTCTTTCTCTCCTTCTTACTCTTGCTGATCTCCACTATTGACCGCATCTGTCTATTTCCAAGCTTGAAGCTACTACTGTAAGTGCACTCTCACATGTCTTCTATGCTGTTACTATTATTATTAGTATTATTATTTGCTTTTTTCTTTTATATCTTGGCTGAATTAATATTTTAATTAACACAACGAAAGACAATAACCTCTTCCAGCGGCCGGTGGCTGGCAGTGGGTTACAGATCCCAGATTCCGACTCCGGTAAGTTGGTTGGTGGGTTCTCTCCTCTAAAACCCACTTCAACCAATCCGACCATGAAACTTACCAAAATTGTTGGTAATTTTGGTAATTTATTGTTATTATTTATTTCATTTATGATTAATTAAGATATGAATATATTGTTCCTCTTTTCATTGTTGGGTTCAGATCTTCCTTTCACATCCATTGCTGGTAATCTACCGATTGAGGTCTAGTTCTTTTTGTGTCTCTAATTCTTCCCAACGTTCACTGCATCTACCTATCTGCAAGCTATTTAAGTAAGTTCTCTTTGCCTCTTTGACATGTCTCTGTGCTATTTACTTATTTTCTTTTCCTTTTTTGGTTGAAGAAAAAAATAGTTTATTAACACAACCAAATGAGATAGCATGGAATATTATTGCATTTATCAGGTTCAAAGTTCAAACCACAGCCAAAACGGAAAATTAAAAAGTGAAATTAACAACACAAATTTTACAAGTTTTGAAATAAGTATAATACAAATGAACACTCATTTGAAGGAATCTTTTCTCAGTCGCACAACCCAGTCTTTAGCTTGGTAGGTGAAAGTCAAGAGAGGAGTGAAGTATTTATGGGTGGGTTTGGAAAAAATTTTCCATTAGAAAGATTCGTCGAATTCCTCCGAGAGTATCACAAGTTCATTATTTGTTTGCCAACAATTATCAAGTTCCAGAAGAGGTGGGGTGGGACAAAAATCATTACTATTTTTTTTTTTCCCAATAATTATCAATTTCAAATGATGTTATTTTTTTCTTTTGTTTACTTTAAATCTAGTAAATAGATTATACTATATGGAAATCAAATCTAATAATTCAAATTATAGACAAATATCTACCAAATTAATTGTAGTTGGAACTCTTCTAAAATTTTCAACATAGGAAGGAATATAACCAATAGAATCCAAAAATGATAGGCGTGTAACATGCTAGCCTCAACAACTATGACATTCACTAAGTTATGATGTCCAGTTAGCCACGTTCAAGCCTGAAACCCTATGTTCAGGTTGTATTTGCAATGTAAACACTCAAAAGTAGCAAATGTATATTTGCAAAAAGTGTACAATATTTACCATATTTTGTAAATGTGTATATATAACATTTACCACTTTTTGTGTGTTTACAATATAAATTACATTATACTATACTACCGTACAATGTAAAAACTGAAAATTTCAGTGAAGTTTCACACTCGTTAGCCATTATAGAGAGAGAATGAAGGAAATTAAAAGACATGGATCGACCATTGGAAACTTCCAGTTTCACATGAATAATTCTACGAAAAACACTGGTTAAGTCAAATACATATATGCAATGTAATTTACCGCTGTTATTTAATTAATTTAAAGAGTCAAACCATTCAAGTCAGTCTTGATGCTGTATGGTACTACAGAAAATAACAAGATTGTACTTTTGTTTTTCTTGAATAAATAAACTCCTTCTGGTGTACCAACTATTGAAATCCAATAAATATTTTCTGGGAAAGCTGAAATGATCCAAAACTACTGCAAAAAGATAATAATGTTGTACCAAGATGAAAGGAGGCTATCTTTAGGTGGCTTTGACAGACCTGGGTTCGTCGTTTGCTCGTCGGTGTTGGGGTTCGTCGAGGTTTGGTCAGAATCGGCGCCTGGGTTCGTCGGCGCTTGGGTTCTTCATTTGCTGGGTGTGGTTTCAACCTCTAGCAAGAAAAATCAGCAACACATGGTGCCGCAAATGTTTGTGTGGAGCATTTGAATTTCTATACAAAGAAATCGACTCCATTGGAGTCGTTTTCTATACATAGAAACCGACTTCAGTGGAGTCGGTTTCTATGTATAGAAAACGACTCCAATGGAGTCGATTTCTACACAAACAAATAAACTTCACTAAAGTCGATTTATTTATCTACGTGGCACAAGAAATAGGCAATATGAACAGTAAAATCAACTCCTCTGAAGTCGAATTGTTAGAAATGCAATATGTTTGAAACGTTGCCTAACTAATAATTTTGTTTGGGTTTTGTGGTTGTTTTCTAAAAAATCCCTAGAGGATTGTTTTGAATTGAGGTCATTGCTAGGTGTCCCGTCCATAATAAGGTGTGGTATTGAAGACCCACCCAGTTGGTTACAGTGTGTTGAATATTTGGAGAGTGGGGATTGTCATCTGCCTTCTACTTCCTCCATTCACCCCTCCCTCCAAAAGCTAAGGATAAAAAGTTTTGGGGATTGTCATCTGCTGGACCAAATTCAATACTTCGTTGCCCTTAAAATTCTGTGGATAGAGGGATTTATTGAGATGGTAGCTTTGCCGGAGTGGTTGGGCAATCTTTCCTCTCTTCAACGGCTGTATATTGTGAGCTGCTCGAATCTGGCGCATCTGCCCACCGAGGAAACCATGCGATGCCTCACCCAATTGAAAATGCTGATCATTTATGATTGCCGCAAATTTGAAGACAATGAGGGATCAAGATTAGCCACGTTCCATCGGTTAAAATCAATGATTATCAATAAGTCTACTCATACTACCCTACTATTTCCTCTTCTTTTATTCTCTTATATTCGTAATGGGTGAGGGTATTCCGGTATAAATACTTAATTTGACCCGATTAAGAAAATATATAAATACTACAATTTGAGTTAATGGTTCTTCAAATAAATAGTACATATTAATCTCACTAACCCTTCTGCTTACACTTAATAAATCCAATTCTCTTTTTTTTTTTTTTTTTTTTTTTTTTTTTTTTTTTTCAATTTATGAAATTATTTGCAATCATTTGAGAAAAGCTTTTAAAACAAGAGTTTAATTAGAAATTTTGTGATGGCTACTATTCAAATTGGCTTGCCGCTATTCAAATTTTTGTTGCTGCAAATTACCAAAATAATTAGAAGCATAGTCTATTTAACAATTTTTTGATTGTTACCTATTGTCTTGCTACTATCGAATTTCTGTTTGCTAGCCTATTTTCTTTCTACAAATTTTTCAATACTGAATTTTTCTGGACATTGGGAAATTTGAAATATTGAATCAATCACTGTTAGAGCTGTCCACATACACATTATTTCGATCAGCGTTTTGATACTGAAGAGGATAAATTTGGGCTTGGGATGGGCCTGACGGTCCAATAGAGAATGGGCCCGTTGTCTGTCGAGTTCAACGGAACAGAATCCAGTATGAAATATCAGTGGGTTCGAGGCCCATAAGGGAGGCAGGAAGGCCCTTGATATGTGAAACTTGCGACACACTTCATAGAGTCCTATAAGGAAAGGATTCCGCAATCTACTCTCATGAGGATTCCTATAAGGAAAAGACTTCTATTCCAAGCAAGAGAAGTCCACCCTCTACTACTATAAAAGCCCCAATACCCTCACAAGTCGAGGTACGCATATTTTACCCTCTCTAGCACTCTAGAGTTGTGAGAACTTTTCTAACTTAACCTTTGGAGGGTATTTGGCCGGTACCACACTGGTGCTCTCTGCAAGGTTTCCTTTATTGTGTTGTGCAGGTTCGCGTTCGAGCGCGAAAGTGTCGTGCAACTCACTGGTGAATTTCTCGACATCATCAGTTGGCGCCGTCTGTGGGAAACATTGAAAGTTGAGATTCATAAGCCGCACTATCGCTTCCCGGACTAAAGGGTTGCATGGTACTCACACGCTCGATGGCAACCACTAACGACGTTCAAGGAGACAAACCACCCACGATTGCCCTCGAGAGACAAGTTCGAACTCTCGCTGCCGCGGTGGAATGTCTCACCAAACAAAACAACGACTTAGAAGAACAGCTGTGCCAGAAGAATGCAGAACAGAATGACCAGCAAGAAGAGGAAGAGGGGACTAGCGCTGCAAGAAGAAACTAGAAGGCAGCCATGCCTCGAGCAGACCAGAAAGGCAGAACTTGAGCATGCCATCCCTCACGAATGCGATGCCACCACAGATTGCCGCAGAGATGCTGGCGATGAGGGAACAGATGGAGGTGATGATGAATGCGCTCAAGGGCCGAGTTTCCAGTAATCTAGACGATTTGGTTAACCGTACAGACTCACCCTTCACTGCCGCCGTCGATGCCTTCCCCCTACCCCATTAATTCCGCATGCCACATATAGAAAGCTACGACGGAGAGAAGGGTCCCCTGGACCATCTGGAAACATTCAAGACCCTGATGCACCTTTAGGGGATAGCTGACGAGATCATGTGTAGGGCCTTCCCCACGACACTCAAAGGCCCCGCAAGGATATGGTTTAGCCGACTGACTTCGAACTCCATCAGCACCTTCAAGGAGCTGAGTGCCCAGTTCACAACGCACTTCATCGGAGGGCACAGATATAAGAAGTCCACAGCCTGCCTGATGAGTATTAAGCAGCAAGAGGACGAGACGCTGAGGGCTTACATAACGCGCTTTAACAGGGAAGCGCTATCAATAGATGAAGCTGATGACAAAATACTGGTAGTAGTCTTTACAAACGGGTTGCGGAAGGGCAAATTTCTTTTCTCCTTATACAAGAACGACCCTAAAACCATGTCAGAAGTACTTTACAGGGCAACCAAATACATGAATGCTGAAGACGTATTGCAGGCCCGAGACGAGAAACCAAGGAAAAGGGAACGGCAGGAAGACGAATGACGGGACCAAAGGTCGAGAAGGCCTAGGACGGGAGACAGAAGGGATAAGCGGCGTTCTAAGCCACCCAGCGGAAGGTTCACAAGCTTCACCCCGTTGACAGCTTTGATAAATAAGGCCCTGATGCAAATCAAGGATGAGGGGGCTCTAACCTTCCCCGAGAAACTGAAGACAAACCCCAACAAAAGATCAAGAGACAAATACTGCTGTTTTCACCGAGATCACGGCCACGACACAGCAGACTGCTATGACTTAAAGCAACAAATAGAGGCCCTTATAAGACAAGGGAAATTTCAAAAGTTTGTCAGAAAAGAAAGGACGGACCAGCCACCTCAAGAGCATCAGCCCCGAAGGGATAATGAACGTCCTAGACCCCTAATCAGAGAAATGTTTAAAATGTTCGAAAAACTTACCTCCGAATGGTTTAAAATGTTCAGTTAACAGGCTCGGTACCAAAGATAGTGCGGAGAGATAGCCTCGTCATCGGGTTCTCAGAGGGAGATGCACGACGACTTCACCATCCGCATGACAATGCATTGGTCGTCACCCTACGAGTGGGAGAATATAACCTGCACCGAGTATTGATCGACAATGGCAGCTTGGCGGACATCCTATACTACCCTGTGTTCCAGCAAATGATGATTGATAAGGAACGGTTGATACCAACAAATGCCCCGTTGATGGGGTTTGGTGGAACGAGAGTATTCCCTTTGGGTGCGGTCGCACTTTCGGTAACAGTAGGCGATTATCCTCAGCAGATCACTCGGGATGTGACATTCCTCATAGTTAACTGCTCATCAGCATACAACGCTATCCTTGGACGGCCAACACTCAACGCCTGAAAGGCAGCCACCTCAACGTACCACCTAATGACTAAATTCCCCACGGAGTATGGGGTAGGGGAGTTGCAAGGAAATCAAGTGGCCGCCCACGAATGCTACATAGCCATGTTGGAAATGGATGATCACCAGCACACCATGTGTATAGAAGAATAGAGGGTCGCAGCAGAACCAATAGAAGAACTAGAAGAAGTAACTCTAGACGAATCAAGACCCGGACGGACAACTAGAATGGGGGCATTGGCCACCCAACCCACACGACAGGCGCTAACAACATTCCTAAGGAATAATCAAAATGTTTTCGCTTGGAGCCACAAGGACATGTCGGGTATTGATCGCTCAGTCATAGTTCACAGGTTGAATGTGAACCCCGCGTTTTCACCCGTAAGACAGAAAAAGCGAGTATTCGCTGAAGAGCGGGACAAAGCAATAGCCGAGGAGGTCAGGAAGCTACTCGAGGCGGATTTTATTCGGGAGGTATATTACCCCGATTGGTTAGCAAACGTGGTGATGGTTAAGAAAGTCACTGGGAAGTGGCGAATGTGTGTCGACTTCACGAACCTCAACAGGGCTTGCCCAAAGGACAGTTACCCATTGCCTCGAATTGATACACTGGTAGACTCAATGGCAAGACACGAACTCTTGAGCTTCATGGATGCCTTCTCCGGCTACAATCAAATCAAGATGGACGAGGCAGATCAGGAGAAGACCGCCTTCGTCACAAGTCAAGGACTTTTTTGCTACAAAGTTATGCCATTCGGGCTCAAGAACGCGGGAGCAACCTACCAGAGGTTAATGAACAAGATGTTCGCACACCAGATTGGGAGGAACGTACAAGTGTATGTCGACGACATGCTCATAAAAAGCATTTGGGAACATGACCACCTAAAAGACCTACAGGAGACTTTTGACACCCTCCGATCGTATAACATGAAGTTAATCCGAACAAATGCGTATTCGGGGTAACGGCTGGAAAGTTCTTGGGGTTCATGGTTTCCCATAGAGGTATAGAGGTTAACCCGGAGAAGGTTCGGGCCATCATGGAGTTAGAACCACCGAAAACAATCAAAGATGTGCAAAGATTGAATGGTAAAATTGCGGCCTTGAATAGGTTCATCTCAAAGGTGACGGACAAGTGCCTTCCATTCTTCCGTACATTAAGAAAGTCGTTCGTATGGACGGACGAATGCCAGAAAGTGTTCGAGGACTTAAAGAAGTACCTGTCATCCCCACTGCTGCTCAGCCCATCTAACCCTAGGGAAGTACTCTTCCTCTACTTAGCGGTCTCGCAAGCGGCCGTCAGCGCTGCCCTAATAAGGGAGGAGGATGGATCACAAAAACCCGTCTACTTTATAAGTAGGGCGTTCCGAGGAGCGGAAGAAAGGTATCCTCGAATGGAAAAGTTGGCCTTCGCTCTAGTGACGGTGGCAAGGAAGCTCAAACCATACTTCCAGGCGCACACAATAGTGGTCCTAACGGACCAACCCTTATGGAGAGCCATGGGTAGCCCAGAGGCAGCAGGACGCATGGCACTATGGATAGTGGAACTGGGTGAGTTTGATATACAGTATCGTCTGCGAAATGCAATTAAGGGACAAGCCATCGCCGACTTTATTGCAGAATTTTCTAGGTCTGAGGGCGTAGGGGCAGAGATAAAGGCACAATGGAGCGTCCACACGGACGGATCCTCCAACAGGCATGCTGGAGGCGCCGGCATAGTAATCCATACCCCCGACGGAGATAAAATCGAATGCATGATTCGGCTGGACTTCCCCACGACCAACAACGAGACCGAGTATGAGGCTTTGGTGGCAGGCCTAGACCTTGCGAAGGCAGCAGGTGCTGAATCCATGATCGTACATTGCGATTACCAAGTAATAACAAACCAAATCAATGGCATCTACGAATGCAAAAGTGAGAGGATGAAGAAGTACTTGGAAGAAGTAAAGAATCGGATCGGCAACCTCAAAGTAAGATTCGTTCAAATCCCAAGGGAAGAGAGTGAATGTGCTGACCGTCTTGCGAAGGCAGCCTCAGAAGAGCTTAGGCTCGTTCCCAAATAGGTATTGTCATTTGTACAACTCTCCTCGCTTGTTGATGACGGAGTAAAAGTGCAAGAAGTGATTTCTGTAGACGGATGGACTACGCCATTGATGGCATACCTGAAGATGGGTACACTACCTGACGGAAAAAACGAGGCTCGAAAGCTAAAAGTCCGGGCCTCGCGATTCATACTGATCAACGATATCTTATACAAAAGGGGGTTCTCATGTCCGTACCTAAGGTGCCTGACTCAAGATGAAGCAGATTACGTAATAAGAGAAGTGCATGAGGATATCTGTGGAAACCATTCAGGGGCACGGTCCTTAGTGCACAAATTGATCAGAGCAGGGTACTATTGGCCAACGATGCAAAAAGACGCACAAGCATACATCAAGACCTGCGACAAATGTCAGAGGTTCAGTAACCTGGTCAGGCAACCAACCGGGGAGCTGACGCCTATGACGGCCCCTTGGCTATTCGCCCAATGGGGACTAGATATCATGGGCCCTTTCCCGACAGCAGCAAGACAGCTGAAATTTCTGGTAGTTGGCATCGACTACTTCACCAAATGGGTAGAGGCGGAGGCACTAGCCACTATCATGGAGAAGAACATCTGGAGTTTCATTTGGAGAAATATTGTATGCAGGTACGGGATACCCAGAGTGCTCGTCTCCGACAACGGAAAGCAATTCGATAACGGAGCGTTTAGGAGCTTCTGTTCAGAATTGGGAATTAGAAATCACTACTCGTCACCCGCACACCCATAGGCCAACGGGCAAGTAGAAGTCACGAACCGGTCCTTGCTCAAGATCATCAAGACTTGGCTCGAAGGGGTTAAAAGCATCTGGCCTGACAAACTACCGAACGTCTTGTGGGCATATCGTACTACATCAAGAACACCAACCGGAGAGACACCGTTTAGAGTGGCGTATGGAAGCGAGGCCGTCATTCCAACAGAGGTCGGGCTCACGAGCCATCGGGTAGAGAACTACGATAAGGATCAAAATGAAGATGCCTTGTGGCTCTAGATGGATTTGATAGACGAGGTTCGGGCCACAGCAGAACAGAGGTTAGTTAGGTACCAGAATCTCATGACGAAGCACTACAACTCCAATGTCAAACACAGAGACTTTCAGATCGGAGATCTTGTGCTACGGAAGGTTATGGGAGCGGCCAGAGATCTGGCACAAGGAAAGCTCGGCCCCAATTGGGAATGACCATACAGAATCTCATCTTGGCAAAGGAAAGGGACCTACCACCTCACAACCATGAACGGACAGAAGCTTTAACACCCATGGAACACAGAGAACCTTTATAGGTACTACCAGTAGGGACGACATAAAGATCATCGACGCTCCCCCAGTCCCAAGCTTATTACTATGTTTTACTAAGATTTATTAATTCTTTCCTCGAACAATTTTCCGATTATTCAGTTCCGCTATCTCTAGTTACTTCGAACAATTTTACTAGTGCCTTTTTAAGCCCAAGGGGGCAGGCACCTTTTCCTCAGCATTATTTTCTTTCAATAAAGAACTATATTCAGACTCTACTGTGTTTTTTCTACATAAATCAATAGTCCACAAGGTGGACGGATCATCCCAAAAGGGTGACAATTACAAGTCCACAAGGTGGACAGATCATCCCAAGAGGATGACGGTTACACGTCCACAAGGTGGACAGATCATCCCAGGCGGGTGAAAATTACAAGTCCACAAGGTGGATGGATCATCCCAAGAGGATGACGATTACACGTCCACAAGGTGGACGGATCATCCCAAGCGGGTGAAAGTTACAAGTCTACAAGGTGGACGGATCATCCCAAGAGGATGACGGTTACACGTCCACAAGATGGACAAATCATCCCAGGTGGAAGTCCACAAGGTGGACGGATCATCCCAAGAGGATGAAAATTACTAGTCCACAAGGTGGACGGATCATCCCAAGAGAACGACGGTAACACGTCCATAAGGTGGACGGATCATCCCAGGCGGGTGAAAATTACAAGTCCACAAGGTGGACGGATCATCCCAAGAGGATGACGGTTACACGTCCACAAGGTTGACAGATCATCCCAGGCGGGTGAAAATTACAAGTCCACAAGGTGGACAGATCATCCCAAGAGGATGACGGTTACACGTCCACAAGATGGACGGATCATCCCAGGTGGAAGTCCACAAGGTGGATGGATCATCTCAAGAGGATGAAAATTACGAGTCCATAAGGTGGACGGATCATCCCAGGTGGACGGATCATCCCAAGAGGATGACGGTTACACGTCCACAAGGTGGACGGATCATTCCAGAGGATGAAAATTACAAGTCCACAAGGTGGACGGACCATCCCACAAGGATGAAAACTACAAATCCACAAGGTGGACGGATCATCCCAGGTGGATGAAAATTACAAGTCCACAAGATGGACGAACCATCCCACAAGGATGACAATTACAAGTCCACAAGGTGGATGGACCATCCCAGGTGGATGAAAATTACGAGTCCACAAGATGGACGGATCATCTTAAGAGGAAGATTCAAAGTCCACAAGAGGACGGATAGCCCGCAAGCAGACGGATTGACATGACAGGGTAAAATATCCAAAGTCCTTAGTGGACGGATAAAAAATAAGTTCCATCAGGGACGGATAAACCAAAAGTATTTAAACAAAGCTGAATGGATACAAGCTACTAAAATCATTCAAAGTAGTAGGCGAATCGACATATAATAAAAATATTTAAGTATCAACATAACATCCGTGACGGATAAAAATTGTTCACAAAATATCTTTACAGGCAAAAATGAAGATAAAATTGCTTCAATTCGCTGGTAGAACATCTTCTCCCTCCGGACGGACATCCACAACAGTCGGATTAGTCTCAGCAACGGTCTTTTCAACTTGCACCCCGTCGACCTGAGCCTCGTCACCAAAGAGCTGGTTGGTATCATCGAATCTCGCAGGCTGGACGGATGTTTACCCGGGAACACTAATGTTGACGGAGGAAAGGTCAAGGCCTGGATGTAAACTCTTCACCTAATGAAGTGCATTGTCGAAGCCGTCATTGTAGGACGATCCTAGCTCTAGTAGGAGGTCGTCGGAGTCACGATACTCACGAACGACATCCACCTTTACTTGACGGATCTCCTTCTCTCTGTCCTCCAGAACGTTGGACAGCTCCTCCGTCCTCTTGAAGTAATCATCCCTCGCTTCCTCAGCCATTTTCAACTTCTTTTCATGGACGAACCTCCAAGCCCTCAGCTGTGTTAGCTCGTCATCCGTCACCTTCGCTTTCTCTCTCAGACGGCCCAAAGTGGTCTCATGACTCAAGCACCGTCCTATGAGCCCCTTCATCATGAGCATAGCCTGACGATGAAAAAGAGTTAGACAATTATTGAGGCCAAAAAGAAAAACAGATGAAAAGTAGACGGAGAAACGACCTAAGCGATGCTGAATAAGCCCGTCTCTCCCATGGCTTCGGTTGAGTGGTTGCCAAGATCTTCATAATCATCTGAAGAGATGACGGACGATAGCTTCTCCAAAGCGTACTTTGGGTCTTCACGGAGTAAGATAGGCGCCTTCTCCTGCTGGGTGGACGGGCCTTTCATAAAGCCTTTTCCTACCCCATGCTTCACAGGTGTAGTGGTCTTGGCAGCTCCAGCCATTAAACCCAGGACAGGCTCCAAAGGAACCTTGGGCTTTTTAGGTGGACGGTCTCCTTTGGACGGCAGCTTTCTCTTCTGTTGAAGGCTTGACCCCGTCCCCATGGGATCTGCCTCGACGGAGTCTTTTTTCTTGGCTGCGTTGGCTCTGATCAATGCCCTCCTCTTGGCGTCATCCATTTCTGCGAAATAAGACGGAATGAATTGAAAAAGAACAAGATAGACGGATAAGATTATGGGATTTGGTTTGAAGCTTACGCTGTAGCAGAAGGTTCGGGCCCGTCACAATACCAGTGAATGGTGTCGAGGGTGACGAGCTTAGCCCAAGTCCTCTCCTCCGGCGTGGACTTCTTAAAATTTTTTTCCAAAAAACTAAACTCTTCAAGTTCAATTTGGGGGCGCTAACGGACTGAAAAGCAAAGAGTAGACGGACGTTAAACGTTTATTAGAATCAAACATATGGAGTAAAAACTAATGTTTTCATATGACGGAGTATACCGGACTCGTTTAGAATGCCCCATGTAGTATCAACGGGCATGTAATTCGTCTCCCCAGGATGGCACATTCAACCGTCTCCTTCTATGAAAAAGTAAGGGCTAACTTTCAGGACGGAGCTCCTAGGGACGAAGCTATACATTCCTCTTGACTTATCTATTTCGTCCGGACGGTAACAGTGAAGGAACTCCCTCACCGTCAGCCTACGTCTACCACCCGACAAGGCTCCGTACAGTACCTCCATTGCAATAAAAACTCTCTAGGCGTTGGGGGAGATTTGACTGATAGATAATCCCAAATACTATAAAATTTTGCGGTGGAGTGAATTCAATGGAAATATAAGGCCAGCCTTGAGCACCTGCTCATATATTCCAACACTGTCCACCCTTTGGTAATAGCATTTTTCTGACTTGTAGGGAAGACGGAGTGTAATATGGTCAGGGATTTGGTAGTTGTCCCTAATAGTGCTGAAATGTGGCTCCTTGATTGTTGAAGTAAAGGCATTCACCGTCCACTTTGGTAGCAATACAAACTGCCTAAGTCCGTCCGCTCCCACGACGGATCTAACTCCTTCTATTTGTTCTTCAACTACTTCTACAACCTCCATATCCTCATTTGTTGAGGATGGGGAAGATGCGAACGAACTCCTATCCTCGCTCAGATCGTCTCGGTCTTTGTGACCTGACGGATACACCTCTTCGTAATCCGCTCCGTCGCGAACGACAGATTGGTTACTCGACGCACTAGACATTTTCCTACAGGTAACGACAAAGCCTAAGGCTATGACGGATGATTTGAAAATATGACGGGAAAGAAAAGGAATTGTTCTTTTTATTTCATAGTAAAGTTTAAAGCATGAAATAAAATATAAGACAGATGGAAATGACTTACCAGCAAAAGGCAGATGAAAATGTATGATGGTTGCAGTAAATGAACGGGCTGCTCTCTGACAAACTCGACGGTCTCTCTCTGACAATGCAATTCTTCGTGAAAGTAGAAGAATGAAAGGAGAAGGGGGTAGTATTTATATGAGGGGTGCACGGAAGACGAAGCGATGCTTCGATCTCATAAAACTACCAATAGAAGAACAATGTGTGTCATGCCATTAATGCTCTCCAGATCCTGTCCATTGCATTTAATGCTGACGGTGTACCTTCAGCCGACGGCCTTAATAATTTAGAGTTGACGACCCACACTCAACCATCACCCCCCGTTTATGTTTACCGTCACCCCATGTTTCCGTCAAAGAGTGACGGACCCATAGGGTGAAGGGGGTAACTGAAGAGGATAAATTTGGGCTTGGGATGGGCCTGACGGTCCAATAGAGAACGGGCCCATTGTCTGTCAAGTTCAACGGAACAGAATCCAATATGAAATATCAGTGGGTCCGAGGCCCATAAGGGAGGTAGGAAGGCCCTTGATATGTGAAACTTGCGACACACTTCATAGAGTCTTATAAGGAAAGGATTCCACAATCTACTCTCATGAGGATTCCTATAAGGAAAAGACTTCTACTCCAAGCAAGAGAAGTCCACCCTCTACTACTATAAAATTCCCAATACCCTCACAAGTCGAGGTACGCATATTTTACCCTCTCTAGCACTCTAGAGTTGTGAGAACTTTTCTAACTTAACCTTCGGAGGGTATTTGGCCGGCACCACACCGGTGCTCTCTGCAAGGTTTCCTTCGTTGTGTTGTGCAGGTTCACGTTCGAGCGCAAAAGTGTCGTGCAGCTCACTGGTAAATTCCTCGGCATCATCAGATACTGTAAGAGTTTATGGATCAATTCTTTTACTTACAGCTATCTAAAACTTGACAGTAGATTTTATTGATTTGCACTGGGTCATAATTGCTCTGTTTATGAGGGTGGATTTATTGTGGAAAATGGAGCTTAGTTGCATAAGAATGAGAAATTGGGTGGGTGAAGGTCTTGCTGATTTTTCATTTCATGTTTGGGTTGATGGTTCTAATATATCTATATATGATTTTTACCTTTTGAAGGTACCCACATAGCTTAGATTTTTGAAGACTAACTCAGAAAGATGGCAAGAAGTTTGCATCTGGGAAAATAATTAACTTGAGGACAACAGATGCCTAGGCACTTCAGGTTTTCTCTCTTACCATTTGCATTATGTGTACAGAATTTACTTCATAATTGGTCATTTACAAAACCTAATGAGTAAGTCTATTCATACTACCCTATACATACTTAATTGGATGCCATTGAAGAAATATATAAATGCTGCAATTTGTTTTATTGGCTTTTGAAATTAATAGTAAAAATTAATCTCACCGACCACTGTGGCAACTTTTGAAAAATTCTACTCTTCTTCTTCAATCTTTGAAATTATCTACAATCATGTGCAAAAAGTCACTAAAAGCATAATTTAATTAAAAAGTCACTAAAAGCATAATTTAATTAAAAAGTTACTAAAAGCAATCCCTCTCACTCTCACATTCACTGGGTCACAGTTTCAACAATTCGAACACAAGGATTCTACTGGTACCAACCAAAAACAATTTTTTTTCTTTTTTTGGGTTTTTAAGATGGTTTTGTCAAATGCGTATGCCAATTTTGTTTAAAAGATGTGGTTTTTTCTGTTGGGTTTTGGTTCTTTCTTGTATTAACTTTGTTATGTCCTATGTTTTTCTATTGTAATGATGACTTGGTTCAGTAATAAGTTTATGTTGGTATCAATGCTATTAATATGTCTCATAATATAGCAGAAATGTGAAAATTGCACACAATTCAGATTGTACTAATGTGATTTGTGTGGTTGTCCAGTACTCATTTTGTTGTATGTTAACTCATATCAGATGGTTGGGAAAAGAGTTGGGAGCAAGGTGTGACCCCATGGGATTTAGGACAACCGACACCAATTCTTTTACAACTTCATTAGACAGGAGCTCTTCCCAAGCTTTAGTCTCTGGTTGTGGCAGTGTAAGTTTCATGGTTCATTCTTACTCACAAGATATTACTTTCTGACATATTAATTCAATTTCTTATATATTTATGCAAGTTTTGAGTCCTCTGCATGTCAATATTTTGTATCTGTTTCCTTTTTCTTGGTTTTCTATGTGTAGGATAGAATGGTAGAGAAGAAGATTAGTCTCTTGAGGATCCATCATCAATGACTAGTTGGATAAATGATCCTGTAGAAAATCTACACGTGATCCATGTTTGATGAAATTATAATTTGAAGAGAAAAATAATGACACTTGAAAATAATTTCTTGTTTTAAGATTAATTCAATGGTCATTAATTATAACTAGAATTAATCACATCTGGAAATACAGATGATATTTGACATGGTATCTATCTCATCCCAATGAGGGGGACCCAAAAAAATAAAGATAAAAAGATTAAACAATAATGATTAAATCTCTCTGCGATTGAGTATGAAGTTGAAGCAAAATTCAGTTGTTAAATGAATTCCTGATGCAATTATTCTGACTGTATCAGAAATCAATCACTTGGTATCTTTCCTCCTTCCTCCTTTCTCACACATGGAATTTTAACTACTACTTGATCAAGCATTACTATAAAGGGCAGAGGGTGTAGTGTATATCTTTCCTCCCACTTTACCTTGTCTGAATGTTATGTTATTTATGTGCTGTTCCTATACCTTTATCTGTTCGCTAGCATTTAATTTTGCTATTGTGGCCAACAACAAATTGCTCAAATATGACAGGGTTATGATGTAGCAGCAATTGCATGCCCTGAACACTACGTTGTTGGATTGGATATATCAGACATTGCCATTAGGAAAGCAATGGAGGTAAGAGCAGTTGGTCAGAAAATTCTGACATCAATAAGGCTTGTGATCTCTTATAAAGAAAGGACACCTGAAAGTTTTTACTTATGGTGATGATATTATTGAATCATTAAAAAAATCATGCATGTGGCTATGATGATGACATAATTGAATCATTAAAATTGAATCACCCAAGTTTATTTGGCCATTACTGTCTAATTTATCAACTTGTTGGAATGCCTCCCTAAACTAGTTGTTATTCAGCATTTCTGAATTGGATTAGGAACAATAGCTGGGTTACCTCAGCTTTTCTCATTTTTGTCAAGGACAGGGATTAGATGCATTGCACTTGCGATCTCTGTTAAATTGGATTAGGAACTATAACAGGGTTGTTCTAATTTCTGAAAACATGCCATTATTCATTTTCAGATTAAAATTGACAGTTGGGAAATTTATGTTATGTAAGACTTTAGAGCACTGTAAAGTCCAATTCCAATGAGGATCATTTGCAAATGTCTTGCGTTGGGTCACCTAGACCGACAGAGAGTTGAACCTGATAGATTTAGTTACTAGTTCATAAGAAGCTGGTATTTTTGTGACTATAACTTGTGATAAGTCATGGAATCTAATTTGGTTAACAGTATGAAGAGGTGTCCTAGTACAGGTTTTCATCTATTTCCTTACTTCTCATTTTAATAGTCTGTTCTAATGTTAATGCAGTTGTCTTCCTCATTACCGAATGCAAGTTGTTTTAACTTCTTAAAGGTGGACTTTTTCACTTGGAGTCCAATTGAATTGTTTGATCTCATTCTCGATTATACATGAGTTGGCATGAATAGTGGTTTAGTTGTCCATGAGAAGAATCTATTTATGATCACATTTTAACAGAGAATTTACAGGTTCTTTTGTGCCATTGAACCAGACATGAGGGGTTGGCTTGGGCACAGCGAATTCGTGATATATTGAAACCTGGTGGAGAGCTCATAACACTAATGTTTCCAGTAATGATCTTAATTCCTCATTAATTTTTCCAAAAGTTAAAGCTAATATGGTGTGAATGGCATACACAGCCCATACTCCACTCTGTCCTTGTCCTGTACCAAATTGAATACTTCATTGCCCTTAAAATTCTGTGGATACAGGGATTTTGTGAAATAGTAGATTTGCCAGAGTGGTTGGGCAACCTTTCCTCTCTTCAAGAGCTGTACATTGTGGGTTGCAAGTACTTGGTGCATCTTCCCACCAATGAAGCCTTGCGATGCCTCACCAAATTGAAAACGCTGATGATTTATGAGTGCCCTAAATTGAGCATTGAGCAGTCCAAGATTGACCCCATTCCATTTGTCAAAGTCCAGGATGATGGGTAAGTTTACTCATACAATTCATCACTATTAGAGCCTTCTTTATGTCCACATACTCATTATTTTGCTCAGCATTTTGATACTGTAAGAGTTCATGTAGTTTCATTGTCCATGTTCCTTTGATTAAGATAAAACTTTGGTACATCTTGTTCTAAGGTCAAAATCATTTAAAACTGGTATGTTCTCTCAAATCTTTTGTTTGTTGTTTCGCTTGAAGTTGACTAGCTATTCATGATTTGTTCTCTACTCTGCTTATTCTTGGGTTAATGATATCCAAAGAGTTTTATGTCAAACCATTAATTCATATTTATTTAACATATTTTGATGCATAGCTTTTGTGTATCTTCAAATTTTAGCTCTATTTTATTGTGGTTCTTCCATTATGGTTGGATTTCTTTTTGCATATCAAATATTTCTCAGAAACTAAAAAGTTTTTAGGATTTCATTTGAATTATTGCATCCACTTATGTTTTCATATTCTTTATTAATATTCAACTCTGATTTGGTTGTTACAGTTGCACTATCTTCATTGAAACTTTGCAATACTAAAGTTTCTGCATAAGAGAGGAAGATTTTAGAATTTTTTTTTTTTACAGAACCAGATACTTTCAAGCTAAAACTAGAAGGTCATTTCAACTCCAATTTTGATGAAATTTCCTAACAAAGAAAGCCTCTTGTTGACCAGTGACTGTTGTTACTTGAAATTCCTCTCCATTTGCTCAGATGCTAAAACCTAGTTGGTGGGATCTTTTCTTCTTTTTACAGTTGGTATCTTAGTGTGTCGAATGTTTGTTGTAATCCAAGACTGACATGTTTTTGTTTTCTTTGTAGCCAATAGCTTTTGTTTTAGAGAAGATTGTTGTAAACCCATATTATATAGTGGAAGATTTTACTGGACTAAGTCCCGTGGTTTTTTCCTTCTCATTGAAGGGTTTTCCACGTAAAAATTTGGTGTCTTGATTATGGATTGTTGCTGAATTTTTTATTTATATTTGTTATTGTGCTTTGCTAATTTATTTGAAATATCCATTAAATTTGCACACATAGGGAAAAAGGAAATAATTCTGTGTTGAATTAATTGGTTATCATTATCCATATGTGGTATAGGAAATATTTTTCAACCAAATGCAATAGGAAATTTTTTTTTTTTAAATGTCTTACTGCCTTCACTTCAATGTCACCCCTCCATGCCTACATTTGAATTTTGAGTTACCATTTTGTTTGCATTTGAAAGATAAACTTATAAAAGAATCATTAGAACTTTTGGCTGCCATGATGTATAGGCAACTGAACAAGGACTCTGTGTGTTATCATAATGCATGCTTCTTGGTGAAGGGTTTTGAAAAGGATCTATGGTTCACTCAAATGTGCGAAGGAACGTGTTAACTAATTGCAAAGTACAAAGGCAGTAATTGAGAAAATGTGAACCTAGAGTAGTGAGAATCGTCGTTGTTTATGACTTTGTTCCATTTCCATCTGAATAAAGACGCATACTTTGCCTTCATTTCATTCCTTCTTTCTTTCTTTTTCAGTCAAGGCAGAGAGGTTTGCTAAGGGGTGTTTTATTTTTTGGCTATATAACATTTAAAACAGGCCAAAGCCCACCAGCCCATTCTACAACAATAACTCAGACCAGTCATTTGTTATAGTAGCTCTCATTTGGATTTGATTAAGCCCACCCTATCCTAGACTATTAGGTTCCTTCCATCCTTAACCCAACTCAACAAAAATTCCAAAGTTGGGCCAGATATATTAGACAATTTTATTTAGATGATCAATTATCAATGCTAGCTTAATCTAATTCCCTCAATTTGAGGCAAACACAGATTACCTTAACGTTGTCTTTCCTTATTCTTGTAGGTCCGAAATTCAGGCTTGATAGAAGATCAATCCATTGAAGCTCTTGAAGTGGATTTTACAAACAAGTTTATTGGAGGTAGTCCTTTAGATAGAGGTTGTGTCAGTTGAAGACAGGGCTGAGGTTGTCAACTCAATAACTTGCATCAAAGTTGGCTATCCAGGATGTTACTCAATACTTCTTTGAAATGAAGAAGAAAAAAAAGGTAGGACTAGAGGTTGTGTATGATATGTGTTTGTCAATTCCATAGTTCCTTTTCATCATAGATGAGTAGAGGAGAAGGGTGGCAATCTTAATCCTGAATATTTCTTATCCCTTCATGCCACTGCTCTGCACTTATAGAGTTGTACATTGTTCTACCTTTGAAAAAGAGGACAAGGTTTTTTTTTTCCCTAAAATTTCTCGGGTCATGCAAAATGTTCTATGCAATGTACATGTAATATTTAAGTTATTTCATATTTCGTACTTCTATAAACCTCTCTATCTTGTACAGAAGTGTATGGTTTTCCCTTTGAATTCTGGTTGAAGAGATTATATATTTTCCCCTGTTGGTTCAAAGCAGTGGCAAATATAATTTTGTCATATGCACTGCAGTATTAAATTTTCAGAACTTGTGAATCAGGTCCTGCACATGTTACATGGATAGGCTTGACCATATCTTGTTCAGGTCCTATAAAATCTGCTGTCATTTGATATTTGTTGAAGTCTGCAATTGTGGAAAAAAAACGGATGCAATTCATCAGGTCCGGTTCCTCTTCAGTTATTATTTCTCCCATTATCTCCAGTTTTAAAACGGGTGCAATTCATCTGGCAAGACCGAATCTAAGGATCATTCATATTTCACAAAGACTCTATTTTGTTCAATGGCAGTTAATTACCCACCAACAACACATTTGCCGCTCTCCTTGAGTCCTTCCATCATCTCCTTCCCACTAAAATCCTTTAACATCGCTCTCTATCTCTTTCAGATTTTTGCTACAGCTTCAACATCACCCTTGCATGGTATTTCTCTAAGATAGGCGACCAACCTATTGGAGAGAACGCTCGCATCGTGTATTCTTCCAAAAGGGAGAAATTTGCCGCAAATGTGATTGAAGAAATTAATCTGCTTATCACTCCCAAAGAAGTCATTTCTTGCTAAAGCTGGAGCTCTTTTTTGAGTTTGTGTTAAATTGTTAATGATTTCCATAGAAAATGAAAAGATAGTGGTGGAGCTGTATCACAGCAATTGTATTGAAAGCTTCCTTTCTCTGATTAAAATGTACTGCCCTTAGGGACTAAGTTGAGCAACTTGTGAAGAGAAGCAACGATAACCCTTGAAAAGCTGTGAGGGTGTTTGTGAAAATGATTAGGCTGGTGATAGCTTGTTTTTTTGTAAAAGTACCTCACCAAGGGCATCATTTTGTCTGCAATCACTCATTTTTTGCATGCCACTTAAGCCATTGTACATTATCTTGATTAATGAAATTTTTTTGTACATCAAAATTTTTTTGTTGGAACTTAATACAAATGGGGTCTCTATATTTTTTTCTTCTTTGAGAAAATTTTCCCTAGGCTTAGAATCTCGTCTATGCACCCATACTAAAAACTATTTGAAGTTTTTTTTCTTTTTGGTTGAGAATCAAACTATTTGAAGTTTTATAAGTTGAATCCTAAATTATCCTATCATATATTATCTGAAATAAATAAAATAAAATAGTAAAAAATAATCAAAAGAAGGGTCATAAATATATTTTGTTTATTTTTTCTCTTATCTTTTCCTTTCACAGCAACAGACCAAGAGCACAACCAAAAGTCTTCAATGTTCAAACATAAAAATAAACATGGGGCTTGAAGCAGTAACGTGAGGTGAGACTTGAGACTTGAGAGTGAGACCACTCTGAGAATCTGAAGTTCCAGCTACAATCTTCCTTAATATAATTGACTTCTTTATCCCTTCACATAAACCGATACACCCACAACCCACCTCACTTTTTTGTTTTTTCCATGTACTCCATAATCTTGTCAATACTCAATGCCATTATTAATAACAACCTATCAATCAATTTGTGTACTAGCTCTATTTCATTCTCAGACGCCATGGCAGCTCAGCCAAAGAAGATCATCATTGATACTGACCCTGGTATTGGTAAGTCACCTTATCTCTTTTCATTCAATCCAATTTTCTTCAAAGTTTGTTTCTTTGGACCTTGTTGTATCTGGGTATCCGAGATTTCTACATTTCATTGTGTTTATCTGCATATTTTAGATTAAAAAAAGGAGAAAAAAAAAAAAAACCAGTCAATGCTTCCATGTATATTTAACAATTTCATATCAAAGAAGCCATGCTCTGCTCTGTTTGGTTGCCGGGAAAATGGAGCAGCAGAGTATGAATTGGAATTCTAATCAAATCACAGAACTTTTCATCATATGGGAACCCAGGAAACCACATAGCATTTCAGGGGTTCGTTTACTTCTATCAATTCACTCTGTATTCCACTGGAGAGTGGTTCTGATTTCTTGTAATCTTATTTCTCAGAGTAAAACATTCTCTGCAAATTCTAATAAAAATCTTGGGATACTAAAAAGCACACACAACACGGGACACTGTAATTCTGGACAAATTAGGACACTACATAGTAATTCAGTCAATGATTATCTGCATATTTTAAACCTTAGATCAGTCAATGTTTCCATGAAATTCAGCAATTTCATATCAAAGAAGTCATGCCTGATGCTCTGTTTGGTTGTTGGGTGCAGCAGCAGAGTATGACTTGGAATTTTAATAAAATCAGTGACTTTTCATCATATGGAAACCACATAGATTCATTCAGTTCTGCAACTGGATTGATGCGTTCAGTTCCAATTAATGGTTTTTTTTTTTTTTTTTTTTTTTTTTTTTTACAATTTACTCTGTACCAATGAAGGGTGGTCCTGATTTCTTGTAATCTTATTTCTGAGAGTGAAATTGTCTGAAAATTTTAATAAATCTGTGGACTTTTATACTAAAAAGCATGGACATGGTCACAAGGGACACTGCAATTCTTGAAAAATTAGGTAGGGATATAAAAATTAATTGATTAATATATGTATGTGTGTGTCTCTGTGTGTGTATATATATATATATCTCTCTTTTTTTAGGCATATTCTATGTTTTCAAAATAAATAACAACTATCAAAATCTTCTGAAACTTATCTAATAAGAAAATGAATATTTTCCTCCCCACACATTAAGGACATGCATGAGAGTGTCTCCATCATGTCCACACGCTGTGCTTCCATATGGGAACTCAGAAAACAAAATTGCTCTACCAGAATTTGCAACTGTCTTAATCGCTTTCATTCATATATATGTTATTTTATTTATCGTCTTTCTGACATTATGTGAGTTGATGATGAATACAGATGATGCCATGGCAATTTTTGTGGCATTACAGTCACTGGAGGTGGAGGTGATTGGACTTACAACTATATATGGGAATGTTTATACAACCCTGGCCACAAGAAATGCGTTGCATTTGGTATAGCTAATGGGGTTCATTTTATATATGGCATTTTGAATCTATATGAGTTATTCTTTGAATTATTCGTTAGCTGAATTGGGGTTTGTTTTTAGTGTACTATTAGAATTACCTTCTCCCACCAAAACCCCCCCCCCCCCCCCCCTCCCCTCCACCCCTTTCTTTCCTTTGAGGCTGATCGTAGTAACTCTTCCGATACGTTTGTGATGTAGCTTGAAGTTGCAGGAAGGACAGATATCCCAGTGGCTGAAGGATCTCATGTCTCAATCACTGCATGTACAGACAAAAAACCATGATTCTATGTTATAGTGGCTCTTTAGATTTGTATCTTTCAGCATTTTTTGTCTTTTTGTGATTAATTTTGTTTATGTTAACTTTCAAAAAGAGGAAGGATGTGCGAAATTATACATTGATAGGAGTTTTTATTAATTATTTTAATAAAAGATAATACCGACCTATCAAAAAAAAAAAAAAAAAAGATAATAGTTTTGGTAGTTAAAAGACAAACTTGTTCTTGCATCAGGAACATATATGGGGAAATCTATTGGGGAATTCAGGTGTGATCCTCTTATATTTTCGCAAAAAAAAAAAGGGGTTTGAACCTATCGTACTTTTGCTTATGTGCCTCATGATGATTGAAAGGCTGAACTCGTACTGCTCTATGATATGTGTTTAGAGTCTAGATAGTATCATAAATGAGTAAAACTAATGAAAGGACAAGCTGAGATTTCCCTCTGTTAATTTTGTAAATAGAGCAAAAAACAGGTTTTGTTCTTTATTTCTTTTTTCTTTGAACGATTTGTTAAAGCTTCATTTGCTGCAATAAATATGATTTTTCTTTGGAAACATCATTTAAAGCTGGTTATCTCACAGAAAAAGCTGACTTTGAGTTTTCATGATAACAGCCAAATGTGTTCCAGGAGAAATTGTATTGTAGATTATGTAGCTTAGCTCACATAATTTCAACTCTGAATTTGAAGCACCATCACATTTTTATTTACATATCATTCATTTACAAGTAGACATTGGTGTATGATTTGAATTTTCTTGTTCTTCATTATTCATTTTACAGAATGGCACAAAACTGCACATTGCTGGTTTCGTCCATGGTACAGATGGACTTGGCAACCAAAATTTCCCTCCACCAAAAGGAAAGCCAATTGAACAGTCAGCAGCTGATTTTCTCATTGAGCAAGCAAAACTTTATCCAGGAAAAGTCACGGTTGTGGCACTAGGCCCACTTACAAATATTGCACTGGTTAGAGTTCCTGATCATTCGGTGTGGTATCTAATATTGAATATTATCCATTATATTTTGAATTATGTTATCCGCTGGTGTAGGCTATCCAACGAGATCCTGCATTTTCAAAGAACACTGGGCAGATTGTTCTTCTTGGTGGTGCTTTTTTAGTAAATGGGAATGTGAATCCCACATCAGAAGCCAATGTAAGTTGCTCGAAATTTATGTATTCAAACTGTGATTTCCAACTCATAAACTCAAGATGTACGTTGCTCAGTGATCTGTTCTACATGCAAGCCTACCAAACCTGCAAATGAGGTGCCTTTTGTATAGCTCAATTTTTTTGCTGCCATACTTAGTAAGAGCCGGAGATAGAGAGTGTGGGTGCCTTTGTCCTCAGAATTTAGAAATCCTTTTCTGATAACTTGATCTCTTCTTGAACTTCTTGTTAAATTACTGATTGTCCTAAAATTTTAAGCTATTGGGATATGAACCACGTACTTCTAATACTTACCGACTATAAAGAAGCCTGGGAAACAAAGTTTATGGAGCAATCTGTATAATTTTTCCTTGAGCAGATCTTTGATGTCTTTCACTGGTCCATTTTCACTTTCCCCAACATGCTCCCACCCTGTGGAGCAGATGTAGTGGCTGTGGGCATAAATGTTACTCATCGAGTTGTCTTCACAGGTACTTTTGGCAAATCGGTATTATGCACTGTTAGTCATATTTTATTGTAAGAATTAAGAAATCTTCCATCTTTTTTCTTGTAAGATGTTACCCTTTATATTTAAAAAATATACCCATGACCTTTTTATCCAGGTTATATGTTTGTTCTGCACACCTTATAACAATGCTGTAGCTTTGTAGGTAGAGTTGCCAATCAGAATATGAAATGAAAACTTAAAATTGTAATTTGATGATATTTGTTTTCCTCTTTCGCTTTGATCTTTTGTTTTTGTCATTTGGATTTGCTTTGAATTTGATTCATCAATTTTGATTCATTATAGATGCTGATAGAGAGCAGTTGTCAAGGTCAGATGGAAAATTTGCTCAGTACTTGTGCAAAATCTTAGACGTGTATTTTTCATATCACCACGATGCATACAACATAAAAGGTTGGTTTATTTTTTAAAGAGTTGATGAAACTGAGTGAGTTGATAGGTAATTGTTTAATTTACTGATGCCAGTTTTTGTCTTGATGTAGGACTTTATCTTCATGATCCAGCAACCATTCTTGCAGCTGTTGATCCTTCACTTATGACTTACACAGAGGGTGTGGTTAGTGTCCAGACAAGTGGCATCACTAAAGGACTAACAATATTATACAACAAACAGAAGAGGTAGGACTTTTGGACACCTAAAATCAGCAGATGCAGCTGCTTGATTTTTGGTTCCGTACGTCCTTTGCAGACCACATAGTCTGAATTGAGTTAGTTTTTTTATTTGTGTTGCATTAGGATCCCATTCCTGTATCAGATAATGGGGTTCTGACCATAATAATGAATTTTATGATTAAAACAGTGTAGAGTCAAATAGTGTTTCTCAGTGTCCTGAAATTTTTGTATAGAAAAACTAACTTTAAAAAAATGGGTAGTCATTAAAAAGAAAAAAAGAAAAGGAGAGAAAGCTATTGTGCCCCGACTGACTCATTTGTTCTTTCTTTGCAATGAACCAGGTTTGGTGAAGTCACTGAATGGACTGATAAACCCACAGTGAAGGTTGTGGTTAGAATTAGCGGTTCTCAAAGATGTTCAAAGCTGTTGTGATGCAACTACTTGCCTATGATTTCAATTCAGATATATCCCACATAACAATGGTCGAGCACTTGATGTTTTTCTGTTATTGTACTTCGTATAGGGGAATCTGATTTGGTCACTCCCTCAGTCTTGATGCATTATGGTACTATAGAAAATAACAAGATTGTAATTTTCTTTTTCTTGAATAAATAAACTCCTTCTGGTGTAACTAGTAACAACTATTGAAATCCAATAAATATTTTCTGGGAAAGCTGAAATGATCTACAACTGCAAAAAGATAATAATGTTGTACCAAGATGAAAGGAGGCTGTCTTTAGGTGGTTTTGATATACCATGGATGAGGTTTTAGGTGAAAATTTTGTGTTTTAGCCATTTATGTTATTTGCATTATTATGATAAACATGAAAAAGATATTGAATTACCCTTATTTTTGCATCTTTTAAATTATTTAATAGGATATCTCTATGCATTTGTTACGTGCAAATATACACAAGAAAAAACATACGTATGCGGAAGCATAGATGCAAACAGACATGCATGGGTTAGCTATCAGCCTACAGGTCTTTTTTTTGGTTGTCTTTCAATGTGTAGCCATTTTGATTTTGATTTATTTATTTATTTAATATGTTCACTCTTTTGAGTCTTTTCAACTCATCTACAATTTTCACCCACCCTTCAAATTCAATTTTTATTTTAAATGAGGCGCATAACATTCCCTCCTTTTTTTTTTTTTTTTTGGTACCACCTTCAAACTTGTCTTGATGCTAACTGGTACAATAAGAACGTTCTCACTCCAAAATGATAACTAGTAAAGTGAATTTCTTCTTTATCAAATTTGGAGCATTTGTGTTCAACCAAACAAACTACTTGGGTGTTGACTAGTTTGGCCTTTGAGGCATCCTGATTTGTTTAGATTATACAAATCTTCAACTTTTGATCACAATCTTGACCACCTGCAAGTTTATTAATATCAATTTCACAATTTGGCTAGTTAGATATCACAATTCATTTTGATTGTGGGAATCTTCAATATGAGATCACAATTTACATTAACCATGAGCTGATAAAGGCAAGTATTCAATAGAGCTAAGAATAGCATTAAAATCTCTAATACAAATCCAAGGACCATACACAAAGGACTTAATATGGTTTAACAATCCCCAAGAATTCAGCTTCTTAGACGCTTCAGGTTGACCATAAAAACTTGTTAAGAACCATTAAGATCCATCCTCTTCAACAACCTTTGCCAAAATATAATTATCCGAACCATTAATGACCCTAACATCAACACCCTCCTTCCAAAGAAGAGCCAATCCACCACCCAAACCTAGCCTTTTCACAATGAATCAGTGAGGTAGATTTGTATCCTTAGAAAACTTTTTAAAATCCTCCCTAAACATTCGAGTATCCATAAGAAAACATACCATAGGATCTTGTTCCCTCACTATCTTGTAAAGGCCACGAATTGTCCAAGAGTTTCCAAGCCCTTAACAATTCCAACTTAAAAGCCTCATTGGTCCCAGTAAGGGAGGTCCACCACCCCCAGCGATCCATTATTCAAAGAAGTGTCATTCACAAATTGCTTGCTATGCTTTGGTGAGATAGTCTATAGAGTTTCCAGTCCTAATTGGGATATAGACCGTTTTCGCTTTTTTTTTTTTAATTAGCTGAATAAATAGTTTAATTAATCATTAATCATTTCAATCCATATATCAAATAGAAAAAAAAAAAAAATTAAGTCTACTTTATTCAAGTTATTTATACAAGAAGTTTAAACTCCAAAATTCAAATCTTTATTTTTTGGGTATATTGCAAATATCACCCTATGTGGTAAACCCTTAAAATATGGAACAATTTTGTGGTTTATTTATTATTATTATTTTTGTTAACTTGGTTTATTTACTTAATAGACTTATCTCTTTTGCAACTTGTTTCATGACATGTAGTCATATAGTGATATACAGACCTTTTTAGAGCTTTATCCAAGTCATGTTTTTTCTTAGAATTGAAATTAGAAAACCTCGAATCTAAACTTGCTCTTGATTCTTGAATATATCAACCTTGTTCAATCTAAATTATGCTGTCACTTTTTTTTTCCTTAACTAAATAAATATTTTAATTAATCATTAATAATTTTAAATCAGTGGCGGCTTCATAAATTTTGTTTAGGGCAGTCATTAAAAAATTTAAATGAAAAAAAATATTAATAAAAAGAGAACTTGAATATATCGAGTTATTAACAAAAAAAAATTGAATTTTTACAATTTCTTTCTACAAGTTTTCAAATTTTGAATTGTTATATGATAGTTCATTATAAGTATTTATTGCCATTGTGGATAGCTATGACCATTTTATTTTGTTAAGTTTGTCTAACATTTTTATTTTTATGCAGTTGTTATTATCTATTTGTCTTTATTTATATAAAAATATTTTAAACCAAATGAATTAACTCAACTCATTGGTCTTGTATTAATTATTGACGAACATAACCACACTCATTCATATATAAATAATACACTATGTGTCTACTTAACCAATCAAATACTTGAACAATCACTAACTTTACAAAAAAAAAAATTAATTTTTTTGACTTTATAACAAAAAGTTATTATAACATGATAACAATACACATACAGGCAACAAACCATCTCTATTTCCTAATTACTAAATTATATAAAGTTATATTATATTCGGGGTCATGTTAACGGATACCTTTAGGCCAATTGTTATATTTCCCATAAAAGTGGTGTTAAAACATTTTCCTTATATTTATATTGTACACACAAACTTCCACAGACATCATTATTTACACAAATAACATTATAACAAAAAGTAATGCACACAATCAATATTAGATACACTCATACACATATAATATAAAGAATAATGCTAGAGATACAAACTATTTTACAAAAAAATTTACAAACTACTGATGTGGTGAGTGATTATTGGTAAATGAAAAAAATGATATTAATGGTGAGCCTAGATGAAAACCAATAAAAGGTTGGCCACATCAATATTTTGTAAAAATGTTGTGAAATAATTTGTGATTGTAGTATTATTTTAATATAAATTTATAATAAAGAGTAACATTTACAATTGTGGGGCCTAATTATCTGGCAACCCCGGCCCATCTTATATTAGGCCCAAGACCCATGCTGAGGATAAAGAAACGCCCAAGGAGGAATGCAGATGGCCCAAGCAGTCAGGAAACAGACGATGTTGTCCTCGGCCAGTCGAGACCATTGAAAGGGGAAGTAACGAGTCACCGGAGCAGCCTTCCTGAGCATCCAAAGAGAAAGAGCAAGTACAACGTGTCAGCCATGGAAGCATGGTAGAGGAGCAAGTCCAGGATGAACTGTCACCTCCACATTAAATGCTCACAACTAACATCCTGACCGCATTAATGAGGAGATGACCCTTAAACAGTGCTGCCTTAATTGCTACAACCCACAGGAAGAATGGGAAGGCGGCTGATGGGACAAGCATTCAAGTAGCGGCTTAGTTAATCAACAAATGTAGGGCTAAGATTAATTGAGAGGGGAAGTAACGAGCCACCAGGAGCAGCCTTCCTGAGTATTCAAAGAGAAAGAGCAAGTACAACGTGTCAGCCATGGAAGCATGGTGGAGAAGCAAGTCCAGGATGAACTGTCACCTCCACATTAAATGCCCACAATTAACGTCCTGATCACATTAATGAGGAGATGACCGCTGAATAGTGTTGCCTTGGTTGCTACAACCCATAAGAAGAATGGGAAGGTGGCTGATAGGACAAGCACTTAAGTAGTGGCCTAGTTGATAAACAAATGTAGGGCTAAGATCAATTGAAAGGGAGGTATATAATGTAAGGAATCCCTCTGGAAAGAGGGACCGAGAATCAGAAATATAGGGTACTGTAGCAACCTGCATTCCCCCAGAAACCCTTGAAACCAATCACTAAAGAAGTAATAAGAACTGCAAACTCTCGAAAGGAGGGCCGGGGAGCATCATTGCACATTTTAACTCACGTTCATGCTATTCAATCCACATGCAACCATGTCTAGCTGTTGCATCCTTCACTAAGACCTAGTTCTTGAACCCGCTCTCTACAAATTCATTGTATTGGGCTAGCTGAGCTTGAGTCCACTCATTCAACGACATAAGTGCTTAATCTCAATCCCTACAATTGGCGCCGTCTGTGGGAAGAACTTGTGCGCTAGTAACGGCAACAATCAAGCATGGCAGGATTAGGCCCTCATCAAGCAGGCCCCCATCAACCTGAATCGGTCAAGTCCCAGCACCAGGGTAACTTCACCAACCCTGAGCGCAATCGAAATAAAGAGAATGGAAGATTCCGAAAGGGAAGTGTACACGCCACTCAAACCAGCAGTAGCTACTTACGTGGGGACAGTCATGTGCCATAGAGACAAAACAATAACTGGGTCATACAGCTAAAGAAGGCTGGGAGCCACGTGACCTAAGGGCAGAACGATGAGCAGGCCATGCAGCGAGAGATAGATGACTTGAAGAGGAGGTTGCGCCATGTGCAACGAAGGCGATCTCAACCTAGCCCCGACCTGCCCTCTGACGATGAGAGCGACGATGATTATAGGCAAAGATCGAGAACTCCTCCAAGCGAGACTTTCTCTCATGAAGAAAAGCACTACCGGAAGTGCATGCGTAAAAGCCCATCCCCTAGGGGCTTGGGGTATGATGCCATGAGCTGGGTACTGGATCAACTGTTCAAATTGCCCTTCACACGCCATATAAAAGGGGCTGCACTTCCTGGCGGTTCCAGCAGCCAATCTTCTCCATCTATAACGGCAAAACGGACCCCGTGGAGCATGTGAGCTAGTTCAACCAGAGGATGGCTGTTCATTCTAAGAACGAGGCGTTCATGTGCAAGGTTTTCCCCTCTAGCTTGGTTCCAGTGGCGATGAGGTGGTTCAATGGCTTGAGGACGGATTCCATAAGTTCGTATAGATAGCTGACCTAGGCCTTTGGCTCTCGCTTCGTTACAAACAGCATAGAGCCTTGGCCCTTGAGCGCACTATTGTCTCTGTCCATGCATGATGGAGAGACTCTAAAGGCCTACTTAGGCCAATATTGGGAGATGTACAATGAACTGGAGGGCAATTTTGATGATGTCGCCATCAACACCTTCAAAAATGGTCTCCCAACTAGACATGGCCAAAGGAAGTCCTTGATAGGCAAGCCTGCCACCAGTGTGTGCCAACTGATGGATCGGATTGATAAGTACAAACGGGTGGAGGAAGACCAGCTGCAGAGCAGAGGAAAAGAGAAGGCCATCCCTCAGGAGAGGAGGGATTCCATGCCGGAATGATACAACAGCACCCGCCCGAGGAGGGACTTTGCGGGGCAATTTGGAGCAGCCAACACACAGGCTGTCCATGCCGCATTCCAAGAGCCAGTTCACAAGGTGTTGGAGAAAATCGAAAACGAGCCATTCTTTAGGTGACCAAATAAGATGGTGGGGGAATCCACAAAGCACAATTAGAACCTTTATTGCTAGTACCATAGGGACCACGGACATACCACGGAGAACTACAGGAATCTCCAGAGCTATCTGGACTAGCTGGTCCGAGAAGGAAGGTTGAAGCACCTTCTGCATCACCCCGGTGACCATCAAGGCTGGACCCATCAGGAGCCCCAGAGAGATAATGCCCTAAGGGTGCCCGCAGGGACGATTAATGTAATCTTGGCTGCACTAGGAAGAATAGGCATGCGCCCTTCACGAGTGTTGTCTGTAGCCCAGCCACTTGTCGAGGAGTCCCAGCCAGAGCCGAAGAGGGCCAGGAGAAATCTTCACCCGACTTTGAGCTTCTCGAAGGAAGACAAGATTGGGACCACCCAGCCCTATGATGACGCTCTGGTAGTCACACTTAGAATTGGGGACTACGATGTGAGAAGAGTGATGGTGGATGGGGGCAGCATGGCCAAGGTTATGTACCCAGACCTCTATAAGGGGCTGGGGCTAAAGCTGGAGGACTTGACGCCCTATAGCTCTCCCTTGATGAGCTTTGATGGGAAACTCGTCATCCTAAAGGGCATGATCAGGCTGTCCATCCAGACCGGCCCAGAAGTGGTGGAGGTGAACTTTATAGTAGTGAACACCTACTCCCCCTACATAACCATCATAGGGAGGCCCTGACTCCACACCTTGGGGGGTGTTGCCTCCTCCCTGCACCAGAAGGTGAAATTCCCGTCAGGAGATCAGGTTCTTGAGATCCGTGGTTGCTAGCCCACAGTGAGGTAGTGCATGGTGGCCGCCATATCACATTGGCTAGAAGCACAGTCCTTGACCACGGCTGGACAGAGCTCATAGTAATCAAAGACCCCGGCGGTGCCCCCTAACGCAGCCGTCGAGGAAGCAAAATGTGAGGATCTCAAGGAAGTGGTAATTGGTGACGATCCGGAGAAGTTTTTTCGGGTCGGAGCTCGGCTGCCTCCCAAAGAGCAGGAGGAGCTAGTTGAGTTCCTCAAAAGCAATATTGACGTGTTTGCATGGGATGCCTGTGACGTCCTAGGGATTGATCCGTCCTTCATCTGTCACCATCTCAACGTCAATCCGTCTATAGTGCCCAAGAAACAACCACCCCGACGCCCATCGAGAGACCATGCTGATGCAATTAGGGAAGAGGTGAATAAGCTTAAGCATGTAGGGGCTATCAAAGAGGTCTTTTACCCGGAATGGTTGGCCAACACTGTGGTGGTCAAGAAGAAAATCGAAAAGTGGAGGGTCTATGTGGACTTCACCAACTTGAATAGGGCATGTTCAAAAGACCCGTTCCCCATGCCTTGGATAGACCAGCTAGTGGATGCAACCATGGGTTATCCTTGGATGAGCTTCCTAGATGCCTTTCAAGGCTATTATCAAATACCACTGGCCTTGGAGAATCAGGAGAAGACAGCCTTTGTAACGCTCATTGGGAACTACCACTATAAAGTAATGCCGTTTGGCCTGAAGAACGTAGGGTCCACCTATCAAAGGATGATGACGAGAATGTTCGAGCCGATGCTGGGTAAGAACATCGAGGTCTACGTTGATGATATGGTAGTAAAGAGTAAAGTGGTGTTCGAACATTTGGGGGACCTCGGCCACACTTTTGACGTCTTGAGAAAGCATAAGTTACTCCTAAATGCTTCCAAATGCTCGTTTGGCGTGGGCTCTGGCAAGTTTTTAGGGTACATGATCATCCACAGGGGAATTGAGGTCGATCCCGACCAAATCAATGCTATTCATAATCTGAAGCCTCCGCAAAACCCCAAGGAGGTCCAGAAGCTTAATGGAATGATCGTGGCCCTGAACTGATTCATTTTCAGGTCAGCGGACAGGTGCAGGCCCTTCTATCTCTTCGTCAACAAGTGGAAGGGATTTGAGTGGTTCGAGGATTGTGTCATGGCCTTCCAGCAACTCAAGGAATACCTATCCCGGCCGCTTATCATGTCCAATCCTGAGGCCGATGAGGTCCTTTACGCGTACATTGCTGTGGCACTTCACGCTGTGAGCCTGGTATTGATACGGGATGACAGTGGCATTCAAAAACCAGTCTATTACATTAGCAAGTCACTATATGAAGCTGAGGTCAAGTACCTACCCTTGGAGAAAGCCATACTAGCTGTGGTCCATGCTACACGAAAGCTTTCCCATTATTTCCAGGCTCACACAGTGGTCGTCCTAACCCGATTCCCCTTGAAGTCTGTACTTCGGACCGCTGATTACACAGGAAGTATCGCCAAGTGGAACACGATTCTAGGGGCTTTTGATATGAAACACATGCCTCGGACCTCCATAAAGGGCCAAGTCCTGGCTAATTTGGTGGCCGAATTCGTCGAACCGCCAATGTGTCTTCACTTGCCACTGAGCATATCAATTTTGAGTTGAGCTTCAAGGTGGATCTTCTTGAAACATTATTCAAGATTAAATTCGTGTTAGATGATGCTCAAAAGAGGCAATCGAATGATGAGTCTATAGGGATTTGGTTAACTAAGCTTAGAAATGTAGCTTATGATGCCGACAATGTGCTAGACAAGTTTAGCTATGAGAGTTTTTGGCAAAAGGTACGGATTCAAAATCAAATGATGGATCAAGTATGTAACTTTTCATTGTGCAATTTTGATGAAGTTAAGACCAAACAATTGTTGGATGAAATTGTGAATGATGTAGCTGACTCTGGTCTTAGAATGGAGTTGGTGAATTCAATCCCCAAAATTAGCTTGGACATGAATATAGACTCCCTCCTTGATGATTTAGAAGTTGTAGGAAGAAAACACGATATCAAAAAAATAGTAAACTTACTTATCAATTCAAGCAATCAACAGGTTATCTCGGTTCTCCCTATAGTGGGTATGGCAGGTCTTGGAAAGACAACTTTAGCAGAACTTGTGTATAACCTTGAACTGATAAAAAAACATTTTGATGTACTAGCATGGGTAAATGTCGGTAAAAATTTTGATGTTGAAGAGATTTTAAGAAAGATTCTTATATCTCTTAGAGAAAACTTGAGTTATAAAGCATATGGTTATGAAAAAGCACGTCAAACATGTGTAGAAGTTCTGGGGGCAAAAAAATATCTTCTCATAGTTAATGATGTGCATAATGAAGATCCTAAGAAATGGAATACTTTAAAAGGTTACTTATTAGGGTTTAATTCTAATACAGGAAATAATATTGTTGTTACAACCCGTAGTGATAATGTGGGGCAAATCATGAAGATACATCCCCCACATCACTTAGAGAAGTTATCAAAAGATGATTGTTGGTCTATAATGAAAAAAAATAACATTCATAGATGGAAAAACTCCATTAACTTTAGATTTGGAGGTTATTGGTAAGGAAATTGCTAAAAGATGTGGAGGGGTTCCATGGGTTGCAAGAATTTTAATGGGGACAATGTGCTTTCAATTTGATAAAAACAAATGGCTGGAGATTCAAAATAATAAAATTTGGGATTTGTTGGATGAAGATAATAGTGATATGTTTCCTGTGCTTAAGTTATACTTTGATCAACTTCCAACACCATCTTTAAAACGATGTTTTGCATATTGTGCAATATTCCCTAAAGATTATGACATGAAAAAGGATGAAGTAATTCAGTATTGGATGGCTCAAGGGCTCCTACTAACTAAAGAAGCTAATATGGAGATGGAAGATATTGGTACCATGTATTTCAATATTTTGTTGGCCACTTCCTTTTTCCAAAATGCTAGAAAGGATGCCTACGGTAATATTATTAGCTGCAAAATGCATGATTTGGTGCATGACTTTGCACTCTCAAATTCAAAATTTGAAACTCTAATCTTGGAGGGAGATTCAGTGGATGATGGTAGTAGCATACAACATTTATTTGCCCGACTTGATGGCAAAACAACACTAGAAAGTTCATTTAGTGGAGTTGATTTTACAAAATTGCGCACGTTAATTTTAGAAAATTTCAACTTTGACATCATGTTATCAAATTTTAAATGCTTACACGTTTTAAAATTATCTGGGGATAGTATAAAGGAGTTGCTAGATTCAATTGAGCAATTAATACATTTGAGGCTTCTTCACATCTCAGACTCCTTAATTGAAGAATTACCAAAATCCATCACCAAACTATACAATTTGCAAACTTTAAGAATTAAAGGCTGTTTAGAAGAGCTTTTGGAAGACCTAAGCAATTTGATTAACTTAAGACATATTCATATTAATAATTACATGGATATTAAAGAAACACCTAAAAATATGGGGCGGTTGACTTGCCTTCAAACATTGCAATTTTTTTGTATGGGTCCAGATGAAGGTTATCAGATTAAAGAATTGGGATGTTTGAAGAATCTCAAAGGAAAAATAAACATATACAATCTAGAGAAGGTGGAAGATGAGGAAGAAGCCAAAAGTGCAAAATTAAAAGAAAAGGAAATATTTAAGTTGGGATTATACTGGAATGAAGAAGAAGAAGAAGAAGAAGAAGAAGAAGAAGCTTATAGAGATAAAGATGAAAAGGTGTTGGAAGGCCTCCAGCCTCACCCAAATTTGAAAAGCTTAACAATCGAATGTTATTGAGGAAAGAAATTCCCATCATGGGTTGGTTCGTCGCTATATCACAATTTGATTCAGATCTATTTGATAGATTGTAGGAAATGTGAAGAAGTTCCCACTCTGGGGCAATTACCCTGTCTTAGGGTTCTTGAAATATATGGAATGCACGAGGTAAGAAGTATAGGAAGTGAGTTTTACTTTTACAGTGATGGGAGTTATAGAAATACTACTACATTATTTCCGGCATTGAGAAAACTCACATTGATATGGATGTATAGCTTGTTAGAGATACTAAGCAAACAAGGAAGACAAAGCACAAGCAAGCTTTGAATTCTAAGAGCAGAGAAGAAGATGAAGTCTAACAGCTACTTCTCTAACGGTAACTTGAAGCAGACTCAAAACGGTGTCGTATGACTGAAGGAATGATTAATGAAATGGTGCACTTAAAAGGAGTGAACTCATGTTAGTGGAAACGGTGCGTTTTACACTAACACAAGACGTCACCGTTTTGACACCATCTTCTTCACAGGTTCAAGCTTCCACATGCGAGCCTTACTCTGTTATTCCCAGAACTCAAAGCTGAAGGGAGTTACAGACCTGATCATAACTGCCTTCCTTGATTAGTGGAATTTGTTATTTTGGGTTGTTACAAAACGGTTATGATTAAGCTTCCAAAGTTTTTGGCTTTGTATGTATTCTCGAGCTCTATAAATAAGAGCTCTGTGTTATGTATTTTTCTTAAGCTTGGTATAATCAATTTTACTCATTTTCTCAGAATTTCCCTTTCCTTCTTTTCTCTTTCTCGCTCATCTTTCTTGTATTGTGTTTTCTTCACCATTGTTACACACCTCCAAGCTCAAATCTCACATGGTATCAAAGCCAAGATCTATGGCTTCAACTACACCTACAGAACCTTCTTAATCAACTTCGATTCCATCATCTTCCTCTCCTCACACAACTTCAGCTCCATCTACTCTACTGTTACTTTCCAATATGTCAAATCTGATGTCTATCAAGTTGGATTATACCAACTATATTCCTTGGAAACACCAATTGATTACAATCTTGGAAGCATACTCGTTGATTGAGCACATTGATGGTACAACTCTGAAACCATCTCCATTGTTACTTGATGCTACAGGAGTTCCAACTTCAGTTGTGAATCCTGAGTTTCAATCTTGGAATATTAGAGATAAAGCATTGCTTTCTCTGTTCAATTCTACTTTCACACCTTAAGTGTTCTCACTAGTTGTTGGGATCACCAATTCAAGGGAGGTCTGGAATACTCTTGAACAGAGATTCACCTCCACATCAAAGGCTAACACACTGAATCTCAAACTTGAGCTTCAAAGCCTCAAGAAAGGGAATGATTCAGTGAATAACTTTCTGCAGAAGATTAAAGTTGCTCGTGACAAACTCCTTGCAGTTGGAGTAGTAGTTGACAATGAGGAATTGATCTGTATTGTTCTCAGAGGACTTCCTAGGGATTTTGCTCACTTCTGTTCTGCAATCCACACCAGGAGTGATCCTATTTCCTATGAGCAACTAGCTATAATGTTGCAAAGTGAAGAACAAGCAATCATGGAGCATTCGGATTCAGTTCCTAACTCTTTGGCTATGTTTGCTTCTAATAACAAATCAAATAGCAACTATCAGAGTTCATCTCAGAATCATGGATCTGGAAGGGGGAGAGGTAGAAACAACTCTAACAGAGGAAGAGGTGGAGGTAGATTCAACTCCAATGGAGGCCAACAATTCATATCTCAACCACCTCAAGGTTTCTCCTCTCATAACAATCAACATTCAACATATCAGAGTCATACACCTTCTCATGCTCTTAAGGCTGATCGACCTAAATGTCAGATTTGTTGGAAATCTGGACACACAGCCTTAGATTGTCACCACAGAATGAACTTTGCTTATCAGGGCAAGAATCCCCCAGCTAAACTAGCTACCATGGCTAGTGCTACCAATGCTGCCTTTACTAATAATCAAGACCCTTGGCTGGCTGACTCTGGCACCTCAAATCATCTTACTGCCAACCTTAGCAACCTTTCAACTCAATCTCAATACAAAGGACCTGAGCAAATCACTGTGGGCAATGGGCAAACTCTACCAATCAATCATATAGGTAACACTACCCTTCCTACTAAATATCACAATTTCATTCTTAAAGATGTTTTACATGTCCCTAGGATAGCCATGAATCTCCTTTCTGTTCACAAATTTTGCCTTCACAATAATTGCTCTTGTCACTTTGATGCAAATGAATTGAAAATTCAGGATATACCTACGGGGAGACTCCTCTACAGGGGCTTGAGTAAAAATGGAGTTTATCCAATTTACTCAAGGAACTTTCTCAAGCCAAATGCCTTTCAATCTCCTTCTGTCTCACCATCACCTCAATCTACACAACCTTCCTGTTTCTCTACTGCTTTCCATGTCAACAAAGTTAATAAGTGGCTGCTGTGGCATCATAGGCTAGGACACCCCAGTAATAAAGTTCTTTCCACTGTACTTTCTTCAATTGATGCATCTTGTATTTTACCAATCAATGATTCTATTGCCCACTATAAGCACTGTCTCAATGGTAAAATGCATAGATTACCTTTTGAACATTCCAGTTTTAAAGCTTCTAAACCTCTTGAATTGATTCACTCTGATGTTTGGGGTCCAGCACCCACCACCTCTGTTAATGATTTCCAATATTATGTTGTTTTTGTGGATGAATACTCTGAATTTACATGGCTTTTTCTTTTAAAGTTCAAGTCTGATGTGTTTGAGGTTTTTAAATACTTTAAAGCTACAATAGAAAATCAACTTGACTCCAAAATCAAAATTTTGAGAACTGATAGAGGTGGTGAATTTACCTCAAATGCTTTTAAAAGGTTTTGTTCATCAAATGGTATTATTCAGCACTTGTCCTTATACACCTTAGCAAAATGGGGTTGCTGAGAGGAAACACAGGCACTTGGTTGAATGTGCTTTAACTATATTATCACATTCCCATTTACCTTCCTCATACTGGTCCTATGCCATATCCACAGCAGTCCATATTATTAACAGACTTCCTACCCCATTCTTGACAATCTAACTCCTTGGGAACTATTGTTTGCAACTAAACCAGATATTTCCCACCTCAAGACCTTTGGCTGTGTGTGTTTTCCTTTACTTAAACCATACCATTCCAACAAACTTCAACCCCACACCACCTCTTGTATCTTTCTGGGTTACCCTCTTTATACCAAAGGTTATATCTGGTTAAACCCTCTTACCTCCCGGATTTATAACTCCAAACATGTCTTATTTAACGAACATGATTTTCTTCCATCTTTGTCTTTACCTTCTAAACCTATTGACTCACAGCCTGCACACTCTTCCACATCTTCCCTTTTACTTTCTGTGTCAAATACCAATGCTGCACACTTATCCTTCCCATCTCACCCTATTACTCCTATTCCTATTGATCCTATATCTGCATCAGTGCCTGGCCTACCTACTGCACCAGTCAATACTCTTGTTCCTACACTAGAAAATCCACATGTTAATACACAAGTTCTTACATTAGGTTCCAATCAATTTCATACACCAGTTCCTACACCTTTAGTCACTCCTATCCCTACTTCTGGCTCCCCTTCATCTATATCCCAACCTAATACATCTCTCTCCATACCTACACCTATTCCTCCTGTCTGCCCTATTGCTCCACAAGTGACCTCTATGTTTCAGATTCCTTCTGTTACCAACACTCATTCCATGGTTACAAGGTCTAAAGTTGGCACTTTTAAGCCTAAGGCTTTGGTTGCTCAAGCATGTACTGCTGTACCTCAATCAGTGGTCCAACCTACTAAGCTCTCCAAGCCTTCTAAAGTTCCTAAGCCAGATTATACTTTGACTGAACCACCCACATATAAGGTGGCTGTCCAATATCCTCAATGGTGTGCTGCCATGGATGAGGAGTTTGCTGCATTACAAAGACAAGGAACTTGGTCTTTAGTCCCTCCTTCTCCTTCTCAGAATGTGGTTGGTTGCAAGTGGGTCTTCAAACTCAAGCTCAACAGTGATGGTAGTATCAATAGGTACAAGGCTAGATTGGTTGCCAAGGGGTTTCATCAACAGTATGGGGTGGATTTTGAAGAGACTTTCAATCTTGTCATTAAACCTCCCACAGTTAGAATAATTCTTCATGGTCATTTAAGGGAAGAGGCGTATATGGTGCAACCTCGTGGGTATACTGACCCCTCCTATCCCAACTATGTCTGCAGACTTTGGAAATCCCTTTATGGCCTTAAACAGGCCCCTAGGGCCTGGTTTGAGAGGTTTTCAACACAGCTTTTGCACATGGGATTTCAAGCTTCTCTTGCTAATTCTTCCCTCTTCATTCTTCAGCTTGGAAAACTTGTGGTTTATCTCTTGGTCTATGTGGATGACATTGTCATCACTGGCAATAATCCCAAGTTCTTGGACACCTTGGTGGCTCAACTTAGTCAAGCTTTTGAACTTAAAGATTTGGGTCCTCTTCACTATTTTCTTGGACTCCAAATCACCAGATCCTCCAAGGGCTTGTTGCTCACAGCTCAAACCAAATATGCTCAGGACTTGCTCCTTAAACTCCATATGCAGTCTTCAAAACCTGCTAGATCTCCTTGTGCTCCTCATCTCAGATTGGTGCCCAATGAAGGTTCCCTACTCTCTAATCCACATGAATATCGCAGCTTGGTTGGTTCCCTACATTATTTGACATTTACAAGACCTGACTTGAGTTTTGCTGTACATCAAGTCTGTCAGTTTATGTCATTCCCTACAGATGTCCACCTTACTGCTGCCAAACGTATTCTTAGATACGTCAATGACACTCTCAATTTTGGGATTCTTCTTCAACCTGGTCCTATCTCTCTTTCTACCTTTTCTGACTCAAACTGGGCAGGTGACCCTTTTGATAGACGTTCCACTACTGGCTTTATTGCCTACCTTGGGTACAACCCTATTACCTGGAGTGCAAAGAAGCAAGATATTGTGTCCAGATCTTCTACAGAATCTGAATACCGTGCCTTGGCCTCTACAGCTGCTGAGGTGTGTTGGCTTCGCCAGGTGTTCAAAGATTTGGGCATTTTTCTTCCCAATGCTCCCAATCTTTGGTGTGATAATGTCTCTGCCTTAGCAATTGCATCTAATCCAGTCTTCCATGCTCGCACCAAACATTTGGAGGTTGATTACCATTTTGTTCGAGAGAGGGTTTTGCGAAGAGACCTTGAAGTGAAATATATTGCAACTGGGGATCAATTAGCTGATATTTTCACTAAGAGTCTCTCTACTTCCCAATTTGTTTATCTCCGTTCCAAAATCATGGTGTCTGTTGACCCCATGGTTTTGAGGGGGGATGTTAGAGATACTGAGCAAACAAGGAAGACAAAGCACAAGCAAGCTTTGAATTCTGAGAGCAGAGAAGAAGATGAAGTCTAACGGCTACTTCTCCAATGGTAACTTGAAGCAGACTCAAAAACGGTGTTGTATGACTGAAGGAATGATTAATGAAACGGTGCACTTAAAAGGAGTGAACTCATGTTAGTGGAAATGGTGCGTTTTACACTAACACAAGACGTCACCGTTTTGACACCATCTTCTTCACAGGTTCAAGCTTCCACGTTCAAGCCTTACTCTGTTATTCCCAAAACTCAAAGCTGAAGGGAGTTACAGACCTGATCATAACTGCCTTCCTTGATTAGTGGAGTTTGTTATTTTGGGTTGTTACAAAACGGTTATGATTAAGCTTTTAGAGTTTTTGGCTTTGTATGTATTCTCGGGCTCTATAAATAAGAGCTCTGTGTTATGTATTTTTCTTAAGCTTGGTATAATCAATTTTACTCATTTTCTCAGAATTTCCCTTTCCCTCTTTTCTCTCTCTCGCTCATCTTTCTTGTATTGTGTTTTCTTCACCATTGTTACACACCTCCAAGCTCAAATCTCACATAGCTTAGAAGAGTGGAAGGATGCAAAGGAGTTGACAACCGTAGATGAGGTGTTGTTTGTGTTTCCTTGCCTTAAAGAGTTGATTATTGGAGGCTGTAATAAATTAAGATATTTGCCAGACTCACTGCGTGTTCCCTTCAGAAGTTGGCAGTAGGGGATTGTCCTAAGCTGTCATTGCCAGGTGTCCGGTCCATAATAAGGTGTGGTATTGAAGACATACCCAGTGGGTTACAGTGTATTGAATATTTGGAGAATGGGGATTGTCGTCTGCCTTCTACTTCCTCCCTTCACCCCTCCCTCCTGAAGTTACAGCTAATAGGGTGTGACTCTTTGCTGGACCAAATTCAATACTTCATTGCCCTTAAAATTCTATGGATAGAGAGATCTTATGAGATGGTAGCTTTGCCAGAGGGGTTGGGCAATCTTTCCTCTCTTCAAGAGTTGTATCTTAGATATTGCTTGAACTTGGTGCATCTGCCCACGGACGAAGCCATGCGACGCCTCACCCAATTGAAAGTGCTGATCATTTATGATTGCCCCAAATTTGAAGACAATGAGCGGATCAAGATTAGCCACATTCCATGGGTGATGAGTAAGTCTACTCATACTACCCTACTATTTCCTCTTCTTTTATTCTCTTATATTCGTAATGGGTGAGAGTTTTCCGGTATAAATACTTAATTGGACCCGATTAAGAAAATATATAAATACTACAATTTCGGTTAATGGTTCTTCAAATAAATAGTACAAATTAATCTCACTAACCATTCTACTTACACTTAATAGTATCTCGGACAATTACACTTAGGGTCCGTTTGGTTCCCGTAAAATATTTTCCAGAAAATAGATATTTTCCGGAAATGCTATTTTCCGAAAAATGAAAATATTTTCAAGTGTTTGGTTATATTAAGAAAATAGCATTGTGGAAAATATTTGCATGTGTTTGGTTCTATTAGGAAAATGCTATTTTCCTAAATTTTTTCCGGCAGCAAATTCCGGCAACACAACAACAACAACAACAACAACAACGCAAATTCCGGCAACAACAACACAAATTCCGGCAACAATAACACAAATTCCGGCAATAATAACAACAACAACAATTTTCATTCCTAACAATTTTCATTCCTCAGCTCCCAAACAAACATTAACATCATTCCTCAGTCCACAGCCACAAAAATACAAAACCCAAAGACAAAAAATCATCAAATCCGATCAAAAGGCGAAGGCGTGTGGGTCGGGTGTGGGTTCGAAGGCCAGTGGGTTTGAAGCGACGGCGAAGGCGTGTCGGGTGTGGGTTCGATGGCGAGTGGGTTCGATGACAATAGATGCCCAGGCACTTCAGGTTTTCTCTCTTACCATTTGCATTATGTGTACAGAATTTACTTCATAATTAGTCATTTACAAAACCTAATGAGTAAGTCTATTCATACTACCCTATATCCTCTTCTAGTCTCTTATATCTGTAATGGGTGAGAGTATTCCTAGTATAAATACTTAATTGGATGCCATTGAAGAAATATATAAATGCTGCAATTTGGTTTAATAGTAGCTTTTGAAATTAATAGTAGAAATCAATCTCATAAACCACCATGGCCACACTTGAAAAACTCTACTCTTCTTCTTTAATCTTTGAAATTTTCTGCAATCATTTGCAAAAAGTCACCAAAAGCATAATATAATTAAAATTTTTGTGATTGCTATCAATTTGGCTTGGTTCTACTTAAATTTTTTTGTCTCTGCAAATTATAACAATCACTTAAAAAGTTGTTAAAAGTATAGTAATTAAAATTTTTTTTTTCTGATTGTTAGCAATTGTCTTGCTTCTTTTCAAATTTCTATTTACCAGCCTATTTTCTTTCATCAAATTATTACCTTATTATTTTTCAAAATTGAAAATTTCTGTAAATTTGGAAATTTTAAATATTGGATTCATCACTATTAGATCCTGAAGTCCACATGGTAATTCTTGGCCTCTGTGTTTCTTCAAACCTTCACTTATTGTTGTCAAATAGCTACACCTAGCTTCTTGAACTGATACTGTGATAGTTCATGAATCAGTTCTTGGTGAATTAATTGTTGGAAAACAGAGTTGAGTTGTATAAGAATGAGAAATTAAGTGGGTGAATGTCTTATTGATTTTTGTTTTCATGTTTGTATTGGGAGGTCAGTTTTACTGGTCCATGAAGTTATGTGATTCCCTGTTCTACTAGTGTAAGCAAAGTTTAACTCACTTTCTTATAAAGTTTCAGACAGCACTGAAGGTGTTTTATTATTCTAATATATTTCTATTTATGTTCTTTTTACCTTTTGAAGGGACCTGCCAAAATTAGAATTTTAAGGCAAACTCATGAAGCACAAAAATGTTTGTGTCTGGGAAAAATAACCAACTTGATTAGAACTAATGCCAAAGTACTTAAATATGTTTTCTCTTTTACCATTTGGGATTTGTATATACAATTTAATTCAAACCGATGTGTGCGCACGCGTTATAGAGTCACTGCGTTTTGTAGCCAATGTGCATATCTGTATAAGCAAAACTTCTAGTCTATGTAAAGGCATGCAATGTCAACTCGCAATGTGTGTCCTCCGCAAGCTCTGCCATTCCAAAATCCCTTAAGTATTTCTCTCTCTCTCTCTCTCTTTTTTCTTCAACTTCATTGTTCTTTGCCCAATATATTATTACAAACGTTTTGGGTTTTCTTTGATTTGAGGTGTACAAACCTTTTTTATGGTCAATTACTCAATCTTTATGTATTTATAACTTTAAATTGTGTTCTGGGTATCTTTTATTTTGTCAATGAAATGGTTCTGATTATCCTAATGAATTAATTATCGAACAAAGTTTCTCTCCAAATTAGTTTGGAGAGAAACTCTTCAAAATTCTCATATATTTCTTTTTTTGGTGTGAATTTTAAAAATCTAACTTCATGTTCCTTATGTTCTTAACATGCATATCAAATTTGTTCAAATTGGATATTATTTACTATTTGATCAATTAACTTATTTTTTATATACAACTTTAGATTACAAAAATTTGAAATTATAACATTTATTTGATGACATAGCAATTGATGATCTTTAATTTTCTTGAAATTTTGTAAGCATTAAGGATGTAATAAGAACAAAACTTTGTTCTTAATTATCAGTGTTTTATTGCTTGCATGCTTACAATAACAACAACCACCACCACCACCCACACCTAGACTTAGTTCCAAAATTTGGGGTTGGCCATGGATCCTTTTTAGTTGATCCATTCATAATAAAATGTCTAAATTTTCTGCTGGCTGTCAATCTCATTTTGTTGAATAATATACTCTTTTGATAAATTTGTTCAAATTCTATTGATGAGTTTTTTTTTTCCTTGATTTCATATTAATAAATATTTAGTATAAACATTTTTTTATTCTTAAAAGAAAAGTAGTAGTTTAATAAAGGGGAAAGTCTAAATCTTTTCAGGTGTTTTTCCTGCCATTAATGCAACTTAAGCTGTGTTCTTTTTCTCATAAGATTTTGTTTTGAATCCTTGACTTAGAGAGGATAACATAGAAAATTTACTCTTTAAGAAATGGATGTCTTATATGCCATTCATTTCTAAAAGTATTAAATCCTATTGACCCACATGCTTCGCCTTATTTTTGCAGGGGATTTCTTATGACTTGGGGCTCTCAGATGATAAGGTAGTTTTTCTTGTGCTACTCATATAACATTGATTTCTTTTTCTTTTTCTTTTTCTTTTTTGACAGATATAAATATATCAATATGATGTAAATTTATTGTCATTCTCATTTATTTTTAAATGAGAATGACAATATAATCTTATCATTGTTCAAAAAAATTTTAAAATTTTTATTTGGAATCACATGTGAAACTCTGTTCCCAATTTTATTAGTATCGTTATTTATTTGGTTACAAATTTTATTCCATTTTGTTAGCGTTAAGTATTAAGCTGCTAATTACTTGTAATTTCCTTTTACTGGTTCAAGACACTACTGAAATTTGGACAGAATTTCTTTAATCCTGATCAAAAAGCTGTTAACGTATTTGTATTTTCTTGTTATAGGTGAGTCTTTTTAAAAGTCTGGCAATGCTTTACTCGTTTGATTGTTTTATCTTGAATGCATCTTCTGTAGATGATGCTAAAAATGAGATTATGCGAGCTTGGGGGGACAAGAAGAAGGAATTCTTTCCTAAACTAAGCAATTGCAGTTGGCTGATCGTTGTTCTCAGTGAGTACCACGAAACCTATTTTTCCCCAATGATGAAAGCCTTAGAGTTTTGTTTAGGTGTCTCAAACTGAATATTGAGCTGAGCTCTCTTTGGAATGTGTCTAGAGCTTTGTCTTGTTGGGAAAAATTCTATATAACTATGAATAAATTTGAACAAGCACAGCAAAAGCACAACCACACAAAAACACAAAGATTTATGTGGAAATCCTTTCTCCTTGAAGGGAAAGACCATGGAACAAACTCCGAATAATTTCACTATATTAAATAGAGATTACAACACTTAGAGATACAACTTGAATAAAAAAAAAAAAGAAAAGCTCACCTTTTCTCTCACAGTTTTTTCTTACTCTTATTTTTCTCTACACTTAGTCCTCACACTCTGGGACTTCACTTCTTTTCTTCTCCTATCTTCACTAGCCGAATGGCCTCCCTATTTATTTGTTCATCTTTTCCTTCTTTTCTTCCTTCCACACTCTTCACATCAAATCACAATAAATGCAAGCCCTTCTTAGCACCATGATATTTTTCATCAAATATCACTTACTCATTTAAATCACTTTCAAGTAGAGAGAATTTCACTCTCTTGGTTGCAACACCATTACTATCAACTCTCAACTGTGGAGTTTTCTCAAAAACTTTGACTGCATTGGACTTTTTCTTACAAGCCCTCACATGAGTCTTGTACATGCCACAACAAACACATCCTCTTGCAATAACCAATGATCCTTTAGAAAGTTTCCATCTTCCATTGCCAAGATGGTTACAATAACTAGCTCGATCCATAGCCAGTGTAGAAAACACATTCATCCTTAAATCTGGAACGTGTCGCACATCCTTTAACATCAACGTGCAATCAACATTGATCTTGATGCACACATCACCAATTCCCACAATGTCGCTTGTTTTGTATGTGGTGAACAACCTTTTTGTGGGGATAACATGGTGGGAAGCTGCTGAATCAACAACCCACTCAACATCATTCTTAGCAACATGCTCACATTTTTGCTCTTCAAGAGAGAGCATTAGAACATCCTCATGAAACACAACTGCTGCAGTATTCTTCTCATCATCATTCTTTTCATCTTTCTCTTCAGTTTGTTCTTTATTCCAATGCTAGTAGTTTCTTTTTATGTGACCCTTTTTCCCACAAAGGAAGCATTCTCTCATCTCTTGAAACTGAGATCTACCTTTTGACTATGACCTGTTATTGGATTTGGCTCGATCATTAAGCCCTCTGCTTCTATTTCTGCCCCTATTCTCCATAACAAGAGCTTGATCTTGTGCATTGTTTATACTGGCATCTCTTCTGCGAACCTTCTCACTTAGAATCAAATCTCAAATATCATCATATTTGAGTTTGCTTTTTCCTGTAGAATTGCTCACTACCATTCTCATGGCCTCTCAACTGTTTGGCAAAGAAGCCAAAACAATTAATGCACGGATGTCATTGCCAAAATCAATCTCCACAGAGGACAATTGATTTGTGATGGTGTTAAACTCATTCAGATGCTAAGCCATGAGAGTACCTTCCACCATCTTCTGATTAAACAACTTCTTTATCAAATGCACCTTATTGTTAGCCGAAGGCTTTTCATACGCACTAGACAAAGCCTTCATCAGATCCATTGTGGTTTTTTCCTCCATAACGTTGTGTGCAACTAATCTTGTCAGAGTTAATCGTATAACTCCTAGCATATGTTTATCAACAAGGCTCCATTCTTCTTCTTTCATACTATCTGGTTTCCTTCCCAAAAGAGGAAGATGTAATTTCTTCCCAAATAGATAATCTCCGATCTGCATCTTCCAATAGTCAAAGTCTATGCCGTTAAACTTCTCAATTCCTGACGTCTTTCCTTCTTCTCCAGCCATTGCTCCCAATCAAACCTATGCTCTAATACCACTTGTTGGGAAAAATTTTATATAACTGTGAATAAATTTGAGCTAGCACAGAGAAAGCACAACCATACAAGAACACAAAGATTTATGTAGAAACCCTTTCTCCTTGAGGGGAAGAACCACGGGATAAATTCCGAATAATTTCACTATATTAAATAGAGATACAACTTGAGTAAAAAAAAACTCACTTTTTCTTTTCACTCATTGCTCTCTTTCTCACTGTGTATATCTCTCACAGTTTTCTCTTACTCTCTCTATTTTTCTCTTTTCTTTTTGCTTGCTCTTACTCACGCAGTTCTTCAAGACTGCACTTAGTCCTCACACTCTGGGACTTCACTTCTTTTCTTCTCCTATCTTCACTGGCTGAATGGCCTCCCTATTTATTTTTTCATCTTTTCCTTCTTTTCTTCCTTCCACACTCTTCACATCAAGTCACACGAAATGCAAGCCACTTACTTTGACTTTTCTTAAACCAAAATCTCCTTTTTCAGCTCTCATTGGCCGAATGGCCTTTGCTTGTTTCTTTTCTTTTGTCTTTAGCGTGTCCAACACACTTTGGCTCACTTCTCATTAAGAGAAGTCAAACTTCTTACAAGTCATGGAGTGACATGCTCATTAAATGAGCTCTTGAAAAAGCATGTGAGCTGGACCCATGGTGCAGTGCACTCAACATGTCTAACATAAAAGAATCTATACAACCATCTAGTTAATTCTGATTACCTTGGTGTGAGATCTTTAGGATCTTATTTAGAAAAAATATGCGATTTTGGAGAAGTATTTGGTTTTATGATGGATGCATAAATTGGGTTAGAGACTGCAGTGGCCTTGATAGCTACAAATGACAATGGTACACGAGTGTCCTATTCTGGAAATCAGTTATCTTGATGGGATGACAGTGACTTATAAATTTTTTAACTTCTTTGGACCTTGTAATCTGTTTTTCTTGTGTCTACCAGAAAGAAAACTGCAAACCATCTAATTGGCTTGATGTTCTGATGCAGGATTTCTTGGGCAAGAACCAGCAGATGGTGCGCACTTCCCTCTTCTGTGTTCATACTGCATAGGGTGCTATTTTTAGGCATAATTATATTTTGAGCCTAGTCATTTTCTATCTTTCATATTCATCTTTCTAGTTATATGTGCTTTTTACTTGGCTAGAATTTGATAGTCTCTCTTGACTGCATAACCAATTAAAGTTAAACTCGTAGCTTAGTCTATTTGGTCATTTGCTTACAGCTACTGAAGGTGGTAGTGCATGTGAGAACTCAAGCATGATTTTTATCAACAAGCTAGTAGAGTTGCCTTCAACCATGTGCTACATAAATAGAAAGGTTTCAACAGTAATTTTTGTCCCTATATCACTGTTCCAATTGTGGAAGATCTTTTTTTTTATTATTAATTTTTAGTTTTAATGTTTATAAATAACTTGGAGAAACAGATAAGTCTAGATTTTTTAAGAATAGTTTTTATATCATTGTTCTTGAAGGGTGTAGGTTTTTGTTATTATAAATGTCTTGGGGCTACCTTAGCTTTATATTATTGTTAAAAGATACTCCTTGTAGGGAGAGATGGGTGATAAGTCTTAGTAGATTGTGTAAAAAAATGCTCTTCAATAAAGGAGGGGGGTTTGGGAATTCATAAATTGAGTACTTTTAAATAAAGCCTTATTGGACCATGGAGTTGGTCAGTGGTGAGCTTGTGGGAGAGTATTAGAGCAGGGCAGAACTCCTTTTTAATCATCTGAATTTTCTTGGGGGGATGGTAGAATGTTCATTTTGGTAGGACCTATGGTGTGGAGATTCCCCTTTTGAAAAGACCTCTTTCCAGATTTGTTTGTTGAGATTGGCAGTGGATAAGAAGCTTCAATGGCTTCTTATTGGTCAATGAAGATGACAGAAGTATTCAGTGTTGGAATCCTCAGTTTTCTAATTAGTTGTTCTAGGACTGGGAACTAGAGTCTGTGGACATTTAATTTGTTGTATTCTATTTTTTGCCTAGTCAAGAATAGGAACAGTTAGTATGGAGGTTAATTTAATATGGAACTTTTAAAATTCATTCGAATTATGATACTTTGAAAGAGTCTATCTAAGTGCAATTCCCGTGGAGAAGCATATGGGTGCTAAGGTGCCTTGGGTAAAGTTGCTTAATTGGATATGAAGTATTATGCTTGTTAATTGGTGTTGTATGTGCAAGAATAGTGGGGAGTTAACTGAAAATCTTTTACTCCATTATTCTTGGCATGAGATATTTGATCTTTAGTGTTTGCATTATTTGGAGTAATTTGTGGTTTGCCAAAAAATTTGCAACAGATTTTGAAATGCTGGCAAGGAAGATGCATCACTGTAACAGACCTTATTGAACAATTTTTTTAAAATCCTTGTATGATTGGATGTCTAACCTAGGTAGCATCCCTTCATCCTCTTTTCTAGACCTTATAGGTCTTTTGAATCTTAGATCCTAATTTTTTATAGGAGGGTTTCATTGCACACATTGTATTTGAACATTCTCCTCTCTTGAATATAATTGTTTTACTTATAAAAAAAATAACTTCAGAATTTGATTGCTACAAGTCACATTACTATGCAGCTTATGAATGTACCTTATCATTCACGTATGACTACCTTTTTTTTTTAATAAGTACACCTTTGGGTACCTTCTTTTGTTGCAAATATTCATGACTCTTTTTTTATATGTTTTGCATTGCAAGCAGGCAACTGGTAATAGTATTGTGATTGTTGGATATGTTATGAAACCTTCTCGTGAAGAAGATTTTGCTAAGGTGAGCCCTATATGAATAAATGTATTCATTTTTAGTGGGGAAAAAAGACAAGAAGTAAAACTTTGTGAGTTCGTTTCCCCCTCATGTGATACCATATACATACATGAAGTTAACACAAAATTGCAAATGTCCCTGATCAAGGTGTCATGTTAAGGTGATATTGTAAACAGACAGAATTTGGTATGTGGAATTGTATGCTTCAAAGTGGTTTTGACTCCATTTCATTGCCTTTTGTTTTTCCTTGAAAGAAAAAGTATTGGATTCAGTAATTATAAGAAATATGATGGATCAGAATCTGATCACATGGCTTTTGGCCCAAGGGATCTTGATTGATTTGATTTTGATGAATTTTATTGGCACTTTGGTTCGTCGTGTATGCAGTTATGCTCATGATAAATTTTAGTTTTCTAGTTGTACTATTTGGATCCATGCAATATGAAAGTTGTCCTGGTTTTTGCAGAGGGGTGCATTTCCTTTGTTTTCTACTCAGAATGGGTTGATATTCATGCCCCTCACCTTTGAGCTTCCTTTATCACCTCAATTACAAGAGGTTGACATTGTTCTCCATAAAGCAACTGATGAAATTATATCCATTGAATTGAAGAGTCATACAAACTTCTCTAACAGAATAGTTTACACCAGCGGCATGCAAGACTTACAAAGGTGACTTTTCAGGTCCATAAAACCATATGTTTCACGATTTGGTCTAAACTTGGTAATCAGGGAAAAAATGAACATGCCAATGCTGGTTATTATATATAGCCTCACATGAAGCACTTATCATTTATTTTTTTGGTGGAATTGTTTTGTGATTATGCCAATATGAATCTTGTCAAGCTTTGGTCTTGGCCAAAGTCAAATGTTTGCCTTGTTAATGAACCCAATAAAAATACAGTGATAATTTGTAAGTCCATATATTCATCAGACTCATCGAAATTCATTCAAAATGCGTGGAAACTGCACTTAGTTTTTGAACTATAAATATTCAAAACATTTTTCCCTGTAATTTGTTATAATAAAAATTCTCATCCTACAAATTGAATCAATATAGTTAATTTTAGTGTTAAAAACTAAAAATTCCTACACATAGATATGCATGTAATTTACAATATACGTATGTAAGCCGGTATTGACAAGTGATAGTCTTGTAATGATTTGTAGATTCATAGGTTAATTTTGTGTTTTTTATTTATTTTTATGCTGCAGTGTATCTATGGCCAATTAGACATGAGCTCATGTGGTAAGAGATTGGGTGGGGTTGGAGGAATTTAGTTTTAAATCTTTCTAAGCGGAAAACAATACAAACACTAAAAGGAAAAGGCTGAAAAAGGTTTAGCATTGCATTCGTCTTCTTATTCTAGAATCTCTGAAATGGAGTTGACACCTTCTCCAATGTCATAGCTTAATTACTTGAAGTTTAGCCAAAAAGCAATCATATTAATTGTCTCATGAGCCAGTAAGAAGAGGATTTTGAGAAGAAGATGGGATCTTTGGAGAGTTCACGTGCTTATTTTGGTATCAAATGGAAGGGGCATTTTATTAGAAATTCTGATAATTGAGGAAATCTTTGATATTTGATAAAAATAAATTTGAGGAAATTTTTGTTCTGATTTTAGCTGATAACATAATCAGTAGAAAGAGTGTTCCCAGTATCCTGAAATTTTTGTACAGAAAAAAATTCTTTAAAAAAAATTGTTAGAGTCATTAAAAAGAAAAAACGAAAAAGAGAGACAAAGCTATTGTGCTCCGATTGACTCATTTGTACTTACTATGCAATGAACCAGGTTTGGTGAAGTCACTGAATGGACTGATAAACCCACAGTGAAGGTTGCAGTCACTGCTGATGCTCCCGCTCTAGTCAAATTGCTCCCACATAACAAGGGTCGAGCACTTGATGTTTTTCTGTTAATGTACTTCGTATAGGGGGGAATCTGATTTGGTCACTGCCTCAGTCTTGATGCTGTATGGTACTATAGAAAATAACAAGATTGTAATTTTCTTTTTCTTGAATAAATTAACTCCTTCTGGTGTAACTAGTAACAACCATTGAAATCCAATAAATATTTTCTGGGAAAGCTGAAATGATGCAAAACTGCAAAAAGATAATAATATTGTACCAAGATGAAAGGAGGCTGTCTTTAGGTGGTTTTGATATACCATGGATGAGGTTTTTGGTGAAAATTTTGTGTTTTAGCAATTTTTGTTATTTGCATTACCTTTATTTTGCATTTTTAAAATTATTTAATAGGATCATTTCTATGTATTTGTTACGTGCAAATATACACAATCATAAACATATGTGTGCGGAAGTATAGATGCAAACAAACACATGTATGGGTAGCTATCAACCTATAGGTCTTTTATTTTGGTTGTGTCAATGTGTAGCTATTTTGATGTATTTTTTTTTTTATATGTTCACCCTTTTCAACTCATCTACAATTTTCACCGGCCCTTCAAATTCCAGTTTTATTTTAAATTAGTCGCAGTGCCACACGATGTGTGGGAATTAATAATTATTTTGTAATTATAATATAATGTATAATTTGTTCAAAATAAATTGTTCTCCCTAAAAATTAAACAATTTCTATTCTATTCAATTAGGTCTACTTCGGTCTCATTTGGTCCAATTTGGTCTACTCAATTAATTTCAATCACCTTTGGACTAATTGGACCTTAAATCTTTTGTAGGTTGCCTTTTCAAATTTAGCTCACAAATTATTATTTTTCCCTTAATTTTTGGGTTGAAAAGCATGAAATTTTATTATATTTGGGCCAAACTCTTTAGTTTTGGGTTAAAAATACAAACAAAATAGACATTAGAAATTAGAAATATGAGCACTAAAAATGCAATAAAAATGATAAATATTCAAAATTCCTATTCGGTCCATGTTGGTTCTATTCGGTCCACTATGATCATATACAATTCATTTTGTCCTATTCAATTCACTTTGGTTCTATTTGGTCTAATTTAGTCCTATTTAGTCCACATTGATTCTATTTTGTCCACTTCAATTCTATTCGGTCAACATTGGTCCTATCGGTCCATTATGTCCACTTCAATCATATTCAGGTCATTTGGTCTACTTTAGTCCTATTCAATCCATTCTATCCACTTCGGTCCTATTCAATCGGCATTGTTCCTATTCAGCCCACTTTGTTCCTATTTGCTCCTATTCGGTCCATTATGTCCACTTTGGTCCTAATTTGTCCATTCGTTCTTATTTGGTCCACTTTGGTTCTATTCAGTCCATTCTGTCCACTTCGATCTCATCCAGTCGACATTGGTCCTATTTGGTCCACTTTGGCCCAATTTGGTCATATTTGGTTATATTTGGTCCTATTTGTACCTATTCTATCCATTTTGTCCACTTTGGTCCTAATCTATCCATTTGTTCTTAGTCAGTCAGATTTGGTCCACCTTGTTCCCATTCGGTCCTATTCTATCCACTTGGTCCACTTCATTCCATTTGGTCCAATTTGATCTATTTACGTCCACTTCGGTTGATTCGGACCACTTCGATCCATTTTGGCCCTCTTCGGTCCATTTAATGTATATGGTATCCTCTTAACTTCTATGGCTATTACAAATTTTTTCTTTTCATCTTAAATTCATTTTCTGGTTTTTGATTTCATGCCCAAGCTAACCAAGTTAAGTTTTCTTGTTGTTTTTGACCTTTCCTTTTTAGGTTTAAAAGTACCTACCCTAAATTATCATAATGATCAGTTACTTGTAATCTAATTCGTTAATCTCTTCTTTTTTAAGTTTCTTGATTTTATATTGCCCTACATTGAACTGCATTCTCACTTTTTCAACTTTCTAACTGGCCCCAAAATTTTTTTTTCATTTTTTTTTTAAAATGGATCAAATTATCATTTATAAAGGCAAATGAGCCAAATCAAAATACAAAGCCTTAATAGTATAAGGAGAAGAGTCCTCTAACCAAAATACATCAGAAGAGATGTGTCTAGCATAACGGGCCAAACCATGAGCCACTGAATTAGCATCTCAGTGAACACTACAAACTGAGAACCAACATAGTTGAGTTAGGAGAGTCCATTAGGTATCTCTTCATAACTTCCCTCCAAAATCTTTTTGACAAATTGCATTTAAAAAATAAATGGCCTGGACTCTCTGTGCAACTTCTGTAGAAAGCACACAAATTATCATAATGATCAATTTGCTCTATAGAAACCAGAGAATTAGACCTATGTGGCTTCTAGAGATGGCTTTTTTACTTTCAATACACTTGAAACTTTTTCCTTAAGACTACTTGCAAATTGCAACAGTATTATAAATTTATACTACTTTGTAACCATACCCACAAGATATTAAATTTTTTTCCATCCTCCATAAAAGATCATATAAACTGTCTTGTTAACTCTCTAAAGGTAGTGGAGTTTCCTCCATCCCCAAGAGCATTTTTGAGTTAGTTTTAGTATCCAAAATTGAATCCCATGGAGTTTACACTCAAAACCTACATAGAGATAGGGCTTTAAATAACTTGGCTATTTATGAATAAGTCAGACTTAGTTAAAAAAGAACCCATATATTTCTGTTACTGATTATACAGAAACTAGAAAAAATGAATACTTGAGCTAGTTTGTCATCTGCACATTTATCTGAGGACTTTTGTCAGGGCACATTGCTTTCCTCCAAAACCTGGTGTAATTCTAAGCAATATTACACCACCCAATAATTTGTTATAAAATTCATATTTTGAAAATACTACCATTGAATTACATGTTCTATATGTTCTTAACGTTCATATCAATTTTCATGTTAGTTGGATGTTATTTACTATTCGATCCATAAACTTATCTTTTATGCATTATTTTAAACTACAAAAATTTGAATTTAAACAATTGATTGATGACATTACTATCAATCTTTGCTCACTAAGCATAAAGAATGTATGAAGTTAATGTAAACTAAAGGTGGTTTTGTCAAAATTCACATCCAATTAAAAAATATTGAGTTATGTAACATTACTTAAAGTTACACCAGGTGTAACTTTAAATAATATTGCACTACTTAATAACTTGTTATTAAATTCATTTATAATGTAAACTAAAGGTGGTTTTGTCAAAATTCACATCCAATTAGAAAATATTGAGTTATGTAACATTAATTTAAGTTACACCAAGTGTAACTTTAAATAATGTTACACTACCTAATAACTTGTTATTAAATTCATATTTTAAGAATCCTATTGTTGAATTACATATTCTATATGTGCTTAACATGCATGACAATCAGATATTATTTATCATATGATCCATAAACTCATCTTTTATGAATTATTTTAAACTACAAAAACTTGAATTTAAACAATTGATTGATAATATGACTATTGATCTTTTTAACAAAATGAAATTTTGTAAGTATGGAGAGTATATGAATATAATTTAATCCAATGGTAGATTTGTCAAAATTCGCATCTAATAATAAGTTATTAAGTGGTGTAATATTGCTAAGAGTTACACTAAATGTAAGTTAAACCCAACTATATATATATATATTACTTATTAATATAATATGTTTGCAAAAGTGTATTATTTTTTATTTATTTGATTTGATTTGATTTAATTATTTTATATATATATATAGTATTATATATTTTACTTAAACAAATATTATGTTTTTTTTTTCAATTACATATTTTTAAATAAATATAAATAAGTTAAGGAAAAATAAGTTATAACAATGGCACGTTTATAATTGTTAGCTAATTTATATTTTTTTTCTAGAATTACATAGATAACCGAGATAAAATGTTGAGGTAAATGGTAATGGAAAAGGTTTCTTACAAAACTAATTTGAAGAGCAACCCTTTAAACTCTTCTTATATCTTTTTATTGCATGTGAATTTTGAAAATCTAACTGTTAGATTGCATGTTCTTATTGTATTCTCCATGGGAAAAGGTTTCTTATCAAATTAATTTGGAAAGAAACTCTTCAAACTCTTCCTATATATATATATATATATATATATATTTTTTTTTTTTTTTTATTGAATGCAAATTTTGAAAATCTAACCGTTTCTTACTAAATTAGTTTGAAGAAAAATCCTTCAAACTCCTTCTATATCTTTTTCTTGGATGTGAATTTTGAAATTTAACTATTGAATTGCATGTTCTTATTATATTCTCCATGCTTGCAAATTTTCATGAAAATCAAAGATCAAAAGTTATGGTCATCAATGATATGTTTAAATTTAAGTTTTGTGGGAAAAAATTATGCACAAAAAATAAATTTATTGATCGAATGGTAAATAATATCAAATTTGAACAAAATTTAACATCCATGCAAAAAACATGAAGAAAATGTAATCTAATAGTTAAATTTTCAAAATTCACATTCAACAAAAAGTTATAAGACAAGTTTAGAGAATTTCTCAATAAACTAATTTGGAGAAAAACTTTATCCAATATTAATGGTGTTGCCAAAACACGAACTATTGCACATTTGGATATCACATGGTTTTTGGGTTTTTTTTTTTTTTTTTTTTTTGCAAAATTTATTATCTTGTCAGTGTTCACATTCTCCAACGTGTTTAATAAGTGCATTTGTCATAGACTCGTATAATATTTCCACTTAAATTAAATTTTCTTTTCACAAGCTCATGGCTATAAATTTGAGAAAAGTCAGATAGCTAATCTTATGTTTGGCTCTTTATTTTTCAAAATATTTTATATTCATGAAGGACTAAATCTAAAACTAAATCAAACGTAAATAGTCAAAATGAAAATTTTGATATGTAAAAGGCTAAAATGAAAATTATTACTTTTAGGGCTAAAAACATAAGAAATTCGAGTGAAGAAGATTTGAGAAAAATTCCATAAAATGAGGCAAATGTATATTAGATTTTTTTTTTTTTTTTTGTGTGTGTGTGGCCAACAAACATATGACCAAAAAAAAAAAAAATTAGATACAAAATCAGTGAGAAATAATTTTTGAACAACAAATGCTTTTCTTCTTATTTCTTATTTATTATTATTTTTTTTAAAGATAATGTATTTGCTTATTTTCTTAATTTTGTCTTTTTATTTTAGTTATGGGCCGCATGGCAGATAAATTTGTGCCCGTTTGGTTTGTATGATATTGTTGGAAACTGCCTCCCATACCCTATAACACCCTTATAGTTTTTTCAAAAACCCAAATTTACCCTTCTGGCTAACCACAAAACACAGCCCATTCTCACAACATCACCGTGTTGCTGGACTCACCTTGCCGTTAAATTTTTCTTCTGCATTTTCATCAAGTACATTTTTCTTCTACATTTCCTTCACAAAGCAATTTCAAGTGAGCATATGAGATCCACTGGGGGTGACGAGTTGTTGATGAGTAACTAAGAGTGAGTGAGGACTATAGGGAAGTTTACTGGTTTTGGTTAGACAAAACAAATGGGAAAACACAAAGAAAGAAAAAACAAAATGAAGATAAAAGATAAAAGATAAAAGAGGAGAAGAAGGTGAAAGTAGAGGAGTGGATGAGTTAGGAAGACAGAGCGAAAATAGCCAAATAGCACATTTTTGCAAACTATGTTGCAATTTACCACTATTTCGGAAATATATAGGGATCTACCACTTTTTGGATAAAGTATCATAAAAAATTTTCCAACAAATTTGAAGTATATTTTTTCAAAGAATTCAAGTTTTAAGAATGGGTAATTCTACAGTACCCCTTCTTTTTTTTTTGGGGTACGGTACCCACTAGTAGGCAACCTGTTATATCAGGTTATCAAAACATCACATTTGATGGTACCATCCTCACATTGTGTAGTACTAACATCACATATGATTGTACTTTTGTCACATTCGGTGGTTTCCTTATTTTTTCTCACATTTGATGGTACCATCCTCACATTATGCAGTACCAACATCACATGTGACTGTACTTTTGTCACATTCGATAGTTCCTTTATTTTTTTTTTTCTCACATTTGATAGTACCATTCTCACATTGTGCAGTACTAACATCACATGTGATTATACTTTTGTCACATTCGATGGTTCCCTTATTTTTTCTCACATTTGATGGTACCATCCTCACATTATGTAGTACTAACATCACATGTGACTTTATTTTTGTCACATTCGGTGGTTCCTTTATTTTTTTTTTTTCTCACATTTGATGGTACCATTCTCACATTGTGTAGTACTAACATCATATGTGATTATACTTTTGTCACATTCGATGGTTCCCTTATTTTTTTTTCCTCACATTTGATGGTATCATTCTCACATTGTGTAGTACTAACATCACATATGATTGTACTTTTGTCAAATTCGATGGTTCCCTTATTTTTTTCTCACATTTGATGGTACCATTCTCACATTGTGTAGTACTAACATCACATGTGACTGTACTTTTGTCACATTCGATGGTTTCTTTATTTTTTTCTCACATTTGATGGTACCATTCTCACATTGTGCAGTACTAACATCACATGTGATTGTACTTTTGTCACATTTGGTAGTTCCCTTATTTTTTTCTCACATTTGATGGTACCATCCTCACATTGCGCATTACCAACATCACATGTGACTGTACTTTTATCACATTCGATAGTTCTCTTTTTTCACATTTTATGGTACTATCCTCACATTGCGCAGTACCAACATCACATGTGGCTATAATTTTGTCATATTCGGTGGTTTCTTTTTTTTATTTTCTCACATTTTATGGTACCAATCTCAAAGCGTAGTACTAACATCACATGTAACTGTACTTTTGTCACATTTGGTGGTTCCCTTATTTTTTTCCTCACATTTTATGGTACCAGCCTCACATTGTGCAATACCAACATCGTATGTGACTATATTTTTGTTACATTCGATAGTTCCCTTATTTTTTTTCTCATATTTGATGGTACTATCTTCACATTGCACGGTACTAACATCACATGTGACTATACTTTTGTCACATTTTGTGGTTCTCTTATTTTTTCTCACATTTGATGGTATCATCTACACATTGCGCAATACTAACACCACATGTGATTGTACTTTTGTCACATTCGGTAGTTCCCTTTTTTTTCACATTTTATGGTACTATCCTAATATTGCGCAGTACCAACCTCACATGCTTTTATCACATTCGATGGTTCCCTTATTTTTTTTTCTCACATTTTATGGTACTAGCCTCACATTGTGCAGTACCAACATCTTATGTGACTGTACTTTTGTTACATTCGATGGTTCCCTTATTTTTTCTCATATTTGATGACACTATCTTCACATTGCACGGTACTAACATTACATGTGACTATACTTTTGTCACATTCTGTGGTTCTCTTATTTTTTTCTCACATTTGATGGTATCATCTACATATTGCGCAATACTAACACCACATGTGATTGTACTTTTGTCACATTCGGTGGTTCCCTTTTTTTCACATTTTATGGTACTATCCTCATATTGCGCAGTACCAACCTCACATGTGACTATACTTTTGTCACATTCGGTGGTTCCCTTATTTTTGTTCTCACATTTTATGGTACCAGTCTCACAAAGCGCAGTACTAACATCACGTGTGACTGTATTTTTGTCACATTCGGTGGTTCTCTTATTTTTTTTTCTCACATTTGATGGTACCATTCTCATATTATGGAGTACCAACATTATATGTAACTACACTTTTGTCACATTTTATGGTTCCTTTATTTTTTTTTTTCCACTTTAATGGTACCATCTTCACATTGGGGAGTACTCAATTTTTGAGTCTCTGACTTTCTTCTCCTCTCTCTCAGTTTTTCTATAGTCCACGCTTCTCTCTTCAGTTTCGTCTCTCTCAAATTCTTTTCCTCCAAACCATCCACAAGAACCTATCTTGAGCGATGATTACTAAACAAAACCCTAAACAAGACCCACAAAAGAAGAAACAAATCCCTAAGCCATGAATGGTACCTCACGAGCTCTAGCGAGGGAATTGTTCTCGTCAAACAATAATAATCCATTGTTTATTCACTGACCTGCGTTTGTCACATTCGGTGGTACCTTATTTTTTTTCCTTACAATTGACAGTTCAATCATCACAGTAGGCAGTACTAATATCGCATTTGACCATAATTTTACATTTGGGCCCACCATTGAAATCACCTTTTTACTTATTAATAACCGCTCATTACAATAGTAATTTTTTTTTAAAGTTATTAAAAAATTTAGATCTAAAATCTATAAAAAAAATAAAAAAAAAAATAAATAAAAAAAAAAAAAAAAAAAACATCTCAAGAAATTAGCCCAACCACAATAATTACTTTTGTTCAGAAAAAAAAAAAAAAAAAAATCAGCTGGAATTATCTTAGTTTCTTCCACAAATATTTGAATATACCAATTAACTTCCTACGTATCTCCCTTGGTAGCTTCCATCACATTCGGGAGCATACCTCCCTATAAAATAACATAGCTGAGGTCACTTTCTTGGTGTTTATATTTTTATTATTTATATATATATATATATTTTTTTTTTTTTTTGATAAGTGAGAATTTTTATTATTTATATATACTATAAAACTGAAGATGTATAACCTTATGTGCTCTCTAATTGTTCTTATGCAACATCTACAACTTAATCACAGTAGTGTGTTTATTGTGGTGTCTAAGGTTGGAAATAGGGTGACTATACAATTAGCAAGTTATGCAAAAAATTCAATCCAAAGATTGTTGACAATTTTAAAATTTTCAGTAAACACTTGAATTGAAACTACAGATCCAGTATGAAATAATCATCAATCAAGGCTACTACACTAGGTTTTATATTTTTTAGGCATTTTCATTAGATCCATGTGTGCAGAAGTGTCCCAAACGACTGTGTCCGACACGGGTATAATCACCCCAACTAAAGTGTCTATGCAATTTTGTTTCATAAAATTATTATTACATTTAGACCTATCTAAAACAAAATAAACATCTCAAAAAATTTCCACAATAACAAAAATTACCAATAGAAAAGCTAAAAACAATTAAGCACAATTGACCAATTTTACCAAAATCAAACAACCCAATCCTTTTAAAAAAAATTATCAAAATAATTTTGCCCTTGAGAGTTTAGCATTTCGACCATAATGATAAGTGTGAGCCTCATTTGAGTCAGCAAAGCCTCCACTAGCTAAGTCTAAGAGAGCCCTAATAGTAATGAAATGTTCTCTCTCTCTCTCTCTCTCTCTCTCTCTCTCTCTCTCTCTCTCTCTCTCTCTCTCTCTCTCTCTCTCTCTCTCTCTCTCAGAGTTTTGCAAAATTTATACAAACTCTTCATTCTAAACCTGTTTGAACATAATTGGCTGTTAAAAGGTCTATTTTCATCTCTATGCTTTGCTCATTCATATGGGTGGTTGATAGTAGCCCTCACTAACTCCTCAGTGCAAGTAAGACCTATTTACTAAGATTTGAGACTAAGCCATATAATTTATGGCATTGTCTTCTTTTAGTTGCTTTAATCTTTATACCTGTTTATCTTTAAAATGACCCTAAAACCTAAAATAAAGATTGAAATACACTTAAAACCTATAAAATGACCGTAATGCCCCTGAAACCTAAAATATTACTGAAATGCCCCTGAAATACATAAGGTAATGAAAAAGCCATTGATAATCCAATTGACAAGATGATGATTAAAAATTTGTCATCATAACCAACTAAAAAAATGTCTTGCCAACTATTGACAACTAAAATGTTTTATATCAATAGAAAGAGAGAACCCTAATGCATGACTTTTTTCACAACATTTAATATCTCAAACTAAAAAATTGTTTCAAAGTTCTTAACAACTAAAAAGTTATATATTAAGAGAGACGATAAAGTATCCAAAATATGTGTCTTTTACACAAATTTAAAGGAACAAAATAGCAATCAAAATATGTGTCATCATCAAGTTACTTCTATCCTGTTTTGAGATTCAAAACGTCAAACAAAATTTATAGCTCTTATATAACACAAATTTCAATTCTTTTTATTTATTTTTTTTTTTTTTTTGAGAAAAAAAAATTACAAAGTACCCTACAATAGGAAGATCAAACAAAAATCCAAGTCCACTTTCTTTGCCGCTACCTCTGAAGAATTCCATCATTCAATTCAATTAGGAAGCTTATATTTTCCACATTTTCACATACCATAATTTGAAACATAGTTAATCTCTAATGGCTTGATATATTGCTCCTTCGTATCCCAATAATAGGTAATTCTTCAATTATAAAATGAGATGCTTTTTCTAGAAGGTAGCCTGATGCGAAATTAGCAGTAGCAAGTTGTAAATCTGCCAAAGAGTAAGATGTAGCACGAATGGAGGTGTTTTTTCTAGCATTCAGAAGGTTAGTGAACTCATTGTCATTATAAGTTTGCTTAAACTCAGGAGGTGGAAGCTTAAAACCAACTGAGGGAGACTTTTGCAAGGTCTTTATATCAATTGAAGCAAATGAATCCATTGACCTATGCCCTGTCACCAGTATAATATTTAGTTAGTTAGATTACAAGGCGAAGTCCACATTTACCAGGCATACAACAAAAATAAAATAACCATCTTAAGAAATATCAATCAAACATTACAGAATGATGAACTAGACATCGAATGGCCAGCAATACACTACTTTTGATCAAGTCATTGAAAGACAACCTAAAGAATGCATAGACAAAGGAGATATGCCAGCCACAAATAGACTAATTAATATTTAGTTAATGACAAGTTTATCTACAGCGAATATCATAGGCCCTACATGGATAGGCATGGTATACACTTTCTATTCCAGAGCCTTTTACTAATGAAGGTGCAATATCATGCTACAGATGTTCTAGAATTTTTTTTTTGGGACAAATTCGAATCAGGGTTGGCTCAAGATAATTTGAGGCCTAAGGCGAAAATTTTAAAGGGGCCTTTTACATCTAAATATCACTTAAATAATACAATATTTAGTTTATTTTTTATTATATTTTTTTATTTCTAATTTATTTCTAATTCATACTTATTAATATGGATAATTCACCCAAAATGAGCTAATGATACTTACAATATAGGTTTTACAAACTAGCATATCACCAATTTAAAAAAAAAAAAAAATTATTCAAACATTCATTTATTATACTGTTTAAGTGACACCAATCATATTAGTGTCACATTAGTTTGTAAGATTTTTGTTGTAAAATTTGTATTAGTTTTAGCATTTTTCATTCACTTACTAGAGATTAGGTTGCATTCCTATTAATTCATATTGTTTTTTTTTTTTTTTTTTTTTTCGGAGAAATTGCTAAACTTACTATAAATTTTATTGCAAAAAGCTTACAAACTGATATGACAATGAACACTTCAACAAAATAATAAATGAGTATTGAATTATTTCATATGATTGGTGACATGTCAATTTATAGGACTTTATAATAAAACTTGTAATTTACTAGCATAACTCTAATATCTTAGGCCTTTGGAAAAAAACGTACACTTAACTCACATGTTTCTTTAATTTAAAAAAAAAAAAAAAAAAAAAAAAAAAAAAAAACCTTACTGCCCCCATATTTGGGGGCCTTTCCATGTTAGGGGGTCTTAGGCCATGGCCTAAATGGCCTAGGCCTAGGGCCGGCCCTGATCTGAATAAGCAAAGAGGAAAATTTAAGGCCTAATAAGAAATTTATGTCTGCAACATTATTAAGACAATTACAGTAAGCTCCCTACAAAAGAATGCAGAATAAAGAAAATTTACCTTTGAAGTCGTTGCTTATGTCGGTAGGCAAGTCTTTGGATAATTCCTAAGATGCAAGAGGACTAAATGATCTACTTTGGCTAGATCTCTTTTCATCAAGGAAATGAGAGGAAGGAGATGACTTTCTTCTTGAAAATAGTACAATTAAAGCCCCAATTGTTGCCAGTACACCCAAAGCTATTCCAACTATTGCTGCTCCACTCATGACAGATTTACCTCCAGAATGTTTTTTAGTAGTGTGTTGATCAAGAACATGTGGTGTACCAGGAGGAGGACGATGAGCTCCTCTAGATGACCAGGAATTACCTCCAGATCTTCATTAAAGATAATCATAAAGTCAAAGAAACAACTTCTTAAAAATTGCATCCATAAATAGGAGTAATTTGAACAGAACACTCACTCTAAGTTTATTTCTTTCAATTGGTCCGGACTCCATCCAGTAAATTTGTTGTTTTCAACATTTCTGTAGTTAAGGATGGAAATTTAAAATATATCATGCAACACAAAATACTTTATAATTATATTAGTTTAATGAACTTTTTAAACTCTTAATGGTATCCCTCACAACTAAGATGATAAAGAGAGCATTGTGCTTTCAGATGGCAAGCATTTTTCTATGATTGCCCCTAGCCCTTTTAGATAGTACATTCAATCTAGTTTAAATTTTCAATGTCTCTTTAGCCAGTATTATATACAGTGATTTGGGGAAGCCATTTTCAATGCACAGTTTGAATTATAAAAATACACTTCAGTGTTGGACTAGATAACTAAGTTAAACCATTTGATTCATGGAAAGATGCACGCATAGAAAAGGTGAGCACCATATTCAATTAAGAAAAGGAAACGATACATAAATTATCTCATTTTATAATTCTTCAATGACCCTAGCAAACATATAACCCAAAAAATACCAAAACTAAATCAAGCTAAAATACCTAAACAAATTAACCCAAAAACAGGAAAAGAAAAAAAAAAAACCCAATTCTTACAGAAGACTTAGCTTCTCAATACTAAAATACCTAGATCAAAGCTAACCTAAGAAAATACCCAAATCAAATAAATAAAGAAAGAAAAACAGATTCTCAAATACTAAAAAAAAAAAAAGTTCACCAGTGGCAGTGGCGGACGATATAAAGGAGGTGGATGGTGAGTGTTGGTGGTGGCGGTGGCACATTGCTTGCGATGGACGATCTGCTTCTTTGTCCCTCTGTCTTTCATTCTCCCTTTTTTTTTTCTTTTAACGGACTTTCGTTCTCTCGTTTCTCTCTTTTCCTTTGGTTTTTTGTTTTGATTTTATACACTACCTATTCTACCGGTATCAGGTTTACTATTAAACCTAAATAAATGGTCAGGATTGAATCAATAAAAATATGCGGCTAAGATTTGGGTGGGTACCATATCCACTAAAAAAATAGGTGGGTACAGTAGAATGACCACTCAAGTTTCACGACAAATTCGAGTTTGACAAATTTGAGTTTTAAAAATGTAGTAAATCCCTACATATTTCCAAAATAGTTGTAAATTGTTAATTTTTTTTGCTAAATAGTACCATGGAAAACTCGATTTCGCCAAAGTCGAATACCCAAAAAGTGGGATATCCCCATATATTTCCAAAATAATAGTAGATTGCAACATAGTTTGTAAAAATGTGCTATTTGGCTTTTTTTTGCCGCTATATCTAATATGTCATTCCATAAGAAAATATTTTTTGTAAATTACAATTTTCTATGGCATTGCTCTGATTTTAAATGCTTTTATAATCGCCAGTCTTGAACAAAAACAATGAATTAGAGATCCATACAAACGCATCCACACATTTTTTTCACCCTAACCACACTACAAGAAAAAGGGGCTATTGCAGCAGGCCAAAAGCGCCGCTAAAGCCCAAAAAAGCACCACTAAAGTTACATTCAACCTATAGCGGCAGGTGCTATTGCGGCGGGCCATCCCGTCAGTGTTGCAGTGCCGCTATAGGTCAATTGCGACGGTCATGAAAAGCGCCACTATATATGTACCTTTTAGCAGCGGGCATAAAACCGCCGCCATACATGTTTAGAATTCATGGCATTGACCTTTAGCGGCGGGTCATGCACGCCACTATTGATGTCTACCTTTAGCGACGGGCAATAAGCGCCGCTATAGAGATTCATTTAAAACATAAAATGTGCACCTTTAGCGGTGCTTTTTGACCGCCGCTATAGGCTTTTTTTTTTTTTTTTCCTATTGGGTTTTAAAACCACATTTCTATTACAAATAATCCAATAATAATTTTAGCTCCACTAAGACAATACCACAAATTTAACTAGATAACACCACAATTATCTCAAAACTAACATTATATTAACATAAAAATATATTATTAAATACATAACATTGTCTATAACCATCTTTATTACTTATCAAAAAAATAAAATTAACAAAAGAAAAGATGTGGTCATTTGTACACAGAAGGAGTGCCATCACACATTGCATGATAAAAGTTGTTCCTTCAATCCACAAGGTAGGTGGATTCAATAAAATCATAATTTAAAAAAAGATCCTCATTTTATTCCTTAAGAATTCTCATGGACATCCACACAACCGAGAGTAATATTTTGATAAATATCATTAAGCAACCAACTCATATTTAAGTGTTTGCCAATGATACATGGCACTCAATGCTTGTTAGAAAACCACATCAACAACTATGTTGAACTTAGGATACCTCATCAACACGGCACAACAATTCTTGCAACAAATTAATATTCACATTAAATTTAAGAAACCAGTGATTCTAAACTCACATTTTGCATATAGGCAGTCCATCATTCCCTTCTCCAAGTCCAGCTACACAACAATGAAAGAAATTGCATAAGTTAGGATTATAATGCAAAGTTACCAAGTCAAAATACATAAAGTTAATGGGAAGAGATCAAGCTCTAGAATTGAATAAGTATCCCTAGCATCACAGCTCAGGGAAAAGAATTGTATCGGTATCACACAAACCTCAATAGCATAGTTGTTAAAAAAAATCTCATAAAACTTGTGTTCTATTAGTTGGAAGTGTAAATCAATATTTATTGAAAATTAAGCCTAACTCTACTAAGACTTTGTCTCCATGGGCTTTTAAGTACTATGTCAAAACTAATTACCACTTCAACCCAAATAAAACCCAATAACTTTAAAAAGCTCATAATAAGACCTTGTGGATGACTCCAGCCTATTTCAGTAATCTATAAAAGAAGCCATTCACTCATAAATTTAACTAAACCAGCAACTTTCTAATGCAGAGAAACATAAAAGGCCATCTGATGTTCTTCTTGCACCTTTAAATGTGAGATGACTACGTTGAAACATACGGCTATGATACAAGAATGACCTCTCAAGTGCACAAGTACTCTGTTAATTAGGCCCACAACTGGAATTACCAGAGGGAGAACATAAAGAATCATATATAGTTATATATATGCAATTTGAAACTTCATGAGATTAAAATTACCGCTAGAGCAGAGTTTATGCAACTCACCTCACTTGGAGGGAGGTCAAATATTGTTTGAAGAGGCCCTGGCTTTTAATGAACCACAGTTGGCCCTTGTTTATCTAAAGAAATCCTTCTTCGAGCATTAGCTCCAGCATAGCCATTCACACCCCTAATGGTAAATTATTAGTCATTACAACGGAAAATTTAGATTGATTAGAAATGAAATGATAATACTAACAATAAAACAATAATATTTGAATTAAGGTTCCATCCTAGTAATAAAGAATGACACGTATCTAAAAGGAAAATAAACTGGACCAGCACACGCGTATTTGTTCCATGAAAAGGAAAATAATGTCTACAAGAAGATTAAATTGTGTCACACAAAAGCCAAATTCTGAGCCCCTATCATGTGCTATCATCAAATTCATATACTTTTTTCCTATTATTATCTTGACTATTCTATCAAAATAAGAGGGCTCCATTGCCATGTGGACCCAAGATGTAGACCTTTCCAGCATATTTATATACATATATATATATATATATATATTACAAGCTTAAACAGTGACTATATTTAAAAATTGCTTCAGCCTTGCTAAGCCAAAGAATGTGAACTAAGTTTGTACACCATGTGACAAAGTTACGTCAACCAAACAAAAAAAGGAAATGGCAGCAGTGTGTATTTTCCCAGCATAATCAAAGAATTATTTCCTCTAATGAATAAAAGTATTTTTACTTATTAAAATATTAGCAACTTCACCTTCTATTACTTGTCCTTAATTTTTTAATGATTATATACAAATGACAAAAATATTAGCAAGAAATTTTTTTTTTAGGCATTGAAGCATGCATCGTCTATTGGATATACAATTACAAAACCCCACTGAAGAACAATCATGTAAGAAGGCCGCAAACAAAAGCACTTTACTAAATTTAACATTAAAAAAAGAAAAAAAAAAGAAAAAAAAAATACATTACACCTGGTGACCAGCAAAAGAGAGAGAGAGAGAGAGAGAGAGAGAAATAGGCAACTATAAAGTACAGATACAGACAACAATAATTTCAAATAAGATTGCAAAAGCCACCTGTAACAAGATCACACCACTTGAGAATTCATAATCTTGCTCCTGCAGACAAAGCCAGAACTTTTTGTTGGGGGTCCCAGTAGTATCAAAATATAATTAATACACACACACAGTTGTATATAGGTATACAAGTATATATATGTTTTACTTAAAAGTGTAAGTGGAAAATTCTATGCTAGACTACTTTTTAGGAAAGGACTAAACTAACACCACATGCAAGAGAAAAGAATTGTATCCCCAGCATCACAGTTCAGGGAAAAGAATTGTATTGGTATTACACAAACCTCAATAGCATAGTTGTTAAAAAAAATCTCATAAAGCTTGCGTTCTATTAGTTGAAAGTGTAAATCAATATTTATTGAAAATTAAGTACGATGTCAAAACTAATTACCACTTCAACTCAAATAGTAGAATTCCATAGTTAAAAAAAAAAAAAAAAAAAAAAAAAAATTCTACAATCGAAGTTGACTGAGACTTTCCTAGCCATATAAGACAGATTCATCTTTTAATAAGTTGGGTTATATCCCTATATGATGCCAAATCTATGAGCAATTAATGCACTCTATTCAAGCCAATTTTCTAACAAGTTTTTTTTGCATATATGACTGCAATAGCAAAGGAAGAAAAAGGAACCCATATAGCCGTATCAATTGGAAGTAATAAAGCCAATTTTTGATGTGGATGTCAGTAAATTACATATATATATATATATATATATATAACTATTTTAGATGCCAGCCATACAAAATTTGAGATGATAGAAGAAGTCGTGGTCCCTGAAGTAGCCTGGAAAGCTTTAGATTTTCTTCCATATAAAGGTTTAGTAGTTTGACAAATACAATTTAAGAATAGTGAGGTACATTGTATATATAGTCATACCAATTTCAATGAGCTTGGTTATTGTAACTAGTGCCCCTATGATTTAACAACCAATCATAAAAGTTTTTTAAAAAAATATTAGAAGAAATCCAAGACCTCTGTGCTACATACATTCACTTTAGCAAAAGCCTAGATGTATCAAATTGGCTGCTAAGTTTAACCTATTTGTATCAATGGCCTTTGACCATGAATGTTGCAGAGATTCCTGAAACCAATTTTCCACCTCCAGCACGAAATACCTCCTCTAAATCACAATAAATAAATAAAAGAAAACCAAATTTTCAGACTAGGGTTTCTGAGCCTAAATTTAAAAACTCAAAAACAAAAAACACAAACCCAATAGAGGAAAAAAGAAATTCAAATCCGGGTCAAGTACCTTGAAGATTTCTGGGTCCGATCACGTCTGTATTGTTCTTGTCCGATCCAGCCATTTCTCTACCAAATCCAAAAATATAAAGAATCAAAATTTGATTATAAAACACAAAACCCAGATTGCAAATCAACAATTAAAGTTGAGAAAGAACACAGAAAGCTTCGAATAAGAAAGAACAAACAAACAAAAAAAAAAAAAAAAATTAAGGAAGAAGAAGAAGCAATCAAGAACTAAGCTAAGATTAACAAGCAAGACCCAAATCGTAAAATCAAAAACCCAGTAACAAAAAAGCAAGATTTCCACGGATTCCCATTACCTATTTCCGATCAAACAAATAGAAGAACCCAAATAACCAAAAATCACAGTTCCGAATGCCCTCTTTTGCTTTGATCTTGGAAACACAAAAAAATTAAGAGAGAGACCATGGACGAAAATAGAGTAAAAAAAAAAAAAAAAACTTGAAGCATGCTTACCATTTTTTTTTTTTTTTTTGGGAGTGAATATACGAAAATACAAAACCACCACGACGGTACCACAAAAATGTTCTCAGAGAGAGAGAAAGAGAGTCCTAGAAAGAGATGAGTGAAGAGGAAGAGAGGGGATGGGGAATGAGGAGGGCGGCTGAATGAGAAAGGGATGTTTAGGGTTTTTTAATGTTTAGTTTTAAATAGAACCAAAACGACGTAGTTTTGATAATAGCAACTTTAAAAATGAAAAGGAAAAAAAAAAGAAAAAGGCTGTCATGGAGGATAGAACCATGGACGAGACCTTGAAAAATATACATGGTATGAGTGTTAACCACTAAGGCAACATACGTTTTAGTTGTTCATTATTGTTATCGATTTATGAAATAAAACTGAAATTTTTGACTTACTTTAAAATTAGGATTAAAAAATTAGTTATAATTTTTTTTAATTAGACCTCACATTAGATTTTTTTTATATATATAAAAAAAATGACTCACTAAAAAAAAAATACTTTAGGTTGAAGGAAAAAAGAGAGAGACACTCATGTTAGGATTCTCTCAATATTTAGTTTTTAAAAAGGACACAAGTTAAATTTTTTTTTTTTTTTTAAAAAGAAGAAGAAGAAGAAAGACTCACGTAAAAAATAAATAAACAAATAAAAATAAAAATAAACTTTAAGATTAAGGAAAAAAGAGACAGTGACTCTTATTAAAACTCTCACACTATTTACTTTAAAAAATTAAAATGATGACAAATACATGAAAAATGAAAAATATATCAAGTTTGATCACCTTGAAATTTTGTAACCATGAAAATATATAAAGATAATTTAATATAATGGTAGATTTGTCAAAATTCACATCGAATCAAAAAATATAAGTTTGGGTTCGAGTTACACTTGATGTAACTCTAAAAAATGTTACACCAACCAATAGCTTATTGTTGAAGTCATATTTTGAAAATCCAACCGTTGGATCACATTTTCTATATGTTCTTAACATGTATGCCAATTTTCATACCAATCGGACATACTTTACCATTCGATCTTTAAACTCATCTTTTATGCATTATTTTAAACTACAAAAACTTAAATTTAAACAATTGATTGATGACATGGCTATTAATCTTTGATCGCCTTCAAATTTTTTAAGCATGAAAAATATATGAAAATAATGTAATCTGACGGTAGATTTGTCAAAATTCACATCAAATTAAGAAATATAGGGTTGAGTTCAAGTTATAATTGATGTAACTCTAAAAAATATTACACCAACCAATAACTTATTATTGAATTCATATTTTGAAAATCCAATTGTTGGATTACATGTTCTATATATTCTTAAGGTGCATGCCAATTTTCATGTCAATCGGTTGTAATTTACCATTTGAACTTTAAACTCATCTTTTATGCGTTACTTCGAACTACAAAAACTTGAATTTTAACAATTGATTGATGACATGGCTATTAATCTTTGATCACTTTGAAATTTTGCAAGCATGAAAATATATGAAGATAATGTAATCTAATAGTAGATTTGTCAAAATTCACATTGAATAAAGAAATATAGGGTTAGATTCAAGTTACATTTAATGTAACTTTAAAAAATGTTACAACCAACCAATAACTTATTGAATTTATATTTTGAAAATCCAACCGTTGGATTACATGTTCTATATGTTCTTAACGTGCATTCTAATTTTCATGATAATTGGTTTTAATTTACCATTTGATCTTTTTGAACTCATCTTTTATGCGTGACTTTAAACTACAAAAATTTGAATTTAAACAATTAACTGATGACATGGCTATTAATCTTGAATCACCTTGAAATTTTGTAAACATGAAAAATATATGAAGATAACGTAATCTAACGGTAGATTTCTCAAAATTCACATTAAATTAAGAAATATAGGATTGGTTTCAAGTTACATTTGGTGTAACTCTAAAAAATATTACATTAACCAATAACTTATTATTGAATTCATATTTTGAAAATCTAACCGTTGATCACATGTTCTATAAGTTCTTAACATGCATGCCAATTTTCATGCCAATCGGATGTAATTTAACCACATCTTTATGCGTTATTTTAAACTACAAAAACTTGAATTTAAACAATTGATTGATGACATGGGTATTAATCTTTGATCGCCTTGAAATTTTTTAAGCATGAAAAATATATGAAGATAATGTAATTGATGGTAGATTTGTCAAACTTCACATCAAATTAAGAAATATAAGGTTGAGTTCAAGTTACAATTGATGTAACTCTAAAAAATGTTATACCAACCAATAAATTATTATTGAATTCATATTTTGAAGATCTAACCGTTGGATTACATGTTCTATATGTGCTTAACATGCATGCCAATTTTCATGCCAATTGGTTGTAATTTATCATTTGATCTTTAAACTCATCTTTTATGCGTTACTTTAAACTACAAAAACTTGAATTTAAATAATTGATTGATGACAAGACTATTAATCTTTGATCACTTTGAAATTTTGTAAGAATAAAAAATATATGAAGATAATGTAATCTAGCGGTAGATTTGTTAAAATTTGCATTGAATTAAGATATATAAGGTTGGGTTCGAGTTACACTTGATGTAACTCTAAAAAATATTACACCAACCAATAATTTATTGTTGAATTCATATTTTGAAAATCTAACCATTGGATTACATGTTCTATATGTGCTTAATATGCATGCCAATTTTCATGCTAATCGGTTGTAATTTACCATTTGATCTTTAAACTCATCTTTTATTCGTTATTTTAAACTGCAAAAACTTGAATTTAAACAATTGATTGATGACATGGCTATTAATCTTTGATCACTTTGAAATTTTGCATGCATGAAAAATATATGAAGATAATGTAATCTAATAGTAAATTTGTCAAAATTCATATTGAATTAAGAAATATACAGTTAGATTCAAGTTAAACCTAATGTAATTCTAAAAAATATTACACCAACCAATAACTTATAATTACCATGTACTATCATATCATCCGGTGAATATAATATTTGATAAATTGTTTTAATTTTTTGAGTTAGTTTTATTATCCAAAATTGAATCCCATGGAGTTTACACTCAATACCTAGGCTCCAGTTAGCTCAATTGGTAAAGTCTCTGATGGTTGTATAAGAGATCTGGGATTCAATCCCCGCCTACACTAAAAACTGATTGGTGTCTTAGTCTGATGATAAAGAGCTATTATCAGGAGCGGACGCCATAAGTTGAAAATCTCTCCAAAAAAAAAAAAAAAACCTGGTCCTTCATAGAGATAAGGCTTTAAATAACTTGGCTATTTATGAATAAGTCAGACTCAATTAAAAAAGAACCCATATATTTCTGTGATTGATTATGTAGAAAAAAATGAAGGTATTGAATGTAAACACGTAGCTTTAACTTCAACTTTGTTTATCCTCAAAAAAAAAAACTTCAACTTTGTTTATAAAAAATACTTTGACTTTAACCGTGATAATAGCTTGGTGAACGTAAATTTAGTTTTAAGGGGGCAGTAGAGAGAGAGAGAGAGAGAGAGAGAGATAACGAAACTCTTCTAGAGTGACTGAGAGAGCCCCTTTCATCCTGTGACTAGTTGCTTCTTCGTTTCTATTTTATGCAATTTGTTTTATTATTATTATTTTTTCCCTTTTATTTTTTATTTTTTATATAGATATGAATATATTGTTCCTCCTTTCATTGTTGGGTTCAGATCTTCCTTTCACATCCATTGCTGCTAATCTACTGATCGAGGACTAGTTCTTTTTCTTCCCAACGTTGATTGCATCTACCTCCTATCTGCAAAGCTATTTTAGTAAGTTCTCTTTGCCTCTTTGACATGTCTCTATGCTATTGACTTCTTTTTTTTTTTTTTTTTTTTTTGGTTGAATAAATAGTTTATTAACACAATCAAAGGAGGTAGCATGGAATATTGCATTTAATTATCAGGTTCAAACCACTGACAAGACAGGAAAATTAAAAAGTGAAATTAACACCACAAATTTTAAAAGTTTCAAAACAAGGACGATACAAAAGAACATTCATTTGAAGGAATCTTTTCCCAGTCACACAGCCCAATATTTAACTTGGTAGGTGAAAGAAAGTCAAGGAAGGAGTGAATAAGTACGTATTTATGGGTGGGTTTGGATAAATTCTTCCATATGAAGATTCGAATTCCTAAGAGTATCACAAGTTCATTATTTTGCCAACAATTATCAAGTTCCATAAGAGGTGGGGGTGTAACATGTTAGGCTCAACGACTATGGCATTGGCTAAGTCCTGATCGCAGTTGTCCGCATATCACAATTTTCAAGCTTGGAACCCTAATTAATTTAGAAATACAAAAAATAAAATAAATAAAGAATTTTTTTATATATTTAAATTGTATTTGCAATGACACAAAAAGACTGAAAAGTGTACGAAATTTAAGTGAAGTTTCACACTCGCTAGCATTTAGCCATTAGAGAGAGAGAGAGATGAAGGAAAAGACATGGATCGACCATTAGAAACTTCCGTTTTCACATGAATAATTCTACGGTAAACATTAGTTAAGTCAATACACATATATTGTATTAGCAAATTGGAGTTAAAAAATTTACTTCCTTCTAACTCCATAAAATTACTGTGTGCACCGGGTTTACAAATTAACAATAAATTGCTATACTATTACTTCTTTTCTTTATCCTACTCGATTTTGTTTGCAACTAAATAGAGTAAGTACACTGTGACATGTCTTTCATGCTTTTTTTTTTTTCTACAAAACCAAATACTTTCAAGCCAAAATTAAAAGATCATTTCAACTCTAATTTTGATGGAATTTTAGTATGTTGTTCCTGATGTAGAGAACTTCGTGTTGACTAGTGTTGTTTGTGTGCTCAAATTCCAAGGCGCACTTGGTGAGAACTTTCTTGTTGTCATTGTTGGTATTGTAGTGTGATGAATATTATTTGTTATAATCCAAGAATGACGTGTTTTCTGTTGCCTTGGTAGCTGATAGCATTTGTTCTAGAGAAGATTATTGTAAACCCATTACTTTATAATAAAAAAGTTTTACTGAATTAGGTCCTGTGGTTTTTCCTTTCTCATTGAAAGCTTTTCCAAGTGAAAATTTGATGTCTTGGTTGTGGATTATTGCTGAATTTTTTATTTATATTTGTTTATGTGCTTTGCTAATTATTCATTTAATATACCCACTGAATTTGAACAAAGAAGGAAAAAGGAAATATAATTTTGTTGTGTGTTGTATTGATTGGCTATTATTAATCATATGCGACAGAGGAAATATTTTCCAACCAAAATATTATAGAGGATTTTTTTTTTTTTTTTTTTTTTTAATGCCTTACTGTCATCAATGTCATCCCTCCACCCCTCCATGCCTCCATTTGAATTTAAGTCACCATTTTGTATGCATTTGAAAGACAAACTTATGAAAGGATTATTAAACCTTTTGGCTGCCATGACCTAGGCAACTGAACAAGGACTCTTCATGTTATCATAATGTGTTGGAATATTTATGAATGGGTAGTGTGATTGGTTAAGTAGTGAAATCTTACACTAGATACTAAGAAGAAAAATGAGTAGTTAATATATTATAGTTAAGCTCATACCCTTTGGGATTAAGCCTTTTGGGTTAAGTGATGTCTTTACATGTTATATTAACAGAGGTAATCTCAGGTGGACAAAGTATTAAGTTTTGAACTACAAGTAGATAAAGTGAAAACGGGTCTAACCATATGTGGGTTTATTGTAATTTGCCATAGTTTAATTAATTGTTAATCATTTCAATCCATATATTAAATAGGAAAAAAAAAAAACAAGTCTACTTTATTTAAGTTCTTTAAACAAGAAGTTTGAACTCCAAAATCCAAATCATTATTTTTTGGGTAAATTGCAAATGTCACCATATGTGGTATACCCTTAAAATATGGAACTTTTTTTTTTTTTGAAGAAAAATATGGAACAATTTTGTGGTTTTTTCTTTTTTTTCCTGGTTAACTTCTTTTTTGGTTAACTTGGTTTATTTACTTACAGACTTATCTCTTTTGCGACTTGTTTCATGACATGTAGTCATATAGTGATATACAGACATTTTTAGAACTTTATCCAAGTCATGTTTTTTCTTATAATTGAAAGTAGAAAACCTTGAATCTAAACTTGCTTTTGATTGAATATATCAACCTGGTTCAATCTAAACTATGTTGTCGCTTTTTTTTTTTTTTTTTTCCCTTGGCTGAATAAATATTTTAATTAATCATTAATAATTTCAAATCCATATATTAAACATTAAAAAAAAATCAAGTCAACTTTATTCAAGTAATTTAAATTGGAAGTTGAACTCCAAATCTTTATTCAAGGATTATATATTGAAAAAATCCAAACCATAAGGTAGAAATTTTTAAATTTAAGAAATCATTTGAACTCCAATTTTTTTAAATTTAAGTTGAACTCCAATTTTTTTTAAAAAAAACTGGAACAAAATAAAAAAATTATTTGCGATGTTGTTTAACATTTACGCCTCGACATAAAATATTTTCTGGCAAATATATAAAAATGATAACAAATTTAAATTGTGAGTCAATAAGAAATAAAAAAGGCAAAAAGCCACTTTTAGTCCCTACATTTTCAGGCGATTCTCATTTTAGTCCATACATTTTATTTTTACTACTTTTAGTCCCTATACTGAAAAGCGCTTCCTGTTTTGGTCCTTGCCGTTACATCAGAGACGAAAAAAGCTGACGTGGCACACGACAAGAATAAATAATACTTATTTAATATCCACGTGGCCTAAAATAATAATAAAAAATGTTTTTTAATGCCACGTTAGTATTTAAATTAAAAAAAGTTAATCTATTAATTTTAACTAAATAAAAAAAATTATAAACATAATTATAAACTAAAAATTATATGAATTGAGATCTAAGTGTGTCTTGAACAATAATAGCAAGAACACAATCTCAGATCCAAGAACACAAATCCAGAAATTTAAAAAAAAAAAAAAAAAAAAGTTGCCTTGGAAAATTCTTCCACCAAGACCAAAAGTCAGTTAATGCAAAAACTTTACCAATTTCAAAAGCAAACTTAGACTGGAGGTGCTCAGAGGACAAGCTAGATGAGGAGATCTCAACACTTGATCACCTTGACCTCGAAGCTGGAGGTGCTCAAAGAAAGGAGGCTCTAGTAGATGAAGAAGATGGTTGAGAAGCAAAGTTGTTGGATCTCCCTCAGCCACGGCGAGTACATTGAGATCTTCTCAGAGAAGGATTTCTTCTCCACCACGCGATCCAAGGTGCGTCGAGTAGGATCGGAGGCGCGGAGGAACTCGCGATTGATGTCGAGAGTGCGTGTCTCGATAGCGTACTTAAGGTTGCAGCGAGACTGAGGAGTGTTTTCGATGTAGAACGACGATAGTGTGTTGAGGGAAGATAAGAGATCTAGCGAGTCCATTCAGCATTCTAATACCTTCTTCAGTTTTCTTGATAGTCCCGGCACTAGTCCTATCGTGCTGCTCCCCATTTTCCGATCGATCTCGAGAGAGGTTAAGGGAGTGTGTACCAAGTGTTTGCAAAAACGTCATAATGAATTTAGTATGGGCTCCCCATTTTCTCAAATCTGCTTGTTGGATAATGGAAATGGGAACGAGAATGGTTACAATGTTGATTTTTCCGGATCTAATTTGTATTTTGTTGCAATCTGCTTAGATCTGTAATTTTTTTTTTTAAATTTCTGGATTTGTGTTCTTGGATCTGAGATTGTGTTCTTGTTGTTATTGTTCAAGACACACTTAGATCTCAATTCATATAATTTTCAGTTTATAATTCTATTTTTAATTTTTTTATTTAGTTAAAATTAATAAATTAATTTTTTTAATTTAAATGTTGATGTGGCATTAAAAAACATTAATTATTATTATTTTAGGCCATGTGGATATTAAATAAGTATTATTTATTCTTGCCGTTTGTCACGTTAGTTTTTTTCGTCTCTGATGTAATGGCAGGGACCAAAACAGGAAGCGTTTTGCAGTATAGGGACTAAAAGCGGTAAATAAATAAAATGTAGGAACTAAAATGAGAATCGCCTGAAAATGTAGGGACTAAAAGTAGTTTTTCGCCAATAAAAAATAGAAGCACACAAGGACTTGTTCAGGACTGGACCCACCTATCTTGAATTATTTACGGACACGTTGAATCCACAACCCATCTTCTTTTGGCAAGTGATGAGTCCTACTTCTTATAATTGTGCCTTTTCTTTCTTTCGGCCAGAGGCGGTTGGTTGAAATTTTACCCGAAGATTTGACCGTTGGAAAGAAATATATTAAGAAAGAGATGATTTAAAATATATATATATATATATATATAGATAGCCGGTAGAGAAAGGATTCTGAAAATATGACCATTTAAAACAAATAATGATTCCTATAAAAAAAAATTTTGATTAAAATATAAGAGCAATGTAAATTGCTAGACCACTCCTCTTCTCTCTCTCTCTCTCTCTCTCTCTCTCTCTCTCTCTCTCTCTCTCTCTCTCTCTCTCTCTCTCTGAAATATTCGGTTCTTTTCTGATTTCTTATAATATTATATAAATATTATAAGAAATCAGAATAAATCATTAAAAAGAAAAAAAAAATCCAAAAGGAACGATTCCCATTCGTTAATGTTTTGAATGTATCAATATTAAATTTAAGTAGAATAAAGAGTCTTTTGTCTACTTCATTTTAAAAATGATATTTTTTGGTTTGAAAAATAAAGAATAAATAGAAGATATAAAGTTTCAACTGTCTTTTTAGTATCTTTAATTATTTTATAGATGGGAATTCATATTTTACCCATCAACAGAATAATAAGATAAAAAGTTTTGTCTTTTTCTATTTTTATTATACTATTTATTCTATAAGATTTTTATCTAAGAGCAGATATAAATAAGATCTTTAATCACAATTAATGAGTCGTTGAAACTAATTTATTAAGTTTAAAATTTATTTTGTAATTTTCTGAACGCTCAACCGCTTTTATAAATCATTATCAATATATAATATATCTAAATATTAAATATATTTATAAATATATTTAATAGGGTGGGATTTCGATAGAAATTGAAACCCTTTTATTCTATGATACACCCAATACTGAACCTCATCTAATTAGGTTGCTAAATACTAACACAAACCCTTTATACAGTGAAAACTCGAAGTAGTAATACAGGGATATGCAAATTATTAGTGTCTATACTCATGAAATTGTGATCGATAATAACCCTTATTTTTTATTCTATTCTATTTTTCAACATTTTATTTCTTACTTATAGTGTCAATTTTATTTAACTTAACATTACATTAACACCGGAGTTCCTCTCGTTTATACTCTCCTAAAATGGAGCTTTTGTAACTAGATAGTTTTAAAATAGTTTTTAAGAATTAACTTTTTGTCTCATTTATCTTATTTTAATTTCTTTTATGAATCTAAAATAAAAAAATTTATTACTGAACGAAAAAAACAATAGGATTCCTTTTGAAAATATGTTCCAATCACTATTTTTAAAACTAGTTTTTATTCATCAATTTCAATGTTTCCTATAAAACTAAAAAGTATTGCATGATTAAGTACTTTAACCTCGACGATTGAATCAAAATGGGTTATTATGATTTCGAACAAGCCGCTATGGTGAAATCGGTAGACACGCTGCTCTTAGGAAGCAGTGCTAGAGCATCTCGGTTCAAGTCCGAGTGGCGGCATGGCATCTTATAAAAGAGTAAGTCCTAGAATAAAAGAATAAAAAAAATTCAATTCCCGATTCCTATAATTGTGAGACCCCCTTTTTATAATTTTTATGATATCTTCAATTTTAGAGCATATATTAATTCATATATCCTTTTCGGTCGTTTCAATTGTAATTACAATTCGTTTACTAATCTTATTAGTTAATGAAATCCCAGGACTATATGATTCGTCCAAAAAAGGCATAATAACTACTTTTGTCTGTATAACAGGATTATTAGTTACTCGTTGGATTTATTCGAGGCATTTACCATTAAGTGATTTATACGAATCATTCATTTTTCTTTCATGGAGTTTGTCCATTATTCATATGGTTCCATATTTAAAAAAACACAAAAACCATTTAAGTGCAATAACCGCGCCAATTGTTATTTTGATCCAAGGCTTTGCTACTTCTGGTTTTTTAACCGAAATGCATCAATCCAGAATATTAGTACCCGCTCTTCAATCTCATTGGTTAATGATGCACGTAAGTATGATGGTATTGGGCTATGCAGCTCTTTTATGCGGATCATTATTATCAGTAGCACTTATTGTCATTACATTTCGAAAAATAATAAGAACTTTTGATAAAAGCAATAATGAATCATTTTCCTTTGGTGAGATCCAATACATTAACGAAAGAAACAATGTTTTATGGAACGCCCCTTTTAATTCTTCTAAGAATTATTATAGGTCTCAATTGATTCAACAATTGGATCATTGGAGTTATCGTATTATTAGTCTAGGTTTTATCTTTTTAACCATGGGTATTCTTTCGGGAGCGGTATGGGCAAACGAGGCATGGGGTTCATATTGGAATTGGGATCCGAAGGAAACTTGGGCATTTATTACTTGGACTATATTCGCGATTTATTTACATATTCGAACAAATCCAAATCTGGAAGGTGTAAATTCTGCAATTGTAGCCTCCCTGGGATTTCTTATAATTTGGATATGCTATTTGGGAGTCAATCTATTAGGAATAGGGCTACATAGTTATGGTACATTTACACTAACATCTAATTGAAGACAGGATCTGATAAATACAAACAAACATGGGACAGCATATATATTATATAAGAAAACGTCGTGTAAGCCATCGAGAACCTTTTGAATCAAAGTAGTGATTCAAAAGGTTCTTACAAAACAAAGGACAACCATATATGGTTAAAATAAAAGTCTAATGCATTTTTTTATCTTTAACTTAATTTAAGTTAAATTTAAGAGAAGAAAAAATACTTCTTTTTCGTTTTCTAATTGTACAATTTTTTTTTTTAAACATATTATTCTAGTTATAGTATAGTCTTGCTCTTTGATTTTGAATTTTATTCAGGAAAATTTTTTATTTATAAAAAAAAATTAGATATAAGAGTTTCGACCTTGTCAACTGATAGTGAGAAAACGAAATCTGGATAAAGACCAATACCTATTACAGGTAAAAAGATAGAGATAGAAATAAATAACTCTCGCGGTCCAGAATCAAAAAAATAAGAGTTTGGGGCATTAAAAAACTTGTATCCATAGAACATTTGGCGTAACATAGATAATGAATAAATAGGTGTTAATATCGTTCCTATTGCCATTACAAATGTAATTAGTATTTTTTGTATTAAAAAAAAAATTTGACTGGTAATTATTCCAAAAAATACTATTAATTCTGCAACAAACCCACTCATCCCCGGTAATGCAAGGGAAGCCATCGATAAGATACTGAAAGTCGTGAATATTTTTGGAACCGGGACCGCCATTCCGCCCATTTTGTCGAGATAAACAAGATGTATTCTATCATAACTCGTTCCCGCCAAGAAAAAAAGTGCAGCGCCAATAAAGCCATGAGAGATTATTTGTAAAAAGGCTCCATTGAGGCCCATATCGCTTAGAGAGCCAATTCCTATAATTATGAAACCCATATGAGATACGGAGGAATAGGCTATTCTTTTTTTTAAATTACGTTGACCGGGAGATGCTGAAGCTGCATAGATTATTTGAATTGTGCCTACTATCATCAACCAGGGAGCAAATATAGAATGAGCGCGGGGCAAGAATTCCATATTGATCCGAACCAACCCATACGCTCCCATTTTTAATAAGATTCCGGCTAGAAGCATACAAGTACTGTAATGTGCCTCTCCATGGGTGTCTGGTAACCATGTATGGAAAGGTATAATCGGCGATTTAACAGCAAAAGCAATAAGAAATCCAATATAGAATATTATTTCCAGTGCTACTGGATAGGATTGATTAGCTGATGTTTCAAAATTTAATGTTGGTTCATTGGAAGCATATAAACCGATACCCAGAACTCCCAGTAATAAAAAAACGGAGCTTCCCGCAGTGTACAAAATAAACTTTGTAGATGAATACAAGCGTTTCTTCCCCCCCCACACGGATATAAGTAGATAAACGGGAATTAATTCTAATTCCCACATGATGAAAAAAAGTAAAAGGTCTCGAGAAGAAAATAATCCTATTTGGCCGCTATACATTGCTAACATCAGGAAATGGAATAATCGGGAATCTCGAGTAATCGGCCAAGCCGCTAAAGTAGCTAAAGTGGTTATAAACCCTGTCAGTAAAATGGGTCCTATGGAAAGTCCATCTATTCCCAATCTCCAGTAAAAATCAAAAAAATCGATCCATTTATAATCCTCCGTGAGTTGCATTAATGGATCATCCAATTGGAAATAATAATAGAATGCATAAGTTGTTAGAAGGAGTTCTATGATGCATATAAATAGAGTATAGAGCCTAATTACCTTATTCCCTTTATGAGGGAGAAAGAAAATTAAGGAACCCCCGATTATTGGTAAAACGGTAACTATTGTTAACCAAGGAAAATAATTCGTAGTAAAAACAAGATACACTTGGACCAGAAGAATCCGTGCTCGAAAACAAAAATATATATATATATATATATATATATTTTTGTTTTCGAGCACGGATTCTTTTGTCGGTAAAAAAAAACGAAATGTATTCAGGTGGGGCTTTTGGACCGTATCAATAAGCGAGGCCCATGCTTCGAGTTGTTTCATGCCATAAATAAACTCGAACACTCAAGAAATCCGTTGGACAGGCGGATTCGCATCTCTTACAACCAACACAGTCCTCTGTTCTTGGAGCAGAAGCAATTTGCTTAGCTTTACATCCGTCCCAAGGTATCATTTCTAATACATCTGTGGGACAAGCTCTGACACATTGAGTACACCCTATACACGTATCATAAATCTTTACTGAATGTGACATTGGATATATAATTTTTTGAACATCATAAATTTTCGATCTAGTAGAAATGAATTATACATTAACATTAGACACCAGACGAATCAATGATTTACCAGAATTTTCTAATCAATCTGCTTCTGGATCGATTCATGCTAGAGGGCCAAGATGCTTTGATTTCTTACATTTTTTGTAAACACGATCAATATATTATGTATCATCCACGATAATAAATATAATTCGCCTTGATAAATAAATACTATAATTTCAATAGTATAATTTCTATGATTAATACTACTTATTCAACAAATTCGATTGATTGATACGAGTTGATTTTCTGTTACGATAAATTGAGGAAACAATAGCTGGTCCAATAGCTGCTTCAGCGGCTGCAATAGCTATAACAAAAATTGAAAAAATATTTCCTTTTAATTGGCGACTATCAAAAAAATCAGAAAATGTTACAAAATTTATATTAACTGCATTTAGTATAAGTTCAAGACACATAAGGGCTCTAACCATATTTCGACTTGTGATCAAGCCATAGATACCGATAGAAAATAAATAGGCACTCACAACAAGTACATGTTCGAGCATCATTGAACAACTCCTTATCAATTTCGATTCATTTCAAGATAAAAACAATTTAATGGGTTCAATTAATTATAATATCAAAAAGTATGGAACAAGGGAATATTTTAGTATTGGTAATAGATCGAATAAAAGAATTTCATTTTTAGACAAAAAATCTTCAAATAAAATGGAAGTGGGGGGGAAATTGATGTGATAACATAGAACAAAGTTTAATTTGGACTTTTATTATTATATTAATACTTTTTTTATTATATTAATATTAATAGTTCGAAAGATTTATTATTGACGAGCCACAGCAATTGCGCCTATTAAAGCAGCTAAAAGAATTATCGAAATGAGTTCAAATGGAAGGAAAAAATCTGTTGATAAATGAATTCCAATTTGTTGACTGTTACTTATCAAATCCTGCTCTATAATCTGGTTTGATCTGGTAGTCCAAATAATCCCGTACCATGACGTATCTGAAATAGTAGCCATTAATAGACAAAAAAGGATTGTACAAATCAGCAAAGTAACCCCATCCCCAACAGTCCAAAGATTCAAATCTTTGTAATATTCTGAACCATTCATAAACATCACAGCAAATATGATTAAAACATTTATAGCTCCCACGTAAATAAGTAGCTGTGCGGCAGCTACCAAATGGGAATTTGATAGAATATAGAATAAGGATATACAAATAAGAACCAGTCCCAACGAAAAGGCAGAATAAATTGTGTTGGTAAGTAATACGACTCCTATACCTCCTAATATAAGACCTGGCCCCAAAAAGACTAAAAGAAAATCATGTATCGGTCCAGGCAAACCCATTATATGTAAAGAGATAAATAAATCGAAATTTTTTTCATGACCTTATTGACCCCACCAGGAACATTTTTTTATGAAAAGTTTTTAATTGAATTAAATCCTAAAGAATGTGAATTGATATAGGTACAGCTATTGGACTAATATAATTATAATATCATTTTTTATCTTAAAGGGTAGTTTTAGACTAGATATTTCTATTTTGAAATAATTCGAGATAGAGTCATAGATTTTCAATCCAAATTGAAGCATGAACCAACCCCTCAATAGTTTTTTTTTTAATTAGTGACTAAACAAAATAAACGAAAGAAACCGCATTCCTTTCGAGCAAAAGAAAAAGGACCCTTCCTAATTTGAATTTGAAATTACCATTTCTTTATCTTTAATATCTTTAATCAAAGGATTTACTTCTTTTTTTTTTTTTTAATTTTAGGTGAATTTAAAATTGTTCGAATTGTATAATCGTCAATTACTGACATCGGTAAACGACCCAAGGCAATTTGATTATAATTCAATTCGTGACGATCATAAGTAGAAAGCTCATATTCTTCAGTCATGGATAAACAATTTGTTGGACAATACTCAACGCAGTTACCACAAAATATACAGATTCCGAAATCAATACTGTAATTAAGCAAACGTTTCTTTCGAATATTAGTTTCCAGTTCCCAATCAACAACAGGTAGATCCATAGGGCATACACGAACACATACTTCACAAGCAATGCATTTATCAAACTCGAAGTGTATTCGACCGCGGAAACGTTCTGATGTGATTAATTTTTCATAAGGATATTGAATAGTTACAGGTAAACGATTTGCATGGGATAGGGTAATCATGAAACTTTGACCAATATATCTTGCAACTCGTACTGTTTGTTGACCATAATCCATAACCCTGGTTACCATAGGGAACATATCGTAAATATCTATGAAAATCTTTATGTTTGTTTCTTTCTCTTGTTTCAGGCAAGCCATAAATATAGAATAAAGTATTCCCTTACAGCGAACTGAGTTGGAAAGAGGTTGTTAATAACAGATTGCCAAGAGAAATAGGTAAAAGAAATTTCCATCCCAGATTTAATAGTTGGTCCATTCTTAGCCTAGGTAAAGTCCATCTTGTTGTGATAGGAATGAACAAGAACAAATAAGTTTTGGCTAATGTAATAAAGATACCAATTGTCGTTCCAAAGACCTCACGTGCTTTATTTATTTCAAAAAGCCCGGCAACGAATATGTATGGAATAGAGATATTCCAACCGCCCAAGTACAAAACTGTTACAAATAATGAAGAAATTAATAGGTTTAGATAGGAAGCAACATAAAATAAACCAAATTTTATACCCGAATATTCGGTTTGATAACCCGCTACTAATTCTTCTTCCGCTTCCGGTAAATCAAAAGGTAATCTCTCACATTCTGCTAGGGGTAGCAATTTCGGGTTAATAGGTGTGAACCGAATAGAACTGAAATCGTGTGCAAAAAGTGTGTGTGCACAGTTATGTGCAACAATAGGTGTGAAATAAACATTGCCCTACTTTTTAACCCTTTGCAAATATTTCCATTCTCTTTGTAGGGTAAGGAAGAATAGGGCTGAAATTATCCTTAATGACATTATGGACAGACTAATAGCCAATGTGTGCACTTGCCATTGAGCATATCAATTTTGAGTTGAGTTTCAAGGTGGATCTTCTTGAAACATTATTCAAGATTAAATTCGTGTTAGGTGATGCTCAAAAGAGGCAATCGAGTGATGAGTCTATGGGGATATGGTTAACTGAGCTTAGAAATGTAGCTTATGATGCCGATAATGTGCTAGACAAGTTGTGCTATGAGAGTTTTTGGCAAAAGGTATGGATTCAAAATCAAATGATGGATCAGGTATGTAACTTTTCATTATGCAATTTTTATAAAGTTAAGACCATCAAACAATTGTTGGATAAAATTGTGAATGATGTAGCTAACTCTGGTCTTAGAATGGAGTTGGTGAATTCAATCCCCAAAATTAGCTTGGACATGAATATAGACTCCCTCCTTGATGATTTAGAAGTTGTAGGAAGAAAACACGATATCAAAAAAATAGTAAACTTACTTATCAATTCAAAAAATCAACAAGTTATCTCGGTTCTCCCTATAGTGGGTATGGCAGGTCTTGGAAAGACAACTTTAGCAAAATTTGTGTATAACCATGAACTGATAAAAAAATATTTTGATGTACTAGCATGGGTAAATGTCGGCAAAACTTTGATGTTGAAGAGATATTAAGTAAGATTATTAAATCTCTTAGAGAAGACTTGAGTTATCATTTAGCATATGATGAAGTACGTCGAATATGTGCAGAAATTTTGGGGGAGAAAAAATATCTTCTCATACTTGATGATGTGTATAATGAAGATCCTAAGAAATGGGATACTTTAAAAGGTCACTTATTAGAGTTTAATTCTAATACAGGAAATAATATTGTTGTTACAACCCGTAGTGATAATGTGGGGCAAATCATGAAGATACAATGTATTGAATATTTGGAGAATGGGGATTGTCTTCTACCTTCTACTTCCTCCATTCAGCCTTCCCTCCTGAAGTTAAAGCTAATAGGGCGTGAAAATTCTATGGATAGAGGGATCTTATGAGATGGTAGCTTTGCCAGAGTGGTTGGGCAATCTTTCCTCTCTTCAACGGCTGTATATTGTGAGTTGCTGGTATCTGGTGCATCTGCTCACCGAGGAAACCATGCGACGCCTCACCCAATTGAAAACGCTGATCATTTATCGTTGCCCCAGATTTGAAGACAATGAACGGATCAAGATTAGCCACGTTCCATGGGTTGAAATCAATGCTTCTCAGTTCTCAGTAAGTCTACTCATACTACCCTACTATTTCCTCTTCTTTTATTCTCTTATATTCGTAATGGGTGAGAGTATTCCAGTATAAATACTTAATTGGACCCGATTAAGAAAATATATATAAATACTACAATTTCGGTTAATGGTTCTTCAAATAAATAGTACAAATTAATCTCACTAACCCTTCTGCTTACACTTAATAAATCCAATTCTTTTTTTTTTTTTTTCAATTTATGAAATTATTTGCAATCATTTGAGAAAGGCTTTTAAAACAAGAGTTTAATTAGAAATTTTGTGATGGCTACTATTCAAATTGGCTTGCCGCTATTCAAACTTTTGTTGCTGCAAATTACCAAAATAATCAGGAGCATAGTCTATTTAACAATTTTTCGATTGTTACCTATTGTCTTGCTAATATCGAATTTCTGTTTGCTAGCCTATTTTCTTTCTACAAAATTTTCAATACTGAATTTTTCTGGACATTGGGAAATTTGGAATATTGAATCAATCACTGTTAGAGCTGTCCACATACTCATTATTTCGATTAGCATTTTGATACTGTAAGAGTTCATGGATCAATTCTTTTACTTACAGCTATCTAAAACTTGACAGTAGATTTTATTGATTTGCACTGGGTCATAATTGCTCTGTTTATGAGGGTGGATTTATTGTGGAAAATGGAGCTTAGTTGCATAAGAATGAGAAATTGGGTGGGTGAAGGTCTTGCTGATTTTTCATTTCATGTTTGGGTTGATGGTTCTAATATATCTCAATATGATTTTCACCTTTTGAAGGTACCCACGTAGCTTAGATTTTGAAGACTAACTCAGAAAGATGGCAAGAAGTTTGCATCTGAGAAAATAATTAACTTGATGACAACAGATGCCCAGGCACTTCAGGTTTTCTCTCTTACCATTTGCATTATGTGTATAGAATTTACTTCATAATTGATCATTTACAAAACCTAATGAGTAAGTCTATTCATACTACCCTATAAATGCTGCAATTTGCTTTATTGGCTTTTGAAATTAATAGTAGAAATTAATCTCACCGACCACTGTGGCAACTTTTGAAAAATTCTACTCTTCTTCTTCAATCTTTGAAATTATCTGCAATCATGTGCAAAAAGTCACTAAAAGCATAATTTAATTAAAAAGTCACTAAAAGCAATCCCTCTCACTCTCACATTTACTGGGTCTCAGCTTCAACAATTCGAACACAAGGATTCTACTGGTACCAACCAAAAACAATTTTTTTTTTCTTTTTTTAGGTTTTTAAGATGGTTTTGTCAAATGCGTGTGCCAATTTTGTTTAAAAGATGTGGTTTTTTCTGTTGGGTTTTGGTTCTTTTTTGTATTAACTTTGTTATGTCCTATGTTTTTCTATTGTAATGATGACTTGGTTCAGTAATAAGTTTATGTTGGTATCAATGCTATTAATATGTCTCATAATATGGCAGAAATGTGAAAATTGCACACATTCGGATTGTACTATGGATGGAATGTGATTTGTGTGGTTGTTCAGTACTCATTTTGTTGTATGTTAACTCAGATCAGATGGTTGGGAAAAGAGTTGGGAGCAAGGTGTGACCCAATGGGATTTAGGACAACCGACACCAATTCTTTTACATCTTCATTAGACAGGAGCTCTTCCCAAGGGTAGGGCTTTAGTCTCTGGTTGTGGCAGTGTAAGTTTCATGGTTCATTCTTACTCACAAGATATTACTTTCTGACATATTAATTCAATTTCTTATATATTTATGCAAGTTTTGAGTCCTCTGCATGTCAATATTTTGTATCTGTTTCCTTTTTCTTGGTTTTCTATGTGTAGGATAGAATGGTAGAGAAGAAGATTAGTCTCTTTAGGATCCATCATCATGACTAGTTGGATAAATGATCCTGTAGAAAATCTACACGGGATCTATGTTTGATGAAATTATAATTTGAAGAGAAAAATAATGACACTTGAAAAAAATTTCTTTTTTTAAGATTAATTCAATGGTCATTAATTATAACTAGAATTAATCACATCTGAAAATACAGATGATATTTGACATGGTATCTATCTCATCCCAATGAGGGGGACCCAAAAAAATAAAGATAAAAAGATTAAACAATAATGATTAAATCTCTCTGCAATCGAGTATGAAGTTGAAGCAAAATTCAGTTGTTAAATGAATTCCTGATGCAATTATTTTGACTGTATCAGAAATCAATCACTTGGTATCTTTCCTCCTTCCTCCTTTCTCACACAAGGTGTAGTGTATATCTTTCCTCCCATTTTACCTAGTCTGAATATTACGTTATTTATGTGCTGTTCCTATAACTTTATCTGTTCTCTAGCATTTAATTTTGCTATTGTGGCCAACAACAAATTGCTCAAATATGGCAGGGTTATGATGTAGCGGCAATTGCATGCCCTGAACACTACATTGTTGGATTGGATATATCAGACATTGCCATTAAGAAAGCAATGGAGGTAAGAGCAGTTGGTCAGAAAATTTTGATTTTAATAAGGCTTGCGATCTCTTAGAAAGAAAGTACACCTGAAAGTTTTTACTTATGATGATGATATTATTGAATCATTAAAACAATCATGCATGTGGCTATGATGATGATATAGTTGAATCGTTAAAACTGAATCGCCCAAGTTTATTTGGCCATTATTGTCTAATTTATCAACTTGTTGGAATGCCTCCCTGAACTAGTTGTTATTCAGCATTTCTGAATTGGATGAGGAGCAATAGCTGGGTTACCCCAGCTTTTCTCATTTTTGTTAAGGACAGGGATTAGATGCATTGCACTTGTGATCTCTGTTAAATTGGATTAGGAACTATAACAGGGTTGTTCTAATTTCTGAAAACATGCCATTATTCATTTTTAGATTAAAATTGACGGTTGGGAAATTTATGTTATAGAAGACTTTAGAGCACTGTAAAGTCCAATTCCTATGGGGATCATTTGCAAGCATCTTGCGTTGGGTCACCTAGACTGATAGAGAGTTGAACCTGATAGATTCAGTTACTAGTTCATAAGAAGCTGGTATTTTTGTGACTATAACTTGTGATAAGTAATGGAATCTAATTTGGTTAACTGTATAAAGAGGTGACCTAGTACAAGTTTTCATCTCTTTCCTTCTCATTTTAATAGTCTGTTCTAATGCTAATGCAGTTGTCTTCCTCATTACCGAATGCAAGTTGTTTTAACTTCTTAAAGGCAGACTTTTTCACTTGGATTCCAATTGAATTGTTTGATCTCATTCTCGATTATAGGTGAGTTGGCATGAATAGTGGTTTAGTTGTCCATGAGAAGAATCTCTTTATGATCACATTTTAATGGAAAATTTACAGGTTCTTTTGTGCCATTGAACCAGACATGAGGTTGGCTTGGGCATAGTGAATTCGTGATATATTGAAACCTGGTGGAGAGTTCATAACACTAATGTTTCCAGTAATGATCTTAATTCCTCATTAATTTTTCCAAAAGTTAAAGCTAATATGGTGTGAATGGCGTACAAAGCCCATACTCCACTCTCTCCTTGTCCTGTACCAAATTGAATACTTTATTGCCCTTAAAATTCTGTGGATACAGGGATTTCGTGAAATAGTAGATTTGCTAGAGTGGTTGGGCAACCTTTCCTCTCTTCAAGAGCTGTACATTGTGGGTTGCAAGCATTGTTATTGATTCCGTTCCATTCCGGCCAGAACGGACGGAATTTTTCGTTCCGGTATGCAAATCGGTACTGGAATTACCTCCGTTCCACCTCGGCTCAAATTTCGGTCAGTTTCGGGCCGTTCTGGCCATTCCGGCAAATTTCGGCCGAAATGTGAATTTCGGCCGGTACATGATTTTGCCTATTATAAAAAAAAAAGGGAAAAAAAAAGAAAAAAAAGTAAGTCCAGAGACTTATAACGACGTCATTTTGGGCAGAACTAAAAAACCTAATCTTGTATTCCTCTTCACTCTTCAGGTCTTCTATTCTTATTCTTTCACTCTCAATCTCTCTCTCACTCACTGCTGTCGTGCTCACTGTGGAGTCTCTGTGCTGTGCAGTGTGCTCTCTGCTCCTAAGCTTCAATCTCTCACTCTCTTGTGCTGTGCTCTCTGCTTCTAGCTTCTATCTCTGACTCTCTCACTCTTACTCTACTTCGGCCAAAACAGGTATTCTTTCTCTACTCTCACTCTCTCGGATTTTTTAAGATTTTTTTTTTTCTTATGATTTGTTAAGAATCTTAAGATTAAGTGTTAGGAACTGAAGATATGTGTGATTAAGTGTTAACTGTTAAGAAGTAAGAACTTAAGCTTTAGTCTTTTGTTGGTTCATTTCTCTCAGATTGTCATAATTTTTTTTTTCTTTGAACGGTAAACTATGACAATCCGAAACATTTCTGGGTTTTTTTCTTATGATTTCTAAGTTTTGTGGTTAAGATTAAGACGTAAGAGTTAAGAATTTAAGATATGTGATTTGTTTGTTCATCCACTTCATGCAAATTAAATTAAATTTTAGCTACTGCATTTGATTGAATTTCATTTCATTTTCATTGAACAGTGAACTCTGGTTGATTATCGTTTTCATCATAGTTTAGCTGGTACTTTTTCTGCTTCTGTGGCCTTTGCCCCTGCAAGATCAGAGGATCCCGCATGGGCTCATGCCCGTGCAGTGCCTAATGCGAAAAATAATACTATCTGTTTGCATTGTAATAAGTTGATTAAAGAGGGTGGTGTTACTAGACTTAACTATCATCTTGCTGGGATTAGGGGTCAAGTTGAACCATGTAAAGTTGTTTCATCTGATATTAGGTTTCAAATGAAACAAATGATTGAAGACTTGAAAAAATCTAAACAAACTAAAAAGAGGATTCAATCAGAAATTGGGAACCTATATGGTGATCCATTTGATGTTGATGATGAGGAGGAGGAGGAGGAGGAGGATGAGGTTAGGGTTGTTGAAAAGACTCAAAAGACTCCGCCTCAAACATTAGGTAAAAGAAAATCTAGGGGAAAGGATGTTGGCACTGATATAGGTTAAATAAGAGCAAAGAAGAAAATTAAGAGTTATTTTGCTCCTAGAACAACCCCTGGTGCTCAACCCTCTATAAGAAGTGCTTTGGCTACAAAAGCAATGATTGATAATGCAAAAATGAATATGGCAAGATGGTGGTATCATTCTAATGTACCCTTTTATGCATCTCAGTCACCCTATTATCAACCTATGATAGATTCCATTGTTGCTATTGGGCTGGGATTTAAGGGGCCTTCTTTTTATGAGTTGAGGGGACCCCTTTTGAAAAATGCTGTGCATGAAGTTAATGATTTTTTGTTAGATATAAAAAATGATTGGAAAGTATATGACTGTTTAGTAATGTCTGATGGGTGGACAAATCAAAAACAACAACCAATAATGAATTTTTTGGTGTATTGTCTAAGGGGTGCCATGTTCTTGAAATCTATTGACACTTCAGGCCTCACAAAAGATGCTGAAACGTTGTTTAACATATTTGATTCTGTTGTTCAAGAAATTGGTGTGGAATATATTGTGCAATTGATTACAGATAATGCTTCTGCCTATAAAAAAGCTGGAAAAAAATTACAGTAGAAGTATGGTACTTTATTTTGGTCTCCTTGTGCAGCTCATTGCATAGACTTGATGTTGGAGAATATTGCTAATCTTAGGTGGTTCCCTCTTGTTGATGAAGCAATTAAGAAGGCAAAAAAGATAACAAAGTTCATTTACAACCATGGAGTTGTTTTAGACTTGATGAGGCAAGATTTTACAAATGGAAGGGAGTTATGTCGTCCTACAATTACAAGGTTTGCCACTAACTTCTTAAGTCTACAGAGCATGCTAAGGTTCAAAAAAGAGCTTAGACAAATGTTCACTTGTGATAAATGGCTTTCATGCCCCCATGCTTAGACTGCCGTTGGGAAGGAGATAAGTAAAATTGTTTTGGAAGATTATTCACTTTGGTCTCAATGCAAGAACATAGTGAAAGTTAGTGAGCCTTTACTTAGAGTGCTTCGTCTTGTTGATGGGGATGAGAAACCTGCTATGGGGTACTTGTATGAAGCAATGGACAAAGCAAAAGAGGAAATAAAAAAAAGGTTGAAGAAAAAAGTTTCTTTGTATGGAAATTATATTAGAGTTATTGATGCTAGATGGGACAAACAACTTCATAGTCCTTTGCATGCAGTAGGTTGCTTTCTTAACCCTGCAATTTACTTTAGGCCTTCATTTAAAAGGCAAAATGAAGTTCAAAGAGGGTTGCTAAGCACTCTAATGAGGTTGATTCCCGATCCTGACATTCAAGACAAAATAAGTTCGCAACTTGATGAGTACAAAAGTCAATTGGTGACTTTGGCCCATCACTAGCAATCCGCCAACGAGAGAGACTAAATCCAGGTAAACATTAATAATTTAATAGTATTTCCTTTCAATATGTCTATTTATCCTTTATAGTTGTTATTGTAAGATTACATGGGCAATGCTTATTTTACATTCTTATTTGTTATTGTAGTTTCATGGTGGGAGCAATTTGGACTTGGAGCTCTAGATTTACAATCATTTGCCAATCGTGTGCTAAGTCAATGTTGTAGTGCAACTGGTTGTGAAAGAAATTGGAGCACATTTGAATATGTTCACTCAAAGAAGAGAAATAGATTAGAACATAAACGAGTAAATGATTTGGTCTTTGTCCATTATAATTTGAGGCTTCGAGAAAGGTAAATTTGTCATCGTTAATCATATGTAAATGAAATGTAGTTTCAAATAATTATAATTTATAAAATGTTACTAATGTTTAATACTCTCATTGGTAGGAACATTCAAAGGAATAAGTATGCATTGGATCCTATAAGCTTGGATAACATTGACTTGATGGGAGATTGGGTGGCTGAAGAACTTGCACTTCTTAATCCAGATGACATAAATTGGAATTGTCTTAATGAACCAGCAAGCATAGTAAATGTGGAAGAGGATGCTAAATTTGAAACTATTGATGTTGATCACAATGATGATGATGACAACAACAATGAGCATGGCTTGACAAATCTTGCAATGGGTGCTAGTAGTTCTTGTGGGAGTTCTTTTGATGATGAATTTGATCCTTCTCTCATGGATGATGATGAGGAGGAGTAAATCTTGTATTATTTGATATTTAGTTATTATCTTGTTAATCTTCTTATTGTGTAATGTTAAATTGATGTTTAAGACTTAAGAGTTAAGACTAATGGTTTGTATTATTTGATATTTAGTTATTATCTTGTTAATCTTCTTATTTTGTAATGTTAAATTGATGTTTAAGACTTAAGAGTTAAGACTAAATGATCTGTATTATTTGATATTTAGTTATTTATTTATTAGAATTGACAATTTTATGTTCTACAAGAATATATATAAATTATTTTTTAGGAACTCCGAAACACCTTGAAACGGTACGCCGAAATCGGCTGGTACCGAAATATTCCATTCCACTGGACAAACCGAAACGGGCTCCGAAACGGTATTAATAACATTGGTTGCAAGTACTTGGTGCATCTTCCTGCCGATGAAGCCTTGCAATGCCTCACCAAATTGAAACGCTGATGATTTATGACTGCCCTGAATTGAGCATTGAGCGGTCCAAGATTGACCACATTCCATTTGTCAAAGTCCAGGATGATGGGTAAGTTTACTCATACAAGTTATTAGGTTAATCGTTCTTGAAATAAATACAATTCGTCACTGTTAGAGCCTTCTTTATGTCCATATACTCATTATTTTGCTCAGCATTTTGATACTGTAAGAGTTCATGTAGTTTTGTTGTCCATGTTCCTTTGATTAAGATAAACCTTTGGTACATCTTGTTCTAAGGTCAAAATCATTTAAAACTGGTATGTTCTCTTAAATCTTTTGTTTGCTGTTTCGCTTGAAGTTGACTAACTATTAATGATTTGTTCTCTACTCTGCTTATTCTTGGGTTAATGACATCCAAAGAGTTTTATGTCAAACCATTAATTCATATTTATTTAACATATTTTGCTGCATAGCTTTTGTGTATCTTCAAATTTTAGCTCTATTTTATTGTGGTTCTTCCATTATAGTTGGATTTCTTTTTGCATATCAAATATTTCTCAGAAACTAAGAAAGTTTTTAGGATTTCATTTGAATTATTGCATCCACCTATGTTTTCATATTCTTTATTAATATTCAACTCTGATCTGGTTGTTACAGTTGCACTATCTTCATTGAAAATTTTGCATTACTAAAGTTTCTATATAAGAGAGGAAGATTTTAGAAATTTTTTTTACAGAACCAGATACTTTCAAGCTAAAACTAGAAGGTCATTTCAACTCCAATTTTGATGAAATTTCCTAATGAAGAGAGCTTCTTGTTGACTGGTGACTGTTGTTACTTGAAATTCCTCTCCATTTGCTCAGATGCTAAAGCCTAGTTGGTGGGATCTTTTCTTCTTTTTACAGTTGGTATCTTAGTGTGACGAATATTTGTTGTAATCCAAGAATGGCATGTTTTTGTTGTCTTGGTAGCCGATAGCATTTGTTTTAGAGAAGATTGTTGTAAACTCATATTCTATAGTGGAAGATTTTACTGGATTAGGTCCCGTGGTTTTTCCCTTCTCATTGAAGGGTTTTCCACGTAAAAATTTAGTGTCTTGATTATGGATTGTTGCTGAATTTTTTTATTTATATTTGTTATTGTGCTTTGCTAATTTAGTTGAAATATCCATTAAATTTGCATATAGAAGGAAAAGGGAAATAATTCTGTGTTGAATTAATTGGCTCTTGTTATCCATGGGGTATAGGAAATATTTTTCAACCAAATGCATGAGGAAATATTTTTTTTAAATATCTTACTGCCTTCACTTCAATGTCACCCCTCCATGCCTCCATTTGAACTTTGAGTTACCATTTTGTTTGCATTTGAAAGATAAACTTATAAAAGCCATGATGTAGGCAACTGAACAAGGACTCGAGTTATCATAATGCATGCTTCTTAGTAAAGGGTTTTGAAAAGGATCTATAGAAGGAAGGCGTTAACTAATTGCAAAGTACAAAGGCAGTAATTGAGAAAATGTGAACCTAGAGTAGTGGGAATCATCGTTGTTTATCACTGTTCCATTTCCATTTCCATCTGAATAAAGACACATACTTTGCCTTCATTTCATTCCTTCTTTCTTCCAGTCAAGGCACAGAGGTTTGCTAAGGGGTTTTTTTTTTTGATAAGTTTGCTAAGGGGTTTTTATTCTTTTGCTATATAACATTTAAAACGGGCCAAAGCCCACCAGCCCATTCTACAACAATAATTCAGACCCACGACCAAATGGGCATACACACAGATATGTTGTCATATTCAGTACCGTTCTGTTCCTATGTAAAAGAAATCCAATCGGTTTTGGTCCTATACTCTTATCATAGTCACACCTATCTGTGTTCTGCTGCTAATTCTGATGGGAATTTCGTACTTTCTAAAGTGGACCAAACCGGGTTACCTTGCTATCTAGGTTTTGGACTCGAAGGCCCAAAAAAACTTTTTAGGTCCGCAGCTGACCTCTCATTTGGATTAGGTTGAGCCCAATTGTCCCTATCCCAGATTATTTGGTTCCCCCAAGCCTTAACCCAGCTCAACAAAAATTCCAAAGTTGGGCCAGAATTCTCCATCATGGTCTTGTACCCATCAAAGACAGAAAGATTTAAGGACTACATAATCATAAAGAATTCCTCTATGTTGTTTTGAGGTAACAATGAATAGATGTATTAGGCAATTTTATTTAGATACTCAATTATTAATGCTAGCTTAATCTAATTCCTTCAATTTAAGGCAAACACAGATTACCTTAACGTTGTCTTTCCTTATTCTTGTAGGTCCGAAATTCAGGCTTGATAGAAGATCAATCCATTGAAGCTCTTGAAGTGGATTTTACAAACAAGTTTATGGGAGGCTGTGTCAGTTGGAAGACACTAATGCTGAGGTTGTCAACTCAATAACTTGCATCAAAGTTGGCTATCCAGGATGTTACTCAATACTTCTTTGAAATGAAGAAGAAAAAAAAGGTAGAAACTAGCTAGGAAGTCTAGAGGCTGTGTATGATATGTGTTTGTCAATTCCAGAGTCCCTTTTCATCATAGATGAGTAGAGGAGAAGGGTGGCAATCTTAATCCTGAATATTTCTTATCCCTTCATGCTATCAATTCCGTTGCACTACTCTGCCTGTACTGTTGTTCTACCTTTGAAAAAGAGTACAAGGTTTTTTTTTTTTTTTCTTTAAAATTTTTTGGGTCATGCAAAATGTCCTATGTAATGTACATATAATATGTAAGTTACTTCGTATTTCGTACTTCTATAAACCTCTCTAGCTATCTTGTCATTTTGTCATATGCACTGTAGTAATTGATTTTCATAACTTGTGAATCAGGTCCTCCACATTGATATGCATGAGTATATGTTGTTCAGTTCCTATTTCTGCTGTCATTTGAGATTTGTTGTAGTCTGCAATTGTGTGTAGCTTCTTTATTTGTTGGAATCCATCTATTCTTCACTCCTTTAATTATTTTTATTTCAAGCTCTGGAAGAGGTTCATAGGAAATGATAAACCTCCAGCACATTTGGGCTCTAGTAGGAATAATAACGTGGACATAATACCTACATTGTGTGTTCACTTTCTTTTGTCTTCTTTCTTTCTCTCATATTGTTTAGTTCACCACCGGTGGCCATAATTCTTCTCTGTTTCAACTTTCAATTCTTCTAATATATTGATTAATTCTCATTTGGCTAGTTTATGATGGCAAATGGCACTCTTGTTCGAGTCATAATTCATATAGATTACAGATGTTACTAAGAATTTTTGCTTCAAAGCTATTGATGGCAGTGTAGTTAGATGTGGCAAAACGGGAAAGGTGGGGTGGTTAATCAGGTTGGGTCAGGTCGACCTGTATTTTTCGCATAATTCTTCTTTAAAACATGTATTTACTATTTAATAATTCATGTAGCAAATTATTTAGTGTGAAATGTATTACTTTAAATTCACTACCACCCATATTATGAAAGAGCTCAACTCAACATATTGATATTTGTTTAGTAATTATAAAAATCCTAATATTGCTAATCAAAATAAAATAGCACAAACACAAAGAAGTCTAGTCTACCATTTGAAAACTACTTAAAACAAACATACAAGTTTCACTTCTACATAATATCGATGTCTCAAAGCATAAAAAAAACAATATATTACAAATGCCCTATTGAATAGCTAATTTGTGACAACTAATCTTGAAAACTAATTTCATAATCTAATATTTTGTAAAATAATTTAATGGTTGTGTTTCATTTTAGATGCAATGTGGTTGGCAGTTTGTTTCAATTTGGGAATATATATTAAAGTTTGATTATTTACTTATTTTATATATCGTCTTTTTTATGAATATCATGTCATTGTTAAGTAATATAAACTCCAAAAAATCATCTTTTATTTTGAAGAGCCACTTATTTGACTATGGACTATAAAAAATAGTTTTTTTTAATAGAAATAAAAAAGAATTTTCGGGTTAGGAACCATTATTTTTTAATTTAGAAAAATATTTTTTTAATTAGCGCATATGGCATACAAGTGATATAAAAAATAATATTTTATAATATCACCATTAGCTACCTTAGGGATCAAATTGACATATAATAGAAACGATATGGATTATGTAGTTTATCCAAAAATATTATAATAGCCTGAATTTGGATCTCTAAAAATAGGAATTTTAATCAGAGGTGTAAGCTGTAAATCTTGCAGATTACTATGCATACATTTCAGTGATTTCACACAGCAGAAAAGCAAAGAGAGAGGAAAAAAAGGCAATCTAATAAATATATAGAATGGACAGACACTGTACACAGGCTTGTTTGAATATGCTAAGGTTTCAACTTTAGACTTTAAAAAGCTTCCAGAAAAGAGAAACCTGCGGTTGATTCCCTCTTTAGCATTACCTTTTCCTTTTGTTTGTTCGTTCTCTTTCTCTGCAACAAAACCAAAACTTAAACACATACAGAGAGATAGAGAGAGATGGGTGTTGTAGTAGGAGGAGTGATATTGGACGAGTCAGTACTGTTAGCATCTAACTCTCCTCAACATGAAAACCCATCCTTGCAACCCGTTGCTGACTCTCTTCTCCGCAAGCTCCGCCATTCCAAAATCCCTACGGTATTTCTCTCTCTCTTCTTCAACTTCAGTGTTCTTTACCCAATATATTATTACAACCGTTCTGGGTTTTCTTTGATTTGAGGTGTACAAACTTTTTTTCATGGTCAATTACTCAAATCTTTATGTATTTATAACTACAAATTGTGTTCTGGGTATCTTTTATTTTGTTAATCAAATGGTTCTGATTATCCTCATGAATTAATTATAAGTGTTTTATTGCTTGCATGCTTACAATAACAACAACCACCCCCACCACCCTCTTAGTTACAAAATTTGGGGTTGGCCATGGATCCTTTGTAGTTGATCCATTCATAATAAAGTGTCTAAATTTTCTGCTGACTGTCAATCTCTCTCACTTTGTTGAATAATATACTCTTGTTGATAAATTTGTTTGAATTCTATTGATGAGTTTTTTTTTCTTTGATTTCGTAATAATAAAAATTTAGTATAAACATTTTTTTATTCTTAAAAGAAAAGTAGTAGATTAATAAAGGGGAAAGTCTAAATCTTTTCATGTGTTATTCCTGCCATTAATGCAACTTAAACTGTGTTCTTTTTCTCATAAGATTTTGTTTTGAATCCTTGACTTAGAGAGGATAACATCGAAAATTTACTCTCTAAGAAGTGGATGTCGTATATGCCATGCATTTCTAAAAGTATTAAGTCCTATTGACCAGCATGCTTTGCCTTATTTTTGCATGGGATTTCTTATGACGTGGGGCTCTCAGATGATAAGGTAGTTTTTCTTGTGCTACTCATATAACATCGAACTTTTTTTCTGATAGATATAAATATATCAATATAATGTAAATTTATTGTCATTCTCATTTATTTGAGATCCGTAACACACTCAAAAGTGGGTTTCTGATCTAATCATTGTTCAAGATTTTTTTTTTTTAATTTTTTTTTTTTGAATCACATGTTGAACTCTGTTCCCAATTTCATAAGTATCATTATTTATTTGGTTACAAATTTTATTGCATTTTGTTAGCGTTAAGTATTAAGCTGCTAATTACTTGGGATGTCCTTTTACTGGTTCAAGACACTACTGAAATTCGGAGTGGTTTTTACAGCATTTCTTTAATCCTGATGGAAAAGCTGTTAACGTATTTGTCTTTTCTTGTTATAGATGAGTCTTCTGAAAAGGCTGGCAACCCTTTACTCGTTTGATTGTTTTATCTTGAATGCATCTTCTGTAGATGATGCTAGCTTGGGGGGACACTGGAGGCAGTATATTGTACGTAGTTTCTGACAAGAAGAAGGAATTCTTTCCGAAACTAAGCAATTGCAGTTGGCTGATCGTTGTTCTCAGTGAGTACCACAAAACCTATGTTTCCCCAATGATAAAAGCCTCATAGTTTTGTTTGGCTTGGGATATATAAGAGTATAAGACTGGGTTTTCTGGAAAGTATTATCTTTTTATACTACTTTAGGTGTCTCAAACTGAACATTGAGCTGAGCTCTCTTTGGAATGTGTCTAGAGCTTTGTCTAACATAAAAGAATCTATAGAACCATCTAGTTAATTCTGATTACCTTGGTGTGAGTTCCTTGGGATCTTATTTAGAACAAAATATGCGATTTAGGAGAAGTTTTTGGTTTTATGATGGATGCATAAATTGGGTTAGGGACTGCAGTGGCCTTGATAGCTATAAATGACAATGGTACAGGGGTGTCCTATTCTGGAAATCAGTTACCTTGATGGGATGACAGTGGCCTATAAATTTTTTAACTTCTTTGGACCTTGTAATTTGGTTTTCTTGTGTCTACCAGAAAGAAAACTGCAAACATCTAATTGGCTTGATGTTCTGTTACAGGATCTCTTGGGCAAGAATCAGCAGATGGTGTGCACTTCCCTCTTCTCTTCTGTGTTCATACTGCATAGGGTGCTATTTTTAGGCATAATTATATTTTGAGCCTAGTCATTTTGTGTCTTTCATATTCATCTTGCCATTTATATGTGCTTTTTACTTGGCCAGAATTTGATATGTTCTCTTGACTGCATAACCAATTAAAGTTAAACTAGTTGCTTAGTCTGTTTGGTCATTTGCTTACAGTTACTGAAGGCGGCATTTCACGTGAGAACTCAAGCATGATTTTTATTAACAAGCTAGAAGAGTTGCCTTCAACCATAAGCCACATAAATAGAAAGGTTTCAAAAGTAACTTTTGTCCCTATATCACTGTTCCAATTTTGGAAGATCTAATTTTTTTATTTATTAATTATTTGTTTTAATGTTCAAAATTATTGGAGAAACAGATAAGTACTCTAGATTTTTTACGAATAGGTTTTTATATCATTGTTCTTGAAGGATGTAGGTTTTTTTTTATTATAATTGTTTTGGGGCTACCTTAGCTTTATATTATCGTCCAAAAATACTTCTTGTAGGGAGAGATGGGTGATAAGTCTAAGTTTTATTTAATAGTTTGGGTAAAAAAAATGTTCTTCAATAAAGGAGGGAGGTTTGGGGATCTGTAAATTGAGTACTTTTAATAAAGCCTTATTGGACCATGGAGGTGGTCAGTGGTGAGCTTGTGGGAGAGTTTTAGAGCGGGGCAAAACTCCTTTTCAATCATCTGAATTTTCTTGGGGGGATGGTTCTCATGTTCATTTTGGTATGACCTATGGTGTGGAGATTCTCCTCTTAAAAAGACCGCTTTCCAGATTTGTTTGTTGAGATTGGCGGTGGATAAGGAGCTTCAATGGCTTCTTATTGGTCAATGAAGATGACAAAAGTATTCGGTGTTGGAATCCTCAGTTTTCTAATTAGTTGTTCTTGGACTGGGAACTAGAGTCTATGGACATTTAATTTGCTGTATTCTATTTTTTGTCTAGTCAAGAATACAAACAGTTAGTACGGAGGTTGATTTAATATGGAACTTTGAAAATTCATTCAAATTATGATACTCTGAGAGGGTCTATCTAAGTGCGATTCTTGTGGAGAAGCATATAGGTGCTAAGGTGCCTTGGGTGAAGTTGCTTACCTTGGGTAAAATTTAGATTTTGGACAATCTTCAGAATGAAGTATTATGCTTGTTATTGGTGTTGTATGTGCAAGAATAGTGGGGAGTCAATTGAACATCTTTTACTCCATTGTTCTTGGCATGAGATATTTGATCTTTTGTGTTTGCATTATTTGGAGTAATTTGTGTTTTGCCAAAAATTGTGCAACAGATTTTGAAATGCTGGCAAGGAAGATGCATCACTATAACGGACCTAAGATACAAAAGAAATTCTACTTATTAAAAAAAAGATACAAAAGAAATTCTGCTATGTGTTTGGTGGCCACTCTGGAAAAAAAGGAATTAAAGCTTTTGATAGTGTCAGGCACCCTAATCATGTTATTGAACAATTTTGTTAAAACCCTTGTATGATTGGATGACTAACCTAGGTGGCGTCACTTCATCCTCTTTTCTAGACCTTATAGATCTTTTGAATCTTAGGTCCTAATTTTTTTAGGATTGTTTCATTGCACACATTGTATTCGAACATTCTCCTCTCTTGAATATAATTGTTTTACTTATAAAAAAAATAACTTTAGAATTTGATTGCTACAAGTCGCATTACTATGCTGCTTATGAATGTACCTTATCATTCACATATGACTACCTTTTTTTATTTTTTAATAAGTACACCTTTGGGTACCTTCTTTTGTTGCAAATATTCATGAATCTTTTTTTATATGTTTTGCATTGCAAGCAGGCAACTGGTAACAGTGTCGTGACTGTTGGATATGTTATGAAACCTTCATTTGAAGAAGATTTTGCTAAGGTGAACCCTATATGAATAAATGTAAGTATTTTTAGTGGGGAAAAAAGACAAGTAAAATTTTGTGAGTTTTTTCCCCCTCATGTGATACCATTTAAATACATGAAGTTAACACAAAATTACAAATGTCCCAGATCAAGTTAACACAAAATTACAAATGTCCCAGATCAAGGTGTCATGTTAAGGTAATATTGTAAACAAACAGAATTTGGTATGTGGAATTGTATCCTTCAAAATGGTTTTGACTCCATTCCATTACTTTTTTTTTTCCCCTTGAAAGAAAAGTATTGGATTCAATAGTTATAAGAAATTAGCCAATATCCTGCGCGATGCGCAGTACATTTTGATATATTTTCTAAGAAGTTATTTATGATCCATTCATGAATACTATTATTATTAGTCATAGTTGATCTTTGAAGTTTTGTAGTAAAACTAAATTCAAACTAAATACATTGGGGAAAAAATTCCTCCAATTCATGCAACCAATAAATGTTATTAGATCACAGTTCACATTATCACCTACAAACTGTTGGTTCTTAGGTATCTTTCTTGTATGATTTATGCTTTATATATAGATTCTATAGTGTTAATTTCAACATTTCTTATGCCACTAAAGTCCCTATATCAACACCTACAATTTTTATGTCAGTGAAAGTAGCTTTTCATTGATTTCAAAATTGATATGAGAGATAAAATTAAGGCGCATTAACATTTTAATTGAAGAAAAAGTTTAATTTTCAAAGATCGGAATTATAATAGAGGAAAATTGATAGAAGGATAATCAATTAGCTATAAAAACTGCTAGAATTTTCATGGTACAATAATAGAAAAAATAATGCCATAGAAATGCAATAATATCACAACTTAACCTCCAAATTTTAATTGAACTAAAAGAAACCAAAACATCAAAAATACTACAAATCCTTACCAAGTATATGAATCACATGGAAAACCAAAAATCTCAGTTGACACATAATATGAAAAAATCAGCCTAAGCACATTAGAATGCTAAATCAGTAAAAATGTATACATAAAATATAAACAAAATATATAAGACGAACATAATATTTTGGAAATTAACATACTTTCTAGAAAGGGAACCAAAGATATTGTGAGAGAAATTATGGAAGTTTAATTTTTAAGTCCAAAGGAAATAGAGATTTATATTGGACAAATGTGAAGACAAATAATAATATTATTCAATTCATTGAATCTGACTCTTTCAATTTTGCATTGAAGTTAGTTTATGCAAAAAATTGAAAAGTTTTCTTAATTCATACTTTTCTCATGATTTTTTAGATCCATTCGTATCTATCCAAAGCATTTAAAGTTATAAATGTAGACAAATTCTTTGAATTATATTAATATATTGAAATAAATGCATCTAACATAAATGCTAAATTTGGATGGGTGGAAGCCTACAAAAAAAGAATGTCATACAATAACCCACTTGGCAAAACCTCATGCTCTGACACATAAGAGCTCTGCTTTTATATATACTAGTCGTATACCCGCGCAATGCGCGGGAAATTTTGACATTTTTTTTAGATTTGTGGCAAATCGTGAACACAAACTTGTCTAGATATAGATCTTAGAGTCTATAGGTTTTATTAGACAATGCTCAAGGTGATTCAAGTCAAGATTCAAAATCATACAAGCTGCAGGAAGAAGGCTTCATATTCTGCCTGGTTCGATCGATCGAAGAACAGGCTCGATCGATCGAAAATCGTATCTGCAGAATTTTAAATCGGCCCAAACAGCAGCTTAAGCCCAATAAGGATTAGGGTTTCAGATCTAATTTTCCTACTATATAAAGGAAACCCTAAGCCACATTTTTAAATGCTTTTGAGAGAGAGAGAAGAGAGTGCCTCTTTTGTATCTAGGGTTTTGTACCTAAACCTCTCTAAGCCTTTGTTGTTTATATTGCTGTTTTGTGTAAATCTCTTGTGAGATTTTTGAGGAGCTTTTCTTTACACAAAGCTTAGGGTTTTCAAGGTGGAGATATTATCAAAACCTTGATGATCATTCAGTTGCAGATTCAAGAACTTAAAGATTATCAAGTGAGGGTGCTTGTACTTGATTGAAGAGTCCAAGAAAGAAGGAGTCCGTGGATTCGGAGCTTGCACGTGGTCGTGTCAGTAAATTCTACTGGTGGGTAGCATTAGGAAATCAAGCGGGGAGCTTGTAGTCCTTCTGTATGAACTTCGATTCTTTCGCATAGTGGATTCAGGTTTACTTTGAGGATAGCTAGGTCAAATCCTCCCCAGGTTTTTACCGTGTGGTTTCCTAGGTCATCATATCTTGTGTTCATTTATTTTCCGCTGCTTTATATCTTGATATGATTATTTGATTGCTTTAACCTAGAATTGCATAATTTGACTAAGTAACAACTTGGCTAATTAATCTAGGCTAACCAATCTGATTGTGTTTTAAGGGGTCTAAAACCGTTCATACCTGGCATTTGAAATTGAATAAGCAAACCACCAAAAAGATACAATTGTTTAGTGTTTTAAAGAGAACGTGGCAGTAAATTATGTAGCCAAGTGGCACAATGAGGAATGATCAACAAAAAGTCAAATGTTTCAGCTATTAGTTATTATATAGATATAGATGTATTTATGTTCGTATCATGTGCTTATGTATTGTATACACAAATACATAAATATCTAAACTAAATTACCACATTCAACCTCCAAGTTTAATCCCTGCGTATCACCCTGCATATAGAGTTACATCTACAGAAATATATATAGTTTGCCAAAAGCAAAGGAATCTCCTTGCAACCAAATCTCAACTGTGGGTCTAGTTAAAGCTCCTAGAGCTAAAGCACGTTTACTTTCTTCTTTTTTCACCCAACTAAAAGACACTCTCTTAATGTGTTTTGCTTATTTCTAATAGTTCATGGGAGATGTGGATTGATTTTATAATTTAAGGTGAAATTGAAGTTACTTCAATAATTAAGGGGAGAAACTGTAATTAATTTAATTTTAGTGGTTTTCACTTAGCTTAACTCATAAAGTTTTTTGTCGTTGAATAAGAAATCTGAAGTTTAATCCCTTAGCTATACCAAAACCAATTAGTGTTGGTGTCTTGGGCTTCTGATGATAATGAGCAATCATCATAGAGTGGACTCTATAATAGTAGTAACTAGTGATGTGGCACAACTGATATGGAGCTAAGAACTTGAGTTTACTAAACTTGTGGACTTGCATAGAACTTAATTTTGGCAAAATTGAGTTTTTAGAGGTTATTGTTTAGGAATTGCTTATTTCTGGTAACTTATTGACATAAGTGGGATAAAAATCTAAAAGCTAACTTATTTTGAAAAAGTTGAAAATAAGATTATTTAAAATAAAACTGTGACAAAAACTAAAACGGACTCACAAATATATATATATATATATATATATATATATATATATATATAATAAGGGGAAAAAACTTCATAATCACTTTCCCAATCTCACATAACTAAATAAAATAAAATAAAATAAAATAAAAAAACACATAACTAAATAAAAAGCTTTTATTTAGAAGGGGGGGGGGGACACCTTATTGCGAGTCAAGTGCATTGCACATGACAAGACACATGTCATCTTCTTAATGATGGTTGGAGCCCAAGGCTACAAACCTTTTTCCACCGAAATATAAATATAAGCCCGTTAGGGCCACCTTCAGTCACCAAATAATTTTGAACAAACACAAACCTTTGATCCTTTTCTTTTTCTTCCTTCTTAGTTCTCACCATTTGGTCCAAGCCCATATAAGAATGGAAGAAGCCCATCAATGGGATGGTAAGGAGATGTGGATTAGAGAGTAAAGTGGTCATTTCACACTAACTCTAGGGTCAACCAAAGCTTCTCTAATGGGCTTGAGACATGAGAGAAACTAAGGGTCTGTTTAGTTGGAAAAATGGAAAAGTGGGAAAATAAAAAATAATGGGAGGATGGAAATGTGGAAGGACTAAAAAGATTTAGTTTCCCTCATGTGTGTTTAGTTGGAAGGATGGAAAACTATTTTGTTTAGTTAAAAAAAAGAAGAAAAAAAAAGATAGAAAATATAGTTTGTACAAATTTACTTTCGTTCCTTTATTAGGTAAAAATAAAATAAAAGTAACAAATTAGAGGGAAAAAACGGATGAATTAAAAAATCAAAACAAATGGAAAAAAAAAAAAAAAGGATAAACCACAACAACAAAAGGGAAAAGAAAGAATGAGAAGTACCCGAAAAAGACAAAAACTAAAGAAGAAAAGTAGAAAACCAAAGGAAATTAAAAAATAAATAAAATATGAAACAAATGAGTAACAAAAAAGACAAAAAACCAAAGAAAAATGTTTTTTTTTTTTAATTAAAATTTTCTTTAAAAAAAAAAAGGCCAAAGAAGAAACATTGCACTTACGAGGTTTTTTATCATTATTTTTTGTGCTAGTTTTCTCCCTAATTTGGGGAGATAATATTTTGGTGGACCTAAGGAGAAAACACTCCCCCATCAATTTTATATTCTCCCCTTCTCTACAACTAAACACACACAAAATAAATTTTTTCTCCCTCATTTTCCATCCATGTAGATATTTTATTTTACACCCCTTACAACTCAAGCGCTCATTTTCCAATAATGATATCGCTAGAAGGGTTTCAAAAAAGCCATGTAAAAAAAGTTTTTGATGAACAATTCGTCAAAAAAGCAATTATATATTGTTGTTCCTTATGCTCAGATTGCAGTGACAATTGCAAATGGTATTGATGACAATTTACTCCCCCCCCCCCCCCCCCCCCTTTTTTTTTTTGAGAAAGAGATGACAATTTCCTCTGATTGGTAATCACAACCATGGCAATTACTATTAAATTTGAAAACGTTGCTTCTTATGATAATATTTCATTATGGCATGTGGAATGTGAATCATGTTGGAAATTTATCCTAATTTCCAAATTTGTGAGATGTAAAATTGAAAAAAATAAAACAATCACACAGAACATAAGAAATTATGTGGTTTGGCAAATTTCCTACATCTACAGAGTTCAAGTGCCTAAAATCAATGCTGAGGGAAAATCCAATCAGATTTTAAATTAAGTTTCAGTTAGGGTGAAATTTTTGTGCCATGTATCAATTCAAATTTATTAATTTTACTTGAGATGTGAAAATTAAAATGAAAAATTGCAAGAAAGAAAACAATCACACATGACACAATAAATTATGTGGTTTGGCAAATTTCCTACGTCTATGGAGTTCAATTGCCTAAATTCAACGCTGAGAGAAAATCCAATTAGATACTTTAGATTTCAAATTGAATTTTAGTTAGGGTCAAATTTTTGTGCCATCCGTCAATTTAATTTATTAATTTTACTTGAGTTGTGAAAATTAAAATGAAAAATTGCAAGAAAGAAAACAATCACACATGACACAAGAAATCATGTGGTTCAGCGAATTTCCTAGTCTACGAAGTTCAATTGCCTAAAGTCAATGCTGAGAGAAAATCCAATCAGATTTCAAATTGAATTTTAGTTAGGGCCTAATTTTTGTGCTATGTGTCAATTTAATTTATTAGTTTTACTTAAGATGTGAAAATTATGTGGTTCGGCAAATTTCCTATGTCTATAGAGTTCAATTGCCTAAAGTCAACACTGAGAGAAAATCTAATCAAATATTTCAAATTTCAAATTGAATTTTAGTTAGGGTCAAATTTTTGTGCCACCCGTCAATTTAATTTATTAATTTTACTTGAGATGTGAAAATTAAAGTGAAAAATTGGAAGAAAGAAAACAATCACACATGACACAAGAAATCATGTGGTTCAGCGAATTTCCTAGTCTACGGAGTTCAATTGCCTAAAGTCAATGCTAAGAGAAAATCCAGTCAGATTTCAAATTGAATTTTAGTTAGGGTCTAATTTTTGTGCCATGTGTCAATTGAATTTATTAGTTTTACTTAAGATGTGAAAATTAAAATGAAAAATTGCAAGAAAGAAAGCAATCAAACATGACACAATAAATTATGTGGGTTGGCAAATTTCCTACATTCATGGGGTTCAATTGCCTAAAGTCAACGCTTAGTGAAAATCTAATCCAATTTCAAATTGAATTTTAGTTAGGGTAAAAATTTTGTGTCATATGTCAATTTAATTTATTAATTTTACTTGAGATGTGAAAATTAAAATGAAAAATTTTAAGAAAGAAAACAATCACACATGACTGAAGAAATTATATGGTTCGGCAAATTTCTTACGTCTACGGAGTTCAATTGCCTAAAGTCAACGTTGAGAGAAATTCTAAACAGATTTCAAATTGAATTTTAGTTAGGGTCAAATTTTTGTGACATGTGTCAATTTAATTTATTAAGTTTTATGTAGTATTTGTAAAAAACTAATGAATAACCCCATGCATATGCACAAGTACAATTTAAAACGATTATAATTACATGGATTAAATTATTCATTTATTAGAAGATATTCAAAATATACATGGTATTAGCTTACACCTTTTTTAAACCATACATTTCTAAAAATATGTAATAGTTTCTTATTTTATATATATATATATATATATGATTTAGAATTTAATTGGATTTAGACTCTTTGATTTTTCCACCAAATAATTCACTTACCACAAAAATTAAAAACATAGATGAATACGTTGTGGAAAATTGGATTCCAATTGAAATCTAATTTAGAATCTAATTGATTTGAACTCTTCGCTTTTCACACTCAATAATTTACTTGTCACAAAAATAAAAATTAAACGGGACATGTGGCGCAAAATTGAGAATCCAATTAAGATCTAATTGAATTTTCATTTTTCTTTGAGTTTTGGCTATTAATATATAATATATATATATATATATATAATGAAAATTGAGGATTCCAATTTTCTATTTAATGAATGCAATGGATTTGGCATATCTACCATTGTATGAATCTGCAAAATGGATATTACAATTCTTACCGTATCAAAGTTCAATCATTTAGAATGTTTCATAGTTTTAACTTTTAAGTGTGTTTGCAAAATTCAAGGATGGGGGTTAGTATTTTTTTTCTTTTTCTTTTTCTTTGCAACACTCTACATGATCCTAAGCAAAAGCGTGACCGTAAAATCTAATATTGTTTGGATACTATTGATGATTTAAGAGCTCGTAAGTATTTGTACACAGTTGCATACAATAATGTGGAGATTGCCGCGAGAACATATGATCTTCCTGCCTTAAAATACTTTGGGTGCTAGAACTCGCATTAATTTTTCAGTGAGTTTTAATTACTTTGCAACAAAAAAATAACTTTTATGTTCCATATTTTTATTATTTATCATCACTTCCTTATTCATATTTAAAAAAAAAATTAAAAAATATTTTTTACTTAATTTTACAATTTCCATTTTTATGCATGTTCTTCTTTATCTATTTTCTTCTTTCTCAATCTTTTTGGCTTAGATCGAGTCTTCATCTATTTAGTTGCAAATCACTTTTCTTTTGGACCAAAGTGGATCTAGTGGGCCCAGATGGACCATAATAGACTGAAGCGGATCAAAGTTGACCAAACTAAATCGAAATAGACTGAATAAACCGAAATTAACAATCTCAATATATCACATGTAGTGAGCCATATGTAAGCCTTAAAAAATGTCATGATTTGCTTAATTAGCTAATGAATTGTTTAAATAATACACATGAATAGTCTTATGTATTGCATGTAGTGAGTCATAAAAGATAATTCCAAGCATGTTTAATAGCTAAACTTTGTCCAATTAACAAATGGAAACAAAAATAACAATAAAAAATATGGCAAATTACAACTTACCTACCTATAGTTTGGCTAAAATTTTGAGTTGCTTACCTATGGTTTAACATTTGACACTTTACCGACCTAAGATTTGACTGAAATTAAAGTTGCCTACATGTGGTTTGAAATCCGATGATGCTAGTGTTTTGCTGGATTATTTATTTATTTATTTTTTTATCTTATTTGATCTTATATTTTTATGTTTTTTTTTTTTTTTTGTGTTTTTGGAGAAGAGACACAAAAGTAGAGTAAAATTTGGTATTTAGCCCTATTTTTAACAGAGTTGAGTTAAGGAAATCTAACTGAGCTAACCTTATCAAAAGAAGAAGCCATCTGGTCAAGCTGAAGCTATTGTCAAAGAACCAATTGATTTAGATAAGCTCATACATGCAGAAAACAGAGGAAATCAAAATGTGGAAGAACAGAGCAATAAAGGAATATTGTATATATGTTCACATGTGCCAACTACTGTTAGTAATACACGTGCCAAGAATTGTTAGTATTTAGTTAGCATAATTCATGGGAGTTAGTTGAAGTTAGTTAGAGTTAGTGGTGTGTTTTAGTGTGTATCAGAGTATATATAGATTAGCTTTGTAATTCTAATTAATGCAATGAAATCATTTTTCCCAAATTAGTTTTCACATGGTATCAAAGCACAAAACCTAGGGTTTTTTTTCTTTCTTTTAACAGATTTGGGAACCTTCTTCTTCGTTTTCCTTCGAGAACTTTCTTCTTCTTCTTCACAAGCTTTGAAGCTCCTTCCATGGCTGTCACTACTACAGCTACTGCTTCAACCCTTGAAACTCAATCTTCCACACAGGATTCATCAAATGTGAATGATCCTTTATTCTTACACCATGGAGAAAATCCTAGTGTTGTTCTTGTTTCTCAACCTCTAATCGGTGGAGAAAACAACCCTGCTTAGGCTTGGTCTATTAGGAAATCTCTCATTGCTAAGAATAAGCTTGGCTTCATAGATGGCTCTCTCACTTTGCCATCTTCAATTGTAGATTCTCTATCTACAATCCAAGCCAGAATAATCAATCCAGTCTCTCCAAGACTTCAGGCTAGCATTGTTTATAAGGAAACTGCTTTGGAAATTTGGAATGATTTGAGGGACACTTTTTGTCACAAAAATGGACCAAAGATCTTCGATTTACAGAAGAAAATATCAGAGCTTCATTAAGGTGAAGTTTCAATCACTGATTTCTTCACACAGTTGAAGGTTCTGTGGGATCAATTGCAAAGTCTCAACCCTTTTCCCTTATGCACTTGTGGCAAATGTCAGTGCAATGTGAATCAAAGGCTCACAGCTCTTCAAGCCAAAGAATCAGTGATGAAGTTCCTCATGGGACTCAATGATTCCTTTTCTCAATTCAGAAATTACATTCTACTCATGGATCCTTTACCTTCTATTAACAAGGTGCATTCTTTGTTGATTCAAGAAGAGATGCAAAGGAGTGTTAGCATGGGTACAAGGGTTGAATCTACTGCTTTGGCCACCAAGACTCAGAATTTCACTAATGGGGGTTCTAATGGCAAAGGCAAAGACAGACTGATGTGTACTCATTGTGGCAAGCTAGGCCATACCATTGACAAATGTTACAAGCTTCACAGATTTCCACCAGGTTTGGGAACCTTCTTCTTCTTTTTTCTTCGAGAACTTTCTTCTTCTTCTTCACAAGCTTTGAAGCTCCTTCCATGGCTGTCACTACTACAGCTACTGCTTCAACCCTTGAAACTCAATCTTCCACACAGGATTCATCAAATGTGAATGATCCTTTATTCTTACACCATGGAGAAAATCCTGGTGCTGTTCTTGTTTCTCAACCTCTAATTGGTGGAGAAAACAACCCTGCTTGGGCTTGGTCTATTAGGAAATCTCTCATTGCTAAGAATAAGCTTGGCTTCATAGATGGCTCTCTCACTTTGCCATCTTTAATTGTAGATTCTCTATCTACAATCCAAGCTCGAATAATCAATTCAGTCTCTCCAAGACTTCAGGCTAGCATTGTTTATAAGGAAATTGCTTTGGAAATTTGGAATGATTTGAGGGACACTTTTTGTCACAAAAATGGACCAAAGACCTTCAATTTACAGAAGAAAATATCAGAGCTTCATTAAGGTGAAGTTTCAATCGCTGATTTCTTCACACAGTTGAAGGTTCTGTGGGATCAATTGCAAAGTCTCAACCCTTTTCCCTTATGCACTTGTGGCAAATGTCAGTGCAATGTGAATCAAAGGCTCACAGCTCTTCAAGCCAAAGAATCAGTGATGAAGTTCCTCACGGGACTCAATGATTCCTTTTCTCAATTCAAAACTTAGATTCTACTCATGGATCCTTTACCTTCTGTTAACAAGGTGCATTCTTTGTTGATTCAAGAAGAGATGCAAAGGAGTGTTAGCATGGGTACAAGGGTTGAATCTACTGCTTTGGCCACCAAGACTCAGAATTTCACTAATGGGGGTTCTAATGGCAAAGGCAAAGACAGACTGATGTGTACTCATTGTGGCAAGCTAGGCCATACCATTGACAAATGTTACAAGCTTCACAAATTTCCACCAGGTTACAAAACCAAGAACAAGTCCATGGCTCATTTGGTCTCTTTTACCACCCCAGATCAACCTCACAATCATATGGCAATGACTCCTCAAGAAGGTGTACCTTGTCATGTAGCTACTAATACTCCTGCTCCTTCCTTCACCATAGATCAGTACCAACAGCTGCTGGCCCTGATTAATGCATTACCGCGACCATCTCAGCAACATACTACAGGGTAGGAGTACCACATGGCCAATACTGTGGGTTTCCCTAACAACACAGTGGCAGGTATGTCCTTGAACTTCAAGCATTCTGTCTTTTCTGCTCAGATTGTTAATAGAAAAGCTTACAATATGGAGACTTAGGTTATTGATACTGGGGTTATTGACCACATAGTATGTTTTGTGAGTTTATTAACTTCAATTACTGCTATTTCACATTCTATGGTACAATTGCCTAATGGGGAATCAGCTGTTGTCACACATGTTGGCACTATCCAACTTTCTTCACATATAACCCTCACTAATGTCCTGTGTGTACCATCTTTTTCTTTTAACCTTTTATCTGTCAGTTCCATGACTAAAACACAATCTCTTTGTTTGGTTTTCCTTTCTGCTCATTACTTTACATAGGACCTTACCAACTGGAGCACAATTGGAGTGGGCCAAATGTCTGATGGTTTGTACTTGCTGCAACAGTCAAGCTTACTTTCAGCTTCTAGTTCCCTTGTTGATTTCTTGTCCAAGCACAATATTAGTTCTTTTACTGCTTTTTCTTCTAATAATGCTTACAATAATTTGTATTCTTTGTGGCATTCTAGACTAGGCCATCCTTCTGATGTTAAGCTTCAATCTTTGAGCAACATTTTTCCTTTCTTGCAAAACTGTTGTACTAAACAGTGTACTGTTTGTCCATTGGCAAAACAGAAACGATTGCCCTTTCCTTTTAATAATACTATGTGTGATTCTTCTTTTGATTTAGTGCATATGGATGTATGGGGTCCATTTTCTGTTCCCACCTTAGCTGGTCATAGATATTTTCTTACTTTGGTTGATGATGCATCAAGGCAACTTGGCTTTTTCTCATGAAAGCAAAATCTGAGGTCAAAGCTTTAATTGTTTCCTTTTATAACATGGTTTTCACTCAATTCAATGTTTAGATCAAATGCTTTAGGTCTGATAATGCTCTTGAGTTTAAGCTTTCTGATTTTTATTCAGCTAAGGGCATAATTCATTAAACTAGTTATGTTTATACGCCACAACAAAATTCTGTTATGGAGAGAAAACATCAACACATTTTATCTACTGCTAGAGCTTTACAAATTCAGTCCAATCTACCTCTTTATTTTTGGGGTGATTGTGTGCTCACTACAGTCTATCTCATTAACAGACTGCCCTCTCCTCTTTTACAACATAAAACTCCCTATGAACTTCTGTTTGGGAAGGTTCCTTTTTATTCCCCTCTTAGGACTTTTGGTTGTCTATGTTTTGCTTCCACGACTGGTTCTAAGTCTTCCAAGTTCTCTCCTAGAGCAAGGAAGTGTGTTTTTATTGGATATTTCTATAATATCAAGGGCTATAAGGTCTTTGATGTCTTATCTCACACTGTTCTTGTGTCTAGGGATGTAGTTTTTCATGAGACAATTTTTCCCTTTTTTGTGGTTAATGTTGTTTCTTCTTCTTCTGCTCTTATTCCACTTCCTGTCATGAACCCCATTCCGCCTTCCTTTTATGATACTTCTCCACACTGCTATTCCCTTCCTTCAGCTTCTTCTCATAACATTTCTGATGACACCATTATTGATATTCATCATGATGTTGATAAAGATCTTCCTCAGGATTTGCCTGAGGCTCCATATGAGCCTTTGGTTCCTAACCCTCATCTTAGGAGGTCTACTAGAGTTTCTAAACCTCCATCTTATCTTCAAGCTTACCATTGCAATAAGGTAACCTCAGTTCCTACTCCTAATTTGCCTTAGTCAAGTACATCTCATCCTCTTTCTTCTTTTCTTTCTCATGATCACTTGTCTCCATCCTATAAATCCTTTTGTTGTTCTATTTCTGCTATTGTTGAACCACAATACTATTCTCAAGCTATGCCTGACCCCAAGTGGCAAGCTGCCATGGATGCTGAAATTGCAGCACTAGAGGCCAATCACACTTGGACTCTTACTCCTCTTCCACCCAACAAAAAGGCCATTGGTTGTAAGCAAGTCTACCGGGTTAAGTATAGGTCTGATGGCTCTGTGGAGAGGTACAAGGTTTGGTTGGTTGCAAAGGGGTTTACCCAAAAAGAAGGCTTGGATTATATTGAGACCTTTAGTCCTGTTGCCAAAATTGTTTCTGTGAAGTGTTTGTTGGTTGTGGCTACTGTGAAATGCTGGTTTTTGAGCCAACTTGATGTTAACAATGCCTTTCTTCATGGGGATTTGCTTAAGGATGTTTGTATGGCTCTTTCACCTGGCTTCCACAGCAAAGGGGAGGTTGTTTGCAAATTAAACAAATCACTTTATGGCTTGAAGCAAGCATCTCGGCAATAGTTCTCCAAGTTCTCTGAAGCCTTGATTCAATTAGGCTTTGTGCAGTCCAAAGCAGACTACTCATTGTTTATTTGACAGCAAGGTGAGTCCTTTATTGCTTTATTAGTCTATGTGGATGATGTATTAATTGCCAGCAATGACAAGAACAAGGTTGATCAATTCAAGGTTTTATTGAATCAAATGTTCAAGCTCAAGGATTTAGGAGATTTAAAGTTTTTCCTTGGTTTAGAAGTTGCAAGGACTGATAAGGGTATAGCTCTTTGTCAAAGAAAGTATGCTTTGGAAGTACTAAGTGATGCTGGTATGCTTGGTTGTAAACCTTCTAAGGTCCCAATGGAGCAGAAACTTAAGTTGAGCAAGTATGATGGTGATTTCCTCAATGATCCCAGCAAGTACTGATTAGTGGGGAGGTTGCTATATTTGACAATCACCAAACTTGACATCACTTATGCCATTCATAAGTTGAGCCAGTTTATGTCTAAGCCTAGAAAACCACACCTTGAAATAGCCTATAGAGTCTTGCAATATTTGAAGAATGACCCAGGGAAGGGAGTGTTCTTTTTAGCTGCCTCAGAGTTTCATGCGAAAGGCTTTACTAATTCAGATTAGGCCGCATGTCCAGACACACAAAGATCAGTGACTGGATATTACATCTTCATTGGTGAGTCCTTAATTTCTTGGAAATCCAAGAAATAGTCCACTATTTCATGATCTTCAGTAGAAGCTGAATATAGAGCAATGACAGTAGCTACATGTGAAGTGGTTTGAATTCTTTATCTTCTAAAGGATATTCAAGTAAGGCATGACAAAGAAGCTTTGCTCTTTTGTGATAGTCAGTTTGCTCTCCAGATTGGTTCCAATCCAGTATTTTATGAAAGAACTAAACATATAGAGATTGACTGTCATGTGGTCAGGGATAAGGTGTCGGCTAAGGTAATAAAGTTAATTCATGTCAGGACTCATTGCCAATTAGCTGATGTGCTAACTAAGGCTTTGATTTTTAATCACTTCTCAAACCTCATTTCCAAGATGGGACTGATCAATATTCATTTGCCCTCAGTCCATCTTGAGGGGGAGTATCAAAAGAAGAAGCCATCTGGTTAAGTTGAAGCTATTGTCAAAGAATCAATTGATTCAAATAAGCTCATACACGCAGAAAACAGAGGAAATCAAAATGTGGAAGAATAGAGCAACAGAGGAACTCCAAGTGTAGCAGAGTAGAGCACGACATGTAGTTCGTTGCTATATACGACTTGTAGTTTTAGTTAGAATATTGTATATATGTTCACACGTGCCAACTACTATTAGTGATACACGTGCCAAGAACTGTTAGTATTTAGTTAGCACAATTCGTGGGAGTTAGTTAGAGTTAGTGGTGTGTTTCTGTGTGTATCAGAGTATATATAGATTAGCTTTGTAATCTGTATATATTAAGAGGATTCCGAAAGTTAATTATTGATTTTATTTTCCTGTAAAAAATACCCCTAAATTAATTAACCAACAACTTAAAAATGAGGTTAAAATAGTAAATTGAAAAAAGAAAGTTAGTTATTGCTTTTTTTACTGTCAAAAATACCCCTACCTAAAACTTAAAAATAGGGTTAAAATAGTAAATTGACAAAAATAATAAATTCTTACTTCTACGTTGAAATGTTTTCTTACTTCTAATAAACTCCTACTTTTACGTTGATTTAAATTTCTATTTCTACACACTAACTCCCTACAAAATAGGATTACTCTTTTATTAGTTTTAAAACTCCTCCAATCTACAAAACTCACCCCACATATTCATTTTTTTTTTTTTTTACTTCATCATGATGTATTTGTTTCTTCTGTCCTCTTTTTTTTTTTCAATTTTTTTTTTTAAATTTCATTACACCTTTAGGTCTTTTTTTTTTAATTGGAAAAAGTAAAAATCTCAAATTATAATAAATGAAAATTATTAATCTTTACCAAAAAAATAGAAGAACCACTCGGCACGCACGTGAGCGCGTGCTTAGAGGCTAGTTCTAATTAATGCAATGAAATCATTTTTCTCAAATTAGTTTTCACAAACTTTAAGTGGGCAAAGTGCAAATTTTAAATAACAGATATGAAACTTTAATTTTGGTCAAATCACGAGTGGGAAAGTAATAATTTAACCTAAAAAATAAATCTCAAGTGGGCTTGGGTTGAGTGTATTTCACTTGGGTATGGATTATGTACTATGGACTTGGCATGGCAAATTGATAGATAGGACAGGGGAGAGAGCAATTTCTCAATTTGGGTATTATGCAATGCAATACCTCCCACACACACGTTTACTGGGTCACACATACGCTACGGCCCTCATCCCGTTTCGAAACTTGCCATCAATCATATGGACCTATTGGTCCACAAACGCTGGAATTTGTGGTACGAAACCGAGGAAGATGGAGAAAAGGGTTGAAAATCAAAAGAGTGTAACTGTGGAGAGCGCCACAAGATTAAACAACCCCCGTGTTGATAAGCTTCAACAACTCGTACACAAGGATTCTACTGGTACCAACCAAAAACAACTTTTTTTCTTTTTATCTTTTTTTTTTGGGTTTTTAAGATGGTTTTGTCAAATGGGTATGTCGATTTTGTTTAAAAGATGTGATTTTTTCTGTTGGGTTTTGGATCTTTCTTGTATTAACTTTGTTATGTCCTATGTATTTCTATTGTAATGATGACTTGGTTGAGTAATAAGTTTATGTTTGTATCAATGTTATTAATATGTCTCATAATATGGCAAAAATGTGAAAATTGCACACATTCAGATTGTACTATGGATGGAATGTGATTTGTGTGGTAGTTCAGTAATCATTTTGTTGTATGTTAACATATCAGATGGTTGGGAAAAGAGTTGGGAGCAAGGTGTGACCCCATGGGATTTAGGACAACCGACACCAATTCTTGTACATCTACATCAGATAGGAGCTCTTCCCAAGGGTAGGGCTTTAGTCCCTTGGCCCCTGGTTGCGGCAGTGCAAGTTCTATGGTTCATTCTTACTCACAAGATATTACTTTCTGATATATTAATTCAATTTCTTATATATTTATTCAATTTCTTATATATTTATGCAAGTTTTGAGTCCTCTGCATGTCAATATTTTGTATCTTTTTCCTTTTTCTTGGTTTTTCTATCTCAATATTTTCTATCAGGAATATTAGTCCCTTGAGGATCCATCATCAATGATTAATTGGGTCAATGATCCTGTAGAAAATCTACATGTGATCTATGTTTGATGAAATTATAATTTGTGGAGAAAAATAATGACACTTCAAAATAATTTCTTGTTTTAAGATTAATTCAATAATCATTAATGACATCTTAAAATATGTTAGATGATATTTGACATGAAATCTATCTCATCCCAGTGAAGGGGACCCCAAAAAAATATAAAAGATTAAACAATAACGATTAAATCTCTCTGCAATTGAGTATGAAGTTGAAGCAAAATTCAGTTGTTTAATGAATTTCTAATGCAATTATTCGATTGTATCAGAAATCAATCACTTGGTATCTTTCCTTCTTCCTCCTTTCTCACACATGGAATTTTAACTACTAATTGATCAAGCATTACTAAAAAGGGGACAAGGTGTAGTGTATATCTTTCCTCCCCCTTTACCCTGTCTGCATGTTACATTATTTATGTGCTGTTCTTATATCTTTATCTATTTGCTAGCATTTTAGCTTGCTACTGTGGCCAGCAACAAATTGCTCAAATATGGCAGGGGCATGATGTAGCAGCAGTTGCATGCCCTGAACGCTATGTTGTTGGATTGGATATATCAGACATTGCCATTAAGAAAGCAGTGGAGGTAAGAGCAATTGGTCAGAAAATTCTGACTTCACTAAGGCTTGCAATCTCTTAGAAAGAAAGGATACCCGAAAGTTCTTACTTTTACCATTTCATTTTCTGTTTCCTTTGGAGAAACAACCATGTATGTGGCTATGATGATATAATTGAAATATTAAAACTGAATTACCCATGCTTATTTGGCCATTACTGTCTAATTTATCAACTCTTTGGAATGCCTCCCTGAACTGGTTGTTTTTCAGCATTTCTGAATTGGATTAGATGTATCCCACTTGTGATCTCGGTTAAATTGAATTAGGAACAATAACAGGGTTGTTCTAATTTCTGAAGACATGCCATTATTCATTTTCAGATTAAAATTGATGCTTAGGAAATTTATGTTATAGAAAAATTTAGAGCACTGTAAAGACCAATTACTATGGCGATCATTTCCAAATGTCTTGCGTTGGGATTACCTAGACCAATAGAGAGTTGAACCTGATAGATTCAGTTACTATTTCATAAGAAGCTGGTATTTTTGTGACTTTAACTTGTGATAAGTCATGGAATCTAAATTGTTTTACATTTTAAAGAGATGACCTAGTATAGGTTTTCATCTCTTTCTTTACTTCTCATTTTAATAGTCTGTTCTTATGTTAATGCAGTTGTCTTCCTCATTACCGAATGCAAGTTATTTTAACTTCTTAAAGGCGGAATTTTTCACTTGGAATCCAAGTGAATTGTTTGATCTCATTCTCGATTATACGTGAGTTGGCATGAATAGTGGTTTAGTTGTCCGTGAGAAGAATCTCAATATGATCATATTTTAATGGAGAATTTACTGGTTCTTTGGTGCCATTGAACCTGACATGAGGTTGGCTTGGGCACAGAGAATTCGTGATTTATTGAAACCTGGTGGAGAGCTCATAACACTAATGTTTGCAGTAATGATCTTAATTCCTCATTAATTGTTCCCACTTATTTTCTCTTTGTTTATTCTTGTTTGCATGTGAATAACACTATCATATGATATTTGATAAGACATTCCATAATCTTACCTTCTTTTCTTTTCTTTTCTTTTTCCACAATCTTACCTGCTTTTCTTTTCAATAGCCATGTCCTTAGAATTTTAGAGACCTTCCAATTTTTAAAGTGAAGTTCAGATTAATTAGTGAAATTTCAAAATTTATAAATGTTTGTGAAAATGGTTTCCTTATGGCTCTGTTGAAACTAAAATTTTCGTGATGGCAGATCAGCGATCATGTTGGTGGAACCCCATTCAAAGTATCAATTTCAGAGTACACATTAATTTACCTTCTTTCTTTTTTCTTTTTTTTTTTTCTTTTTTTCTTTTTTGCCTGCCCCTCCCTTCGGGGTTGGGAGGCTTGGTAGTTTGAATCTAGTATTGATATTACTAAAGGAACTTTTGCATGGATGTTTGTCTACACTTACAACCTTTTTGTTTCAAACTTACCAATTAAAATATTTGCAGTTATGAAGAGGTATTACTTCCCATGGGCTTTAGGGCAGTATCCATTGTGTGGATAATGAACTGGCTATTGGACCACACAAGGTATGTCAAAACATTTTCTCCTAGTTGAGTAGAACCTGCAATGTAGAGCTTGCAAAATCAAGCATGCTAATCACACGATAATAAGTTCTCTAAGATACACGGTACACTTTGAAAAGTCAATAAAGGTGTAATAACAGCCATTGGGACAGCCTGCTAGCTTACAGATAAATCTAACACACACATACACACATGAGAGTCTCGATGAGAGTCAAGTAATTTATTTGTATAATTTCCTTTGCATATGTACTTGTATCACTTATCATGTGTGTCATTCTTTGTTTTATTGTTTTGGTTTGTTGAAATTTTGTTTATTGAAGTTTTTCCATCATTGTTTTTGACAACTTGTTATTAAACCGCATCTCTTTATTGTCTTACACCTTGCTTAATAGTTTTATTGATGTTTTATTTGAGGCATTAAAGTTCAAAAATGGGTCCAATTTCACTGAATGAGATACTTGTCTTGGTATTTTGCGACTCGCCACTAAAAGTTGATTTGGTGGACAGATATTCCACTCTAAATTACCAAGTTGGCAATCTTATACTTTGAGGGAGGAGATAAATGAGTTTGGAAATGGAGTGGGCATTTAAAAATATTTTCAGTTTGACCAGGATATTTTATACTGCACCAAACACTTGAAAACAATGACAATGTTTTCCTCTGATAAACATAACTTAAGTGTTCACTGTAATCCTCTCTCAAAAAACAAAAAAAGTGTTCCCTGTAGTGGTCTGATGTACAAGTTGATTGAATGCCTTTTTGTAGGCTTAAGAGTTTGCTCTTCCAGTCTCATAATTAGTTCTCTTTATTATTACTTTTTTATTTATTTTAGAAAGAAGCGCAATGTCTATTACACACACCCACTTGCACCTGCTCATAAATTTTGAGTAAGAGGAATGATCCTAGAAAGAATGAGGAAAATTAATTAGTAACTCACTACAACAAACTTGAGTTTTTTCAACATATTTATATCCACAGTCACTAAAAAATGTAGATAAAAGCTTAATTTTCTATGGTTGAGTACAACTGTAGAGTAAAAATAAGAAAATTCATAAACTTATTTCTGCAGTTGTTATAACTGTTGAAAAAAAAAAAAAAGTATTTGGTTTTAGTTTTTTTCTTCGGGCACTGTAGTAAAAGGGGGTTAAAAAAATATTAGAAACAGAATAGTTTTATCAACAGCTTCATCAACTGCAGATAAAATAAAATAAATTTTATATCAACGGTTGTAAAACGTTGGAAATCAATAAAACGTTAAAGGTAGGAGTTTGAAACGTTAAAGGTAGGCTCTCTCTCGCTCTCGCTTCCGCTCTCTTTCATAGCTCACATCTCTCTCAACCTAAACACAGGTTCTCAGCTCCTCACAGGTTCTTTCTCTCTCTCTCTCTTCCTTCCTTGTGTTTTTCTGTTATTTTCTCGGCATCCAAACAGAGTTTTCGAATTTGGTTGATTTTTCTTTGCTTCAGATTCACTGAGTTGGTACAATCGCATCCAAATCTTGTATATATTCACACTTTTACCTATCCAAGCCTCTGATTAGGTATCTTCTATACATTGATGAATCCAATTTCACATTCTTCTTGAAAACCTAACCTTCAATTTTGTATTTCTTTGTTTTTCCATAGATAGCATAAACGTTTTGTTTTTTATTTTGGATTTTTTGTATATTAATTAAATCGCAAATTTCAATCTCATAAAGCTTTAATAAATCTGTTTAATATTCTCATTTTGAATCATTCATTGTTTTATGATTTTTTTTTTTTTTTTTTTGGTTGGCGCAGAAAGAGGGAGGTGAATTTGAAGGTCTTGAAGGTTCCAGAGATGGAACAGAAGGTAAATAAAATAAATAAACTAATTTTTATTTGCTGAATTATATAATTTTGTTATGAATTATTCAATTTCCGTTACAATTTTAGCTCGTTTTTTGTGAATTTAGAAATTTCATATTAGTCTCAATGATTATTACAACGAGCATTGCGTTAGTTCAATCTGCTTCTTATTCTTCATGAAAATTATGACGCGAATTAAACTGCAAATCTAGAACTATTGTTTATTAATATAATTACTCTTACAGTATAATTTAGGTTTGTTTTTCAATTTGTCTATTTTGGCTTCAAATATCTGCTTTAATTGCAGGCTACTCAAAGGAGGACTAGTGTTAGGCATTAGGCAACTCTGATTTAGAGTAAAAAATAACCTGGTCTGTGCAAGTCTAGACATAGAGTATGTGTGCCAAGTGCTTGTGGAAATTACCCAAAGAGTAAAATATAAATTATAAGGAAAACAAAGAATAAGAGATTTGTGGAGGATAATTAGTTTATAGCTTTAATAGTTTAGATTTAAGTTGTAAGTAGATGAAATTTCCAGGAACTAACTTGTGGACAATGGATATGTTCAATGGTCTTTTGGAATTCAGAGTTTGATGCGTTTTTCATGAGTGTTTTATGTAAATTTTGCATCTGTAGTAGTTCTATATGGTCACTAGAGCTGAAACAGGGCCATGTGCTGCCTAGAAAATAGGTGAACTTTTGAATTTGACACATTTTCAAATGAAATTCACCAATGGGTATTGGCTTAGTGCTCTGCTGTGAGATATTTTTTTACATTAGAATGTTGATTGAGGATTAGCTTGAGAGAACCTAAATATATTTAACCAAAAATCATGACCTCTGCATCGCTTTTGGCCAGAATTTCAATCTAAAGTTACTAATTGCCCTCTATTTCTGTGAACTACTTCTTTGCAGGTGCATTCAAAACCTTCTTCTATTGAATTCCCATTCAGAATAGTTTTATCAACAGCTTCATCAACTGTGTGACCAAAAGTGCTCTCGTGCTTAGGCGCGTAGTAGCAGGTGAGAGTCTTGCAGTTCCTTGCAAGAAGTGAAGTGACCTCCCTTGTGTGAGGCAGCAGTGAGTTTTAGTCGTCTTCAGGTCCCCTTTTTAGGGGCTTGGAGGGATTTGTTCAAGGGGCTCGACATAGTGGACAGATAACAAGTTGCCATCAATGGCTGAGGATTTAGAGGAGATGTGGAAGAAGTTAACGCTTACGGAGGAAGAAGACACAGGCATAGAGCTAGATAGCGGAAGCACAAGTGCTGCACGAAAGCTGGGGAAGTATTGTGTTGTGATGAAGATTCTGTCCCAAAGAAGCATTAATGTGGATGCTTTAAGAAAGAATCTAAGAATGTTGTGGAAACCAAATAAAGGGATGCAAATTGCGGAACTTGAAGAAGACCTGTTCCTGGTGGAGTTTGGAGATGAGAAAGATAAAAAGAAGGTAATGGACATGTGTCCTTGGAGTTATGAGAAGAATCTAGTTCTCATTCAGGAGTTCGAAGGGAAGCTGACACCGAAGGAGATTGAAGTTAAATGGGCCCCTTTCTGGGTCCAGATTTACAACTTACCACTGAACAGCAGGACAAGAGAGACAGGGTGGGCCATTGGGTCGTGTTTAGGGTCGGTGCTAGATGTGGATGTTACAGATTCTGGAGTGCAGTGGGGAAAATGTCTTCGTGTTAGAGTGAACATTGATACCACGAAGCGACTGGTACGAGGGAAAAGAATCACAGCTGAAGGAGGCGAGCCTAAATGGGTAAACTTTAAATACGAAAGGTTACCCAACTTTTGCTATAGGTGTGGGCTTCTTAACCATTCCCTAAGAGAGTGTAGTGAAGGGCAGGCACTATGTGATAAAGATGGAGCACGCCATTTTCAATATGGTGCCTGGTTAAGGGGGGAGCCTATAAGAAGGGGAGGGAGAGAAGTGGTAACACAGGGAGCAAGAAGAGAAGCTATGGAAGGTAAAGGGGCATCTGAGGTTAGTCCGACAGCCTTGGCGGAGCAGCAAAACACGGGGAAGGAACGAAACACGGCGAAGGAAAGTTCTGAGGAAAGAGGAGGCCACGTGGATGACATGTCAAATCAAGAGGGCAGTCAATCCATAGGCGACGTGGAGGTAATAACCTCTGTTGAGCCTATGCCAGAGGTGTTAGATAAGAATGGTAAGGTCAAAGAGTTGGTGGGAAAGAAAGTGGAGGAAGAAGCTGTTTTGGGGAGAGTTGGTGAGGAAAAGCCTGCTGCAAAGACCGATTTTACGGAGGGGATGCAGTGGGAAACTGCTTTGGGTCAGAGGTCCCAGCTAATCTCTGAGGGAAAGTTGGCGCCAAAGAACGAAGTTAAAATGAAGGTCGATGGGCCAGCAGTGGAGAACCCAATTCCAGGCCCGTTAGCTATGTGTTATGATGAGAAAACGGGCTGGACTTCCGAGACTTTGGGCCCAGCGAGTAGGCATTGGAAGAGGCTGGCTAGGGAAATTAATAAGGGGGTTCCTCAGGAGAGTGTAAGCCCAAGTAATCCCAAAAGGGAGGGCCCAACACCCCTTCAAGAGCTTGACCCAAACGCAGGAAATCAAAAACGTAGGAAAGGAAAGAATGCAGGAAACCAAGAAACAAATGGAAAGGAAAATAAGGATGGCGGTGTGGCGGTGGTTGCTGAGCAGCACCGCCAAGCCAAATGAGTTTGTTAGCTTGGAACTGCCGAGGACTAGGGTCGTCCTTGGCAGTTCGGACACTCGCTGATGAGGTGAGGACAAAAGACCCTCTTCTGGTTTTCTTATCGGAGACGAAAGCCGGAATGAATCGGATTAAAGGCATTCAGAGCAAGATTGAGTATACTCAGGGGATCATAGTTCCAAGTGACAGTCGCAGCGGGGGTTTGGCGTTGTTGTGGAGAGAAGGCTCCGAGGTCCACTTCAAGAGCTGTTCGAATTCGCACATCGACGTCGAGATCCACGACAAGCTTGCTCCAACACCGTGGCGTGCAACTGGGTTTTATGGTCAACCCGATGCAGCTAAAAGGTACATTTCGTGGGAGCTCTTGGAAGTGTTGAAAGTGCAAAGTCCTTTGCCGTGGGTGGTGTTTGGGGATTTCAATGAAATCTCCCAACCCGATGAAAAGCTTGGCGGCCCAGAAAGAGATGCTCGACAAATGGAAGAATTTAGGGAGTGCCTTAGTAGATGCGGTCTTGTGGATTTGGGTTTTGTTGGGCAAAGGTACACTTGGTGCAATGGAAGGGCAGGGGAGCAGAGAACTAAGCTTAGACTGGACAGGATGGTGGCAAGTGAGAATTGGCTGGACAGTTTCCCGAATGCAAGTGTTCATCATGTTAGTATGTCTATCTCTGACCACTGTTTGTTATCTCTTTACCTTCACCGGAGAAAGCTCGAAAACCGGCTAGGAAGAGGTTTTTCTTTGAGGCTATGTGGACAAGGGAGGCTGGCTGTAGAGAGCTAATCGAGGAAGTATGGGATCCAGTGGGAAGAGACAGCGGGTCTATGATCATGGACCGTTTAAAGAGTTGTCAAGAGCAATTGAGCAAGTGGAATTGGAGGGTGTTTGGAAATGTTAATAAGACTCTGAAGCAGAAGAAAGATCAACTCCAACATCTTGAAGCCGTGGATGATTTGCTGGATAAAGCTGAGGAAATTCAGGGGCTGAAAAAAGAGATAAATGAGATCCAAATACGAGAGGAGATTATGTGGAATCAGAGGGCTAGAGCGCTGTGGCTAAAGTGGGGAGATCGAAATACAAAATTTTTCCATGCTACAGCTAGCCAGAGGAGAAGGAAAAATAAAATTGATGGTTTGCAAAACTTGCAAGGGGAATGGATGGAGGATCAGGAGGGTATTGAAAACACAATCTTAGATTACTTTGCGAAGATTTTCACATCTGATAACCCCTCAAATTTTGATGCAAGCTTGGGTGCTATCTCCAACCGGGTCACTGAGGCAATGAACGAGGAGTTGCTGGCAGTGTTCAAGACAGAAGAGGTTTGGAACGCTCTACACCAGATGCACCCCACAAAAGCCCCGGGCCCCGACGGTATGTCTCCCATCTTTTACCAACATTATTGGGATATCGTTGGTGCTGATGTAGTAAGCACTGTATTAGAAGTTTTAAATTCTGGTGTATTACCTGGTACTCTCAATGAAACTTATATATGTCTTATTCCTAAGGTAGCTTCACCACAGAAAATTACGGAGTTTAGACCGATAAGTTTATGTAATGTAGTGTACAAAATTATCTCTAAAGTGCTCGCAAATAGATTAAAAAGAATATTAAAGGAGGTAGTCGACGAATCTCAAAGTGCATTTGTGCCAGGCAGATCAATAACTGACAACGTGCTGGTGGCCTTTGAGACTATGCATTGTATCGACCAGAAAAGGAAGGGTAAGGAAGCTATAATGGCAATAAAGCTCGATATGAGCAAGGCATATGATCGTGTCGAATGGGCCTACTTGGAAGCTACAATGAGGAAAATGGGGTTTCATGAGAGGTGGATTTCACTTATGATGATGTGTGTTAGTACGGTTTCCTACTCGGTTTTGATAAATGGGGAGCCAAAAGGAAAGATTATCCCTTCAAGGGGACTTCGGCAGGGGGACCCAATCTCCCCGTATTTATTCCTGTTGTGCGCAGAAGGGTTATCGGCTTTGCTGAAAAAGAAGGAGAAGGAGGGATATATTAAAGGGGTGGCAGTGTGTAGAGGTGCACCGAGTGTCTCTCACTTGCTTTTTGCTGACGATAGTATTATCTTTTGTCGGGCTTCTTTATTGGAATGTGAGAGGGTCTTGAAGGTGTTGGAGGACTACGAACGGGATTCGGGTCAGAAAGTAAACAAAGAAAAAACAGCCCTATACTTCAGTAAGAATACTAGCTGGGAGGTACAAGACCAGGTCAAGCACAGGTTCGGGGCTGAGATTGTCAGACATCATGAGAAATATTTGGGACTGCCACCACTAGTTGGAAGGGGGAAGAGGAAAGCTTTCAACCGGATTAAGGATCAGGTGGGAAGAAAAATAGCGGGTTGGAAGGGCAAGCTTTTATCCACTGCAGGCAGAGAAATTCTCATAAAAGCTGTAGCTCAAGCCACCCCTACATACACAATGAGTGTGTTCAAACTTCCGGACTCCCTGTGCAAGGATTTGAATTCAATGATGAGTAACTTCTGGTGGGGTCAAAAAGGAAGGGAAAGGAGGCTGGCATGGGTCTCCTAGGAAAAATTATGCAAGCCAAAGTCCGAGGGAGGTGTGGGGTTTCGGGACCTAAAGGCGTTCAATTTAGCACTTCTAGCTAAACAAGGCTGGAGAATTCTTGAGAATCCAAATTCACTGGTTCATAGAGTGTACAAAGCCAAGTACTTTGCAAAGGAGTCTTTCTTAAATGCTCAAGTGGGTAGGAAGCCCTCTTACGCGTGGCGTAGCATCATGGCAGCAAAAGATATAATCATAAAGGGGTCTCGGTGGTGTATTGGCAATGGCCAAAAAGTTAACATTTGGGAGGATAGGTGGGTTCCAAGACCGGCTTCCTTCAAAGTAATCAGGCCTCGGAGAGCTCAGGATGTTGAAGTGATGGTCTTGGAACTCATTGATGCAGATAGGAGGTGCTGGGATGTTGCTAAGGTCAGAAGCCGTTTTCTTCCTCATGATGCAGAACTTGTGTTGGGCATACCAATCAGTTATAGGCTGCCTGAGGACTCAGTTATATGGGCCTGGACCTCAAATGGAAAATTTTCAGTAAAGAGTGCTTACGGGGTAGCACAGAGATGCCTGATGGAGGAGTCGACTAGATTGGACTTGGGTAACAACTCAGATAATGCGAGGATGAAAGCTCTCTGGAGGATGGTTTGGAATTTGGAGTGTCCAAATAAAATCAAACACTTTATGTGGAGAGCTTGCAAGAACATTCTCCCTACCAGGAATAGACTAAAGGCAAGGGGTGTTGACTGTGAGGACTGTTGTGCGTTGTGTGGCTCTAGTGAGACATCGGGGCATATTCTGTGGGATTGCAAATTTGCAAAGGAGGTATGGAGTGAAACAAAAATCAAGCTCCCAGATCTGCCGGAACCTGTGACTGAGTTTGTGATTTTAGTGTGGGAGGTTATGGATTCCAACCCAAATGTTAATTGGGTGCTGTTTGCAGTAACCGCGTGGAACTTGTGGAATAACCGAAATGCAGTGATCCATGGGGGACAAAGCAAAGGGCTGGTTGGGATTATCAAAGCTGCGGCTGCTTTTGTTGAAGAGGTTAAAGGCGAATGGACCAGTCAGAGGAATGTTGATCTAAATGCTGTACATTGTTGGTCTCCCCCGAAGCAAGGCTGGTATAAAGTTAATACGGATGGTGCAGTGTTTAGGGAGTCAGGGAGTTGTGGCATTGGAGTGGTAGTCAGGAATGAAAAGGGTCTGATCATGGGAGCACTGAGCAGGAGACTGGAGCTGCCCTTGGGGGCCCTGGAAGTGGAGGCTAAAGCTGTAGAAGAAGGTGTCCAATTTGCAAGGGATCTTTGCCTGGGTCAAGTAATATTTGAAAGTGATTCTCTGTTGGTGACTAGTGCATTCCGTGAACAGGGCAGGATGCAAAGTAGAGTCCAAAAAGTGGTCGAAGGTACAAGACTGGGACTGAATTGTTTTGAAGCGTGGGAGATGACTCACACACGAAGAAGCTGCAACTCAGCGGCTCACATCATAGCAAGACATGCCAAGTTTGTACATGAGTGTGATATTTGGGTGGAAGACACGCCACCTATGATTGTAAATCAAGTGCAAAATGATGTAAACTGTATGGCTCACATTCTGGTTTAATGAAATTAAAGTTGAGAATAAAAAAAAAACAGCTTCATCAACTGCAGATAAAATAAAATAAATTTTATATCAACGGTTGTAAAACGTTGGAAATCAATAAAACGTTAAAGGTAGGAGTTTGAAACGTTAAAGGTAGGCTCTCTCTCGCTCTCGCTTCCGCTCTCTTTCATAGCTCACATCTCTCTCAACCTAAACACAGGTTCTTAGCTCCTCACAGGTTCTTTCTCTCTCTCTCTCTTCCTTCCTTGTGTTTTTCTGTTATTTTCTCGGCATCCAAACAGAGTTTTCGAATTTGGTTGATTTTTCTTTGCTTCAGATTCACTGAGTTGGTACAATCGCATCCAAATCTTGTATATATTCACACTTTTACCTATCCAAGCCTCTGATTAGGTATCTTCTATACATTGATGAATCCAATTTCACATTCTTCTTGAAAACCTAACCTTCAATTTTGTATTTCTTTGTTTTTCCATAGATAGCATAAACGTTTTGTTTTTTATTTTGGATTTTTTGTATATTAATTAAATCGCAAATTTCAATCTCATAAAGCTTTAATAAATCTGTTTAATATTCTCATTTTGAATCATTCATTGTTTTATGATTTTTTTTTTTTTTTTTGGTTGGCGCAGAAAGAGGGAGGTGAATTTGAAGGTCTTGAAGGTTCCAGAGATGGAACAGAAGGTAAATAAAATAAATAAACTAATTTTTATTTGCTGAATTATATAATTTTGTTATGAATTATTCAATTTCCGTTACAATTTTAGCTCGTTTTTTGTGAATTTAGAAATTTCATATTAGTCTCAATGATTATTACAACGAGCATTGCGTTAGTTCAATCTGCTTCTTATTCTTCATGAAAATTATGACGCGAATTAAACTGCAAATCTAGAACTATTGTTTATTAATATAATTACTCTTACAGTATAATTTAGGTTTGTTTTTCAATTTGTCTATTTTGGCTTCAAATATCTGCTTTAATTGCAGGCTACTCAAAGGAGGACTAGTGTTAGGCATTAGGCAACTCTGATTTAGAGTAAAAAATAACCTGGTCTGTGCAAGTCTAGACATAGAGTATGTGTGCCAAGTGCTTGTGGAAATTACCCAAAGAGTAAAATATAAATTATAAGGAAAACAAAGAATAAGAGATTTGTGGAGGATAATTAGTTTATAGCTTTAATAGTTTAGATTTAAGTTGTAAGTAGATGAAATTTCCAGGAACTAACTTGTGGACAATGGATATGTTCAATGGTCTTTTGGAATTCAGAGTTTGATGCGTTTTTCATGAGTGTTTTATGTAAATTTTGCATCTGTAGTAGTTCTATATGGTCACTAGAGCTGAAACAGGGCCATGTGCTGCCTAGAAAATAGGTGAACTTTTGAATTTGACACATTTTCAAATGAAATTCACCAATGGGTATTGGCTTAGTGCTCTGCTGTGAGATATTTTTTTACATTAGAATGTTGATTGAGGATTAGCTTGAGAGAACCTAAATATATTTAACCAAAAATCATGACCTCTGCATCGCTTTTGGCCAGAATTTCAATCTAAAGTTACTAATTGCCCTCTATTTCTGTGAACTACTTCTTTGCAGGTGCATTCAAAACCTTCTTCTATTGAATTCCTATTCAATTTTAGCTGCTGACTTTTACATGCATTTTTTTACTAAGACATCCTCTCAGAGTTTAGAAAGGCCCTATAGAGAAACACCTGAGATGAAAACTCTCTTTTTGTTGCCACCTTTTCTGAAAATCTTCTTCTTTACTCTTGTTTGATTAACATTTTGCTTTATGTGTGTACTCAGGTCCACATTGCATAGAGTTTTGGTGAATGGTCAAGAGAGATATTCTGTAAGACCCCAAAGCCACAGGTACTTTTCTTGATTAGGCTCACTCCAACTTTTCTTTATGGTTGTAATTGTTTCCTTGTCTAGTAGTAGTAGTAAGCACCCACTTCTGAAATGTTTGTGCTTCGTTTCTTCATGCATTGCCCCATTGTTCTGTTGATTTTTATTATTTGTTTTACAAACCATATGTGTATCACTGTTTTTTGTTTTGGAAATAGTATCTCTTCTCACCCAATCATTGTCGAAATGAATATAGACATTCCATTGTTCAATTTGGAAATGCTGCATGCATTGCAAATGTAATGCATGATTGGCTAATTAATGTCGGTTTTATGGAACTTCACTTGTTAGTTTTTATTGTACCAATCTTTTAATTAATGTCGGCTTATGCTTCTAATTCTGGTAAAGAAGCTGGGTATGAGAATAAAACAAAAGAACCAGATAAACGCAATGATCCAACTTCAGTTGACAAGGTCAATGATTTCAAATTTGAGAAAGATGACCCTAAAGCAAGCACAAAGTTAACATTGAGCAATGTTCAAAATCAAGCTGGTATCTTGCCACTTGTATCTCAAATAAATTTTTTCTTTGACAAGCATGTATTAGAAGACCACATAATTAATAAACAAGCCATATTTCCTCCCTCTCTCTCTCAGTCTCATGTATACATTGCAAAAACTAAAAAAGCCATAGAGCAGGCCCATGGGATCATGGCTCCAACGAAAGACTAAAAAAAAAGCTCAAGAAGCCCATTTTTAAGCCCCTGAAATCTCAATAGTCAATATGGGCCCAATCCCTCCCAAGTAAGGTAACAGAGGCCCACATAAATCTAGTTGGGGTTTGTCAAACAGAACTAAGTTGTCTGTCAAACTGAATTAGGAAGGATCATAGGGTAGGAGTAGGAGTAATAATTATTCTTATTAATTAATACTAATAGAGGTGGTGTGGTGTGGTGCCTTTTCCTCTTCTTCATTACAGCAGTACTAAACCAATCCTTCCTTCTCATCACTGTCAGTTATGTCAGTGACAGTGACTGAGAATCAGAGAGAGAGAGGATCCCTTTATCAAATAAATAAATTCTCTTTTCCCAGAAAGAGCAGAGGAAGCGGTACCTACTTTCTTTCTTCCTTTCCTTTTCTTTTTTACTTGTAACATTTTAAAAAAAAAAGGCATGCATGAGCCATATCTAGTGTGCTACTATTTTTTTTTTTTTTTTTTTTTTTTCTTTTTATCGTGTAAGAAAGTATTCACTTTGCATGAGCCATATCTATTGTGGGACATTTATCTCTGTTTCTTTGTTCTCAAAGTTCTGTTCTTGATCATCATCAAGGTTAGTTATATTCCTTCTGAAAATAACATATGTATTTTTAATTAAAAGTGTTGTATTTTTATTTTTTTCGCTAGAAAGTGTTGTAGCTGATATCTCTAGCCATATTGGATCCATTTTCTGTGTTTGGATTCTGCACCCAACACCTCTCTTTCGCTTTCTTGCCTCCTCTCAGGTAACAATTTTCTATCATCACATACATATGTTTTTGAATTTTCAATTCTGTATAATCTTAGGGTTTGCCAATCACCCTCTAATGCTCTATGACTGAAAATTTTGAATGTTTTGTTCTCTAGGGCGCATTGGGTGTTTTTATTTTTTTTTTATTTTTTTCTTTATTTATGCTTTCTGGGTTAGGCGTGGGGATGATGTATTTCAATTTATTGTGCTTGAATTGTGAGGGTAAAGTTTCGAAATTTTTGTTATTTGGGGCTATTGGTGAGGTTTCTGTAGGACCCAAATAATCACAAAGAGCTTCATTTTTTTTTTTTTTTGTACAAACAATAATATTCCGAAATTTATTTTACAAACAAAATAAATCAAACAATAATAAAAGTACAAACAATAAATCAATGATATAGCATCTTCTACTAACGTTTTTTTTTTTTTTTGGCTAAATTCTGAAATTTATTATTATCCCTATGCTTCTCAGTTATTTTATTTCAATATTTAAATTTCATTCTACTGTCTTTATTCAATCTCGTATCTCTATAGGATCCAAAGAGCTTCATTTTTTTTTTTCTTTGGGTGCTATTAATACTTATATAGCTATAAATACAGAAAATGAAACAAATTTTAATAGAGCTATAAAAAATATTTTTTATAAAAAGTAACTGAAGCCCAAGTAGGTGCTTGTAGAAGAAACTTAATATTTTAATAAATTCAAAATTTTTTTTTCCTACTCTTTATAACCTTGTTTAAGACAATTTGAAGGAATTCTACCTATGGCTAGAAGTGTTGGAAACAATGATGCTTTTGCAAGAGAAGAATCAGCTAGAAGTGCTAGAAACTACGGAGCTATTGCAAGAAAAGAGTCAGTTGGTAGTGCTAGAAACAATGGAGCTATTGCAAGAAAGAGTCGGCTAGAAGTGCTAGAAACTATGGAGCTATGGCAAGAAAAGAGTCGGCTGGAAGTGCTAGAAATTATGGAGCTATTCCAAGAGAAGAGTCGGCTAGAAGTGCTGGAAATCATGGAGCTATGACAAGAGAAGAGTCAACTGGAAGTGCTAAAAACAATGGAGCTATTGCAAGAGAAGAGTCGACTAGAAGTGCTAGAGACTATGGAGCTATTGCAAGAGAAGAGTCAGCTGGAAGTGCTAGAAACTATGGAGCTATGGCAAGAGAAGAGTCAGCCGGAATTGCTAGAGATAATGGAGCTATAGCAAGAGAAGAGTCTGGAACAAGTGAAAGTGGTGGCTCACGAGTTGGTAACTAAAACACTACATTTTTTGACATGTCTATCAAATTACCATTCTAATATTTGCAGCCATCTATAGTTGACATGTGTCTATCAATTGTTTTGATTGCACAGGAAATAAGAAAGGGCGAGGGGCTACACGGAATCTAAAACTTGCAAAACTTTTTACAAAGGAAAGGTTCCCAATTATATGGAAAAAGGGAAGACCAGTAGGGGAATACTCTAAAGTATTCAAATCGGAGTATACTGCCCTTGTTAGACGGATTAGTATAGTACCTTTACAAGTCAAAGATTGGAGAGAGGTTCCTTATCAAAACAAAAGAAAGCTATATGATTATATATTGGTGTGTTATATAAAAGTGTTTTGAAATAAAAGTTTTCTTTATAATGCACAAATGTAATCCTTATTAGTTTTCATTTTTTAGGAACGCTTCATTGTTGAGGGTCAAGAGACTCTTGTTTGGCGGCAAATGAATAGGTCATACAAAAATTACCGAAGCTCCTTGAAGAAAAAATGGTTTAAGCCATATGAGGAGGATCCTGAGGAGGCACTAGAAATTTTGCCACCTAACATGGTAGATGATGATTGGAACTATTTTGTGAATTTATGGAGCAATAAGGACTGGAAGGTACTACTACATATGGAAATTATTATCTTGTGAAATTTTCTATAGAATTAAAAATACTTTTTAATCCAATGTATGTTTTTGAATGTAGACAATGTGTGATAAAAACAAGTTTAGTCGTTCCAAAAACTTTATCATTCACATTACTGGATCAAAAAGCTTCCAACAACGAAGTGAAGAAGAGGTTTGTATATATCATTTTCTCAATCTTTGAAACTTAATTTTTTCAAGATAAAATATTGTTGCATAGTTATTTATGGTGCTTGACATTTTATGGAATGTCTATACTTTGTGTTGTTTAAATGATAGACATTTTATGGAATGTCTATGCTTTGTATTGTTTAATGATAGAGGGAGAAAACTGGAGAAGATCCTAGCCGACTTCAATTATTTGAGATCACACATAGGAGATCTAATGGGCAAGCTGCAATTGAAACTACACAGGAAGCATTGGTATGGAAATTCCTAAAAATGCTTGTATAACTTGTTATTAAGATTTATTTTTATATGCTGCTAGAAAATGTATTTTTTTTATGTGCTTTTAGCAAATGTAGTATAAAATTATAAATGCTCTTTTAATGCAGATAAAATTTAAGAGACTTACTACTAAAGTGGTTGAAGGGTCTTTGCAAATGTCCGGTGATGAAATGTTTGTAGAGGTATTTGGACCTGAACATCATGGTCGTGTTCATGGTTATGGGGATGGTATTAGTCCTACAGAGTTATGGGGTTCCTCTTCATCTACTATTCGTGACCTCCAAATGCAATTGAAAGAATCTGAGGAAAGACGTAAGGAGAATGATGCAAACCTTTTGAGGCAATTGAAAGAATCTGAGGAAAGAAGCAAGGAGAATGATGCTAACCTTCTAAGGAAATTGAAAGAATCTGAGGAACACCGCAAGGAGAGTGACACTAATGTACAACTCTTGAAGGCACAAGTTAATCGAGTTGAGAGTTTGCTAGCACAAGTACTCAAAAACATGGCCCCATTTGAGCTAGCTCAATCTGATTGTTCTTCTTAACTTTACCAATCAGGTTAGTTTGTTAACTTTACTTGTTCTTCTACAAGTTATGGAAATAATTCACAGTTAATTATTGAATCTTTTGTTAATTTTCCATTGCAGGTTGTTGTTGGAAGTGTATAGAAGAGAAAAATCAGTCTGTTTTGTAGAGAAAGTATGAACTTTCATTCTATTTTGGCTAGATACATCTTGTAGATAGAGTCTGAGATATCAGCAGTCTGTCAAATGCTATGTTTGGATACATCTTCTTGTAGATTTGGTTACCCATATATGGTTTGTGCAAAGTAAACATGTGACTTCCTCTTTACTTTTCTAAATATTCTTTGGTTCACTATGATGTCATATGAATGAAATTACTGCTATATGTAGAATGTACAGGTGGTCAAATTTCCAAGAAAATTACTTTTGTTTTGCTCTACATCTAACACATTAAACTGTGAATCTGTTATCCTCTTGGTTGTCTTTCTTTTTTTGTACAATTCCTGTTCTCTAAGCTATGTATGTTGGACTGCAATGATGGTTTTGAATCATAGGCCTAAACTATGCAGGAGTATCTATACTCACCACCACCATGTATTAAAGTTTTCAAATTTAGAGTTCCCACATTGTGATCGTAGTGTTATTGCCATCTTTTTCAGTACTAACTACTAATACTAATACTAATACTTTTGCTTTATGGTGGATAAATAAGTTGGGTTAAGTACTTTGGTGTTACACAGCCATCGTCTTCCATTTTTCACTGATTTATGTTGATTTCTTAAACATAAATCAGATTCGTGAGTTGGTGGAATTGCCTTTAAGGCATCCACAGCTTTTTGAAAATATTGGAGTGAAGCCTCCCAAGGGAATTTTGCTATATGGGCCTCCTGGTACTGGAAAGACACTCATAGCAAAGGGTATTGCTTTAGTTTTTTTTTTTTTTTTTTTTTAATACTTTTTTCAACGGTTTCAAACTGTTGAAATTTATCTTAAGACAACATATATTTCAACAGTTTTCAATAATATTTCAACGTTTAATAATTGTTGATAAAGGTGAATCACATTTTTCGACGGTCACATAGGGTGTAGAAAAAAAGTTTCGACATAGTTTTTAGTGGCGGTTTTCACCGGTCACTTAAATTGTCGAAAATACTTTTATCGACGGTTTTTAATACTTTTTTCGATGTTTTGAACCATTGAAAATAGCAAACTTTCTTGTAGTGACTTTCCGTCTGGGGAGTTTAGAAGTCTGATGAAATTTTCGTTTAGATATCATAATACCCTTTAAAGTGCTCTAACAATTGGCTTTATTAGCTTTTACAGGGAAGAGAGAAGCTTGGTAGGTGGAAGAGGTCCCTAGCCCAATGCTCACTATGATAACTACGGCCATCTTGTGAAAAGTGGAGCACTTGGGGACATTGAAATCGTTCATATATTGATTTTGATAATAAAACATAAAGAATCTTTCTAATAATTTGATTATTGTTAAATGATATCAACAAGTCTAGCGACGTAAATTTTACCTGTAATTTTTTTTAACTTATTTGTTGATATATGCAGTTCTATGTAGCCCTATAACTATAAAGTTAAAAAAGAGATTTGGTTTAGGTAATTTTTTTAATTCCCTTCACCCCAATGTAAAAAGTAAAATTTTTGAAAATTTTTGGGTTTTATTTGGGATATTTTCACACAAATAGAGAGCGGATAAGATATGATCTTGACACACAACATTTGTTGTATACAGTTCGTTTACTCCATGTTTAAGCCTCTCATCCTCTAACTTGTATTGGCCTTACTAATAACTAACCTCCACTTTGGCAAATTTCAAACAGTTGAAAAACTCTGAATTAACATTCAAATACAACAAAATTAGTTCATTTGGATCATGGTGGAGAAATTTATGAACCCCAAAGATTACTTGATAAGAAATTTCAACTCTGATTTCAAAATCTCCCCTAGTTCAAAGTCAATTTTGTAGCATAAGTTAAATTGAGAGAAATTTTCATGCTTTTTGAGATGGCAACTCATTTACTCTAATTGGATGATTGAAAATTTGTTCAAATGTGGACAATTTTGAACAAATTGTTCACATTTGTTTCATTGGCCATCCAAGGTACACAAGTACCAAAGTATACATAACACACACTGTTTTTGTATTTTTTTGATTTTTCAAAATTTTTTTATTTTTTTTTTATTTTTATATCAAAAACAAAATAAACAAAACTAAAAGTAAACACACAAAACATGTTAAACAAAATAAAGCAAAAAATAGACTGACTCAGCAGAAAAACAAAACACACAAGCAATGCAATACACAAAAAAATAATACGGGAAAAGAAGCTGATGAAATCATTTAAAATCCTTTTTCTTCCACACCTTGGAAGATCCTTTCCTTTGATTGAATCCTTGAACTGGCGGTAAGGGGGAAGAATTTAACCCGTTCAAGTTCGAAAGGAACATGAGGGCTTTCAAAAGATCTCCAAGAGGAGCAAGAGAGGATTGAAGCTGATTTTGGTTTCCAGATGCTATCATGCCATTGCTCTGTTGAGTGGCTAACCACTTATAGCAATTTGGTCTAGTATGACCGGCAGCTCCACAATGATGACAGAGATGCTGCTTCTTTTGTTTAGGCTTTTGAGAGTTAGCCTTCTTAGCCCTAGGGTTTTTAGCATTTTTCTTATCTTGCTTAGGGGGTGCTCCTAAGATAGATTTACCCTTGTCTAAGTTCTCACTAGCTAATTCAGTTTGAAGATCAATATTCTCAATTTCAGTATTATTAGCAAGAGGAACAAAAACAGTATTGCTAGTAGAAGCAGTATTAGAGAAAGAAATACCATACCCCAAAAGAGTTCGATCCGAAGCAGATTTCTGATTGCTAAGCATCTCATCAAGCTTTGCACTTGAAGTCCTCTCTAGTTGAGCTCTGACTTGAAATAGCTTCGCTTCAAGCTTCTTAGTTTTCTCAGCCAAAAAGTTGTTTTCAAATCTCAGTGCTCCAATAGTTTGATTCGCCTTATCAAACTTTGTGGACAACTCTTCACGATTAAGTTCCACATCACTGAGCTTCTTGGTGGTCAGCCTGTATAATTTCTCATGCTTTTCAGAGAGCTTGTAAAGCTTCTCATAGGCTGAATGGATATCATCTTGATCATCCATTTTCTCAAATTTTGACTCCACCAGTTCTTCTTCTTCATCCACTTCTTCAACAATCCCTTCAGTAGGATTGACTGTGGCAGTGAAGGCATTTAAGATTTCGTCATCCTCATTGTCGGAATCATCTTCAGGCTCAGTGTCACTTAGAGTTGCAGCAAGTGCCTTACTTTTCCCAATGCTCTTGAGATATGTAGGACACTCATGTTTCATGTGTCCGAACCCATGACATCCAAAGCACTTTGGTCCTACAGGAACAGTGTACTGATTTCCATCCTTAGCATCCTTCTTCCCTTTGTCTTGACTTTTAGACTGAGAAGAACTAAACTGCCTACGGTCCTTGTCGAAGCTCCTTCCATTAGCATTCTTCATAAATTTCTTGAACTGCCGAGTGATGTAGGACTTCATCTTAGAATCTTCATCATCGGAAGACTCATCTGTATCACTGTTCTTTGCCTTCAAGGCCATGCTTTTACCTTTACTTGACTTGTCAATCCTAGATAATCCTATCTCATAGGTTTGCAAGTTCCCTACTAGCTCATTCAAAGGAATCTTGTCAATGTCCTTTGATTCCTATATTGTCGTAATCTTGGCATGGAATCTCTCAGGTAGAGATCTGAGCACCTTCCTTACAATCTTGGGTTCAGGGATGGCTTCCCTAAGATTGAAGGTTGAGTTCACTATGTCCTTGAGCTTAGCATAGAACTCATCAAATGACTCATCCTCCTCTATCTTAATTTCTTCAAAACTTGTAGTGAGCCTTTGAAACTTTGAATCTTTGACGGCCTTTGTTCCTTCATAGGTTGTCTGGAGGGTGGTCCAAGCCTCTTTAGCAGTTTCAGTTGAGGATATCTTTTTGAACTCCTCATTTGTGACTGCGCTAAATAGGGCATTTAACGCTCTGCTATTGAAGTTAGCCGCCTTGATCTTAGTATCATCCCAATTGGCTGGTTCTTCTGTTGGCTTAGTCCAGCCAATCTCTACAGCTTGTTACACCTTTTCATCTAAAGACTGCAAGAAAGCTCTCATGCGTATTTTCCAGTATGCATAGTTAGTGCCATCAAATAAAGGAGGTATAATTAAAGAATGCCCTCTATCCATGACAAACAGGGGTCAATGGATCAACACAGCAAAAATTAAATCCTAATCAAAGTGTGCCTGCTCTGATACCACTTGATAGGTCACAATCTGAATGACCCCTTGTGATTAACTCTAATTAATTAATTTAGCAAAGTAATTAATTAATCAATTAATCATGCAATTTTATGGAAGCACAAACAAATCACCAACAACTAAATATGCAGCGGAAAATAAATAACACGGTGATTTGCTTGCGAATGGAGAAAACCCTAATGGCAAAAACCCCACCAGGTGATTTTCAGGTCACCACTCCCGAAACTCCACTATTATCAAATCAAGCGGTTACAAGTAAAGGAATCAAAAGTACCTTACCAACCTACAGTTGAACCCTTACCCCAATACCCAATTGGACTTGATCTGTAGTGACAGTTTCCACCTTTAATGCACGGCTCCTAAGTACGTGACTAACCAATGCGCGGATCCAAGTACGCGACTTTAGAACACCAACTGAGGAAGAATGGCTGGCTGCAAAGTTCTTCAGTTCATCCTTTATGATGAATAGCAGGAAGATGCTTGGTTACAAAACCCTATGGTGCAAATACACAGCAACTTCTTGATGGAAGATGAACTAGGTCAAGAACTTTGTCTGTTGATCACAATTTGCTTGAACAGAGATTGCTCAATGCTAAAGCCACTTGTGTCACACTTGATGGCTCTTAAAATAATCCTTTTATATGTTTAGGGTTAGAAGAAAAGAAGGCCCAAAATCATATTTACGAATCCCAAGAAAATCAGATTGGAAATTTGAATTTTTAAATCTCGACAGATAGCAGGTGTCGAGGTAACTATAGAGCAGGTGTCAAGCTTTAAAAACCTTGCACTTCAGCTTACTTTTTCTTGGACAGACTTGATGACTTCAACACTTGACTTTGAAATATTGTTTCTTGAAGTATTAAAAACACCTAGAACTACCCAATTATAGGTAGAGTGCGTTTTATCAAAGGATTAGCCAATTTACATAACTAAGTGACATATGTTCTTAATCAAGTTAAAACATATATGTCCTAACAATCTAAATGTTTATTTCAAAATAGAAGTAAAAGGCAAAATATAACATTAACTATCATATTTGGATGGACTTCAAATTCAATGTATTTAACATGTATCACCCAACAGGTAAATCCAAATCTAGACAAAATTTAGCTACAAAATTTATTGTAGCCTAAAACTACAACCTTACTCAAGAAAATAAATGTTTCTACATATTTTGAAAATCTATCTATTGAATTGTATGTTCTTTACGCTCTAAATATTCATGTCTAATTTTGTATTAATCGGATATTATTTATTATAAGATCTATGCTTATATATTATTTTAAACTATAAAAACTTGCAATTTAAATAATTTATTGATGATAAAGTTGTCGATTTTTAATTTTCTAGAAATTTTGCAAACACGGAGGATATAAGAAGAAGATTACATCTGATGGTGGATTTGTCAAAATTCACCTTAATAAAAAGATATTGAGTAAAATTGTAGTCTAAGGTTATAACTAATTTTGTAGTTAAACTTTATCCAATCCAAAAAACTTCTAAAGTTAAATGAAACTTCCTACAGTGTATTATTCACTCACAAAAAAAATTTATTTGTCTACCAAAGAAAGAAGTTTTGATTTTGGTCAAGCCAAGATCCAAAATTTTATGTAGTCCAAATATTTTCACATTCTTATAAATCATTGAAAGAGTTTCATTCGAAACCAAAATTATTCATTAAAAAAAAATGTGCATTTAAAAACTAGGAAGAACCATGTTAAAATTTATTAATTTTTGAAAAATATAGTCATCCAAAAATGTATAAGCAACCCAACACCATAATTTTGTTGACCTTCGTGAATCAATTTTTTTTTTTGTTTAATTTAGGACCACAATTGGAATAAAAACAAGTTTTTATGAATTTTATGATAAAAGAAATTAGGATTTTAACTCTACACACAATTATTAGTTGAAACGCTTCTAAAATTTTCAACATAGGAAGGAATATAACCTATAGAATCCAAAAATGATAGGCGTGTAACATGCTAGCCTCAACGACTATGACATTCACTAAGTTATGATGTCCAGTTGTCCACGTTCAAGCCTGGAACCCTATATGTTTAGGTTGTATTTGCAATGTAAACACTCAAAAAGTGGTAAATGTCCATTTGCAAAAAGTTTACAATATTTACAATATTTTGTAAATGTGTATAACATTTACCCTTTTTTTTTTTTTTTTTTTTTTTTTTTTTTTTTGTTTACAATATAAATTTACATTATACCGTACTACTATACAATTTAAAAAAATAAAATTTCAGTAAAGTTTCACACTCGTTAGCCATTATAGAGAGAGAGAATGAAGGAAATTAAAAGACATGGATTGACCATTGGAAACTTCGGTTTTCACATGAATAATTCTACGGAAAACACTGGTTAAGTCAAATACATATATGTAATGTAATTTACCGCTGTTATTTAATTAACTTAAAGAGTCAAGCCATCAAATTTGAATGCAACTTATATATATATATATATATATATATATATAAATTACTGCGTGAACTGGGTTTACAAATTAACAATGGTCGGGCATCTAATTTGGTCACTGCCTCGGTCTTGATGCTGTATGGTACTACAGAAAATAACAAGATTGTACTTTTCTTTTTTCTTGAATAAATAAACTCCTTCTGGTGTACCAACTATTGAAATCCAATAAATATTTTCAGGGAAAGCTGAAATGATCCAAAACTACTACAAAAAGATAATAATGCTGTACCTAGATGAAAGGAAGCTGTCTTTAGGTGGTTTTGATATGCCATGGGTGAGGTTTTAGGTGAAAATTGTGTGTTTTAGCCATTTATGGTATTTGCATTATTATGATAAACATGAAAAATATATTGCATTACCTTTATTTTGCGTCTTTTAAATTATTTAATATGATAATTTCTATGTATTTGATACGTACAAATATACACAATCAAAAACAGAAAAAATTTAGGTGCTCCAAGAGCAATGTTTCCTCCTCTCACATGAGGGGTGGGCCCCACGCGTGAGTTCCACCATGGGGCCCACCCCTCATGTGAGAGGAGGGAGCATTGCTCCTAGTGCATGTAAGAATTACCCATCGAAAACATACGTATGCGGAAGCATAGATGCAGACACATGCATGGGTAGCTATCAACCTAGGCTTTTATTGGTTGTGTTTGTCAATGTGTAACCATTTTGATGTGTTTTTTTTTATATGTTCACTCTTTTCAACTCATCTACAATTTTCACCTGCCCTTGAAATTCAATTTTTATTTTAAATGAGGGACATAACATTCCCTCTTTTTTTTTTTTTTTTTACCACCTTCAAACTTGTCATGATGCTAATTTTTGGATCCTCATCTAGCTACCACCTTCTTTCTTCTTGAATAACTGGTACCCTGAGAGTATTCCTACTACAAAATGATAATTGGTAAAGTGAATTTCTTCTTTATCTAATTTTGAGCATTTGTGTCCAACAAAACGAGCCACGTAGGTGTTGACTAGTTTGGCCTTTGAGACATCATGATTTGTTTAGATTATACAAATCTTCAACTTTTTATCACAATCTTGACCACCCGTAAGTTGATTAATATCAATTTCACAATTTGGTTAGTAAGACATCTCGATTTATTTTGATTGTGGAAATCTTCAACATGAGATCACAATTTATATTAACCATGAGTTGATCAAGGCAAGTATTCAATAGAACCGAAAATAGCATTAAAATCTCTAATATAAGCCCAAGGTCCATGCAAAAAGGACTTAATATGGTTTAACAATGCCCAAGAATTCAGCTTTTGAGACGTTTCAGGTGAACCATAAAAACTTGTTAAGAACCATTCAGACCCATCCTCTTCAACAACCTTTTCCAATATATGGTTATCTGAACCATTAATGACCCTAATATCAACACCCTTCTTCCAAAGAAGAGCCAATCCACCACCCAAACTGGGCTTTTTCACAGTGAACCGGTGAGGTAGATTTGTATCCTTACAAAGTTTTTTAAAATCCTCCTTAAACATTCGAGTATCCATAAGAAAACGCACTATAGGATCTTGTTTCCTCGCTATCTTGTGAAGGCCACGAACTATCTAAGGATTCCCAAGCCCTTGGCAGTCCCTACTTAAAAGCCTCATTGGTCCCAACAGGGGTGGTCCACTACCCCCATCGATCCATTTTTCAGAGAAATGCCATCCACAAATTGCTTGCTATGCTTTGGTGAGTTAGTCTATATTTCCAATCCTAATTGATATATAGATCGTTTCCCTTTTCTTTTAATTGGCTGACTAAATAGTTTAATTAATCATTTCAATCCATATATTAAATAGAAAAAAAAAAAAAAAATCAAGTCTACTTTATTCAAGTTTTTTTTTTTTTTTTTTTTGACGAGATTATTCAAGTTATTTAAACAAGAAGTTTGAACTCCAAAATCCAAAATTTTATTTTTTTGGGGTAAATTGCAAATATCACCCTATGTGGTATACCCTTAAAATATGGAACAATTCTCTATTTTGCTCAGGAAATGTCTTTTTTTCGTATTCAGGTAGAAGGGGATTGTCTAGGGGTTATTTGTGCTTTGCAATCCCAGGGTCAATGCAATACCTTGTATGGACATGTGGTTGATGATACTTGGGGATTAGGCTATGCTTTACATTCTTGTCAGTTTTTCCATATTTGTAGGGAAGGAAATAAGTTAGCTCATGAATTAGCTGGAAGAGTAGTTTTATCTACAAATACTAATGTATGGGTAGAAGATCTACCTGATGATTTGGATGTTGTGTTCCAATATGATTTTCATTAATAAAATTCACTTACTGTTTTCTCAAAAAAAAAAAAAAAAATTAATTGGAAGTTGAACTCCAAATCTTTATTTAAGGATCATATATTGAACAAATCCAAACCATAAGGTAAATTTAAGAAATCATTCAAACTCCAAATTTTTTACATTTAAGTTGAACTCCAATTTTTTTTTTTTTAAAAAAACTGAAACAAAATAAAATAAAAAAATTATTTGCGACGCTGTTTAACATTTACGCCTCGGCATAAAATATTTTCTGGCAAATATATAAAAATGATAACAAATTTAAATTGTGAGTCAATAAGAAATAAAAAATAGAAGCACAAAACTAAGGACTTGTTCAAGCCTGGACCCCCTTATCTTAAATTATTTATGGACACGTTGAATCCACAACCCATCTTTCTTTCGGCAAGTGATGGGTGCTACTTCTTCTAGTAATTGTGCCTTTCTTTCTTTCGGCCAGTGGTGGTGGGTTGAAGTTAATTCTTATAGTTTTAGTTGAGTTAATTCTTAGATATTTTAGAAGTGAGAATTTGAGTTTATATCAATATAGAATCTACATGACTATGTATTTGAATGTAACTATCAATTATTTGAGTACTATCAATTGTATTTTTGCGAAGAAGTTTGATTATCATGATAATCTTCTTACGAGAATGATAAATTTGAAACTTAAAAAAGTTTAGTTGTACCCAAAGAAAAGGAAAACATAAAACACTATAACAAAAGTTTGAAGAATATAGACTAATTAAAAAAAAAAACAATAATATCAATTAAACACCCCCAAGTTTCTATAAAAAATAACTAGAATTATATAACAAAAATGGATAATACTTTTGAAAAGTTCAATTTTTAAGGAGAACAAATTTTCTTCAATATACTTTAGATAATAATTATACATTATATCATATTACAAAATAATTATACATTCTCACACATCGCGTGGGTTTATGACTAATTTAAATAATGATAAAAGCATTTTAGTCCAATATTATTGATGTTTATTATATGGTGTAACTGTGTCACATGATAGAACCTCATGGTCTCCCACTTGAGATTTTTACTTTCATATTTTAAAAACATAAACCAAATAAACTATTTATATATATAATTAGTACATATGTATAAATCATTAATATGTGTATTTAACCCATGGACATATTCAATGAACTAATATTTTGACATAAATATTGTGGGGGGACGAGGATCCAAAGTAGTTAAACAAGTGGCCAAGGTCATTTTCGGGGAGTTAAAATCCATAAAATGATCTAGGGCGAAGCTCCCATGACTTGAAGAAAGGTTGAGGTAACTCACTTGATAAGGATTTCGATAACATACTCCAGGCCTCAGAAGGACGAGCGCTAGTGGTATAAAGGGCATGGAACTAAACCACCAAAAGGGAAAATTGACTTGGCACAGAACGCGAGGAATATTCAATAAACTAATATTTTGACATAAATATAATCTATGCTAAGATGAATGACTAAATAAAAAATATGCTGGTTGACGAAACCTTGTGCATTCCCAAATGCATTTACCAATACAACCACTTTAGAGCATTAGTAGCAGTGAAGCTAAATAGTTATATAGCTATTTTAGCTTCATCAAAACACAAAAATGCTTACAATAGTGGAGCCATAACTAAATTTTTTTAGCTAAAAAAAAAAAAAAATTTATTAAACTACTCTCTCTTCTCTCATTAAAATAATATTTTCTCTTTTTCTTTCTTTCTTTCTCTCTTCGGCATCCCTCATCTCATCTTTGCTTCGCCGGCCAGCTCGCCGACAGTAGTGCTCATAAAATCCATATAAAACCCATCGAATTAGACATCCAGCCACTAGAAAAACACCTGATTAGACCATCAGCAACGCTGATCCACCAAACCCACATCACAAAAAACCATAAAATACAAAACACATACCCACAAAGATAGAGTAGAGAGAACACAAACACAAACCCAGTCACAAAACACAAACCCACAGAGATAGAGTAGAGAGAACGCCCGTCCAAATTCCATACAACCACCACAAAACAAAAACTCACATCACAAATCACAACCCACAAACCCGCGCTGGCACAACCTACAACCCATAAGATCCTCGAGAGTTTCGATGATTTCGTCTTCGGCATCGGTGAGGAAGGTTTCGGGATGGTGATGGGTGGGAAGGAGAGAGTGGCAATGAGATAGAGAGAAGTGAGAGCGGAGCGTGGGGAGGAGAGAAATGAGAAGTTTTTTTTTTTTTTTTTTTGAGAGAGGAGAGTGAGGCACGGCGTGAGATAGAGAGCAAGAAAGAATTTTTTTTTTTTTTTTTTTTAGAAAGAGAAAGAAAGAAATTAATAAAATAATGTAGTAGATATATTATTTTACTGTGATGTTTTTTTTTTTTTTTTTTTTTTTTTTTTTTTTTTTTTTTTGTTATATTGAGGTTGGGCTGCCTCCTACAGTATTGGACCCAAGTATTCTGAGTAAGGGAGTTGAGACCGTTCCAACTACAACTCAATTTGGTCCGGCTTGTGCGCAAATTATGCCTCGTTTGCCAAGAGCACACTTTCGGCAGGCAAAACTATTTTAGATGAGTCGTGGCAGGCATAATAATAATAATAGCAAAAGAGAGTACTTCGGCTGTTTAATCAAAATGACCAAATAATCCTTAATTAAGGAAGATAATTACAATAATAACAATAACTTTTATAAAGAAAGCGAAGGGAATAAGTGGTAATGTATGGGTTAATAAAAAAAAAAAAATCAAATTGAATCTGATCCACAGGAGCAAAATCAGAAAGGGAAGAACGTTTTTTCTCAACGTGAATAACCTCCCAGGGAAATCCTGCCGTGGAAATTAATCACTTTGAAGGAAATGAACTTGAATGGCTAGTGCCTGAAAGAATTCTTTTGCTTTTGGTAGAGAGCAGGACTTTGAGAAGGAGAGAGGGAATCAACCTATTGGTGCATGCCTGCTGGTCTAACTCTCTGTTTTTCTTTTCTTAATTTTTCTCTTATCTTTCCTTTTTTTTTTCTTTCCTCATTACTTGTTTTCTATTTCCTGTTTTTCCTTCGGGGTTCCTGTTATCAGGCTCGTCATGCCTCCCCCTTATACACGGTAAGGGTCCCCTTTTATAGTGCCTGCCATGACCGAGTTTTACTATTTTAGCCTTTAACTATCTTTGTCTGGTCTGGGTGTACTTGTTGACCACCATTAGGCCGTCTGTGTGCCATTCCTCATTACCAGACAAGGAGGACTTTTTTGTTTGTTTGTCTACCGTGGCACCCTTTCCTGCTACGGTGTGGGTGCTCTCTCTCCCTATCCCTCACGGCATACACCTAGTGGTTCCAACTCAACCTTGCCTCTTTTCAGTGGTATGTCATCCTAGTAAGACATTTTCCCCCAAAAGAGCCTGAGTAGGAACCTCAGAATAAGTTTTTCCCCTCTCCCCACTGCCAAACCATGCCCTCTTACCTCTGACCCATGACCTCCCACTTGAGATTTTTACTTTCATATTTTAAAAACATAAACCAAATAAACTATTTATATATATAATTAGTACATATGTATAAATCATTAATATGTGTATTTAACCCATGGACATATTCAATGAACTAATATTTTGACATAAATATTGTGGGGGGACGAGGATCCAAAGTAGTTAAACAAGTGGCCAAGGTCATTTTCGGGGAGTTAAAATCCATAAAATGATCTAGGGCGAAGCTCCCATGACTTGAAGAAAGGTTGAGGTAACTCACTTGATAAGGATTTCGAGAACATACTCCAGGCCTCAGAAGGACGAGCGCTAGTGGTATAAAGGGCATGGAACTAAACCACCAAAAGGGAAAATTGACTTGGCACAGAACGCGAGGAATATTCAATAAACTAATATTTTGACATAAATATAATCTATGCTAAGATGAATGACTAAATAAAAAATATGCTGGTTGACGAAACCTTGTGCATTCCCAAATGCATTTACCAATACAACCACTTTAGAGCATTAGTAGCAGTGAAGCTAAATAGTTATATAGCTATTTTAGCTTCATCAAAACACAAAAATGCTTACAATAGTGGAGCCATAACTAAATTTTTTTAGCTAAAAAAAAAAAAAAATTTATTAAACTACTCTCTCTTCTCTCATTAAAATAATATTTTCTCTTTTTCTTTCTTTCTCTCTCTCTTCGGCATCCCTCATCTCATCTTTGCTTCGCCGGCCAGCTCGCCGACAGTAGTGCTCATAAAATCCATATAAAACCCATCGAATTAGACATCCAGCCACTAGAAAAACACCTGATTAGACCATCAGCAACGCTGATCCACCAAACCCACATCACAAAAAACCATAAAATACAAAACACATACCCACAAAGATAGAGTAGAGAGAACACAAACACAAACCCAGTCACAAAACACAAAACCACAGAGATAGAGTAGAGAGAACGCCAGTCCAAATTCCATACAACCACCACAAAACACAAACTCACATCACAAATCACAACCCACAAACCCGCGCTGGCACAACCTACAACCCATAAGATCCTCGAGAGTTTCGATGATTTCGTCTTCGGCATCGGTGAGGAAGGTTTCGGGATGGTGATGGGTGGGAAGGAGAGAGTGGCAATGAGATAGAGAGAAGTGAGAGCGGAGCGTGGAGAGGAGAGAAATGAGAAGTTTTTTTTTTTTTTTTTTTGAGAGAGGAGAGTGAGGCACGGCGTGAGATAGAGAGCAAGAAAGAATTTTTTTTTTTTTTTTTTTAGAAAGAGAAAGAAAGAAATTAATAAAATAATGTAGTAGGTATATTATTTTACTGTGATGTTTTTTTTTTTTTTTTTTTTTTTTTTTGTTATATTGAGGTTGGGCTGCCTCTTACAGTATTGGACCCAAGTATTCTGAGTAAGGGAGTTGAGACCGTTCCAACTACAACTCAATTTGGTCCGGCTTGTGCGCAAATTATGCCTCGTTTGCCAAGAGCACACTTTCAGCAGGCAAAACTATTTTAGATGAGTCGTGGCAGGCATAATAATAATAATAGCAAAAGAGAGTACTTCGGCTGTTTAATCAAAATGACCAAATAATCCTTAATTAAGGAAGATAATTACAATAATAACAATAACTTTTATAAAGAAAGCGAAGGGAATAAGTGGTAATGTATGGGTTAATAAAAAAAAAAAAATCAAATTGAATCTGATCCACAGGAGCAAAATCAGAAAGGGAAGAACGTTTTTTCTCAACGTGAATAACCTCCCAGGGAAATCCTGCCGTGGAAATTAATCACTTTGAAGGAAATGAACTTGAATGGCTAGTGCCTGAAAGAATTCTTTTGCTTTTGGTAGAGAGCAGGACTTTGAGAAGGAGAGAGGGAATCAACCTATTGGTGCATGCCTGCTGGTCTAACTCTCTGTTTTTCTTTTCTTAATTTTTCTCTTATCTTTCCTTTTTTTTTTCTTTCCTCATTACTTGTTTTCTATTTCCTGTTTTTCCTTCGGGGTTCCTGTTATCAGGCTCGTCATGCCTCCCCCTTATACACGGTAAGGGTCCCCTTTTATAGTGCCTGCCATGACCGAGTTTTACTATTTTAGCCTTTAACTATCTTTGTCTGGTCTGGGTGTACTTGTTGACCACCATTAGGCCGTCTGTGTGCCATTCCTCATTACCAGACAAGGAGGACTTTTTTGTTTGTTTGTCTACCGTGGCACCCTTTCCTGCTACGGTGTGGGTGCTCTCTCTCCCTATCCCTCACGGCATACACCTAGTGGTTCCAACTCAACCTTGCCTCTTTTCAGTGGTATGTCATCCTAGTAAGACATTTTCCCCCAAAAGAGCCTGAGTAGGAACCTCAGAATAAGTTTTTCCCCTCTCCCCACTGCCAAACCATGCCCTCTTACCTCTGACCCATGACCTCCCACTTGAGATTTTTACTTTCATATTTTAAAAACATAAACCAAATAAACTATTTATATATATAATTAGTACATATGTATAAATCATTAATATGTGTATTTAACCCATGGACATATTCAATGAACTAATATTTTGACATAAATATTGTGGGGGGACGAGGATCCAAAGTAGTTAAACAAGTGGCCAAGGTCATTTTCGGGGAGTTAAAATCCATAAAATGATCTAGGGCGAAGCTCCCATGACTTGAAGAAAGGTTGAGGTAACTCACTTGATAAGGATTTCGAGAACATACTCCAGGCCTCAGAAGGACGAGCGCTAGTGGTATAAAGGGCATGGAACTAAACCACCAAAAGGGAAAATTGACTTGGCACAGAACGCGAGGAATATTCAATAAACTAATATTTTGACATAAATATAATCTATGCTAAGATGAATGACTAAATAAAAAATATGCTGGTTGACGAAACCTTGTGCATTCCCAAATGCATTTACCAATACAACCACTTTAGAGCATTAGTAGCAGTGAAGCTAAATAGTTATATAGCTATTTTAGCTTCATCAAAACACAAAAATGCTTACAATAGTGGAGCCATAACTAAATTTTTTTAGCTAAAAAAAAAAAAAAATTTATTAAACTACTCTCTCTTCTCTCATTAAAATAATATTTTCTCTTTTTCTTTCTTTCTCTCTCTCTTCGGCATCCCTCATCTCATCTTTGCTTCGCCGGCCAGCTCGCCGACAGTAGTGCTCATAAAATCCATATAAAACCCATCGAATTAGACATCCAGCCACTAGAAAAACACCTGATTAGACCATCAGCAACGCTGATCCACCAAACCCACATCACAAAAAACCATAAAATACAAAACACATACCCACAAAGATAGAGTAGAGAGAACACAAACACAAACCCAGTCACAAAACACAAAACCACAGAGATAGAGTAGAGAGAACGCCAGTCCAAATTCCATACAACCACCACAAAACACAAACTCACATCACAAATCACAACCCACAAACCCGCGCTGGCACAACCTACAACCCATAAGATCCTCGAGAGTTTCGATGATTTCGTCTTCGGCATCGGTGAGGAAGGTTTCGGGATGGTGATGGGTGGGAAGGAGAGAGTGGCAATGAGATAGAGAGAAGTGAGAGCGGAGCGTGGAGAGGAGAGAAATGAGAAGTTTTTTTTTTTTTTTTTTTGAGAGAGGAGAGTGAGGCACGGCGTGAGATAGAGAGCAAGAAAGAATTTTTTTTTTTTTTTTTTAGAAAGAGAAAGAAAGAAATTAATAAAATAATGTAGTAGATATATTATTTTACTGTGATGTTTTTTTTTTTTTTTTTTTTTTTTTTTGTTATATTGAGGTTGGGCTGCCTCTTACAGTATTGGACCCAAGTATTCTGAGTAAGGGAGTTGAGACCGTTCCAACTACAACTCAATTTGGTCCGGCTTGTGCGCAAATTATGCCTCGTTTGCCAAGAGCACACTTTCGGCAGGCAAAACTATTTTAGATGAGTCGTGGCAGGCATAATAATAATAATAGCAAAAGAGAGTACTTCGGCTGTTTAATCAAAATGACCAAATAATCCTTAATTAAGGAAGATAATTACAATAATAACAATAACTTTTATAAAGAAAGCGAAGGGAATAAGTGGTAATGTATGGGTTAATAAAAAAAAAAAAATCAAATTGAATCTGATCCACAGGAGCAAAATCAGAAAGGGAAGAACGTTTTTTCTCAACGTGAATAACCTCCCAGGGAAATCCTGCCGTGGAAATTAATCACTTTGAAGGAAATGAACTTGAATGGCTAGTGCCTGAAAGAATTCTTTTGCTTTTGGTAGAGAGCAGGACTTTGAGAAGGAGAGAGGGAATCAACCTATTGGTGCATGCCTGCTGGTCTAACTCTCTGTTTTTCTTTTCTTAATTTTTCTCTTATCTTTCCTTTTTTTTTTCTTTCCTCATTACTTGTTTTCTATTTCCTGTTTTTCCTTCGGGGTTCCTGTTATCAGGCTCGTCATGCCTCCCCCTTATACACGGTAAGGGTCCCCTTTTATAGTGCCTGCCATGACCGAGTTTTACTATTTTAGCCTTTAACTATCTTTGTCTGGTCTGGGTGTACTTGTTGACCACCATTAGGCCGTCTGTGTGCCATTCCTCATTACCAGACAAGGAGGACTTTTTTGTTTGTTTGTCTACCGTGGCACCCTTTCCTGCTACGGTGTGGGTGCTCTCTCTCCCTATCCCTCATGGCATACACCTAGTGGTTCCAACTCAACCTTGCCTCTTTTCAGTGGTATGTCATCCTAGTAAGACATTTTCCCCCAAAAGAGCCTGAGTAGGAACCTCAGAATAAGTTTTTCCCCTCTCCCCACTGCCAAACCATGCCCTCTTACCTCTGACCCATGACCTCCCACTTGAGATTTTTACTTTCATATTTTAAAAACATAAACCAAATAAACTATTTATATATATAATTAGTACATATGTATAAATCATTAATATGTGTATTTAACCCATGGACATATTCAATGAACTAATATTTTGACATAAATATTGTGGGGGGACGAGGATCCAAAGTAGTTAAACAAGTGGCCAAGGTCATTTTCGGGGAGTTAAAATCCATAAAATGATCTAGGGCGAAGCTCCCATGACTTGAAGAAAGGTTGAGGTAACTCACTTGATAAGGATTTCGAGAACATACTCCAGGCCTCAGAAGGACGAGCGCTAGTGGTATAAAGGGCATGGAACTAAACCACCAAAAGGGAAAATTGACTTGGCACAGAATGCGAGGAATATTCAATAAACTAATATTTTGACATAAATATAATCTATGCTAAGATGAATGACTAAATAAAAAATATGCTGGTTGACGAAACCTTGTGCATTCCCAAATGCATTTACCAATACAACCACTTTAGAGCATTAGTAGCAGTGAAGCTAAATAGTTATATAGCTATTTTAGCTTCATCAAAACACAAAAATGCTTACAATAGTGGAGCCATAACTAAATTTTTTTAGCTAAAAAAAAAAAAAATTTATTAAACTACTCTCTCTTCTCTCATTAAAATAATATTTTCTCTTTTTCTTTCTTTCTCTCTCTCTTCGGCATCCCTCATCTCATCTTTGCTTCGCCGGCCAGCTCGCCGACAGTAGTGCTCATAAAATCCATATAAAACCCATCGAATTAGACATCCAGCCACTAGAAAAACACCTGATTAGACCATCAGCAACGCTGATCCACCAAACCCACATCACAAAAAACCATAAAATACAAAACACATACCCACAAAGATAGAGTAGAGAGAACACAAACACAAACCCAGTCACAAAACACAAACCCACAGAGATAGAGTAGAGAGAACGCCAGTCCAAATTCCATACAACCACCACAAAACACAAACTCACATCACAAATCACAACCCACAAACCCGCGCTGGCACAACCTACAACCCATAAGATCCTCGAGAGTTTCGATGATTTCGTCTTCGGCATCGGTGAGGAAGGTTTCGGGATGGTGATGGGTGGGAAGGAGAGAGTGGCAATGAGATAGAGAGAAGTGAGAGCGGAGCGTGGAGAGGAGAGAAATGAGAAGTTTTTTTTTTTTTTTTTTTTTTTGAGAGAGGAGAGTGAGGCACGGCGTGAGATAGAGAGCAAGAAAGAATTTTTTTTTTTTTTTTTAGAAAGAGAAAGAAAGAAATTAATAAAATAATGTAGTAGATATATTATTTTACTGTGATGTTTTTTTTTTTTTTTGTTTTTTTTTTTGTTATATTGAGGTTGGGCTGCCTCCTACAGTATTGGACCCAAGTATTCTGAGTAAGGGAGTTGAGACCGTTCCAACTACAACTCAATTTGGTCCGGCTTGTGCGCAAATTATGCCTCGTTTGCCAAGAGCACACTTTCGGCAGGCAAAACTATTTTAGATGAGTCGTGGCAGGCATAATAATAATAATAGCAAAAGAGAGTACTTCGGCTGTTTAATCAAAATGACCAAATAATCCTTAATTAAGGAAGATAATTACAATAATAACAATCACTTTTATAAAGAAAGCGAAGGGAATAAGTGGTAATGTATGGGTTAATAAAAAAAAAAAAAATCAAATTGAATCTGATCCACAGGAGCAAAATCAGAAAGGGAAGAACGTTTTTTCTCAACGTGAATAACCTCCCAGGGAAATCCTGCCGTGGAAATTAATCACTTTGAAGGAAATGAACTTGAATGGCTAGTGCCTGAAAGAATTCTTTTGCTTTTGGTAGAGAGCAGGACTTTGAGAAGGAGAGAGGGAATCAACCTATTGGTGCATGCCTGCTGGTCTAACTCTCTGTTTTTCTTTTCTTAATTTTTCTCTTATCTTTCCTTTTTTTTTTCTTTCCTCATTACTTGTTTTCTATTTCCTGTTTTTCCTTCGGGGTTCCTGTTATTAGGCTCGTCATGCCTCCCCCTTATACACGGTAAGGGTCCCCTTTTATAGTGCCTGCCATGACCGAGTTTTACTATTTTAGCCTTTAACTATCTTTGTCTGGTCTGGGTGTACTTGTTGACCACCATTAGGCCGTCTGTGTGCCATTCCTCATTACCAGACAAGGAGGACTTTTTTGTTTGTTTGTCTACCGTGGCACCCTTTCCTGCTACGGTGTGGGTGCTCTCTCTCCCTATCCCTCATGGCATACACCTAGTGGTTCCAACTCAACCTTGCCTCTTTTCAGTGGTATGTCATCCTAGTAAGACATTTTCCCCCAAAAGAGCCTGAGTAGGAACCTCAGAATAAGTTTTTCCCCTCTCCCCACCGCCAAACCATGCCCTCTTACCTCTGACCCATGACCTCGATATGTCCCATATTGGCTGGGTACAGACTGGTGATGACTGGGCCTTGCACGTGCCTCCCTTCCATGTATGTCCAAAATTTGCTTGTTGCTCATGCGTTTGCCGTGGTCTGAAAGCTTGCCTGCACAGTTTGCTATTCGTCCTTGACTCCTTATATGGGCTATTTTCTAATTTCTCACTCCCCTTAGGGGGTGGGCTTTATTTGATGTTGGGCGTTTCCTTCTTTCAACCTATCCCTTGACTACCATCATTTTATGCTATATTACTCTGTCATTCCTGCCGTGATGTTATTTGACCCAAGCTTGCTGAGCCTCTTTGGGCCTACTGCTTATTCTTTCCCCAGTGGCCTAGTATGACCATTGGTTTTTTATTACATTACTTGTGTGCTCCTGTGTCCCATTCGTTTTCTCTTGGGCATCCTTGGCCCATTTGCTTTCCTTGGGCTTCCTTGACCATTTTCCTAACTCTATATTCCCATGGGCTTTTACTGACTTCATTGGACTTCTCCGGCCCAATTACCTTATTCTTATCTTTGGGGCTCATAGGCTTGCCATCAACCCCTTACTTTCTTTGCTTGTATTACTTTGGGCTTGTTGTAGCCCATTCTCACTTTTCTTCATCATATACTGCCTATGGGTTTGCTACTTCTCTCTTTCTGGGCTTCTTTAAGCCCATTTGCTTCCTCAAGGCCCATTCGTTTATCTTATGGGCCTGTGATCCATTATTCCTGCCGCTTGGGCTTAATGGTTTTGCTATCTATTTGTCAACCCTTTTCTGCCTGTGCTACTGGGCTTCTTCTTTCTACTTGGATTCCTAATATAGCCATCAATATTTAGCCCCTTGAACATATGAAGCGTTCTTGCGGTTCATATGTGAATAAAAGATTTTCATGTCTTTTTTGCCTTTTAGTCTTCCTTTCCTCCGCGGCTTTTTTGAACAGTGGACCCCACCTCATATATATATGTTTTTTTTTTCTTTTCTTGTCGTGAACAGTGTTGTCTCTTCGAATTTCTCAATTTAGCAGTTATTCTGAAATACAGTCGTCATTTCATTAATTTCTTCCCTCATCTGATGGCTGACCTGTCGCCTCCTTTCATGCCAGTATTAATGACCCCGATATTTAAGATAGAGTCCCTTTGCAATCCAAACAAAAACTTCTTCCTTTCCAAAATACTCTCCCCCTTTCCCTTTCTGCACCATTTCCTTCTTCTCAAACACTCATACCCATTTACTTCAATCAAACCCCTATACCATGACGCCGGTGTAAAGCTAAAGCTCTTCCCACCGTAAAGGGAAAGAGGTCATCTTCGATCCTCTCGTCGCACGTGATGTAGGCGAGGAGGCCAAGTTTTCCGAATTGGACCATTTCGGTGAGGAAGAAGCGTAGCATGCCCCGGACAGTGAGTGCCCTCCTCTTATTAATCCCTGGTACGAAACCCACCTTCATTTTCCAAAGATTGTAGGCGATTATGTGTTGCTGCCGCCGGGCCATGTGTGGCTTGCTTTCTGCTTGTGAAACATGGACATTTCTTGGGCCCTATTGGCCTCTTTGATCCCTGATCTTGTCATTCTCCAGGGCATTTCACTCCCTATGTCTATTCACTTCGAATTTGGTTCAGGTACTGCCTTGGGTTGGAGGGAATAGGTGGACCGGGAGTTATCCAACATGGTTTTCATGGGGTTGCTGTAGTGGGCTGGTGTGTTGAAGTGTCTCATCCCGATGTCTATCCAATTATAGGGACCTTTTCAATCTCCATCATTTGGTCCGCCAGTGGTGCACCACCATTCACACCTTATTTTTCTCCTGCGATGAGGTGACCGTAACTTTGGAAGATGTTGCAAATCAGTTGCTTTTACCCATCCTTGGCAATGTTGATCCTGCCGCTTTAGAGCTTTCGCCGGAGGAAGAGGCCATGAAGGCCGAGTTGAAGAAAAGGATAAGTAGGAATGCCAAGTTGTTGTATTGGGTTAGTTCTTTTGCCAAGATCTTTGATGTTGCTCGTCGTGTGGCCTTCGTAGCATTCTGGCTCTGTAAGTTTGTCTTTGGCTCCCATCCCTATTATGCTGTGAAACCCTTATATTTTTGTCTAGCTATCAAGATATCTGCTGGGGTGAGTCTGCCATTGGCTCCTATGTTTTTGGGGCATTGTATGTCCAATTAGACATCCTACGGAGTGATGAGAGCCAGGTAGGCTCTTGTCACATAGTTACCTCCTCTGTTCATAGTACTATTTTGCAGCATTTGTTATATAAGCATTGTGCTAAGCATTTGTCGAAGTGTAGACTCGTTCGTTTTGCTAGAGAAAAGTATCAGTCGTGTTTGTAAGCTATTACTGATTTTTGTGGCAGATTTGAGTCTAATTTCCCATTAAATTTTCATTGGGTTGGCCTAAAGCCAATTGACCATTCTGTTGTTGAACCCTTTGATGAGGGCGTTGGGTTTTCCTAGAGAGCCTACAGAAATTTGGGTACTAGTAGTTATACATGTGTAGATTCTGCCATGGGTTTGTTTGTTGATACCGTCGGGACCACCACCCCCTTGACCAATTTTGATGAGGCAGGGATCACTTATTTGGCGGCCACCAATACCGGGTGGTTGCCTTACTTGGCCGACGAAGGCATTAGGTTTGTTCATTATCCTGCCAAGTGGGTGAGAAGGCAGTTTGGGTTAGATCAGGACATTCTCGACGACCTTTCTTATGGAGTCCCCTACTTCGGTCTGACCCTTTCTGTGGCATACTACCTTTGAATTTTGGAGCCAACGCTTTAGTGCAGTTACCATTCCAGGCTTGCTGAGGGAAGGCCTTTGCACCCCTGCCATGCATAGCTATTGGCAGGCTGTGATGGCTTCGTTTGAGTAAGAGTTGATGGGTAGTCTCGGTTTCTCCCTTATTCCTCCTGATGGGCTCAGTATGGTCATTTCGGCTAATCCTCAGTTGCTTCTGCCATCCAAGTCTGTGTTAGCATATGCCAGGAAGTAGAATTGGTCCGCCATCTTTGAGTGGGATGAGGAGAATAGAGGTTGGTATTGGCATGTCAGTGATTATCCTCCTGGTTGGGAGAAGAAAGTTAAAGTGACAAATATTCCTGCACTGCGTAAGAAGGGTCTTGCCAAGCTTGAGTCTGCAAACAAGTCCAAACTTGCTACTCCACGGCCACCTATAGATGCTCCCCCTTCTAGCAGGACATAGGGTAGTAAGAGAAAGATAATCCCTCACCCTGTGTTGCTGCTAAGTGAAGAATACGTCATCTCTAATTCTGCTTTGTCCTTTATATTTAGCTTTGACTTCTCTGTGGCTAACCCATGACATGCTTGCTAACTTGTCTTTTGTTCTCCTTTCTCTCTGCAGTCTAAGCATAAAGAAGATACATCAGTCACTCGTCCCATTCTGCTTGATGAGCCTGAATTTGAGGTTCATCTCTTTTCTCCCCTTTTCTACCTCATTTTTTTTACACGTGTTTCATCTGCCACGTGCCTTTGTTCGTCTTATTCAATTGTGGGCTCCTTTGTTCTTTATTTTTTTCTCTTTTCTTTTTCGTCTTCCAGGATCAGCCTGAGCCTATTTCTATATATCATCCCTCAGCCGAGGAGCCTTCTGCCTCCATGGGCGTACCCATGGAGGGCTTCTTTGAAGGGGCTGATGTAGCATTTGCAACACCTACCCATTCTACCGTTGCACATGGAGTTCCTGCTGAGGCTCCTATCACTTCCACCGAGCCGGTACCCAAAGGAAAGGGTACTCATACTGAGAGGGTTAGTGAGACCACTCCCGTTCCGACCGAGATGCTTACTCCCCAAAAGGGAGTCGTTCCTCCTGCTTCTACTCAGACCGAGGCTGCTTCCCCTATCATGCCCCTTGTTATCTCCACCAGTGATCTTTTCACAGCTCTATCTCAGGCTGTGAAGGATGGTTCTTCTTTGGTGGTTACCCCTTCTTCCATCCCTAGCTCTGCTATGCATGGGCCTGATATGGACTTGTCTTCTGAGGAGTCTGAGGACATTCTTGAGGATCCTGACGATGAGCCTGTCTTGAAGAAGAGGATTTCTAACTCTGATGAAGAGGAGAGTGTTCCCCCCGAGACCGAATTCATGGGTATGTGCCTTTTCCCCCATTTTTTTTCTTGCTAAATTCAATCTTCCCCTCTTTTGTTATCTCTTTCTTATACATATGCATTTGCGTTACTCCTTTGCTGCGGTTTTCCCTTTATTTGTATGCCTATCTCCTTGTTTGTAGAGACCTTTGAGGGGCTAGGAATTGCAGCAGACGTAGGGACACCCACAGCCGCTCCTCCTGCCATACCCATAGCACCTATTCCTGTCGTACATTCTGCACTTGTTTCTGCCATACCTACAATGCAGATTTCTATCGTACCTTTGCCTTCTTTATTAATATATGTATATAACTTGACAGCTACAGCTTTAAATTTGACTGAGATCATCTAGATAGGCATGTTTATAAATTAATTGCGTTAAAGTGAAACAAAAGATTACATCTAATTATATGTAGCCATTCTTAGACCCCATACTACTATTAATGGCCTGCATCTTTCCAAAATATCTAAGTCAAGTTAATTACAATTCAAATGTTTGCAATTCATATCACTTCCTAGATGTGACAGTTTTTTTTTTTTGTTTTTTTTTTTTTTGTTTACTCATGTGGTAGTTTCTTATTTGATGTGTTGTTTAAGAAAATAGGGCAATGATTAATGAAGGAAAAGACAATTCAATTTTGGTTAGTGGAGATAGAGGTGCTAGTAAAATTGAGACAACAAAGATGCTCATGAGATATCTTGCACACTTAGGCGGGCAATCTGGAGTAGAAGGATGCACAGTTGGATTTTAAATTTTCCTATGTGTATATGCTTGGCATATTATCGAAAGAATTAAGTAAAAATCAAGGTTTATGTCCACATTGATGTTTAATATCATAGTCTAACCCGGTTCTTAAGGCCTTTAACAATGCCAAAACAATTCGAAACAACAACTCAAGGTTTTTATTAGTTTTACATGGTTTGCTTTTCAATGAAGACTATCCTTACACTTTGATAGGTCAAAGACGTATTGACCCCTTGTGATGAATTAATTAATTAATTAGCCAAGTTTATTAATTAATCAAATTAACATGTGATGTACGTGGTAGCACAAACAAATAACCAATTTAAACTAAGTATGCAATGGAAATTAAATTGACACGGTGATTTGTTTACGAATGGGGAAAACCTACACGGCAAAAATCTCATCGGGTGATTTTAAGGTCACCACTCCCAAGAATCTGCTATTATCAAAACAAGCGGTTACAAGTAAAGGAATTCCAGTACCTTATACCAACCTATAGTTGAACCCTTACCCCAATACCCAATTGGACTTGTTCTGTAGTGACAATCTCTCCTTTTAATGCATGGCTCCCAGTACATGACTAACCAATTGGGCGGATCCCAATACACGACTTGATCACCAACTTGAGAAGGATGTTGGCTACAAAGTTCTTTTGTTCATCACACGATGAAGATCATGAAATTGCATGGTCATAAAACCCTATGGTGCCTAAACATAGCAGCTTCTTTCAAAACTAGGACAAACTAGGTTTCCGGTCACATCTTTCTTCACACTTGTGGAATTTGCTCTTGTGTAACCTTTTACGGCCCTCAAAATAATCCTTATATAAGTTTAGGGTTGTGAGAAAAGAAAGCCCAAACATACATTCACGGATTAGATGAAAATCAATTTAAAAAATTGAACTTCATAAACCATGATAGATAGCCATTTATCGAGCTAGCTGTTGAGCCACGTGGGCTTCAGCAGCTTTTAAATCTGGATAGTTGCTAGCCGTTGAGTTTTAAAATCCTGCACTTTCACACTTGTTTCTTGGATAGACTTGCATGATTTTAAAACTTCAACTTGAAACCTTGTTTCTTGAAGATTAAACACATCCTAGATCTACCCAATTACAAGTAAAGTGCGTTTTATCAAAAGATTAACCAATTACATAAAATGTTGACATATGTTCCTAACATTAAATCACATATGTCCTAACAATCTCCCTTTTTGGCAATCCGTGACAAAACTACAACAAACAAATGAACATATAAGAGAAGTCATAAATCACTTAACTCATACTCACTTGTTGAATACAATAAAATCTATCCTAACACAAACTCTTGAAAAACTTTGCAAGAAGAGAGTTCATGGCAAGAAAGACTTTGACAACCTATATTTCTAAAACACTTTAAACAAAACTTATCAAGGCATCTTAGTGTGAAATAGAAATAAAAATTGCATACAATAAATAAGAAACATGTGTATAAAGAAAGAAAAGAAACAACACATGAAGAGATAGGTGAAAAACTGTAATAACAAACTCAAATGTATATATATCAACAAGTACAAGGTTTGCTATCACAATATGATCACAAGATCTAAGGTACATGAACAATGTATCTAAAATAGAAAGAAAAGAAAAAGATACATAAAATCCTCACTACATCCCTCAAAATACACACTCCCCCTAACAAAAATCTCCTATACTAACCCTCCCCCTACGAGTATGACTAGTCTCATATCCAAAACTACTTCCTCTTTTTGCCACGAGTGACAAAGGGTAAGAGTATCAAGTAGAGATCTTGTCAGCACTGGAAGAGCTAGCATCTCCATCCTCATCATCATCATCGTCATCATCGTCCTTGGATGCCTCGGGAGGAGGAGAGTGAGACTCCACATAGCCACCAAGGCGAGCATGCCATTTGGCAATACGGCTGACACGAGTGGTCACCTGATACAACTCAGTAGTGAGTGTATCAAGGTGAGCATCCATGCGCTGAAGCTGTGCCATGATCGCATCAAGAGTCACACCTCCCGCAGAAGAAGAGGGAGTAGAGGTGGATAAAGCTGAAGTAGTGGGAGGAGCTACCAACCTAGATCACCTCGAACGTAGTTGTGCCTTGCTTTGTTTAATGGTAGCGGCGTCTATGGCACACATAACATGGAAGTGGTTAGAAATGGGAAAAGGAATAGAAAAATGGTGTAAAATGCTTGTGATAGCTGAAAGGAAGATGAACTTATCATGAGTCATCGTATCCTTAAAAACATCTATGATGGAAAGAATAAAATGAGAGGGAAAATCTATAGTAAGATGCTCTAAAAGAGAAAGCAAAAATCGAGCACGGGGCTCGATAATAGAGTTATAATGAGATAAGGGATGTAGAACAAAAGTCATAACCATGTTAAGAAATTAAGGGCCTTTAGCAAAGGCTGAACATGGAATGAACTGACAATCACCCTAATTAGAAGGGCGCTTACAAAAAGTTGACATAAGCTTGTCTTTGGACATATTCCTCAGATGCTCACAATTCAGGTAGTCAGGATGCGCTACCCTTGGGATGTGGAGCACCTCGAGTACAATATCCAAAGTGACCACAATGTGCGTACCTCGAACGCAAGTAACAAAAAGAGGTACTGAATAATAAAAACCATACATGTTGGAGTAGAATTTCTATATCAGCACGGATGGACAAGTGACTGGGACGTCACATAGTGACTCCCAACCCCTATTGTGAATGACAGTGGGTAGGTCAGTGTTGGAGAATTCTGAAAAAATGACTTGGCGTTCTGAATGAACGCCTTATCTAGAGAAGTTCTCAAAGAAGTCCATTTTGGCCTTCTCATCACTGAATCGGATGTGTGAGGGAATAGGGTCAGAAGAAGTGGATGCCCTAGAATGAAAAGGGTTTCGGGACGGAGTAGATTTACATTTAGGTGCCATGACGCAACTAACGTAAACAAGAGAGAGAGAGAGAGAGAGAGAGAGAGAGAGAGAGAGAGAGAGAGAGAGAGAGAGAGAGAGAGAGAGAGAGAGAGAAACACGTAGAAAAGCACCAAATATAATCAGTATATAAGAATCTAGAGAATGTAAGGTACATATGCATGAAAACTCATGAGAATGAGATATGCAATAGTAAAAACAACATGGGCTCAACCCAATCCAAACTTACCAGCACACAATCAGTTCAATAAAGTAAACACAAAACTATCATGCGTGAAACATTATTATAATGCAAATGAGATGCAATGCATGATGCTTTAGAATCTTTTTCACAAAACCTATCCCAAATCTTTTTCAAAAACCTCTTTGATTTTGAAAAAACCCCAAATTTTCAACAAATCCCAAAATCTAGGTCAGAATGCATGAAATGTATGATTAAAGGCCTGAAAAGAGATCATACATGTGAAATATGCAATGACAAGATCAAAGAATGAGTAGGGAAGATGAAGAGATTAAGTGAGAAGAGTTTGGGAGTGAGAAAGAAGTTTGTCTATCAAGAGAGATCGAAGAGAAATGAGACAAAAATCGCGAAGTGCGTATATATAGAAGTCTCATAATTCTCGACAAATCGAGAGGTGCCGAGCTTTAAAGGAATGAAGAGATACAACTATCGAGCAGCTGTCCAAAGGTGCCCACAACAAAAACAAGCTCGATGGATTGAGGAGCTATCGAGGAGATAGAAACTTTCTTGATAGATCGAGGAGCTATTGAGAAGCTATTGAGATTACGATAAAAAGAAACTGAAGAGCTCAATAGATAAGCCAGGTGTCAAGAGGTGTTGAGTAACTGTCGAGATTGCTTAAAAATAATTTTTCGAGAAGGGAAAAACATAGACATGAATGCAATCAAACATGCAACTCAACCAAGGATCCAAACAACATTTTAACCTTTCAAAAACATCTCTTAACAAGAAAAATGTTAAGCACATAGATCCCAAAACACACACACACACACACACACACACTAAACAAGTCCAACCAATTTTATATTTCAAAAACAAGTTAAGACAGTTTAATGAGAATACATTAACACATGTATTCCTTGTGATGGCCAAATCACATTATACCTGCACATGTATCAAAAGTAGCAAAGCATATTGAGTGTTGTGTGTGGAAAACATCGCAAAATTGCATAAGTGTCTACATGTTATGACGATTTGAGATATGAGAAAATCACTTTAACTCACACACAATCATAACTGTTTGATGGGGACTATCACCTTCGAGGTACATCCTATAACTCCCACATCTCCTAGAATACACACTTGCAATCATATTTAAAGCATTTTTGATCTTTTTTATTTTATTTTATTTTATTTTATTTGCATATTTTTCTTTTAAGCAAACCATGCAAGGGCATACAAGAGATAGAAAAGAAATACCCAATTATGTTAAGCATTTGACATGCCATTTTTGCTATACCGGAGTATACAAATGTCATTTCATGATTGGCGGGCAACAGTGGTGAGATGATTATTTATGCCTTTCTCTTAGGATTTTTTAGTCCTTCTTGTCAAAAAGAGTGATACGAGTGTTGAGTACAAGAGATCACTTAATCTTATTCATCACAAACACAAGCCATAAAGCACGCTTGCTTAGTTGTGCATAGAGATGCTCATCTAAGCTACAAAAGATACAAAATTAAGAAAAATTTGTTTCAATGGCCATCCAAGGTACACAAGTACCAATGTACACAAACACACACTGTTTTTGTATTTTTCTGATTTTTTTTAATAAAAAATGAAATAAAGTAAAACTGAAAAATAAACAAATAAAAACGTGTTAAACAAAACAAAGCAATGCATAAAACTAGACTGACTTAAAACAATAAAGCAACACACATAAGTAATGCAAAACAAAAATATGAAAAGGGGAGAGAGAGAATAAGCGATGGAATCACTTAGAGCCCTTTTCCTTCCACACCTTGGAAGAACCTTTCCGTTTAGCAAATCCTTAATCCGGTGGTGAGGGGGAAGAGTTAAAACCAATCAAGTTTGAAAGGAATATGAGGGCTTTCAGAAGATCTCCAAGAGGAGCAAAAAAGGATGGAAAATGATTTTGATCTCCCAACGCGATCATGCTATTGCTCTTTTGAGTGGCTAGCCACTTGTAGAAATTAGGTCATGTATGTCCAGCTGCTCCACAGTGATGACAGAAATGCTGCTTTTTCTGCTTAGGCTTTTGAGAGTTTCCCTTCTTAGCCCTAGGGTTTTTAATATCTTTCTTATCAAGCTTAGGGGGTGCTTCTAAGATAGATTTACCCTTGTCTATGTTCTCACTAGCTATTTCATTTTTAACATCATTGTTCTCAGTTTCAACATTATTAGCAAGAGGAAGAAAAACAGTAGTGCTAGTAGAAGCAATACTAGGAGAAGAGAAATGATACCCTAAACCGGTTTGATCAGAAGTCAATCTCTGAAGACTGAGCATCTCATTGAGCTTAGCACTTGAAGTCCTTTCTAGTTGACCTCTGACTTGGAATAGTTCTGCTAAAAGCTTTTTGGTCTTCTCAGCCAAGAAATTATTCTTAAACCTCAGTGCTTCAATAGTCTGATTGGGTTCATCAATCTTTGTAGAGATTTTTTCTTGCTTAAGCTCCACATCACTAAGCTTTTTGGTGGCCAACTTATACAACTTCTCATGTTTTTTAGATACCTTGTATAACTTTGCATAGGCTGTGTGGATGTCATCTTCATCCACCAATTCTGCTTCTTCATCCACATCTTTAACAATCCCTTTAGTAGGATTTATTGTGGCAGTGAAGGCATTTAGGATTCCGTCATCCTTATTATCAGAGTCATCCTTAGGCTCAGTGTCACTCAACATAGCAACAAGTGCCTTGCTCTCCCTAATGGTCTTAAGATACGTAGGGCACTCTTGTTTCATATGATTGAAACCTTGAAACCTAAAGCACTTTGGTCCTGTGGGAATAGTGTACTGACTGCCATCCCTAGCATCCTTCTTCCCTCTGTCTTGGCTCTTAGATTGAAAAGAACTCAATTGTTTACGATCCTTGTCGAAGCCCTTTGCATTGGCATTCTTCATAAACTTCTTGAATTGACTGGTGATGTAAGACTTCATCTTAGAATCTTCATCATCAAAAGACTCATTAGTATCACTGCTCTTGGCTTTCAAAGCCATGCTCTTGCTCTTGCTTGATTTCCCTATCCTCATCAAACCCAACTCATAGGTCTGTAGATTTCCAACTAGCTCAATCAAAGGAATTTTATCAATGTCCTTTAATTCCTCAGTGGTAGTGATCTTGGCATGGACTCTCTCGGGTAGAGATTTGAGCACCTTTCTCACAATCTTGGGTTCAGGAATGGTTTCCCGATGATTAAATGCTGAGTTTACTATGTCATTGAGCTTCGCATAGAACTTATCAAACGACTCATCCTCCTCCATCTTGATCTCTTCAAAGCTTGTAGTGAGCCTTTGAAGCTTTGAATCCTTGACAGCCTTGGTTCCTTCATAGGTTGTCTGGAGAATGGTCCATGCTTCCTTAGCAGTTTTAGTGGAGGATATTTTCTTGAATTCCACATTTTGTGACTGCACTGAATAAAGCATTCAATGCCCTATTGTTGAATTTTGCCACCTTGATCTTAGCATCATCCCAACTGGCCGATGCTTCTGTAGGCTTGGTCCAGCCTATCTCCCCAGCTTGCCACACCTTTTCATCTAATGATTGTAAGAAAGCTCTCATGTGCATTTTCCAGTATGCATAGTTAGTGCCATCAAATAAATAAGGTATAATAAGAGACTATCCTCTATCCATGACAAATAGGGGTCAATGGGTCATATAGCAAAGATTAACCCTAATCAGAGTGTGCCTGCTCTGATACCACTTGATAGGCCAAAGACGCATTGACCCCTTGTGATAAATTAATTGATTAATTAGCCAAGTTTATTAATTAATCAAATTAACATGCAATGTACGTGGTAGCATAAACAAATCACCAATTTAAACTAAGTATACAGTAGAAATTAAATTGACACGGTGATTTGTTTACGAATTGGGAAAACCTTCGGCAAAAACCCCACTGGGTGATTTTAAGGTCACCACTCTTGAGAATCCACTATTATCAAAACAAGCGGTTATAAGTAAAGGAATCTCAATTTCTTATACCAACCTACAGTTGAACCCTTACCCTAATACCCAATTGGACTTGTTTTGTAGTGACAAACTCTCCTTTTGATGCACGACTCCCAGTACGTGACTAACCAATTGCGCAGATCCCAGTACACGACTTGATCACTAACTTGAGAAGGATGTTAGCTGCAAAGTTCTTCTGTTTATCACACAATGAAGATCATGAATTTGCTTGGTCACAAAACCCTATGGTGCACAAACACATAAGCTTCTTTTATATCTACGGTAAACTAGGTTTCCGGTCACACCTTTCTTCATACTTGTGGAATTTGCTCTTGTGCAACCTGTATAAGCTTTTACAGCCCTCAAAATAAGCCTTATATATGTTTAGGGTTGTGAGAAAAGAAAGCTCAAACATACATTCATGGATTGGATGAAAATCAGCTTGAAAAACTGAACTTCATAAACCTCGATAGATAGCCATTTATCGAGCTAGCTATCGAGCCACGGGCTTTAGCAGCTTTTAAATCTCGATAGATGCTAGCTATTGAGTTTTAAAATCCTGCACTTTCACACTTGATTCTTGGATAGACTTGCATGGCTTCAACACTTAAACTTGAAACCTTGTTTCTTGAAGCATTAAACACATCCTAGATCTACCCAATTACAAGTAAAGTGCATTTTTTCAAAGGATTAGCCAATTACATAAAATATTGACATATGTTTCTAACATTGAATCACATATATCCTAACACACTTTTATTTCTTTCATTTCAATTATACATACTGCATATATATTTCTTAATTATGCATATGTTTTAGGTGTATCTGTTTGAAATTCTCATTATAATGTCTCTTTCATGTCATAGTGACATTTTTTTTTTCTTGAAATGGTCATAGTGACATTACTATGTGGTTATAGTGGAGCAGAAATTAGAACGAACCTGCCAGAAAGTTCTCCTGTTTGCTAGATTACCAAATCTGAAAGAAAATACCATTGCTTTTACCTCCAATGTGCCACACCACCTGAGGTATTTTACAATATTCTACTCATCAATTTGTTTCTTTATATATATGTCATTTTAAATATAAGTTCTATTTCAAGTTTTTTTTTTTTTATTAAATAATTTGCTTGCCTTTTCTTTTTATCAGGGAGGATTTGATATGATCTGCAGTGGGAGAGACAAGATTGAAACCCCAGAGCAATTAAGACTTCTTTTTTTTTTTTTTTTGGTATGGCTTATATATTGACATTCTACCAAGTTTTTATGTGCTAAGACTAACTGATTGCAAATGGATATGTTGTTTAGTTTAAGCAAGCTGAAGAAACATCATTGAAGCTTGATTTGGACAGGCATTAATATGTTGTTACTTATGTAGTGAGCCACATCAAGATAAATGTGTGGCAAAGCTGTTTGTACCATAAAATTGTTCATTTCCTTGCCTTCGTATTATTAATAACAGCAGCTAGATAAATGTGTGGCCTAGCAAAATGCCACATGTTGAAGTTGTCATTTGTTTGAACTTTAAAGTTCACTTGTTAAGGCAACATGGAGCAATTGTAAGTTATTAATGAAGAGAATATGGATGCACTAATATAGGTGAGTAAGTAATGGGGATACTTTGTCATGGACAATGGGAATTAAATTGCGAGAACCATGATTGGGGCTAGGGGGTTTGGTATCATGGTGAAGAATAAGTTTTTATTTAATTTTTTGGTTATCTTATATTCATTAGCAAGGAATAGGATATTTTCGTGATAGCTGAACTAGAACCCTTTTCAATATTAATTGTTTAGTAACTAGTACCAATCAAGCTTTATACTCAATAGCAGAAATTCAATTCCTTAATTAAAAGATTAGTGTTATTATATAAAAATTCAATTCTTAATATATTTGAATAGTCATTGTAATTATGAGACTTTATTTTTTTGTTCGTTCGTTTGTGTTAGAATACCAAATAGTTGTCTTTTTATTTTTCAATAGGAATTTTTTGATTCAATAGGAACATTTTCGGTTAATATGCACATTTTCATTTAATAGGCACTTTTTAGATCAATAGGCATCTTTTGGAATGTCTAATATGAAGGGTTATGACCTTTCAATAAACACCTTTTGGTATATCAAATTTAAAGGATTATGACCTTTCAATAGATATCTTTTGGCATATATATTACAACAAATCTTATATATACCTATATATGCAACACAAACTAAACTAGAGATGCAACATCATTTTTTAAAACTGTGTTTTTTCATTCAATATCATTTTTTTTTTTTAAATTTCATGCATTTTTGCTTACTACTATTGAAAGTTCAAATAGTGTGTAAAACACTATGAACGTTTAGACCCCCCAAATACAAAAATACCAACACAAGCTTATAATTAAAAAATATATGTGCGGAATATGAAATATAAGCTATGACCAAATTGGTAACACACTTTAAACCATACTTCATCACAATCACAACAGTAATTAAAAGGTAAAGACAAAGGGAAGAAAGATGCAAACACAAAGATAACACGGCGATGTGTTATCGAAGAGGAAACCAAAGTACTCGGCGAAAAACCTCTCTGTCACCCTCCAAGTGGTCAATAATCCACCAGAGAATGAATTTGGGATACATGAATAGTAGAAGACCCTCCAAGCCTAATCTACTTAGTGCACCTAAGCCCTGCAAGCTTCTTACTCCAACAGGGTTAAGCCGAACCTTGTCTTCTTTAGCTTACCGAATCCTGCAATAGCCCATTGCATCAACCAAAATGAATTGGTCCCTTCTGAACTTCTTCCCAAGTACCAAAATATATCCTTACTGATATGGGTATGGTGAGATAAGGATTTGGCTAAACGTACCTCCTAAGGATATGTCAATGGAGAGGGTGAGAGTAGAGAAATTTAGAGAATCAAAGGATGAAGATTGTGGATGAGTCAATCTTGTTTTTCTCTAGGGTTTCTCTCAAAATTCTCTTTGGAAGCTCTCTATATTTCATGAGTATAAGCGTATTTATAGTAGGGTGTATGAGAAATGTGAAGAGTTAGTTACAACCAAACAGGGCATTCCGTGATAAAACCCTAAAATAGACTCTAGACTTAACATGTGAGTTGGGAACAGTTGCCAAAACTCACTCACATCCTAATTCTAGAAACTGTGAATCTCTTGAACCATACAAACAAGTATTTCTTGAAAACAACAACACAAGACGATCATTGTAAGTAGAAATCTTGAAATGCATATGGAGTAGGCACAATGCGATCAAGTAGTAAAGATTAAAGCAGTAAAGCATAACTTGACCAAACAAGAACAATCACTATAAATAGTGATCACAATGAACATTCACATAAGGAATGAACATCTGGACATGCAAGCTAATAAGCTCAATGCAAAGTATCATTTGCATGTCCAACACTCAACTAATACAAGAACCTAAAGTAATTGCATCAAGGATAAAAATCCAAGAAGGGCATAAGAGTGAAGTACTAAAGAAAATGCATAACATTAACTAAAAGTACTAAGCTACAAAGTGAAAGCTCGAAAATCGTGTTGAAAACACAAAAGCTATTTAGACTCCCAAATTAAATTTACAGCTCGATAGATTTTACACTAACTTAATACTAAGTGTGGAATAGTATAAATGCGAGTGGATAAATAACCAAGCTACTCTAATCCATAAATAAAGCAACATAGCAGTAAAATGGAATGTAAAAGAGTAGGGAAGAAGAATGCAAACACAAGATAACACGCCGATGTGTTATCAAAGAGGAAATCGAAGTACTCGACGAAAAACCTTTCCGCCACCCTCCAAGTGGTAATCGATCCACTAGACAATCAGTTGGGATACATGGGTTAGCAAGAGACCCTCTAAGCCTAATCTACCTGATGTACCTAAGCCCTCTAAGCTCTTACTACAACAAGGCTTCTCGGAACCGTGTTTTGTCTTAGTTCTCCAGATCCCGCAACAAGCTCCATGTTGCATATGCCACCCTTGGCTTCTTCCAATGCTTCCTAGCTGCACCAAACCTTCACTTAACACTCTCAATGGTATGGAAATGGAGAGGTAGGAGTTGAGGAATTTCCACTAGCAAATGTGTAGAGGATTGTGGGTATGACAATCTCTAATTCTTTAGGTGTTTGGCTAGGGTTTTCTCTTAGAAGCACTCCTCAACATTTATGGGTAATATGGGTATAAATAATGTGAGCACAGAAAGTGTGTATTAGACTGGACAGACTGGCAGAACAAAATGCCTCATGGGTGTCTCACGGGAAGGCCGTACACGCAAGATACTCGTGAGACATAGCTGTCTCCATCTAGCCTGACTCTTCACATTCCAGCATGTGCAGGGCACATGAGTTACTTCGCGGGAAGCTAAGTCGCGAGATATCCGTGAGAAATCTTTAGTCTTCAAATGCTTGAGTCTTCACACACTCTCTCTCTCTAACACACAACCCTTACAATGAAATCCTACAATAAATATAGGGTACAACAGATTGAATAAAATTACAATCAAATTTGGCACAGAATAAAAGCCAACAAAACGCTTAGTTGTAAATAACAACTTTACAATCTCCCCCTTTGGCTATTCCGTGACAAAACCCCTAAAACAGACTCTAGACTTAAATGTGAGTTTAGGAACAATGGCAAAACTCACACACACCTAATCTAGAAGCTGTGAAGCACTTGCATGTATATACCTATAACCTGAAACACTTGCACACAAACATAACTTTCATTAAGCTTATGACAAGTTGAACATAAGGTACGTACATGAGCAAGTAAAATGTGATCAAGTTTGTAAACACTGTAAAACATGTAAACATATCTTGATCATACAAGAACAATCATTAAATAATGACTACAATGAACATTTAGCAAGTAAATGCTCATCCGGACACACAATGCAATTAAGAACAATCCAAAGAATCAATTGCATGTCCCACACTCAACCAATGCAAAATACACGAAGTATTTAAGATACAAAATCCTACTAGGGCACAAGAGTGAGGTACTTAAGACATATTAGCAATATCTTAAAAGTACAGAAAGGTGTGCTACAAAGCATAGAGACAATCACAAATATTGAAATTAAACTGAAATTAAAATAGAGTATTTAGGTTTTAAACAAAAGTAGTAAAAACTATAAGCATAAAATAGCAGTTATAAAAACTAAAATAAACAGAAGTAAACCGTCTTTGAACCAATAACCAATGCTTATAAGTCTAAACCTATGCTGCCCCTCAAAATTTTCTCCCATTTTTTTAACTGGAATGGCCAAAGAGGCTAGACTTGATCAGACTCTGAATTTGATCCATGCGCTGTGGACAAGTCACTGATCTGGGAAGACAATGCAGTGATCTGTCCCTGAACGTATTCAAACTGGGTTGTTGTGTGCTGCACATGGGAGTCTAACATGGTGAACATCTGGTCCACTCTCTTTAGGAGACGATCTAGTCTATCTGGTCCTTGTGTTGGTGCAAAAGAAGATGGCTGTGCTGAAGGTTTGGGAGCAGAAGTAAATCGATTAGTCTCTTCTTCTGTATCACCACCCTCGGGCTCAACATGTGGTTGTGGTATGGTATTCACACCGGTCTTGGATCCTTTGATGTGTTCTGTGCTCCTAATCAATGTATGAGCACAAATGGGGTAGTCCCTCTAAACTACTGTAAGGCCACTGGGAAGTTTGAGCTTTGTCTTCGCAATTAATCCCATAATCAGAGAGGGAAAAGGCATTACAGTCCTTGAATTCTGCTTTGTAATGCTCTTTTTTAGCACATGGATTATATGGCCACAAATGTCTATCTCCTTATAGGAAAAGAGATCATATAGAAATCTTGTTCTTAGAGCTGATAGTGTGGTGAGGTTGGTGACCGAATATAGGTTATGGATCATCACATAACTCAATGTCTTCATCTCTGGAGAAAATCGAATTGTATCTATTGATGATTTTTTCGGTGAGCCACCAAGTACTCTAATCATCTCATCAGTAGAACCCAATCTGTCCTTATACGCCACTGTAATTGGTTGTGAAGGAGGACAAACCCCCAAAAAGTCTTGGATGATCTCTCTTGTAATCACAAATTCTTTGTGCCTTACCTAGCACTCAATACGATCTCCTTCAATAGCAACATTTGAGAAAAACTCCTTGATTATCTTTGAATAAACAATCCCAACCGGGTTCAACAATTTTGTCCAAGTTCTATCTTTGAACACCTCAGGTATGAAAGTGCCCTCAAGTGATTCCAGTTGCACGACCATTTCCATGATGATCGTCTTGTCCTTATAGCAGTCATTATACTTCATATCAGCTTCAACAGACTTGAAGTGATCAGAATCAATGCGTGCATGTTTGGAAGTTGGTTTCTTTGTAGCTGCATGCTTAGTTGGAGCCATCTGTATAATAACAGAACTAGAAAAGAACCAAGTATACAAGGCACAAACAAAACGTAAAAACTTGATTAGATTCAAGTTAGTTCCAAAACAAAGGTAAAATAGCCTAAACAGAGCATAACCAATTCAAAACAATATGCTAACACATGTAAAACAATGAATTATAAACACAGTGCATGAAAATAACTTACTTTGCATGTGTGTGCGTATATGTGCATGTGCTGATGCATGTGTGTGCAGCATGAGATGCATGAGCTATGCCTAGGTGTATGCCTAGTGTGTGCATGGCATGGCATTGAGGCACAAAATGGATAAAGTGTGTAAAACACACAACCATTGACTAAAGCATGATAAACATGACAAATAAAACCTAGACCAAAGATTGGAACTTAGTTTAGTCCAATTCAACACAGAAATGTCACTCAGACATTCTGTTAAACACCTAACATGCAACAAAGCAAATAGAACATGAATAATGCATGAACATGGTGAAATCGTGCCTCAATACATGTTAAAATGCCTCATGGGGCTAACACAGATGCACAAACATCAAACAAGACTCAGCCCAAACAAAAATTTTGAAAAAATTTGCACAAAATAGAGAAACCCAACCCATTTTCGAAAAATCCCCAAATTTTGGAACCCTAACATAAGTTTCTGCATAAATGGAGAAAAACAGGAAGCAAATGTTTTATAAAACATACCTTGAAGTTGGAAATGCAGAAAATATGCTTGAGAATGATGGGGTTTGAGAGAAATTTGATTTTGGGTTGAGAAAGGTTCGAGAAAGGCTTAGCAAGGGAAATGAGAAAGTTTTGAAAAACTGTCACATTTGCTACATATAAACTGAAAACACGCGTTTTTCACAAGTTAGAGAGTAGCGAGACAGTCGCGAGAATGGCTACTAAAGCACATGAGCTTTCGCGAGAAGCTCTAGGTCGCGAGACAATCGTAGTAGCTTTTGTTTAATTTTGGAAAAATCTAATTTTAGCCAAACAGCATTTCGCAAGAAGCTGTTGGTCATGAGGTAGTCGCGACACAGTCGCGAAAGTCTCTATGTGACACAAAGAAAATATATTTTCCTCCAGCTCGTTTCGCGGAAAGCTCTAAGTCGCGAGCTTTTCGCGAGAAAACCTCTGAACCAGTTTTTGAAGAAATACACAAAAATGCATTTTGAACAAAAACTAACAACTCGAAAGTATAAAATCACTTTAAAAAACATATAAAACACTTAAAAATCTTTTTGGGTTTGATCAACAAGTATTTGAGCATACACATCACATTTGAACATGTACAATCACACAAATGAGATAAGCATTCATTGAAACAAAGTCTTGTGTGTTGTGTGTGAGCATCAAATGTGAAATAGTCTTTAGACCAGAGTGAAGCTTCAATGATCAATTCAATTGAGTCACACACAACTGATACGAAATCAAGTGGACTATCTCAATTATAGAAACAAGGAAGGAGCAGAAAAGTAGGAGAAGATGGAATTGTAGACAACAATTTTTTTTTTTTTTGAGAAACAAATACAATGAATTCTGTAAATGATCACTCAAAACCAAACCAATCTAAATCAAGCCAGAAATAATGCAAAAATAATTTAAAATGTAAAAAATAAACAATGGGCCAAATTACCTATCAGAGGCATGCTAATTGAAGCCTAACTCAAAACCAAAACTAACTATAACTAAATCTAAACCAATCCAACCAAGAAATTCAAACCTAAATCATATTCAATCCCCAAATTTAAAAACGAAAAGGAAAAAAAAAAAAGGATATCTTTACCCGTTACGGTATACGCTTATCTCTGTATGCCTTACGGACTCTATCTGGTGCATGCTGATCCGACAGGAAAAGCCTAAAATAAGATTGAAGAAGGAAAATAAATGTAAGAAACGGAAATACCCAATGATTTAGTGATTTCTGTAATCTTAAAAAAAAAAAAAAAAACAGAAAACAAAACAAAACATAAGCAAATATCTAAAATTGAGGAAACAAACATGTTGATAGAAAACCCAAAAACCCAAAACAAAAACGAATCAAATCTAAACCCATTCAACCAAAAAAAAAAAAAAAATTAAAGTTTTGAGATGCGTACGAAACAACCTTTCACAATTTAATTGGCAACATGGATTAAGAATTCTAGGATAAAACAAAAGATCGATCAGTAATTTTATCAAACAAATTGCATATTAAAAATAAAGTTGTTCACCTAATACATTCAGATTTTAAATAATCCAATGCGAATTTTGACTTTTAACCATAGTAAATCAAGGGCAAAATCCCTAATGTTACCACCAAAAAAGATATAGAGGGATAATTTGGAACCAAAGCATCCAAAGAAAGAGAATCAACACATCTAATTTTTTTTAAAAAAGGGTAAAAGAAGAACCCTAGAAAATTAAGTAAGGGGAATTGCCGGTTTTGAATTCAAAAACATAGAAATATTGAATATTTAGGATTCTAATTTGAATAGGAAAAACAATGATGAGGAGTTTCAATCTTTCAAACAACGAAAACAGTATTTGAAGAGGAAGGGAGTACGCTGACCTTCGGTACAAAAAGACAGAAAACATACCGGTGGAGGGTACGGTGGTCTGATGGTAGCAAATCCTGACTTTGTTCTCAGATTTTCCTCTCCCCACCATCTACGCAGACCGAAGTTCTTTCGCTTTTCTCTATCGTTCTCTTTCTCAGTTCTCTTTTTCTCTCTGCAGCGTATGTCTGCTTTGGGTTTTTATGTTTTTTTTTTTTTTTTTTTTTTTTTTTTTTTTTTTTAAGCGGGTTGGGTTTTTATAAGACTTTTCTTAAACGGTGCACCGAACGGTTTTTTAAATAAGAAGTTGTACATGTGTCAGCGTTTTAAGGGTATCATTTTGCTTACGTGTCAGCACCTGGTAAAAGTTTCTGCTATTATATATAGTATATGATATGTATATACGACCTCCCACAAATTGATTACACATCTTAGAAACTTTTCATTTGGCTTCTGCATAAATCATAACATTTGATCCATTTTGGATAATACATCTCCTTTTTGAAATCGGTGCTTGATATTTTTAATATATTTACATTTAGAATTAGTCTTTGGCTTTTTGAGCACTATACATTTCAAAACAAAAGTCGCTTTCCCTTTTTCCTAGTCAAATACTAGTATATGCGACAAGCTTTTGCAGCTCGATATCTCTTTTCATTTGGAGATTTACATTTGGTGAGCTCTTTTACAGAAACATAAAAATAAAGTGGGAAAAGATATAGACACAAGTCTATGCAAGTATCAAGACCATCAAGACGATTGATGAATCATTCATAACAAGCTTGAAGATCTATTTACAATAATCACACATAGTTTCCAAGATTTCTTCCACAAAGATAAATGTGCATACAAAAAAAGCTAAGCTCGTAAATGCACTATGAATGTTCAATATGTGTGTAAAACACCCTTGAACGTTTAGACTCCAAATTACAAATTACTAATTCAAGCTTATTATCAAACAATTGATTTGCGAAACATGAACATAAGCCAAACACAGAATTGATAAACAATTTAAGCCAAATATAATCACATCCATAGCAGAAAATAAAAGGCAAAGATAAAGGAAGAGAGATGCAAACACAAGGACAACACACGATGTGTTATTGAAGAGAAACCCGAAGCCTTTCGGCGTAAAACCTCTCTGCCACCCTTCAAGCGGTAAATAATCCACTAAAGAATGTAGTTGGGATACAGGAATAGCATAAGACCCTCCAAGCCTAATCTACCCAATGTATCTAAGCCCTCTAAGCTTCTTGTGCCAACGAGATTGTGCCAAACCTATTTCTTCTTTAGCTTATCGGATTCCGCTATAACCCATGGCATCAACCAACAAGCACTGGTTCCTTCCTAACTGCTTCCCAAAGCACCAAAATGCCTTCTCATGGATGTGGGTATGGTGAGAAAAGGGTTTGGTCAAGAACCTCTCAAGGATGTGTCAATGGAGAGGAAGAGAGTAGAGGAATTTGAAGAGTCTCTTAGGTGAAGATTGTGGATAAATCAATCTTACTTTTTCTCTAGGGTTTCTCTCTCAAAATTCTCTCTGAAAGCTCTCTACATTTCGAGGGTATAAGGGTCTATATATTGTGGTGTGTGTTTGGAATACGAAGAGATAGTTTTTCCTAAACAAGGCTGGTTGGTGGCTTGGCCTTGCGACTTGACTGAGTTGCGAGTTCAAGCTGAGAGTTAACGGCCTGGCCAGCCTGGGACTTTTGTCCTGTAGTGCGACAGCTGGCATGACCCTTCACCTCCTTGCATGCTTCTCACGTGTGCTGCAGTTGGCGGCTTGCCAGTCGCGAGTCAGCTGCGAGTCTCTGCATCCTTACACAATCTTGAGCATTTCTTCACACTCTCTCACACACTACCCATACATGAATCCCACCTAAATATAGGGTTACTAATTGCTAAAATACAAGAAAATTTGGCATGGAATAAAGCCAACAAGATGGTTGATTAAATTCAACCTTACAATCTCCCCTTTTGGCTATTTCGTGACAAAACCCTACAACAGACTCTAGCCTTAAGGCATGAGTTGGGAATAGTTGAGCAAAACTCACTCACACCTAACTCTAGATACTGATAAGCTCTTAAACCATAGAAACAAGTATCTCCTGAAACACAACAATACAATAATATCATTGTATGCAGAAAACTTGAAATGCAAATGGAATAAAGCAATAGACCATGGCTTGACCAAATATGCAATCACTATACAATAGTGATCACAATGCTCATTTACACAAGGAATGAACATCCGAACATGCAAGCTAATAAGCTCAATTGCAAACTATCATTTGCATGTCCAACACTCAACCAATGCATAAAACATATATGCATCTAGGAACAATCCTACAAGGGCACAAGAGTGATGTACTGAAGAAAAATGCATGACATTTAATATCAAGTACTTAAGCTATAAAGCATGGATACAAAACCTTAAAAGCTTACAAAAGCAACAGGTAGAAACATATACTAAGAACCTTAAAAACCATAAAGGTACCATGTACAAATACAACTAACTTAATAACATGTTAAGTATTAATAAAAACCAAAGTATTAGACTTGTATCCACACAAATAGGTATAAATAGGAAACATAAGTTTGTTAGTCTATCCAAAAAGTATGTAAAGTATGTAAATGTATATCAACATCCTAAGCACACAACTCCCCTTTCTAGTATGCACATCTTCTCCTTCATGTGTTGCTCTCCCCCTTTTTGTCACGAATAGCTAAAGGCTCTCTTTCAACTTTTGCTGAATAGCATCCAACTGTGTTTCAATGGCCATGAGACGCATTTGAATTTGGTTGTTAGTTGAGTAGATAAGTCGTTGTAGATCAAAGATCCAATCAACCACATTTTCAATCAAGTGACATTGCTTGGGCATATGAAATTTAGGGGGAACAGATGGAATACCAGTTGATTGCACAGGTGTAGCAGAACTTTGACCAGATGGAGTGACTAGTTCACTTTTAGGTGCTTTAAAGGAGTGGCTCTTACTTGCTTAGAGAGTGTTTATGGATATTGGTGGAGGATGAGACACAATTTTTCCATCTGATGGATGACGAACACCTTCACGAAGGATGATCTTCATGATGAGACTATAGAACGAAAGATTTGTTCGTGTTGCTGATTGAGCCGCTGTTTTCCAATGATTTGAAATATGTAGGCACAGATGTTAATTGGGACACTAGAAATGAGGTCACATAGGAATTTAGTCATTCCAAGACTGATGAAAGCAGTGTTTGACAATGGGTAGAGGTTGGAGAACATGATCAGCTTTAGAGTTGTCAGTTTATGCGAAAATTGTGCAGTGCCTATAGATGATCCTGTGCTTCCCACTTCATGTTCATTCCCAAGAACTTGAAGAATGTCTTGTGCTTGAAGTACTCTGTCATCATATGAAGTTTGATCCACATTTTCTAGTCTGGTGATGCGAAGAACCTGAGCAATTTAGTCTGCATTGATGGAAAATTCTGTTCCTCGTGTCCAGCATTTCAACTCTACCCCTGTGTATCTGGCATTAGAGTAGAATTCCTTAACCAATTCTTCAATTGGATTCTCAAAATTCCCAAAAAGGTCTGCCTAATCTCTTTCTTCAAAAATCTTAGGGATAAATGTTGTCCTTAGGGTATCAAACTTGACAATCCGTTCCACAATGGGAGGAGCCTCTCTAAAAATGTCTATGTAGGTCTTTGAGTCACAAGGTGTCCTGAGTCTCTCAATGGTAAAGTCTTTAGATGATTGAGACGAGAGTCGTGTCCGTTTAGCAACCGGGGCTGACTGGTCATCGGTTATAATGTCTTTGCCTCTAGAGGAACAACGAAACATCTGCAAAAGAACAAACACACAGCAGAGAACCAAATGCAATACCACAGGGTACCCACATCAACTTGATTAAATTTAGATAAGAATGTGAATTAGAAAGATTTCACTCAATTCACAAAATATAAACCAGATCAACATTAAGAAAGTGAACAAAAATGTAAGAAGCAAGTGAACACTGAATATCACTTGTAAGAAGCAATCAACCACATCAACATAAGCAACACTGAAGTATTGTAAGAAGCAAGTGAACAAAAATGGTGATTGTTCATATACAACTCAGTGTCAAGTGAACACTGAATATCACAAATTCACAAATAACTGACATTGTGACAAACTACCATGAGCATGATATGCACAAATCAATATAGCCATGAAACACACCATAGAGCACTAACTCTATCAGTAATATACTCAATAGACAATCAAAATCACCAACACTCAACCAAAGAACACTCAATCAAAATAAAGCAAATCCGTGTACAAACAAGATATTTCTCAAAGTATAATAACAACTAAAAACCAAGAAAATAATACTCAAATCAGTAAATATGAAGTGAGAAAGAGAAAACCCATACATTTTTCTTGAAGATTGGAGTAGGTTTGGTGCAAAAATGAAGGATTTTCAAAGAGTGACATGGAGTGTTTAAAAGAGTGAAATGGGGAAGCCAATGAACAGTCACAAAAGTACGAGGGAAAAACTGAAAATGTTTTAAAAACTGACTTTAAAATGCGAAACACGCGTTTTTCGTGACTGGTTCAAGTTGCCAGTAAGTCGCCAGGGTAAGCCACGAAACACTTTGAAACCAAGTTTCTTGAAAAATATTCTAAGTGTTTTTCGTGACTAGAAGGTCTACCCGCGAGAGAGTCGCGTGGTGAGCTGCGAAAATCTCTGTGTACCCTTCGCGATTGGACCCGCCACCCGCGAACAAGTTGCCACACTGAGCCGTGAAAGTCACAAAAGCTCAAATTTTGAAAACTTTCTGAGTATTTTTCGCGACTAGGACATTAACTTGCTAGTGAGCCGCTAAAAATCTCAGAGTGGGCTCGCGACTGGAGCATGCGACTGGGCCAACCCGGACTGAGTCGTCAAAACAAGACAACATTGTTTTTCAAATTTTTGACATTTTTGTAAAAGCAAAATACTTTCCAAAAACAACTAAAAACACTCAAAAATATTTTTGTATTTGATCAACAAAGATTGAACATGTGAAAACACATTTAATCAAGTACAATCACATAAATGAATATGGCATTCATTGAACAAAGACTTATTTGATGTGTGTGGATATCAAAAATGAGATAGTCCTTAGTCCAATGCGAAGCTTTAATGATCAATTCAATCAAGGCATACATAACTAGCACTAGATAATGTGACCTATCTCAATTATAGAAGTATGCATATATGACCTCCCACATAAACTTGATTACATTTCTTTGAAACTTTTCATTTGACTCCATATACATCATATCATTTGATCTTTTTGAATTAATACATCTCATTGTGAGATCGATGCCTAAAATTTTTGATATTTCACTTTGATGAATTAGCCTTTGGCTTTTAAGCATCATACATTTTATTTTGGTCGCTTTTCCTTTTTCATAGTCAAATACTAGTATGTGCGACAGGCTTTTGCAGCTTAATATCTCTTTTCATTTGGAGATTTACATTTGGTGAGCTCTTTAAGCAAAAAAAACAAAATAAAAAGTGGGAAGATATATAGGCATAAGTCTATGCATGTCTTAAGATCAACAAAATCATTCACTAATCATTTATGACAAGGTTGAAGATCTATTTACAACAGTCACATAGATGTCAAGATTTCTCCCACAATGATATGAGTACATAAGAGAAAAGCTAAGCTTGTAGATGCACAAGGCCATTAGTACAAAGGTATAAGGCAAAACATACTTTGAGACAAAACTCAACAATGCGATCAAACTTTTTAGGATTTTCTACTTTTTATGTGTTTTTTGGATTTTTGACACAAAAGCAGTAAAAGATTGATAAAAAACAATATAAATAACAATGTAAAAACATTTGAAACAAAAACAAACACACAAACAATATAACAACTCAAAAACTCGCAAGAAGCACACAACCAAGCATATTCACAAACATTTGAAGTATTAATACATGGACATGTTGTAATGCTTATGCATGAGCACCCTTCGTCACCCACATGTCACGTGCGTTTAGGGTGATATCCTTGACGGATTGGGTACGAGAGTGAGGACTTTCAAACCTTCTTGTGAAGCTTTCTAAGCAATTGGTGAAGGCACCGATCATCTTCATCACGTCCATCATTTCGGAATCATGGTTTTGACTTCTTGATTGCTCACTACCCCAAGACCTCTCATCATTTCTCCTTCTTTGTGATCGAGGAGCGATTGCATTGTTCAATGCTCTCAGCTTATGACAGTTGGGTCTGGTATGTCCTTGCAGTCCGCAAAAGTGACAAAAATGATTCGTTCTAGGACCCCGTTGTAATCTTGGAAGTGATCTTCCTCTAGCTTCAAATTTGGCTTTTGATTGATTGCGGGACTTATTAAACACCCGTTGATCGGCCACCTTCTTCTTCTTTTCAACCTTAACTTTCTCAGGAATAGACTTTTCCACAGCCATCTCTTTGGCCTTCACAAACTTCACTTCTTTGGTGACATTGGCTGATAAGCTACTCCCACCGGTATATCCCAACCCAGACTTGTCTGATGATGGTTTTTGAGATGAAATAACATCTTCTAACTTCTTGGAGGAGACCTTCTCTATCTTGGCATGAGCTTGCACTACCTCTTGCTCAAGAAATCTCACTTTTGTGTAAGCTTCTGATAGCTCACCATTTAGTGTTTCAATCTCACACTTTGCCTCCTTGTATCGTACCAGAAGACTTTTGTAATATTCCTCAGCTTTCTTCATCTTCTTCACAGCCGCCTTTGCTACCCTTGCATACTCAGCCGACTTCTCAAGGAATGGTGACATTAAAATCACCCAGGGGGGTTTTTGTTGTTAGGTTTTCCCCATTCGTAAACAAATCATTATGTTATTTATTTTTCGTTGCATACTTAGTTTAATTGGTTATTTGTTTGTGCTATCACACGTTTACATGTTAATTTGGTTAATTATAAAACTTGGCTAATTAATCAATTAATCTATCACAAGGGGTTAATTTTTTTTTGGCCTATCATCTAATAGATAAGCATAAAGCTCTGCCATTGGCATGGATAACAGAGTGAATTTTCATAGTTCTGCCTAGGGATATCGGGGTAAATTGGGCCGTCCCCTTTGATTGAATGTTTGGTAAGGTGCCTAGGTTGGATGAACTTGTTGTTGATATGGCTCGGCATTTTGGACTGTATAAGTAGAAACAACACCCCTTAGTCCTCTAAGCGCTTTGTTGACCATATGGACATTGACTTCCTTCCTTTTACAGTCAGTTGCCTTCTTCATATGTTGTTCTATCATAAAATTCAAAGCCTCAGGATCGACTATTTTCTTACTCCTAATACCCGCATCAATATGCTTCTCAATAGGAATCAGGCTTGCAAAGTGAGTGACTTGGGCAATGATTATCTTATCATAATGAGGAGGCTTAAGATTATCAATGAACCACTTGATAATCTTGTCTTCGATCATTGGAGCAAGCACTTGGGTAGCTAGCTCGCACAACCAATGGACATACTTATGGAAAGATTCTCCACTATTCCTTTTTTGTCCTCTGAAGAGCTGTGCAATCGGCACTATCTCTGTATTGAATCATTAATACTCTTAGAATGCATTGGACATTTCTTTCCTGCTAGAGGCCTTTTCCAATCTCACATACCTTATGGCTATGGGGCCAGTCAAGATATTAAGGAAAATCTGGCAGAGCGAAGGATAATTGTTTCCATAGGGTGCCATCTTCCTACAAAACACGCGTAGAGGATCTCCAGTGCCATCATACTTGACAAATTCAGGTGCCTTGAACTTGAGATTTATAATGACTTAGGGGAAATTAGTCAGACACTCTAGATTGAGACTTCTTTAAGCGCCGAAGTGATTCATGATACGAATTTTCTCAGTCAAGGTCTCCACTTAACTTTTGACCTGCCTATAACCAGACTCCGAGGTCTTATCCTTAGGAGGACGCAGTTCTTGGTTATTCCCTTATGGGGTGAGTGGTGGTATGATTTGGCCCATATTCAAATCTGGTTGTGGCTAGTTTTCATTTTCAAAATAGGGTGCGAAGCCCTCTAGAGTGGGACTAGATGATTCTCGGTTCCCCCCTGCAACTATATGTTGCATCATGCGTATCATTTCTGTCATATGTTCCTTCATTTGCATGAACTCGGTAACATTACTTTAGAAGCTGAAGGACCACTTGTAGACATGTCTCTTGCATGAGACCTAGTGATAATAGGATCATGGTGTGATGGTAACTTAAATTGTTTCCTTTGAGCAATCTTTTCTCTTTAGGATCCTGGAAAGGAAAAGAATGGGATGGGAGAGAAACAAGGTACTTTTGAAAATTTGACAATGTAGAAACACGAAACAAACCCAAAGTCACTTTAGGTAGTGCTTTTTCAAAACTTGGCTTTTTACAACGCCCCCAAATCATGGGCTATAGACAATGGATGCAACAGTGGGCCTTTTACAATAGAAGGAAATTCAAATTTACAATGAAGAGGCTTCATTCTTGATAGCTTGGCCTTCTCAGGAAAGATCTTGAACTCTTGGCAATGTCTTCCTCAACGCAGAGTTACAACTATTTGCCACAAGTTATATTTGTACACATTTACATGATGGAGCCATTAGTGTATGCATGCATGCCATTGAAGGGTTGGAAACCCTTAGGGACCAGTTATGGTCTAATGTGTGAGCAACTGGGTTGCTTTTCCCAAGGGGTTTAATCACAGATGTTGTGTAAACAGGATAAATAGAACCTAGAGTAGAACATGGCTCTTTGATGCAAGCAAAAAGGGCAAACTTGCTAACGTAAACTAGACACATTCCCCTTGACTCATTTTGAAACAATCCTATGAATGATATCCTACCCTAGGTAGGGATGTTCACTTGGATTTGGCTTTTCCTAGTCCTCATGGGTTTGACATAGTCTAGGCCAACTATATGAGACACAGCTTAACTAGTAAGTTGGTCCTATTCTTAGGGATGACCTCGATCTTCTAATCCTTCCCTTTATAGAAGTTGTGTGATAGAGCGGATCATGGAGGACCTTCTCAGCATAATTCTATCCACCCATGGACCCAAGAAAAGTCTACAATTCGGCATCCAGTTACTATCTAAGGTATGTGCATCCAACATTAGCCTTCAATACTAGGGAAAGGGGAAAGACTTTTAAGGCATAACAGGTATATGAACATATAAAGGTGTAGCAGAAATTAAATCTTACTACCCTTGGTTTGCACAAGGAAAGCGGTAAAGCATGCTTTAGGAAAGCAATAAATCTTCACACATACGAAAATACCTCAAAGCTAGTTTTGGAAAACCATTTTGAAAGCTGTCATTGACTTTCCATCTGTGTATAGAGTAGAAAGTAGAATAGTTGATGAGAGAATCAAAAGCATGTCCATCAAAGGATGTAATTTCACAATGAATGGTTGGAGATTTGGAGTTGACGGAATACCTCTTCACTCTCTTTAAAGCAATCTTTCACTAACATAGGTTTTATTTCTTCTTCACCTTTCTTACATGAGACACTTTAATTTTTCCTATTTGTTTTTGGACTTCTATTACTTCTATTAAATACCTTTTCACATTGATCTCATTTTAAAATAATTTTTTATGCCATTTTTTAGTGTATATTGCCATGATCAGCATGAAGATTAGTTTTCTAGTGTTTATTAATTGTATGTTATTGAATCACACTTAGTACATAATACCTCTTTGGCCTTCAAATAGTGGCATGCATTGATCTCACAACCGATATAGTTTATGTATAGTGTTTATCTTATTATTAATTTTTTTTTTTTGGAGAAAGATTGTTTATCTTAATTGATTGCGCCTTGAATTTTACATATGTTGTAATTGTTAGATTAACAAAATCTTCAATTTTTTTTTTTTTTTTTGATTTTAAATTCAGTTACTTCTCATTCTACAGCCTTTGAAATGATTTGATTTTGCTTGGAATGTTTGGATTTATTTTTTGGGGTACTACAGACTTATAATTCAAATGATAAGATATTTAGATTGTTTTAATACTTGGGCTGCTAATTAATATACAACAGATTTATCTTAACTGAGTTAACAGTGTTTGCTTGACTATTGGCTGAGTCTTATAGCATGATACGTGTTTGACAAAATGTCTTATGAACTTGCATTTTAATTCTTTAGAATTATGTTGTTCAGAAAATATATACCTGCAAAACAAATCCTTTGACTTTTAATACCATTAAGATGATTGCACTATAGACTCAGAGGTATTAAAAGATGATTGCATTATTGACTCATAAAATAGACGCCTACAAAAGAGAAGGCCAAGGATGGCCCATAGCTATATGATGCTAGTTACTATCTCTGCTACTGCTGTAGTTAATGAAAGCGTGTTTGTTGAAGAGAACCCTTCCGATGGGGAACTCTCTGAGGATGCAGATCTTCAAGAGGCCCATAATAAACTTTGCAAAGTTGCTGCAAAGGATGCTATGAATGTTGAACTTAGCCTGAAGAAAATTGATTCTCTTGAGCTTGAAAAGAAAAATTTGCTTGTTAAATTATTTGATTCTAATGATCTTTTGAATGATGTGAAATCTGAGAACATGCTCTTGCTTGATAAAGTTAAAACTTTGGAACATGATTTATCTATTGCTAGATCTACTAGTTCTAAACTTGATCAAATGTTGAATGTTCAAAAGTATCCTTCTGACAAATTTGGTTTAGGTTATGTTGAAAGCATCTCTGTGTCTACTCCTAATTCCACAAACTTTGTTCCATCATCTTCTTCTGAACCTTCCGTGAGTGAGGTTCTGAGTGAAATTGTCAAACCTCTTGTGAGTGAAGTTGTCAAACCTGTAGAAGTTTCGCCTTCTAGGAAGATTAAGGTTGATCTGGGAGAGTCTAAATCTAAGGAGTCTACCCTTTCTAAGGACAAGATGCATGGTAAACCTGCTTGGGTTTGTCATTATTGTGGAAAATCTGGACACATTCGTCCTAATTGTTACAAGCTTCAAGCTGCTGAGAGAGCAAATACACCAAAAGTATCTGTGCCTCAAGCATAAGATCATATGGCACTTATTGGTGAATTGGTAAAGGCGTTGAACCTTTATTCCAATCCTGGAGTTGGAAATCACTTGAATGTGAATAGGAACTCCAATGCCCGTGGTGCATCTAAAAGGTTTTGGATGCAAAAGACTCGATCTAAGTGAGTCTTTCTGACATGGTCCTTGTGCTTCATTGCTCATTCCTTTGTGACCATTGTTCTTTGGTTTTTGTTGTTTTTTTTGTTTGTTTCTAGGATTTGCATTGCATAACATTCATGTATTTCATTCTAGGATTTATTTGTTTTCTCTTTTAATTTTTTTTTTTTAAAAAAAAATAGGAGAAAAGCAAATTGTGCTTGGCACTATTTTTCTTGGTCTTTGGAAACAAGGTTAGTCAATTTATTTATACATAACATGTCTTGTGTACTTTGTTTAGCTTTGATGAGCTTATTTATTGCACTTTACTAGTTGAAGCTTTGTAGTGCATGTTGTGTGGGAAAAATGTTTATGGTGTTTATCACTTTGTCTTGATCTTGAAGTCACATATTTTTTGACTGTCGGACTTGATCCTTTTGAAAAATGCGTAAATAACCATCTCACCACTGTTCACTAGCCAATCATGAACATCTTAGTGCATATCATAAGATTTTGTGCTCGAGAAAGTGTAGCACATGCACAAAAAGAACATAAGGTGTAGCCTCGATTAATTGCTTAATGATTAAAATTGGTGTGTACTATTAGGCTTGATGCCATTTCACATAATTAAAACTGGTGTGTACTATTAGGCTTGATGCCAAATTTCATCTATTTATGGGGCAAAATTCAAGAAACTTACATGATTCCAAGCTTATGTTCTAGGAGATGTGGGAGTTATATGATGTAACTCTTTAGGTGATAGTCTCTTTTGAATTCTATGTGATGGATTTTGTAGACTTTGTGATTGGTTGCTATTCACATATCACCTCACATGTATCTCAAGCTTTTGCTAGTTGCACACACTACACAAGTTACTCTTTGCTAAACACTGTACATGTTATTGTGTGTGTTTTTGGTCTGACCAACCAAGTTTGACAATACCTTGAGTATTATGCAAAACATTTTTTTTTGCTTGAGAATTTAAAAGAAGAATGGCTAAAATTTTCTTTGGAGAAACTAGGATTAAAACTTGGGTTTTTGAAAACGCATTCCATCTCATACTTATGCATTTTGTTTCAACAATTTTAATGCTTTGAGGAGTTGTTTTCAAAATGTGGTTTGTGTTTTTCAAAACTGTAATTTTTCTCAAAATGTTGTGAGCCACTGCGTATTTCGATCGATCCAACCTGTTTTTCGATCGATCCAACCTGTTTTTCGATCGATCGAAATTTTCTTAAAATTCTTTTTGAAATATCGGATTGATTTGATCGATTGAATGTAATTTTTGATCAATCGAATATCGTGATTCAGGGTTTTAAAATACTATTTTTGACTTGTTCAAATCACTTTTTCAAACATTTTCTCTCTCTCCAACTCGGCAAGGCTCCACAGCGATTTTTTTTGTCGTTTTCTTCCAAAATTTTTGTAAGGTTTCTCTCACCTTGAGCCGGTATGACTATATTACCCTTCCTTTTGATTTTATTTTCACATTTCATGCATTTTAATTTGGGATTTTCGAACCTAAGAATTTTGGGATTTTTGTTGATTCAATTCTTATTTTATGCAATTGATCAATGGGTTTTTGTGGGGACTTGATATAATCATGATCTATGTTGGTTAATTTGATCAATTTGAGGTTTTGTGAAAAATTGAAATTCTAGGGTTTGAAATTGATCCAAATTGGGGATTTTTGTTCAATTGGGTTTAATTGATGAAATTGGCTTGTTGTTTTGATGAAATTGGTCATTCCAATCTGTTTTCAACCATGTGTGATTATCAATTCATCAATTTGTTTCAAAACATTCAAGTGGTTTTTCAAATTTTTGGAGTTTTTGGTAGAAACTCTATGCTCAAGCCAATTTTGTGCAATTAAACTTAATTTGAACTTTCTTTACTGCATTAGTTCATTCATCTTGACATTGTAATTGTTCATGCATCATATAGATTTTTATTCTATATTTTTGTGCTAACTTGCAGTCTGCCATTGGTTTTGTTTTATTTTGTTCTTTTGGTTTTCTTTGTATGTCTTTGTCCTTTCCTTAACACTATGCCTAGGAAGACTAGGGCTCGTAGGTTTGTTCCCTCACCTTCTTTTGACCGTGAGAAGTTTCTGAGTGAGAAAAACCAAGACATTTTTGAGAAGCTGAACCTTAGGAGAAAGATTTAGGCTGAGTGTTCTATTCTATTAGATGAGCTTTATCCTGCCATTAGGGCAAACTTTGAGCGTCGGGGCTGGTTACCCTTGGTGGATATTTTTGATCCTCCTCCACCTGCTATCTTGATTAGAGAGTTCCTTTCGAACATCTTTATCTGCATCTATGATTCCAACACTTTGGTAAAGAGCTGTATATGAGGTGTAGAGTACACCATTACTCCCAAGGTAGTGGCTGATGCTCTAGGGGTACCTTTGGTCTAGATTCCTGTCTATCCTTTTGCTATGTCTCCTTTGTTGAGTGATGTCATGTCTTGCATCACTGGGTCTTCTATCCAGTGGGATTCTGATCCTAGGATCACCTCTGCTGAGCTATCTGGGTTGCACTATCTCTTCTTTAGGATAGCATGTCATTCTATTTGGCCCATTTCTCATGTTCACACCATTCCTCTCGAGCAGTATGTCTTTTCGTATGCTTTAGTGACTGATGCTCCTATCTGTTTTCCACATTTGTTTCTTCGTTCTTTGAACAAAGTTTATAAGAGTTCATCTTCTTCTCATGCCTTTGTGCATCCTATTTTTATTCATAGGATTTTGTTATATCTTGATCTTGGTGGTTTTCCTTCCTCTGAGCCTGTACATGTTATTGCTCCCATAGGTGCATCTTTTCTTAGATAGAGGGCTGCTCATCTTCGAGCTGGCTCTAAACACCCTAGGTCTGAGCCTTCTAGTAGCACACCTCCTCCTTCTTCTTCTACAGGTCCTACTGGTGAGGATGTTCCTGATCCTACTAGTGATGTTGCTGCTGCTGCTGTTCCTCCACCTCCTTCGGATGACTTTGATGTTCGTCGTACCTTGGAGACTGTCATGACTATTTAGGCGGCTCATAGTCAGATTTTGGTGGACTTGCTTGATGAGATTCGTGCTCTGTGAGCCGACTTCACACATCTTCATTCACCCTCACCACCTCCTTTTGATGATGGCTTGTGATTGCCCTTTGGCATTCCGTCACAAAAAAAGGGGAGTAGTGTTTTTGTCTTGTAGAGGGATTTTTGTAGTTAGGGGGAGTATATTTTTGTTTTGAGGAGCTAGTGGAGTTTTTAGACTATATCTAGGTGCTTCACTTTGTATATCATTTTTGGGGCTATGCATGTTAGGGGGAGTAACATTGTTTTTGATATACATGATATATACTTGATTCTTGTTGCTTTGTGATTCACTGTTTATTGATTTATATTTATGAGTTGTTCATTGATATATGTCTTTATTATGTGTTGTGTGAATCATACAAGAATGTTATACCTGTTGATTTACTGTTTTCTGTCACACATGCATTTATGCGTTTGTTGAGTGTTTTAGGAATATACACGTTGATATAATTGAGCTATTGTCTACACTTGCAACTGATGGATAGTAGTTAGGATTAAATTTGAGTTTATGAGCATTATTTTTGTAAAGGGCTTTTATTTGTAAACTTTGAGCTTTTAATTTGTGTTTTGATAGGTTCTAAAGATTTAGAAATTTATGTATTTAGAACTCTAATGTGTAATATTGGCAAACCATGATCAAAAAAATATGTTTAGTCTTGTTTAGGCTTGCTCAAAGTTATATATTTTATGTAAAGTTGGAATCGAGAGGCTGCAGATGCATTGGTGCATTTCGGCCTGGCTCGATCGATCAAAAGTTAGACTAGATCGATCGAAAGTCGGCCAGAATACTTTTCTGCAGAATTTTCCAACTCAGCCCTAACTCATTAAACGTTTTGGGTTTTCTATTTTTGCCCTAGGTATAAAAGGCAAAACCCTAGCCACGTTTTCAGAGTTTCTCTTGTTGCATTGTTGCTCATACTTTGCTGTTTATGTGAATCTCTTGTGAGATCTTTGAGGAGCTTTCCTTCACATAAACTTATGGTTTTCAGGGTAGAGATTATTTCAATATCTTGATAATCAACTCGGTTGCTGCCATTGGAGCTTAAAGAGTAATAAGCGTGGGTGCTTGTAGTTGATTGGAGAATCCAAGAAGGAAGGAGTCTGTGGATTCGGAGCTTGCACGTGATCGTGTCAGTAAGTTCTACTGGTGGGTAGCATTAGGAAGTCAAGAGGGGAGCTTGTAAGTCCTTTTGTATGAACCTCGATTCTTTCGCATAGTGGATTCAGTTTACCTTGAGGATAGCTAGGTCAAATCTTCCCCAGGTTTTTACCGTGTGGTTTCCTGGGTGATCATATCATTGTGTTATTTATTATTCTGCTGCTTTATATTTTTTATATGATTGTATGTTTGTGATAACCTAGATTTGCATAATTTGACTAAGTTAATCACTTGGCTAATAAACTAGGTTAATCTGGTTGTTTTAAGGGGGTCTAAAACCTATCAGTAACCATTAGGAAAATGAAAAGGTAGGAACGCAGCTGATGGCTAAACTACATCTAGTTTAGGCCTCACCACTTGAATAGTATAGGAAACAAAAGACTCCTCCCTCAATGAAGCATGTACACCTTAAGACCATTTCCAGTAGATTACACAAATTCAAAAACACTATCTAGTAAGGTAGTAGAAGATTCTTCCCTAGTGGATCAAGCATATCTAGAAAATCATCCCCGTGGAGGAAGCAGAAGATTCTTCCTCGATGGATTCAAGCATATCTAAATAATCCCCAATGAGGAAGCAAAATATTCCTCCCTAGTGAATTAAGTACACTTAAAGTATCCCCAGTCAGGAAGCAGAAGATTCTCCCTCAAAGTTCTTAGCATACCACGAAGGAAGTAGAAGATTCTTCCCCAGTAGACCACACATCTACAAAAGTTACACTACTCCTTGTTAGAATTAGTGCCCTTAAATCCTATTGTATGATGTTATGTAGACATTATGTATGACTTAATGTTATGATTAATAAATTTGTATTATTATTATCTAAAATAATGGTAACATGAATATTCGAACATTATCATATAGTCCATGAGATGCATAGTATGTGATTTATGTGAAAAGTCACAAAAGATATAAATTACAAGTTCTTTGTAAACTTAGAATTTAGTTTATAGTCGATGATGAAATTAGGCGTTTCATCTGCGAAGACTATAATATATTAACTAAGATGATTTGTCTTGATCATGGAAGTGGTGACTTCTAGTTAATATGTTGATATATTTTAAGAGTTAAGACATATTAAACTGGACCGCTGTGAGATTTATTATTTTCGTAACGACTGTCAATTGAATAATAAATCTCATGACTTATATTTGCATGAACTCTTAATCTTAAGAGAATAATGGACCTGATCATGAGGTGTAGGTTGCTTTGATATATCAGGAATGAGATCTAAAGTAACGATTAAAACCTCAATATGTTGGGTAGCCACATTTAATGTTGATAGAACATATATTCTCAAGATGACATTCATACTCTCTTAACGGAGATATAAAATATTCCCTTGAGATAAGTTTAATGGGTTTATTATTCAGAATGTTATGCCTAACTACTCTAGGAAATAGTTACTAAAGTATATATTTATGAAATTAGATTTCATAAATATATGATGAATAACTTAAAAGATTAAACCGGGTACTCAAGGATTAAGATATAGTAATTTACAAAGTGGCAGTCTACATTCATGACTTTGTCTTACTATGAATATTTTAGAAAGGGATTGCATGTACAATAAAGTCTTGGGTATATAATTTATTAATAAGGTCTAGAGTGCAATTATATTTATATAATGGTATTAAATATAATTAATGGTAACTTTGGACTTATCAAGAGTTCACAGAAAAGCCCAAGGCCCATTAGAGCTAGTGTCTTATTTGTTCCCTTTTGGTCCCACTCCAAGCCACATACTAAAGCCTAATTGGAAAAGTCCAAAAGGCTAGTTCAATTATATAATCAGTTATAAAGAGAGAAACATACAAAATTTATATAACATGAATTGGTATATATATGAGTGTTGGACACTCTTTGATTCTCTCTAAAAACATACACATATAACTGATTGAGAGATCACATATTTTGGGCATCAAGTGGAATTGGAGTGAAGATTGAAAGTCTTCTCAAGAACTTCTGATCTTCGGTTTTGAATTTCACCCCATTAAGGTACACTCTCTTGTTCTCTAATTCTAAAACTTACATGGCACATGCTATCAATTGTGAATGAAGTAAATCCGTTTAATTTTTTTCCGCTATGTACACTCATATTTCCATCAAATGGTATCAGAGCAGTCTTCAATTTCCAATCTATATAACATGTTTTGTGAGTTTTGGAATTAGAGATAAGAGTTTCATGATGTTAGAAGATTATATATGTATTTAATTTTCTGCATGGTTGTTGAAACTATGGTTTGATGAAAATTGATATTGATGTTATGATGTTGTTTAAATTTGAATTTAAGTATGTTAAATTGAACTTTAAGGTGATAGCATCAATGAAATTCAATTTTGACATCAAATTCTTTCTATCATGTTCATATGGTGGTTGTTTGTTCATGAAAAACCGTTGGAAATTGTTCAGATCTTCCCTTTGAAAATTGAAAACACGGGTTTTTCGTGGGTTAGCTTCCCACGAAGTTACTCGCGAAAAATACTTCTAAAGCACAAAACTTTTGGCAGGTAAGCTTTACTCGCGAAACAGTTACAAGACAATAGTGAAAGTTTTTGTCTGAATTTTTTGAGTTTTCACTATTTTGCCTTAACTTAATTTCGCAAGAAAAACTTAGTCGCGAGATAGTAGCGTGATAGTTGTGAAAGTTTCTGTCTGAATTTTGTGTTTTCACTTTTTTGCATGAAACCATTTTTGCGGGAAGAGCTTAGTCACAAGATTCTCGCAAAAATACCACTGAAGGGAATTTTGAACTTTTTCTAAGTGTTTTCAAATGTATAAAGTGCAAGGCTGTGTGTGATTGGTTTACACATGTTTACAAGATAAAAACCTTTAATTTAAAATATCGAGTGGGAGAGAGATACAAGGGTTGGATCTCACGACCTCCATTGTTGGTTCATAGTAGTGTGAAATATATACTATGTCTTTGCTTCGAGCTTAGCATTCCATGCGAAGAGTATTTATTTCATGGTACTACAAGATTGAATTTCTTAGTTTATAGTGGTTTGATCAAACACCTTGTCTTAACCTCGAGCTTTGCATTCCATGCGGAGGGTGTTTTGTATCATGGTACTACAAAATAAGCCTGTTAAGGGGATGAAATGTGGCTACACATGATTCTAGACAATGGTATACACTAGACTAAATATTTTAGTATCCTCTATGCTGAGTTCTTACAATAATTATTTAGAGGCCAAATGTAGAACGACATATTATTAGTGTTTGATAAGAGTTATCATGATAGCATTAATAATGAGAATAGTTCTCAATCAATCATAGTATTTTATATTCACTCTATGCTAAGGGATATTGAATATGGGATTGAGTCGTTGTTGCATATATTATATTATGGTTTTATTAAGGTTTTATGCTATATGTTTATATGCTAAATTGATAATGTCCAGTTTACTTATTATATTCATGTTTATTATTTTCATATTTGAACATGGCATCTTTTAGCCCACTTGTTACTATTCTTAATTAAAACAAACTGACTGGATCCAATTATGTTGATTGGAAAAGAAATTTGGATATTGTTCTTATAGCTGAAGAGCACAAATATGTGCTTAGTCAACCATGTCCTAGCTTTCCTTCATTAGATGCTCCTCCTGAGGAAAAACAATGAGAAGATCATTGGCAGAAATCTAATGAGATGGCCAAGTGCTACATCCTAGCATCTATTCCAAATGTTCTACAACATCAAATGCAAGATGTAGAACTAGTTTCGCACATAATGTTTAGTCTGAATGCGATGTTTGGTGAGCAAGGGCAATCTGCAAGGCAAGAAACCATAAGGCAAATTTATAATACCAAATTGGCTAAAGGCGGTTCAGTGAGGGAGCATTGTCTTACAATGATCTCTAATCTGAATACATTGGAGGTTTTAAGTGCCGATATTGATGGAGAATCCCAAGTGGATATGATAGTCCAATCACTACCAGAATCATTCAAGGAATTTAGACTTAATTATATATGAACAAAAAGATTTATTCTTTGTCTAGATTAATAAATGAACTGGTAATGGCGGAAGGCATTCTTGGTACTTCTAGTGTTGATGCTAATATGCCTGAAGCTTCTACTTTTCAACCTAAGTCAAAAGGCAAGGGTAAGAAGAAGAAGAAGAAGGACTTCACCAAGCAAGAGGGTAAACAAATTGCCTTAGGGGTTACTGACAAAGGAAAGAAGCTCAAAGGAAAATGCTTCCATTGTGGTGAGAAAGGACATTGGAAGAGGAATTGTCCAATTTTAAAAGTTGCCAAGAATAAAGGTATGAAAATTTCATTCCTCCTTGAAATATGTTTAGTGCAAAATCCCATAGATTCCTGGTGTGTGGATTCAGGTTGTACTAATCATATCTGCAATTCTTTGCAGGGGTTCCAAGAGACCAGAAAACTTAATGAAGGGGAATTGTTTCTTACTTTGGCTAATGGGAGCAGAATTCCAGTTGTAGCTGTTGGTGTTTATAATTTATGTTTTGAGTTTAGAGTTTTAATATTGGAAGACTGTCTGTATATACCTAATATTCATAGGAATTTAATTTCTACAACTTATTTAGGTAAACATGGATATTGTGTTATCCTTAAAGACAATGTTGTAATAAAGAAGGGTAAAGTATTTATCTGTTCTGGCAATATTGTGGATGGTCTTTATATTTTAACTCCTGATAAGCATGAATTATATAATTCTAAATTACACAATAGCTTTCATGTGAAATCATTAAAGAGAAAATTTTCTTCTACTAGTGATGCATATCTTTAGTACTTGCGTTTGGGTCATATTAATTTAAACGGAATTCAAAGATAGATCAAAGATAGTCTCTTAGATCCATTTGACTTTGATGAATTTCCAATTTGTTAATCTTGTTTGGAAGGTAAAATGACCTTTTAATGCAAAAGGTAGAAGAGCACAAGATTTGCTAGAACTAGTACATTCAGATGTATGTGGTCCTATGTCAATCCAAGCAAGAGGTGGCTATGAGTATTTCATTACTTTCACTGATGATTACTCTAGATTTGGTTATGTGTACCTAATTTAACGAAAGTCCGAAGCCATTGAAAAGTTTAAAGAGTTTAGGGCTAAAGTTGAGAATCAATTGGGTAAACGCATAAATGCCATTTGATCTGATTGTGGTGGTGAATAACTTCTTAGTGATTTTAAGGATTACTTAACTGAAAATGGGATTGTATCCCAATTGACTGCACCTGGAACTCTACAACTAAATGGTATAGCAAAAAGAAGGAATAGGACTCTTTTAGATATGGTTAGATCCATGTTGAGTTATTCGACTCTACCAATTTCCTTTTAGGGATATGCTTTAAATACTGCAATGTATCTTCTGAATTTAGTACCTTCGAAGTTTGTTCCTAAAACACATGTAGAGTTGTGGAATGGGCGTAAGCCTAGTATGAGACATCTCCATATTTGGGGTTGTCCAGAACTATTGGAGGTTTATTCTATAGTAATAAAGAGAATAAAGTGTTTGTTAGCACAAATGCCAAATTCTTGGAAAATGACTATATGAATGATTATACTCCTAGAAGTAGAGTTGTGTTGGTTGAAATGAATGAACCTGTAAATGACCAACCAATAGATGAAACTAGGGATGATGTGGTTGTATTGGATACACCACAAGCTACTACTTATGAAATGTCTAGTACACAGGTACCTCATCGTAGTGGGAGAATTGTTCAGCCTCCTATAAGATTCATAGGTTCAAGTGAAACTTATGAAGCTATCTCAAAAGAGGTTGAATCGGATCCCTACACTTATGAAGAAACAATGAATGATATAGATGCACATCATTGGGTCTAAGCTATGAAATTTGAATTAGATTCAATGTATTCCAATCAAGTTTGGGATCTTGTAAAGGCGCCTAACGGCATTAAACCTATTGGTTGCAAATGGTTTTACAAGAGGAAGAAAGGGATATATGGAAAGGTTGAAACCTTTAAAGCAAGGCTAGTGGCGAAAGGGTATACACAAAAAGAATATATTAATTATGAAGAAACCTTTTCACTAGTAGTAATGCTTAAATATATCAGAATTATCTTATCCATTACTGCTCATTATGATTATGAGATTTGGCAAATGGATGTCAAGACTACATTTCTTAATGGCAATCTTGAAGAGGACATCTATATGATGCAACCAGAAGGTTTCATAGCAAAAAACCAAGAGCATCTGGTATGCAAGTTGAAATGGTCCATTTATGGACTTAAGCAAGCATCTAGATCGTGGGACATCAAATTTGATCAAGCAATCAAGTCATTTGGTTTTGAACGAAATCTTGATGAACCATGTGTGTACAAAAGACATCGAGATAAAGTAGTAGTGTTCCTAGTACTTTATGTTGATGACATTCTATTCATTGGAAATGATGTAGGAGTAATGTCATCTGTAAAGGTTTGGTTGTCAAGCCAATTTGATATGAAGGACTTGGGTAAGGCTAACTTTATTCTAGTGATCAAGCTTTGGCAAGATCGCAAGAATAAGATGTTAGGCTTATCATAAGCTGGATATATAGATAAGGTTCTAGAACAGTTTAGCATGCAAAACTCCAAGAATGGATAGCTTCCTTTCAGACATGGAGTTCCTCTGTCTGATGACCAAAGGCCTAAGACTCAAGAGGAAGAAAATATGATGAGACAAATTCCTTATGCTTCTGTAGTAGGAAGGCTCGTGTATGCCATGCTTTGTACTAGACCAGATATTTGTTATTCAGTTGGCATGGTCAGCCGATATCAATCAAATCCAAGACCAAAACATTGGCAAGCTGTAAAGCATATTCTTAAGTATCTACGGAGAACGAGAGATTATATGCTTGTTTACCAGTGTGAGGATTTGATTCCCATTAGCTATATAGATTCAGATTTTCAACCGGATCTAGATTTCAGAAAGTCCACATCAGGATGTGTTTTCATCTTGGGAGGTGGAGCCATAACTTGGAGGAGTGTCAAGCAATCTTGTATTGCAGACTCTACCATGGAAGCTGAGTACGTCGCTGCTTATGAAGCAACAAAAGAAGCTGTATGGCTCAAGAAATTCCTTTTTGACCTTGGTGCAATGAGAATGGAACAAGTTCTCATCACATTGTTTTGCGACAATAGTGGTGTAGTTGTACAATCAAAAGATCCAAGGAATCACAAGAAAGGAAAGTACATTGAGAGAAAGTAACACATCATTTGAGACATCATTGCTTGTGGAGATGTGGTGGTGGCAAAGATTGAAAGTGCAAATAATCTAACAGATCCGTTTACCAAAGCCTTGCCTCAAAACACTTTCGAGTCACATTTGGAGAGAATGGGAGTTAGATTAGTGCACAATAGTCTTTAGGGCAAGTGGGAGATTGTTAGGATTAGTGCCCTTAAATCCTATTGTATGATGCTATGTAGACATTATGTATGACTTAATGTTATGATTAATAAATTTGTTTTATTATTATCTGAAATAATGGTAATATGAATATTCAGACATTATCATATAGTCCATGAGATGTGTAGTATGTGATTTATGTGAAAAGTCACAGAAGAGATAAATCATAAGTTCTTTGTAAACTTAGAATTTAGTTTGTAGTTGGTGATGAAATGGTGATGAAATTGGGCATTTCATCTGCGAAAACTATAACATATTAACTAAGATGATTTGTCTTGATCATGGAAGTGGTGACTTCTAATTAATATTTTGATATGTTTTAAGAGTTAAGACATATTGAACTGGACCACTGTGAGATTTATTATTCTCCTAACGACTGTCAATTGAATAATAAATCTCACGACTTATATTTGCATGAACTCTTAATCCTAAGAGAATAATGGACCTGATCATGAGGTGTAGGTTGCTTTAATATATCAGGAGTGAAATCTAAAGTAACGGTCAAAACCTCAGTATGTTGGGCAGTCACATTTAGTGTTGATGGAACATATATTCTCAAGATGGAATTCATAGTCTCTTAACGGAGATATAAAATATTCCCTTGAGATAAATTTAATGGGTTTATTATTCAAAATGTTAGGCCTAACTACTTTAGTAAATAGTTACTAAAGTATATATTTATGAAATTGGATTTCATAAATATATGATAAATAACTTAAAAGATTAAACCTGGTACTCAAGGATTAAGATATAGTAATTTACAAAGTAGCAGTCTACACTCATGACTTTGTATTACTATGAATATTTTATGAAGGGGTTGCATGTACAATAAAGTTTTGGGATATAATTTATTAATAAGGTCTAGAGTGCAATTATATTTATATAGTGGTATTAAATATAATTAATGGTAACTTTAGACTTGTCAAGAGTTGACGGAAAAGACCAAGGCCCATTAGAGCTAGTGTCTTATTTGTTCCCTTTTGGTCCCACTCTAAGCCACACACTAAAGCCCAATTGGAAAAGCCCAAAAGGCTAGCCCAATTAGATAATCAATTATAAGGAGAGGAACATATAAAATTTATATAACATGAATTGGTATGTATGTGAGTGTTGGACACTCTTTGATTCTCTCTAGAAACATACACATATAACTGATTGAGAGACCACACATCTTGGGCATCAAGTTGAATTGGAGTGAAGATTGAAAGTCTTCTCATGAACTTCTGATCTTTGGTTTTGAATTTCACCCCACTAAGGTACACTCTCTTGTTCTCTAATTCTAAAACTTATATGGCATATATTATTAATTGTGAATGAAATAGATCCGTTTAATTTTTTTTGCTGCGTACACTCATATTTCCATCACTCCTCACAAGACTACTCCTAAGCGAGTTTCTCATCCCTAAGTATGTCATGAAAGAGGCAGAAGGTTCCTCCCTGTACATACCTACTCCTCAACGAGTTTTCATTACTCCTAGTGGATTCAACAATCAAGAATACTCATACACATATCCTCTAGGAATTGAACATGAAGGCAAAGTAGAAAAAGGTAGAGATAGAGATAAAGAAGGAGACCAAGGTCAACCTGAGGCAAGAGCCTCACTAGAAGAGGTAGAGAGAGAAGCAAAGAAGGCAAGAGGAGTGAGTCACCTAGAGAAGTTTGAGGCAAGAGCCTCGAATGGACATCACAGAGACTATATCCTTTTGTTATTTGTTGGTTTAGCTCGAAGAGTGCCCTTATTTGTTTTTGTTTTTCATTTTAAGTGACTCTAAGATAGTGAGTCACTTGCCATTTACTTGCAAGTGGCCAAATAGGTTTTGGGATAGTGAACTTGTTTTTGCTTGTTTCCTAAGCAACAAAGGTGGGACTTCGAACATACAAATCCCACGCAGCTCTCCAGAGTTGCACCTTGTCCCATCTATGCATGATGTGTGTCCTGTGGGTGTGTTGGGCTCAAGCCGTATGTCGAAACAAAATGTTTTGTCCCTTATTCTTTGATTCCATCAGTGAAGCTCAAGAATCAAAAGAAAGGTATCTGTAGACACCGCATTTTGTACCCCTATAACTCGAGCCCCCATTCCCTAATGATGCTTAAACTCTAAGGCCCAAGTCCAATTTAGAGTCTAATCAGATATCAAATTGACTTGAGGAATGTTAAAGTGGAAAATATAACCTTTTAAATGAGAAAAAAAATCTATTTTTGGAAATAAAAGATCAAAGTGGTCCTCGGCCTACGTACGTGGGCAACGGCCTGCGTCTGTGGGCCAAAGTACGTGTACACAGGCACACTCCTACGTACGCAGTTAGGGTTTTAGAAACATGAAAAATACAAGTTTTCTACAATAACGGCTGATGTTTGGAATGAATCCCACATCATTTGGGAGCCATTCCAAACTTCATTTTTCCCACTCTATAAAGCCTTACATGGTACATTTTCAAGACATAGAAAATCCTAAAGAAAAACCTAAAATTCACTAGAAATAATGAATCAAAAGAGAGTTTTCCACAAATCACCTCTAAGTCTTTTGTTTTTTTTTTTTTTTCATTGGGACCTTTTCTATCCCCAATCTTTTGAGTTTAAAGTTTCTAATCATTGTTTTATTGAATTGTGATAGAATGGACTGAGGGGAACGGTCAAAATCAAAGCTTGGGAACTCCTTTTTGAGGTTTCAATCTTCAACCTTTCTTTCTCTTTTTTTAGCCTTTTTTTTAATTGTTTTAATCTTGTTTCTTTGCTTTGTTTATGCTTATATATGTTTGTGTAGTTTAGTTTTATGAATTCTTTATTTTTGTGAACATGTTTGGTTGTTAGAATTAGGATTTTCGTTTATGCTCCATTTTTCTGTTTCATGTTTCTGGGTTAGGGTTTTTGAACAATCCCAGGCACGCATGTCAGAAGCATGTATACGTAGGTTAAACCCTATGTATGCATGCCTCCGTCTGCGCACGCAGGCATTTGCCCAGAAACCCTAATTCGGATTTCTACTTTGTTTGGCTCGTTTGTTTCACATAGTTTGCCTCTATTTAAGCCCTTTTCACATGTGTACACATATTTGAGTCTCTGTTTCATATGGTTTATTTGTTGTTTATCTCTCGTATACTAGATTAGGGTTTTCTTTTGTCTTGATGCCATAAACATACATTCATATGTCCATACATGATGCCATAGATGCTGTGTTGTGGAAGGGTAAGTAAAGGTAAGTCATACATTGGTATAAACATGCATTTGATGATGTATATTATTTGGATGTTTGTTTTATGTATTTTAATTCCAATTGTATGCTTTATATAATTGTCATGTCATGATACCTTGTTGCCACGATTGGGTTGCTGCCTTTGTTTGAGATGAATGATATGTGTTAAGACATATGTGATTCAGTGTTAGGAAAATATGTCACTATTTTACGTAATTGGCTAATCCTTTGACAAAATGCACTTTACTTGTAAATGAGTAGATCTAGGATGTGTTTAATACTTCAAGGAATAAAGTTTCAAGTGAAAGTGTTAAAGCCATGCAAGTCTATCCAAGAATCAATTGCCTGTGACTTGATAGCTAGCTCGATAGATAGCTATCTATCGAGGTTTATGAAATTCAGTTTTTCAGAGCTGAATTCAATCCAATCTATGGGTATATGTTTGGGATTTTTTTTCTCAAACCCCTAAACATAGATAATGATTATTTTAAGGGCTGTCAAGGGTTACACAAGTTGCACAAGTGTGGAGCAAAGTGTTGTTCATGCAAATTGTGACCGGAGATAGAATTTGCCCTAGTTTATCTTTCTCTTGAAGAAGCTGCTGCGTTTGTACACCATAGGGTTTTGTGACTAAGGAGCTTCTTGATCTTCATCATGTGATGAATTGAAGAACTTTGTAGCCAACATCCTTCTCAAGTTGTTGATTAAGTCGCGTACTAGGATTCGCGCAATTAGTTAGTCACATATTGGGAGCAGTGCATTGAAAGGAGAGATTGTCACTACAGAACAATTCCAATTGGGTATTAGGGTAAGGGTTCAATTGTAAGTTGGTATAGGGTATTGGGATTTCTTTATGAATGGTTTTAGACCCCTTAAACCAACCAGATTAACTTAGTCAAATTATGCAATTCTTGGTTATCACAAACATACAATCATATCAGAAATATAAAGCAGCGGAAATATAAATAGCACAATGATATGATCACCCACGAAACCACATGGTAAAAATTTAGGGAGGATTTGACCTAGCTATCCTCAAGGTAAACTGAATCCACTATGCGAAAGAATCGAAGTTCATACAAAAGGACTTACAAGCTCCCCGCTTGACTTCCTAATGCTATCCACCAGTAGAACTTACTAACATGACTACATGCAAGCTCCGAATTCACGGACTCCTTCTTTCTTGGATTCTCCAATCAGCTACAAGCACCCACGCTTGTTATTCTTTAAACTCCAATGGCAGCAACCGAGTTAATCATCAAGATATTGAAATAATCTCTACCTTGAAAACCCTAAGTTTATGTGAAGGAAAGCTCCTCAATGATCTTACAAGAGATTTAAACAAACCGCAATGTATGAGCAACAATACAACAAGAGCAACTCTTAAAAACGTGGCTAGGGTTTTGCTTTTTATACCTAGGGCAAAAACAGAAAACCCAAAATGTTTAATGAGTTAGGGCTGAGTTGGAAAATTCTGCAGAAAAATATTTTGGCTGACTTTCAATCGATCGAGTCTAACTTTCGATCGATCGAGCCAGGCTGAAATGCACCAATGCATCTGCAACCTCTCAATTCCAACTTTACATAAAATATATAACTTTGAGCAAGCCTAAACAAGACTAAACCTATTTTTTTGATCATGGTTTGCCAATATTACACATTAGAGTTCTAAATACATAAATTCCTAAATCTTTAGAACCTAACAAACTCCCCCTTTGGCAATCCGTGACAAAACACAAATTAAAAGCTCAAAGTTTACAAGTAAAAGCCCTTTACAAAAATAATGCTTATAAACTCAAATTCAATTCTAACTACTATCCATCAATTGCAAGTGTAGACATCAGCTCAATTGAATCAACCTATATATTCCTGAAACACTCAACAAATGCATAAACGCATATGTACCAGAAAACAGTAAATTAACAGGTATAACATTCTTGTATGATTCACACAACACATAATAAAGACATATATCAATGAACAACTCATAAATATAAATCAATAAACAGTGAATCACAAGAAACAAGAATCATGTATATATCATGTATATCAAAAACAATGTTACTCCCCCTAACATGAATAGCCTAAAAAATGATATACAAAGTGAAGCACCTAGATACAATCGAAAACCTCCACTAGCTCCTCAAAACAAAAAAGATACTCCCCCTCACTACAAAAACCCCTCTACAAGTCAAAACTCTACTCCCCCTTTTTGTGACAGAATGTCAAAAGGCAGTCACAAGCCATCATCAAAAGGAGGTGGTGAGGGTGAATGAAGATGCCCCAAGTCGGCTTGCAGAGCACGAATCTCATCAAGCAAGTCCACCAAAATCTGACTATAAGCCGCCTGAACGATCATAACAGTCTCTAAGGTACGACGAACATCAAAATCATCTGAAGGAGGTGGAGGAACATTAGTAGCAATAGCATCACCAACAAGATTAGGAACATCCTCACCAACAAGACCTGTAGAAGTAGAGGGAGGAGGTGCGGTACCAGAAGGCTCAGAACTAGGGTGTTTAGAGCCTACTCGAAGGTGAGTAGCCCTCTGTCTAAGGAAAGATGCACCTATGGGAGCAATAACATGAACGGGCTCAGAAGAAGGAAAACCACCAAGATTAAGATATAACAAAATCCTATGAATAAAAATAGGACGGACAAGAGCAGGAGAAGAAGATGAATTCCTATAAACTTCATTCAAAGAATGAAGAAACAAATGAGGAAAACTGATAGGAGCATCTATCACTAAAGAATATAAAAAGACACACCGCTCGAGAGGAATGGTGTGAAGATGAGAAATAAGCCAAATAGAATGACAAGCTATCCTAAAGAAGAGATAATGCAACTTAGATAGCTCAACAGAGGTGATCCTAGGATCAGAACCCCACTGGATAGAAAACCTAGTGATGTAAGACATAACATCACTCAACAAAGGAGACTCATCATAAGGGTAGACTGGATGCTGGACCAAAGGTACCCCTAGAGCATCAGCCACTACCATAGGGGTAATGGTATACTTTACGCCTCGTATCCAACTCTTTACCAAAGTGTTGGAATCATAGACGCGGATAGAGATGTTCGAAAAGAACTCTCTAATCAAGGTAGCAGGTGGAGGATCAGAAATATCCACCAAGGTTAACCAACCCCGACGCTCAAAGTTTTCCCAATGGTAGGATCAAGCTCATCTAAAACAACAAAACGCTCAGCCCAAATCTTTCTCTTAAGGTTTAGCTTCTCAAAAATCTCTTGGTTTTTCTCACTCGGAAACTTCTCACGGTCAAAAGAAGGTGGAGGTGGAGAAGGTGAGGGAACAGACCTACGAGCTCTATTATTCCTAGGCATAGTGCTAAGGAAAGGACAAAGACACAAAGAGAAAACCAAAAGAACAAAAAAAACAAAACCAAGGGCAGATTGCAAGTTAGCACAAAAAAAAAAAAAAAAAAAATAGAACAAAAGTCTATATGATGCATGAACAATTACAATGTTATGATGCATGTACTAATGCAGTAAACAAAGTTCAAATTAAGTTCGATTGCACAAAATTGGCTTGAGCATAGAGTTTCTAACAAAAACCCTAAAAATTTGAAAAAACCACTTGAATGTTTTGAAACAAATTGATGAATTGATCATCACACATGGTTGAAAACAGATTAGAATGACCAATTTCATCAAAACAACAAGCCAATTTTATCAATTAAACCCAATTGAACAAAATCCCCAAATCGGATCAATTTCAAACCCTAGAATTTTCAATTTTTCACAAAACTCCAAATTGATCAAATTAACTATCATAGATCATGAATATATCCATATAGCAACAAAACCCATTGATCAATTTCAAAAAACAAGGCTTGATTAAACAAAATTCCCAATTAATGCATAGTCCGAAAACTTACCCAAATACCATGAATTAATGCATGAAATCATGAAAAATAATGCAAAAGAAAGGGTAATATGGACATACTGGCTTATGGAGAGAGAAACCTTGCTAAAAATTTGGAAGAAAATGACAAAAAAATCGTTGTGGAGCCTTGCCGAGTCGGAGAGAGAAAAGAAAAGTTTGAAACATTTTGAAAAGTGACTTTGAAAAAGTCAGATTTGAGTTTTTAAAAGCATGATTCACGATATTCGATTAATCAAAAATTACATTCGATCGATCGAATAAATTCGAGAATTCTGAAAGAATTTTAAGTAATTTTTGATTGATCGAAAAACAGATTGGATCAATCAAAACAGGCAGCGGCTCACAACATTTTGAGAAAAATCACAGTTTTGAAAAACACAAATCACATTTTGAAAACAACTCCTCAAAGCATTAAAAATGTTGAAACAAAATGCATGAGTATGAGATGGAATGATTTTTCAAAAACCCAAGTTTTAAGCCCAGTTTCTCCAAAGAAAATTTTAGCCATTCTCCCTTTAAATTCTCAAATCACATTCTCACATTTTAGCCCAGTTTCAAATTTGGTTGGTTAGACCAAAAATACATACAATAACATGTACAGTGTTTAGTAAAGAGTAACATGTGTAGTGTGTGCAACTAGCAAAAACTTGAGATACATGTGAGGTGATATGTGAATAGCAATCAATCACAAAGTCTACAAAATCCATCACATAGAATTCAAAAGAGACGATCACCTAAAGAGTTACATCATATAACTTCCACATCTCCTAGAATATAAGCTTGCAATCATGTAAGTTTCTTAAATTTTGCCTCATAATTAGATGAATTTGGCATCAAGCCTAATAGTACACACCAATTTTAATTATGTGAAATGGCATCAAGCCTAATAGTGCACACCAGTTTTAATCATTAAGCAATTAACTGAAACTACACCTTATGTTCTTTTTGTGCATGTGCTACACTTTCTTGAGCACAAAATCTTATCATATGCACTAAGATGTTCATGATTGACTAGTGAATAGTGGTGAGATAGTTATTTATGCCTTTCTCAAAAGGATCAAGTCCGGCAGTCAAAAACATGTGACTTCAAGATTAAGACAAAGTGATAAATACCATAAACATCTTTCCCACACAACATGCGCTACAAAGTTTCAACTAGTAAAGTGCAATAAATAAGCTCATCAAAGCTAAACAAGGTACACAAGACATGTTATGTGTAAATGAATTGACCAACCTTGTTTTTAAAGACCAAGAAAAATAGTGTCAAACACAATTTGCTTTTCTCCCTTTTATTTTTTTATTTTTTATTTTATTTTAAAAGAGAAAACAAATAAATCCTAGAATGAAATGCATGAATGTTATGCAATGCAAATCCTAGAAAAAAAAAAAAAAAAAAAAAAAAAAAAAAAAAAAAAAAAAAAAAAAAAAAAAAAACCAAAGAACAATGGTCACAAAGGAATGAGCAATGAAGCACAAGGACCATGTCAAAAAGACTCAATTAGATTGAGTTTTTTGCATCCAAAACCTTTTAGATGCACCACGAGCATTGAAGTTCCTATTCACATTCGAGTGATTTCTAACTCCAAGATTGGAATAAAGGTTCAACGCCTTTACCAATTCACCAATGAGTGCCATAGGATTTTGTGTTTGAGGCACATACACTTTTGGTTTGTTTGCTCTCTTAGTAGCTTAAAGTTTGTAACAATTAGGACGAATGTGTCTAGACTTTTCACAAAAATGACAAACCCAAGCAAGTTTACCATGCATCTTGTCCTTAGAAAGGGTAGACTCATTAAGTTTAGACTCTCCCAGTTCAACCCTAATCTTCCTAGGAGGTGAAACTTCTACAGGTTTGACAACCTCACTCATAGGTGGTTTGACAGTTTCACTCACAACCTCACTCACGGAAGGTTCAGAAGAAGATGAAGGAACAAAGTTTGTGGAATTAGGTGAAGACACAAAAATGCTTTCAACAAAACCTAAACCAGATTTGTCAGAATGATACTTTTGAACATTCAGCATTTGATCAAGTTTAGAACTAGCAGATCTAGCAACAGATAAATCATGTTCCAAAGTTTTAACTTTATCAAGTAAGAGCATGTTCTCATATTTCACATAGTTCAAAAGATCATTAGCATCAAATAATTTAACAAGCAAATTTTTCTTTTCAATCTCAAGAGAATCAATTTTCTTCAAGCCAAGTCATAGCATCCTTTGCAGCAATGTTGCAAAGTTTATTATAGGACTCTTGAAGATCTGCATCCTTAGAGAGTTCCCCATTAAAAGGGTTCTCCTCAACAGACACGCTTTCATTGACTACAGTAGTAGCAGTGAAAGCAATGAAGTTTCCATCCTCGTCACATCCAGACTCATCATCAGAAACCTCATCATCACTAAAAGTTACAGCCACAGCTTTACCCTTAGACCTCAAGAATGTTGGACATTCAGATTTAACATGACCATACCCTTAACAACCAAAACACTGAGCACCCAAAGAATTGTTTGAAGATTGACCAACTTTTTCTCTAAGTTTTTCAAAGTTATTAACCTTAGTGGGATCATTCTTCCTAAAGTTTCTAGGTTTAGTAGTGTTTATACCTTTTACCTTTTTGTTGTTATTCCTAAGAAAATTTCTAAAGTTCTTGGCAAGGTACACAATCTCTGTAGCAAAGAGTTCATCATCAAATCCACCAACATCAACATCATCAACAGACTTAAGAGCCATTGATTTGGATTTGTTTGCTTTGGGTAAATCTGACTCATAGGACTGAAGAGATCCTACAAGCTCATCAACAAGGATGGAGTCCACATCCTTGCTCTTAGTAATGACAGTCACTTTGGGTCTAAAGTCTTCAGTTAAAGATCTAAGAATCTTCTTAACAATTTTAGGTTGATCATAGATTTCACCTAAATTAAATGCAGAATTAACAATATCATTCAATTTAGCATAGAATTCATCAAAAGATTCATCATCAGACATTCTAATGCTTTCAAATCTAGAAGTTAATTGTTGCAATTTATTGATCTTAACTGCCTTTGTGCCTTCATGCACAGTCTGGAGGATTTTCTAAGCAGTATGAGCAACCTCAACATTAGAGATTCTCTTAAATTCCTCCATGAAAATAGCATTAAAGATGGCATTCATAGCTTTGCTATTGAACCCAGCTGCTTCTTTTTGAGAAGTTTGCCACTCACTCACAGGAGTAGTGGGCTTCTCCCATCCGTACTCAACAGAATTCCAAATCCTCTCATCAATAAATTTTAGTAATGCTTTCGTCCTTACTTTCCAATAAGTATAGTTATTCCCCTTAAAGTGAGGAGGAACAACAAGATAGTGTCCATGTTCTGTGACAACAGGAGTCAAGGATCAGTTCAAAGATCAAAAGATCAACAACAAGAGAGCTACCTGCTTTGATACCACTTAAACGGTTTTAGACCCCTTAAACCAACCAGATTAACCTAATTAATTAGCAAAGTGATTAACTTAGTCAAATTATGCAATTCTAGGTTCTCACAAACATACAATCATATCAGAAATATAAAGCAATGGAAATATAAATAACACAATGATATGATCATCCAGAAAACCACTTGGTAAAAATCTGGGGAGGATTTGACCTAGCTGTCTTCAAGGTAAACTGAATCCATTATGTGAAAGAATCGAAGTTCATACAAAAGGACTTACAAGCTCCCCGCTTGACTTCCTAATACTACCCACCAGTAGAACTTACTGACACCACCACATGCAAACTCCAAATCCACGAACTCCTTCTTTCTTGGATTCTCCAATCAGCTACAAGCACCCACGCTTGTTATTCTTTAAGCTCCAATGGCAGCAATCGAGTTGATAATCAAGATATTAAAATAATCTCTACCTTGAAAACCCTAAGTTTATGTGAAGGAAAGCTCCTCAATGATGTCACAAGAGATTCACACAAACCGCAATGTATAAGCAACAATAAAACAAGAGCAACTCTTAAAGTGTGGCTAGGGTTTTGCCTTTTATACCTAGGTTAAAAACAAAAAACCCAAAACATTTAATGAGTTAGAGTTGAGTTGGAAAATTCTGTAGAAAAATATTCTGGCTGACTTTCGATTGATCGAGCCAGGCCGAAATGCACCAATGTATCTACAGCCTCTCGATTCCAACTTTATATAAAATATATAACTTTGAGCAAGCCTAAACAAGACTAAACATATTGTTTTGATCATGGTTTGTCAATATTACACATTAGAGTTCTAAATACATAAATTCCTAAATCTTTAGAACCTAACACTTTACTTGTAACTGCTTGTGTTTGATAATAGTGAATTCTCGGAAGTGGTGACTTTAAAATCATTCGGTGAGATTTTTGCCGTGTTGGTTTTCCCCATTCGAAAACAAATCACCCGTGTCGAATTTAATTTCCGCTGCATTTAGTTATTTGATGATTTTGTTTGTGCTACCACGCAATTGCATGTTAAATTGAATTAATTAATTCACTCAGCTAATTAATTGGTTAATTTATCACAAGGGGTCAATACATTCTTGGCTTATCAATATGATAGGGTTTCACATGCTAGGGTTTTTCATATATGTATGGGTTTGGCTCTCTTTTGTTTAAGGGTAGATATGTATCTTGTTTTAGGGATGAAGGATGCCATGTTGTATGCTTAGATGTATGCTATGTGTTTGTGAGTATAGATATAAGTGTTGAACATGTTTTTAATGAGGTTAAGACGTAAGACACAATAATAGGAGGCCAACCTTAGGGTTGGACAGTCTTGGGTGCCTAATAACTTTCTAAGAACGTACCTAAACTTTGAACCCATATATTTGGTAGTAAGATCCAAAACTTCTTTCTCGAAAGGACATTATATACATGGTTCCTTGACTATTGCAAAAACGAAGTTACGATTCTGACATCCATCCGTTGTGTCCACAACTGGACAGCTCTAGTCAATCTAGTGTAAAAAATACTTTTAATGGTCGAGTGTCAAGAAGATTAGGTAAAGAAAAAGGGAATTATAGATTTATACGGAAGAACAATTACGTCTTCCACCGAGTTGCACAATTGCCTAAATTACACTTTATACTTATATGATATTTTTTAGATTACTTTTTTACTTTCAATATAGTATTTTGATATATTCCTCCTGAACTGAAATCATGGGTCAGCCATTGCTTGGTGTAATCCAAATGATGGACCCTCACTCAAGTTTTAGCTATTCCACCTTACGCTAACTTGCTAAGTAAAAACTACAGGTTATGGATGGACCTCATTAAGCATACATACCAGTTGACAGTTACCAAGTTACCACTTGGTAATGTCCAAATGACAAACTCTTACTCATTTGTATACAAGCTGATTATGCAATTGAGGTACTGCTCGTGTCATAAACATATTTAAATCCAAAATTAAGCAATATTTATATGAAACCCCCTATGCTTAATCTATATATATATATATATATATAAAACCGAAACCTCTAAAGTTCTCATATAATTTTATACGTTAGCACAATATTTAAATAAAATTATCATTTTATTTGAATAAAATTATTTTGTTTAATCCAAACTTAATAAGGAGTGACTTCTTTACAAAGTCTAGTAGTATATATGATATAATGTAGGATGTATAGATTACTATTCATTTGATTCACAAAATAAAAAAAAAAATATATATATATATATATATATTACTTTTCATTTATTTTAAATTATATCTTTAGGTGTGATACTGCAAAAATAATAGGAAAAGTAAATAATTAGAAAAAAATTGTCTATTAATTCTTCGAAGTCATATATAATCATAAAATGTTTAGGGATTTACTCATGCACAAAATTTTCAACAATCGTGGGACATTATGGGCTTGGATCTAACTAAATTTATCCAAAACATTAAAATTTTTTTTTTTATTACTGCTAGAATTGAAATGGTCTTTAAATCCAATAGTTAACCTCAAAACCGTGTGCGAACTACGTCCTATTAGCTTGTGCAATACATTGTACAAATTGGTCTAAAAATTTCTTTAAAAAAAAAGGTTGTGATATTGTAAAATAATAAGAAAAGTAAATAATTTTTTTTTTTTATATAAAAAAAATTGTCTATTAATAAGCTTGTATGCATGTTGCAAGTTAATAAGCTCAAATGATCGATAGTGCTTCTTTTATGCAGTTAATAAGCTCATAATAAGTATGTTGCAAGTCTTGGAGCTGCTTGAATGGTAAAGAGACATGTGGATTAGCATATCCTTGAATAAACATGAGATAATATTGTTCACTCAACGCCGTGAGCTACTAGATCAAGAGATTTTGAGTCTTTGATCTATTGGAGTTGGAGTCTCCTTTATGATATGTGATTCTAGACTTTGAAGGCAGGATATGGCGATACTTACAACTCCCCAGTGGAGTCTCCAAATGTTGGGGGCCGTTTTTTGATGCGCAACCACATGTTGTCCGCTAGAGGGTTAACCTTGCTAGACCCGAGTTTGTATATGGAGTTGCATCTAGAACTTGACATTGGGCAGCGTAATCCAATGGATTCCAGCGTATTTTTAGGCCTACAAAATGAGTAAATCCCAAAGTCTAAGGATCATGATAATGGTTGAAATAATAAATAATATGTGTTTAATATAGTAGCTTTGATTAATAGTTGTAATAGTAATTGAAATAAAGTAATATGTATTTAAAAGTGAAGTAATCATGTATTCAATAATGTAAATTTAGATATATGGAAACGTGGTGACTTATCTTTGTATGGTTTGTATCTCTAGTTGTATAGCATCAGTGAGTTGATAGCATTCTAGTGGGATGACTCTAGCGGTAGAGAGGCAGTTTGCCATGATAACTTCAAGATTGAAGGGGAAAAAATGGGTTCAACTAGATGGAGAGAGAGTATGTCTAGTTGTGTGTAGAGGCTGGTTAAGTATGTTCCCTTCATCATGCACTTAAATGAATTTCCCTTTGATAATACTCTTTTACTTATTGAGAAGTTATAAATAGTATTTCCTTCCATGGGAAGGGCTTTTGTAAGAAGTATTTGTGCCTTCTAAGAGAAGGGCTTTAGTATTAGAAGTTTATGCCTTCCATAAGAAGGGCTTTTAGTATGACTGTTTGATATCTCTTGAGAAGTATGGAGATGGTAAAAGATATAGATGTTTTGTGGGATGTAGTATTTGTAATTTGTAAGATACATGGAAGTATGAGAGATATGGAGATTAAAGATAGTAAAGATATGGGATTATAGCTGCTGGAGTAGTTATAGTGATGACTTGTATTGCTTTCCAAGAGGAAAGATTTTGTAAGAGAAGAGGTTTGTAAGAGAAGTGAAGAGGGAGATGTGTTTAGAGGATATGGATAGCAAGATAGATTTCTGAAAGTGGAAAGTGAGAGAATAAGCATAAGAAGAGTAATGGTGTTGTAGTTTATTTAGCAATATTACTGAGATTTTCTACTAAAGGATGGATAAAGGCTTATAAGTAGTGATATGAGGGCATTTGTATGCTAAGGGATGGAGTACTTAGTTTCTAATTTAGAAACTAAGAACTCAAAAGCTCAAAAGATAATTAGAGGGAGAGAGAAAATAGAGAAGTTTATGAGAGAGTTGTTCTTCTCTATTGGTATGCTTTGCTGTGTTGATGAGGGACTCTATTTATAGCTAAGTTTAAGGGAATATTTAGCAAAGAATCTCAACCAACATATATCCCAATCAGCAATAATCTTCAAAAAGTCCATCCTAGGATTTATCCGAAAATGGTATGTTCAGCTTTAAGGGGGTTTTTACTATTTTGGGTAATATCAGCTAGAGGAAAGACCAGCAAAAAAGGAAAGCATTTTAGAAAAAGGAAAAAAAGAAAAGAAAAAAAAAAAAGAAAGTTTCTTTGGTTGCTTTTGGCTTTTATCCAAATGAGAAAATTCTGTAATGTGAAGGCTACTAGGTCAGCTGTCATAGCTGTCATGAGACAGCTGTTGCTTGGGGTTGAAGTAGATGAAGTCAATTGGATTATGTCTGACTTCTGGAGAGAATATTCAACATTTATTTCATAGATTTGGCTGAAAATGGTAAGATCTCTTTTAAGGATATCTTGCTATTTTGGATAAAGCAACTGGATGTTGGGATTGGAGCATTAAATGGCTAGTAATCACTTTCAGCTAGGTGTCAAGTATTGAACACATTACTGGTGTTCTGCTAGAAAGGTTTCCTCTTTTGGGTATTTATATTTTTGGTCCAAGATTCTAGTCAAGATCTCATTGTGTTGTGACATAATCTTGGCAAGCAATACATTTTTAGTAGTATTTAATACTCTACTCTTCCAGCTAGTAGGGGAATATTTGGTTTGATTATGGTAGATGGCAGCTAGGTATTAAAGATCTTATGACTATTTTATATTTGAAGATTAAAGATAGCCAATTAGATTTACCCATGTGTTTAAGTTAGATTTTATCTGAAAATAGTAATATAATTTATGTGGAATAATATAATTAGGTTTCCAAATTCGTACAGAAACAGCTGGAGATTGAATGAATAGTTATTTGGTCAACACCTAAATGGCTGGAGTTTTTCAGTGTTTTTCATATGATGAATATTAAGTTTTAGGAAAAGAGCAATGAGAATTTTTATCATTTTAAGTGCTATGTGATAAGAGAGGCTTACCATATGTTACTTGCTACTCATTGACTCGTCAAAGTTTAGGGAGTTGGATAAGACACGCCAAGCAACATATTTCTTTTATCAACTTTGAACCGCTAGAGATTTACTGAACATACCTCTTTGCCCTTCAAACCACGACTCCCAAAGTTTCTCAAAGAACTCATGAGCTTAGATCATAAGCCAAAGATGAGATGACGTATCTTGGGCTTTGTTGTCATTTTGTGTAAATATGGGCTTTTGTTGGAGAAGTTGATTTCCATGGATATGAGAGAGGTAATATGGGCCGTGAGTTTTGATTCATTGCTTGTGCCTAATCCATATGTTGATGTTAATGATATTGTGAGTTATAATCCCAATTGATGAACAGGAAATGTGGACCATGAATCTGCCTCTTGAAGTAAGGATCTTGTGGGTCATGTGAGCCCAATCCATATAGTTGGATAAGATACAAGCTTATTTTGGGCTTTAAAGGAGATTTACCCAAAATTAATTAATATGTTGATGTGGTGTGGTACGAAAAAAGAGTCCTTAACATCCTCTTTCAAAAATTAACCCCAAACTTCAACATAAATCAAAAGCCCATAACATCAAGGATCCATCCAACAATATAGAATAAATACCCAAGGGAATTAGAAAATGCGTCAAGGAAAATTACCTTAGAATCATGTTGGGAGAAGGCAAAAATCTTGGAGGGTAGGTTGATAGTTGAATATCTCATGGCAAGAAACTAGAAGGCCAAGAGAAAGAAGAGAGATTTGATGAGAGGAAGATAGAGATAGAGGGATGTGTGTGCATGTTTGTGTTTGAGTGTGAAAGAAAAATGGGCATCCCTTCACTAGCTGGTCAAGAGGGAGAGAGATATTTACCAAGAATTTGTGGTTGGGAGAAAACGGGTAGGTGGGATTCACATGTGTGGTCTTCAAAAATCTCACCTTTTTTTTCCCTAAAGTTTGAGGTGTTACATTCTATATTAATATTCTACTCTCTATAGTCTACACATATTTTAGCTTTTTCTAAAGAGCTTTTTTCAATTGGTGATAACTGGGGTCTAAAATCCTAATAGATTTCAATTGAATTCTCAAATTTGCGCTATGTATCTTTTTTCTTTTTTTTTTTTGCCAAGTAAGTTATTAGTGTAAAACTCGAATAGTTTATATAAAAAAATTAAACAAATGCTATGAATCCTAAGAGTTTATATCAAAAACTATATAAATACTACCATGTAGAAATTGGATTGTCACAGAAGATAAAATCTTTGAATTCTCTCTCGTTAATGGAAACCATGAAATTGTTGGTGAAGTTTTAGGGCAAAAAATCAAAGCAAGTAACTCAGTTATTACTCAAAGGTTTTAGAGAAGCTGGTTGTATTCACTACGCCATCATATATTATCAAGCTTAGGTCCCTTCCTCTCTCTCTGCAAGTAAATAGTTCTTTATTCAATTTTTATCTCTAGATTTTTTTGTTTGTTTCCTCTTTTTTTTTTTTTTAATAATTCTCACTAAGGTTTATCTCTCTCTCTCTCTCTCTCTCTCTCTCTACAAATTTCCCATTTAGTTTTGATTCTCTTATTTGGAATACTGATGGATTTGTGTCACTTTAGGAATTTTGCAACTTCAACAATTTAATTTTTATTGACTTTGAGTCTTTTTTATCACTGTTCTTTAATGTTCCTATGCATAAGAACAAGTTATAAGCTAGTGTGTGTGTGTGTGTGTGTGTGTGTGTGTGTGTGTGTGTATAGCCAAAACTTAGAGAAAATCCAAGTTTATTTTAATTAGATTCTCAATTTTATGCCACGCATCCCATTTAATTTTTTATTTTTTTGCCAAGTAAATTATCTATATTATATATATAATAGCAGAAGCTGAGAGAAAGTGGGTTCCTATAATTAAGGAGGTGGTGACACGTTTAAATAAAAAAGCAATAAATTAAGTTGTTTGGTATTGCTACACACCGTATAAAAGCCTGTTATTATAAATAACAAATAAATAACCAGTTAAAATTAAAACATACACACAAATAGAAATTGAGAAGCGATAAAAGATAGAGAACGAAGAACGGAGAAGGAGAGAGAGATCGAGAGATCAAAAAATGAAACCCAAAACATCAAACACCATTCAAGATGAAGAAGAGCCATACAGTCTCTTCCAATATCCCCAAACTTTCTCTCTCTCTCTCTCTTCTCACTAACCCTAATCTTTTTCTTCAAGAATATTCAATCCCTTCAATCCAGGCTATAGGTTTGTTCTTTAATTCAATCTTTTTCCGATTCAAGATTCACGTATTTGTTTCTTGCTCTCTATATTATTGAATTCCTCAAACTTTAAAATTTTTTTGAAAAATCAGATTTGAATCGATCTTTGTATGTGTGTGTATGGCGAACGGTACGGATTCAGAGGAGTTCGTGTTGCTATGTCGGGTTCGAACGGGTCACAAGCGCGAGTTCGCCCTCGCAAATGAAGGCGCAATCAGAGATCTATGGGTATCAAAACCGGCTCTGGTATGTTTTTCTTCATTTTTTAAGACTTGGGTATGAAATATTACTTTTTATTGAGTTTTTTTTTTTTGTTGGATATGTTTAGATTTGATCTTGGTTTTGATTCCTTTTTGTTTTGGGTTTTTCGGTTCTCCATGAAAATGTTTGTTTTCTCAATTTTTCGATATTTTTTTCCCTATTTTGGATTATAGAAATCACTAAGCCTTTCCCTATTTTCTAATATCTGCGTTCAAAGTTTTTTTTTTTTTTTTTCTCTCTCTGGGGTTTTGATTTGGAAAACTAGTTTTGTTGTTGATTCACCACCAATCTCCTTTTTCACAGGTAACTTCTTTTCTCTTTTTTTCTCTCTTTGGAGCACTGGCCATTTAGGTTTTTCTCTCACTCTTTGGGTTTTCAGTTTTGGTAGATATTTGGATTCCAATCGGTTCTTAAATTTTCCAATCCTACTTTTAATTTTGATTTTAGGTTTTTGAATGTTTTGGTAGATATTTAGATTCCAAAAACAGCGATTGATAGAGATCACAAGGCAGAGAGAGAAACATTTGAGGACTGCCATTACCGCTATTCTGGCCTTCTGCAATCATCTGGTCTCTTGCTAACTTGCTATCAGTAAGTTTTGATTTTGCAAAACATTTTTTACTTTCTGAGAAAGAAATTGGCGTTAAATATTATTTAGGCTTGGGATTGTTTTTGCTATACGTATTTGGCTGAGATTAAGGTATTTTAATTATTTTGGTTTGATTTTTTTTGCTTAAACCTTATGACTGACAACCTCTTGCTGTTTACATATAAAGAAACCAAAACATTTAGAATCAACATTAAGAGAAAGTTGGTAACTGTAAGTCACGCACAAAGGCGAAGAGATGGACAGCGAGAAAGAGGAAACAGAGTATTCACACCCATTGACAGGTAAAGGTTTTAAATAAAAATAACAAATTCAACTTTAAAGTCTAAAATTTGGTTTGGAATCTGTTTGAGCTAAAGTCTTTTGGTTACAATCAAATAGTTGCTTTAAGAGATTTATTTTATTTTGGGTATTTGTGTTAGATTTAATTTTTTTAGGGCATTTGTTTTTATAAAACATCAATTGACTCAAATTTAAACTTCGCTTTTAAGATAATGTGGTGTTGAAGAACTTGCGTGGCTAACATGTTTTATTCTTTACAAATTCTCATCACAGTTTAAAAAAAAATCATGTGGGTTGCATGTTTTGTTCCTTAAGAATGATATTGAACAATCTCAAAACCGAGACTTCTTGCCAAGTGCCAAATCAAGTTCAAAGGTCTGCTCTTCTCATTTTACAACACCTTTTTACCGTTTTGATAATTCTAGAATAGAGGTTTTACATTGTTAGTGGTATCCAATAGAGTTTTTTCTCTCACTACCCGTTTCTACTTTGCAGTCTCTACTAATAGTGTTCTGCAAAACTTTTCAAAAGAACATAAACAATTTTGGCCCCCAAACTCTCCCTATAATGTTTTTTAAAGATAAGATTATCATCCTGCATAGTGATAAACTTTGTATATCCCACACAAAAAAATAAAACAAAATAAAATAAAAATTAAATGGGCATTCAAAAAAGCTAGGATGTATACAAATTTTTTTTGAACAAACTTATATTGGAGAGTTGGAGTTGACCATGAAAGGAGACCCATTTCTTGGTCTCTCTCTCTAAGTCCTTAGTATTTGGCAACCAGACTCACTATTTAGTATGGTTTTTCATTCCTTCTTCTTTTTCTTCGTCCTTACTTCTTTGTCCCTTTTACAGTTTTTTACTTATGAATCTCTAAGTCTAAGGTTTCTTTTTTCATGTTACAATTTTCTAGATTGCTCCAACTCCTACCACATGTGTGGCTCACATGTTCTAGCCACCAGCTATCACCTGCTTCAATATATTTACTATTTTATTTGTTAATTTTACCATTTCATTAGTGTTTTTAGGACTAACATTTCATTCGTTTTTTTACAGTTTCCAAAAAGTGAATTTGACACTTGATGTGGTTTTTTTTTGTTTGCTAGCAAACCACTTCTCGCTATTTATATCATCATTTTTTGCTCTGTACTCCACTAATTTTTTTTTTGTAACCAACCTTTTTTTACCCCCTCCTATTACTAAAATAATTTTTACTATTGATAAATTTTGTAGCTATCTAAATTCTGGGCTGTACATGAACCACTAACAAATGCAGAATCAAGGTTTGATTGGTCGTGGTCCAAACCTTCATTTTTCATATTTAAATTTTCACTGAACTGCTGCATTACTTTTTACAATTCAACCCATATTTTCAATGTTTTCTTAGGTTTCGTTTGCAATATTTCTTTCATCTTTCTCTGTTGCAATTTAAAATTGCTATGTTTTTTTTTTTTTTGAGCAATTGGAAATAATGGCTACAATTATATGGATTGGCCTCTTTGCAGTTTCACTAAGAATAGTTAGGTATACAAAAGTGCTCACCACAGCCAAGAAAGAAAACCAAAAATCCATAAATTGATACCAAAACAGTAGTAAAAGTTATAGCAGTTACATATCACACGCATGATACAATGCACTTGAAATTCCACTAGACATGAATTGGATCTTACCTTCTGTTGTAGGACTTTAAAAGTAGGAAGTAAGGCTACAGCATTTGATGCAACATGAAAAATAGTTTGCAATCTCTGTTCTAATGGTTAAGAGATGTCAGTTTTTGGTTTCACATGCTGTGCAAACCAAAAACCAACTCAGCTAGATGTTGCATAGATCACTATTATCTATAGAAACATCATGCCAACTTAAATTAAATTAAAGGGAGTAGATATATCATAGAGTCCAAAGAGAATAATTGCACATATCACTATTACCCATAGAAATCCTTGGGTAAAGTATAATTGAAAACCAGATTTTGCTTATACTTGAGCTCACTACATTTTCAGTTTTAGAGCATTTTGGTTTCTTAAGTTATATTTAAACTTAATTAATCTGTGCCTTGCTACTTTTTGTTTTGTGTTATAGATGTGGTTTTGATCTTTGCAATATGTGTTGAGCATGAGAGTTATATCATTTCTGTGAAATGAAAGCTATGTTTTTCTCACCTCTAAGTTTTAACTATTTGATCATCTGGGTGTTTCTTTTAAATATTATTAGATATTATTCTCATATACTTTAAATGAAAACATGACAATTGTTAATGCCTAACTTATTTAAAAAATTTGTAGGTAACTATTGACTGTCATTCACATGGGCAACAAAGCTCTACATCAACTTTGACATTCCAAAAGTCACAAAGGAAATTATGCCAAAAGGACCTCCTAAAGGACTAGATGGATAACTTTCTTACATAATAGAAAAATAGTTGTTGAAATAGAAGACTTGGATGCATAAAAAATGCTTAAGAATTATGCACCAAGCTCTATTCTTCATACCCTTTTCTTATTTACTTAATTTTCTGTTTTATTTCAGATTATGAGAGATTTAAATTTTTGTATTTAGGCTGTGATTTTGTAATCTGAGCATCCTAAGACTCTTCAACATGAATTTAAGTTTTGTAATATATGTGATTCTAATTTTAAACTCAGTTATAAATGTAGATTGTAATTCATTTGCCTCTATTAGATGCCGCACTGTTCAGTGCAGCCTTATTTTGGGAATACAAGATTGATGAAAATTGAGAATGCTATGAGTATGCATTTTTATAGGTGCTAAAGGACTAGATGGATAACTTTCTTAAATAATAGAAAAATAGTTGCTGAAATAGAAGACTTGGATGCATAAAAAATGCTTAAGAATTATGCACCTAGCTCTATTCTTCATACCCTTTTGGCATAATTTCCTTTGTGACATTAAAAAGCTTCTAATTTCAAGTAATGAATCTGAGTCCTAATTAAGTACTAAGCTTGATTGTTGACCTTTTGGGTTTATATTATACAAATAACAACTAAAGGCTATGAACAAGGCAAATATTTGGAGTTGAGAAAATTAAAATGCAAACCATTACAGGAGATCACCAACTTTTGGAAAACTAAATATCAAGAAACCTATTAATCTATTGTGCTTGGTCTCTTACTTTTTTCCTTTTTAGAAGTCCAAGTTGTTCAAGTATTAGGAAAGCTGTTAATCTGTTACATAAATAAAAAGGAATAGCATAATGTTAACATATATACAATTTTATATAGATAAAATTAATTAGTGACATGCAAAGCCAAGATTGTTAATGTTAACAATAGATGGGGTATTATTTTTGCATGTCTTACATGCAACACAAAGCTCAATCCTATCAAAGGAGTTTAATGGTGTGAGTGATGTAAAGGTGAGCCTAAATTATAAAATGACCCCGCGCGTTGTGCAGGTTAAACGCTAGTTGAGTATAAAAATCGAAGAGTCCAAATCGAATTAAATTCTAATAAAACCATAACTTGGCCACCACGCATGAATGATTAAGAGATGACTTGTATTCCACGTTCAATGTTAGAGTCCTATAAGGAAAGGATTCTGCAATCTACGCTCATAAGGACTCCTATAAGGAAAAGACTTCTACTCCAAGAAAGAGTGGTCCACCCTCTACTACTATAAAAGCCCCAATCCCTCACAAATCAAGGTATGCATAATTACGCCCTCTCTAGCACTCTAGAGTTGCAAAAAGGCTCTAACTTGACCTTCGGAGGGTATTTGGCCGGCACCATATTGGTGCTCTCTGTTAGGCCTCCTTTTTTCTTTGTGTAGTGTTGTTTCAAGTGTGCAAGTATCATGTGACTCACTGGTAAGATTTTCGGCATCAGTAGTTAGCGCCGTCTGTGGAAAACGATTTTTTATGACTTGTAAGCCATATTATCACTTCCCAGACAAAGAGTTGCATGGTACTTACTCGCTCAATGGCGACCACTAACAACTTTCAAGGAGATGAACCACGCCCAACTACACTCGAGAGACAGGTGTAGACTCTCACTGCAGCTTTAGAACGCCTCACTAAGCAAAACAATGATCTGGAGGAACAGTTACACTAGAAAAATGCAGGTCATGGCACTCAAGAGCATGACCAAGAAGGCACCAGTGCCGATAGAAGAGAATGAGAAAGGCTGGAGGGCAGTAATGCTCCGAGTAGACTGAAGCGTCAAAATCTGAGTATGCCATCCCTTACAGATGCAACTCAACCATATATAACCATGGAGATACAGGCAATAAAGGAACAAATGGAGGTCATGATGAATGCCCTCAAAGGATAGGTATCTAGCAACCTTGACGATCTGGTAAATCGCACTGACTCGCCGTTCACTATAGCTGTCAATTCCTTCCCCCTACCACATAAATTTCACATGTCGCATGTAGACAGTTACGACGGAGTGAAGGACCCTCTGGATCACCTAGAGACCTTCAAAACCCTGATGCACCTTCAAGGGTTAGCAGATGAAATCATGTGTAGGGCCTTCCCTACAATGCTAAAGGGCCCCGCAAGGGTATGGTTCAGCTGATTGACACTGAACTCCATCAGCACTTTTAAGGAGCTAAGCGCTCAGTTCACTACTCACTTTATTGGGGGACACAAGTATAAGAAGTCCACGGCATGCTTAATGAGTATCAAGCAATGAGAGGACGAGACGCTGAGATCCTACATAACGCGCTTCAATAAGGAAGTGCTCTCGATCAACGAAGCCGACGATAAGATACTGGTAGCAGCCTTCACAAATGGGTTGCGAAAGGGTAAGTTTTTGTTCTCCTTATACAAACTCAGTGTCCAAGTCTTTGTAAGCAACAATGTCCTAGTTGTGTTTATCATGAAGGATTTGAATATGAAAAATGAGACCAAGAAAATTAGAACCCAAGGTGTAGTATATGTATGTAGGGGTACCAAATTCATTAGCCACATCTATCATCAGTGTATAGAACATGTCCAAGACAACTGCAGCTACTCGAGATGTATTAGTGTTAGGACATATGTGATTCAATGTTAGGAATATTTGTCACTATTTTATGTAATTGGCTAATCCTTTGACAAAATGCACTTTACTTGCAATTAGGAAGATCTAGGATGTGTTTAATGCTTCAAGTAACAAGGTTTCAAGTTCAAGTGTTAAAGTCATGCAAGTTTGACCAAGAATCAAGTGAGAAAGTGTTGTTCATTAAATATCGATAGCTGTATCTATCGAGGTTTAAGAGAGCTATCTCAGCCTGTGGCTTGACAGTTGCTCGACAGATAGGGTATCTGTCGAGGTTTATAAAGTTCAGTTTTTCAAGGCTGATTATCATCCAATCTGTGGGTATATGTTTGGGCTTTCTTTTCTCATAGTCCTAAACATATATAAGGATTATTTCAAGGGTTGTCAAAGAGGATATAAGTTGCACAAGTGTTGAGCAAAGTCTTATTCATGCAAATTGTGACCGGATATAGAATTTGCCCTAGTTCATCTTTCTCTTGAAGAAGTTATTATGTTTGTACACTATAGGGTTTTGTGACCAAGGAGCTTCTTGATCTTCATCGTGTGATGAACTGAAGAACTTTGCAACTAACATCTTTCTCAAGTTGGTGATTAAGTCACGTACTAGGATTCGTGCAATTGGTTAGTCACGCACTAGAAGCCGTGCATTGAAAAGGAGAGATTGTCGCTACAGAACAAGTCCAATTGGGTATTGGGATTAGGGGTTTAACTGTAGGTTGGTATAAGGTACTAGGATTCCTTTATTTATAATCATTTTTTTTTTATAATAGTGGTTTCTCAGGAGTGGTAACCTTAAATTCATTCAGTGGGGTTTTGCTTCAATGGTTTTTCCCATTCGTAAACAAATCACTTGTGTCAAATTTATTTTTCATTGCATTTAGTTTAATTGGTGATTTGTTTGTGCTGCCACGCATATTGTATATTAATCTGATTAATTAATCAACTTGGCTAATTAATTGGTTAATCTATCACAAGGGGTCAATACATCCTTAGCCTATCAAGTGGTATCGTAGCAAGCACACTCTGATTAAGGTTAATCTTTGCTGCGTGATCCATTGACCCCTGTTTTTCATGGATAGAGGACAATCTTTTATTATACCTCCTTTATTTGATGGCACTAACTATGCATACTGAAAAGTCAACATGAGAGCTTTCTTGCAGTCTTTAGATGAGAAAGTGCGACAAATTGTGGAGATAGGTTGGACCAAGCCGAAAGAAGTGCCGGGTGATTAGGATGATGCTAAGATTAAGGTAGCAAACTTCAATAGTAGGGCATTGAATGCCTTATTTTGTGCGGTCACAAATGAGGAGTTCAAGAAGATATCCTTCACTGAAACTACAAAGGAAGCATGGACCATTCTCTAGATAACCTATAAAGGAACCAAGGCTGTCAAGGATTCAAAGCTTCAGAGGCTCACTACAAGCTTTGAAGAGATCAAGATGGAGGAGGATTAGTTGTTCGATGAGTTCTATGCCAAGCTCAAGGACATAGTGAACTCAGCCTTTAATCTTGGGGAAACCATTCCCGAACCTAAGATTGTGAGAAAGGTGCTTAGATCTCTACCCGAGAGATTCCATGCTAAGATCACCGCGATTGAGAAAGGACATTGACAAGATTCCTTTGACAGAGTTGGTTGGTAATCTTCAGACCTACGAGTTAGGTTTAAAGTGGATTGGTAAGTTGGATAAAGGCAAGAGCAGTAATACTGATGAGTCTTTAGACGATGAAGATTCTAAGATGAAGTCCTACATTACAATGCAATTCAAGAAGTTCATGAAGAATGCCAATGGTAAGGGCTTCGACAAGGACCGTTGGTAATCTAGCTCCTCATAGTTCAAGAGCCAAGACAAAGGGAAGAAGGATACTAGGTATGGCAGTCAGTACACTATTCCCTCAAGACCAAAGTGCTTCGGGTGTCAAGCCTTTAGACATATGAAACAGGAGTGCTCTACATATCTTAAAAGCATTGGGAAAAGCAAGGCACTTGTTACTACATTGAATGACATTGAACTTGAGGATGATTCAAAAAATGAGGATGATGGAATCCTGAATGCCTTCACTGCCACTATTAATCCTACTGAGTGTGTTGTTGAAGATGTGGATGAAAAAGAGGACTTGGTAGATTCTATGTTCGAGAAGATGGATGATTAAGGTGATATCCATACAACCTAAGAGAAATTGTACAAGGTTTTTGAGAAGCATGAGAAACTTTACAAGCTGGCCACTAAGAAACTCAGTGATGTGGAGCTTGATCATGAAGAGCTTTCCATCAAGTTTGATGAAGCAAATCAGACTATTGGAGTACTGAGGTTTAAGAATAATTTCTTGGCTGAGAAGACAAAGAAACTTGAAACAGAGCTGTTTCAAGTCAGAGCTCAATTGGAGAGGACTTCAAGTGCAAAACTTAACGAGATGCTTAGTATTCAAAAATCTACTTTTGATCGAACTGGTTTAGGGTATGATTTCTCTTCTCCTAGTATTGCTTCTGCTAGTACTACTATTTTTGTTCCTCCTAGTAATAATGTTGAAACTGAAAACAATAATGTCAAAACTGTTTTAGCTAGTGGGAACATAGACAAGGGTAAATCTATCTTAGGAGCACACCCTAAGCAACCCCAGGGCTAAGAAGGGTAACTCTTAAATTTACAAGCAGAAGAAGCAGTATTTTTGTCATCATTGTGGATCAGCCAGTCACACTTGACCTAATTGCTATAAGTGGTTAACCGCTCAACAGAGCAACAGTATGATTGCATCGGGAAACTAGAATCAGTTTCCATCCTCTTTTGCTTATCTTGGAGATCTTCTTAAAGACCTTATGTTCCTTTCAAACTTGAACGATTTCAATTCTTCCCACTCATTGCTGATTCAAGGGTTCACTCAAAGGAAAGGTTCTTCCAAAGTGTGGAAGGAAAAGGGCTCCAAGTGATTTCATCACTTTTCTCTCTCTCTCTCTCTCCTTTAATTGTTTTTGTTTTTGCATTACTTTTGTGTTTTGCTTTCATGTTTTGAGTCATTTTAGTTTTATGCTTTGCTTTGTTTAACATGTTTTTGTTTGTTTATTTTCAGTTTTGTTTATTTTGTTTTTTAGATAAAAATAAAAAATTGAAAAAATTAGAAAAATACAAAAACAGTGTGTGTTTTGTGTAAATTGGAAATTGTGTACCTTGGATGGATATTGAAACAAAGTTTTTTAAACTTTGTATCTTTTGTAGTTTTGATGAGCATCTCTATGCACAACTAAGCAAGTGAACTTTGTGGCTCGTATTTGTGATGAGTAAGATTAAGTAATCTCTTATACTTAACACTCGTATCACTCTTTTTGACAGGAAGAACTAGAAAGTTCTAAGAGAAAGGCATAAATAAACATTTCACCATTGTTGCTCACCAATCATGAAATGATATTTGTATGCTTTGACATAGCAAAAGTGGAATGTCAAATGCTTAACATAATTGCGTATTTCTTTTCTCTCTCTTATATGCCATGCATGGTTTGCTTAAAAGAAAAATATGCAGAGAAAAATAAAAGCTAAAAGAATCAAAATGCTTTATATATGATTGCAAGCGTGTATTCTAGGAGATGTGGGAGTTATAGGATGTACCTCGAAGGTGATAGTTTCCATCAAACAGTTATAATTGTGTGTGAGTTAAAAGTGATTTTCTCATATCTCAAATTGTCATAGCATGTAGAAACTTATGCAATCTTGCGATGTTTTTCACACACAACACATAGCATTCTTTGCTACTCTTGATACATGTGCAGGTACAATGTGATTTGGCCATCACTAGTTTTACATGTATTAATGTATGCTTACTAAACTGTCTTGACTTGTTTTTGAAATATAAAATTTGTTAGACTTATTTAGTGTGTGTATGTGTTTTTGGGATCTAAATGCTTTTCATTTTTATTGTTGAGAGATGATTTTGAGAGCTTGAAATGTTGTTTGGATCTTTAGTTGAGTACTATGCTTGATTGCTTTCATATCTTTGTTTTTCTCTTCTTGAAAAACTGTTTTTATCTTCTTGAAAAACTGTTTTTAAGCATTCTCGACAGCTCCTTGACACCTAGCCCATCTATTGAGACTCTTCAGTTGCTTTTTATCGCATTCTTGATACCTCTCGATAGCTAGGTCGATCTGTAAAGCAACTTTTTGTCCCCTCGATAGCTTCTTGATCTATCGAGCTTCTTTTTGCTGTGGACACCTGCTCGATAGTTGCATCTGTCGACACCCTTCAATCTGTCGAGAATTAAAAGGTTCTATTTAAAGGGTCAGCACAATTTAGATCTCACTTCTCTCGATCTCTCTCAATTCCAGTTGCCTCTTCACCTCCCAAAACCTCTCTCTCTCACTCCAAACTCCTTTCCCAAAGGATTTTCGGCCTAGATCAAGTGTTCCTTTACTAGTAAGGGTCCTAAATCATTCTTTTTCATGCATTTCATGCTTTCTAACCTAACTGTTTTGGATTTATTTTGAAAATTTGGGGTTTTTCAAAATGAAAGAGGTTTTTGCAAAAATTTTTAGGATGAGTTTTGTATTTTTGTTCTTAAAACATCATACATTGCATCTCATTTGCATTATAACAATATTTTCATGCATTCTTAGATGTGTGTTTACTTTGTTGCAAACATGTATGCTGGTAGGATTGGATTGAGCTGAACCCATGATGTTTTTACTATTGCATATTGCATGCTAATGCATTTTCATGCATACGCACTTTACATTCTCTATATTGTTATATTGAACTGTATTGGGACTTTTCTGATTGTTTATTTCTCCCCCTCTCTCTCTCTCTCTCCTTCTTGCGTTAGTCTGCTTCTATGGCACCTAAGCGAAAATCTACTTCATCTCGGAATCCTCTTCATTCCGGGGCATCCACTTCTTCCGATCCTACTCCCTCTTACATCTAGTTCTATGATGAGAAGGCCAAATCGGACTTCTTTGAGAACTTTTCAACATAAGATATTCATTCAGAATGCCAAGTCCTTTTATCAGACTTCTCTGACACTAACCTTCCCACTGTCACCTACAGTAAGGAATGAAGGTCACTGTGTGACGTCCTGGTCACTTGTCCATCCGTGCTGATACATTAGTTCTACTCCAACATGCATGGATTTGATTATTCAGTACCTCTTTTTGTTACTCGTGTTCGAGGTACGCGAATAGTGGTCACTCCGGATATTATATTTGATGTGCTCTGTGTCCCTAAGGTAGCGCATCTTGAATACCCTGGTTGTGATCGTCTTAAGATCGTGTCTAAAGACCAGCTTGTTTCTTCTTTTTGTGAGCATCCTTCAGATTAGGGTGAGCATCAGTTCACTTTTTGTTCAGCCTTTGCTAAAGGCCCTAGGTTTCTTAACATGGTCATGACTTTTGTTTTGCATCCTTTATCTCATTATAACTCTATTACAGAGCCTTGTGCTCAGGTTTTGCTTTCCCTTTTAAAGCATTTTTCTATAGATTTTTCCTCTCATTTTATTCTTTTTATCATAGATATCTATAGGGATTCAGTGACTCGTGATAAGCTTATCTTCCCTTCAACTATCATGAGGATTTTATGCCATTTTTCTATTACTTTTCCCATTTTTGACCATTTCCATGTTATGGGTGCTATAAATGCTGCTACCTTTAAACAGAGCGAGGCGTAGCTATGTTCGAGGTGGTCTGGGTCGACAACTCCACCCACTCCTTCAGCTTCATCCACTTCCACTTCCTCTTCCTTAGCGAGTGGTGTGACACTCGATGTGATCATGGCACAGCTTCAGCACATGGATGCTTACCTCGACACTCTTAGTGATGAGTTGTGTCAAGTGAACACCCGTGTCGGTCGTTTTACCAAACGGCAGGCTCGCCTTGGTGGCTTCGTGGTGTCTCCCTCCTTCTCCCAAGGCATCTTCGACGATGATGATGATCATGAGCATGGAGATGCTAGCTCTTCTAGTATTGACGAGATGTCTACTTGATACTCTTACCCTTTGTCACTCATGACAAAAAGGGGAAGTAGTTTTGGATATGGGAGTAGTCATATTCATAGGGGGAGAGTTAGAATAGGAGATTTTTGTTAGGGGGAGTGTTCATATTTTGGAGGGATGTAGTAAGGGCTTTGTGTATCTTTTTTTTTTTTTTTTCTTCTTTTCTCTCTATTTTAGATACATTGTTCTTGTAGATTGGTCTTGTGACCGTTTTGACATACATTGTACTTATATTTGATTTTTAGATATATTGATGTATGTTATTCACCTATCTCTCCATGTGTTGTTTCTTTTCTATCTCTATGCATATGCTTCTTATTTCTTGTATGCAATCTATTATTTATGTTTCACACTAAGATGCCTTGATGAGTTTTATTTAAAGTGTTTCAGAAATGCAGGTTGTCAAATTCTACTTGCCATAAACTATTTTCTTGCAAAGTTTTTCAAGAGTTTGTGTTAGGTTAGGTTTTATTGTATTCAACAAGTGAGTATGAGTTGAGTGATTTATGACTTCTTTCATATGTTCATTTGTTTGTTGTGGTTTTTCACAGACTTCCAAAGGGGGAGATTGTTAAGACATACGTGATTCAATGTTAGGAACATATGTCACTATTTTATGTAATTGGCTAATCCTTTGACAAAATGCATTTTACTTGTAATTGGGTAGATTTAGGATGTGTTTAATGTTTCAAGAAACAAGGTTTCAAGTTCAAGTGTTAAACCCATGCAAGTCTGTCCAAGAATCAAGTGAGAAAGTTCTATTCATTAAATCTCGACAGCTGTATCTATCAAGGTTTAAGAGAGTTGTCTTAGCTTGTGGCTCAATAGCTGCTCGACAGATAGGGTATCTGTTGAGGTTTATGAAGTTCAGTTTTTCAAGGCTAATTTTCATCCAATTCGTGGGTATATGTTTGGGCTTTCTTTTCTCACAACCCTAAACATATATAAGGATTATTTTAAGGGCCGTCAAAGAGGACACAAGTTGCACAAGTGTGGAGCAAAGTTTTGTTCATGCAAATTGTGACCGGAGACAAAATTTTCCCTAGTTCATCTTTCTCTTGAAGAAGCTGTTATGTTTGTACACTGTAGGGTTTTATGACCAAGGAGCTTCTTGATCTTCATCGTGTGATGAACTGAAGAACTTTGCATCCAACATCTTTCTCAAGTTGGTAATTAAGTCGCGTACTGGGATCTGCGCAATTGGTTAGTTATGTACTGGGAGCCGTGCATTGAAAAGGAGAGATTGTCACTACAAAACAAGACCAATTAGGTATTGGAGTAAGGGTTCAACTGTAGGTTGGTATAAGGTACTGGGATTCCTTTACTTGTAACCGATTGTTTTGATAATAGTGGATTCTCGGGAGTGGTGACCTTAAATTCACTCGGTGGGGTTTTGCTTTCGTGGTTTTCCCCATTCGTAAACAAATCATCTGTGTCAAATTTATTTTCTGTTGCATTTAGTTTAATTGGTGATTTGTTTGTGCTGTCACGCATATTGTATGTTAATCTAATTAATTAATCAACTTGGCTAATTAATAGGTTAATCTATCACAAGGGGTCAATACATTCTTGGCCTATCAATTAGAGCTTGACTCGACAAGAGTAAGCTTGGAAAGGACTTCTTTGAGTTGGGGTTTTTTGCTTTCTATAAATTAAAAGAAATCGAAAGAAGTGGTGGGTTCGTCTTCAACGGGGAGGTCAATGAATTGGATACTATTGCTGATGGAGGAGGAATTTAGTGATTCAATGAAGGCACTAACCTTAAAGTCAGATGGTTGCTTCATTACGAAGACCTTTATCATGAGCTTGTCGTCTCATTCTGTTAATAGCTTTGCAAGCTCTACCATTAGTATGAGGTGACTAATACTCGGGGATGGAATGAACATGAACTCCATTGTCTACTTCAACAGATATTTTATCAGAACTTCTTCTCTTTGGCTTGTCTTTTGATTATCGTAGATGCCTATGAAAATGTGCAAAACAATAGAAATACAATGTGCAATTGATATTCAATTTGAGCTTTTAGTATTGGACCAATACTATTGGAAAGCAAGAATACAATTATTTATTGATATAATGTCTCATTCAGTTTGTGCTTTTAGTATTGGACCAATACTATTGGAAGACAAGAATACAGTTATTTATTGATATAATGTCTCATATCTTGGAAGACAGGAATAGAGAGAGAATAGAAAGAGAGGTAAGGTCATGGCTTTGCTGGTGATAGGCCACAAATTGAATGACCCCTTGTGATTAAACCAATTAATTAATTAACCAAGTTATTAATTAATCAATTTAATATGCAAATATGTGGAAGCACAAACAAATCACCAAATAACTAAATATGCAGTGGAAATTAAATGACACGGTGATTTGTTTACGAATGGGGAAAACGCTTATGGTAAAAACTCCACCGGGTGATTTTCAGGTCACCACTCCCGAAACTCTACTATTATCAAATTAAGTGGTTACAAGTAAAGGAATCCCAAGTACCTTACCAACCTACAGTTGAACCCTTACCCCAATACCCAATTGGATTTGATCTGTAGTGACAGTTCTCCCTTTTGATGCACGGCTCCCAAGTACATGACTAACCAATGCGCGGATCCCAATATGCGACTTCAAACACCAACTTAAAAGGAGAGGTTGGCTGTAAAGTTCCTCATTTCATCCTACACGATGAAGATCAGGAAGATGCTTGGTCACAAAACCCTTTGGTGCAAATACACAGTAACTTCTTCAGAGAAGATGAACTAGGTCAAGAACTTCATCTTTGATCACAAATTGCTTGAACAGAGTTTGCTCAATGCTTGTGCAACTTGTGTACTCTTTGACGGCTCTTAAAATAATCCTTTTATATGTCTAGGGTTAGGAGAAAAGAAGGCCCAAAGACGTATTCACAGATCCCAAGAAATCAAATCAGAAAATCTAATTTTATAAATCTCAACATATAGCAGGTGTCGAAGAGCTATCAAGCAAGTGCCGAGCTTTAATGATTTTGCACTTTAGCTTGTTTTTCTTGGACAGACTTGATGACTTCAAAACTTGATCTTGAAACCTTTTTTCTTGAAGTATTAAAAACACCTAGAACTACCCAATTACAAGTAGAGTGCGTTTTGTCAAAGAATTAGCCAATTTACATAAATAAGTGACATATGTTCTTAACAAGTGAAAACACATATGTCCTAACAATCTTCCTCTTTGGCAATCTGTAACAAAACCACAACAAACAAATGAACATATGAGAGAAGTCATAAGTCACTCAACTCATACTCACTTGTTGAATACAATAAAATCTACCCTATCACAAACCCTTGAAAAGCTTTGCAAGAAAAGAGTTTATGGCAAGTAGACTTTGACAACCTGTATTTCTAAAACACTTTAAACAAAACTCATTAAGGCATCTTGTGTGAAACAGAAATAATAGATTGCATACAAGTATAAGAATCACATGTATAAAGATAGAAAAGAAACAACACATGTAGAGAAAGATGAAAGAAACATACATCTACATATAATGAATATAAGTACAATGTATGTAAAAATGGTCACAAGACCTCATATACAAGAACAATGTATCTAAAAAGAATAGAAAAGAAAAGATACATCATAACCTCACTACATACCTCAAGAATCAACACTCCCCTTAACAAAAATGTCTCATACTAACTCTCCCCGTAAGATGACTACTCTCATATCCCCAAAACTACTCCCCCTTTTTGTCACGAGTGACAAAGGGTAGAATATCATGTAGACATCTCATCAGTAGAGCTAGCATCTCTATCATTATCCGAAACGTCATCGTCATCACCATCATCATCATCATCCTCAGTGTCAAAAGCCGTTGGAAGAGGTGGTGAAGGAGTAGCCTCAGAAGCAAACCCACCCATGGTCGCCTACTGTCGTGCAATACGACCAACATAAACATTCACCTGATACAACTCAATGGAAAGTGTATCGAGGTAAGAATCCATACGCTGCAGCTGGGCCATGATGTCTCCAAGAGATACATCGCCCATAGAGGAAGAAGAAGCAGATCTAGATGGAGTTGAACGGGAGGGAGGAGTAGAATCTGGTTGCCTCAACCTAAGCTGAGCCTCACTACGTTTTATGGTAGCGGCATCTATGACACAAATGTGTGTGAAGTGGTCGGACACAGAAAAATGGATAAAAAAATGGTGTAAGATCCTCGTGATAGCAGAAGGAAAGATGAGCTTATCACGGGACGCCGAATCTAAATGAACGTCTATGATAGAAAGAATGAAATAAGAAGGAAAATCTATAGTCAGATGCTCAAGAAGAGATAACAAAAATTGAGCACGAGGCTCTGTGATGGAGTTGTAGTGAGAGAGTGGATGGGGTACAAAAGTCATCACCATGTTGAGGAATCTAGGACCTTTAGCAAAAGGTCTACATAATGTATACTGATGTTCACCCCAATCAGCGGGGTGCTCATAAAAAGTAGAGATAAGCTCATTTTTGGACACAGTCCTCAGATGCTCACAAGAAGGATAGTCAGGAAACTTTATCCTAGGAACTCTAAGCACATCCGCAACTAGTTGCAATGTGACAGGGATGCGCGTACCTCGAACACGAGTGAAAAAGAGAGGTACTAAAAGATCAATCTCGTGCATGTTAGAGTAGAACTCTTGAATGAGCACGAGAGGACATGTGACCGGGACATCACACAGTGACTCCTATCCCCTACTATGAATGACAGAGGGAAGGTCAGTGTCGGCGAAGTCCGCCAAAATGACTTGGCGTTCCGAATGAACACCTCATCTTGAAAAGTTCTCCGAAAATGCCTTGTGGGCATCACCATCACGAAACCGAAGATTGAGAGGAGTAGAATCAGAAGATGAAGAAGCTCCAAAACGCAGAGGGTTCCGAGCCAGAGTGGATTTACGCTTAGGTGCCATAGACACTACTAACGTAAACAAAATGAGAAAGAGATAGAGAATGAGACAATCAGAAAAGTCCCAAAACAGTTCACTTATATCAAATATATTGAACAATGAGTACGTATGCATGGGGAATGCATAACCATGTGACATGCAAAGCAAAAAGCATCATGGGCTCAGCCCAATCCAATCCTACTAGCACACAAACATAGAACACACATCTAAATGCATGTAAATACCATTCTAATGCACATGAAATGAAATATACGACATTTTGAACACATTGAAGGGAAAACCCAACCCAAAATTTCAAGATAAACTTATTAATTTTGAAAAACCCCAAAACCTAAGATTCAAAACATGAAATGCATGAAGAATGAAGGAAAAAGAGATCATACCAAGTGATTTAAAGCAAGGAAGGGCCGAAAATCACGTGGGTTGAAGGTTTTGAGTAAGAAAACTAGGTTTGGGAGATGAACAGTCGCGGATAGATCGAGAGAGATCGAGAGAATAAGAACCGGATCGCGACAGAAGCTTCTATAGAAGCTTCAGTAATTCTTGACAGCTAAGGTGTCGAGAGGTGTCGAGACAGCTGTCAAGGTAGGTGTCGAGAAGTTATCGAGGAATAAACACCAAAACCAAGAACAGAATCTTGATCGATCGACAAGGTATCGAAAAGGTATTGAGGAGACAGGAACTTTCTCGATCAATTGATCAGGTGTTGAAGAGGTGTTAAGATTGCGATAAGAAAAAAGCTTGAGAAGCTCGACAGATAACAAGGTATCGAGGAGGTGTTGAAGAGGTGTCGACACCTCAGAAACGCACACACACTAAACAAGTCTAACCAATTTTATTTTTCAAAAACAAGTCAAGACAGTTTAGTGAGCATACATTAGCACATGTAAACACTTATGATGGGCAAATCACATTGTACCTGCACATGTATCAATAGTAGCAAAGAATATTGCGTGTTGTGTGTGAAAAACATCGCAAGATTGCATAAGTGTATACATGTTATGATGATTTGAGATATGAGAAAATCACTTTAACTCACACATAATCATAACTGTTTGATGGGGACTATCACCTTTAAGGTACATCCTATAACTCCCACATCTCCTAGAAAACACGCTTGCAATCATATTTAAAACATTTTAATCTTTTTGTTTTTTATTTTCTTTGCATATTTTCTTTTAAGCATATCATGCATGGGCATAAAAAGAAAGAAAAGAAATACCCAACATGTTAAGCATAGACAATGCACTTTTGCTATACCGAAGCATATGGATATCTTTGACACTGCACTTTTGCTATGTTGAAGCATACATGTGTCTATGATACTGCATTTTTACTATGCCGAAGCATACAGGTGTCATATTATGATTGACGGGCAACAGTGGTGAGATGGTTATTTATGCCTTTCTCTTAGGATTTTTTAGTCCTACCCATCAAAAAGAGTGATATGAGTGTTAAGTTTAAAGAGATGACTTAATCTTACTCATCACAAACAAGAGTCGCAATGCTCACTTGCTTAGTTGTGCATAGAGATTCTCATCCAAGCTACAAAAGATACAAAGTTTAGAAAACTTTGTTTCAATGGCCATCCAAGGTACACAAATACCAAAGTACACAAAACACACATTGTTTTTGTATTTTCTGATTTTTCAAAAAAAAATTATTTTTATTTTTATATCAAAAAAAAAAAAAAAACTAAGAATAAACAAACAAAAACATGTTATCAAAGCAAAGCATAAAACTAGACTGACTAAAAAAAAAAAAAATGCAAAACATACAAGTAATGCAACAAACAAATACAAGAAGATAGAAGAAAGTGATGAAATCACTTAGAGTCCTTTTTCTTCCACACCTTGGAAGAACCTTTTCTTTGATTGAACCCTTGAACCGGCGGTGAGGGGGAAGAATTGAAACTGTTCAAGTTTGAAAGGAACATGAGGGCTTTCAGAAGATCTCCAAGAGAAGCAAGAGAGGACTAAAGCTTATTTTGGCTTCTAGATGCTACGATGTCGTTGCTCTGTTGAGTGGCTAACCACTTATAGCAATTTGGTCGTGTATAATTGGCAGCTTCACAATGATGACAAAGATACTGCTTCTTCTGTTTTGGCTTTTAAGAATTTGCCTTCTTAGCCCTAGGGTTTTTAGCATCTTTCTTATCTTGCTTAGGAGGTGCTACTAAGATAGATTTACTCTTGTCTAGATTCTCACTAGCTAATTCAGTTTTAACCTTAGTGTTTTCAATTTCAACATTATTAGCAGGAGAAACAAAAACAGTAGCACTAGTAGAAGCAATATGAGAGGAAGAAAGACCATACCCTAAACCTGTTCGATCTGAAGTAGATTTCTGATTGCTGATCATCTCATCAAGCTTTGCACTTGAAGTCTTCTCCAGTTGAGCTCTAACTTGAAATAGCTCCGCTTCAAGCTTCTTGGTCTTCTCAGCCAAGAAATTGTTCTCAAACCTCAGTGCACCAATAGTTTGATTTGCCTCATCAAACTTTGTGGACAACTCTTCACGATCAAGTTCCACATCACTGAGCTTCTTGGTGGCCAGTCTATACAATTTCTCATGCTTCTCAGAGAGCTTGTAAAGTTACTCATAGGCTAAATGGATATCATCTTGATCATCCATCTTCTCACACTTAGAATCCACCAATTTTTCTTCTTCTTCCACTTCATCAACAATCCCTTTAGTAGGATTGATTGTGGCAGTGAAGGCATTTAAGATTCCATCATCCTTATTGTCGGAATCATCCTTAGGCTCAATGTCACTCAAGGTTGTATCAAGTGACTTCCTCTTCCCAATGCTTTTGAAATATGTTGGCTATTCATGCTTTATGTGACCGAATCCATGACATCCAAAGCACTTTGGTTCTGCAGGAACAGTGTACTGACCGCCATCTTTAGCATCCTTTTTCCCTTTGTCTTGCCCCTTAGATTGAAAGGCATTGGATTGTCTGTGGTCCTTATCGAAGCTCCTTCCATTGGAATTCTTCATAAACTTCTTGAACTGCCTTGTAATGTAGGACTTTATCTTGGAATCTTCATCATCAGAAGACACATTTGTATAACTGCTCTTTGCCTTCAAGGCCATGCTCTTGCCTTTACTCAACTTGCCAATCCTAGATAACCCTAGCTCATAGGTCTGTAAGTTTCCAATCAGCTCAGTCAAAGGAATTTTGTCAATATCATTTGATTTTTCTATCGCCGTGATCTTGGCATGGAATCTCTCGGGTAGAGATCTGAGCACTTTCCTCACAATCTTGGGTTCAGGGACGGTTTTCCCAAGATTAAAGGCTGAGTTCACTATGTCCTTGAGCTTGGCATAGAACTCATCGAACGACTCATCCTCCTCCATCTTTATTTCTTCAAAAGCTTGTTGTGAGCCTCTGAAACTTTGAATCCTTGACAGCCTTTGTGCCCTCATAGATTGTCTGGAGGATGGTCTATACTTCCTTTGCAGTTTCAGTAGAGGATATCTTTTTGAACTCCTCATTAGTGACTGTGCTAAATAGGGCATTCAACGCTTTGCTGTTGAAGTTTGCCACCTTGATCATGGCTTCATCCCAATTGGCCGGAGCTTCCTCTGGCTTAGTCCAGCCAATCTCTACAGCTTGCAATACTTTTTCATCTAAAGGCTGCAAGAAAGCTCTCATGCGTACTTTCCAGTATGCATAGTTAGTGCCATTAAATAAAGGAGGTATGATTAACGACTGTCCTCTATCCATGACAAACTGGGGTTAATGGATCAAATACAGCAAAGATTAAACCCTAATCAAAGTGTGCCTGCTCTGATACCACTTGATAGGCCACAAACTGAATGACCCCTTGTGATTAAATCAATTAATTAATTAGCCAAGTTATTAATTAATCAATTTAACGTGCAAATACGTGGAAGCACAAAGAAATCACCAAATAACTAAATATGCATTTGAAATTAAATGACACGGTAATTTGTTTACGAATGGGGAAAACCTTTACGGCAAAAACCCCACCAGGTGATTTTCAGGTCACTACTCTCAAAACTCCACTATTATCAAATCAAGCAGTTACAAGTAAAAGAATCTCAAGTACCTTACCAACCTACAGTTGAACCCTTAGCCTAATACCCAATTAGACTTGTTCTACAGTGACAGTTCCCCCTTTTGATGCACGGCTCCCAAGTACGTGACTAACCAATGCACGGATCCCAGTACGCGACTTCAAACACCAACTTAGAAGGAGAGGTTGGCTGCAAAGTTCTTCAGTTCATCCTACACGATGAAGATCAGGAAAATGCTTGGTCACAAAACCCTTTGGTGCAAATATACAACAACTTCTTCAGAGAAGATGAATTAAGTCAAGAACTTCGTCTTTGATTACAAATTGCTTGAACAGAGTTTGCTCAATGCTTGTGCAACTTGTGTACTCTTTAACGGCTCTTAAAATAATTATTTTATATGTCTAGGGTTAGGAGAAAAGAAGGCCCAAAGACATATTCATGGATCCCAAGAAACCAGATCAAAAAATCTGATTTTATAAATCTCGACAGATAGCAGGTGTCGAGGAGTTATCAAGAAGGTGTCGAGATTTAATGATTTTGCACTTCAGCTTGTTTTTCTTGGACTGACTTGATGACTTCAACACTTGATCTTGAAACCTTATTTCTTGAAGTATTAAAAACACCTAAAACTACCCAATTACAAGTAGAGTGCGTTTTGTCAAATGATTAGCCAATTTACATAAATAAGTGACATATGTTCTAAACAAGTGAAAACATATATGTCCTAACAGCTGGCCTTGGCAGTAAGGTATATATATTTCTAGGAATTAATTATTTATTTATTTCTTAAATATGGATAATTTAATGAAGAGAGCTAGGTCATTTTTTAAAAATTTTAACTTGTTTGGAAAAGCTAAGAGGCTCTTTGGTAGGGTGTTTTAAGCAACAGTTTTCAATATTTAAACAATATTACATTTCGCCTACACGTATTTCTAAAAAATACAACAAAGTTATTAGAACAACATTACCAAATGACCTCCAAATTGCAAGAACATGGCATAAACTATAAGGGGCAAAATTGTTCAACGAATTCCCACCTTAGAAACTATGCCATGACTATTGGTGGCCTACTTGTTCCTTACAATGGGACCACATCTTTTGCATTCCCATTTGATTGTTGAAATAAAAAGGGTAAAATGCAAAACTGACCTTCTAAGTTTCTTCATATTTTGTTTCAGTCTTCTAACTTTCAAGTTTATTTAATTAAGGCTTTTTCATCAACTTTTGTTATATGTTGTGGTTAATTTTTCAATTTTATAAATTTTTCTTCAAATTTTTTAAATTAAAGTAATTTAATTAATGATTAAAAAATATTTTCTAGATTTTTTTTTTTAATTTTTAACAAAAGTTAACGGAAAGGCCTTAATTGAATAAATCTGAAACTTAGAGGACTGAAATGAGCAAAAGTAAAGTTAGAGGACTGAAATGAAATCTAAAGAAAGTTAAAGGGTCAATTTTGCATTTTAGCCAAATAAAAAACCTTTTGTTTTCCTATTAGTTTGGTTTAGCTTTTTGTTTGTACTTTTTGAAAAAGTGACGGCTTCAAAAAGTGCAATACAAAATTTAAGTTTTTAAAAAAGCAGAGTATTTGGTAAAAACTATTAAAAAATGTTTTTTTTTTTTTTTTTTTTGTGGAAAAAGTTAAGTGTTTAGTTAATACTTATAAAAGTGGTGTTTTGAGTTGTAAATTACCAAAAATGACAAAATGTATATATAAGGGAGTTTATTTCATACTTAGAATAAAGTTCTTATTACTAATAACAATAGGAATAAAATTAATAATAATTACTTCATGTTAATAGTAAATAACTCTCTTAATAAAAGATTTTGTAAAAAAAATATATGGCTTTAGCATTTCTCTTTTCAAGAAATGTTACATTCACAATATTTTCGCTACACTTTCACAACAAATCCTACGTAGTAAGTTGGATTTAATTTGAACTTATCACTTAAATTACTTTTCTGCTCATCCATAACAATCAATAACAACTTGTTATTTAGATTTTATTATGAAACTATTGTGAAAATGTTGTGGAAATAATTTTCCTCTTTTCCATAATGAAAACAAAATTATTATCTTGAAAGTTCAAACCCAATCATTTTGAATTAATCTCTACAAAATAAAATTTTATTAATGCTTATCTTTTAAATGAGTTGTTCTAGGATTACTAAACTATTTCACAACTTCTTTGCCACATCTTTGACGTGGCAAATTGTGGGTGGTTTTTTTTCACTTATACATGTACACGTAATTTTTTCTTCACCACATTCTTCGCAACATCACAATTGTAAAAAAAAAGTTGTAAAATTATTTGCGTTCTTACTTCCTATATTTTCTTCCATGTTGCTTTACATCATAGTTGTAAAAAAGAAGTTGGGAAATAATTTGTGTAGTTACTCCCTATATTTTCTTCCACGTTGCTTTAATTACCCAAACCCAAAACCTTTATTTTTCCTTTTTCTTTTTCTCTTTTTTCTCATCCACTCATTCACTTCTTCCTCATCTTCTTATTTTCCTTTTCTTTCACTTTCCTCCACATAAAGCCACACGCAATCTCATTTTCTTATATATATTACTTTTCTTTTCCTGGCCATCTTCTTTGACAATTCATGAAGAACATTTAATGCAAGCTCTTCCATTTCTTCATGCAAAAACTTCTTGAATATCATGCATGTTCCTGACATGGGCATGCAAGCCATTTAATGGTTTGTTGGCTAATGTCAAGCCACTGAGTTTTACTATTCAAACCATTCCAACATAAACAAAAACTAGAAAAAGGAAAAAAAAGAAAAAAAAAGAAAAACAAGGTACTCGACTGCACTAAGCTCAAGTAATACAAAGAGATACTCGATTTCACTAATATTGAGTACCATGTTTTTTTTTTATTACACAAATTCCGGGTTAGCAGTGTCATGCTAGCGACTCACTAGGAATTCGAGTTCACTGAACTTGAGTACTAAAAAATGGTACATTACTAAATATTTCTGAAACAATGCTAGTTTGCCACAATTTTGCCAAAACGTGGTATTTGACTATTTTCACCAAGAAATTAGATTCAAAAAATAAAAATACTTGTACGGCTTCACTAGGAAAGTGGACTTGCTTCAAAACTCTAATACCAATGAAGCAAAATTGAAATAGAACTCAAATTGAAATAGGACTCTTATTCAACTAAAACATTAAGAGAGTAAATATCTGAAACGTGTAGTTAAATGGAAAGATAAGAGTGAAATAGTGTTTGGGTTGCAGTGGGCTTTTTTCACTCTGAAAGATTTTTTTGTGTGATTTTCTTATCTAGAGATCTCAAGTGGTATATTTAAAGACTCACAAAAGTTGCCAACGTTCATTTTAGTTCTTACAAATTAGGACATTAACATTAAAGTCTCTAACATTTATTTAAACGTTAAAATCAATCTCCTATCTACCTCACTGCTCACGTTCATAATTCATTACCCCTGACTATATCAAACTCCACAGAGCCAATCGTAGCCAAAACATGCAATTCTATTATTCAAAAAATTGTGGGTTATTTGGCCACACAATCCAACATTACGGAAATTGAATCTAAAAATAAAAAATAAGAAGTCCAAACTTGTTCATGATCTGAATGCCCACATAGATACACAGAATAAAGAGAGACATGAGAGGGCGACAATCCAAAGAAGATGACCAGGCAGGAGCGTAGCTGTCATTGGTATGAACCCTAACCCAGTAGCTAGAAATCCAATTAGCCCAAAAACTTTTGCCATCGTTTTTTTACGCCGAAATCTTAGCACAAGAGCAGTCGCACAAAAAGCGAATCCAATTATGTTAACTGCGACACAAAATTGGAAGGTCTTGGTCGAGGATATTGAACCGGAAGATAAGGGAACAAGGGCAAGACTAGACTGTGCAATAATCGTCATGCCCACTTGGGGTAGTAGTTTGAAGAGTTCTTCAAGGAATCCTTCGTCTGCACCTCTGGCTCGACCTTCGCCTCCATTTCTTCCATCGTTACTGTCTCCGGCGTCACCGCCACCACCGCCTCCGCCACCGCCGCCGCCGCCGCCTCCGCCGCCGCCTCCGCCGCCGCCACTGCCACCATGTGTACCTCTGTCTTTGTTGTCACTGCCTCCACCTGCAGCTTCTTCCTGGTCTTGACCAGCTCCTCTTCCACAGTCTGCAATCCCATTTGTTTCTCTTACTTCAGCACTTGTGCATCTGTGAAGCTCAATAACTACATCACTGCTCGCAACTCCACTTCCATTTCCATCATTATCGGCCTTTTTCAAGCGTGAAAACCTTTCTCTTCCTCCAGCTTTAGTTTCGCCTTGCGCCATCCATCCATCACTGCTTATAAAAGATCCTACTTCCAGTCCTACTCCTACGCAACCACCTCCATTAAACGAACGAAATAGTAGGGGTTTTGCTGTGGCCCCTAAATCAGCCTCTACTAGCTCCCCGAATACTGGGTTAGCAACTTCTTTCACAGTCGCTATGGGACTCACAGGTAATATCAAAATTACCAAAAAGAATAGGATTCCAGAAGTAGAGAGTCCCATTTTGAGAACGAACATTGATCTTCCTTATGGTCCTGGTTATTATGATTGAAGGTTGAATTTAATGATCGATTTTCTATTGGATTTCTACCTTCTAGGAAATTTCTTACGGCTTCAATTGGTCAATTATTATGGGCTCGCATTTTTCCACAGTTTCACATTCTGTTTTTCTTCAGACAATTCTGCAAGTCGGTGCTAGACTAATTATTCTTCCCTATAAATCTATAATTCCTTTTTCTTTACCTAATTTTCTTGACTCTCGACCATTCAAAGTATTTTTTACAGTAGATCGACTAAGGTTGTTCAGCAGTTCAAGGACCTGACCAAACCGACCAGATCTGCCCAACTCGAAGCCCAACAGGTGGACTCAAAGCCCATGGTTGGTCAGATTCAGGTCTTTCTCTAACAAAACCCAAATATTCTGTTCAGGTAGCAGGTTAAGGGATTAAAAACTTGTATAATCAAACCCCACCGAAGGTCTCAGATTTTTTTTAAAAAGTTAATATTATTTTTTGGTCCGTGAAGTGATAAGATAGTAGCTGATAGTCTAGAGTTCTGACTAATTAAGACTTACACGCTAACTAAGACATACACACAAAGCCTCGGGATATCGGCTTCCTTCCCTTATAACCAATACGCTCATCAATACGCTCCTTAATAGGAATTAGGCTTACGAAGTGAGTGACTTGGGCAGTGATCATCTTATCATAGTGAGGAGGCTTAAGGTTATCAATGAACCACTTGATAATCTCGTCTTCCATCAATGGAGGAAGCACTTGAGTAGCTAGCTCGCACCACCATTGGACATACTCATGAAAAGATTCTCCACTCTTCTTTTTCTGTCCTCTGAAAAACTATGCGATCGAGTGCTATCTCAGTATTGAACCAGAAATACTCTCAAAATGCATTGGCCATCTCTCTCCAACTGGAGGTCTTTTCCAATCTCACATACCATGTGGCTCATGGCCAGTCAAGCTATCAAGGAAAATTTGGCAGAGCAAAGGATGATTGTTTCCATAGGGTGCCATCTTCCTATAGAACATGTGTAGGTGGGCGCAAGGATCTCCAGTGCCATCATATTTGACAAACTCAGGTGCCTTGAACTCAAGAGTCATAATGACCTGAGGGAAATCGGTCAGACTATCTAGATCGAGACTTCTTCAAGCACTAGAGCCCTTTATGATATGAATTTTCTTAGTCAGGGTCTCCACTTAACTTTTGACCTAACTGTAACCAAACTCTGAGGTCTTATCCTTAGGAGGATGCACTTTTTGGTTATTCCCTTGTGGGGTGAATGGAGGTATGGTTTGGCCTAGATTCAAATCTGGCAGTGGCCAGTTCTCATTTTCAGAATGGGGCATGGAGCCCTCTAGAGTGGGACCAAATGATTCTCGGTTCCACCCTTCAACTAGATGTTGCATCATGCGTATCATTTGTGTCATATGTACTTTCATATGTATGAACTCGGCAACATTTACTTTAGAAGCTAAAGGGTCAATAGTAGACATCTCTCTAACACGAGACCTAGTGATAATAGGATCATGGTGTGATGGTAACTTAAACTGTTTCCTTTAAGCAATCTTTTCTCTTTAGAATCCTAGAAAGGAAAAGAATGGGATGGGAGAGAAACATGGTACATTTGAAAATTTGACAATGTGGAAACACGAAACAAACCCAAAGTCAGTTTAGGTTCTTCCTCATCTAAAATGCACCTATCATTTTTTAAATATTGACTTGGACCCTCGACCGGGTATTTATCATGGTGAGTTTCTATAGTGATGCAGAATTAATGCACAAGTTTGGCAAGTAACCAGAACTTTTATATCATGCTTGAAATTCTGGGATGGTCCCTTCTCTTTTGATTACATGGAAATTAGTGCTTTTGCAAAACTTGGCTTTTTACAACGCCCCCAAATCATGTGCTATAGATAGTGGCTCCAATAGTGGGCATTTTACAATAGAAGGAAATTCAAATTTACAATGAAAAGGCTTCATTCTTGATAGCTTGGCCTTCTCAGGAGAGATCTTGAACTCTTGGCAATGTCCTCCTCAATGCAGAGTTCCGGCTACTTGCCACAAGTTTTATCTGTACACTTTTATATAATGGAGCCATTAGTGTATGCATGCATGCCCTTGTAGGGTTGGAAATCCTTAGGGACTAGTTATGATAAAACTTATTAGGATTTTGGTTACTTATTGAGTTGTCAGCTCACCCCCTTTTTTCCCTTTAGTTTCAGATTGTGAAGAATAGCAAGTTTTAGGAGTTTTGATGTTGTGTTGTGAGCAAGAAAAGAAGCTTAGTGATTTTGGGATTGGATGGTCTTCTAATAGTTTTATATTTATTGGCCAATTGGCATTATGTACATAAGGTTTGGATTTTGTTCCTATTAAATTATTGGAGATCTATTCATAATGAAATTGTTGAGGTATTTTGGATTTATTTGATTTAATTTTTTAAGATTAATTTTAGTTGCTAAGAAGGCCTTGCACTTGTAGGGTGCTTACTTTATAAGTGTGTGGCAGTTGTCACATGTCTATCTTTATAGTTAGGTTCAGGACGTGACAATTTAATGGTATCAGAGCTTAGGTTATGATCTTGCAGACTCTATACTAGGATTTGATTTGGAATAAGGTTTGCGCACTAGGGATTATGGTTATAATTATTGCTTATGAAGGTTATTAAGCCATAGATAGTGTTCTTTTGATGATTTGATGAGAAGTGTAGGTGAGGTTCCATCATATGACGAATTTGTTAGGTCAGATTCGTTGGGATTTTATATTTATGTCTCTTGGATTTATGCATACGTGACTTATAAAACGAAAAGGAGGATTTTAATTGATATACTTCTATGTTCTTATACTAGTACTCTAATATTGGGCGGATTATGATTTTTTATTTTTTATTTGGATAAATTGTAAACTACACCCCTAAAATTTAGGGGGGGGGGGATTGGATTTTTCACCTTGAAGTTATAGAATTTGGATTTTACCCCCTAACGTTTGGGAGTGTTTGGATTTTACACCATGACATTTTAGAATTTAAATTTTACTCCCTATATTTTAGGAGTGATTGGATTTTACTCCCTAATGTTTGAAAGTGTTTGGATTTTACACTTCTAAAGTTTTAGAATTTTGGGTTGTAAAATCCAAACATTTTAAACTTCAGGGGGTAAAATCCAAAGTTTGAAACTTCAGGGTGTAAAATCCAAACACCTCGAACTTCAGGGGGTAAAATCCAAAGTTTGAAACTTCAGGGTGTAAAATTCAAACACCCTCAAACTTTAGGGGTGCAATTTGCAATTTACAATTTTTATTTTATGATAAACTAGCGTAGGGGTATTAATGCTTCATCCACAAGTGTCAAAGTTTGTTGGTTTTTCAGAAAATCATGTTATTAACTATTACAGTCTAACAAAATGCTATAGAAATAGCCATCCCTGCGTAAATGTACCAAGTGATAGGTAACTTTATATCGACACATTGGTTGACCGTTCTGTATTGGTTATAAAATAAAAGACTCTTGCTGAGAGCAGCTATACAATAAGAAAAATAGAAACCCATATATGTGAGTGCTTAGCAAGAAAAGAGTGAACTAGAAACCCATATATGTAACTACTTAGAAATAGAAAGAAAGAAACAAAATCTAGAGTTACAACATATTTCATTAGTTCTTGAATCTTCAAATAACATATTGACTGTTTTGGAAGACTTGGCTGTGTATCACAATACCTTAAGAGTTGCAACATATTAGTATATTACACACGAAATTGCACAACTAATAAATAGGGTAAAAAGAATGGCCCTACAGTAAAGTAACCTGTAATTTTCCATGTCATGTAGTCATACCCCGTGAAGAACGCTAGTAGAAGATTTAAAGCTTGCAAAGCGAAGTCAATGGTTTTAAGTCAACGCAGAAAAAGGATGGTTGGTTCCTTGCAATTTCTGCGAACGATACATGTCAGGCAACCCCTTTTTTTATATATTTATTTTTTAATTTGAACGGTTGTGCTTTTGGCCCTAGAAGTATTAACCTGTAATTTTCCATGTCATGTAGTCATACCCCGTGAAGAACGCTAGTAGAAAATTTAAAGCTTGCAAAGCGAACTCAATGGGTTTAAGTCAAGGTAGGAAAAGGACGGTTGGCTCCTTGCAATTTCTGAGAAAGATACATGTCAGGCAACCCCTTTTTTTATATTTTTATTTTTTTAATTTGGATGGTTGTGCTTTTGGCCCTAGAAGTATTAAATTATAGACTTTAGTTCATAACGTTTTCAAGAATTTTGAATATAAGTAGTGATTTTCTCACACAACTTATTTCACATCTTCCATACACATAAACTTTAAATATATATACCACATTCTTGTGTTTTTAAAATTTGTATATCATCGCATGCAATTGTGAATATTGTGTACTGCGTCGAAAGACTTTGGTTGGTTTTGTGGGAATTGGAAACAAACAATGTACGAGATGATAATGGACGGTGTAGTTGTTTTTGAAGATTGTTGGGGTTGATGAAGTAGTACTGGTCACTGAAGAAACTACGAAATCAAATGCAAATGCAAATGCAACTCTATTACACTAGAAACTTCATAGTAAGATCACGTTCCTATCAGAATCGTTTGTGAAATTCAAATCGTTTGGGCGTTGTTTTTGCTTGGGCCTAAATAATGAATGAGTAGGCTGATATTTTTTTTTTATTTTTTTTTATTTTTTTTTAAGAAGGCTGAATTATGAAAGATTAATTCAAGGCTTTTGACCTAGAAAGGCAGCCCATTAGACATCTTTGGCATAATAATAATAATAATAATAATAATAGTAAAAAAGCCTAGAGCGTGTAGTCTAGTAATGGACTATCGGACCCAACAAAATATCAAGAATAATCACTATAGTTAAGGGTCTAAAATGACCCTATAATTTAGTTGATGATGTTTCTTTTTTTTTTTTTTTTTTTCGTAAAAGATATAAAAGAAAAGTGAGAAGTCTTGCAATTTAGTGGCATTAGTCGCTAACCCGTACTATGCACGAGAACCTACCTATTTGTGAGGTAGACTAAAATAATTTTATAAAAAATTTAAGAAACTACACAATTGCATGATTTGCTCTTGTATGACTTTAATTTGTGTTACAATTTGATAAAGAAGTCATTGCTTGAACATGCAATGGCTTACAAAAAATTTGTCAAATAGTTTCAGATAATGCAAAAAATAAATAAAAATAAATAAACTGAAAAGTTTAGATATTAAAACTTCTGAAAGACCAAAAAATGCTAAAGAATCAGATGATTCATTGCTTAGAAATTATTGAAACAATACAAAATATATATGACTAAACAATAAAGAAATATAAGAGAAAGATGTGTTACGTTTGAAAGAATAATTTCAATTATTGCAAACTTTTTTATCTTGTAAAAAATGGCTAAAGAAAGTTTGGTGGTTCATGTACGAAATTTACTTTTTAAAAAATACATGAAAAACCATAAAATGATAAAATAAATGTTATGGTTTATTATGACAGGGATGAACTAGCGTAGGGGTATTATGACTCCATCCACAAGTGTCAAAGTTTGTTGGTTTTTCGGAAAATCATGTTATCAACTGTTATAGTCTAACAGAATGCTATAGAAATAGCCATCCTATGTAAATGTACCAAGTGAGAGGTAACTCTGTATTAGACACATTGGTTGACTGTTCTGTATTGGTTATAAAATAAAAGACTCTTGCTGAGAGCAGCTATACAATTTGTCCACCAATAGAAGATTAGGATGTATGGGATTTAAGGTTAAAGTGATAGTCCGATGATAGCAATATCTTTTGTGGTGTCTTATGACTAGAATAATCGAGATGGGTAAGCACAGATACAATTTTTTTTTTTTCAATTGACAATGCATTCATATAAACATTGAACATTATGTTTTAGTCGTTGGGAAAATGAGGAAAAAAAAAAAGTGAATGACAAACAGATTACAGCAAGCAAACATAACCCAAAAGAAAATTTGTCTACATATATTTCTCAGGGAAAAGGATACAACTTTGTATGTCATGCATCAATTGGACTACCTAATTTATACCTAAACAATTTCATTTGAGGTACTTGCAGTTGCAATTTTTGATTGCCTCAAAATCTTAGAGTCATTTGTGATGCCGTATCTCTCCCCAAGAGTACTAATTGTATTGTACAATTCAAACATTGTTGGCCTTTGACCTGGAAAGGGATTAAGATAGGTACATGCAATTCTAAGGAACTGAAAGATTTCACCATCAAATCCTCTACCAATTAGAGATTTATTAATGCCATTGTAGATATCAGATGAAGAAGTGAAAAGATGAGTAATCCAATCAACCAAACTCCCATTTGAACTGTTTGGATAATTGTTGATTTGAATGTGTTCCTTTCCTATAATTAGCTCCAGAAGCAAAATTCCAAAATCATACACATCCTTTTTAACAAAACCCAAATCCCAAACCCCACCGTCTACAAAAGAGATATTACTTGAGTGAGTGTCATTTGAATCAATGAACATTATTCCTTCAGAACTTGATATTTGTGCCCCTCCAAAATTTGATATCTTAGGCACAAAATTAATTGTCAAGTAAAATAGAGTTTGAACTCAAGTTAAGATGTACTACTCGAAAATCCCACTTGTGGTGAAGCCATGCCAAGCCTCTTGCTACCCCAGTTGCAATTTGAATCCTCAAAGACCATTCCAAGATCCTATTGTTGCCTTCCCTTGCATATAACCAATCATAGTGATTGCCATTCGATATATATTGGTACACTAGGAGCTTTTCTTTCCTCTCTTTACCGAATCCCAAGAGGGGAACTATGTTATTGTGCCTCAATTTGCCCAAAGCCAATAGCTCGCATATGAATTTTTTATCAAATGATTGAAAATCATGTAACCTCCGAACTGCAAGGGGTGAACCATTTGGAAGAATTGCCTTGTACATCACCATGATCTTTCCCAACCCAATGGCATTGTCTATGCAGAAATTGTTAGGGGCCTTTTTGAGTTCTGTGGATCAAATAATTTGCCACTCTGGATTAGTACTAATTTGATACTACATCCAAAAAATTTATCACATGGATGTTTCTTTTTAAGGGGCAGGACGATTGCTTTATTTTGATCATTGTTTCACTTTCACTTTTGTGTAACGTGCTACACATTCGTGAAAACAAACACTTAAGTTCTACATATGATCACAACTTTCCATATTATTTTCATATAAAATAGTACAAAATGAGGTGTTATACTCAAAACCTATAGACAGTGGCAGTTCTAAGATTTGTTTTTCCAAGGTGGCCATTAAAAAACTTAAATTATACAAAATCTAATAAAAAAAGAACTTCATATATTGACCAAAAAAAGTGAAATACACACACATGTAAAGTCCTACAATTTTCTTATTTTGAAATTGTTGTATGATATTCTTATTATCAATGCTATAAGTTATATCTCTTTCAAAATTTTAGTTCAATAAAATTTTTCCTAGACTTTCTCTTTTTGTTTGTAAGGGCTTAATGTACTATTAAGAGGACACCAAAATTGACTCGGCAAAGTTTAGTTACATGTCACTCAAGAAATTAAAATGACTACATATTTTGAAAATCTAACCATTGAATTGCATGTACTTTACATTTTTAAAACACGTGTCAAATTTCATGTCAATTAGATGTAATTTACGATTTGATCTATAAACTTATTTTTTATGTATAATTTTAGTCTACAAAAACTCAAAATTTAAACAGTTGATTAATGACATAACTATTAACTATTAATTTTTTATCTTCTTGAAATTTTGCAAGTATAAAGAATATAAGTAAAAATATAACTCACTGGTGTCAAAATTTACATCCAATAAAAAAAAAATAGTAGAGTAGTAGCCTTAGCATTTAAAGATTTGTGACCAACTTAAATATTTTTAGGGTGGTCACAATTTTTTTTTTTTTAAGGGTAAAAAAATCATAAAAGGGATTAAGTGTGCACATTCCTATGATTTAAGGAAAAACCACCTATATTTTACACAAAAAAATTTAAAATCAAAGAATTGAAAGAAGTTAATTTCTTAATTTTTGTAGTAAGACAGTACCTTTTTGCTCCCTTCTAACTAGGGGTGGCAAAATAAGCCCAAACCCATTTGCCCACCCAAAGCCACCCAATCTAATTGAACCCAAAGCCACCCAATTATTATTTGGGTTAAATGGGCATCAACCCAATTAGACCTAGTAATTATTGAGTTTTAACTAAAAACCCATTGAGACCCATTTAACCCAAAAACAATTTACCCAAATTCAACCCAGCCCTTCTCATCCAAAATAAAAATAAAAAACCCATCCTTATCGCTCTTTCAGCCTCTTTAATCGTTTCACTAGGTTTTCAAATTTGCAATTGAGAATTTGAATTCCGAGTATGATTTGATGAGAAGGTGAAAAATCCGATCCAGGAACCGAGTTTGGTAGCGACTCTAGCTGGCCACTCAGTCCTCACAACTCAGACAACATGTATTTCTTTACCAACAACGACCACGGAGGCCGCAGTAGCGATGACAACACGACGATTCTCAGCAAGTTTGAGTGGAATCTCTGGCCCGAAAATGACGATTCAAACAGGATCGTCGGCCTTGACGACGATGCCTCCGATTTCACTAAAAGCTTCATGTTTTCAGATCAAGACAAAGGTACCACCGGCAACGCTTTACAGAGCTCTAACTCAGCAGTTCCATCCAATTCTAAAAGTAAATCTAACAAAGCAACGACGTCAAATAATCCTTTGGTTTCTTCGACCTCCAACGAGGATCCGCCAGAGAAATCCATAGGCTCCAGCAAAAAATCGCCCGAGATACTGTGAGTCCGTTCTACGAATTCATTCTTTTTCTCTATATAGATTTTTTATATGTTCACCATGTTCTTCATGTGTGTACGTTTTTAGACCCCTTAAAATACAAGTTGTTTAACCTAGTTATTTAGCAAAGTGATTACTTAGGTAAATTATTCAAATCTAGGTTAACACAAGTAAATCATATCATGTAAACAATGTGAAAAATAAAGAACACAACGATATGATAACCTAGGAAAACCAAACCGGTAAAAAACCTGAGAATGATTTAACCTAGCTATCCTCAAGGTAAAATAGATCCATTATGAAAGAATTGAAGTTTTACAATAGTGACTTAGACCACTAACATCCTATTACTACCTTGAGTAGAAAACTTACTACCATGACCATGTGACAGCTCTGAGTCCATGGACTACTTCTTTCCTTGACCCGCAGCAACCACAAGTACACCTATTTGTGTTTATCTTTAAGCTCCTTATGTAGCAGCTGAAACGATCACCAAGCTTTTGACATCAATCTTGATCTCAATAACCCCAAGTGTGTATGAAGGCAAACACCTCTAGATCTCACAAGAGATTCACACACACAGCATATCAACAACCTAAAAATGTGGTTAGGGTTTTTCCTTTTATACTTAAGGCAAATCATAAAACCCTACACGTCATATGGGCTTGGGATGAGTTGGAAAATTCTGCAAAAAAACAATCTACATGAGGTTCGATCGACCAAGTCTAATTTTGATTGACCGAGCCTTGCAGAAATTGAATAGTAATTTTTTGAAATTACTCGATTCCAACTTTACACATAAACACACTTTGAGTAGCCTAAATCTAGACTTTAAGTTTTGATCATGGTTTGCCAACATTACACATTGAAGTTCTAATACATTGAGATCCTAAAGTCTTAGAACCTAACAAAATCCCCCTTTGGCAATCTGTGACAAAACACATAACAAAACAAAAATGCTCAAAGTTACAAAAACAACCAATTCAATAAACATGCCCAAAAATAATTCAACCTAACTACTATCTATTAGCTACCAGTGTAGACAGTAGCACGACTGAATCAACCTGTATATTCCTGAAACACTCAACAAACATATAAACGCATGTGTGGAAGATACAAGTAAAACAAAATAAATTCTTGACTTCACAAAACATAAAATAAAAGACATATATCATGAATAACCTCATAATATAACTCAATGGCCAATATAGCACATGTGAAACAAGAAACAATAAAAGAAATAAAAACATAGTGTCTCCCCCAAACATATACGTCCCATAAAAAATAAATATATCAGGATAAATAGATCATGAGCCAAAAAATAAATATGTCATGAAGCACCTAGATATAATCTAAAGCTCCAAAAAGCCATAAACTCCCCCTATCTCCATCCATATGTACTCCCCCTTTTTGTGATGAATTGCCAAAGAGCAATCAAGACTCATCATCAAAAGGAGCTCGTGAAGGAGACCGTCGAACGCTCGCCAAATCCACATGCAATGCCTAAAGCTCCGTGAGCACATCCACCAAAAGCTGACCATGGGCTACCTGAATAGTCATAATAGTATCCAACATACTCCGAATGCTAGAATCACCCAAAGTAGAAGGTAAAGGATCAATAGCGGTGGTGGAATCGACATAGGCCTCAGTAGTCGGGTCACCTGAAGAAGGAGGCTGAGCTGTAGCACCTGTAGGAGACTCTACTCTAGGGCGTTAGGAGCTAGCTCTCATTTGAACTGCTCTCTGCTTAAGAAAGGTAGCACTTATGGGAGCTATAATATGTACGGGCTCAGATGCAGGAAAAATCCTCTAATCCTAAATGTAACAAAATCCTATGTATAAAAACAGGGAAGAAAAGACCATGTGTTGTAGAACTACTCCTATGAACCTCAACCAAGGATCGAATAAAAAGAGTAGGAAAACTCATAGAAGCATCGGTCACAAGAGCATACAAAAATACACATCATACAATAGGAATGGTGTGCAAATGAGAGATGGGCCAGATAAAATGATAGGAAATCCGAAAAAACAAATAATGAATCTCAGTAAGGTCATGGGAGGTAATCCGAGGATCGGTACCCTATTGAATGGAAGTACCAGTGAGATATGACATAATGTCATCAGGAGGAAGGGTCTCATCATAAGGGTAGACTGGCTATCATACTAAAGGTACCTCAAGAGCAGAGGCCACTACTAAAGGAGTAATGACATACTCTTCACCTCTTATCCAACTCATCACATACTGGACATTGGAATCTTTGGAGTGGACAGAGAGGTTCGAGTAGAACTCTCTAATCAAGGCAACCGAAGGGGGATGAGAAATATCTAACAAAGGTATCCAAACCCTACACTCAAAGTTCCTCCTAATCTCTGGATCTAACTCATCTAACACAACCTTCCTTTCAACCCACACAAACTTAAATATGTTCAACTTCTCATAAGCTTCTTGGTTTTTCTCAAACTGAAACCTATCACTATCAAAGGCAGAGGTAGAGGTGGAGGTGGTTTTCTTATTTACTCTAGTCTTCCTAACCATGATGCTAAGGGAAGGAAAGGAAAGACCAAAACAGAAACCAAGGAAAGAAAACCACGGGCAGACTGCATCAGACAGGGTCAGAGAGAAAACAACAATAGAAAATATCAATCTATATGATGCATGAATAGAATGAACAAATGATGCATGCTCTAATGCATTGAGAACCGTTCAATTATACTTTAAAAACAAAAAATTGACTTGAACATAGAGTTTTAGAACAAAAACCCCAACTTTGAAAAACCCAATTTCAAAAATCCCAACAAATTGATCAATTTATCATTACACTAGTTATATAACAGTATACAATGCCATAATTAATCAATTACATAAGTCAATTTTACCAAATTAAGCCCAATTGAACAAAATCCCCAATTTCATGTAGTTTCAAGTCCTCGAATTTCAAAATTTTCCCAAATCACAAATTTAATCAAATTAAAGCATGGGAATCATGTTTACATCATCTAAGAACAAAAACCCAGTGATCAAATTTGAAAGAAACCAACCCAAAAATCAAAAACCCCAAATTCCTATAGGTTCAAAAATTTCACCTAAAATGCATGAAATATGTGAATAAAATGAAAAAGAAGGGGAAAAAAGGTCTTACCAGCACTTGAAGACACAAACCTTGAGAAAAATTAGGAAGAAAATGACAAAAAATGTCTTGAACTGGATCGGTCAAAGAGAGAGAGCAAAAAGCTTTTTGAAAAGTTTGAATAAAGTGAACAACATGAGTGAAAAGCTTGTTTTAAAAAACTCTCTGACTGATTTTCGTTCGGTCAAAATTAAATTTGATCAATCAAAAATCACTTTCGATTGATCCAGCACCAATCGAGCACCGATCGAGCCGGGCAGATTGTAACAAAAATTTTTATCATGTTTTCGATCGGTCGAGCAACAGGTTCGATCGATCGAAAATTTGGAAAAATCAATTTTTTGAAAAACAAAGCATTTTAATGCGGAAACTCCTCAAAGCACATTATTTTATGAATAAAATGCATGAGTATGAGATAAAAAGTTTTTCAAAAACACTTGAATTCAACCTAGATCTTCCAAAAACAACATTTTCAATCAATTTGTCCTTAAAGCTCAAATATTAAAAACACATTTTGCATTAAAATCGAGGAACTTTTAATTTGGACGGCCACACACACAATATAATGTACTAAGTTTAGTAAAGAGTAACTTGTGTAACGTGTGCAATTAGCAATAGCTTGAGATACATGTGAGGTGATATGTAAATAGTAATCAATCACAATTTTTACAAAATTCATCACATAAATTTGAAAGAGACTATCACCTAAAGAGTTACATCATATAACTCTTACATCTCCTAAAAAAATAAGCTTACAATCATGTAAGTTTCTTGATTTTACCTCATAATGTACACACCAATTTTATTTGATATGAAGCTTATTAGAATAGCCAAGATAATGTACACACCAAATTTATTTGATTGTGAATTAACTATAGCCTAATAATGTACACACCAATTTTATTATTAATCCGAGGCTATACCTTATGTTCTTTTTGTGCATGTGCTACACTTTCTCGAGCACAAAATCTTATGATATGCACTAAGGTGTTCATGATTGGCTAGTAAATAGTGGTGAGATAGTTATTTATGTCTTTCTTATTAAGTTTAAGTCCAACAATTAAAGGCAAGTGACTTCAAGTTCAAGATCAAGTGATCAAAAACTATAAACATCTCCCACACAACTTGCACTACAAAACTCAAACTAGTAAAGTGCAATAAAATAAGCTCATCCAAGCTAAAAAAAGGTACATAAACATGTTATGTAAAGATAATATGGCCAACCTTGATTTCAAATCCAAGAAAAATAATGCAAAACACATTTTTCCTTCCTTTTCCTCATTTTTATTTTTTATTTTTTATTATTTTTTTATTATTTTTGAAAAGAATAACAAAAACAACCTAGCATGAAATGCATGAATGTTATGCAATGCAAATCCTAAAAACAAAGAAAACAAAACAACAAAGAAAAATGGTCACAAAGCATAGAGAGATGAAGCACAAGGTCCATGTCAGAAAGACTCAATTAGATTGAACCTTTTGCATCCAAAACTTTTTAGATTCAACTCTTGCATTGGGGTTATTATTCATATTAGAATGATAAACAACTCCAGGATTGGAATAAAGGTTTAAAACCTTTACCAACTCACCAATAAGTACCATAGGATCTTGTGCTTGAGGCACGGGTACTTTTGGCTTATTTGCTCACTTAGCAACTTGCAACTTGAAACAATTTGGACAAATGTGCCCAAACTTTCCAAAAAAATAACAAACCCATTCAAGTTTATCATGCAACTTATCCTTCAGAAGGGTAGGATTCGTAGGTTTAGACTCTTTAAGATCAACTCTAATCTTCCTAGGAGGTGTAACTTCTACTAGTTTGACAATCTCACTAACGGGGGGCTCAGAAGAAGAAACAAAGTTTGTGGAATGAGTTTCAGACACAGAGATGCTATCTACAAAACCTAGACCAGTTTTGTCTGAGAAAAACTTCTGAACACTTAACATGTGATTAAGTTTGGAACTAGCGGACCTATTTGTTTGTTCTCTAGCAACAAATAATTCAAGTTCCAAGTTCTTAACTTTATCAAGCAACAATATGTTCTCAATCTTCACCTTATTTAGCAATTCATTAGCATCAAATACTTTCAATAGCTACTTTCTCTTTAGGTTTATTAGTACTGTTCACTTTAGTGAGTTCATTCCTCTTAAAATTTCTAAGTTCAGCATTGTTTTTACCTCTTGCCTTTCTGTTGTTATTCCTAAGAAAGTTTCTAAAATTCTTGGCAAGATATGCAATCTTTATAGCAGAGAGTTCATCATCAAATATATTCCTAACAACATCATCAACAGACATAAGAACCATTGATTTGGATTTGTTTGTCTTAGGTAGGTCTAACTCATAGGACTGGAGAGATCTTACAAATTCATCAACAGGGATGAAGTCCACATCCTTGCTTTCAATAATGGCAGTCACTTTGGGTCTAAAGTCCTCAGTTAATAATCTAAGTATCTTCCTAACAATCTTAAGTTAACCATAGATTTCACCCAAATTATAAGCAGAGTTAACAATATCATCCAATTTAGCATAGAATTCATAAAAAAATTCATTATCAGACATTCTAATACTTTCAAATCTAGTAGTTAACTGCTGCAATTTGCTAATCTTAACTACCTTTGTGCCTTCATGCACAGTTTGGAGAATATTCCATGCAATATGAGCAACCTCAACTTTAGAGATTCTCTTGAATTCCTCCATAGAAACAACATTACAAATAGCATTCATGGCTTTACTATTAAAAGCGGCTGCTTCTTTCTCAAAAGTTTGCCACTCATTTATAGGAGTAGTTGGCTTCTCCGATTCGTATTCAACGAAATTCCAAATTCTCTTATCAATAGATTTCAGAAATACTTTCATCCTTACTTTTTAGTAGGCATAGTTATTCCCATCAAAGTGAGGTGGGGTCACAGAAGAGTGACCGTGTTCCATGACAACAGGGGTCAAGGATCAACTTTTAGATCAAAGGATTTAAATACTAGAGCTAATCCGCTCTAATACCATTTGTACGTTTTTAGACCCCTTAAAACACAAGTTGTTTAACCTAGTATTTAGCCAAGTGATTACTTAGGTAAATTATTCAAATCTAGGTTAACATAAGTAAATCATATCATGTAAACAATACAAAAAATAAAAAACACAACGATATGATAATCTAGAAAAACAAACCGGTAAAAAACTTGGAGAGGATTTAACTTAGCTATCCTTACGATAAAACAAATCCACTATGAAAGAATTGAAATTTTACAATAGCGACTTAGACCACTAACATCCTATTGCTACTTCGAGTAGAAAACTTACTACCAAGACCATGTGACAGCTCCAAGCCCATAAACTACTTCTTTTCTTGATCCATAACAACTACAAGTACTCCCACTTGTATTTTTCATTAAGCTCTTGAAACAGCAACTGAAGAAATCACTAAGCTCTCGACATCAATCTTGATCTTGATAACCCTAAGTGTGTATGAAGGCAAACACCCCTAGATCTCACAAGAGAGTCACACACACAGCATAAACAACAACCTCAAAACATGGCTTGGGTTTTTCCTTTTATACTTAAGGCAAAACATAAAAACCTACATGTCATATGGGCTTGGGCTGAGTTGGAAAATTCGGCAAAACAACATTCTGCACGAGGTTCGATCGATCAAGTCTAATTTTCGATAGATCCAGCCTTGTAGAAAGTGAATAGTAATTTTCTACAATTACTCGATTCTAACTTTACAATAAACATATTTTGAGTAGCCTAAATCTAGACTATTAATTTTGATCATGGTTTGCCAACATTACACATTGAAGTTCTAAAACATTTAGATCCTAAATCCTTGGAACCTAACAAACTCCCCATTTGGCAATCCATGACAAAACACATAATAAAACAAAATGCTCAAAGTTACAAAACAGCCGATTACAATAAAATTGCCCAACCATAAGCAATTCAACCTAACTACTATCTATCAGTTGCAAGTGTAGACAACAACATGACTGAATCAACCTGTATATTCCTAAAACACTCAACAAACACATAAATGCATGTGTGGAAAATACAAGTAAAACAAAATAAATTCTTGATTTCACAAAACGTAAAATAAAATACATATATCATGAATAACCTCATAATATAAATCAATAGCCAATGTAGCACAATGTAAAACAAGAAACAGAAATAAAAACATAATGTCTCCCCTTAACATATACAATCCATAGAAAATAAAGACATCAAAATAAAATACATCATAAGCCAAAAAAAATAAGTACAAGATGAAGCACTTAGCTACAATCTAAAACTCCAAAGCTCCAAAACAAACCAAAAAAGAAAAAAAAAAATCTCCCTTTATATCCATCAATATGTACTCCCCCTTTTTGTGACGAATTGCCGAAGGGCAGTCAAGACTCATCATCAAAAGGAGGTGGTGGAGGTGACCGTCTAATGCTTGCCAAATTCACGAGCAAAGCCTAAAGCTCTGTGAGCACATCTACCAAAAGTTGACCATGAGCCACCTGAATGGTCATGATAGTCAACATACACTGAATGCTGGAATCATCCGAAGTAGAAGGTGAAGGGATAGCAGCGGCTGTCAAATCAATAAACTCCTCAACAGTGGGATTACTTGAAGATGGAGGAGGAGGAGGTGCAACACCCGAAGAAGACCCTACTCTAGGGTGTTTAGAGCTAGCTCGCATCTAAGTAGCCCTCTGCCTAAGGAAGGTGGCACCTATGGGAGCTAAAATGTGCACGGGCCCAATAGTAGGAAACTCATCTAAACCTAAATGCAATAAAATCCGATGAATAAAAACAAGGAAAAATAGACCATGTGTAGTAGAACTACTATGAACCTCAACCAAGGATTGAATGAAAAGAGTAGGAAAACTCATAGGAGCATCTGTCACAAGGGCATACAAAAATACACATCTCTCGATAGGAATGGTGTGCAAATGAGAGATGGGCCAGATGGAATGACAAGAAATCCAGAAAAACAAGTAATGAATCTCAATCAACTCATGAGAGGTAATTTGAGGATCAATACCCCATTGAATGGAAGTACCGGTAAGATATGACATAATGTCATCAAGTGGAGGGGTCTCATCATAAGGGTACACAGGCTGTCATACCTTAGGCACCCCAAGAGTAGGCCACTACTGAAGGAGTAATGACATACTCTTCACCCCGTATCCAACTCATCACACATTGAGTGTTGGAATCATTAGAATGGACAGAGAAGTTCGAGTAAAACTCTCTGATCAAGGTAGCTGGAGGAGAAGGATCTATATCCAACAAAGGTAACTAGCCCTTAGGCTTAAAATTCCTCCTAATTTCCGAGTCTAACTCATCTAACACGACCTTTCTCTCTGCCCATACTTATCTAAAGATGTTCGGCTTCTCATAGGTTTCTTGGTTTTTCTGAGTTTGAAACCTATCACTCTCAAAGGTTGGAGTAGAAGTGAAGGTGGTTTTCCTATTGGCTATAGTCTTCCTAGTCATAATGCTAAAAGTTGGAGTAGGATAAACAGAAAATAAGGAAAGAAGTAGTTTGTGGACTCGGAGCTATCACGTGATCATGGTAGTAAGTTTTCTACTCAAGGTAGCAATAGGATGTTAGTAGTCTAAGTTACTATTGTAAAACTTCAATTCTTTCATAGTGGATTTGTTTTACCTTGAGGATAGCTAGGTTAAATCCTCCCCAAGTTTTTTACCAATTTGGTTTTCTTGGGTTATCATACCGTTGTATTCATATGTATCCAATATCTCAAATAGCTTTTGATAATCATTACCTTGTGCCCTGCAAAAAATAAGACTATCATCTGCAAAAAGAAGATGGGTTAGTTTGGGACCATTATGGGAAATAGAAACCCCCTCTTATTTCTCCCAAATCTTCGGCTTTCTTCAACAATCCATGAAAACCCTCGGTGCATAGAAGAAAAAGATATGGGGAGAGAAGGTTGCCTTGGCGAAGCCCTCTAGTCGGTATAATGTTCCCATATGACTCCCCATTTATCAAAATTGAATAAGTGGCTGCGGATATGCATCCCATCATTAGCTTCTCCCAAGCCTCACAAAACCCCTATTTTTTTCATCAGTTTCTCCATGTACAACCATTCAACCCTATCATAGGCTTTACTAATATCCAATTTAAGTGCCATATAACCTATATTCCCTATGCTATGATTTCTCATATAATGTAAAGTTTCAAAAGCAACCATAATATTATCAGAAATCAAACGATCAGTCATAAAAGTACTTTGATGCTCAGAGAATAGATTGGGCGGCACCTTTTGTGACCTATTTGCTAGAACCTTAGACTATACCCTATAAAGGACATTACTAAGAGAAATACGTTGATATTGGGAGATATATTCCGGGTTTTTTACTTTGGGGATTAAACTAATAAAGGAGTGTCCAAGTAAGGGTGGAATAATGCCCGTATTTAAATACATAAGAATAGCATCTATCACATCACTTCCAGCCAAAGACCAATAGTTTTGATATAAAAATTGGGGGCATGCCGTCTTCTCCGAGTGACTTTAAAGGTACCATATGTTTGAGAGCCACCTCTACTTCATGTGCCGTGAAGTTCGCCATTAACTCTGAGTTCATCTCCTTGGTCACCGCATGTGGAATTTGCTCCAATATATCATCAAAGCTAGTTAGGTTTGAAGAGGTGAACAACCCTTGATAAAATTCCACCATCGTGTCCACCTGTTGGGATTAGTGCCCTTAAATCCTATTGTATGATGCTATGTATGATATTATGTATGACATGATGTATAACTTAATATTGTAATTAATAAAGTTGTTTTATTATTATCTAAAATAATGGTAACATGAATATTCAAACATTATCATTTAGTCCATGAGATGCATAGTATGTGATTTATGTGATTTAGTTAGAGAAGATATAAGTCACAAGTTCTTTGTAAACTCAGAATTTTAGTTTATAGTTGGTGATGCAATTGGTCATTTCATCTGCGAAGACTATAACATATCAACTAAGATGATTTGTCTTGATCATGGAAGTGGAGAATTCTAGTTGATGTGTTAATATGTTTTAAGAGTTAAGACATATTGAACTGGACCACTGTAAGATTTATTATTCTCCTAACGACTGTCAATTGAATAATAAATCTCACAACTTATATTTGCATGAACTCTTAATCCTGAGAGAATAATGGACTTAATCATGAAGTGTAGGTTGCTTTGATATATCAGGAGTGAGATCTAAAGTAACAATCAAAACCTCAGTATGTTGGGCAGCCACATTTCGTGTTGATGGGACATATATTCTCAAGATGGAATTCATAGTCTCTTAATAGAGATTTAAAATATTCCCTTGAGATAAGTTTAATGGGTTTAGTTATTCAGAGAGTTAGGTCCAACCACTTTGGTAAGAAATTACTAAAGTATATATTTATGAAATTAGATTTCATAAATATATAATGAATAACTTAAAAATATTAAACCGGGTACTCAAGGATTATGACATAGTAATCTTGAAAGTGACAGTCTATATTTATGACTTTGAATTACTACGAATATTTTATGAAGGGGTTGCATGTATAATAAAGTTTTGGGATATAATTTATTAATAAGGCCTAGAGTGCAATTATATTTATATAGTGGTATTAAATATAATTAATGGTAACTTTGAATTTGTCAAGAGTTGACAGAAAAGCCCAAGGCCCATTGGAGCTAGTATCTTATTGGTCCTTTTGGTTCCACTCCAAGCCACACATTAAAGCCCAATTGGAAAGGCCCAATAGACCTGCCCAATTAGATAATCAGTTATATATAAAGGGAGAGACATACAGAATTTTTATTAGAGAAAAAGTGAGACACCATTGTGAAGTGGTGTGTATGTGCGAGTGAAACCACTCAATTATTCTCCCTTGGAAATTGATTGAGAGACCACACTTTTTAGGCGTAAAGTGGAATTGGAGTGAAGATTAAAAGTGTTCTCAAGTACTTATAATATTTTTTTTTGAATTTCACCGCACCAAGATACGCTATCTTGTTCTTAAATTCTTAAATTTACATAGTGCAAGTTATCTATCATGAATGAAATAGATCTTTGTCTATTGCTTCCATTATGTGTTTTGTATGAGATACAAAACCAGATTTAACCAACAATTGGTATCAGAGCCAGGTTTTCATATCATGATTGTATAACATGTGATTGAATTTTAGAATCAAAGAATATCATTTTCTTTGTGTTATGGGATTCTTGAATCTGCCGTGATTGTTCTATATAATCACGTTTATAGGATTTTTGATTTCATAATTTATTTTTGGAGATTGACTTTGCGTTGATGTGAAGTGAATTCCTTTTAAAATGGAATTCTATCTTCAAAAGCATTTATGTCGGCCCACGGTTGTTTTTTGTTGTCTTAAAGGATTCATTTGAATCCTTGCTATATAACAATGATTGAAGACCATTCGGTTATATAGATTGAAGTTTCTATAGACTTCTAGAATGATGTTGTTAGATTACCGTTCATGATGATAACCATTGTATTGCATTGGTTTGTTCGAAGTGGCCTATAACTATTAAGTAATGGTGTTGTGTCTTAATAGTGATTGCCAAGGATATATGTTTTTGAAATTCAATAACTGTCAAGTGCGTGAATGATGCTTTACACCGCTTGGATATAAATATAAATATAAGGCTTGCATGGTTTGATTATTATAAGGCTTTTGATCTTGCATGGTTTCGTGGACCCATATGGCATTTTCATTCTGTTAGTAACATGCTTTCATATGGTTTTATATGCAAGTTCTTGATGACCATTTTATAATTATGTAATATTTGCCTTGGTTGTACAATCCGTATATATATATATATATATATGGGTTTACATGCAAATTGTTTATAAAGGATTCATCATATTGTTACTTGCCTTGCATCATATATTTATAGTCAAATAGTATATTAATGCTAGAATAAAGTATTTTGGTTTCCTATTAAAATACTTTAATGAAATTTATTCCTAATGTGATTATGATTATGTTTTTAAGGGTTTCTAGCATTATTATGGTTCTTGAACATAAAAACCTTTAATTTAAAACATCTAGTGGGAGAGAGATACAAGGGTTGGATCTCACGGCCTCCATTATCGATTCATAGTAGTGTAGGTAAGCACCTCATCTTGGCGTGTATGCCTTGCGATCCCAAAGGAGGGTGTTTACTTCAAGTACTATAAGATTGAACTAACCTGTTTAAAGTAGTATGGATAAACACCTCGTCTTGGCATATATGTCTCGCGATCCCACAGGAGGGTGTTTTGTTCAATGGTACTACAAGTTTAAACATTATAAGGGAGATGAAATGTGGTTACACATGATTCTAGATAATTGTGTACACTAGACTAAGTGCAATGTTAACCTCCCAAAGGAGCTATGTCATTATCACTTAGAGGCTAAAGCTAATATGGCATATTATTAGTGTATGATAAGAGCTATATCATTATTATAGCACTAATAATGAGAATAGTTCTCAATCAATTAATGTGTTTATAATAAACTTGCTACCAAGGAATTATAGACATGGATTGGTTTGTCGTTGCATATATTATTTTATGGTTTTATAGGGTTCCATATTATATGATTATATGCTAAATTGATAATGTCTAGTTTACTTATTATATTCATGTTTGTTATTTTCAGATTTAAAATCATGGCATCATTTAGCCCACTTGTTGCTATTCTTAATTAAAACAAACTGACTGGATCCAACTATGTTGACTGGAAAAGAAACTTGGACATTGTTCTTACTGCTGAAAAGCACAAATATGTGCTTACTCAACCATGTCCTAGCTTTCCATCATTAGATGCTCCTCCTCAGGAAAAACAGTGATATGATCGTTGGCAGAAATCTAATGAGATGGCCAAGTGCTATATCCTAGCATCTATTTCAAATGCTCTACAGCATCAAATGCAGGATTAGAACTAGCTTCGGACATTATGCTTAGTCTGAAGGAGATGTTTGGTGAGCAAGGCCGTTCTGCAAGGCAAGAAACTATGAGGCAGATTTATAATACCAAAATGGCTGAAGGTACTTCAGTGAGGGAGCATTGTCTTAGGATGATCTCTAATCTGAATACATTGGAAGTTTTAGGTGTCGATATTGATGGAGAATCCTAAGTGGATATGATACTCCAGTCACTACCAGAATCATTCAAGGAATTCAGACTTAACTATAATATGAACAAAAAGATTTATACATTGTCTGAATTGATGAATGAGTTGGTAGCGGTGGAAGGCATCCTTGATACTTCTAGTATTGAAGCCAATGTTGGTGAAGCTTCTACCTCTCAACCTAAGTCGAAAGGCAAAGGTAAGAAGAAGAAGAAGAAGAAGAACTTCACTAAGAAAGATGGTAAACAAGTTGCCTTAGGAGTTGCCAACAAAGGAAAGAAAACCAAAGGAAAGTGTTTCCATTGTAGTGAGAAAGGACATTGGAAGAGGAATTATCCAATATTTAAGGCTGCCAAGAATAGAGGTATGAAAAGTACATTCCTTCTTGAAACATGTTTGGTATAGAATCCCACAGATTCTTGGTGTGTGAATTCAAGTCGTACTAATCATATCTGCAAATCTTTGCAGGGGTTTCAGGAGACCAGAAAGCTGAATAAAGGGGAAATGTTTCTTACCTTGGCTTATGGGAGCAGGATTCCAGTTGTAGCTATTAGAGTGTTTAATTTATGTTTTGAATCTAGAGTTTTAATATTGGAAGACTGTTTGTATGTACCTAATGTTCGTAGGAATTTAATTTCTGCAACTTATTTAGATAAACATGGATATTCTGTTATCCTAAAAGACAATGTTGTAGTAAAGAAAGATAAAGTGTTTATCTGTTTTGGCAATATTGTGGATGATCTTTATATTTTAACTCCTGATAAGCATGAATTATATAATTCTAAATTAGATCATAACTCTCATGTAAAATCATTAAAGAGAAAATTTCCTTCTACTAATGAAGCATATCTTTGGCACTTGCGTTTGGGTCATATTAATCCAAATAGAATTCAAAGACTGATCAAAGATGGACTTTTAGAGCCATTGGACTTTAATGAATTTTCAGTTTATGAATCTTGTTTGGAAGGCAAAATAACCAAACGACCTTTTAATGCAAAAGGTAGAAGAGCCCAAAAGTTGCTTGAATTAGTTCATACAGATGTATGTGGTCTTATGTCAACCCAAGCAAAAGGAGTTTATAAGTACTTCATCACTTTTACCGATGATTACTCAAGATATGGTTATGTGTACCTAATGAGACGGAAGTCTGAAGCCTTTGAAAAGTTCAAAGAGTTTAGGGCTGAAGTTGAGAATCAATTAGGTAAACACATAAAAGCTATTCGATCTGATCGTGGTGGCGAATACCTTCTTGGAGATTTCAAGGATTACTTAACTCAAAATGGGATTATATCCCAATTGACTGCACCTAAAACTCCCCAACAGAATAGTGTAGCAGAAAGAAGGAATAGGACTATTTTGGAAATGGTTAGGTCCATGATGAGTTACTCAAATTTACCAGTTTCTTTTTGGGGATATGCACTAAAAACTGCAATGCATATTTTGAATTTAGTTCCATCAAAATCTGTTCCCAACACACCTAAGGAATTGTGGAGTGGGCGTAAGCCTAGTATAAAATATCTCCACATTTGGGGATGTCCAGCACATGGGTTGAAAAGGAAGTCTAATAAGTTGGAATCTAAAACCGAAGTATGCATGTTTTTAGGGTATTCAAAAGAAACAAAAGGTTATTTATTCTATAGTCATAAAGATAACAAAGTGTTTGTTAGCACACATGCCAAATTTTTGTAAGATGATTATATGAATAATTTTGATCCTAGAAATAAAGTTGTTTTGGCTGAAATGAATGAACCTTTAGTTGAACAACCAATAGATGAAACTAGGGATGATGTGGTTGTATTGGATACACCACAAGATACTACTCATGAGATGTCTAGTACATAGGTGCCTCGTCGTAGTGGGAGAATTGTTCGACCTCCCATAAGATTCATAGGTTTGGGAGAAACTTATGAAGCTATCTCAGAAGAGGCTGAATCCGATCCCTACACTTATGAAGAGGCAATGAATGATATAGATGCACATCATTGGATCAAAGCTATGAAATCTGAATTAGATTCCATGTATTCCAATCAAGTTTGGGATCTTGTAAAGGCCCCTAATGGCATTAAACTTGTTGGTTGCAAATGGGTTTACAAGAGGAAAAGAAGGGTAGATGGAAAGGTTGAAACCTTTAAAGCAAGACTAGTGGCGAAAGGGTATACACAAAAAGAAGGTATTGACTATGATGAAACTTTTTCGCTAGTAGCTATGCTTAAATCTATCAGAATTCTCTTATCCATTACTACTCATTATGATTATGAGATTTAGCAAATGGATGTCAAGACTGCATTTCTTAATGGCAATCTTGAAGAAGAAATCTATATGATGCAATCGGAAGGTTTCATAGCAAAGAACCAAGAGCATAGCATATGCAAGTTAAAAAGGTCCATTTATGGACTTAAACAAGCATCTAGGTCATGGAACATCAGATTTGATCAAGCAATCAAGTCATTTGGTTTTGAACAAAATCTTGATGAACCATGTGTGTACAAAAGACATCGAGATAAAGTAGTAATGTTCCTAGTGCTTTATGTTGATGACATTCTACTCATTGGAAATGATGTAGGGGTAATGTCATCGGTAAAGTGTGGTTGTTAAACCAATTTGATATGAAGGATTTGGGTGAGGCTAACTTTATTCTGGGGATCAAGCTTTGGCGAGATCGCAAGAATAGGATGTTAGGCTTATCACAGACTGGATATATAGATAAGATTCTAGAACGATTTAGCATGCAAAACTCCAAGAAGGGATTACTTCCTTATTAGACATGGAGTTCCTCTATCTAATGACCAAAGGTCTAAGACTTAAGAGGAAGAATATATGATGAGACAAGTTCCTTATGCTTCTGTAGTAGGAAGTCTCATGTATGCCATGCTTTGTACGAGACCAGATATTTGTTATTCAGTTGGCATGGTCAGCCGATATCAATCAAATCCAGGACCAAAACATTGGTAAGCTGTAAAGTATATTCTCAAGTATCTACGGAGAACGAGAGATTATATGCTTGTTTATCGATGTGAGGATTTGATACCCATTGGCTATACAGATTCAGATTTTCAGTCGAATCTAGATTTTAGAAAGTCCATATCAGGATGTGTATTCACCTTGGGAGGTGGAGCCATAACATGGAGGAGTGTCAAACAATCTTGTATTGCGGACTCCACCATGGAAGCAGAATATGTTGCTGCTTGTGAAGCAGCAAAAGAAGCTGCATGGCTCAAGAAATTCCTTTCTGACCTTGGTGTAATGAGAATGGAACAAGTTTCCATCACATTGTTTTGCGACAATAGTGGTGCAGTTGCACAATCAAAAGATCCAAGGAATCACAAGAAAAGAAAGCACATTGAGAGAAAGTACCACATCATTAGAGATATTATTGCTCATGGAGATATGATGGTGGCAAAGATTGAAAGTGCAAATAATCTAGTAGATCCCCTTACCAAAGCCTTGCCTCAAAGGACCTTCGAGTCGCATTTGGAGGGAATCGGAGTTAGATTAGTGCACAATAGTCTTTAGGGCAAGTGGGAGATATGTTGGGATTAGTGCCCTTAAATCCTATTGTATGATGTTATGTATGATATTATGTATGACATTATGTATGACATGATGTATAACTTAATATTGTAATTAATAAAGTTGTTTTATTATTATCTATTCGGACATTATCATTTAGTCCACGAGATGCATAGTATGTGATTTATGTGATTTAGTCACAGAAGATATAAGTCACAAGTTCTTTGTAAACTCAGAATTTTAGTTCATAGTCGGTGATGAAATTGGGCATTTCATCTGTAAAACTATAACATATCAACTAAGATGATTTGTCTTGATCATAGAAGTGGAGACTTCTAGTTGATGTGTTAATATGTTTCAAGAGTTAAGATATATTGAACTGGACCGCTGTGAGATTTATTATTCTCCTAATGACTGTCAATTGAATAATAAATCTCACAACTTATATTTGCATGAACACTTAATCCTAAGAGAATAATGAACATAATCATGAAGTGTAGGTTGTTTTGATATATCAGGAATGAGATCTAAAGTAACGGTCAAAACCTCAGTATGTTAGGCAGCCACATTTCGTGTTGATGGAACATATATTCTCAAGATGGAATTCGTAGTCTCTTAACAGAGATTTAAAATATTCCCTTGAGATAAGTTTAATGGGTTTAGTTATTCAGAGAGTTAGGCCTAACCACTTTGGTAAGAAATTACTAAAGTATATATTTATGAAATTGGATTTTATAAATATATAATGAATAACTTAAAAGGATTAAACCGGGTACTCAAGGATTAAGACGTAGTAATCTTCAAAGTGACAGTCTATATTTATGACTTTGAATTACTACGAATATTTTATGAAGGGGTTGCATGTATAATAAAGTTTTGGAATATAATTTATTAATAAGGCCTAGAGTGCAATTATATTTATATAGTGGTATTAAATATAATTAATGGTAACTTTGGACCTGTCAAGAGTTAACAGAAAAGCCCAAGGCCCATAGCAGCTAGTGTCTTATTGGTCCTTTTGGTCCCACTCCAAGCCACACATTAAAGCCCAATTGGAAAGGCCCAATAGGCCGGCCTAATTAGATAATCAGTTATATATAAAGGGAGAGACATACATAATTTTTATTAGAGAAAAAGTGAGACACCATTGTGAAGTGGTGTGTATGTGTGAGTGAAACCACTCAATTATTCTCCCTTGGAAATTGATTGAGAGACCACACTTCTTGGGCGTAAAGTGGAATTGGAGTGAAGATTAAAAGTGTTCTCAAGTACTTATAATCTTTTGTTTTGAATTTCACCGCACCAAGGTATGCTATCTTGTTCTTCAATTCTTAAATTTACATAATGCAAGTTATCTATCATGAATGAAATAGATCTTTGTTTATTGCTTCCGCTATGTGTTTTGTATGAGATACAAAACCAGATTTAACCAACACCACCATACTACTCGAATTAGTACACAATCTCCTTTTCTATTATATAACCCCTTAATGTAGTTTCGGCATCTACATTGAGAAGCTTTATTATGAAAATACCGGGTATTTCTATCTCCATCTCTAAGCCACTAAATTTTTAACCGTTGGGACCACATTTGGGGACCACATTTGAGCTTCACGGTCCAGTAGTAAGTTTATTTCTTTTTCAAGCCTTCTAACTCGAGCCACATATCCTCCTCTACTTGCTACTAGTTCAACCTTGGATAGGAGTTTTCTTTTTTCCTGTAATTCATGTCTCACACTCCCAAAACTTGTTTTACTCCACTTCAAAAGTGCTTCCCCACAGCTCTGAATTTTTTTGAGCACCCTGTTGCTAGCCATAGCCTGAATATCCTTTTTCCAAACCGCTTCAATAGTTGCACCACACCCTTGCTCAGCCATCCACATCTGCTCAAACCTAAATGGTTTTTACTAGCTACATTCCATTCCTTCAGGTTGAATCAGTAGGGCTTTGTGGTCAAATGCAGTCACGTCCAAATGGTACACCTTTGTATCCCGAAAAATAGAGAACCAATCATTTGTTGCAACAGCTCGGTCCAAGTGCTCCTCTACTGTATAGTCCTCAAAATGCTTAAGCCAAGTGAACATAGGTCCCATAAAACCCAAGTCCATAAATCTGCATTCATCTAGTACATCCCTAAACGCTTGCATCTATCCATGTGGTCGTGTTCATCCCCTAATTTTTTTTGATTGTTTTGTTACTTCATTGAAGTCTCCTGCACAAATCCAAGGAGCCTTTCCTTTTGATTTCAAACTTCTCAGCCTTTCCCATGCTTCATGCCTTTTTTGAGTGTCCGGCTCACCATAAAAGCTTGTAAAACGCCACCCCCCTTCCTTATTTTTGTTTATTGTCCTATCTATATGGTTTTTTGAAAACATCTCAATTGTTAAATCAAAATCCTCCTTCCAAAAAATCACCAAACCCCCAGTTTTATTTCTCCTAGGAGCCACAAATGTATTCTTCAACTTCAAACGATCTTGCACTAGCACTAGCCTTGCTTCATCTATCCATGTTTCGGCTAAAAATATGAGGGAGGGATCTTTTTCCCACACCATCTCTGCAAGCTAATTTTTTGTTCGTTGGTTCCCATGCCCCTGATAGTTCCAATGTAAAGTACTCATTGGTTCTGGCAGGGCTGGGATCCAGCCTCTACCAATATCACTTTGTTTTTCTTAGCCCCCTGAGAAACCTTTCTCTTTTTAAGTAACTCAGATTGGCCTTCATTGCTATCCCCCCTTCTTTTCTCCCCCACGAGGTCCTTCATTACAATATTTTCCCAATATCTATTCTGCTTAACCTTTTCCAAGTTGCACCCCTTTCTATTGTTTGAATTGTGTTTTCATTGATTGGTGACAGTGGCACACATGGTAGTGGCATTGAAAGTTGAGGCTGCTGTGCACGTGAGTTTTGAGTGCCCACAAGTTGCTCATCTGTGAGTGATAAGGATGCTAGCATGTTTTCCTTACCCATGTCAGCTATATTTTTGGCAGTTGTAGTTATCTTTGGATCAAGCCTTTTTAATTCATAATCAATCTAATGGTCCAAACTGTTCAGATTCAATTGGCAAGCTTCCTTCTAATTCAATCCATTGTTCGCAATCCCTGTCATCATGCATAAGGCAACCACACCAGTAACATATATTTAGGAGTCATTCATATTTAAATGACACCCATAATTTGTATTTAAGCGGTTCTTCTAGTGCAAGGACTAATCTATTTATTGATTAGGGGGCAAGAAATATTAATCTATTAATAGGTACTAATTTTAGTAATTTTGTTCAATAAAATTACATTTTGACCCCTTTAACAATGCCATCAATTCTTTTAAGAGTAATGTTATAGTCACACACTTTTTTACAACATTTTTACAAACTATTGAGGCGGTAAACTCTTATTGGTTCACACATTTACATCACTTTTTACTTATCAATAACCACTCACCATATTAGCAATTTGTAAAAATTTTGCAGTTTTAGCATTTTCTACCTTTTAAAGGTCATAAAAATTAATAGATTAAATCTAAAACAAAATATACAAGTTCGAAAAAATTAGCCCAACAATAAAAAATTACCAATAATAAAGCTAAAAAACATTAAGTCCAATCAATCCATTTTACTTAAAACAAACAACCTGGCCATTTAAAAAATTTTAAACAAGAATCCTTAGTGATAAAGTAGTAAAGTCAAAAGCTGGAACTGCCATACACATCAAGCAACAGGCCACCCCCTTTAACTTTAAGTCCTGGCTTCGTCTCTCTTCTAGTGACTCTTTAATGGACCTCAAGCAGTATATATCACTCTCAATGTCATTGCTTATTTGAAGAAGGTCCAGAAATGACCAAGCAAATATGTGAAGAAGAGCTGTGAAGACTCTCTGATACTATGAGCCATTTGTTTGTGAGTGCTTATCAAGAATACACAAAATTAGAAAGCTTTATATGTAACTAGTATGTAACTCCATGCAAACGCATGGATGCATTTAAAATTAAACAAAACTAGTATGTAGCCCCTACTACCGCACAGGAATGGATATATTATTAATCATGAGTTTATTCATGTTTAAAAGATTCAGTTAAGTTTAAATTCATATTATTAACTAGAAAATTTCATTAACAAAACTTAACAGTATATATATTTTATACAGAAAGATGAACCTTGGTGATAATGTTTATCCAAAAGATCCATTCACGCTTTTGAATCTTCAATCTCTATTGGCAATTAAAATTTTTGTAGCTTAAAACATTTAAAATTAAAAAAAAAAAAAAAACACTTAGAGTTGTACTCATTTTGTAATTTTACGATGGGTCATTTTGTAACATAATTGGCATTTATGTGAAGAAAAAACCTTTGAAGTTCCATGGCTAATAAGAGAAATTCTCTCCAATATCTTTTTATAGAGAGGTGAGTTTGTGTGTGTTTTTATACATCCTTCATAGTTGTATTATCACGAAGCAGGTCCATTGGATTTAGATTGGTACTATCGATTCCCAAAGCATGAGTGTTTAATGTGTTATTAATTTCATCTCATTCGCTTCTACACATGACAGCAAAATTAAAAATAATTAGATTGTACACGTGTATAGTAAAATTGGACTTCAATTTGATATTCTAATTGAACAATTGGAATGATAATATATGATAGTAACAACAATAGGAAAATTCAAATAAAATTTCAGATTAAATTGTAACAATCTGAATAAAAAATTCCAGTAGAAAGACAGGGTGGAGTGATCCACTCCAAGAAAGCGACCAAACTTGCATAACTATAGAATAATAAATCTCTCTTTGGAAAATTTACATTGTTCATAACCTTTACTTTCACTGAAAATTTTAAAAACATAGCGACTCACATCTGCCATCTAGACATCTGCAGCTGGGTCCTCTCTAATTCGCGTGAGATTCCATTGATCACAAAGTTCCTTTGTAACCTGTAGAAAGTATCATCCATCGGTCCACAACAGTGCTTTCTTCATCTAATACTATATATAATAGCAGAAGCTTTTAATAAGGTGCTGACACGTAAGCAAAAATGATCCCTTAAAAAGTTGACACGTATATAACTTTAAGATAAAAGAGCCGCACATTGCATCGTTTCAATAATCTTAAAATCTTAACTTTTATTTCTATAACGCCATTTGAAAGCATCTCACTATAAATAAAAAAGTAAAAGACTCAAACCAAACGTTAGACAAAAAAAGCTTCTGCTGTTTCCATTCATTAAACACAAGCCGGCCAAAAGAAAAACCCTTCCTTGCCAATTTGCTTTGCAGTTTGCCCCATGTTCTGTTTCCTTTCTGCAACAGAGTGCAAACTTGCCCAATTAGATTTCTGCCATCAAGTTAGTTTAGAGCCACAAGAGAACGATCGTTACATCGTTTGAAGATTCTTTTAATAATCGTTTGGAATCAGCCGATAGGAGAGAGGACGTTAGAGAGACGGTAAGTCTGAATAACCAGTTCTGTCATCACTGTTAGGGCCTCCGCCCGTAAGTTTTGTTTTTAATTTTACAAATTGGGGTTTTTTTTTTTGGGAGAATCATTTGGGCGTTATTTATGATTCGGGTATTTTGGTTTGATCGGTTATGATTTAGGTTTTTCAGTTAGGAGTAGTTTTGTTTAATTTATGTAGATAGACAGGTTAGATTTGGTTTAGTCTCTTACCCTATTGTCTTCTTTAGGTTTGCTGTTAATTTAGGGATTTGAAATCAGGGAAACAACCTAGAAAATCAAATTCTAAATGAATTGTTATTAGGAATTTTTAGTTTTTGGGTTTTGTATCAAATTCTAACTGAATTGTTATTAGGAATTTTCAGTTTTCTGGGTTTTGTTCCTTTGCTTTCATGAATTTCAGTTTCATATTTTGTTTTGTTTTGTTTTTGCCTATTTGGTTGCATTCGTTTTGGGTATCTGTTTAAAATCAACATGCATGACTTTTTATTTATGTTGTTTTTTTTACAATTGGTATTTATTTCATTCCTTCTTTCTATGCATTTGTTTCTAATGTTCTCTTTGTTTGTTTTTGTCAAGTTATTTGAGTGCTTTTTATTAAAAAATTAAAATAAAATTTAATTTTTTCCCTTGCAATTGCAATTCATTGGCTGCAGTTTACAGATCATAGTGATTGAGGCATTGCATTAGAACGAGTACCAAATATTTTGAAAGGTAAGGTTTTACCAATGTTAAAGTTTTAAAAACCCACATCGGTTCAGTATGTAACCAGTCTATCTACCTTCTTATATACTGTTTCTTCTCTTCAATTTTTTCCTTTTTTTGTTATGCTCTTTTTCCTCTGCAGGAAGAAACCCAGTGACGCTTGATGAGAAAGAACAGAGGCCTGCCTTCACTCGACTGCCACCACTGGTCAGCCAGTGAAACCACTACCGGTAAAACTGATTTCTTTCTTTTTTTCCCTTTCAGTTGTACTGCTTTGGATTTTATTTCTTAATCTTCTTCTCCTTTACTATTATAGAGTGAATTGGGGAATTGAACCTTTAATTAGCAGTAGTTGGATTTGAAATAAACTCATTCTATTTTGTAGAATAGACTGGGTGATTACGTTGATTATCATTACTCATTAGGATGTTATTATCTCATTAGCCAATTGTTTTGGCTATTTTAATTCTAATTAGTTTGCTATTTGAATTATTTTTAATTGGATGTAATTTGTATCATGGCTGTATTTTATACGGAAAAGTGTAGAGATAAAGATCATTAGAAAAATTAAACCAACACTATGTCTTTTCTCTCATTAAGGAGATTAGACATCTCAAATTGACTAAAATCCTTTGTTCTTTTCAGGTTTCTAAGGAAATTTTGCATGCAAGTTACTCATATGCAGTCAATGAATAATTTTGATAGAGGAGGTATAGTACTTTGTCCTTATTTACTGTTGGTAAATGTATGATATAACACATAAATTTGTTAATCTAAGCATTTTTTATATTCTCTTTTTTTGTGTCTTCATAATCATTGTTGCTGATGATGCTTATTACAAAGCCAGTACCTGTTTTCTTTCTGTTTTCATTGGTGGATAGGAATTTTTTTTTTTTTTGGTGAATTTATGGTTTTCATTTGGTAAAAGTTTGGGTTTTAATTATTACCAAAATAAGAGGGTAAAAAACTATTCTCTTTCTTTGAATAGCGATCACCTCAATTTGCAAAAGAAACTCTAAATTCCACTATTGGCTACAACTTGCTAAATCTTCTAATTGTTGATGTATGCTACAAGATCTCATGTTACTTCATTGGTAGATAGGATTTTATTTTTAGCAAATTTATGTATTTCATTTGGTATAAGTATGGGCTTTAAGTTTTTCAAAAAAAAAAAAAAAAGTGGATTTAAAACTGTTCTCTTTCTTTGAATTTGTTTTCAATACTATTAGATTTTTTGGTAATTGTATTGTCAAAGCTATTCATATGTTTTTGTATTTTAATTTACAATTACCAGTACTTTTTAGTGCCTATGATTATGTTTGATGATAAGTTAGAATTAAAGCTTTTAATTTTGAATGTAAAAGTCTAACTTTATATAGGTTATCAAAAAAAAAAAAATATTTGGAAAACTTTTTTACAACAATGGAGAGGGGGATTTGAACCATGTTTATCCTATAAATTAAAGCAACGACCTTATGCAATAAAGATATAAATATATTGCATTTTGGCTAAACTTTGATGCATTTTGGGATGATACAATTATGTAATTTGATTTATGTTATCAAGATGTAATCTACAATTTTTCATTGAAATTTTATTCATAATGTTCAACTTATACCAAAAGAATATGTTTTGCAGAGTGCAAAGGAAGATATTAATGTGGAGAAGGTTTTCTTTTCAAAAGCAAGGGATTATTAAATGAAGGCTTGCTAATACTAATACCAAGATTGAGGTATGTGCACATTAATAACTTACTCCATCAGTAATTTGACAAGTTCAAGCACACTTTGCAATTTGGTGTTGGTATATAGTGTGTCATATAGTTAGATGAACAGCCTACATTAAACTTAGAATTTTTCAATATTTACCCAACATTAATATCTAATTATGAAATTCTATTAAATGAACGTGTCCTAAATGGATTATATAGTTATTTTGTAATCCATTCTAAGTTTTGAAACAATCCATATTTAAAATAAATAAAAAACAAGTTAACATACTTATCACTGCACAGGTGTTCACTAAAGGCCTCTAATAGGTAAATTGATTTCTTATTCTTATATGATTTATCTTCTTGAGTGTTGGAGCTTAAATACTCTAAAACATTGAAAGAGAAAATCAAGTAACTAATGCAGTAGGTGATTGATGGGAGATGTTATTTGCAAATTGTCCCACTATCTACATTTATGAATGTTGAGAAAGAAGACACTTGAGGTCTTCTGCGTAGGCAATTGTACCATCGCATGCTGTTTTAGGAGCCATAATTTAAGAAAAATGTTTCATGAAAGTTTCATTTCATATTTGTTATAAAAATTCCTTATTTAAAGCATTAACATTTTAATTTTATGTTTTAGTTTCAATTAAAGTGTCTTTTTTTTTTAATAATATAATCTACGTTTTATTTGTCTACTTAAATAAGGAAAGCAATTTATTTATTTTTTATTATTATTATTATTATATATATATATTTTTTTTATGGTAGTAGGTAGACGCCTTACAATTGGTAAACAGCTGAACATACATATACATTACCCTTACCAATTTTAGTATCTTCTACTTGGGTTTTTACCAAATTTTTCTTTTTTTACTCTTTGATATTCCATGGAAATTCAGCAATACCTTATTAAAAGATAAGAAAAATATGATTATATTCTAATAGATACTTTCCTATGTTTTTTTTATTGGATTTTGTTTTTAAGTAAAATTTTGATTGAGAAATTTTTATTAGACATGTTTAAAGGAAAAAGAAATGATAAGGGCTATCTAACACTCATTCACGTGATCTAGATTTTAGATGGTAGAACTAATTTCGCATTATGTGATCTTCATTTGGAATCGATTTAACATTAACATTTTGTTCTGAATCTTCTGATATGTCCAGGTATGCAAAAGATCCTCAATGGCTTGGTTGCTTACAATATTAGAACCATAAAGACTTTTAATAGAGAAAGCATGAAGTCCATAAACAAATGGTTAAACTATTTGACTTTTGGTTTATTTTAGGGTTATAAATGTTATTTTGAGCTATGAATCTAAATTTTTATGATGTCATGAAGAAAGGTTTTTGTTTTTCTTTTGCTGTAAGTTTTTTTTTCGTTATTTAAATTATGTTAATATATATTATTATGATGAAGTATTATTTACTTTTGATGATGTTATATTAAAAAAGAAGTGTACTTTTGATGATGCTATAAACAAACAACGAGCACAATTATAAAAAAAAAAAAAACCCGTGCATTTGCACGGGTAATAAGCTAGTTGTTATAAGTGTCAAACCTAAACAAAAAGCCAAATGCAAGGATAGTGAATTTTAGGCATAATGTGCATCTAATCACATATTAGCAATTTATAACAAATGTAAAGATGCAAACTTTGTAAGTGAATAGTAAACAAAATTCAGTATCAGAACCAAGAAGAATGCACTTTAATCCGAAACTCAGTGCAAATGTAAAGATGCAAACTTTGTAAGCAATTTATAACAAAGATGCAAATTGTGGCTTTGCTATCTTTTTGGAAATTATGCAATGTACCCAAACCAAGTTCTTATCACCAATATTAATCTCTTTGATTTTCACATTTGACTGCAAAATCAAGAAAAAACTTAATTAGTACAGTAACTCACTTGACCCGATACATAGAAGTGGTTTTAATGAGAATGAGCCCACATACATTTATCTTTTTTTGAAAATTATGCAATGTACCCAAACCAAGTTCTTATCACCAATATTAATCTCTTTGGTTTTCCCGTTTGACTACAAAATAAAAATAAATAAATAAACTTAATTAGCACAGTAACTCACTTGACCCGATACATAGCAGTGGTTTTAATGAGAATGAGCTCATATACATTTAGTTACATAATGCAAAATTCAATTTCAATTTTAGATTCTAGACACATGGCACAAAATTAGAACTCTAATTTGGTGTGTACACGTGGCACACAATTAGAGTTCTAATTTAGAATTCAATTTCACACTCTCTCTACTTCACCTATTATTATATATATAGATTTTTGTTATAAAAATATAAATAATTAGTTAAATTATTATTTTTTTAGAAAAAAAAAAAAAAAAAAAACACATGTAACACATGCATTCATGTATATGTATAGATACATTTAAAATTAAACACAATTTTTATCATAAAATATAGATAATTGGTGAAATTATTTTTTTAAAGTAAATATAATTAGTCACATATTAAAATTCTTACCTAAATTTAATACTATTGATGATCATTTTTTTTCTAAGTTTTAATAAGATAGAACGCGTGGTGATTTTTATTTTATTTATTTTTTAAGAAACATGTGGTGATTTTTATTGAGTATATATGTAATTGTTTTTTTTAAAAAAAAAATTTTATAGTTCATTAACATTAGATTTTTAGTATTTAGCACTCATTAACTCATTTGATATACAAATTAAAAACTAGACACATGACACATACTTAAGGGAATAATTATTGTGTAGTCTCCACATAAATTTAGACACATGCAAATTAGATTATAATTTCAAATTCTAATTTAACTTTCTCTAAGTTTTACCTATTAATATATATATATATATATATAGATAACTTATAAATTTGAATTTTTTGAAATTTTGAATTATATGATTATGTTTTTTATGGTTTATTATATTGAACTCCTTGTTTTCTACAATAAATTAACTAATTTGGCACAAAAATTAAAAAATATAGATTAGATGAGACACATGACACAAAATTAAACTCTAATTAAAATTAAATTTTTATACTAAATTAACTCACTTTGCACAAAATTCTAAATTTAGATTAGATGAAACACGTGACATAAAATTAGACTCTAATTAAATTTCAATTTGAAAATTAATTGGATTTTTTCTCTGCTTTATCTATTATTATATATATAGATTAATTAGAAAGGAAAAGATAAAAACAAAGCTTAATCTTCAAAAAAAAAAAAAAAAACATTTTAAGAAAACTGGTTTGGAAGGGTAAAAAAAAAAATGATTTACGAAGGGTGAAAAAAAATGACCATCGAATCGAATCTAAGTATCAGTAAAGTAGTTGGGTCGGTTGAGTCAAACAGACATGCCGGTCAAGAACGTAAGCTAGTAATCTACTAATGGACCATCAGGCCTAACTTTACATTTAAGGCTTTGGACCCAGAAAAGTAGCCCATTAGAAAACTTCGTCATAAAATTGAAAAAAGAAAAAAAAAGGAAACAAAAAGAGAGCCTAGACTCTAGAGCAGTAGAGCATGTAATCTACTAATGGACCATCAGACCCATAAAAATATGAAAGGAAGAATAATTTCAATAGTGAAGGATCTGAAATAACCCTATGATTTAGTTAAAGATATTTTTTCTTAAAAGATTTTTTTTTTTTTTAAAAAGCAAAAAGTCTTGTAATTTATTGTAACAATTGATTTATTAAAAAGAAAAAAAAAGAAATATAAAGATTGAAAGAGTAATTTAATGTGTTCAAGACTAACTTGATTACTTGAATTTTCCAAATACACATTTTCAATTTTAGAATTTAAAACACTCACAATCACAGCCATATGTATTTCAAGAAAAAAAAAAATCAAAATATTAAAAATCCACTAACACATCTCAGTCACATTTTGTAGCTAGATATTCATCATTCAATTTTTTTTTTTTAATCTCTAGATAAAAAAGAGAGATTTGAATCCTAAACATTTTTATTAAAAGTACAAAAAAGTATTATATTATTGCCTTATTGGGGCCATGAAGTAGCTAAAAACCATAATCTTCGTTGACTACATCTAATGGCAATGACAATGGAAACTAAGGGGGGCAAAGGGACCACAGTTTTTTGGAATTTTTTTTCTAAATAACAATAAATATTAAAAAATTTAGATAGTTGTCACGGTGAAAAAGAATGTTGTAAAGTAGCATCTCGAGTGTCTAAAACTCGAGTTTTTAAGTCTCGATTTGTAAGTGAATGGGGGCTAATATGGAAAAAAAATCCACATAAAAATCGAGTTTTAAAGACTCGAGTTCAATAAATTGCAGAAAAACGCCGCTATAGGGCTTTAAAACGTCACTATAGGGCTTAAAAACGACACTATAGGACTCCCTGATCACACTATAAAAAAATTTTGCAGGAAAACACCACTATAAGGCCTTAAAACGTCACTATAAGGCTTTAAAACGCCACTACAGCGCTCTCTGATCACACTTATAAACTTTTCTTTTGCAGGAAAACGCCGCTATAGGGCTTTAAAATGTCACTATATAACCTAAAAATGCCACTATAGGAACTCAAGATCTCTATGACATTTTCAGCAGCAAAATAGCTGCAAAGCGAGTCTTCGAGACTCGAGTTTTAATATGGATCTCGAGTTTTAGAAACTCGAGATGCTACTTTCCCTTATTTTGTCAAACGTTGCCTAACTTACTACATACTTGCCCATTACACACTTAGTTTGCCCATTCCCCCCAGTTTTTTGTAGTGAGTTGTGCTGCACACTAGTATCACCAATACTACACTATAGAGTATAGGAAAATAGATACAAGTTCGATTCCTCGTGTTCTTGGCTTCTTGCTCCTTTTATATGGTTTTATTTTGTGTTTTTTGATAACAATAAGGAATAATAAAAAGTACTTAAAATTCATATTTAATTGATTTTTTGAATGATTTTATGGATCTATTTGACATTAATAATGTTATACATAGATATAATTTTGAATTTTCTTGAATGGTACAAGAAGAAAGCTACTCCCACATCGCTTAGGGAAACATATGAAGATATGTGTATAAGGAGTGACATCTCTTTAATGTGTAGGGACATTTTCTCTCACTGTTGTGTGATTTGAGAGAGAACAAAATCATGAGAGATATGGACCTTAAAATGGATAATATCTACATAGTTGGGGCATTGTCGTTACAACAAATCTCGCCGTAATTGTCGTTATCAAAAACAAGTAAAAAAAAACTTTTAATTTTGTTTCTTTGAAGTTTGAACATCCCTTATGAGAAAATTGCTAGCACATGATTTGGTTTGTTGGGCTTTCGTTTGAAATTGAAGTAGGCCTATGAAAATCCCCAGTCCCTCAGATATAGGCCTATGTAATAGTGAAGCGGTGTTGTCCCTTATACTTAACAAAAAAGAGGTTTTGTCTGAGGGTGGTTAGGGGTGCCACTGTCAGTTTCTAACCATTGTTTGGTTACCAAAAAGAGGGGGGAAATTTTTTTAGTGGAGAACATCAAATAAATTACAGAAGTTAGTATCATGTCATTGATATTTATATGCTAGTATGTCACCGCGTGATGTGCAAGATTTTGATTTATAACAATTTCATAAATATATACATATAATTTTAATTATTTATTTGGTCCACTCTGTCTTATTCGGTCCAGTTCTGTCCACCTTGCATTCAATGACTTCAAAATAATGCAAACCAAAAGAAATTAAAGAAAACGATTACGAATAGAGGAATTTACATGTACATATTGAGGATCATCTACCCTTTTGAAGCTCCAACAAATCTTTTGAAATTGCTGACTTTTTAAAGATAAAGCAGGAAGGAAAACCTGGCAATAAAGATGGATTGACTGAGTCCAGGATTCAATGTCAGCTTTTTGGTGTATAGTAACTAAATTCGAAAGTGCTAATGAATTTTAATTGGGTGTCAAGAAAAAATTAAGTGCATGATGACTATTGAATATTAGCTCTGATACCATGTTAAATGGAGAATATTATCAAACGCAATGTGTTATACCCTGTTATGTATGTTAGAGTGGATGCGGAAGAGGAAGTATAGAATAGGAATATTAAGAACACGAGAGTTACATGGTTCAGCCTTGATGGCCTACATCCACGGAGGAATCCCTTAAGGGCTACATCTTTATTATGTAGGAGTGTAGTACAATAACCTGTGTTACAATGAACCCTAACATGAGTATATATAGGCGACTAAACCCTAGACTACTAGTACAAGCAGGAATGGGCTTGGGCCTATTACATTGGTCTAATATATGTTTAATATATATCTCTAACACCCTCCCTCAAACTCAAGGTGGAAGCTCGATGAAGGCTTGAGGTTGGACAAGCATGAGAAGATCATTTGGAGATGCCTTGAAGAATGTCTTTGAAGAAACCACAATGAAGAATGTGCCAATTGACCAATTTTTGGAGTTTCAAATGAAGAAACGGAGTCCAAAATTGGAATCTATATGAAAAACTGAGCAAGATAGGCTCTTTCGGAAATTTTAACTTTTGGTCAAAAGTCAACTCAAAAGTCAAAGTCAACTGAAAGTCAAAGTCAACAGATCAGGGTCAAAGTCAACGACTACATGGACCGGGTCGGTTCCGGGTTTTCTGGGTCGGGTCATGGATCGGGCTGCAGAGAGCTGACTCATCCTGATGACGTGTTGTTGACGTAGACTAGGGCTGATTGGACGTGCTGCATAGCTAATGACGTGTCAAGATGACGTCATTAGATGACGTCATGGTGACATTAGCCGAAGTTGTCCGGCGCGTGGATGGCACGTGGGAAGTTCACCGACGTGTGGATTAGATGCCAGAAATTCTACCCGCGCGTGAGGGCGCGTGTTTGGTCAGATCGTTTCCGGAAATTCAGGGTTTGTAGAGCAGCGAACGAGTAGGCCTTCAAAGCGGCGCGTGTACCAAGAAAACATTCTGGATGTCAGGAATCTGAGGCGGCGCATGTGGGAGGTGCCGGAGCTGTTTGGCGGCGCGTGAAGCTTCCTTTGGTGGCCAAGTTCCTGGGTTTTGGTCGCGGGAAGTCGTGGATCACGCTTGTGGTGTTGGTTTCATCAGGCGAGGCTTGGATTTGTACAGATCTGAGAAGTTGAGTCACGACTTTGCTTGAGTTTGTAGATTTTGAACATAGCATTGAGCCACGGTGGCTGCGAGATGCTGTGGGGTCTAAATCCAGCAGACAAGCAAGTGACTTCTGATGGTGGTGTGCGCTGAGAATCTTCTTTGCTGTGTAGAGATTTTGTTTGATGCCAAGAACGAAGTTTGGCTTTGATACCATGTTGAATATTAGCTCTGATACCATGTTAAATGGAGAATATTATCAAACGCAATGTGTTATACCCTGTTGTGTATGCTAGAGTGGATGCGGAAGAGGAAGCATAGAATAGGAATATCAAGAACACGAGAGTTACGTGGTTCAGCCTTGACGGCCTATATCCACGGAGGAATCCCTTAAGGGCTACATCTTTATTGTGTAGGAGTGTAGTACAATAACCTGTGTTACAATGAACCCTAACATGAGTATATATAGGCGACTAAACCCTAGACTACTAGTATAAGCAGGAATGGGCTTAGGCCTATTATATTGGGCTAATATATGTTTAATATATATCTCTAACAATGACAAAGTCCGGGCAAGACTTGCCTATCAAAGTTTTGAAGTTTGCTACCAGAGGCCTTATAAATAATCCAATTGAACACGTGTGTTCATTTGGATTATTTGCCCGATCAACTAGAGAACTGGTCATTGGTCAATTAAGAAAAGTACAAATTAACTACTACGATGCTTCATGACTAAATAAATACACAAATCTTCCTTCACTGGATAGAATGCATGGAACGGTTAATAATTAGAATTATAAAAATTGTTTGCTTGACTACAACAAGGATAACTATTATGTCCCCATCCATAAGAGCCAATTTCTTTGTTTTTTAGGGAAAATCATGTTACCAATGGTTACAGCCTTACAGAAAGAATGCTGTAGAAATTGTCATCCATATGTAAATGTATTGATAGGCCAAAAACGAATTTATCTCTTGTGATAAATTAATTGATTAATTACCCAAGTTTATTAATTAATCAAATTAACATGCAAACGTCTGGTAGCACAAAAAAACTCACCAATTAAACTAAGTATACAGCAAAAAATAAATTGACATGGTGATTTGTTTACAAATGAGGAAAACCAACACGGCAAAATATAAGTACAATGTATGTCAAAACGGTCAGAAGACCAATATACAAGATGTAATGTATCTGAAATAGAGAGAAAATAAAAAAATACATCAAATCCTCACTACATCGCTCAATATACACTCCCCCTAACAAAAATCTCCTATACTAACCCTCCCCCTACGAGTATGACTACTCTCATATCCAAAACTACTTCCCTTTTTTGTCATGAGTGACAAAGGGTAAGAGTATCAAGCAGACATCTCGTCAGCACTAGAAGAGCTAGCATCTCCATCGTCATCATCATCGTCGTCGTCGGAGTCATCATTGTCCTCAGATGCCTCAGGAGGAGGAGAGAGAGACTCCACAAAACCACCAAGGCGTGCCTACCATCTGGAAATATGGCCGACACGGGTGTTCACCTGATACATCTCAGTAGTGAGTGTATTAAGGCGAGCATCCATGCACTAAAGCTACGCCATGATCGCATCAAGAGTCACACCTCCCACAGAAGAAGAAGGAGCAGAGGTGGATGGAGCTGAAGGAGTGGGAGAAGTTGCCGACCTGAACCGCCTCGAACGTAGTTGTGCCTCGCTCCGTTTAATGGTAGTAGCATCAATGGCACACATGACATGGAAGTGGTTAGAAACAGGAAAGGGGACAGAAAAATGAAGTAAAATCCTTGTGATAGCCAAAGGAAAGATGAGCTTATCATGGGTCGCCGTATTCCTATGTACATCTATAATGAAAAGAATGAAATGGGAGTGAAAATCTATAGTAAGATGCTCTAACAGAGAAAGCAAAAATCGAGCATGGGGCTCTGTAATAGAGTTATAGTGAGAAAAAAGATGCAAAACAAAGGTCATAACCATGTTAAGAAATCTAGGGCCTTTAGCAAAGGCCATACAAGAGGTGAACTGACGATCACCCCAAACAGGGTGATGCTCACAAAACGAAGATATGAGCTCGTCTTTGGACATAGTCCTCAGACAATGACAACCAGGGTAGTTAGGATGTGTTACCCTTAGGACATGGAGCACATCGGATACAATATCCGGTGTGACCACAATACGCGTACCTCGAACGTGAGTAACAAAAAGAGGTACTGAATAATCAAATCCATGCATGTTGGAGTAGAACTCCTAAATCAGCATGGATGGACAAGTGACTGGGATGTCACACAGTGACTCCCAACCCCTACTGTGAATGATAGTGGGTAGGTCAGTGTCGGAGAAGTCCAACAAAATGACTTGGCATTCTGAATGAACGCCTCGTCTAGAAACGTTCTCAAAGAAGTCCAATTTGGCCTTCTCATCACGGAATCGGACGTGTGAGGGAGTACGGTCAGAAGAAGTAGATGCCCTAGAACGAAAAGGATTCCAGGACGGAGTAGACTTATGTTTAGGTGCCATGACGCAACTAACATAAACTAGAGAAAGAGGGAGAGAGGGAGAAAGAAACACTCAGAAAAGTCCTAATATAGTTTAATATATAAGAATATAAAGAATGTAAAGTAAGTATGCATGAAAATGCATGAGCACGTGATATGCAATAGTAAAAATATCATGGTCTCAGCCCAATCCAATCCTACTAGCACACATGTTTGCAACAAAGTAAACACACATCTAAGAATGCTTGAAACAGTGTTATAATGCAAATGAGATGCAATGCATGATGTTTCAAAATCAAAAATACAAACCCATCCCAAAAATTTCACAATAACCTCATCAATTTTGAAAAACCCCAAAATTTTCAAAAAAAATCCCAAAACGTTAGGTTAAATGCATGAAATGCATGAAAAAGAAGGATTAGGACCCTTACCAAGTGAAGAAAAACTTGATCTAGGTCGAAGAATCCTTGAGGATGAAGTTTGGAGTGGGAGAGAGGTTTTGGGAGGTGAAAAGACGAGGGCTATCGAGAGAAATCGAAGAGAAATGAATATGAAATCGCGTTGAATGAATATATAGGATCTCAGTAATTCTCAAAAGATCGAGAGGTGTTGAGCTTTAAAAGGGTCAACAGATTCAGTAATCGAGCAAGTATCCAGAGGTGTCTACTGCAAAAAGGAAGCTCAATGGATTGAAGAGCTATCGAGAAGCTATCAAGGAGACATAAACTTTCTTAATGGATCGAGGAGCTATTGAGAAGCTGTCAAGATTGTGATTAAAAAAAGCTGAAGAGCTTGATAGATAGGCCAGGTATCGAGAGATGTCGAGAAGCTATCGAGATTGCTTAAAAACAGTTTTTCAAGAAGAGAAAAACACAGACATGAATGCAATCAAACATACAACTCAACCAAGGATCCAAACAACATTTTATCCTCTCAAAAACATCTCTCAACAAGAAAAATGTTAAGCACATAGATCCAAAAACACACACACACACTAAACAAATCTATCCAATTTTATATTTCAAAAACAAGTTAAGATAGTTTAGTGAGCATATATTAATACATGTATTCCTTGTGATAGCCAAATCACATTGTACCTACATATGTATCAAGAGTAGTAAAGAATATTACGTGTTGTGTGTGAAAAACATCGCAAGATTGCATAAGTGTCTACATGTTATGACGATTTAAGATATGAGAAAATTACTTTAACTCACACACAATCAAAACTATTTGATAGGGATTATCACCTTCGAGGTACATCCTATAACTCTCACATCTCCTAGAATACATGCTTGCAATCATATATAAATCATTTTTATTCTTTTTGCTTTTATTTTCTTTGCATATTTTTCTTTTTAAGCAAATCATGCATGGACATATAAGAGAGAGAATAGAAATACCCAATTATGTTAAGCATTTTGATATTCCACTTTTGTTATGCCGAAGCATACAAATGTCATTTCATGATTGGCGGGCAACAGTGGTGAGATGGTTATTTATGCCTTTTTCTTAGGATTTTCTAGTCCTTCCCATCAAAAAGAGTGATACAAGTGTTAAGTACAATAGATCACTTAACCTTACTCATCACAAACACGAGCCACAAAACTCACTTACTCAGTTGTGCATAGAGATGCTCATCTAAGCTACAAAAGATACAAAGTCTAAAAAACTTTGTTTCAATGGCCATCCAAGGTACACAAGTACCATTGTACATAAACACACACTATTTTTGTATTTTTCTGATTTTTCAATTTTTTTTATATGAAAAAAAAAATAAAGCAAAACAGGAAAATAAACAAGCAAAAACATGTTAAAAAAATAAAGCAATACATAAAACTAGATTGACTTAAAACAAGTAAGTAAAACACACAAATAATGCAAAACAAAAACAAAAAGGGGAGAAAGAGAGAAAAAAGTGACAGAATCACTTTGAGCCCTTTTTCCTTCCACATCTTGGAAGAACCTTTTTGTTTTGAGAACCCTTAATCTGGTGGTGAGGGGGAAGAGTTAAAACCGTTCAAGTTCGAAACGAACATAAGGGCTTTGAGAAGATCTCCAAGAGGAGCAAAAGAGGATGGAAACTGTTAGGTTCTAAGTTATTAGGAACTAATGAATTAGAACTTCATTTTGTAATGTTGGCAAACCATGATCAAAATAGGTTTTAGTCATGTTTTAGACTTGCTCAAAGTGTGTTTATGTGTAAAGTTGGAATCGAGTGTACTGCATAATTTATTGGTTAAATTTGCCTGGCTCGATCGATGAGAATTAGACTTGACCGATCGAATCATGCAGATTATTTTTCTGTAGAATTTTTCAACTCAGCCCAAGCCCGTTTGACGTGTAGGGTTTTATGTTTTGTCTTAAGTATATAAGGGAAAACCCTAGTCACGATTTAAGTGGCTCCTTATGCTGTATGTGTGAATCTTTTGTGAGATCAAGAGGTATTTGCCTTCACACATACTTAGGGTTTCCAAGATTCAAGATTATGTCAAGATCTTAGTGATCATTCAATTGCTGCATTCAAGAGCTTAAAGATACACAAGTGGGTGTGCTTGTGTTTACTGGGAATTCAAGAAAGAAGTAGTCCATGAACTCGGAGCTATCACGTGGTCTTGGTAGTAAGTTTCCTACTTGAGGTAGCAATAGTATGTTAGTGGTCTAAGTCGCTATTATGTAAACTTCAATTCTTTTATAGTGAATTCAGCTTTCCTTGAGGATAGTTAGGTTAAATCCTCCCCAGGTTTTTACCGATTTGGTTTCTTGGGTCATCATATCTTTATGTTCTTTATTTTCCGCACTTTACATTGATATGATTTATATAAGTTAACCTAGATCTGATAATTTGACTAAGTAATCACTTAGTTAAATAACTAGGTTAATCTAGTTGTGTTTTAAGAGGTCTCAAAACAAATAAGTGGTATCAGAGCAAATAGCTCTCTTATTATAAATCTTTTGATCTAAGAGCTGATCCCTGACCCCTATTGTCATGGATACTTGGAAGATCTTTTTGCTTATATGCCATCTTGTCTAGTCGTTATTTCTGTCACTTGTTAATTTTGTTAAATCTTTCCTTGAGCATCTTGGTATAATTACATGTGATGATAATTATGTGTGTTATACTAATTTAACCGCTTTAAAGGCATGTGATTCCTATCTTTGCTCACAACTTCTTTGGATGAAAAAGCTTTTGAGTGATTATGCGATATCACAAGATACCATGGTTGTTTATTTTGATAATTCTAGTGTTAGGTTCTAAGTAATTAGGAACTAATGTATTAGAACTCTATTTTGTAATGTTGGCAAACCATGATCAAAACAGATATTAGTCTTGTTTAGACTTGCCCAAAGTATAGGTCTTTTATGTAAAGTTGGAATTGAGTTAACTGCAGAATTGAGTGTGCAATTCTGACTGGCTCGATCGATCGAGAATTAGACTCGATCGATCAAAAGTCGGGCAGAATGTTTTTTCTACAAAATTTCCAACTCAGACCTAAGCCCATATGACATGTAGGGTTTTATGTTTTGCCCTAGGTATAAAAGGGAAACCTTAGCCACATTTTTTAGGTCGCTCTGCTTGCTATGTGTGTTCTTTACTATAGAGATTGCTTACCTTGCCAAAAACTTTTGAAACTTTCTTAGGAATAATAACAGAAGGTTAAGAGGTAAGAACACTGCTAAACCTAAAAATTTTAAGAGGAATGATCCCTCTAAGGTTAATAACACTAAAAAACCTAAAGAAAAAGTAGGTTAACCTTCTAATAATACTATGGGTCAACAATGTTTTGGATGTCAAGGGTATGGTCATGTGAAATTTGAATGTCCTACATTCTTGAGATCTAATGGTAAGGCTATGGTTGTAACCCTTAGTGATGATGAAGTTTCTGACAATAAGTCTGGTAGTGATGATGATGGAAACTTCATTGCTTTCACTGCTACTGCTGTAGTTGAAGATAGTGTTGCTATTGAGGAGAACCCTTCTGATCGGGAACTCTCTGAGGATACAGATTTACAAGAAGCCTACAATAAACTTTGCAAAGTTGCTGCAAAGGATGATATGAGTGTTGATTTAGGCTTAAAGAAAATTGCATCTCTTAAACTTGAAAAGAAAAATTCGCTTGTGAAACTGTTTAATGCTAATAAATTGTTGAATAATGTGAAGACTGAGAACATGCTTTTGCTTGATAAAGTTAAGAATTTGTAACTTGAATTATCTGTTGCTAGAGAACAAACTAATAGGTCTGCAAGCTCCAAACTTGATCACATCTTGAGTATTCAAAAGTCTCCCTTTGACAAAATTGGCTTAGGTTTTGTACAGAGCATCTCTGTGCCTGCATCCCAGTCCACAAACTTCGTTCCTTTTTCTTCCTTCGAACCCCTTGTGAGTGAGATTGTCAAACCCTCTGTGAGTGAGGCTAAATCTGTAGAAGTTACACCTCCTAGGAAGATTAGGGTTGATCTTCAAGAGTCTAAACCTAAGGCTCCTAACCCTCTTAAGGGCAAGTTGCATGATAAACTTGCATGGGTTTGTCATTTTTGTGGAAAGTCTGGGCACATTTGTCCAAACTGTTACGAGCTACAAGTTGCAAGCTGCTAAGCGAGCAAACAAACCAAAAGTACTTGTGCCTCAAGCACAAGATCCTCTCGTATTTATTGGTGAATTGGTAAAGGCTCTAAACCTTTATTCCAATCCTGGAGTTGGTAATCATTCTCACGTGTATAAGAACCCCAATGCTTGAGGTGCATCTAAAAAGTTTTGGATGCAAAAGACTCAATCTAATTGAGTCTTTCTAACATGATCCTTGTGCTTCATTGTTCTACTATTTGTGATCATTATTCTTTGGTTTTTGTTTTCTTTGTTTCTAGGATTTGCATTGCATAACATTCATGTATTTCATTCTAGGTTTTTTTTTTTTTTTTTTTTTTAATAATTTTTTTTTTAAAGAAAAAAGGGGAAAAGGAAGCAAATTATGTTTTTGTATTATCTTCTTGGTTTTTGAAAAACAAGGTTGGTCAATTTATTTTCACATAACATGTCTTTGTACCTTGTTTAGCTTGGATGAGCTTATTTATTGCACTTTACTAGTTAAAACTTTGAAGTGCATGTTGTGTGGGAAGATGTTTATATTCTTTGATCACTTTGTCTTGATCTTGAAGTCACATGTCTTTGACTGTCGGACTTGAACTTTTTGAGAAAGGCATAAATAACCATCTCACCACTATTCACTAGCCAATCATAAACACCTTAGTGCATATCATAAGATTTTGTGCTCGAGAAAGTTTAGCACATACACAAAAAGAACATAAGGTGTAGCCTCGATTAAATACTTAAAATTGATGTGTACATTATTGGACTTAAAGTTAAATCAATCAAATAAAATTGGTGTGTACATTATCCTGGCTATTTTAATAAGTTTCTGCTCAATTAAAATTGGTGTGTACAATATGAGGCAAATCAAGAAATTTACATGATTGCAAGCTTATGATCTAGGAGATGTGGGAGTTATATGATGTAACTCTTTAGGTGATAGTCTCTTTCAAATTCTATGTGATGAATTTTGTAGACTTTGTAGTTAATTTCTATTCACATATCACCTCACATGTATCTCAAGCTTTTACTAGTTATACACATTACACAAATTACTCTTTGCTAAATTTTGTACATGTTTTTGTGTGTGTCTTTGGTTTGACCAACCAAGTTTGAAAAATTCCTTGAGTTTTATGCAAAACATATTTGATGCTTGCGAATTTAAGGAGAATGGATTGAAAATCTTAATTTTGGGAAAACTGGGTTCAAAACTTGTGTTTTTGAAAAATATTTCATCTCATATTTGTGCATTTTATTCATAAAATTCAATGCTTTGAGGATTTTCTGCATAAAATTACTTAGTTTTTCAAAATTTGTTTTTTCCAGAATTTCGATCAATCAAACCTATTTTTTGATCAATCGAAATTGCGTTTAAAATCTTTGGTCAACCTCTGTTTGTTTCGATTGATGCTTGATTGATATTGGATCAATTGAAGCATTTTCGATCGATCGAACCTAATTTTAGATCAATCGAAAATCGTATAGAGAGATTTTTAAAAACCTAATTCTCACGTGTTCAATTTACTTTTCAAAAGGTTTTCAAACACTCTCTCTCTCTATTCGATCGGTCAAGGCTCAAATCAAATTTTTTTGTCGTTTTCCTCCAATTTGTTTGCAAGTTTTTTCTCCTCTTATGCCGGTAAGACTCTTTTACCCTTCCTTTTGCTTTTATTTTCATGTTTCATGCATTTTTTTGGAGAAATTTTGAACCTATAAATTTTTGAGGTTTTTGATGATTCAAGTTTGTTTTCTTCAAATTGATCAATGAGTTTTTGTTCTAAGATGCTATATAACTGTTCTTGATGGTTTGATTTGATCTATTTGGTGATTTGTGAGAAATTGAAAGTTCTAGGGCTTAAATATACCCAAATTGGGGATTTTGTTCAAATTGATCTTAATTGATGAAATTGGCTTGTTGGGTTGATTGAGTTGATCATTCTAAACTATTTTCTAACTTGTGTAATGACCAATTGGTCAATTTATAACAAATTGAACAAGTGGTTTTTCAAAATTTGGGGTTTTTGTTATAAACTCTATGCTCAAGCCAATTTTGTGATTCTAAACTCAAATTGAACTTAATCTCACTACATTAGAGTATACATCATGACATTTGTAGGGGCCTTTTTTGTTGAATTAGGCTAGGCTGCCTCTTGCGAAAATAGGCCCAAGTATTTCTGAGTACGGGAGTTGAGACCGGTCCAACTAGAACTCAATTTGGGTCGGCTTGTGCACAAACTATGCCTCATCTACTAGGAGTGTGCTTATGGTAGGCAAAGCTATTTCAGAAGAGCTTGTGGCAGACAGATACAATAAATAAAACAAGGTATTCTGGAATGACCAGATGGCTTTTTAATGACAAAATAATCCATAATCACAATAATAACAATGACTTTTACAAATAAAGTAAGAGGAGCAAATGGTAATATGGATTAATAAAAAAGATAAAGAAACCAAATCAAGTTTAGTCCGCATGAGCAAAACTAAAGAGGGAAGAACACCTCCTCTCAACGCGATTAATCTTTGAGAAAAAGTCCTACCGTGGAAATTAATGGATTTGAGGGAGACAGACCTGAATGGTTGATGCTCAGGACAATCCTTTCACTCATGGAAGAGAGCAGGGATTTCAGAGGAAGAGAGGGGTCAACCTATTGGTGCATGCCTACCGAATCAACTCTAATTTTTCTTTCTTTTAGTTTCTCTCTTTTATCTTTTCTTTCTTTCCTCCCCTTTGTTGTTTTTCTTTCTTAGTCTTTGCTTAGTGGTTTTATCACCGTGGTTTCTATGTGTTGTTTTTTCTCCCTCTCTGTGTATCGTTCTCATTGTCCCTGTACATGGCAAAGGCCTCTCTTTATAGTGCCTGCCATGACTGGTTTTACTATTCTACCCCTCAACCACCTTTGTCTGGTCTGGGTGTACTTGCTAACCATCACTGTTCCATCTGCGTGCCATTCCCCATTACCAGACAAAGAAAACTATTTTGTCCGTTAGTCTGTCGTGGCACCTCTTCCTGCCACGGCACTAATGCTCTCTCTCTCTCTCTATCCCTCATGGCATGCACCTGGTGGTTCCAACTTAGTCTTGCCTCTTTTGGGAGGTATGTCATCCCAGCAAGACGTATCCCCCGAAAGAGCTTAAGCAAGAACATTGAATAGGTTTTTCCCCTCTCCCTACTACCAAACCAGGCCTTTTTACCTCTGACCCATGACCTTACCATGTCCCATATTGGCTGGGTACAGGCTGGTAAGGCCTGGGACTTGCGCGTGCCTGCTTTCCACATGTGTCCAAAATCTACCTGCTGTTTATGCATACGCTGTATTCTGGAGGCTTGCTGCACAGTCTGCCATCTGTGCTTGACCTTTTATGTGAGCTACTTTTTTGGTTTCCCCCTCCTCTTAGGGGCTGGGCTTTATTGGATACTGGGCTTTATGTTTCGTCCAGCCCATCCCTAGATTGCCATGCTTGATAAGTGTAATTTTTACATGATTTTTATTATCCTCTTATTTATTAAAATTGTTAGTTTTCCTTTATTTCTTTTGATTTGATTTGATTTTTTTTTATTTATATTTATCTATTCATTTGTGCTTTGAAGGAAGGAGAAGAGAAAGGAATCAAAGGAATTTTGTACAAAATCCAAGTCCAATTCGAATTAGGATTCCAGCCTGCACATCAGTTAGTATTTTCAATATAACGTTGGGCTCAGATATCCAATCGAGATGACTAAAGTTGGGCTGGAAAGTTAACTTAAAGGGCTACAACTTTGTAGTTTACCAAAAGTCCGAATTCCGATGTTAAATGGGCCAAAATCATCGGTTAAGTGAAGCCTAAAAATCTGGGATTTTCTCCAAACGGGAATAGGATTCTTTGACCTATTTAAAGGCTCTTTAGGGTAAAAAGAAAGAAAATGAGAGAAAACCTGAGAGGAAAAGTGGGCTGCCGCATTGAAGATTTTGCTTTTAGGAGTCTTTCTGAAAAGGAGGATCTGAGGGCAAAGGCGAGAGCTTCATGTTGATCAACCATCAGATGAAAGACATAAGTTTTATTTGTTTTCTTTTTAGTTTTATCATGAACTAAATTTTATTTTCTAGAGCGTTGATGTAGTCTAGCAATGAACACACAATTTATATTCTGAATTATTTTATTTTTAATATTTCCATGATTGAGTGTTTAATTCTTATTCTTAATGCTTATTATTTTTTACAAATTATGGTTTGATCAATTGAATTACAGTGAGACCGAGAGGTGATTTGTTATTTTAGTTCTAGAATTAAACACCATTAGTTGAGCGAAAGTAGAGATGCTTTACCGCGACTAGTGTGATTTTTCAAAAAATTCAAAGTACGTAATGAGTCTCCAATTAATTAAATTCACATAGAGATATGGAATTGTTAGTTGAAGATATTTTTAATATTATTCAAGAGAAGATATTGAATACTTAAGGAATTTTTAATTATCAACAGGAAATTATTAGAATTTAATAATTAAGAAGAATAAATTGTGTGGGATTTGTTAGGTGAAATCAACTGCTCTAGATCCATTCTTATCATATTTTTACACTTTTAGATTTTACGCTTTGTTAATTTTTTATTAAATAGTTTAATTTAATTCAAATAGTAGAACGTTCCATCTATTTTCGATTTTCCAAATAGTACTTAATTTAGTAAATTTCGGTATTCAATAACATAGTTAATCCCTGTGGGTTTGACATTCGTTTTCTAAAAACACTTTACTACTTGTTACGATTCTGTGCGCTTGCAGATTATTTTACGCGAACAAGTTTTTGGCGCCGTTGCCGGGGATTAACTATTTGTTATTGATATTGATACTAGCTAGATATTTACTACTTTGGATTTTATTTTATTTAATAAAAAAAAAATTAGGTGCATCTGAGTTTGTTTTCTTTCTTTTCAGGAAGTAGAAGTGCATGCCCTGATCCAAACCATTAGACCATACAATCTTTGGTCCTGAAATTGAAAGAACCTTACCTTAGCTCAAGAAGGAAAAGAAGAAAGAGGCCAACACATCTCTATCTAAGATGGCCGATCAAGAGCAAAAGGCGTTAGGGGATTATGCTATGCCCTCGGTAAATGGAGCTACATCGAGCATAAGGAGGCCAGCCATACAAGCCAATAATTTTGAGATCAAGCCGGCCATCATTCAGATGATACAGCAGACTGTCCAGTTCGGGGGCTGTCACAAGAGGATCCTAATGTCCATATTGCAAATTTCTTGGAAATTTGTGATACTTTTAAACATAATGGAGTGACAGATGATGCGATTCGACTAAGGCTTTTTCCCTTCTCACTTAGGGCTAAAGCAAAAGTTTGGTTGAATTCTTTGCCACCTGGCATCATTACTACATGGGAGGAGTTGGCACAAAAATTTTTAGCAAAATATTTCCCTCCCACGAAGACAGCAAAGCTAAGGAATGATATCACCACGTTCATCCAATTTGAGGGTGAATCATTATATGAAGCATGGGAGAGGTACAAAGAGTTATTGCGAAGGTGTCCTCATCATGACCTTCCAGCATGGCTTCAAGTGCAAACATTCTACAATGGTCTAGGAGCTACAAACAGGTCTATGGTTGATGCAGCAGCTGGTGGAGCTTTAATGAGTAAAACTCACGAGGTAGCCTATGAACTTCTGGAAGAATTGGCATCCAACAATTATCAATGGCCTACAGAAAGAGCAATGCCAAGAAAGGCAGCTGGAGTTTTAGAACTTGATTCTAGTACCTCATTGGCGGCACAAATGGCAACTTTTTCTCAACAACTAGGTAAAATGAATGTTAATGCTATTCAAACTAATGTTGTTTGTGATCATTGTGCAGGAAATCATTCAAGTGTCGACTGCCAAGTGGGAAATCCTTTTGCCCAATCGAGTTATGGACAGACAAATTACGTGTCAAATTTTCAACGCCAAAATAATCCATACTCAAACACGTACAATCCTGGATGGAGGAATCACCCCAATTTCTCATGGAGCAATAACCAAGGGCAAGCTAAACCACCTTAGCAATTTCCACAGCAAGAGAAGAACCCGACACTTGAGGACATGTTCATGCAGTACATGCAGAAGACAGATGTGGCAATCCAAAACCACTCAGCTTCAATCCACAATCTTGAGGTGCAAATCGGTCAGCTCTCAAGCATGCTCACAGAGAGGACTGCAGGAACTTTGCCAAGCAACACTGTCACCAATCCGAAAGAACATGTAAAGGCAATATCATTGAGAAGTGGACGAACATATGAGGAGCCAAAAGTAACAAATGCCAAACAAGATAAACCTGTGGATAATGAGGAGTCAAAGATAAAGGAAGTCGAGTCAAAGATGAAAGAAATGGAGTAGGCTGAGAAAACTAAGGAGAATGAAAGAGCTTCAAAATACAAAAAATCCAAGGAAGTTACTTTTGAGACTTATTCTCCTTCAATTTATGATCCACCAATTCCTTTTCCGCAAAGATTAAGAAAAAATAATGTGGATGATCAGTTTTCTAAATTTCTAAGTATATTTAAGCAATTGCATATTAATATTCCTCTCATTGAAGCTTTGGAACAAATGCCTAAATATGCTAAATTTTTGAAGGATATTATATCAAAGAAGCGGAAACTGGAGGAGCATGAAACAGTAATGCTGACAGAGGAGAGTAGTGCAATCTTACAAAAGAAGCTGCCACCTAAACTGAAAGATCCAGGGAGTTTCACTATCCCTTGCACTATAGGACAATCTTATTTTGATAGAGCTTTATGTGATTTAGGGGCAAGTATTAATCTAATGCCTCTCTCTGTTTTCAGGAAATTAGGTCTTGGAAAAGTAAAGCCGACTACTATCTCTTTACAATTGGCGAATAGATCCATTAAATATCTAAGAGGATCATTGAGAACGTATTAGTAAAAGTTGACAAGTTCATCTTCCCGGCTGACTTCATTGTCCTTGATATGGATGAGGACGAGGAGATTCCTTTGATATTGGCTTGACCTTTCCTTGCGACTGGGAGAACCTTAATTGATGTCCAGCAAGGAAAACTTGTTTTGAGGGTCGGAGAGGATGAGGTCACTTTTAATGTATTTAAGTCTATGGAAATTCCTTCCAAGACACATTCTTGTTTTCAAATAAGTGACCAAGACATGATCATGGCCGATGAGACTTGTGCAATTGATTTTCAAAAGTTACCACTTGAGGTATGTCTTACTCGCTCTACACTTGTTAAATTCAATAATGAAGAGGTTAAAGAGTGTGAAAGATATTTGGAGGCTACACCACTCTTTCCTCCTTCAATGCAACCAAAAGTGGAAGACCTAAAATCATGTCAGCCAACATCTCCACCAGAGGAACCTCCTAAACTTGAGCTCAAACCGCTTCCATCAAATTTAAGGTATCCTTTCTTTGGCCAAGACTCTACTTTGCCAGTTATTATTAACAGTTCTTTGAGTAATGTAGAGGAGGAAAAGTTGCTAAGAATCTTGCGGGAACACAAAATGGCTTTGGGTCGGACCATCTCTGACATCAAAGAAATTAGTCCTTCAATTTGCACACACAGGATTTTAATGGAGGATAACGTCTAGCTACAGACGTTAAATAAAGCGCTTTTGGGAGGCAACCCAAGTTTTTTATTTTTATGTTTATGTTTTTATTTTTTCTTTATCTTATATTTTTCTTTTTTCTTTTTTTCTTTTTCTTTCATTTTTTAGGAATAAAGAGACCAAAGAAATCTTCAATGGGTACACGGCTGCACCTCAAGGAAAAATATTCAATTAAAAATCAGGGGAGCATCTCTTCTCCTTTCTCATTCTTTTATTTAGTTTTTCTTCCTTTTTCCCATTGAGGACAATGTGAAATTTAAGTTTGGGGGAAGGGAATTTATTTTATTTATTAAAAAAAAAAAGCCTATGATAAGATTATGGTTGAATTTCTTATAATTTTTAGGAATCATTCTCATTGCTTAAGTCCAATTGTTAATTCTTTACTTGATCTTGTTTAATTTGATATGATCATTAATCATTGTGCATACCTAGAGAAGTTTTATGTGAATTTTGTAAATTTGGACGATCTCTACTTATTCTAGAACTTGTTGAATTACTCTCATGGAGAAATCTTATACAGAATGTTACTTGGGAAGTGATTTAGGCATTCTTTGAATCAATTGAGCCTTTCAAGCTTACCTCTTTATTATCTTTATCCCTAGTTACCCAATTGACCTATTCTTACATTGGGTTGAAGAAAAGAGAAGATATATGAGTGTTTGAAAAAAAAAAAAAAAAAAAAGGAAGAGAAAGAAGAAGAAGAAAATTGTACAAAGTTCCATTTACTCCAATGTTTTGAGTTGCTTAGTAACTAGGGGTATTCATTACCAACGTTTACTCTTACATCAAATCGTAACTTAAAATATGAGTATGCAAAAGCACTTCAGGTTTGTGACTTGTTGAGTAACTGGGTGCATCCATCACAAATGCCTGCATTCACGTCAAAAGATAAGTGACGACTTGAAGTAAGAAAAAAAAAATTGATGAAGAGAGGTATTTTGAGATATTCAAAGGACTGAGAAAAAGTTATATTTTAGAAGTGAGAATGCTCTATTTGCTTGAACCTTATCTTTTCTTTATAGCCCTCACCATAGCCATACATCACAAGCCTAATAAAGACCTTTTGATCCTGGGTAATATTTTGTTTTATATTAGTGGAGAGTGATTTAAAAAGCAAGTTTATGGAGTTTTTAGAGATCTGTACCTATTTACTTGTTTGCATAAAACTATCTGAGAAGCTAATGATGAAGTGAGAATGAAAATGCGATGGAGTTGAGTTTTGAATTAACTTTTGGACTTGATTAATTTGGAATGATTCCTTTGAATTATAAGCTTTATGCAGATCTTTGAGGCCAGAAAAATTTTATTTATTTATTTTCTCTTTTCTCTTTTTGCTCGAGGACTAGCAAAGTTTAAGTTTGGGGGAATTTGATAAGTGTAATTTTTACATGATTTTTATTATCCTCTTATTTATTAAAATTGTTAGTTTTCCTTTATTTCTTTTGATTTGATTTGATTTTTTTTTTTATTTATATTTATCTATTCATTTGTGCTTTGAAGGAATGAGAAGAGCAAGGAATCAAAGGAATTTTGTACAAAATCCAAGTCCAATTCGGATTAGGATTCCAGCCTGCACATCAGTTAGTATTTTCAGTATAACTTTGGGCTTAGATATCCAATCGAGATGATTCAAGTTGGGCTGGAAATTTAACTTAAAGGGCTACAACTTTGTAGTTTACCAAAAGTCCGAATTCCGACGCTAAATGGGCCAAAATCGTTGGTTAAGTGAAGCCTAAAAATCTGGGATTTTCTCCAAACGGGAATAGGATTCTTTGACCTATTTAAAGGCTCTTTAGGGTAAAAAGAAAGAAAAGGAGAGAAAACCTGAGAGGAAAAGGGGGCTGCCGCATTGAAGATTTTTCTTTTAGGAGTCTTTCTGAAGAGGAGAATCTGAGGGCAAAGGCGAGAGCTTCATGTTGATCAACCATCAGATGAAAGACATAAGTTTTATTTGTTTTCTTTTTAGTTTTATCATGAACTAAATTTTATTTTCTAGAGCGTTGATGTAGTCTAGCAATGAACGCACAATTTATATTCTGAATTATTTTATTTTTAATATTTCCATGATTGAGTGTTTAATTCTTATTCTTAATGCTTACTATTTTTTACGAATTATGGTTTGATCAATTGAATTACAATAAGACAGAGAGGTGATTTGTTATTTTAGTTCTAGAATTAAACACCATTAGTTGAGCGAAAGTAGAGATGTTTTACCACGACTAGTGTGATTTTTCAAAAAATTCAAAGTACGTAATGAGTCTCCAATTAATTAAATTCACATAGAGATATGGAATTGTTAGTTGAAGATATTTTTAATATTATTCGAGAGAAGATATTGAATACTTAAGGAATTTTTAATTATCAACAAGAGATTATTAGAATTTAATAATTAGGAAGAATAAATTGTATGGGATTTGTTAGGTGAAATCAACTGCTCTAGATCCATTCTTATCATATTTTTAACTTTTAGATTCTACGCTTTGTTAATTTTTTATTCATAGATTTATTTTTATTAAATAGTTTAATTTAATTCAAATAGTAGAACGTTCCATCTATTTTCGATTTTCCAAATAGTACTTAATTTAGTAAATTTTGGTATTCAATAACATAGTTAATCCCTGTGGGTTCGACATTCGTTTTCTAAAAACACTTTACTACTTGTTACGATTCTGTGCGCTTACAGATTATTTTACGCAAACAATGCTATCCTGCCACGTCACTCTGTTATTCCTACCGTAATGGCTTAATCCTGATGGGCCTTTTTAGGCTTGCTATTTACTCTCTTCCCAGTGGCCTAGCATGGCATGGGCTTTCTTACTCATGGGCTCCTGTGTCCCTTTGTTTTTTCTTTGGGCATCTTCGACCCATTTTCTTTTCTTGGGCTTCCTTGGCCCTTTTCATAACTTTGTGTTACCATGGACTTTTACTAACTTCATTGGGCTTCCCCAGCCCAATGATCTTATTCTCATCCTTGGAGTTTGTGGGCTTGTCACTGACCCCTTACTTTCTTTGTTTACAATGCTTTGGGCCTGCCGCGGCCCATTCTCACTTTTCTACCTTACATACTGCCCAAGGGATTTTTGTTTGTTATTTCTCTCTTTCCGGGCTCTTTTGAGCCCATTTGCTTCCTCAAGGCCCATTTACTTATTTTATGGACCTGTGACCCATTATTCCTGCCACTTGGGCTTAATGATTTTCTATCTAATTTCTCTTTGCCCGTGCAGTTGGGCTTCTTTCTAACTTCCAAAAAATGGCCATCTACAACGTTATATTGTTCATGCATCATATAGATTTTTATTTCTATATTTTTTTTGTGCTAACTTACAGTCTGCCGTTGGTTTTTCTTTTTGTTTCTTTTTGGTTCTTTTTCTAGTGTCTTTGTCCTTACCCTAGCACCATGACTTGGAAGACTAGAGCCAATAGGAAAGCCTCCATTTCTTCTGAACCTTCTTTTGAGAGTGATAGGTTTCTGAGTGTGAAAAACCAAGAGTTGTATGAGACGCTAAACTTTAAGAGAAAATTTTGGGCTGAGAGAAAGGTTTTGTTAGATGAGCTTGATCTAGCCATTAGGACTAATTTTGAGCGTAGGGGCTGGTTGCCACTGTTGGATATTGATCATCCATCCCCTACTGCCCTGATTAGAGAGTTTTACTCGAACCTTTCTATCCGTGTCTATGATTCCAACACTTAAGTTAAGTGTTGGATACGAGGTGAAGAGTACACCATTACTCCTAGGGTTGTGGCTGATGCTTTTGGGGTACCTTTGGTCCCGCACCCTATCTATCCCTATTCATAGTCTCCACCCCTTGATGACATTATGTCATACATCACTAGGTCTTCTATCTAGTGGGGTTCTGATCCTCGGATCACTACTATTGAGCTTACTAAGATTCACTATCTTTTCTTTAGGATAGCTTATCATTCTTTGTGGCCTATCTCTCATCTGCACATCATTCCTTTGGAGCGTTGTGCATTTTTGTTTGCTCTTGTTACTGATGCTCCTATTAGTTTTCCTCATCTGTTTCTTTGTTCTATGAATGAGGTTTATAGGAGTTCTTTTACCACTCATGCTCTTTTCCATCCGATTTTCATTCATTGGATTTTGTTGTTTTTAGGTTTAGATGACTTTCCCGCTTTTGAGCTCGTACACATAGTTGCTCCCATAGGTGCCACCGTTCTTAGGCAGAGGGTTGCTTATATGAGAGCTAGCTCTAAACATCCTAGGGATGAGCCTTCTGGTGTTGTACCCCCTCTACCCACTCCTACAGGTGATATTTCGGCTGAGGCATCTGTTGATCCTGCTATTGCTGCTGCCGCTGTTCCTTCACCATCTACTTCGGATGATTTTGACATTCATTGTACATTGGAGACTGTCATGACTATTCAGGCGGCTCATGGTTAGCTTTTGGTGGATTTGCTTAACGAGATCTGAGCTTTGCAAGAAAATCTGGAGCATTTTAGACGATCACCTCCGCCACCTCCTTTTGATGATGGATACTGATTTCCCTTTAGCATTCTGTCATAAAAAGGGGGAGTACATTTGGACATTTGTAGAGGGTTTTTGTAGTTAAGGGGAGATTTTGTATGTTGGAGCTTGTGGAGCTTATAGATTGTATCTAGGTGCTTCATTGTGTATTTTTTTTTTTTTTTTTGCTCTTGATGTATTTTTGTTTGGGTTATACATGATAGGGGTAGATACATTATTTTGTATATGTTTCTTGTTTCACATTGCTTATTGATTTATATTTATGAGTTATTCATGATATATGTTTTTTTTTTTTTTTTTTTGTTATATGAAATCAAGAATTTTTTTTTTTTTGGTTACTTGTATTTTCCACACATGTGTTTATGCGTCTGTTGAGTGTTTCAAGAAATATACAAGTTGATTCAGTCGTGCTACTATCTACACTTGCAACTGATGGATAGTAGTTAGGTTGGATTTTTTTTGTAATGGGCTTTATTGTTTGTAAAGGGCTGTTTTCTTTGTAACTGTGAGCATTGTGTTTATGTTTTGTCACAGATTGCCAAAGGGGGAGTTTGTTAGGTTCTAAGTAATTAGGAACTAATGTATTAGAACTTTATTTTATAATGTTGGCAAACTATGATCAAAACAGATATTAGTCTTGTTTAGACTTGCTCAAAGTGTAGGTCTTTTATGTAAAGTTGGAATCGAGTTAACTACAGAATTGAGTGTGCAATTCTGATTGGCTCAATCAATCGAGAATTAGACTCAATTGATTGAAAGTCGGGCAGAATGTTTTTTCCATAGAATTTCCAACTCAACCCTATGCCCATATGACATGTAGGGTTTTATGCTTTTCCCTAAGTATAAAAGAGAAACCCTAGCAACGTTTTTGAGGTCGCTTTGCTTGCTGTGTACGTGAATCTTCTGTGAGATTTGAGAGGCGATTTCCATCACACATGAATATGATTATCAAGAAGGAGATTTCATTGAGAGCTTGATGATCGTTTCAGTTGCTGCAATAAGAGCTTAAAGATACACAAGCGAGAGTGTTTATACTTGCTGGGAATCCTAAAAAGAAGGAGTCTGTGGTCTCGGAGCTTGCACGTGGTCGTGTTAGTAAGTTTTCTCGGATCCTAGTACACGACTTCAAACACCAACTTAGAAGGAGAGGTTGGCTATAAAGTTCTTGAGTTCATCCTACACGATAAAGATCAGAAAGATGCTTGGTCACAAAACCCGTTGGTGCAAATACATAGTAACTTCTTCAGAGAAGATGAACTAGGTTAAGAACTTCGTCTTTGATCACAAATTGTTTGAAAAGAGTTTGCTCAATGATTGTGTAACTTGTGTACTATATGACGGCTCTTAAAATTTTCTATACGTCTAGGATTATGAGAAAAGAAGGCCCAAAGACATATTCACAGATCCCAAGAAATCAGATCAAAAAATTTGATTTTATAAATCTCGACAGATAGCAGGTGTCGAGGAGCTATCGAGAAGGTGTCGAGATTTAATGATTTTGCACTTCAGCTTGTTTTTCTTGGACAGACTTGATAACTTCAACACTTGATCCTGAAACCTTATTTCTTGAAGTATTAAAAATACCTAGAACTACCCAATTATAAGTAGAGTGAGTTTTGTCAAAAAATTAGCCAATTTACATAAATAAGTGGCATATGTTCATAATAAGTGAAAACACATACGTCCTAACAATCTCCACTTTTGGCAATTCTTCACAAAACCACAACAAAAAAATGAACATATAAGATAAGTCATAAATCACTCAACTCATACTCACTTGTTGAATATAATAAAATCAATCCTAACACAATTGCACTTGATCTGTTGTGACAGTTCACCATTTTGATGCACGGCTCCAAAGTACGTGATTAACCAATGCGCAGATCCCAGTATGCGACTTCAAACAGCAACTTAGAAGTAGAGGTTGGCTGCAAAGTTCTTCACTTCATCCTACACGATGAAGATCAGGAAGATGCTTGGTCACAAAACCCATAGGTGCAAATACACAGCAACATATTCAGAGATGATGAGTTAGGTCAAGAACTTCGTCTTTGATCACAAATTGCTTAAACAGAGTTTGCTCAATGCTTGTGCAACTTGTGTACCGTTTGAAGGCTCTTAAAATAATCCATTTATCTGTCCAGGTTTAGGAGAAAAGAAGGCCCAAAGACATATTCATAGATCCCCAGAAATCAGATTAGAAAATCTAATTTTATAAATCTCGACAGATAGCAAGTGTCGAGGAGCTATCGAGAAGGTGTCGAGATTTAATGATTTTGCACTTCAGCTTGTTTTTCTTGGACAGACATGATGACTTCAACACTTGATCCTAAAACCTTGTTTCTTGAAATATTAAAAACACCTAGAACTACCCAATTACAAGTAGAGTGCGTTTTGTCAAAGGATTAGCCAATTTACATAAATAAGTGACATATGTCCTTAACAAGTGAAAACACATATGTCCTAACAATCTCCCCTTTTGGCAATCCATGACAAAACTATAACAAACAAATGAACATATGAGATAAGTCATAAATAACTCAACTCATACTCACTTGTTGAATACAATAAAATCTATCCTATCACAATTGGAACTTGATCTGTAGTGACAGTTCCCCCTTTTGATGCACGGCTCAAAAGTACGTAACTAACCAATGCGTGAATTTTAGTACGTGACTTCAAACACCAACTTAGAAGGAGAGATTGGCTGCAAAGTTCTTCAATTCGTCCAACACGATGAAGATCAAGAACATGCTTGGTCACAAAACCCTTTAGTGCAAATACACCACAACTTCTTCAGAGATGATGAACTTGGTCAAGAACTTCGTTTTTGATCACAAATTGCTTGACCAGAGTTTGCTCAGTGCTTGTACAACTTGTGTACAGTTTGTCGACTCTTAAAATAATCCTTTTATATGTTTAGGGTTAGGAGAAAAGAAGGCCCAAAGTCATATTCACGGATCCTAAGAAATCAGATCAGAAAATTTGATTTTATAAATCCCGACAGATAGCAAGTGTCGAGGAGCTATCGAGAAGGTGTCGAGATTTAATGATTTTGCACTTCAGTTTGTTTTTCTTAGACAGACTTGATGACTTCAACACTTGATCCTGAAACCTTGTTTCTTGAAGTATTAAAAACACTTGGAACTACCCAATTACAAGTAGAGTGCGTTTTGTGAAAGGATTTGCCAATTCACATAAATAAGTGACATATGTTCTTAACAAGTAAAAACACATATTTCCTAACAATCTCCCCTTTTGGCAATCCTAACAAAACCACAACAAACAAATGAACATATAAGATAAGTCATAAATCACTCAACTCATACTTACTTGTTGAGAACAATAAAATCTATCCTATCACAATTGGACATGATCTGTAGTGACAGTTCCCCTTTTTGATGCATGGCTTTGAAGTACGTGACTAACCAATGCGCGGATCCAAGTACGTGACTTCAAACACCAACTTAGAAGGGGAGGTTGGCTACAAAGTTCTTCAGTTCATCCTACACGATGAAGATCAGGAAGATGCTTGTTCACAAAACCCTTTGGTGCAAATAGACAGCAACTTCTTCACAGAAGATGAACTAGGCCAAGAACTTCGTCTTTGATCACAAATTGCTTGAACAGAGTTTGCTCAATGTATGTGCAACTTGTGTACTGTTTGACGGCTCTTAAAATAATCCTTTTATATGTCTAGGGTTAGGAGAAAAGAAGGCCCATAGACATATTCACGGATCCCAAGAAATCGGATAAGAAAATTTGATTTTATGAATCTCAACAAATAGCAGGTGTCGAGGAGCTATCGAGAAGGTGTCGAGTTTTGATGAATTTTCACTTCAGCTTGTTTTACTTGGACAGACTTGATGACTTCAACACTTGATCTTGAAACCTTGCTTCTTGAAGTATTGAAAACACCTAGAACTACCCAATTACAAGTAGAGTGCGTTTTGTCAAAGGATTAGCCAATTTATATAAATAAATGACATACGTTCTTAACAAATGAAAAAACATATGTCCTAACAATCTCCACTTTTGGCAATCCTTCACAAAACCACAACAAAAAAATGAACATATAAGATAAGTCATAAATCACTCAACTCATACTCACTTGTTGAATACAACAAAATCAATCCTAACACAATTGCACTTGATCTGTAGCGATAGTTCACCCTTTTGATGCACGGCTCCCAAGTGCGTGACTAACCAATACACAGATCTCAATACGCGACTTCAAACAGCAACTTAGAAGTAGAGGTTGGTTGCAAAGTTCTTCACTTCATCCTACACGATGAAGATTAGGAAGATGCTTAGTCACAAAACCCATTGGTGCAAATACACAGCAATATCTTCAGAGACGATGAGTTAGGTCAAGAACTTTGTCTTTGATCACAAATTTCTTGAACAGAGTTTGCTCAATGCTTGTGCAACTTGTGTACTATTTAAAAGCTCTTAAAATAATCCCTTTATCTGTCTAGGTTTGGGAGAAAAGAAGGCCCAAAGACATATTCACAGATCCCCATAACTCAGATTAGAAAATCTGATAGTATAAATCTCGACAGATAGCAGGTGTTGAGGAGCTATCGAGAAGGTGTCGAGATTTAATGATTTTGCACTTAAGCTTGTTTTTCTTGGACAGACATGATGACTTCAACACTTGATCCTGAAACCCTCTCTCTTGAAGTATTAAAAACACCTATAACTACCTAATTACAAGTGTAGTGCGTTTTGTCAAAGGATTTGCCAATTTACATAAATAAGTGACATTCGTTCTAAACAAGTGAAAACACATATGTCCTAACAATCTCCACTTTTGGCAATCCTTGACAAAACCACAACAAAAAAATGAACATATAAGATAAGTCATAAATCACTCAACTCATACTCACTTGTTGAATACAATAAAATCAATCCTAACAAAATTACACTTGATCTGTAGTGACAGTTCACCCTTTTGATGCACGGCTTCCATGTACGTGACAAACCAACGCGCAGATCCCAGTACGCGACTTCAAACAGCAACTTAGAAGTAGAGGTTGGTTGCAAAGTTCTTCACTTCATCCTACACGATGAAGGTCAGGAAGATGCTTGGTCACAGAACCCATTGGTGCAAATACACAGCAACATCTTCAGAGATGATGAGTTAGGTCAAGAACTTCGTCTTTGATCACAAATTACTTGAATAGAGTTTGCTCAATGCTTGTGCAACTTGTGTATTGTTTGAAGGCTTCTAGAATAATCCTTTTATCTATTTAGGTTTGGGAGAAAAGAAGGCCCAAAGATATATTCACAGATCCCCAGAAATCAGATTAGAAAATCTGATTTTATAAATCTCGATAGATAGCAGGTGTCGAGGAGCTATCGAGAAGGAATCTAGATTTAATGATTTTGCACTTCAGCTTGTTTTTCATGGACAGACATGATGACTTCAACACCTGATCCAGAAACCCTCTTTCTTGAAGTATTAAAAATACAAATAGCTACCCAATTACAAGTATAGTGCGTTTTGTCAAAGGATTAGCCAATTTACATAAATAAGTGACATATGTTCTTAACAAGTGAAAACACATACATCCTAACAATCTCCACTTTTGGCAATCCGTGACAAAACCAAAACAAACAAATGAACATATAAGATAAGTCATAAATCACTTAACTCATACTCACTTGTTGAATACAATAAAATCTATCCTATCACAATTGGACTTGATTTGTAGTGACAGTTCCTCCTTTTGATGCACGGCTCCCAAGTATGTCACTAACTAATGCGCGGATCCCAGTACACGTCTTCAAAAACCAACTTAGAAGGAGAGGTTCACTGCAAAGGTTTTCAATTCATCCCACACAATGAAGATCAGGAAGACGCTTTGTCACAGAACCCTTTAGGCAAATACACAGCAACTTCTTTAGAGAAAATAAACTAGGTCAAGAACTTCGTCCTTGATCACAAAATGCTTAAACAGAGTTTGCTCAATGCTTGTGCAACTTGTGTACTGTTTGACGGCTCTTAAAATAGTCCTTTAATATATCTAGAGTTAGGAGAAAAGAAGGCCCAAAGACATATTCACGAATCCCAAGAAATCAGATCAGAAAATCTGATTTTATAAATCTCGACAGATAGCAGGTGTCGAGGAGCTATCGAGAAGGTGTCGAGATTTAATGATTTTGCACTTCAGCATGTTTTTCTTGGACAGACATGATGACTTCAAGACATGATGACTTCAACACTTGATCCTAAAACCCTCTTCCTTGAAGTATTAAAAACACCTATAACTACCCAATTACAAGTATAGTGCGTTTTATCAAAGGATTGGCCAATTTACATAAATAAGTGACATACGTTCTTAACAAGGAAAAACACATATGTCTTAACAATCTCCACTTTTGGCAATCCTTGACAAAACCACAACAAAAAAATGAACTTATAAGATAAGTCATAAATCACTCAACTCACACACACTTGTTGAATACAATAAAATCAATCCTAAGACAATTGCACTTGATCTGTAGTGACAATTCACCCTTTTGATGCACGGCTCCCAAATACGTAACTAACCAATGCGCAGATCTAAGTACGCGACTTCAAACAGCAACTTAGAAGTAGAGGTTGGCTGCAAAGTTCTTCACTTCATCCTACACGATGAAGATCAGGAAGATGCTTGGTCACAAAACCCATTGGTGCAAATTCACAGCAACATCTTCAGAGATGATGAGTTAGGTCAAGAACTTCGTCTTTGATAACAAATTGCTTGAACAGAGTTTGCTCAATGCTTGTGCAACTTGTGTATTGTTTGAAGGCTCTTAAAATAATCCTTTTATCTGTTTAGGTTTAGGAGAAAAGAAAGCCCAAAGACATATTCACAGATCCCCAGAAATCAGATTAGAAAATCTGATTTTATAAATCTCGGCAGATAGCAGGTGTCGAGGAGCTATTGAGAAGGTGTTGAGATTTAATGATTTTGCACTTCAGCTTGTTTTTCTTGGACAGACATGATGACTTCAACACCTGATCCTGAAACCCTCTTCCTTGAAGTATTAAAAACACATATAGCTACCCAATTACAAGTATAGTGCGTTTTGTCAAAAGATTAGCCAATTTACATAAATAAGTGACATATGTTCTTAACAAGTGAAAACACATACATCCTAACAATCTCCCCTTTTGGCAATCCGTGACAAAATCAAAACAAACAAATTAACATATAAGATAAGTCATAAATCACTCAACTCATACTCACTTGTTGAATACAATAAAATATATCCTATCACAATTGGACTTGATTTGTAGTGACAGTTCCTCCTTTTGATGCACGGCTCCCAAGTATGTTACTAACCAATGCGCGGATCCTAGTAAGCGACTTCAAAAACCAACTTAGAAGGAGAGGTTCACTGCAAAGTTCTTCAATTCATCCTACACGATGAAGATCCGGAAGACGCTTTGTCACAAAACCCTTTGGGCAAATACACAGCAACTTCTTTAGAAAAGATGAACTAGGTCAAGAACTTCGTCTCTGATCACAAATTGCTTAAACAGAGTTTGCTCAATGCTTGTGCAACTTGTGTACTGTTTGACGGCTCTTAAAATAGTCCTTTTATATATCTAGGGTTAGGAGAAAAGAAGGCCCAAAGACATATTCACGGATCCCAAGAAATCAGATCAGAAAATCTGATTTTATAAATCTCGACAGATAGCAGGTGTCGAGGAGCTATCGAGAAGGTGTCGAGATTTAATGATTTTGCACTTCAGCATGTTTTTCTTGGACAAACATGATGACTTCAACACTTGATCCTGAAACCCTTTTCCTTGAAGTATTAAAAATACCTATAACTACCCAATTACAAGTATAGTGCGTTTTGTCAAAGGATTAGCCAATTTACATAAATAAGTGACATACGTTCTTAACAAGTAAAAACACATATGTCCTAACAATCTCCACTTTTGGCAATCCTTGACAAAACCACAACAAAAAAATGAACATATAAGATAAGTCATAAATCACTCAACTCATACACGCTTGTTGAATACAATAAAATCAATGCTATGACAATTGCACTTGATCTGTAGTGACAATTCACCCTTTTGATGCACGGCTCCCAAGTACGTGACTAACCAATGCGCAGATCTCAGTACGCGACTTCAAACAGCAACTTAGAAGTAGAGGTTGGCTGCAAAGTTCTTCACTTCATCCTACACGATGAAGATCAGGAAGATGCTTGGTCACAAAACCCATTGGTGCAAATTCATAGCAACATCTTCAGAGATGATGAGTTAGGTCAAGAACTTCGTCTTTGATCACAAATTGCTTGAACAGAGTTTGCTCAATGCTTGTGCCACTTGTGTATTGTTTGAAGGCTCTTAAAATAATCCTTTTATCTGTTTAGGTTTAGGAGAAAAGAAAGCCCAAAGACATATTCACAGATCCCCAGAAATCAGATTAGAAAATCTGATTTTGTAGATCTCGGCAGATAGCAGGTGTCGAGGAGCTATTGGGATGGTGTTGAGATTTAACGATTTTGCACTTCAGCTTGTTTTTCTTGGACAGACATAATGACTTCAACACCTGATCCTGAAACCCTCTTTCTTGAAGTATTAAAAACACATATAGCTACCCAATTACAAGTATAGTGCGTTTTGTCAAAAGATTAGCCAATTTACATAAATTAGTGACATATGTTCTTAACAAGTGAAAACACATACATCCTAACAATCTCCCCTTTTGGCAATCCGTGACAAAATCAAAACAAACAAAAGAACATATAAGATAAGTCATAAATCACTCAACTCATACTCACTTGTTAAATACAATAAAAATCTATCCTATCACAATTGGACTTGATTTGTAGTGACAGTTCCTCCTTTTGATGCACGGCTCCCAAGTATGTCACTAACCAATGCGCGGATCCTAGTACGCGACTTCAAAAACCAACTTAGAAGGAGAGGTTCACTGCAAAGTTCTTCAATTCATCCTACACGATGAAGATCTGGAAGACGCTTTGTCACAAAACCCTTTGGGCAAATACACAACAACTTCTTTAGAAAAGATGAACTAGGTCAAGAACTTCGTCTCTGATCACAAATTGCTTAAACAGAGTTTGCTCAATGCTTGTGCAACTTGTGTACTGTTTGACGGCTCTTAAAATAGTCCTTTTATATATCTAGGGTTAGGAGAAAAGAAGGCCCAAAGACATATTCACGGATCCCAAGAAATCAGATCAGGAAATCTGATTTTATAAATCTCGACAGATAGCAGGTGTCGAGGAGCTATCGAGAAGGTGTCGAGATTTAATGATTTTGCACTTCAGCATGTTTTTCTTGGACAAACATGATGACTTCAACACTTGATCCTGAAACCCTTTTCCTTGAAGTATTAAAAACACCTATAACTACCCAATTACAAGTATAGTGCGTTTTGTCAAAGGATTAGCCAATTTACATAAATAAGTGACATACGTTCTTAACAAGTGAAAACACATATGTCCTAACAATCTTCACTTTTGGCAATCCTTGACAAAACCACAACATAAAAATGAACATATAAGATAAGTCATAAATCACTCAACTCATACTCACTTGTTGAATACAATAAAATCAATCCTAACACAATTGCACTTGATCTGTAGTGACAGTTCACCCTTTTGGTGCACGGCTCCCAAGTACGTGACTAACCAATGCGCAGATCCCAGTACACGACTTCAAACAGCAACTTAGAAGTAGAGGTTGGCTGCAAAGTTCTTCACTTCATCCTGCACGATGAAGATCAGGAAGATGCTTGGTCACAAAACTCATTGGTGCAAATAAACAGCAACATCTTCAGAAATGATGAGTTAGGTTAAGAACTTCGTCTTTGTTCACAAATTGCTTGAACAGAGTTTGCTCAATGTTTCTGCAACTTGTGTATTGTTTGAAGGCTCTTAAAATAATCATTTTATCTGTTTAGGTTTGGGAGAAAAGAAGGCCCAAAGACATATTCACAAATCCCCAGAAATCAGATTAGAAAATTTGATTTTATAAATCTCGATAGATAGCAGGTGTCGAGTAGCTATCGAAAAGGTGTCGAGATTTAATGATTTTACACTTTAGCTTGTTTTTCTTGGGCAGACATGATGACTTCAACACTTGATCCTGAAACCCCCTTTCTTGAAGTATTAAAAACACCTATAGCTACCAAATTACAAGTATAGTGCGTTTTGTCAAAGGATTAGCCAATTTACATAAACAAGTGACATATGTTCTTAACAAGTGAAAACACATACATCCTAACAATCTCCCCTTTTGGCAATCCGTGACAAAACCAAAACAAACAAATGAACATATAAGATAAATCATAAATCACTTAACTCATACTCACTTGTTGAATACAATAAAATCTATCCTATCACAATTGGACTTGATCCGTAGTGACAGTTCCTCCTTTTGGTGCACGGCTCCCAAGTACGTGACTAACCAATGCGCGTATCCCAATACGCGACTTCAAAAACCAACTTAGAAGGAGAGGTTCGCTGCAAAGTTCTTCAATTCATCCTACACGATGAAGATCAAGAAGACACTTGGTCACAAAATCCTTTGGTTCAAATACACAACAACTTCTTCAGAGAAGATGAACTAGGTCAAGAACTTCGTCTTTAATCAGAAATTGCTTAAACAGAGTTTGCTCAATGCTTGTGCAACTTGTGTACTGTTTGACGGCTCTTAAAATAATCCTTTTATATATCTAGGGTTAGGAGAAAAGAAGGCCCAAAGACATATTCACGGATCCCAAGAAATCAAATTAGAAAATCAGATTTTATAAATCTCAACAGATAGCAGGTGTCGAGGAGCTATCGAAAAGGTGTCGAGATTTAATGATTTTGCGCTTCAGCTTGTTTTTCTTGGACAGACTTGATGACTTCAACACTTGATCCTGAAACCTTGTTTCTTGAAGTATTAAAAACACCTAGAACTACCCAATTACAAGTAGAGTGCGTTTTGTCAAAGGATTAGCCAATTTACATAAATAAGTGACATATGTTCTTAACAAGTGAAAACACATATGTCCTAACAATCTCTCCTTTTGGCAATTCGTGACAAAACCACAACAAACAAATGAACATATAAGATAAGTCATAAATCACTCAACTCATGCTCACTTGTTGAATACAATAAAATCTATCCTATCACAATTGGATTTGATCTGTAGTGACAGTTCCCTCTTTTGATGCACGGCTCCCAAGTACGTAACTAACCAATGCGTGAGTCCTAGTATACGACTTCAAACACCAACTTAGAAGGAGAGATTGGCTGCAAAGTTCTTCAGTTCGTCCTACACGATGAAGATCAGGATGATGCTTGGTCACAAAACCCTTTAGTGCAAATACACCCCAACTTCTTCAGAGATGATGAACTTGGTCAATAACTTCGTTTTTGTTCACAAATTGCTTGAACAGAGTTTGGTCAGTGCTTGTGCAACTTGTGTACTGTTTGTTGGCTCTTAAAATAATCCTTTTATATGTTTAGGGTTAGGGGAAAAGAAGGCTCAAAGTCATATTCATGGATCCTAAGAAATCAGATCAAAAAAATCTGATTTTATAAATCTTGACAGATAGTAGGTGTCGAGGAGCTGTCGAGAAGGTGTCGAGATTTAATGATTTTGCACTTCAGTTTGTTTTTCTTAGACAGACTTGATGACTTCAACACTTGATCCTGAAACCCTGTTTCTTGAAGTATTAAAAACACTTGGAACTACCCAATTACAAGTAGAGTGCGTTTTGTGAAAGGATTTGCCAAGTCACATAAATAAGTGACATATGTTCTTAACAAGTAAAAACACATATTTCCTAACAATCTCCCATTTTGGCAATTCTTTACAAAATCATAACAAACAAATGAACATATAAGATAAGTCATAAATCACTCAACTCAAACTTACTTGTTGAATACAATAAAATCTATCCTATCACAATTGGACTTGATCTGTAGTGACAATTCCCCCTTTTGATGCACGACTTTGAAGTAGGTGACTAACCAATGCACGAATCCCAGTACGCGACTTCAAACACCAACTTAGAATGGGTGGTTGGCTGCAAAGTTCTTCAGTTCATCCTACACGATGAAGAACAAGAAGATGCTTGGTCACAAAACCCTTTGGTGCAAGTAGACAGCAACTTCTTCACAGAAGATGAACTAGGTCAAGAACTTCGTCTTTGATCACAAATTGCTTGAACAGAGTTTGCTCAATGCTTGTGCAACTTGTGTACTATTTGACGGCTCTTAAATTAATCCTTTTATATGTCTAGGGTTTGGAGAAAAAAAGGCCCATAGACATATTCACGAATCCCAAGAAATCAGATTAGAAAATCTGATTTTATGAATCTCAACAAATAGCAGGTGTCGAGGAGCTATCGAGAAGGTGTCGAGCTTTTATGATTTTGCACTTCAGCTGGTTTTACTTGGATAGACTTGATGACTTCAATACTTGATCTTGAAACCTTGTTTCTTGAAGTATTAAAAACACCTAGAACTACCCAATTACAAGTAGAGTATGTTTTGTCAAAGGATTAGCCAATTTACATAAATAAGTAACATATGTTCTTAACAAATGAAAAAACATATGTCCTAACACCTAAAACACTTGCACATAAACAAAACTTTCATTAAGCTTATGACAAATTGAATACACGGTTTGTATATAAACAAGTAAAGTGCGATCAAGTTAATATACACTATATAACATTTAAGCATATCTTGATCAAGCAAGGTCAATCATTAAAGAATGACTACAATGAACATTTAGCTAGTAAATGCTCATCCGGACACACAATGGAATAAAGACCAATCACAATGATCAATTGCATATCCAACACGCAACCAATGCAAAATACGCGAAGTATTTGCATCAAGGATACAAAATCCTACAAGGGTACAAAAGTGTGGTACTTAAGATAGTTTGGCAACATCTAAAAGTACTAAAGGATGCTACAAAGCAATGAAATAAACACATGTACTAAATATTAATACCAAAGTACTTAAGCTTTAAAGGAAAGCAATAAAAATAATCAAATAGCAGTTCTAGCTTCTCCTCCCCCTATTACTACACTCCCCTTATCAATGACCATCTCCCTCTTTTTGTCATGGAATAGATAGTCTCCATGTTCTTCTAACTTCCTCTAAATTTCGTCCAATTAAGTCTAGAGAGATGTGAACTTTGTGTCAAAGCGAATGTGTTGGGAGTGCATGATGGTAACTAATCCGGATATTTTGGTATTAATCTCTTGGAGAGTGGCCATGATGTTATCTAGCTTTTCATCATAAGCATGGGAGGTGGAGCTTGAACTTCTCGAAGTAGCATGGCTCTCTTGCTTGGTGCTCTTTTTGGTGTGACTTATACTTGCATTGATAGTTTATTGGACTTGGCTGTGGGTATAGGTACTCATCTTCCGAAGGATGCACACCTTTAAGTTTCAAGATCTTTGAAGAACCTTTTCATCCGGGTTCAAATCATCATATACCGATGGTTTAGTAAACATTGGCCGGTTGATGTGTAGGATCTCTGCTAGATAAACCGTTGTTACTGAGAAACTCTTTCCTCTAACCCAAAATTTGAGCTCCTTTCCTTCAACAATGACATTAGCATAGAATTCTTTCACCATGTTCTCGTATGCATCATCAAGGTTGGAAAGTAGGTAGTTCCAATCCTTGGTGGCAAACCATTTGGGGATTTTTGTTTCAAGAAGAGACGCCTGCTCAACAACCCTTTCCACCAACAATGAAGCTTCTCTAAAATAGTTTTCATAAATCTGAAATGCAACATAGGATCTGAACTTGTCAGGATCAAAAACTCCTATCAGTGATTGAGTGCTCTTTGGCCTTGGTGAGAGATCATCAACATCAATCATAGGCTCTTTTCTTTTGCTTTCACAACTGACGTCTTGAATGGAGACATCTGCACAAATAATTACCAAACAAGAGAAAACAATGCAATAACATAAAAACAGAACACAAACTTGATTAGTGTCAAGTTATTCTAGACCAAAAGTACAAAGACTTAAAACAGAACACAACAGTGTTAAAACAACATGCTTTACATGCTAAACCATATGAATATTACCAAAATGCAAAACAATAGCAACTGTGCATAAGTGTGCTTCTAGTGTGCATAAGGTGTGCATGGTGTGTGCCTAGGTGATGCATGGCTAGGCATGGTGAGGCACAGTTGGGCAAAGTGTGTAAAACACACACCCAAAGATCAAAACATGTTAAACAAGTTCATTCAAGGAAAATCCAAAAAATGGAACTCATTAGAGGCCAAACCAACTCAAAAATGCCACTAGAGCATTTTATCAAACACATGGAATGCAACACTACACTACACATATGAGCAATGCATGAACGTATGAAAATATGCCTAAATACAAGTTCAAATTGCCATAAGGAGCCAACACAGATACAATCAAGTCAAATGGGGCAAAGCCCAATCAAGATTTTGAAAAAAAAAAAATTGCCCAAAATCAATAAACCCAACCCTTTTTTGAAAATTCCCAATTCAAGACAAACCTAAAAATTTTTCTACATAATCTAGGAAAAGAGTGAAAAGATTGTTAAGAAACATACCTTTGAAGAGATTTTGCAGAGATTTGAATTTGAAATTGATGGGTTTTGAGTGAAAATCAATTTGGGTTTGAGAGAGGTTCGAGTGAGGCAAAGGGATGGAACTCAAGAGTGTTTTAAAAATCTATCACATTAGCCCTATAAAACTGAAAACACGCATTTTTCGCAGGTTACATACTAGCGAAACTACTCGCGAAAAATACATTTGAAACATAAAGTTTTTCGCAGGAAGCCTTTAGTCTTGAAATAGTCGCGAGACAGTCGCGAAAGTCTCTGTCTAAAATTTTGTGTTTTCCAGTTTTTGCCTTAACCTCTTTTCATGGGAAGTGCTTAGTCGCAAGCTTCTCGCTAAAATGCTTCTGAAGAAGTTTTCGAAGAACAACACAAAAATGCATTTTGAAACAAAAACTTAAAGCACGAAAGTATAAAAACACTTTCAAAAACATATAAAATACTCAAAAATCTTTTTGGGTTTGATTGACAAGCAATTGAGCATACACATCACATTTGATCATGTACAATCACACAAATGAAATTAGCATTAATTTAACTAAAACTTATGTGTTGTGGGTTAGTATCAAATGCGGAATAATCCTTAGACCAGAGTGAAGCTTCAATGATCAATTCAATCAGGTCATAGATAACTAGTACTAAGTCAAGTGGTCTATTTCAATTATAGAAATGAACATATATGACCTCCCACAAGAAAATGATTACACATCTTTAAAGCTTTTCATTTGGCTTCTTTACAAATCATAACACTTGATCATTTTTTATTAATACATCTCATTTTGAGATCAGTGTTTGAAATTTTTGATATTTCAATATTGAGAATAAGCTTTTGGCTTTTTGAGCACCATACATTTCAATAAAAAATCGCTTTCCTTTTTTCCTAGTCAAATACTAGTATGTGCGACGGCTTTTGTAGCTCATTATCTCTTTTCATTTTGGGCTCTTTAAGCAAAAACATAAAAATAAAGTGGGAAGAGATATAGGCACAAGTCTATGCATGTATCAAAACCAACAAAATCATTGACCAATCATTCATGACAAAGCTTGAAGATCGATTTACAATAGTCACACATAGATTTCAAGATCACAAAGATATATGTGCATACAAAACAAGTTCAGCTCGTAAATGCACTACGTCATTAGTAAGAAGGTACTAGGCCAAACTCACGTGTTATATACACAACACAAGTGATCAAACGTTTTGAAGATTTTTCAATTTTTATGTTTTTGAATTTTTCAACACACTAAAAAACAGAACATGTAAAGTAAGATCAACAAAAACAAGTACAAAACAGAAATTGAAAAAGAAACATCATCTAACTAAACATGTGAGACCTATACACCAAGTATGCAACAATGAACAAAATAAGGTCACACAAGGGATAGAGTTCAAGGAATGATACCAACACCAATGGTCTTACACAAAGACTCAAACCTCGAACCATTGAGAGGTTTAGTAAATATGTCTGCCTTCTAGTTGTCAGTGTTGATAAACTCTAAACACACAATCTTTTCTCTCCATTTGCTCGAAGCTAAAGCCCACATGGTGGGATCTTTTCTTCTTTTTACTGTTGGTATCTTAGTGTGATAAATATTTGTTGTAATCCAAGAATGGCATGTTTTTGTCGTCTCGGTAGCTAATAGCATTTGTTCTAGAGAAGATTGTTGTAAACCCATATTCTATAGTGGAAGATTTTACTGGACAAAGCCACAGGCATGAGGGGCCCTAGCCACTTAGTTATGTTGAGTTCATGCAATGAAGGAAAATAAATACAATATATGGGAAACAAGTTACAAACTCATGCTATATCTTAGTGTGATAAATATTTGTTGTAATCCAAGAATGGCATGTTTTTGTCATCTCGGTAGCTGATAGCATTTGTTCTAAAGAAGATTGTTGTAAACCCATATTCTATATTGGAAGATTTTACTGGATAAAGCCACAGGCATGAGGGGCCCCAGCCACTTAGTTATGTTGAGTTCATGCAGTGAAGGAAAATAAATACAATATATGGGAAACAAGTCACAAACTCATGCTATCCTTTATGTTTCCATCAGACATTGGTATTCCTCTGGCAAGCTCGTCGCCCCTTCCAGGATTATCTTCAGGTGGGTCTGGAATTATTCGAAGATCACCTTGTTCCGTGCATTCCATATTGCCCAGGCCGTGGTTTCCCATAGTTGTAGCTCTTGCTTGCTTACTTTTGATTGCATTTGTCTAAATAGGAGGAAAAATTCGTCTACATCATTGCTGCTCTTCAAAATTCTTCCTCGGACTAGAGCCCATACGTTTCTTGCAAAGGGGCAAGTCCATAGCACATGGGAGGTGGTCTCGAGTTCTTGTTTACACATCTTGCAAGTCAAGTCTACCCCAACCCTACGACGGTGTAAATTGTCCTGTGTAGGTAGGCAATTTGAGCAAGCTCTCCAAATAAAGGTGCGCACTTTTGGTGGCACATTTAGTGACCAAACCATGTTCCACGTGGACTTGTGCATTCTGGCTTCTGAGTGCTCTACTTTGTGTTGATGTCACAGTTTATAGGCCATTTTGTATGCTGATTTCACCATAAATTTTTTTGCCTTGTTTTCCATCCAAATAACAGAGTTATGGCCATTTGTGTTATTGAGTGGAAAGGAGAGGATTTCATCCCTAGTTTGGGCAGTGAACGTGGCAAATACTTTTTCCCAATCCCATTGTCTTGAGTCTTGGTCTATTAGCTCATAAACCTTCATATCTAGTGGTACTTCAATCCGTGTTACAAGGGTGTGTGACAGCCATGAGTGTGTAAATACTCCAATGCTACAGCCATCTCCCACTTTCCACCGAGTGCTTGCCTTACTGACCTCCCTTGCTGATAATAGAACACGCCACACATAGGAGGGGTTATTCCATAGCTCAGCCATCATGAAAGATGAGTTTGGGAAATAATGTGCCTTGTATACTTTGTAAAATAGAGACTGATTATCATCAATTAATCTCCAAGCTTGCTTAGCCAGCATAGCTAGGTTAAAAGCATGAAGATCACAAAAACCCAGCTCTCATTCCGTCATAACTCTTGCCCCAAATAGTTGTTTGATTTGCTTTTTTGTCTATTGATTGCTTGACTAGATGCAGCCTCATATTGTGCCAACAATTGTGATAGTTTTTGGTTTTCCTCCATTGTTGCTTAAAAAAATAAAAGGCTATCATCAGCAAAAAGAAGGTGTGATACCCATACTCCATTTTGGTTCGATTTGATTCTTTTTAACACTCCTGTCTCCCTTGCTTTTCTCACTAGGGCTGAAAGGCCTTCCACGCATATGAGGAATAGACATGGTGAGAGAGGGTTGCATTGCCATATCCCTTTAGTATGAGTGATAAAGTCCTTTGGCTCTCCATTTATTAGAACTAAGTACAAGGCTGTGGTCACCATCTCCATTGCCAACTTGACCCAAGCAGGATCGAAGCCCAATTTCACCATCATTTGTTGTAGGAAGATCCACTCCACCCTATCATAGGCTTTGCTAATGTCCAGTTTCACCGCCATCTGCCCTTTCTTTCCCTTCCTCTTGTTTTGCAGCCTATGAAGCAACTCATATGCTACAGTAGTATTGTTAGTGATTAATCGGTCTAGGACAAAAGAACTTTGGGCATCAGAAATCACATTAGGCAAAATAAATTTCAAGCGATTAGCAATAACCTTTGATATGATTCGGAATATTACATTGGTTAAGCTAATGGGCCTATAATCCACCATGTGTGTAGGGTCATTTTTCTTTAGAATTAACACTATATGTGTATGGTTCATTTTTCTCAACATATGTCCAGAGTTTAAAACTGATAGTACAGCTATTGTGACATCATGCCCTACAATATGCCAAAACTTCTAAAAAACGAATAGGGACATACCATCAGGGCCTAATGATTTGGATGGGTGCATTTGGAATAAGGCCTTTCTAACCTCCTCAAGAGTATACCGTTGAAGGAGAGAGGCATTCATACTTGGGGTGACTCGCCTGTGCACTGAATTCAGTACTCCTTCAATTTTGTCTAGGTTGGAAGAGGTGAAAAGGTGCTGAAAGTAGTGTTCTGCAGTTTGGGCTATGCTTCCCTCCGTAGTATTCCAGTTACCATCTTTGTCAAAAATCCCCAAGATCTAGTTTTTGTATCTTTGGTGGCTAGTCTGTTGGTGAAAAAACTTTGTATTTTTGTCACCCGCTGGCAACCAAATGGATCGAGATCGTTGATGCCAAGCCAATTCCTCTTGATGCAGCAGATCATTTATCTCGAATTTTAGTCTCTTAATAGCATGTAGTTTATCAACACTATTGAAGGAGCATAGGGCCTCCAGTTGTTTTTCTTTTTCTTGAATTATTGTTTTTGAGTTGTCAAAGGCTGCACGACTCCAAGTAACCAAAGCAAATCTAGTTTTTTTTTTCCTCAAATAGAATGGACATAAGGCTGCCATGCCCCACTTCGGTCATCCATGCTTCTTGAATTACTCTCTCACAATCAGGTTTGGTGGCCTACTTTTCTTCAAATCTTTTTAGTACCCTTCTTCTACTATTCGGCAAGTTTGGATCATGTGTGGTGATAAGGATCAGCATATGGTCAGAATATGTTGATTGGAGATGAGTCACTCGAGCTATTGGAAAGATTTCCTTCCACTCTACCGTGGCACATGCTCTATCAAGCCTTTCCTACACAAATTCATCTCCAAGTCATTCCAAGTAAAAATATTACCTTGAAAGCCCAAGTCCACCAATCCGCAATGTAGGAGTGTAGCTCAAAACTCCTACATTTGGTTCAATGGTTTTGGTAATTTGCCTTGCTTCTAGTTTGATGCCAGGATCGCATTATAATCCCTAACACAAATCCAAGGAGCTGAATTTCTAGTGTAAAGATGCTTGAGCAATTGCCATGACTCGTGTTTACTTTGTCCATTTGGCCAACCATAAAAACCTGTCAATCTCCATGAGGTATTTGAGCCATTGAATATGAGAGCATCAATGTGGTGCATAGTGAATGTTTGGATATGCAAGTCTATCTCCTCTATCCAAAACATGGCTAACCCACCACTTCTTTGAATACTTGTGTTAGGTTCTAAGGAATTAGGAACTAATGTATTAGAACTTCAATTTGTAATGTTGGCAAACCATGATCAAAATGTTTTAGTCTTGTTTTAGACTTGCTCAAAGTGTGTTTAAGTGTAAAGTTGTAATCGAGTGTTCTGCAGGATTTACTGTGTAAATCTGCTTGGCTCGATCGATTGAAAATTAGACTCGATCGATTGAAGCTTGTGCAAATTTTTTTTTAGTAGAATTTTCCAACTCAGCCCAAGCCCGGTTTGATATGTAGGGTTTTATGTTTTGTTTTAAGTATAAAAGGAAAAACCCTAACCACGTTTTGAGGTTGCTTTTTATGCTGTGTGTGTGAATCTCTTGTGAGATCTAGAGGTGTTTGCCTTCACATACACTTAGGGTTTCCAATCTCAAGATTGATGTCGAGAGCTTATTGTCTATGGTATATATATATATGTGTGTGTGTGTGTTTATGAATGTGTGAATCGCTTTTAAATTCTATCCTCCCTATAATCGAATCATGGCTTGGCCACTAAAGAGCAAGTTTAGATTCAAATGAGATTTCTAGTTTCAATTATAAGAAAAAGTTTGACTTGGATAAAACTCTAACAAGGTCCATATACCTCATAAAAAAAATTCATAAAGAAGGTAAGTGTCATGATATGAACCATATAATAATTCCATATTTTCAAGGGTATACCACAGATGAATTTACCCAAAAATATAAAGATTTGGAGTTCAAACTTATAGTCTAAATGACTTGAATAAATTAGTTTAAAAATGAACAGCATGAAAGTCGAGTTAGAGTGCACTTACTGTAGTAGGTTGCAAATAGGTAGATGATGCCTTCAATGGACGTCCGGAAAAGTAAGAGAAAGAGAGAAGGTAAATAGTCTGAGAAAAATAAGAGGAAGAGAAGAGAATAGAAGTAATATGGTCTAGCAATGTATAGCGCGTTTCTGAAACTTTGCTAATTAACAGTTATTGGAAAAGGCTCCACTTGCAGAAAGAAGATGTATTTATTTGTATATTTGTAAAGTAGGACTAGGAAATCCACCACTCTCGAAAGACTCCAAATTCTCCAATTTATTAGAGCAAGTAAGACCATACCACTCAGCCGAAAGAAGATGGGTTTATTTGTATATAAGAAAACACAACTCAATAATGCTCGGTTGGATTCCTTGTACTCAATAAAATATACACATAGATGAGCATCACTGTCAGCAATTTGTTCAAGGGGATTTAAATAGCAATATGTTTCGACTCCAATGCTCGCTTTCCTTACAAGTTCTTAGAAAGTTACTAGGCCACTAGCATATACATCGACCATTGCATTGATTTTTATTTATTTTATAAAATGGTAACTAAGTTTATTGAAGGGTCATCAATGATCTTTTCTTTCTTACTCATCATCACACCTATAAGTAGTGCCAGCGTGCATCTCTGATTATCAGCAGCACTCCTGCTTCCTCCTTGTCCTTAGATTTCTCTCTCAATATTAAATTTTATACATGCCTCTAGTGTTCATTATCTTCATCAACTTGCAATTATAATAAGAATGAAAGGGGCACGTTATCTCTCTCGAGATGTTCAAAAAACCTGGAATTTATCTCACAACTCATGCCAAACATGGTATATAATTGCTATAAAGCAGAGCCTTAGGATCACGCCAGTAAAGGCCGAAATTTTTTTAAATTAATTTGTCGGGCGTGGTTGATTCTTTGAAGCAATAACTCCATAAGCAAATACATAAGGTTCTTTTACTTAAGAGTTATAGGTATGAAGAGTGAAACTGACCCAGTTTCATTTGACTAGTAAGTGATAGCCATCAGGTTTGCAGTCGTAACATGGTCGAATTTTGATCCACCACTTTGAGAAAAGAGATGAGATGGTCTATGTTGTGATTCTAGTGTCCCACATGAATTAAATATAAGTTTAACCATGTTTTTATATATAAGCTCTTGGACACCCTCCTCTTACAAGCCGATTTTCAAGGGTGAGTTCTACTCATAGATTTGTAACATTTGGTATCAGAGTCACGAAGCATGGTGGTATGTTATGATCTTAATGTCCCACATAGATTAAATATAAGTTTAACCAAATGTTTATAAACTCTTAGGCACTCTCTCCTTGCAAGCTGGTTTTCAAGGGTGAGTTTTATCCATGAGTTTGTAACATTTGATGGTATGCTATGATCGTAGTGTCCAACATGGATTAAATATAACTTTAACTAAGTCTTTATAAACTCTTAGGCACCCTCCCCTTGCAACCCCCTTTTCAAGGGTGAGTTCTACTCATGGGTTTGTAACAGTCTATGTTGGGGATATTATACAAAGTAATAGTGGAAGAACAAGATTAACATAAAAGACAAACAGAAAATAGATAACTTGGAGGCACTATATCTTTTTCCTTATACAATATTTGCCCTCCACACTTTTATGGCTAAAGAGTTATTGCAAATTTGTCTCTAGGATACAAACAAATTGTTGGGTTCTACAAATAACAATTCTGAAGAATAACCACAGGATTTCTTGTGTTTCTCTCAAACTTACTATTTTTTGTGGAGTTAGTTATTTTTTCAAGTGAACATAAGTCTCTATTTATACCCATAGGGTTATGTTTCATGAAAAGACACGTATGGAGAGTTAGTTATTTTTTCATAAAACGGTTAACAAAGATTGAAATCTCTTTAACCTTTCTGAACAGTCATTAGAAAATTCTAGAAAATTTCAGAAAATTCAAATTTTCGAATTTTCACTTAGAAAATTCCATAACTTGAATTTTCACTTGATGAAACCATATTCTCCAAACTCAAATATATATACAACAATCCTCCACTAGGTTGTAATAATATATATCTCACTTGATTGATATCCTATCATACATAATGGAAGGTGTCTTTCAACTTAAACCTTCCTTTAGTGTAATTGCTCAAGAAATCAATAGAGTTAATGGTGGCTTGGTGCTTAAAACCAAAACTCTTATGTCTTGAAATTGGAAACAACACACACATGAGAACACCCACAACACATTTAGAAATCCATTGTTGTTAGCACTATTATGGCTTTGTGCTCTTCTTGGTTTAGTGAACATTTACAAAAGAAAACCCTTTACTCTTGCTAGAAGCGGCACCACTTCTATGATCACAAAGGTGAAGTTCCTTCTTATGTCCCTGTTACGCAGACATTTATTCTTTATGAACTTCATTAAGAGTGTAAAACTCATCCTCAATTACAACGTAACAGTCCGCACTAATCCATCCTAAATGAGACACAAATTTAGTGCTCTTACTAACCACGTATTAATAGCTTGTTGTTACCCTTTAAACCCATTCCAATAGATATTATCCTTACCAAGTCTCGAGACACACTTCCGTAAAGGGTCTATTTTATATATAGAATTACGTAGGCAATGGACTAGTCCAACCACATTTGACTTGCCTTATGTATTATTGTCTTAGACTTTGAAGTCTAAGTTCACATTATATACAACTCATGTATACTATTCGCATTGTGGTTTCACAATTACAGTACAAGGAATGGCTTACTATGGTTGTGGCCACGACACTTTATCAAAACCTTAGCCAATTTTTTTCCTTGCCTGTTACCATTATAATCAATGCTCTCAATTTAATTCTATAGTAGAGTGAGAAATACACCTTATTTCTTTAATGCTTACACATAGCACCCCCACATGTAGTGATTATCTAACTAGACATAGATATTATCACTCACATTAATAATAGAATTAAACACGAATATTATATATAATAGATATTCATCACAATTAAGTACTTTCTAGTGATCAACCTCAAGTTTTAGAAATTTTGAAAGTCAACATACTTTGAAGGCAATGTCTAGTTTAGTTCCATACATGATACGCAACATGTACTTAATTCACTAGCAAACTCGAGCTGTGCATCCGCCCTTCCAATAATTTCTTTATTTATTATTGGAATCAAAGTGTCTTTGCCTCTTTAAAGATATTAAAATGTAAGAAGCAAGTTCTCAACACAATGAGATAACACAATTCCCAATAGAATGAGAAATCACTAATCTCAACACAATGAGATTACTCAAATTTCAACAAAATGAGATAACATAAATCTCAAAATGAGATTAATATAGTGCACATCTCCACTATATATATATATATATATATATTTACTTGATTTTCATTCATAAAAGACTTTCATTTAACTAATTAAGGAAGTATAAACCCACAAGTCTTTCAAGCAAACTTCCTTACCAAGATCACTTTTTTTAGGAAATTCGCTTCACGTCTATATGATGCATACTCAAAATTATGTGAAGACACAATCCAATATTTCATTATTGATCCTTGAATGTTCAATTAATGAACTCACTTGTACTCTCTTTATTTCATAAAGAGATACTTTCAAATAGGATCACCGTATGTGCTTGTTTAAACTTGAGACGTCTACCACACATGGTAGAATTTAATCACAATAAACTTAACATCCCTCAATGTTAAATCTCAATACCTTTAACAAGTACATCTTTAATGCACATTAGCATCCTTATGAGTCAATGACTCTCTTGATGGTTATACCCCCACACTTCTTGGATTTTATAATTCCACAATTTGAGTTTCTAAACCCCATAATTTGGGTTATCAATCATTCCAAAATTCACATATATACACATTGTAATTACATATATCAAAATGTAATGTAATAATTAGACATAGTGAATTTCTTTAAAATTATATGAATGGTTTTAACGATATCAAACTAATAACACAAATATTTACTAGTGTATAGATATCAAAATTTTATCTTTTCCCTTTGTTTCAAATCTTTTACTATTAACCTTAGACCAAAAGATTTTATATCTTATTCTAATACCCACTCACAACCGATTGGTTTTGAAACTAGAGATAGATCCACTAAGACCCAATTATTATTAAATAACATTGAGTCTATCTTATCATTAATAGCTTTTACAATAGAAAGCTACATCTTTTACAAGCACAAAGCTTTCTCAAACTTTAGGATCACTTCCCTCAAAGAGTACTATGGGTATTTAATTAGTTAATTAGGACTATACTTTTATTACCTTCAACAAGGTAAACAAGAGCTTCACATGAAATAAAATTTGAATTAAAATCTCTTTTATTTCTCACACTTTGACTCCACCTTTGTTCACTTGGTGAACCACGTATAAATCTTTAATATTACTTAATGTGATATTTAACATTTGAGTCATTTACTCATGTTTAAGTAGGTATCGGGGTATACTTGAAATCATCTTTGAATTTAAACTCAATAAATTCAATATCCTTTGATTTCACTCTTATATTAGACATTAAGTCTAATAAACTACATACCGAATTTACTCAAAACCTACATATACACTTTATATAGCTCTTTGACTAATTAGTCCTCTTTGATCTATCATTTTAGAAAAGGTTAAACACCCCCACAGTTTAAAATGATAAGCATTTGGTCACATTCTCATTCCATAACACATGAAATACCTTTGAGATGAAACTCTATTATGCACATAGCATACACTAAGCAAAGCTTCTTCCTATTGATCAGATAGGAACTTAGCTAATTGCACTCAAGTTTATGGCATTCACCTTATCAAATAGAGTTCTCTCTTTTGACCAAACCATTTTATTAGGGTGTATAAAGGACAACACTTTGGTGTATTATGACATGTTCCTCACAAAGAAGAATATACATTTAGAAATATTCACCATCTCTAGTTAATACACCATTCAATTTAAAACATCATGCTTATATAAATTATATCATGCTTTAACATAAACTTCAAAATTTGAAATTTAAATGTCCTAGTCACATGCCACAAATAAAGAATCAATAATCCAAAACATATTGCTAAATAACACTCAATTTGAACATGTCATTAGTAGCACATCCATTGCCTACTAATGTCCCATACTTGAACAATACCATTCTTAAATAACAAATTGGCTTCTCTTGATATCAGGTATGTGAAAAACATAGCATTGGTCAAGAGAACTTCTTGCCAAAACTCAATTTCACTTTAAAAATGCACTTTCCATGAACTTTTGCTCTAATGTGGATATCCACAAGTACTTCTAGTTCTATGGAAGACTCCTCATAAGTCTTAAATGGTGCCTTGTAGTTGCACACATGTAACATTGCGCCTGAATCAAAATACAAATTGGAAGGATTTGTAATTACAGCCATATGAAATATAGTGATCTTTATTGCATTCATCACTCACCATAGCAATAATGTCCTTAATGACAATTGCTTCATTGGCATTTCCATCTTCATCCTTCTTATTCTTTAAGAACTTAAATTCTCAAATGTAATGGTCTTTCTTTCTACAAAGGAAACATGACAAATTCTACTTGTCATTGTTGGGATCCTTGTAGATGTTCTTCTAAAACCATTCACACTATTGTTCGCATTCAAGTGTTTATTGGTCTTACTAGAACTTCCAATTTTAACATTGTTCACATTCACTTTAGAATCGGTGTTAGTTACACCTCTAACTGGACTTTCCTCTTCAATTCAGTGATATTGTCTGAATTGATCTAAAGTGAGATTTTTTGACATGTTATTTAATGTTTTCATATAGTTTAGAAAATCACTTAGGAAAATATTCACATACTCTATCACTTTAAGAGTTTAAGTTCCCATCCTTTAAATTTTCTAATTCACTTTATAATATTTAAATATGTCAAAAGTTCGTTCTTATTTCTCAATTCAAATAAATTCACAACACATGCAAATATTCTAACAAAGAAACTCATCAATCAATTTGAAATTCAAATTGCCCATGAACGAGAAATTCGTACCTTCAATGTTCAAACTATGAACATGGCTTTTAATGCATTCACAATGTGAGAGAATCATCTCCTTGTCTTGCCAACAAAGAAACTTGTTTCTTTAAGCCCTGTTCCATTGAAACTTCATTATGATCGATTCATCATTTGAAGAACTTTTCAAATCCAAGCCAATTGCTCTTTCTATTGAGACATATTGGTTCCATCAAACTGATCCAATTTCACCAGCTCATGATTCAACATCTTTAATACTGAAACATCACTTGTTCCTTCCATTGTAGGAAATATTGCCTAAGATTGTTGGGGATATTACACAAAGTAATAATGGAAGAACAAGATTAACATAAAAGACAAATAGAAAATAGATAACTTGGAGGCACTATATCGTTTTCCTTAGACAATATTTGCCCCCCACACTTTTATTGCTAAAAGGTTATCGCAAATATATCTCTAGGATACAACTAAGATGTTGGGTTCTATAGATAACAATTCTGAAGAATGGCCACAGGATTTCTTGTGTTTCTCTCAAACTTACTATTTTTTGTGGAGTTAGCTATTTTTCAAGTGAACATAAGCCTCTATTTATGTTAGGTCACAATTCGAATGACCCCTTGTGATAAACCCTAATTAATTAATTAATTAGCCAAGTTGTTAATTAATCAATTAAGCATGCAATTGCGTGGAAGCACAAACAAATCATCAAATACTAAATATGCAGCAGAAAATAAATAACACGGTGATTTATTTACGAATGGGGAAAACCCTAACGGCAAAAACCCTACCGGGTGATTTTCAGGTCACCACTCCCGAAACTCCACTATTATCAAATCAAGCGGTTACAAGAAAGGAATCCCAGTACCTTACCAACCTGCAGTTGAACCCTTACCCCAATACCCAATTGGACTTGATCTGTAGTGACAATTTCCACCTTTGTTGCACGGCTCCCAAGTACGTGACTAACCAATGCGCGAATCCCAATACGCGACTTCAGAACACCAACTTGAGGAAGAATGGTTGGCTGCAAAGTTCTTCAGCTCATCCACGTGATGAATAGCAGGAAGATGCTTGGTTACAAAACCCTATGGTGCAAAGACACAGCAACTTCTTGATGAAGGATGAACTAGGTCAAGAACTTCGTCTATTGAGCACAATTTGCATAAATAAAGATTGCTCAATGATAATGCAACTTATGTCCCTCAAAACGGCTCTTAAAATAATCCTTTTATATGTTTAGGGTTAGAAGAAAAGAAGCCCCAAAAACACATTCACGGATCCCAAGAAAATCAGATTGGAATTCTGACTTTTTAATTCTCGACAGATAGCAGGTGTCGAGGTATGTGTCGAGAGGTGTCGAGTTTTAAAAATTCTGCACTTCAACTTGCTTTTTCTTGGACAGACTTGATGACTTCAACACTTGACCTTGAAACATGGTTTCTTGAAGTATTAAAAACACCTAGATCTACCCAATTACAAGCAGAGTGCGTTTTGTCAAAGGATAAGCTAATTTACATAATTAAGTGACATATGTTCTTAAAGAAGTTAAAACACATATGTCCTAACAATCTCCCCCTTTGGCAATCCGTGACAAAACCACAACAAACAAATGAGCATATGAGAGAAGTCATAAATCACTCAACTCATATTCACTTGTTAAATACAATAAAATCTATCCTAACACAAACTCTTGAAAAACTTTGCAAGAAAAGAGCTAATGATAAGTAGACTTTGACAACCTGTATTTCTGAAACACTTTAAACAAAACTCATCAAGGCATCTTGTGTGAAACAGAAATAATTAGATTGCATACAAGTATAAAGAACATGTGTATTAAGACAGGAAAGAAACAACACATGAAGAGAGAGGTGAAAGAAACATACATCAACATATATAAGAGATAGAATAAGTACAATGTATGTAAAAATGGTCAAAGGACCTCATATACAAGACCAATGTAACTAAAAGATAAGAAAAAAATACATATAGCCTCACTACATCCCTCAAAAATATGATAACACTCCCCCTATCAAAAATGTCCTATGCTAACTCTCCCCCTAAGATGACTACTCTCATAGCCCAAACTACTCCCCCTTTTTGTCACGAGTGACAAAGGGTAGAGTGTCATGTAGACATCTCATCGGCAGAGCTAGTGTCCTCATCATCATCATTATCATCATCCTCATCATCCTCAGAATCTGAAGCTGCTGGAGTGGATGGTGAAGGAGTAGCCTCTAGAGCAAATCCACCCATGATCGCCTGCCGTCGTGCAATACGACCAACACGAACATTCACCTGATACAACTCAGCAGAGAGTGTATCTAGGCAAGTGTCCATGCGCTGCAGCTGCGCCATAATATCTCCAAGGGATACATCGCTCGAAGAGGAAGAAGGAGCAGATGTAGATGGTGCGGATCTAGATGGTGCTGAACGGGAGGGAGGAGTGGCACCAGGCTGTCTCGACCTGAACTGCGCCTCACTACGTTTTACAGTAGCGGCATCTATGGCAGATATGTGTGTGAAGTGGTCGGACACAGGAAAGGGAACAGAAAAATGGCGCATAATCCTTGTGATAGCAGAAGGAAAAATGAGCTTATCACGGGACGCCGAATCAAGATAAACCTCTAAAATAGACCGGATGAAGTGAGAAGGGAAGTCTATGGTCAAATGCTCAAGAAGAGAAAGCAAAAAACGAGCACGAGGCTCTGTGATAGAGTTATAGTGAGAAAGAGGATGGAGAACAAAAGTCATCACCATGTTCATGAATCTAGGACCTTTAGCAAAAGGCCTACATGATGTGAACTGGTGCTCACCCCAATCAGCAGGACGCTGACAGAAGGCAGAGATGAGCTCGTCTTTGGACACAGTCCTCAGACGCTCACAAGAGGGGTAATCTGGGAACTCTATCCTAGGTACCCTAAGCACATCCGCAACAAGTTGCGGTGTGACATGAATGCACATACCTCAAACGCGAGTGGAAAAATGAGGTACTGAAAGATCAATCCCGTGGATGTTGGAGTAGAACTCCTGTATCAGCACGAGAGGGCAAGTGACCGGGATGTCACACAGTGACCCCCATCCCCTACTGTGGATGACAGAGGGAAGGTCAGTGTCGGCGAAGTCCGCCAGAATAACTTGGCGTTCCGAATGAACACCTCGTTTAGAAAAGTTCTCCGAAAATGCCTTATGGGCATCTCCATCACGGAACCGAATCTCAAAGGGAGCAGAATCAGAAGAAGTAGATGCTCCAGAACGCAGAGGGTTCCGAGCAGGAGTAGATTTACGTTTAGGTGCCATAGACACAACTAACGTAAAAAGAATGAGAAAAAAGATAGAGGGGGAAACAATCAGAAATGTCCCAAACACAGTTCAAATATATAACAAATATGTTGAACAAGAATTACGTATGCATGGGAATGCATGAACATGTGACATGCAAAGGAAAAACATCATGGGCTCAGCCCAATCCAATCCTAGCAGCACACAAACATAAGGCACACGTCTAAATGCATGTAAATATCATTAGAATGCAAATGTAATGCAATGTATGACATTTTGAAATCATTTAAGCACAAACCCAACCCAAAATTTCAATAAAAACTCAACAATTTTGAAAAACCCCAAATTTTATAAAAAATCCCAAAAACTAGGTTTTCAAAACATGAAATGCATGAAAAATGAAGAGAATAGCGATCATACCAAGTGATTTGAGCAAGATAGGAGCAAGATCCAAGTGGGTTGAAGGATTTGAGTGAAAGGAGAGTGAAAGGGAGATGAACAGGCACGGAGAGATCGAGAGAAGTCGAGAAACTGAGGTCTGAATCGCGATCAGGCTTTAAATAGAATCCTCACTAATTCTCGACAGCAGAGGTGTCGAGAGGTATCTAGGAAGCTGTCGAGGAAGGTATCGAGGAAAATGCCTTCGACAGATGAAGGTGTCGAGAGGTATCGAGATAAATGAGAAATACAGACATGTGAATCTTTATCGATCGCGAAGGTGTCGAGAAGGTATCGAGGAGGCAGAAGAAATCTCGATCGATCCGAAAGGTGTCGAGACAGGTGTCGAGAAAGAATGCACAAACAGCACAATTGAATCTCAATCGATCCAACAGGTGTCGAGGATCTGTCGAGAGGACAGAGACTTTCTCGATCGATCCACCAGGTGTCGAGGAAGTGTTGAGATTGCGATAAGAAACCATATGAGAAGCTCGACAGATGATCAGGTATCGAGAAGGTGTCGAGGTAGGTGTCGAGCTCACATAAAAGTGCAATTTTTCGAGAAGGGAAAAATACAGACATGAATGCAATCTAACACACATCTTAATCAAAGATCCACTGAAGTGATAAACTTCTCAAAAACATCTCTCAACAAGAAAATGAGCACAAGGATCATGCAAAACACACACACACACTAAACAAGTCTAACCAATTTTATATTTCAAAAACAAGTTTTGACATTTTAGTGAGCATACATTAGCACATGTAAAACCTTTGTGATGACCAAATCACATTGTACCTTCACATGTATCAAAAGTAGCAAAGAATATTGCGTGTTGTGTGTGAAAAACATCGCAAGATTGCATATGTGTATAGATGTTATGATGATCTGAGATATGAGAAAATAACTTTTAACTCACACACAATCATAACTATTTGATGGGGACTATCACCTTCAAGGTACATCCTATAACTCCCACATCTCCTAGAATACACGCTTGCAACCATATTTAAAGCATTTTTAATCTTTTTGCTTTTTATTTTATTTAGCATATCATACATGGGCATAAAAAGGAGAAAAGAAATACCCAAGATGTTTAAGCATTTGACATCGCACTTTTGCTATGCCGAAGCATACGAATGTCTTTGACACTGCACTTTTGCTATGCCGAAGCATACAGGTGTCATATTATGATTGGCGGGCAACAGTGGTGAGATGGTTATTTATGCCTTTCTCTTAGGATTTTCTAGTCCTACCCGACAAAGAGAGTGATATGAGTGTTAAGTTTAAGAGATAACCTAATCTTACTCATCACAAACAAGAGCCACAAAGCTCACTTGCTTAGTTGTGCATAGAGATGCTCATCTAAGCTACAAGAGATACAAAGTTTAGAAAACTTTGTTTCATTGGCCATCCAAGGTACACAAATACCAAAGTACACAAGACACACACTATTTTTGTATTTTTCAATTTTTTCAATTTTTTTTTTTTAAAAAAATAATAATAAACAAAACTGAAATTAAACACACAAAACATGTTAACAAAACAAGGCAAAAACTAGATGCAAATGCATGAGGAAGAGGACCAAAAGAAGGAGATCAATCCATGGAGATGACACCAATGTTTTGACGAAGAAATTCAAAACGTTTGCTGTCAAGAGGTTTGGTGAACAAATCAGCTTTCTGATCATCAGTGTGGATGAACTCAAGAGTGAGAGTACCATCTTCGACAAGTTCCCTGATGAAGTGGTGTCGAATCTCTATGTGTTTGGTTCTAGAATGTTGAACAGGATTCTTCGAGATATTGATGGCACTGGTATTGTCACAGTAAATAGTGAGATGCTCTTGACTAATACCATAATCATGGAGGAGTTTTTGCATCCAGAGGAGTTGGGTGCAACAGCTACCAGCAGCGATGTACTCAGCTTCTGCAGTGGATAAGGAGATGGAGTTCTGCTTTTTGCTCATCCAAGAGACAAGATTGTTACCCACATAAAAGCAACCCCCCAAGGTACTCTTTCTATCATCAGCGTTTCCAGCCCAATCGGCATCAGAGTACCCAGCTAAGACACCATTAGTGTCCTTGCTATACCACACACCAAACTCAGCAGTGGTTTTGACATACTTTATAATTCTTTTTAAAGCAGTCATGTGAGATTCTTTGGGGTTAGCCTGATATCTAGCACACACACCAACACTATAACTAATGTCAGGTCTACTAGCAGTAAGGTAAAGAAGACTACCTATCATGCTTCTATAGAGAGAATGATCAACACTCTTGCCTAACAAGTCTACAGTGAGTTTGACATTAGGGCTCATAGGGGTTCTAACAGAACTAGCAGAATCCAAACCAAACTTTTTCACAAGATTCTTAGCATATTTAGATTGAGAAAGAAATATACCTGAGTCTTGTTGGCAAATCTGCAATCCAAGGAAGTGAGTCAGCTCTCCAATCATGCTCATCTCGAACTCGGCTTGCATGAGTTTTGAGAAGCCATGAGCCAGTTCATCCTTAGTCGACCCAAAAATGATGTCATCAACATAGACTTGAGCAACTATCAGGTTCCCATCTTCCCTATTGATGAAGAGAGTTTGATCAGCCTTCTCTCTTGTGAACCCATGTGACACAAGATATTGTGTGAGTCTATCATACCAGGCTCTAGGAGCTTGTTTCAACCCATAAAGTGCCTTTTTAAGGTACAACACATGATCTGGAAAGTGTGGATCAATGAATCCTTTTGGTTGAGCCACATAGACATCCTCTTTGAGTAACCCATTCAGGAAGGCAGTCTTTACATCCATCTGATAGAGTTTGAAATTCAGTCGACATGCCAGGGCAAGAAGAATTCTAATTGACTCCATTCGGGCAACTGGGGCAAATGTCTCATCATAGTCTACTCCTTCCAGTTGTGAGTATCCTTGAGCTACAAGTCGAGCTTTGTTGCGAACCACATTTCCTTCTTCATCAGTCTTGTTGCGGAATATCCACTTTGTACCGATGATGTGTTCTCCTTCCGGTCTAGGTACTAGAGTCCAAACATCATTCCTCTGAAACTGGAGTAATTCATCATGCATTGCTTCAACCCAACTTTCATCTTGTAGTGCTTCCTCAACTTTCTTAGGTTCAACCTGTGACAAGTAGCAGGAATAAGACACAAAGTTAGCAACACATTTGTTAACTGTACGTTTCCTTAATGTGAGTTCATTCATGTCTCCCACAATGACTTCTAGAGGATGATTTAATTTGATTCTAGATGAAGGTCCCCTCTTTTCTTGAGATTCAGACTTTGGTGAAATGGGTAAGTCTGCAGGGTCTTCCTCAATACTGGGAGTACTAGGAGTACTTGGAGAAGCAGGTTCTTGTTCAGTAATGTCTTGAACTTCCCTAGGCTCAGAAGGAAGAATTTCCTTGGGAAGTCCCTCAGTGCCTTTCTCAGAACTTGATTCTGAAGACTCATCAATGACAACATTTACTGTCTCCATTACCTTCATAGTTCTTTTGTTGTACACTCGGTAAGCCTTGCTTGTAGAAGAGTAACCAAGAAATATGCCTTCATCACTCCGGGAGTCAAACTTTCCCACATTCTCTCTATCCTTGAGAATGAAGCAGGTACTTCCAAAGATTCTGAAGTACTTCACATTAGGCTTCCTTCCTTTCCACAACTCATAGGGAGTCTTTTTGGTACCGGGTCTGAAGTATACCCTATTTACTGTATGACATGCAGTGTTTATAGCTTCTCCCCACAAGTTTCTAGCCACATCTTTGTTATGCAGCATGGCTCTAGCCATCTCTTGAATAACTCTGTTCTTCCTTTCTACCACACCATTCTGCTAAGGGGTAATAGGAGCAGAGAATTCTGAGATATACCCAATCTTGTGCAGAAGGATTCCATGTTTGAGTTCTCGAATTCCTTCCCATGATCACTCCGAATTCGATCAATCTTCAGGCTCTTTTCATTTTGCAGTCTTGTGCATAAAGCTTCAATGTGCTCAGGAGCATCAGACTTGGATCGTAGTAGAATGACCCAAGTCTATCTGGTGAAGTCGTCTACCACAACCATGATGTATCTCTTACCCCCAAGAGACTCAGTTCTGGTTGGACCCATAAGATCCAAGTGTAACAGCTCCAATGGTCTGGATGTAGTTGTTGTTTGAGTGCCTGGATGCTTGGCTTTTGTCTGTTTTCCAAGCTGACATGGTCCACACACCACATTGCTGATTCTACTAAGCTTTGGTATCCCCAAGACTGACTCATGTTTAGATACAATAGATAGATGCTTGTAACTAGCATGTCCCATTCGTTGATGCCACAGATCTTCATTAGGCAAACGAATACTATTACACACTATATCAGCATCAGGAACCAATCCATAGCAGTTATCCAAAGTGCGAACCCCACTAATGAGTTTCTTTCCAGATTCATCCATGACAAGACACTTCCCTTTTGAGAATAGCACCATGAAGTCTTGATCACATATCTGACTAATGCTCAATAGGTTCACTCTTAGACCTTCTACATAAAGGACATTTGCAATGTCTGGCAATCCTGGCAGAGATATGATCCCTCTCCCTTTAATTTGTGACTTGCTTCCATCTCCAAAGGTAACATTGCCACCTTTCTTAGATTCAAAGATCTTGAAGAGAGATCTGTCTCCAGTCATGTGTTGTGAGCAGCCACTGTCAAGATACCATAGACATGTGTCCATTACCTTGAATGCAGACTTCATCATGAAACATACTTCATGCTTAGATGATAAATAAGAGGGAATGGTTCTTTCTCTCAACCGCCTTTTATGAGCTAAGCCTGTAACTTTCACTCTTCTCAATTGTACTCCTTTGCACATTTTCATTATGAGATAGTCTAGTTTCTTCTTATCAAAACTGAGATCCTTTCCAATAGTCATCATAAGAGAATTCAAATAACTTCTAGACTTGTATTTTCTGAGACACTTAAGCAAATAGTGATTAGAAAAACAAGATGCATTTGAAAATACAGATCCCATTAAACAGGTTACAGCCAATGACAACAGGGGTCAATGGATCAAACACAGCAAAGATTAAATCCTAATCAGACTGTGCCTGCTCTGATACCACTTGTTAGGTCACAATTCGAATGACCCTTTGTGATAAACTCTAATTAATTAATTAATTAGCCAAGTTGTTAATTAATCAATTAAGCATGCAATTGCGTGGAAGCACAAACAAATCACCAAATACTAAATATGCAGCGGAAAATAAATAACACGGTGATTTGTTTATGAATGGGGAAAACCCTAACGGCAAAAACCCCACCGGGTGATTTTCAGGTCACCACTCACGAAACTCCACTATTATCAAATCAAGCGGTTACAAGAACGGAATCCCAGTACCTTACCAACCTACAGTTGAACCCTTACCCCAATACCCAATTGGACTTGATCTGTAGTGACAATTTCCACCTTTGTTGCACGGCTCCCAAGTACGTGACTAACCAATGCGCGAATCCCAATACGTGACTTCAGAACACCAACTTAAGGAAGAATGGTTGGCTGCAAAGTTCTTCAGTTCATCCACGTGATGAATAGCAGGAAGATGCTTGGTTACAAAACCCTATGGTGCAAAGACACAGCAACTTCTTGATGAAGGATGAACTAGGTCAAGAACTTCGTCTATTGAGCACAATTTGCATAAACAGAGATTGCTCAATGATAATGCAACTTATGTCCCTCAAAACGGCTCTTAAAATAATCCTTTTATATGTTTAGGGTTAGAAGAAAAGAAGCCCCAAAAACACATTCACGGATCCCAAGAAAATCAGATTGGAATTCTGACTTTTTAATTCTCGACAGATAGCAGGTGTCGAGGTATGTGTTGAGAGGTGTCGAGCTTTAAAAATTCTGCACTTCAACTTGCTTTTTCTTGGACAGACTTGATGACTTCAACACTTGACCTTGAAACATGGTTTCTTGAAGTATTAAAAACACCTAGATCTACCCAATTACAAGCAGAGTGCGTTTTGTCAAAGGATAAGCCAATTTACATAATTAAGTGACATATGTTCTTAAACAAGTTAAAACACATATGTCCTAACAATTTATACCCATAGGGTTATGTTTCATGACAAGGCATGTATGGAGAATTAGTTATTTTTTCATAAAATGATTAACAAATATTGAAACCTCTTCAACCTTTCTGAACAGTACCAGAAAATTCTACAGAAAATTTCAAGAAATTAGTCTACCCGTCTTTTTTACACATATGAGAAGAGTTTTTGTATTTTCAGTTCTCTGTTGTTCTTGGCACCACAAAACTCTTTCATGAGAGGAGTATACCATGCATTCAAGAGGCCCATTTTTGTATTTTCAGTTCTCTATTTTTCCTGGCACCACAAAACTCTTTCATGGGAGGAGTATATCATGTATTCGAGAGGCCTATCTTCATGTGAGAGGAAGAAAACATGCATCCAATGCATGGTGTATTTTCTCCTTTCATGGGCCATAATAGAGATGGACAAACTCCAATTCTTGTTTCTTAACTAGTCCACCGATAGAATCTACAATTCTTAACACTAACTAAATATTTGTTTTAGTCTTATTTGCCAGCTTGACTGTGAGAAATTTATAAATTAGAAAATAAAACCTCCCTCTTATTAAATCTTAATTTACGTTCATGTACGTAATTTTGCAAAATGAATGTGGCATTGAGTCTCCTAATTTAGTGATGACTACATCTTAAAAAAAAAAAAAAAAAAAAAAAATACAGTGCTCATGTTGATAAGAGTTACTCTCTATTAAAATTCCCTTGAGCTCCATTTGGTTTGGTGATTTAGGAGATGAAACATACATTTTGAAAACCCCAAATGTCATTTTACAATAACTTATGAGAAAACACTTTTATTATTTTAATTTTCTTGGGATAGACATTATCTCTTATTGGAATAAAAAAGGATAGTATTTTGGAGAGAGAGAGAGAGAGAGAGAGAGAGAGAGAGAGAGAGAGTTGTCCTTATCGGATGTGTTTGGTCAAGATCATTACCATTTTTTATTATACAAGAATAAAGAAACTAGTAGTCGTTTTATTGGAACTTTTAGAAAAAAATGCAATATTATGGGTTACTTTAAATTTTAGGGTTTAAGCCAATCTAGGGGATAGTTTCCTAAATAAATTTATTACTTTTCCTTCGGTGTGTGTGTGTCCTTATAGTATATAATTATGAGTACAATAAGCTTTACCTTTATAGGGACAAAAAAAAAATGTAGCAAAATGAAAATGTTGAAGAATTTTTATTGATAGGAACCTTTGTTTCTTCATTTTTTTTGTTCATAGTTTTGATGCTGTGATAGCAAAGAGAATATGATTGCCATAAAAATTGATGCTGTGACAGCAAAGACAATTGAGAGAGAGGAAAGGTGAGGAAGTTGAGTGAAGGAAATTGGGTTGGGGTAGTAGCTAGCCAATATATAGAACTCTGGGATGGGGTAGCTAGGGCCTATTTCAGCCACTGTCACAACTAACTACAATGGATTTTAAGAGTGTTGGGTCCAAAAACCGCTTCATACTAAGCATTTGCATAAAGAAAACATCTCACTTATGTTTTTGAACGTAATAGTCTACATTTTTTTATTTTGTTTTACATCATATTGCATGTTATGTCCCAAATTCCATTTGCTATGTTCGGTTGTTTTCATTTGCTTCATATCACCAACATTAATTTTCACTATTGTAATGAGACTATTGAATATGATGTAGGCAAAAGAAAGTGGGCAAGTAGTGGAGCGTGCAGTTGTTTTTGCGAAGGTATACTGTACCAAAGATGGGCGTCCTATTAGTACTGAAGTGGGAGATAAGATTGTAAGCCATATATCGTAACCTATTTCTTTTGAATTTTGTGCGTGAATTGTTTATAGCATGTAATATGTTATTTGGTTCTTATGTGAAAACATGATAAAATGACTGAAATTTAAACAAAGGGGCCTCACTACAAGGAGAGCATCGCGAAGGAATCCTATAGTCAAAAGTTGACGCGTTTGCTCAAGTAATGGGGGCAAAACGCTGTGGACGTGTACGTGGGGTCGGTTTTGGACCAACCCCATCAGGAAGAAGTGGGTCCAACCTTCCATGTCATTGACTCCACCGTCGTCCAGTGAAATGGCCCATTAGATGACTAAATTGCAAAATTCGCACCAGGCTTTGAGGGACGAACTTGCCCAAACAAAGTAGAGCCATTAGAAGCAAATCGCCGAATTGCATGCACAACATAAGGAGGAAATGGCCGAAGTACATACACAACATACTTTGCAAATTGCCGAAGCACTGGCCGAAGCAAAGCGACAATCAGATGCATGACATCAGGAGCAAATGGACAAAATGATGTCGAGCATGAGAGCCATGTTAGAGGGAATGAGGCCACTTCTAAGTGCTTCACAGCTTTCTTAGGTACTAAAAATCTTGCGTACAATTTAATGAAAATTGCATGTTTATTGCAATGCATTGTTACGTGTAACTAATATGATGTGTTTAATATATTCAGGATAGCGCTGCACCATAATAAGGACTCTTCGTTTTCATTTTGTGATTGTATGTTGTACTACTTTTTGGATGTTCACGAAAGAATATTATACAAGAACAACCAAGGAATATTGTATAATATTATTTTGATATTATAGACAAGTTGATATATAGACAGGTCAATCACGCCATTCAAAGGTTGACAACCAAGAGGAGTAAATAGTGAAGCAATGCATTGTTCTCACTGTAAGTTTGAAATAAATAAATTTTACCTTTTCTTATTTTAAGTTATACATTTGATGGTTCCACAATAGTATTTCATTTTGTTGGATAGGAATTTTTCCATTATCGCTCATGGTGATAATGGCAAGTCTATGCTTGCTGACAAGCTTTTGGAGCGCACTAGGACCATTACAAGAGGACATGGTCAGCCTCAATATCTTGAGATGTTGCAGGTATATCAGCATTTTTAAAAGATTTGTTTTTGTTGTTGTTTAGGAAAAACATGAATTGGTTATTCAAAGGAATTTGTATTGTTTTTGAGTGGGCTTGTTTATACTTGCTGAGTTGTTTAGGAAGAGACGCATTAGGAATGATATGAAATTTATATTGCTTTTGAGTGCATGATGTTTTTCATGGGTTTGTTTCTGAGTGAAGAGTGAAGTATATGCTTGCTAAATTGTTTAGGGAGATACATGAATTGGGTATTCTATGGAATTTGTATTGCTTTTGATGAGTAAGTTTCCGAGTGAAGTTATAGACTCTTCTTACTTGGTTAGAATTATAACAAAAGAAAAGACGAGTTTGTGGTGCTTTCGAGTTTCTATGGAATTTGCATTGCTATTGAGTTTGTGGTGCTTTTGATGAGTTCTTTTCCTAGTGAAGTTCAAGTGTTCTTAGGTGAGTAGCTTCAATCACGTTTTAAAGCCAAATTTCTTTGGCAAACTTTACTATAACTAGATGCAGTTCAAACTTTCTTTGGCAAACTAAGAACGAAGGATACACTACCTCCATTAATGTTGTTTTGGTTACTTAGTCTGGGCAAGCCATAATTGTTCATGTTGCTATGTTAGCCTGTGGAAACTTTTTTTTTTGTATAGTTTGGTTTTGTGAATGAAGTTCAGTGATATATATATATATATATATATGGAATTTGTATTGCTTTTGATGGGTTTGTTTCCAAGTGAAGTTATAGACCCTTCCTAGTGAAGTTAAAAAAGAAACATGAATTGTAGTGCCTTTGATGAGTTTGTTTCCTAGTGTTCTTAAGATCGGATCTGGTAGTGCTGAAAATTTGTCTAACTTCACTAATCTTGTTTTTAAGAGTGTCTCTAGTTGCTTTATATTCTGATCGTAGCATTCAATTTTGGAAAAGTTAAGGTTTTCTTTATATGAAGTAACTTATGTTCTTCTTAGTTCTCTGTTTGGTTTGAAATAGCTGACTACTGCCTTTATATTTATGCAAAGCCATTATGGACATAAACTGTGTTCTACCTGTAAATCAAGGGTACAAAACCGATGCCTCACTTGTAAATCAAGGGTATAACCATAAGTGTGATGCTTGCTGCATCTTTTTTGTGTCGAATGGACCCTAAACTTTATTCCATTTTGTTGCTGTATTGGACTACGTATTCCTTAAAGATTGATAATTTTACCGTATTCCTTAAAGATTGATAATTTTCTCGTATTCCTTAAAGATTGATTGAAATTGTGACAGGTTTGAGAAAATTCTAGCTTGATATTTCTTTGAAATTCCGGCTTCTTATTTTGCTGCATGCAGTGAACTGGAATTTCAAAGGAATAACAAGCTGGAATTGTGTGTGTGATAGGTTTTTTATAGTAGCGTTTGTAAAACTTATAGTAGCGTTTGTAAATGAATTTGCCATCTGGCCTAGAAAGAAAAAAAAAAAAAAAAAAAAAAAAAACTATAGCCGCATTTTCAAACGCAACTATAGACAAATTCAAAAAATATCCAAGGGCCTGTAGCCGCGTTTTAAATGCAGCTATAGATGATAGATATAGCCACATTTAAAAAACGTGGCTATAGTTATGGCCTATAGCCGCATTTTAAACGCGGCTAAAACGTGTCTTTGAAGCTGTCAACTAGGGACTTATAGCCACGTTTTAAACGTGGCCATAGGTCCTGGTTTTAGGCCGTGTTTAAAACGTGGCCTAAGACTAGACCTATAGCCGCGTTTTAAACGTGGCTATAGAACCCTTGTTGACAGCTTCGAAGACAAGTTTTAGCCACTTTTAAAATGGGGCTATAGGCCATAACTATAGCCGCGTTTAAAATGTGGCCATTGGTCCGACCCTATAGCCACATTTTTAATGCAGCTATAGGTCCTGGTCTTAGGCCACGTTTTGAACTCGACCATAGGTCCTGGTTTTAGGCCGCATTTGAAAAATGCGGCCATAGACCCTCTCAGGCCTATAGTCACGGGGTTTAGGCCACATTTGAAAACACGGCCTAAAAAAACGCAGCTATAGGCCAAATTGTCCTATAGCCACATTTTTCTGATCTATAGCTGCGTTTTAAAAACGTGGCTACAGGACCTTTTTTTTGTAGTGTAGCTTTCTCCTTGCCCTTGAAGATTGCTCACTCAATTAATATTAAATTTTAGGTAAAAATATTGTTTTGGTCTCTGCATTTAGGTCACATACCTATTTTGGTTTATATTTTATTGTTGTTTTTTTTCCAAAATGAAAAATGCATTTTATTTTAGTCCCTATCACCATCTTACTAACAAAAAATATGTTATGTGGCAAACAGAGTGCACATTTGACAAATAGAATGCTTACGTGGCAATTAAAATAATAATAAAATTTATTATTTGGCATTTAAATAATACGATGTCAGCATTTTAAATATTAAAAAAATCACATCATTGTTTTTTCTTTTCTTCAATTATTTTAAAATAAAATAAAATCTTAGTTATTATATAATTATTTTAATAATAATTAAAATAAAATTTTCTTCCCCAAATCCAAAACATGAACAATAGAAGGTGCCTCTCTCTCTCTCTCTCTCTCTCTCTTGATAAGAGAGGTTTGAGATCCAATTTGACAAAGGAGATAAAGTGAGATTGGATCACTGCTATAAATTCGTTTGGGTTTTGGCCTTGAGGGTTCAAACCATTAAGAACGTTAGCTTTAGGGCTTCGATCTAAGAGGATGGGTTAGAGGGAAAAAGGTAAGAAGAGATTCAAAAGACGAGGTTGGTTCGAAGAAAAGTCATTACTGAGTGGTGGCTACGAGCAGTGGAGTGTAGGTCTTCTTCTCCAAAGACACAGATTTGGGAACAAAAAATTATTTTGGTTTAATCTTTCTCTCACCTTACTCGAAATGGCCGATGTGGGCGCAAGCGCCCATGACAATTTTTTAGGTTTCCCCAAATCTGTGGAAAGTACGCATTGGCCTAGGGTAGACTATGACGGAGGGTGTAAATGGAGTCGCAACCTAGATTAGGTTTAGAAACCATAAATGTAGTGCCTTTATAGAAGGACTAATCTTTACCAGAGCACATGTCCAGAGTTTAGGTATGGGGATGGAAAGGCATTAGGCACCCAAGCCCACCTGACCCGTAGGTCAGCCTCCACTCATTGTATTCCAAATCCTAATCCCATCAAAGGATCTTTTAATGTGTTATTCGATACTCACACACACTAACATGCATCTAACATCCAAAACATGGCATATGTCCTACACTCATCCATAGCATAAAAACCCTACCATTCATCTAACACATATATATCCAAGAGCAGCAAGTATATCCAAAGCAGTATCATCAATCAAGGGAATTAATCAATCATATTCATCATGTTCATTAATCAAGAAATTTCACCATGTTCAACAATCAAATCAAATCAAATGCATGTTCATGTAATTATGAATGACTTACGTCACTTACCTCGCTGCTGCACCATAACACTTTAGCACCTTTGCATTAATGTATGTTCAAGTTCTCATGAATGTTCATGTGGTTCATCAAAGTATAAACCCTAATCATCAATCCAAGCATGTGAAACATGTTATTCTACTGACCCTAATGCTAAACATGTGAAAATTAGACTCAATAAGACCAAAACATGTTTTAGTCAAAACTAATCCAAACAAACAAAATAGCAAGAATCCTAAATTTGCATTTCTGAGCACGAGTATGCGTGCACGTACACGAAGTATGCGTATGCATACCTCGAGTATGCGTATGCATAAATAAAGCATGCGCAAAATTCTTTCATGGGTCATTACTCATCAGATGGACAAACTCCAATTCTTATTTCTTACCTAATCCAGCAAATCTACAATTTCTTAACACTAAATATTTGTTTTAGTCTTATTTGCCCACTTGACTGTAACAAATTTATAAATTCGCAAATAAAACGTCCTTCTTAAATCTTGATTTACGTTCACGTTGGTATCAAAAGATAAAGACAACACTCTAAAGATAAGCATTGATTATCAAGGACGGAACTAGGATTTGAACCTGGGGGGGGGGGGGGGGGCGGCCAAAGCATGAACCAAAAAAAAAAAAAATTCATGTGACATGGTTTATTAAAAAATCATGGTAGACAAAAAATTTCACTTTATTACCTAAATATTTAAGTCAAGAAGGATCTAATATGAGCCAAAAAAGTTGAAAGTTACAACATGATAGTCTAACCTTTTTTGAAGAAGAAGAGGACTTCATATCTCCAGATTTTGGGTAATTGGAATTAATATGTTGATTTTATCATGTTGACCAACTCGCCAATATGATAATCTAATACTTTTGGATGCAACTGAAAATCACACTAATGAAGTTTTTCAAAACTTTGTTTGAGGATCTTAAAAAATTGGGATATCAATATTAAGAGTTGGCAATGCTACATCATCAATATTGGCTTCTAAAAGAATTTTGGCATTTTATCTTTTGAAAAAAATATAAATATTGTAATTCACTTTCCCATAGTTTATAAATCAATTAAAAAGTCATATAAATTGTTGTAACCCCGTAAGAGATTTTTTTTTTTCTATGAAATTTTTTTGGTTATGAATTATTGAATCATGATATTGATGAATTGAGGATTTTTTGTTTATCTTATATACTGTTTGAATTTTTCAAAAAAATTGGGTTGGGGGCCATGGTCCCCTCAGCCCCTTAGTGGGTCCGTCTCTGTATGATTATTCAAAGGTAACTATTTAATTTCTTGGTTAGGGTGTGGTGTCGGATATACGAATATAAATATGAAGATGATGCAGGTGGGAAGATGAAAAATTAGAGTTGCACTCTTTTTTATGGAACCTACGTTATATATTTATTTTTAGCTCTTCTAATCCACTAACCTAACAAGAGAATACATCCTGTTTTCGGAGTAAATTTCCTCACATTCACATGGGTGGGACCGTGGGATTCACTTACCTGTGAGTAAGAAGAAGTATACACTTGAAACAGTTACATTTCCTCCAAACCTACAATCCCCTTAATAAAAAAGAGTAAAATATCTGTTTTAGTCAAAATTGTCACCTTGCCTTTTGATAAAATTTTAAATTAATAGATCTACCGCCCTCTTAAAAGATAAAACTAAATTTACGTTCAGCAAGGTATTATCCATGGTTAAACTAATTTCCTCTGTGTACACTTCATGTGCAACGAGCCCCATAAGTGAATTATAAATTAAATTAAATTAAAAAAAAAAAAAAAAAAAAAAAAAAAACACTAAGAAGAAAAGCATTTATTATTCAAAATGTATTGCTCACTGATTTTATATCTAAAAATTCGTTTTTTTTATTTTTTTGGTCTTGTTAATGCTTGTTGGCTAAAAAAATTATATATATATATATATATATATATTTGCCTAATTTTATAGGAATTTTACCAAATCTTCTTCACTTGAATTACTTGGATTCTTAGCTCTTAGGGTTCATTTGGTTGGAGGAATGGAAAAGTGGAAAGATAGAAAATGGTAGGAGGATAGAAAAAATTTTATTTTCTCTCATTTTTGTTTAGTTGGGAGTGGAAAAGTAGAGGGAATGGAAAAATGAGTTTGAATAAATTTACTTATATACCATTGTTAAAAAATGATGCTCAATTAAAACAAAAAAGTGACAAATAATCACAAAAAGAGCAATCACCCAAATTTATTAAAAAAAGAAAAATCATGTCCGAAAAAAAAAAAAAAAAAAAAAAAAAAAAAAAAAAAAAAAAAAAAAAACCAACTATCACACCCAGGTCCTAGAAAATCAAAAAAAAAAAAAAAAAAAAAAAAAAAAGGCAACATTGCCTGGTAGAAAGAAAAAAAAAAAAAAAAAAGAAGGAAAGGGCAACCAGGGGAGAAGAAAATAAATAAATAAATAAAGGCAACTTGAAAAAGCTTATGTGCACATGGACATTTTTGTCAACCAAGAAAAAATTCTTCTCCACCTAGTTTTATCTCTATTTTTGGGATAAAACATTTTCGTGGGTCTGAGGAGAAACCATCTAGATGCCACCATTTATTTTCTTTCCTTCCTACTCAACCAAACACACTGCAAAAAAGTTTTCCTTCCTATTTTCTCTCCAAAATTTTCCATCCACTCTGTTTCACCTCCAAACAAACACACCCTTAAGGTTTGTGGTTATTTTCATTTTAGCCTTTTCTATATCATAATTTTCATTTTGACTATTCATTTTTTATTTAGTTTTATATTTAGTCCTTTATGAATATGACTATTTTTAAATGTAAAGAGTCAACTAGAAAATTGAATAAACTATAAAAGGCTAAAATAAAACTATTAGAACATAAAGGGCTTTCACGAAAACAATCTCAGACTTGAAAGGCTAATATTTAGTTTTATATTTAGTCCTTTGTTAGGTTCTAAAGGTTTAAGAATTTATGTATTTAGAATTCTAATTTGTAATATTCGCAAACCATAATCAAAACAATATGCTTAGTCTTATTTAAACTTGCTCAAAGTTAATTAATTATTGTAAAGTTGGAATCGAGAGACTGTAGATGCATTGGGGCATTTCAGTCTGGCTCGATCGATTGAAGAATAGACTCGATCAATCGAAAGTCGATCAGATTACGTTTTCTGCAGTTTTTCCAACTCAGCCCTAACTCATTAAACGTTTAGGGTTTTATGTTTTTGCCCTAGGTATATAAGGTAAAACCCTAGCTACGTTTTTAGAGTTGCTCCAGTTGTATTGTTGCTCATACATTGTTGTTTTGTGTAAATCTCTTGTGAGATCTAGAAGAGCTTTCCTTTACACAAAGCTTAGGGTTCTCAAGATAGAAATTACTTCAACATCTTGATGATCAACTTGGTTGCTACCATTAAAGCTTAAAGAATATCAAACGTGGGTGCTTGTAGCTGATTGAAGAATTCAAGAAAGAAGGAGTCTGTGGATTCGGAGTTTGCATGTGCTTGTGTCAGTAAGTTCTACTGGTAGGTAGCATTAGGAAGTCAAGCGGGGAGCTTGTAAGTCCTTTTGTATGAACTTCGATTCTTTTATAGTGGATTCTGTTTTGCCTTGAGGATCGGTGGGTAAAATCCTCCCCAGGTTTTTTACCAGTTTGGTTTTCCTGGGTGATCATATCTTGTGTTATTTATTATTCCGCTGCTATATATTCTTAATATGATTGTTTGATTGTTTTAACCTAGAATTGCTTAATTTGACTAAATAACAACTTGACTAATTAACTAGGCTACTCAATCTGGTTGTGTGTTAAAGGGTCTAAAACCGTTCAAGTGGTATCAGAGCAGGTAACTCTTGTGTTAGAGATTCCTTGATCTCTGAGCTGATCCTTGACCCCTGTTGTCATGGAGTATGGACACTCTCTTGTTGTTCCTCCTCATTTTGATGGAAATAACTATGCTTATTGGAAAGTAAGGATGAAAGCATTCCTGAAATCCATTAATGAGAGAGTTTGGAATTCCGTTGAGTACGGATGGCAGAAGCCCACTACTCCTGTAAGTGAGTGGCAAACCTCTGAAAAAGAAGCAGCAGGCTTCAATAGCAAAGCTATGAATGCCATCTTTAATGCTGTTTCTATGGAGGAATTTAAGAGGATCTCTAATGTTGAGGTTACTCATACTACTTGGAAAATCCTCCAAATTGTGCATGAAGGCACAAAGGCAGTTAAGATAAACAAACTGAAACAATTAACTTCTAGGTTTGAGAGCATTAGGATGTCTGACGATGAATCCTTTGATGAATTTTATGCCAAACTAAATGATATTGTTAATTCTGCTTTTAATTTGGGTGAAAACTATGATCAACCTAAAATTGTTAGGAAGATACTTAGATCTTTAACTGAAGACTTTAGACCCAAAGTGACTGCCATTACTGAAAGCAAGGATGTGGACTCCATTCCTGTTGACAAGCTTGTAGGATCTCTTCAGTCCTATGAGTCTGACTTACTCAAAAAAAACAAATCCAATTCAATGGCTCTTAAGTCTGTTAATGATGTTGAGGTTGGTGGATTTGATAATGAGCTCTCTGCTATAGAGGTAGCCTACCTTGCTAAGAATTTTAGAAATTTTCTGAGAAATACTAACAGAAGGGCAAGAAGTACAAACACTACTGAACCTAGAAACTTTAGGAAGAATGATCCCTCTAAGATTAATAACTTTGAAAAACCTAGAGAAAGAGTTGGTCAATCTTTGAACAATTCTTTGGGTGCTCAGTGTTTTGATTGTCAAGGGTATGGTCATTTTAAATCTGAATGTCCTACATTTTTGAAGTCTAAGGGTAAAGTAATGGCTGTAACCCTGAGTGATAATGAGGTTTCTGATGATGAGTCTGAATGTGACGAGGATGGAAACTTCATTGCTTTCACTGCTACTGCTGTAGTCAATGAAAGCATATCTGTTGAGGAGAACCCTTTTGATGAGAAACTCTCTGAGGATGCAGATCTTCAAGATGCCTATAATAAACTTTGCAAAATTGCTGTAAAGGATGCTATGAATGTTGAACTTGGCCTAAAGAAAGTTGATTCTCTTGAGCTTGAAAAGAAAAATTTGCTTGCTAAATTGTTCGATGCTAATGATCTTTTGAACCATGTGAAATCTGAGAACATGCTTTTACTTAATAAAATTAAAACTTTGGAATATGATTTATCTGTTGCTAGATCTGTTAGTTCTAAACTTGATCACATGCTGAATGTTCAAAAATATCCTTCTGATAAATCTGGGTTAGGATATGTTGAAAGCATCTCTATGTCTACTCCACATTCCACGAACTTTATTCCTTCTTCTTCTTTTGAACCTTCTGTGAGTGAGGTTATGAGTGAAACTATCAAACCACCTGTGAGTGAGGTAGTCAAACTTGTAGAAGTTTCACCTCCTAAGAAGATTAGGGTTGATCTGAGAGAGACTAAACCTAAGGATTCTACACTTTCTAAGGACAAGATGCATGGTAAACCTGCTTGGGTTTGTCATTATTGTGGAAAGTCTGGACACATTCATCCTAACTGTTACAAGCTTCAAGCTGCTAAGAGAGCAAACAAACCAAAAGTGTCTGTGCCTCAAGCATAAGATCCTATGGCACTTATTAGTGAATTGATAAAGGCTTTGAACCTTTATTCCAATCCTGGAGTTGGAAATCACTCGAATGTGAATAGGAACTCCAATACTCGTGGTGCATCTAACAGGTTTTGGATGCAAAAGACTCAACATAATTGAGTCTTTCTGACATGGTCCTTGTGCTTCATTGCTCATTCCTCTATGACCATTGTTCTTTGGTTTTTTGTGTTTCTTTTGTTTTTGTTTCTAAGATTTGCATTGCATTACATTCATGCATTTCATTCTAGGATTCATTTGTTTTCTCTTTTGAAATAAATTAAAAAAAAAAAAAAAGGAATAGGTAAAATATGTTTGACATTATGTCTCTTGGTCTTTGCAAACAAGGTTGATCAACTTATTTACACATAACATGTCTTATGTACCTTGTTTAGCTTGGATGAGCTGATTTATTGCACTTGACTAGTTGAAGCTTTGTAGTGCATGTTGTGTAGGAAAGATGTTTATAGTGTTTATCACTTTGTCTTAATCTTGAAGTCACATATTGTTTGACTGTCGAACTTGATCCTTTTGAGAAAGGCATAAATAACCATCTCACCATTGTTCACTAGCCAATCATAAACACTTTAGTGCATATCATAAGATTTTGTGCTCGAAAAAGTGTAGCACATGCACAAAAAGAACATAAGGTGTAGCCTCTTTAATTGCTTAATGCTTAAAATTGGTGTGTACTATTAGGCTTGATGCCAATTCACAGAATTAAAACTGGTGTGTACTATTAGGCTTGATGCCAAAATTTCACCTAATGATGGGACAAAATTCAAGAAACTTAGATGATTGCAAGCTTTTGTTCTAGGAGATGTGGGAGTTATATGATGTAACTCTTTAGGTGATAGTCTCTTTTAAACTCTATGTGATGGATTTTGTAGACTTTGTGATTGATTGCTATTCACATATCACCTCACATGTATCTCAAGTGTTTGCTAGTTGCACACACTACACAAGTTACTCTTGGTTAAACTCTGTACATGTTATTGTGTGTGTTTTTGGTCTGACCAACCAAGTTTGAAAATACTTTGAGAATTATGCAAAACATTTTTTTTGCTTGAGAATTTAAAAAGAGAATGGCTGAAATTTTCTTTGGAGAAACTGGGATTAAAAATTAGGTTTTTGAAAGAGCATTCCATCTCATACTCATGCATTTTGTTTCAGTTGTTTAATGTTTTGAGGAGTTGTTTTCAAAATATGGTTTGTGATTTTCAAAACTGTGATTTTTCTCAAAACTTTTGTGAGCCTCTGCCCAGTTCGATCGATCCATTCTGTTTTTCAATTGATCAAAAAAGTGTTTTATTTTGTTTAAAAATGACTGTTTCATTCGATCGATCGAATGTAATTTTCGATCAATCGAAAGTCGTGAATAAGGTTTTTCAAAACACTGTTCTTGACTGATTCAAACACTTTTTCAAAAAGTTTTTCAAACTTTTCTTTCTCTCTCCGACTCAACAAGCTAAAAGTCCAAATTTTTGTCGTTTTCCTCCGGATTTTTTGCAAGGTTCCTCTTTCCTCATGCCGGTATGACTATCTTACCCTTCCTTTTGAGTTTATTTACATCTTTTCATGCATTTTTTATGCATTTTCCCTTATATTTTTGGACCTTTTTCTTTTTGGGATTTTTGTTGATTCAAGCCTAATTTCGTGTAATTGATCAATGGATTTTTGTAGGGACATGCTATAAACATGTTCTTGATAGTTTAATTTGATCAATTTTGGGTTTTGTGTGAAATTGAAATTTCTAGGGTTTCTAATTGATCCAAATTGGGGATTTCTGTTCAATTGGGTTTAATTGATGAAATTGGCTTGTTGATTAGATCAAATTGGTTATTCTAATCTATTTTCAACAATGTATGATGATCAATTCATCAATTTGTTTCAAATTTTCAAGTGGTTTTTCACATTTTTTAGGGTTTTTGTTAAAAAACTCTATGTTCGAGCCAATTTTGTGAAATTAAACCTAAATAGAACTGTGTTTACTGCATTAGTTCATACATCACAACATTGTTATTGTTCATGCATCATATAGATTTTTGTTCTATATTTTATTTTTGTGCTAACTTGCAGTTTGCCCTTGGTTTTGTTTTATTTTGTTCTTTTGGTTTTCTCTTTGTGTCTCTGTCCTTTCCTTAGCATCATGCCTAGGAAAACTAGAGCCTGTAGGACTATTCCCTCATCTTCTCCATCCCCTCCTTCATTTGACCGTGAGAAGTTTCCGAGTGAGAAAAACCAAGAGATTTTTGAGAAGCTAAACCTTAGGAGAAATATTTGGGCTGAGCGTTCTATTCTCTTAGATGAACTTGATCCTGCCATTAAGGCAAACTTTGAGTGTTGGGGCTGGTTACCCTTGGTGGATATTTCTAATCCTCCTCCACCTTTTGCCTTGATTAGAGAGTTCTTTTCGAACATCTCTGTTCACATCTATGATTCCAACATTTTGATAAAGAGTTGGATATGAGGCATAGAGTACACCATTACTCTCACGGTAGTGGCTGATGCTCTAGGGGTACCTTTGGTCCAGCATCCTGTCTATCCTTATGATGAGTCCCCCGAGTTGAGTGATGTCTTGTCTTACATCACTGGGACTTCTATCTAATGGGGTTCTAATCCTAGGATCACCTCTGCTAAGCTCTCTAGGTTGCACTATTTGTTCTTTAGGATAGCCTGTCATTCTATCTGGCCCATTTCTCATGTTCACACCATTCCTTTCAAGAGGTGTGTATTTTTCTACGCTCTGGTTACTGATGCTCCTATCAGTTTTCCTCATTTATTTCTTCGTTCTTTGAACGATGTTTATAGGAGTTCATCTACTTCTCATGCACTGGTTCATCCTATTTTTATCCATAGGATTCTTCTTTACTTAGGACTAGAGGATTTCCTTTCCTCCGAGCCTGTTCATGTGATTGCTCCCATAGGTGCGTCTTTCCTTAGACAGAGAGCCGCTCATCTTAGAGCTGGTTCTAAACACCCTAGGTTTGAGCCTTTTAGTAGCGCACCTCCTCCTCCTTCTTCTTCTACAGGTCCTGTTGGTAAGGATGTTCCTGATCCTGTTGGTGATGATGCTGCTGCTGCTGATGTTCGTCCACCTCCTTCGACCGACTTCGATGTTCGTCGTACCTTAGAGACTGTCATGACCATTCAGACGACTCATGGTCAAATTTTGGTGGACTTGCTTGATGAGATTCGTGCCCTGCGAGCCGACTTTGCGTGTCTTCATTCACCCTCATCACCTCCTTTTGATGATAACTTGTGATTGCCCTTTGGCATTCAGTCATAAAAAAGGGGAGTAGAGTTTTTGACTTGTAAAGGAGTTTTTGTAGTTAGGAGGAGACTTTTTTGTTTTTTAGGAGTTTGTGGAGTTTTAAGATTGTATCTAGGTGCTTCACTTTGTATATCATTTTGGGGGATATTCATGTTATGGGGAGTAACATTGATTGATATACATGATATATTCATTGATTCTTGTTGCTTTGTGATTCACTACTTATTGATTTATATTTATGAGTTGTTCATTAATCTATGTCTTTATTTTGTGTTGTGTGAATCTTACAAGAATGTTATACCTGTTGTTTTACTCTTTTCTGTCACACATGCGTTTATGCGTTTGTTGAGTGTTTCAAGAATATACAGGTTGATTCAATTGAGCTGTTGTCTACACTTGCAACTAATGGATAGTAGTTATATTTGAATTTGAGTTTATGAGCATTATTTTTGTAAAAGGCTTTTTACTTGTAAACTTTGAACTTTTAATTTGTGTTTTATCACGAATTGTCAAAGGGGGAGTTTGTTAGGTTCTAAAGGTTTAAGAATTTATGTATTTAGAATTCTAATTTGTAATATTGGTAAACCATAATCAAAACAATATGCTTAGTCTTGTTTAAGATTGCTCAAAGTTGATTAATTATTGTAAAGTTGGAATCGAGAGACTATAGATGCATTGGGGCATTTCGGTCTGGCTCGATCGATCGAAGAATAGACTCGATCGATCAAAAGTCGATCAGATTGCATTTTCTGCAGTTTTTCCAACTCAACCCTAACTCATTAAACGTTTAGGGTTTTACGTTTTTGCCCTAGGTATATAAGGCAAAACCCTAGCCACGTTTTTAGAGTTGCTCTAGTTGTATTGTTGCTCAGACATTGTTATTTTGTGTAAATCTCTTGTGAGATCTAGAGGAGCTTTCCTTTACACAAAGCTTAGGGTTTTCAAGATAGAGATTACTTCAACATCTTGATGATCAACTTGGCTGCTACCATTAAAGTTTAAAGAATATCAAGCATGGGTGCTTGTAGCTGATTGAAGAATTCAAGAAAGAAGGAGTCCATGGATTCGAAGCTTGCACGTGGTCGTGTCAGTAAGTTCTACTGGTAGGTAGCATTAGGAAGTCGAGCGGGGAGCTTGTAAGTCCTTTTGTATGAACTTCGATTCTTTCATAGTGGATTCTATTTTACAATTGAAGAAGAGGCTACAAGTTCAATTTCCCACCAAAAAAAAAAAATTGGAATTGCATATTTGTATTTTTTTTTTTACAATAGTCCATTTATTTCTTGAGAGGATTACTCATGTGTAAAGCAATGTTGTTTGACCATCGACGGCAGCTTGAAAAAAATGCATTCTTCTGTCAGCAAATGAGAACATTGAAGAAGTGCATGATTGTATGAATAGATGCTATGCCCCCTCTGCATCTTTGGCTTGGCAGGCACAAGGGTTTTATGATGACTCAGTTAAATATAACTTAAGCTTCCTAACTTAGGTATACAGTCATTCATTTATTTTTCTTTTGTATAATCTGGCTTGTTTATTGGGCTTTTGTATTATTAGTAAGTGATAAAAAATTGAGGATTTTTTTCCATTTTGGCATTTTGGGTATTTATTCTTTACTTAACACTAGTTGCAGATCCCGTGCGTTGTGCGTGATAATATTTTTAAGATGGTCTCATTAAATTTATTTTTGCAATTTGGACTGATTTAATAAATAATAATGTATTCTATAATCATATTTTCATTTGTTATAGTGGCAATCACAAATGTAATATATAATTTTTGTCAAACCAAAATTAAAGTAATACAATTTTTTTCAAGAATTCAAAAGGTTGAAACAATATTAATTTTTTAATAAAAAATATTTATAACATTTTGTGTATCATTAAAAACTATCTAAAATTTGGAAATTATTTTTTAGTTTAAAAAAAAAAATTCAAACCACAATCAAACACCGAGAAACATAACAAAATTTTTTATAAAATTCAACAAAACTACAATTCAAATAAAAAGGAAAAGGGAAAAATAAAACTCACATTAAAGTCAAACTCATTCTCCCAAATATGTAAAACATTTCAAATGTGATGTGAGTAAGCCAAATATTGTGTTAATACTTTCATAATATAATCTAACATCTAATCCAACATGTGAAAAATAAATAGACAGATAAATAATTTTAAACTCGAAATTGAATTTGTTTTCTTAAAAATCTCAAAAAATACACTAATGAGATAAGGAAGATAAGCAATACAAAATATTTGTAAATGCTTAAAAACAATTACTCACACATCTAAAAACATCATATAATAAAGATATAACAATTTGGTGCTAATTTGTTAAAAAAAATATTTACAAACAGTGAAAGGAAACTGCACAAAGACCATCTTCTAAAACTACACTAATCGTTTTTCATCATATTGTCTAAATTATCCTGCTATTTTCCAAATAAACTAAAACCTGACAATAACACAAAATATGGACATATTATAATATAATTTCCCCCCAAATCTAGTCAACAACATTAAAAGTATTCAGTGTTGCAAATAAAATGATAAAAAAAACAATACAAGCACCAAGGAGCACATATGAGTTAGTCAATAATAAGATGACAATATGTGTACAAACTTCATAAAAAATCTAACAAAAAATGAGAGAGAGAGAGAGAGAGAGAGAGAGAGAGAGAGAGAGAGAGAGAGAGAGAGAGAGAGAACATTTTTGTGTGGGAAAATAAAATATGCGTAAAATGGGAGAGAGTGACAAATTTATAGTAAGAGGATGAGAATCAGAAGAGACAAAATAAAGAAAGATAAATAGGCAAAATTATATGTATAGTTAAAACTATCTAAGAGGAATATGTATATGTGGTTGAATTTAATCAACCATCTTGTTGGCTTTATTTCGTGTCAAATTTGCTTGTAATTCAGCATTTAGAAACTCTATATTTAGGTGGGAATCATGTGTGGGTAGTGTGCGAGAGAGTGTGAAAAAAAGCTCAAAAGTGTGCACTGAAACAAGGCCTCGTGACTGGCTCGCGGCTTGCAAGTCGCTAAAGTTGGCACACGTGTGAAGCATGCAGAAGAGCTGAAGAGTCACGCCAGCTGATGCACTACAGGACAAAAGTCCCAAGCTGGCCAGGCTGTTAGCTAGCGACTTGAACTCGCAACTCAGTCCAGTCGCGAGGCCAATTCGCCAGACCACCCTGTTTGGGAAAAACTAACTTTTCGCATTCCAAACACACACCAATATAAATATCTCTTATACCATGAAATGCAGAGAGTTTCCAGAGAGAATATTGAGAGAGAAACCTTAGAGAAAAACAAGATTGACTCATCCACAATCTTCATCCTTTGATTCTCCAAATTCCTCTACTCTTATCCTCTCTATTGTTACATCCTTGAGGGGTACATTACCCAAATCCTTTTCTCACCATACCCATATCTGTGAGAAAGTTATTTGGTGCTTGCGAAGCAATTAGGAAGGGACCAATTGATATTGGTTGATGCTATGGGCTATAGCGGAATCTGGTACACTAAAGAAGCCAAAGGTTTGGTGTAACCTCGTTGAAGCAAGAAACTTGGAGGGCTTAAGTACACTGGGTAGATTAGGCTTGGAGGGTCTTTTGTTGTTCATGTATCCCAACTTCATTCTTTAATGGATTATTGACCGCTTGGAAGGCGGCGAAGAGGTTTTACATCGAGAACTTTGGTTCCCTCTTTGATAACACATCGCTGTATTGTCTTTGTGTTTGCATCTCTCCTCCCTTAATCTTTACATTTTAATTTCTGATGTGGATGTGATTTTATTTAGTTTAGATTATGTTATCAATTCTGAAAGCTCAAAAACGTGTTGAAAAACACAAGAGCTGTTTAGACCCCCTAATCAAAATTATGGCTCGATAGATTTTACACAACTTTGATATAAAGTGCGGAATAGTGTAAAAGCGAGCGGATGAACAAGTAAGTTACTCTAATCCATAAACTAAGCAACACAGCAGTATAATGGAATAAAAAAAGAGTAGGGAAGAGGGATGCAAACACAGAAAACACCGAGACGTGTTCTCGAAGAGGAAACCGAAGAACTCGGCGAAAAACCTCTCCGCCGCCCTCCAAGCGGAAATCGATCCACTAGACAATCAGTTGGGATACATGAGTAAGCAAGAGACCCTCCAAGCCTAATCTACCTGATGTACCTAAGCCCTCCAAACTCCTACTCCAACAAGGCTTCTCGGAACCGTGTCTTGTCTAGCTCTCCGGATCCCGCAACAAGCTCCATGTTGCATCTGCCATTCCAGGCTTCTTCCAATGCTTCCCAACAGCACCAAAATGTCACTCAACACTCTCAAAAGGTGTGGTAAGTGTTTGGCCTATCAACCTCTCAATGGTATGGAAAATGGAGAGGGACGGGTTGAGGAGATACCACAAGCAAGTGTATAGAGAAAGGTGGGGATGACAATCTCTAATTGCAAAATGTGTTTGGTTAGGGTTTTCTCTCTGAAGCATTCCTCAACATTTGTGGGTAATAGGGGTTTATATAGGATAGGTGCAAAATGTGTGAGTCAGTCAGTACAGGCTGGCAGAACAGCACGTCTCGCGGGTGTCTCACGGGAAGGCCTTACCCGCGAGATACTCGCGAGAACCAGCTGTCTCCACTGGACTGACTCTTCGCATTCCAGCATGTGCAAGGCACATGCTTCACTTCGCGGGAAGCTTAGTCGCGACATATCCGCGAGATTCCTTCAGCTTCCAATTTTGCTTGAATCTTCACATACTCTCTATCACACACCCCTTACATCAATTCCCACAACTAATACAGGGTATAAACAATTGATATTAATTACAATCAAATTTGGCACGGAATAAAAGCCAACAAAACACATAGTTGTGAATCACAACTTCACAATCTCCCCCTTTGGCTATTCCGTGACAAAACCCTAAAATAGACTCTAGACTTAAACGTGAGTTTGGGAACACAGGCAAAACTCACTCACACCTAATTCTAGATTCTGATAAGCTCTTGAAACATATGAACAAGTAACTCCTGAAACACAACAACAAAGTATCATCATTGTATGTAGAAAACTTGAAAAACATATGGAGCAATAATAGCATGATCAAGCAAGATGAAATAGATAACACTAGATCATGGCAAGATCAAACAAGTAATCTCTATACGCAAGCAATTACTATGCTCATTCACACACGGAATGAACATTCGGATATGCAAGATGATAGGCTCAATTAAAGAGTACCATTTGCACATCCAACACTCAACCAATGCAAAATACTCGAAGTATTTGCATCTAGGAACAATCCTACTAGGGCACAAGAGTGTTAATCACTCAACCAATGCATAGAACGTATATGCATCTAGGAACAATCCTACACGGGCACAAGAGTGATGTGGTGAAGTAAATGTATAACATTAAACTTCAACAACACAAGCATAGAGGCTGCATAAGCAACGAATTGCAAATACATGGCACAAACCATAAAAGCCTACACAGTATGCAATGAAATAAAATAACCCTTAAAGCTTACAAAAGCAACATGGGTACATGTAAAGTATACTACAAAGCATAGAGAATGTCATAAAAAGAACATCTGAAATAATACTTAAATAAAACGTAGTAACAAAGACTTAAACCAAAAGTAGAGAGTAAAACAGTTATAACCACTAAAAATACTTAATAAAAACCGTCTTTAAAACCAATAACCAATGATACTAAGTTGCTCGACTATGCTCCCCCTAACGCTGTGCAAGCTCTTCTCTAGCTCCCCCTTAGAATTTTCTCCCCCTTTTTGACTGGAATGGCCAAAGGGTCAGAACTGCTCTGATTCTGAATCCGAGCCGAGCTCCATAGATAAGTCTTGCACTTGAGAAGAGAGCGCGGTGATCTGTCCTTGAAGGTATGCAAATTGGTCCGCGGTGTACTGCACATGGGAGTCAAGCACCGTAGACATCTGATCCATCTTAGCAAGCAGCTGATCCAGTTTGCTTAAGCCTTGTGGAGGAGCCGAAGATGATGGCTGTGCAGCGGGCTCAGGAACCGAGGTGAACCTGTCAATCTCTTCCTCTGTATCTTCACCTTCCTCCTGCTAAACTTGTCGTGGTGGTGGTATGTTATGCACACCGGTCTTTGATCCCTTGATGTGTGCAGTGCTTCTAGCCAGTGTATGACCACCAATGGGATAGTCCCTCTGAACAACCGTGAGGCCACTGGGCAGCTTGAGCTTTGCCTTGGTAATCAGTCCCATGATCAAAGAGGGAAACGGCATCACAGTCCGTGAATTCTGCTTGGTGATGCTCTTCTTCAAGACATGCATGATATGGCCACAAATGTCAATCTCCTTATGCGTGAAGAGGTCATACAGAAATCTTGTTCTTGGAGCAGAGAGAGTGGTGAGATTGGTGACCGGATAAAGATTGTGAATCATCACATAGCTTAGGGTCCTCATTTCTGGAGAGAACTTGATGGTGTTCATGGATGATTTCTTCGGTTCACCACCAAGAAGTTTAATCATTTCGTGAGTAGAACCCATTCTGTCCTCATAAGCAATAGTGATTGGCTGAGATGGAGGACGAGTTTCTAGAAAATCTTGAATGCTCTCTCTTGTAATCACAAACTCCTTGTGATGTACCCAGCACTCAATACATTCTCCGTTGACAGTGGCATTGGAGAAGAACTCTTTGATAATCTCTGAATAGACCACTCCAGTTGGGTTCAGCAACTTGGTCCAAGTTCTATCTTTGAACACTTCAGGAATGAAAGTGTCCTCAAGCGTTTCTAACTGGACTACCCGTTCCATGATGATTGTCTTGTCCTTGTAGCAGTCATTGTATTTCATATCAGCTTCTATAGACCGGAAATGATCAGAATCAGTTCGAGCTCGCTTTGAAGACGATTTCTTCTTAGCAGCATGCTTGGTGGGTGACATCTACACAATTTAGCAAAGAAAAGAAGAGAAAAAATATGCACCAACACAAATCAGAGGACAAACTTCATTATATTCAAGTTAGTTCCAAAACAGACTTAGAACAAACTGAAAACAAAGCATGAAACACACTAAACATTATGCTAAAATGGTTCCAACTAATAAGGCATAACAACAATGCAACAAATTAAGAGACAGTGCAAGTGTGTGTGTCTATGTGCATGTGCTGATGAGTGTATGCGGCATGAGATGCATAAGGGTGCCTAAGTGTGCCTAGGTGTTTGCCAAGAGTGTGCAACATAAGCAAAGTGAGTGAAACACACATACAAAGACCAAAACAGAGAAGAATAAGATCAAACAATTGAAACACCATGGATTGAAATCACTTGATTCCATTTTGTCACAAAAATGTCACTTGGACATTTTGACAAACACTTAGCGTGCACAAAAGTAAGAAATACATGGATAATGCATGAACATATGAAAATCTACCCTCAATACATGATAAAATGCCACAAGGGGCCAACACAAGTGCAGAAACAACAGATGGGACACAGCCCAATCAAGAAATTATAAAGAAATACGCCCAATTTTGAAAATCAACCCAAAGTTTCGAAAATCCCCAATTTTGAAAACCCTAACAAAAAATTCTGCATAATCTAAGTAAAAACTTATAAAGAAATGGTTAATAAACATACCTTGAAGAAGAAAATGCAGAAAAAAAATGCTTGGATTGAAGGGAAATGAATGGAATAGTGTTTTTGGGTTGAAAAAGTTTGAGAGAGGTTGAGCGAGGGAAGTTTGATATGTTTGAAAAACTGTCACATCAGCTATATAAAAACTGAAAACACGCGATTTTCGTGGGTTAGAGAGGGGCGAGACAGTCGCGAGACAGTCGCGAGAGGTGCCACTGAAGCACAAAATTTTCGCGAGAAGCATTAGGTCGCGAAATAGTCGCGAGACAGTCGCGGTATTTTCTGTCTGAAATTGGAAAAACTCCAATTTTAGCCAAACAGCATTTCGCGAGAAGCTGTTGGTCGCGAGACAGTCGCGAAAGTTTCTGTGTGACATGTTAAAAGAAAAATTTCCCTGAACCCATTTTCGCGGGAAGCTCTAAGTCGCGAGCTTCTCGCGAAACAGCCCCTGAGCCATTTTTTGAAGAAACACAAAAACATGCATTTTAAATAAAACCAATGACAAGAAAGTATAAAATCACTTTCAAAAACAAATAAAACACTCAAAAATCTTTTTGGGATTGATCAACAAAGATTGAGCATGTGAAAACACATTTAATCAAGTACAATCACACAAATGAATAAGACATTCAATGAACATAGACTAGTGTGTTGTGTGTGGATATCAAAAATGAGATAGTCCTTAGTCCAATGTGAAGCTTCAATGATTAATTCAATCAAGGCATACACAACTAGCACTAGATTATGTGACCTATCTCAATTATAGAAACATGCATATATGACTTCCCACACATACTTGATAACAATTCAATGAAGCTTTTCATTTGGCTCCATATATAACATATCATTTGCAACTTTTGAGCAAAGAGAATCTCATTTTAGAGAAAGATGCCTGAAATTTTTGATATTTCAATTGATGAGTTAGCCTTTGGCTTTTTGGGCATCATACATTTTATTTTGGTCGCTTTCCCTTTTTCCTAGTCGAATACTAGTTTGTGCGACAGGCTTTTGCAGCTCTATATCTCTTTTCATTTGGAGATTTACAATTAGAGAGCTCTTTTAAGCAAAGAAAACAAAAGTGGGAAGATATATAGGTATGAGTCTATGCATGTCTCAAGATCAACAAAACCATTCACTAATCATTCATGACAAGGTTGAAGATCTATTTACAACAATCACATAGATTTCAGAATTTTTTCCACAATGATATGAGTGCATGAGGGACAAGCTAAGCTCGTTGAATGCATAAAGCCATAAGTATAAAGGTACAAGGCAAAACATGTTTTGAGACACAACACAACAAAGCGATCAAACTTTTTGGATTTTCTATTTTTTATGTGTTTTTAAAATTTTTGAACACACCCAAAACAAACCAAGAAAAGAAAATAAACAAAGAAAACCGGTACAATACAACCAGACAAAATAACAGCAAAAAAAAAATAGAGCAATGCATGAAAAGATGCAACAGCAAATGTCCCTATATATTGAAAGAATTTATGCATGGACATGTTATAATGCTTATGCATGAGTACCCCTTTTCACCCACACGTCACGTGCGTTTGGGGTGATATCCTTAATGGATTGGGTACGAGAATTTGGACTCTCAAACCTTCTGGTGAAACTCTCCAAGCAGGTGGTGAAGGCACCAATCATTTTCATCACGTCCATCATGCCAGGATCACGATTTTGACTTCTCAGTTGTTCACCACCCCAAGACCTCATGTCATTTCTTCTTCCTCGTGATCGAGGTGCGCTTGAATTGTTGTCTGATCTCAGTTTTTGACAATTGGGTCTGGTATGTCCTTGCATTTCGCAGTAATGACACACATAGTTTATTCTAGGACCCCATTGTGATCTTGGGAGAGATCTTCCTCTGGTTTCATGTCTGCCCATGGATTGATTTCGGGTCTTATTCACTATCCGTTGCTCACTCACATTCTTCTTCTCAGCCTTAACATTTTCAAGACTTGACCCTTCCACAATAGGCTCTATGGCCTTCACAAATTTCACTTCTTTGGTAGCTTTGGCTGATGAGCTGCTTCCTCCGGTATATCCTAACCCGGACTTGTCTGAAGAAGGTTTTTGAGATGAGATAACATCATCTAACTTCTGGGAGGAGACTCTCTCGATCTTGGCATGAGCTTGCACTATCTCTTGCTCAAGAAACCTCACCTTCGTATAGGCTTTAAACAACTCGCCATTTAGTGTCTCAATCTCACACTTAGCCTCTTTATATCTGATCAAAAGACTTCTGTAATCTTCCTCAACTTTCTTCATTTTCCTTACAGCCGCCTTGGCTACTCTGGTATACTCTCCCGACTTTTCAAGTAATAAGGAGTAATTTTCTTGAAGATTAGCTGTAATCTCTTCTTCTTCTTCAGCATCTGATTCTTCCACAATCCCAATAGACTCTGAATCAGAATGCTCACCAAGCTCCTTCACAAGTGCACCCAACTCATCCAATGACTCCACATGAGCAATGGTCATGAATGCAGAGTAATTTCCCTCTCCGTCACAGCTCTCTTTCGAGTCAGAATCTGAAGAGTCTGAGTCACTAAGTGTCATGGCATAAGCCTTGCCTTTTCCCCTCAGAAAATTTGGACACTCCTTCTTTAGATGTCCATGGCCATTGCACTCATAGCATATAATTTCTGAAGAAGGTTGAGACTCCCTCCCTTCTTTTCTTGTAAACTCTTTCCTATCACCTCTTGAAGGTGAAAATTTTCCTTTGTTGAATGGTTTCCCACTGTTCTTCATCTTCAGAAATTTTCGGAATTTTTTCACAAGAAATGCTACTTCCTTCTCCTCCACATCTTCTTCGGAGGAATCACTCATCCTCTCGGTGATGGTTTTAAGAGCAAGTGATTTACTCATCTTATGGGAAGGCAATCCCAACTGATATTTTTGGAGAGATCCAACTAATTCTTGAATTTTAATCTCATCCAAATCCTTGCTTTCCTCTATGGCTGTAACTTTTGCTCTAAAGCTTTCAGGCAAGGACCTCAATACTTTTCTCACCACCTTAGCATCTTCAATCTTCTCCCCAAGATTGAGTTTAGCAATTACAATTTCATTGAGTTTCCCATAGAATGAATCAAATGGTTCATCATCACCCATCTTGAGCTCTTCAAATTTGGTGGTAAGCATCTGAAGCTTTGTGTCCTTAACTTTCTTTGTGCCCTCATAAGTAGTCTCCAAAATCTCCCAAGCTTCTTTGGCTACTGTCATGTGAGAGATCCTGTAGAATTCATCAGGAGACACAGCACAAAATATAGCGTTTAAAGCCTTACTATTAGCATTGGCTACTGCTAGGGCCGCCTTATCCCAATTAGCCTTAGGAGCTTCCGGCTTAGTCCAGCCGAGCTCTACCGCATCCCAAATGGTATCTTCTATAGAACATAAAAATGCTCTCATTCTGACTTTCCAGAATGCGTAATTGTTCCCATCAAAAAATGGTGGAACATTAAGCGATTGAGATCGGTCCATCTCAAATAGGGTCAAGGATCACACTAAGGTATTTAAACCAATCAAGTGTACCCGCTCTGATACCAATTGAAAGCTCAAAAACGTGTTGAAAAACACAAGAGCTGTTTAGACCCCTAATCAAAATTACGGCTCAATAGATTTTACACAACTTTGATATAAAGTGCAGAATAGTGTAAAAGCGAGCAAATGAACAAGTAAGCTACTTTAATCCATAAACTAAGCAACACAGCAGTATAATGGAATAAAAAAAGAGTAGGGAAGAGGGATGCAAACACAGAAAACACCGAGACGTGTTCTCGAAGAGGAAACCGAAGAACTCGGCGAAAAACCTCTCCACCGCCCTCCAAGTGGAAATCGATCCACTAAACAATCAGTTGGGATACATGAGTAAGCAAGAGACCCTCCAAGCCTAATCTACCTGATGTACCTAAGCCCTCCAAGCTCCTACTCCAACAAGGCTTCTCGGAACCGTGTCTTGTCTAGCTCTCCGGATCCCGCAACAAGCTCCATGTTGCATCTGCCATTCCAGGCTTCTTCCAATGCTTCCCAGCAGCACCAAAACGTCACTCAACACTCTCAAAAGGTGTGGTAAGTGTTTGGGCTATCAACCTCTCAATGGTATGGAAAATGGAAAGGGACGAGTTGAGGAGATACCATAAGCAAGTGTATAGAGAAAGGTGGGGATGACAATCTCTAATTGCAAAATGTGTTTGGCTAGGGTTTTCTCTCTGAAGCATTCCTCAACATTTGTGGGTAATGGGGGTTTATATAGGATAGGTGCAAAATGTGTGAGTCAGTCAGTACAGGCTGGCAGAACAGCACGTCTCGCGGGTGTCTCGCGGGAAGGCCTTACCCGCGAGATACTCGCGAGAACCAGCTGTCTCCACCTGGACTGACTCTTCGCATTCCAGCATGTGCAAGGCACATACTTCACTTCGCGGGAAGCTTAGTCGCGACATACCCGCGAGATTCCTTCAGCTTCCAATTTTGCTTGAGTCTTCACACACTCTCTATCACACACCCCTTACATCAATTCCCACAACTAATACAGGGTATAAACAATTGATATTAATTACAATCAAATTTGGCACAGAATAAAAGCTAACAAAACACATAGTTGTAAATCACAACTTTAAAAATTCTGTGTTAGCTTATTTACATTTTCTGTACGTACATTGTTTGTTAATAAGCTTGAATTAGTAATTTGTAAATTGGGGGTCTAAACGTTCAAGGGTGTTTTATACACATATTAAACATTCAGTATAGACAATACTTAGTTATAACATTATAATTAAAGTGGATAAATATGCAAATTTAGAACTGTCTAAGATGAATTTGTAAAGTCAATATATTTATATATATAATGTGGGGGTAAAAGCTCAGCCTTGTGTATTGGGCTTAGAGCCTCATTTTTGGGTTAAGTTATGTCCAAAGAGAGGAGAATGATTGGGAAGGATTCCATGGGGGAGATATACCTGGAAGTGACTGTGGAGTATAGTCCAAAGAGATCATCAGCTAGCCAAAGAGAGTATTCTCCTCAGATACGGAGAGTCTCAATCAAACAAGTATCAGAGAGGTCCAAGTGATCTTCCTAACAGTTCCAACAATGAGGATAAACTTTGGGTACGCCTGGAGATGATAAGAACAAAGAAATATCTAAAGGAAAAAGCTGCTACCATCGTGTTTAATGCACTGCAGCAACTTTTCTAACCGTATTTATGTGGAGAAGACCCCTGAACAGTGTAATCTCAGCTACCACCACTCACAGAGGGCTAAAGAAGGTACTTGACGTGACATATACTCAAGTGGGTACGTAGATGAAGAACAAGTGGACGATGGAGATGATGGGGAAGGATGCTATATAAAGGGAAGAGGCCTCTGATAATGGAGCATCAGAAAAAAGAGAATAAGGAGTAGAGAAAGATTTTATAGTAGCTCTAAGAACTGTAATCACTGTTCAATCAATCATAAACCTTTTCGGACTTCAATTCATTTCGTCTTTACGTATATTTTTATGTTATTTCATTCCTGGAGGTTATAGTTAATTGTTGCTGAATTCATAATCAACCTACCTCTTTCACCTACTCTCTACAAATTCATTATTTTGGGCTTGGGCTACAAATCCTAACCCTACATATAATAATGTCAAAAAAAATAAAAGTAAAAAAAAAAAAAAATATATATATATATATATATATAATGATGTGGCAATTACGAGGAGGATGAGGTGGCTTAATAGGAGTGTAATAACAATAAATGCTACGCTTCGGCTTTTAGATATATATAGATATAGATAAGCTATTAATCGTAATTTCCTTCTAAGATTTTATCTGTTACTTACCTATCACAAGGTTCATTTGTATCTGAAAAGTTTTGTGGTTATATCATATATGTATGAAAGTTTTACAAACTGCTTCAACTCCTTTAACAGCATTCATAACTTGACTTTTTATCACTATGTATTTTACATAATTTTATGGTTTGAAGTCAATCATTTCCCTTGTTGCCACTAAATGGTCATTGGTTTCATTAAATGCAATGGCAAAATGGTAGAGTATCTGAACTGGCATCAAGGCATTCACATATGCAAAATCCAGTGTGGATCTCGCCAAGTTAGTTTGCAATAATATAGAAATCAATCTTCTAAGTTCTATACATGTGATTGTGATTGATGCCCTTTTTTATGTAGACCAGCTGTCTCATTGGTCTTGGTTAGACACCTGCATTTATCGTGCTTTGAATGGTGTTTTAGCTGCATCATTAGCATCTTGTTCTGATGTGGTCAGTATAAATGCTAGTTTATTATGAAGCCTACACTGAGCAGTGTTCAGATGATCCAAATACTTATTAGAAAATTTAATTTGTGGTTCAAAAGGAGTCTATCTTTTTGTAGGTAGTGTTTGTAATCACGATCTGTTGTGGTTTATTATAGCATAAGAGAGGTACTTTCTGAGTAGTGATTCATCATGAACCTGCTGTGATTTTTGTTTTTTGATAATTAAAGAAAATTTTATTCATGATCCTAAAAAGGAGTCACCTAAGTATACAGGAAGTATACTGCAGGAGTCACCCGGTATTCCTAGTTCTGACAATTTCTGAAAAACATCAAGATGATTAACCGCACCTTGGATTCACGCATATAATCTATGGTGAGCAAATATTGCATGGTTTGCATGCAATCTGCCAGTAACAGAATTGGGAGTGGTACCTACATAGTCTAAGAACATTCTAAATTTAATCCTTACTTCTGTTTTTACTCTCTTTTCTAGTTTGTGGAGACTGATAACTGACTCCCACATAATGCTTTTTTTCTATTCTATAAACCGGATCCTTTAGTAACAATTCATGAACATTGAATATTTCAGTGACTCAAATAGCAAGACTATTGGAATCTGATTTTGGAACAGTCTTGTCACGTAACAAAAATAACATTTGGTACATTAGGTTCATGAGATTCTCTGGCAATTCGTGCAACTGTGAACTGTAACATTTTTAGACTTCAATTCTCATTTATTAAAAGCAAATAATGCTTCTCAATTGGATTACAAATAAACTGTTATTGATAAAATATGCTAACCTATAATTCAAATTCAAAAAGGGAAAAAAATCCGAAAAACTAACTGCTAAACTTTTCCTAGAGAAAAATCTAGTCAAGAAATCAGATATAAAGTTTGAGAAAAAGATTTATGAATCAGCTATAAATATTATCATGATCCATATGTACATGGATGTGTATGTCTAATTCTAGAGTATAAAAAACCATCAAAGTTCTTTTTCCTATTTTGCATCTTGTATATAGTGCCATGAGATTTAAGTGTTTTTTTTTCCCCCCTTCATGCCTCGTTTCAGCCGGATTATCTACAAATAATAAGTCAGAAGATGTGTGTAGTGCAAGCTCTTTCTCAGAAACCTACAAGCAATAAGAATATGAGTCCCCACATGCAGGTAATTATAAACAAAAATCAATGAACTGATAAAGAAAGAAGGAATGAAATGAGGGCAAAGTATGTGTCCTTATTCAGATGGAAATGGAACAAAGTCACAAACTACGATGATTCCCACTAGGTTTCCTTCGCCAAGAAGCATGCATTATGATAACACAGACTGTGTGTTATATAAACTAGAAACTGAATCTAAACCAAAACTTGAATGCAATCCAATACAATCCAATCCAATCCAATCCAAATACCCAGACCTAAATCATATTTAAACCCAAATTTACAGAACCAAAAAACAAAGACAAACCGGTGGAGGATACGGGATCTGATGGTGGCAGAGGCTGACTGTCTTCTTAGATTTTCTCTTTTCTCTCTATGCCGGCTGTATGAATCTCCACTGTGTCGTAGTATCGTTAGTTTTTTTTTTTTTTTTCTCCTTCCCTTTCTCTCTATCGCAATATCGGCAGGGTTTTTTTTTAAAGAGAGAAAATCTTAAGCGGAGTGATGAAGCTTTCTGATTTCATCACCTCTCTCTTTTTTTAAGGGATAAGCGGCTTGCTGTCTGAAAGTGGGCCTCTACAAACGCACCGTGCGATGTTTTAAGTTTTAAATCTATACGTGTCAGTTTTTTAGATAGGCTTTTTTTCCTAACGTGGCAGAACCTCGTAAAAGCTTCTGCTATTATATATAGTATTAGATATTAATTAAATTGATGTGGACCTTTTTTATATAAATATTAATTAAATAAAATTATTTAATATAAATCAAATTGAGGTTAATTTGATGTATTAAATACATAATTTAGTTAATAATACTAACTAAAACTAAGGTTTATTTTCTATAGAGAATTGAATATCATAGTTGAAAAATAAATTTAACAAAAAGAAATTAAAAAAATTAATTTATCTTGGATATATAACGATACATATATAGCTAATTACATTTATAATCTATGATATTAATTGATGTGTGGCTTTGTAGTAGATTAGTTTACAAATATTAAAGTTTCAACTATTAGGGAGGATTAATCATCATTCATGATCTAACACATTTGCAAATTTCTTTTAAAGCCTTGTTAGAAGTAAAAAATGAATATGTTAAAGGTATTACAAAATATTCACAATATAATGTGACAATAATAGTGAAGGATGAGCTTCAATAATGTAATTAATGAATATTTAAAATACTTTTTTGTGGTTGGTAACATGTTAGTTTGTACATCTATAATAAAATTTGTGATATCCCTAACATCACTAATAATAAAAAGTGCACAACAATTTGAAAAAATTCATATTTTTTATAAAATTTTGGGCCTTTTACAATAAGATTGGGGCCTTTTTTGTAAAGGGCAAATATTTATTTGTGGTGGGGGCCTTAGGCCTAGGCCTTGGGCCGGCTCTGACATAGAGTCCTTGTTCAGTTGCCTACATCATGGCAGCCAAAAGTGCTAATAATCCTTTTATAAGTTTATCTTTCAAATGCAAACAAAATTGTAAGTCAAAATTCAAATGGAGGCATGGAGGGGTTACATAAGTGAAGGCAGTGAGACATTTAAAAAAAAATTCCTCTTGTATTTGGTTGAAAAATATTTCTTATACCACATATGGAACACAATAGCAAATTAATTCAACATAGAATTATTTCCTTTTTCCCTCTTTATGCAAATTTAATGGATATTTCAAATATATTAGCAAAGCACAATAACAAATATAAATAAAATATTAAGCAATAATCCATAATCAAAACACCAAATTTTTATGTGGAAAATCCTTCAATGAGAAGGGAAAAACCATGGGACCTAGTCCAATAAAATCTTCCACTATAGAATATGGGTTTACAACAATCTTCTCTAGAACAAATGCTATCAGCTACTGAGGCGACAAAAACATGCCATTCCTGGATTACAACAAATATTTATCACACTAAGATACCAACAATAAAAAGAAGAAAAGATCCCACCACGTGGGCTTTAGCTTCGAGCAAATGGAGAGAAATTTCAAGTAACAACACCAATCACTAGTCAACACGAAGCTCTCTTCATTAAGAAATTCCATCAAAATTGGAATAGATTATTGTTATAAAAAAATTATGATATTAAACGCTAGTTAAAAATTATTTAAGTGGTAACAAAAAAGCTCTATTAAAGATATCGCCTTAGGCTTCTAAATTTGTTGGGCCACCCTGCTTATTAGAGAATGGACAAGTCAAAACATTATAGATAAGTCAATGAAATGATAAAAAGTATAGGATAATTTTATACATAAAACTAATAAAAAAAAAAAAAAAAAACAACTGAAGGCATTGAATGAAACAAAAATTTGAAGGTCAACATACACTTTACAGCAAAATATATTACACACTTGCACAACATCAAAATACAAGTTTAAAAGTGATATCACAATAAAATAAGTGAACAAGAAATATGGTAAGTGAAAAAAAAAAAAAAAAAAAAACTAGTTTATTCCAAAGTGAAAAGATAGGGAAAAAGGACATTTGAGAGAAAATACCAATTTTAGATTATTTTGAGTAGGGGTGTGCAGAAAACCGAAGAACCGAAAAAACCGCTTCAAACTGGCCGAACCAATGCAAATATTTCGGTTCGGTTTCGGTTTTATTATATAAAAAACCAAAAATTTCGATTCGATTTTCGGTGTCAAATTTTAATACACCAAACCAACTGAACCGAACCGAAATAATATTATATAATAATATATTATTATATTATATTATATTATTGTATTAAATATAAAATATTTTGTAAATATTTAATACTCTGACACTCTCTACTAGATATTTTCAAAAAAAAAAAAAAAAAAAAAGACATGGTTTTGGTAGTTGGCAGATATGCTTTGCCAGCTTTGCTATGGGCAGTGGGCAAAGTCCAATCCATCATTTCATTTTAAACCAATTCAGTGACTAAGTAAACTAAGTTATCAAATGATTCAAACTAAGTTATCAAGTGACTAAAGGAAACTAAGTTGCAGTGGGCCTTTTTCTTTTTTTCAATCATCACTTCAAAGTTTCAAATTTCAAATGATCCGACCAGCATTTTAAAATATATTAGATTTTAATCACCTATAATCAAACTAACTAAATATCTAATTAAACTAACTAAACTAAAACTAATTGAACTATAAAATGAAAAGGTGGAAACCCTACCCTACATACCCGGCCCACTCTTTCATTTTCACTCTTAGTCTCACACTTTCCACTCTCTAACATTCAGACCTCAAACAGCCCCACTCCCTACCTCTCACACTTTCCACTCTCTCCCTTTGCCGTCGCCTCCACACACCACCCTCCCCACGATCATCGGCTTCTCATCTCCCACGGTGAGTCTGTCTTCCCCACACTTTCACTCTCCCTCTGCCGTTGCCCTTACACTTTCACTTTCACACCGCCCTCCACACACTGCCTCCCCACGCTGGCTCTCTGTTTTGTGTTTTGTCTGTGTTTTGTGTTTCTCTATGTTTGGTGTTTTAGGTTTTGAAAATAGAAATCTCGATACCCTCTGACCCTCTCTCTATTTTGTGTTACTCTGTGTTTTGTGTTACTCTATGTTAGTGTGTTTTATGTTTTAGGTTTTGAAAATAGAAATCTCGATACCCTCTGACCCTCTCTCTGTTTTGTGTTTCTCTGTGTTTTGTGTTTTAGGTTTTGAAAATAGAAATCTCGATACTCTCTGACCCTCTCTCTGTGTTGTGTTTATCTCTGTTTATTTTTTCAAGTTTTAATGTTTTATATGCAAATAAAATTAGGGTTTTGAAAAAATCGATAATCATGTGCTTGGCTGCTTGTGCTAGTTGGTTTCTTTATTAAAGTTAACTGATTTCCTTTGAGTTCTGATATATATAAAGTTAGCTGCTTTTTTGTTTATTTATTGTTATGATATTTTTGTTTATTGTTGTTGACATGTTGTGAATCTGTGACTGTTATGTTAAGTTATTTTCTTATTGATGTTACAGATTTGAAAATCAATAACCCCATGTGCTTAACTGTGATGATGGTGTATTTGTTAATAGTTGACTGATGTTGGGGTATTTGTTAATAGATTACTTTCTTTTAAAGAGTCCTTTTCATTCCCTTTTTTTTTTTTTTTCTGTTGCTGACTTTTATTGTGTTATACTACTATTATTGTTATCGTATTTTTTTTTATTGTAGACTAGACTCATTTTGACATTAAATTTTATTTTTTTATTTCTTACTTTTTATAGTTGCTGACTTATAATGAGACAAGAGAAATCCCAGAGGGTCAACACAATGAAGCGGATCAAGGGGAAACCAATTTGCATGAAGACAAAGGCAAACCCCCACTTCCACCAACTACAGGTAATACTAGTAAAAAAAGATCTGTTGTTTGGGGTCATTTTACTGTTATTGAAGGGGGGGGGGGGGGAACCTAGGTCAGCTTGTAATTACTGTGGCACAACCTATGCTTGTGACACTAAGTTAAATGGCACTACAGCTATGAGAAATCACATACAATCCCAATGTTTGAAATATCCTTATAGGGAGGACAAAAAAAACAAATCAACCCTAGCATTCAAACCTAAAGAAGAAGGAGAAAGTAGCAGTAAACTTGTGCCTTGGGTGTTTAATTTTGAGGAATGTAAGAAAGCATTGGCAGAGATGATTATTCTAGATAAGCTGTCTTTTAGGTTTGTGGAGGGTTTTGGTTTTAGGAAGTTTATGTTTGTTGCCCAACCTAGGTTCAATCCAATCCCTTGCCGCACAACAATTGCCAAAACATGCTTTAGGGTGTTTTTAGATGAGAAACAAAAGTTGAAAGAATCCCTAAAAGAGCAGTGGGTCTGCCTTACCACAGATACATGGACATTTGTTCAAAATTTGAACTACATGTGTCTCACTGCCCATTTTATTGATAGTGATTGGAAAATACACAAGAGAATTCTTAGTTTTTGTTTAGTAGAAAATCACAAGGGTGAAACACTTGGGAAGGCAGTTGAGATGTGTTTACTTGATTGGGGGATAGACAAGATTCTAACTGTTACAGTTGATAATGCTGCCTCTAACAGTGGGTTGATTTCTTTTATTCAAAAAAAGACTAAGCATAGGAAGGCAACAGTTTTAGGGCATAAATACTTGCATGTGAGGTGTAGTGCTCATATCATGAACTTGATTGTTTGTGAATGGTTAGTTGAAATGGATGAGACAATAGTGAAGGTTAGGAAATCTGTGAAATATGTGAGACCATCTCCACAAAGACAAAACAAATTTAAGTTATGTGCGGAGAAGGAGAAAGTTGAGTTTAAAAATCAATTGTGCTTAGATGTGCCCACTAGGTGGAACTACACCTATATTATGTTGGAGAAGGCCGAGAAGTATCAAAAGGCTTTTGAGAGATTAGAGGAAGATGATCCAAATTTTTTTATGACAATTAGAGAGGAGTCCAAGGAAGAAGGAAATGATAGACATGAGGTTGCTTGGGGAATGGATGATGTGGACTGGGAGAAGATTAGGATCTTTTTTAAATTTCTTAAAATTTTTTATGATGCAACCTTGAGGTTTTTGGGTGCTAATTATGTCACTAGCAATTCTTTCTTTTTGGAGCTCATGTCAATTCATGACACAATTGAGTTAGAGCATGAAAAGGATAGTTATTTGTTGAGAACAATGGCTGATTACATGAAGAACAAATTTGAAAAGTATTGGGGGAATTTTGATAATATGAATTACTTGTTGTATGTAGGGTTGGTTCTTGATCCTCGATACAAGTTGAGGTATCTTAAGTACTGTTTTGGTACTTTGTATGAGAAGCAAAAGGCTGTTGATATGACAGGAAGAATAAAGGCTGTTTTGGAGGATTTGTATAAATTTTATACTCAAAATCAAGTGGGGAGTAGTAGTGCTAGTGCTGCTACACAAGCCCAAGGCAAAAATCCAAGTGGATCAATGGAAGGAGATGATTATAATGTGGTTGATGCGAAGGCAATGAAGATGATGGGATTTAGGAAGCACTTGAAGGGTATTGATTCTTCAAATACCAAATCAAAGATTGATAAATACTTGTTAAAGAGTTGTGAAGATTTTGATGATAATTTTGATATTATGGCTTGGTGGAAGGTTAATTCCCCACGATAACGTGTGCTTTCAAGAGTTGCACGATATGTTCTTGCAATTCTGGTATCCATTATGGCCTCAGAATCTGCCTTTAGTACGGCTGGTCGTGTCCTTGATCCCTTCCAGAGTTCATTGTCTCCCCTTATGGTGGAAGCCCTCATATGTGGTCAAAACTGGCTTCGTCCTTCATCTGCTCCAATCTGCCTTCGTGTTGTCATAGATGATGTTGAGGAGTTTGAAAAGCTTAATAGAGGTATGATTATTATTTGTTATATTAAAAAAAAAAAATGACTTTCTATTTCTTTATTTATTAAAAAAAAATTTGCATGTCTATTATTGAAAAAAAAAAAAAAAAAAAAAAAAAAACTAAATGTCTTGGATTCTTGGCATATTTATTGTTTTATTGTACATTCTGCATGTCTACTTCTTTTTTTTAAAAAAAAAAAAAAAACTAAATGTCTTGAATTCTTGGAATATTTATTGTTTTATTGTACAAGTGATTTTTATGTTTTTTTTCCTTTTTTGTTTGTAGAACTCGTGAGTGATGCTGCATTAACATCAGAACTAGGCATGTCCACACCAACACCTATTGAAGTTGACGGTTGAAGATTTCTCTTTGCTCTTTGGACAGGTGGTATTGATGATGATATGTACACTTTTTGATATGTATAGTTGTACACTTTTTGCTATTAGATAATGGCCTACATAAGTACATATAGATATGGGCTTTTATTTTGAGCTTTGACAATGGCCTATACATAATACATAGACAATATATAGACAATATATGATATTAGGCAGTAGGCAATGACATATGGCCAATTTATTTTAAATATTTGGCCAAATATTAAATATGGACTGTATATGATGACATTGACATATAGCCAATTTATTTTGAGTCTTTGGCTATAATGCTATGTAGGTATTGACATATGGACAATATGTGGACATTGACATATTACTAATGAAGTAACTAAATATGTACTCGTTATTTTATTTTGACTTGTACAATTTATTTTTTAATCTTGTTTATATTTGATGGGTGTTTGTAACAAGTTACAGCTTAATTTGAGGCTTTGAGCACTAGAGCAATTTTTTGCTCTAGATTGTTTTTGGATTTATGAATCTGTGTTGATAGGTTGTGTTTGTGCAAATGTATTTTGGACAGGTTATGAATTTATGATAGATTGTGATTTATGAATTTGCTATATGTGTTGTATTTTTGGATTTACGAATCTGTAACAAGTTTTTTTTTTTTTTTTTTTTTTTTTTTGTGAGGAAGAATTTGCTATTATGTGTATTTCTGGATTTATGTTGAGTAAAAGTAGATTGTGATTTTTTTTTTTTTGTTTGTAAAATGTTTTATTGATGTGTAAAAAGGCCCAAAAATGGCCAAAATAAAAAAGGCCCGAATTTGGGCTATAAGGGCCAAAATAGAAAGCTAAAAAAGGCCCAAAGATGGACATTGCCAAAATAGAGAAGGCCTAAATCTAGGCCACAACTGGTTCTTAACAAAGGCCCAAAACAAGTTTCTAAAAAAGACTTAATTAGAGCATAAAAGACCATAAAATAAGAGACTTGAATACTGCTTTTTTTAAATTAAAAAAAAAAAAAAGAAAAAAAGAAAAGCCCAAACAGAAAAGTTTTAGAAAAAAAAAAATCAAAGGCCCAACTGGCCCAAACTCCAGGCCCAAAAACCGAAACTGACGATTTTTCAACTATTTCGGTTGGTTTCGGTTGAGATTTTCAAAAACCGAAAATTTCGGTTTCGGTTGGCTGGATTAGAAAAAACCGACCGAACCAAACCGATTACAGCCCTAATTTTGAGCTAGCTTAGAATAGGTACCAAAAAAATTTTTGGATATGGGGAACAAGGTGAATCTTGGACCACTCTTTGCTAAAGTACATGATCACTATTTTGGAAATGAACAACAAATTTAGTAAATAGCAAACGAAAGTGAAAGTAAAAAAGAAAGGATTCATAATAGGTTTGTGCAAGAAAGAAATCAAGTAAAAAGAAGATGAGATTGAAAGAACTCACAAAGTTCAACGAAACAATTGCATTGGAACCAAGTGCTACCTATGGCTTAAAACATTGATGCAATGATATCAACTCATGAAACTAGATATATTAGAATATCAAGATGGAATATATGCTAAGTAAAAAGTTAGAAAATTTCGTAGGAAAAATGAGAAGGAAGAGTGGATCATTGGCGTGAATGGTATATATTTATTGGATTGAATTAGTACTTCATTTGTTAGAAGAGGAGAGGATTTGAGAAAACTTAGCAATCTTATAAATTTCCATTATCTTGGGACTAGATTAAAACTCCCTAAATTAATTAAATCTTTCCTTTGGCTGAACATGGTAGACATGTTGTCCCTAGTGATTTAAATTGTTATTTAAATCACAAAACTCCCTATTTATTTTTAGTCCCTTATTTTGTCTATGCTCCACTGACTGCTATCCCACCTTCCTACTGTGTTTCTCTTCTCGTTAGGAATAAGATGATTTGATGGACTAGGCCCAGCCCATATCCACTGAAAGAAGAGGTTTGAACCAAGCAAAGCGACCCATTGTCCCCTAATGGGAGTCGATAAAAGATAACCCACTGTCCCCTAATGGGAGTCAATGAAAGATAACCCATCAGACAATGTCGACTAAGGGCATCAAGCAAATGAAGGAATTGAGGGGAAACCCAAACCCATGAGAAGTATCCGAGGAACCACGATAGGTAGCTCCTAAATTAGACAACTGTTACCTTTGTATTAATTAGGTGTTTCCACCTAATACAAGCTGCATTAAATTGGGGGAAGAGACACCTGATGAGACATGTATCTTCTGACTCTCATCATAATAGCCCATTACTAGGATTATAAACAAGCCAAGTTGAGTATTAAAAGTTCAAGCGTATTTTTTTAATTTTATCTTGAGCTCATCACCAAACAAGATTACATGTTTAATCTTGGTTTGTTTACTTTTCGAGCAATCCTAAGATAGTTCATGAACTACTTGATTAACTTATTATTTCCCTACATATAGTAAAATCATGACTAAAACGTTATATCTCTTCACAAATCTATAAATGTTTTCTACAAATGAATTATTTATATTATGAATAAACAAATGACAATTTTATATCATATGAACCAATAATTTTAAATTGAAAGCTCACATTTTACCCTCCAAACCCACCTTGTGATGGTTTTGCCCATCTCTCTCATCACCTTTGGTTTGGTTTTTTTTTTCACCCTCCATTAAGGATTTATATGATGTGGGTTTTGGTCATGGGAGTTCTGTGAGGGAAGGTGGTGGATTTTTTTAAGCCCAATGCCTGCATTGTCAATCCTAGTCTAAGGAAACGGAGCTCAATATCTCTTTTTTTTTACTAGAAACAATCTTCAATTACCCTTTTTTTTTTATCAAACGCCTACTTTTTGGAGTTTTTTTTTCATTGAATTCATGGGCTTACTTGTTCGTATGGCAAACGCCCAAATTATAACATAGGGCCCATTAATTATTAAGATAATGATAATGTAATTATTAAGAAAATTGGGAAATGATGATATCTAATACACTATTTGATGGCCATCCTTTAACTTGGGAGACTAAAAATATTTTTTTTCATAGATTAAGTTTTCAATGAAAAATAAATTATGAATAAAAGCTTATTGGAGAAAAGTTGTCACAGTATAAACCACATCTTATTGGAGATCCCATGAGAGCCATAAGTCTCTCAGATTTTATTTATTGCAAAAGTGAGGGTAAACCTCAAGAGAGTTAACAATACATAACAGGGGGGTAAAATACAGACACCATTATATAAACCATTCTACTGCAGGAGCTCATTCAAGCTCTTCAAACATGGCTTATCACAGGCTAGGTGTCACCTAGTGAAAGTTCAATATGGGTATGTAACACCCTTGAACGTTTAGACCCCAAATTATAAAATATCAATTCAAGCTTATAATCAAATAATTAATGTGCGGAACATGAACATAAGCCAATCACAAAATTGATAACTAATCTAAGCCAAATATAAACATATCCATAGCAGTAAATATACGACAAAGATAAAGGGAAGGAAGATGCAAACACACGGACAGCACACGATGTGTTATCGAAGAGGAAACCGAAGTTCTCGGCGTAAAACCTCTCCGCCACCCTCCAAGCGGTGATATAATCCACTAAAGAATGTAGTTGGGATAAATGAATAGTAAAAGACCCACCAAACCTAATCCACCTAAGTATCTAAGCCCTCCAAGCTTCTTGCTCCAACGAGGTTGCGCTAAACCTATTTCTTCTTTAGCTTCTCGGATTCTGCTACTAGACCATAGCATCAACCAATGTATATTGGTTCCTTCCTAACTACTTCCCAAAAACACCAAATAAACATTCTCACAGACGTGGGTATGGTGAGATAAGGATTTGACAAAGAACCTCTCAAAGGTATGACAATAGAGAGGAAGAGAGTAGAGGAATTGGTAGAGACTCTAAGCTAAAGATTGTGGATGAATCAATCTTGTTTTTCTTTAGGGTTTCTCTCAAAAATTCTCTCTAGAAACTCTCTCAATTTAGTGGGTATAAGAGTCTATATATACTGGTGTGTATTTGGAATACGAATAGATAGTTTTTGCCAAACAAGGTTGGTTGGCGGCTTGGCCTCGCGGCTTGTCCAAGTCGTGAGTTCAAGTCGCGACGTAACGGTCTGGCCAGCTTGGGACTTTTGTCCTGTAGTACGACAGTTGGCACGACTCTTCAGCTCCCTTGTGTGCTTCTCACATGCCTGCAGTTAGCAGCTTGCCAATCGCGAGTCAGTCACGAGTCCTAGCCGTGAAACTCTACTTCTTTGCATAAACTTGAGCTTTTCTTCACACTCTCTTCACACACTACCCTTACATGAATCCCACCTAAATACAGGGTTACTAAGTGCTAAATTACAAGCAAATTGGCATGGAATAAAGCCATCAAGATGGTTGATAAATTTCAACCTTACACCTAGTTTGGTTTTTTAGCTTGCTTTTTCACCTTGTAGTTTGTACCTTAAAAACAAAAACCAAAAAAAAAAAAGAAAAGTGACGATGATTGATGACCTATCCAATCCAATAATTTTCTCCCATTCAATGAATCAACAAGGAGTAGAAAACTAAGGTACGCATTACCTCGTGCTACAAAAATCATACCACCAATGGCTCCAAAGAGGTGTGCTTGGGCACATGTTGGCATTGCAGTAGGCAATTGTAAATAAGTATATAATATGCAATGCATTTCCAAAACTTTGACATCTATTTATTGTCAATTCTTTCCAAATTTATATAAGTGATAAGACATATAGGAACAAACGTTAAAATTCATGATCAACTACATAAAAAATGTCCAATCTTTACACAAGATGTTCCATTAATAAAATCATAATTATGAACATCACATAAGGGGGGTAAAGTGAAGAAAGCTAAATATATGTTCCCTCCCCCAAACAAACAAAAAAAAAAGGTACTTCATATCCAGAAGGAATATTACAGGGAAAAGAAAGAAAGAAAGAAAGAAAGATCATGCATGGCAAGTTCAAATTGCAAAGCAAGTGTGGACCGTTGATAATAACACAAGATTCTAGACACAAGGTGCAATGGAAGGCCTTGTGCTAAGAGAAAGATTACATGATATTTTTGTTGCTCAAATTTCCTCCCAAGGTGCTATAACATATAATCACAGGAATATACATCTTATATCTCACTTCCAAAATGAACAGATCATGGTTGGTCTCTTTAAATCAGATGTGATGATCAACCCTGTCTTTACTGATCATCTTGTCAAAGAGGAGCTTTTGTTGCTTATTTTTACCTTTTCAATTCAAATTTCTTCTTAATAGCCTTCCAAAAGGCAGGTATTGCAATATTATCAGGAACTTCTTTAAAAGATGGGAGATAATTTACATCCACAATAACATGATCACTAGTGCCTTCCTGAATCTGAAATTTCCGCACAACAAAGAATACTTTTATGGTAAGCAATGGACAAGTTTGCCTTAAGTAGCAAGATATATATATATATATATATTAATCACATGCTTGGAACAAATCTTAAGAATGGAATACTAGTTAACATATCATACTTCATTATTAAGTGAAATCTCAAGTGAATGGTTAACCTATTAAACATACATCTAAAATAATACATAATTCACTTTTGTTTGTTCCAACTAGATCTGGTTGATGCAGGTTGGTTTTTTTTTTTTTTTTTTTTCTTTAAATAGTAATTTGGTTGGTGCAAAAGATACAAAGGAAATAGACCCATCGGCCATCAGAGAGCTAAGTCTAGGAAGCCAAATGCACCTATTTGAAAGGTCAAGGTATTCACAACAATCACATGTAAAGCTTCTCCATAGATTGTAAGCCACCTTCTTATCCACCACTTTTTCCTTTTCCTTGTTTTTTTTTTTTTTTAAATACATATTTATTCATCCAGCTTTTCAAGATTTCATGGATTGTTCAAACATAAGTTAAGCCAATTTCAGTTTCACTCAATGTATATAAATTGATTATAGACAACTTCTAAGTAATAGCTCTTGATAAATTAACCAATATACTAGAATGGATACAAGAAAACTCAAAGGCAAGTCAGCCAAGTGACTGAGATGACCTGCTTTCAACTAGGAGGTTTTGAGGAATATAAGAAAACCTAGGGATTCCAGTTTTGGATTATATTGTGCAGGATTGGTCATCAATACTACATGGTTCAGCAATAAAGAAAATCAATTATAACACATTCGTGGAAAATACAATCATCATAAGGAGAAATGAGCCCAAACTAGTGTAGAATATGTATTCGAGAAAACTCGAATTGGCTACTTACAACAACATCAAAGCCAAAGATGGTAAGATCAAGCACTCCCCTAAGCCAATTTGCTGCATCTGTAACCAGATCAAGATCAACACAACTATTTGTGGCCTTGGAACAATTACCATCGCCATAATGTTGGTCTTCTTTGGCAGTGGGAAGAGATTTTAAGCTGCAAAGAGAAATGATCAAATTATGGGTTATCAAATATATGCTCTTGAACATATATCATCAAAGAAAAACCAAAAGAAGAAGGGTTTTTTATAGGTAGACAAAACTCATACAACCACAGGGTATGTTTAAAACTTACCTATATATAATTAATCTTAAAAAATAAAAAAAAAATAAAAAAAAAAACCTTCACACACCCACATGCGAGTAAACTGTAAAACCACCACCCCACCCTCATCCATTATCTACAAGAAATACCAATTGGTCCAAAAAACCATTATCAAAAAGGAAGAAGCAAAATAGAAGCAATAAACACATACCTGTCAAAGACTAGAGGTTTGAGTCCATTACTTTCAGATAATTTCATCAAGATATCAGCATTTGGTGTAGACTTCTTAACTGCATAGAAAACTTTTTCACCCAAGACATAAAATTTGTACAAAGTAGATGAATGATCCACATATTCCTGCAGTTCCAATAACTTCAAAGTCTCATTCCCTAGGAGTAATCCATGATACCTGAGAATCAACATAACCCTGCCATATAAGATATTAACCCACACATGTACGCACTTTACAGACACTCACTTCCATAACTATGTCACATATAGTTGGAATTAATCCAGTTTCCAACAAAGAGAGAAATTCGAGAGTACTAATTCCACAATAAGGATAACAGAAGTACTTCAAAGTCTTCATAATGAAAGTTGTTTCTTGCTCACCTGCACAACAGCTAGAAGAGGAACACTCAAGTCCTTAAAATCTTCATTTCTGAATATGATTGCCTGTTTATATAAAACATAAGCTATTTAATTCAAATAAATGAAAAAAAAAAAAATAAAGGAATTCAGATCATTATAGCTTAACATAATAGCCCAAGGACAATTTCTAAAAAATTGTTTTCATATTGCCACCATATATTTTCATGGTAAAGATGAAACCCAATAAAGAATAAAAATTAAATGGTGACATTATATCTGCATTAAACATCAATGCCAATATTTGTGCCCTAGCCAAATATATTTCTTAAGAAATGTCAATTTGTTCAAAAATTCAGAAAATTACTAGAAGATGTGCAGCTAATACATGAAATTTTGTAATACTATACTGCTTTACTTCTTTCTTTCCTTTTTGATAATGCAAGGAACTTTTCTAAAGAAGAGCCTTTTGGAACCGTCTCTAGCTAGTTGAAAGTTCAATATGGGTATGAAACACCTTTGAACGTTTAGACCCCAAATTATAAAATATCAATTCAAGCTTATAATCAAATAATTAATGTGCGGAACATGAACATAAGCCAATCACAGAATTGATAACTATCTAAGCCAAATATAAACACATTCACAACAGTAAATATAAGGCAAAGATAAAGGGAAGGAAGATGCAAACACATGGACAACACACGATGTGTTATCGAAGAGGAAACCGAAGTTCTCGACGTAAAACCTCTCCGCCTCCCTCCAAGCGGTGATATAATCCACTAAAGAATATAGTTGGGATACATGAACAACAATAGACCCTCCAAGCCTAATCTACCTAGGTACCTAAGCCCTCCAAGCTTTTTGCTCCAACGAGATTACGCCGAACCTATTTCTTCTTTAGCTTCCCGGATTCTGCTACTAGACTATAGCATCAACCAATGTATATTGGTTCCTTCCAAATTGCTTCCCTTAGCACCAAATGAATCTTCTCACAGATGTGGGTGTGGTGAGATAAGGATTTGGACAATAACCTCTCAAGGGTATGAGAATGGAGAGGAAGAGAATAGAAGAATTTGTAGAGTCTCTTAGATGAAGATTAGGGATGAGGCAATCTTGTTTTTCTTTAGGGTTTTCTTTCACAAAATTCTCTCTGGAAGCTCTCTGAATTTAGTAGGTATAAGGGTCTATATATAGTGGTGTGTGTTTGAAATACGAAGAGACAGATTTTGCCAAACAAGGCTGGTTGGCGGCTTGGCCTTGCGGCTTGTCCAAGTCGCAAGTTCAAGTCGTGACATAACGACATGGCCAGCCTGGGACTTTTGTCCTGTAGTGTGACAGCTAACGTGACCCTTCAGCTTCTCGCATGCTTCTCACGTGCACAGCATTTGGCGGCTTGCAAGCCACGAGTCAGTCGCAAGTCCTAGCCGTGAGTCTCTGCTTCTTTGCACATACTTGAGTTTTTCTTCACACTCTCTTCACACACTACCCTTACATGAATCCCACCTAAATACAGGGTTACTAAGTGTTTAAATTACAAGCAAATTGGCACGGAATAAAGCCAATAAGATGGTTGATAAATTTCAATCTTACAATTTCCCCTTTTGGCTATTCCGTGACAAAACCCTAAAAAAAACTCTAGACTTAACGCGTGAGTTGCGAACAGTTAGAAAACTCACTCACACCTAACTCTAGAATCTGTGAAGCCTTTGAACCATAAGAACAAGTATCTCCTAAAACACAACAGCACAATAAGTTCATTATATACAGAAACTTGTAATGCATATGGAGCAAGCACAATGGAGTAAAGCAATAAACTATGGCAAGACCAAAACAGGTAATCACTATAACCAAGTGATCATAATGCTCATTCACACTTGGAATGAACATCCGGACATTCAAGATGACAGACACAAGGTAAATCACTTGAATGACCAACATCAACCAATGCACATGACATGAAGTATGTGCATCTAGGAAAAATCCTACAATGGCACAAGAGTGACAGTATTTAAAAGGAAATGCAAAACATTTAGTTAGAAGTACTGATTTTAACAAAGCACAAAGGCTGCATAAAGCATGGCACAAACCACAAAGGCCTACAGATGTGCATAGAAACAAACCCTTAAAGCGTACAAAAGCAACATGGGTACAAACCAACAAACATAAAGTAATATATGTTGAATAACATCATATTATATATGCTGAAATAAACAACTAACACCACAGTGTTTTAAATTATCAAAGTTATACACAAAAAAAAAAAAAAAAAAAATCAAGTGATAAAGTGATAAAGAAATCTCCCCCTCAAAACAAGCACTCCCCCTCAAGAGCTGCCCCAAAAATTCTCCCCCTTTTTGACACAAATGGCCAAAGGGTCATTGTTGTAACATGGTGAAAATGCTATCAACTTGTGCTGCTACAACATCGATCTGGTCCTGTATGACTACTTATGACTGAAGAAGAAAAACATAAGAAGAAAGTTCTCGAAGAAAGTTCACATGCACTACCACCTTCAGTAATTGTAAAAACATAACCAAATAGACTAAGCTACTAGTTTAACTTTAATTGGTTATGCAGTCAAGAGAGCCTATCAAATTCCGGCCAAGTAAAAAGCACATATAAGTAGCAAGATGAATATGAAAGACAGATAATGACTAGGCTCAAAACATAATTATGCCTAAAAATAGCACCCTATGCAGAATGAACACAGAAGAGAGAAGTGCACACCTTCTGCTGATTCTTGACCAAGAGATCCTGCAATAGAACATCAAGCCAATTAAATGTTTGTAGTCTTCTTTTTGGTAGACACAAGAAAAACAGATTACAAGGTCCAAAGAAGTTAAAAAATTTATAGGTCACTGTCATCCCATCAAGATAACTGATTTCTAGTATAGGACACCCCTATACCATTGTCATTTGTAGCAATCAAGGCCACTGCAGTCTCTAACCCAATTTATGCATCCTTCATAAAACCAAAAACTTCTCCTAAATCGCATATTTTATTCTAAATAAGATCCCAAAGATCTCACACTGTGATAGCTTAAACTACTTATATCAGTATTCACCCTAAGTAGCTAAACATAGAGTAGTTTAATTTATCATTCCTCATTATAAGTCACAAATCCAAATTTTATTAAAAATAATGAATAATAGACAATCTATGCTAGTTTATACAGAAATATACATCACCTTGTACTTAAGATATTGGGAACTAACCTCTGACCATTTGCCTGATCTAGAGAAACCACCAGAATGTCACCTGTTGAGAAAGACAATAATGTAAATGTTCATGAAAAAAAAAACAAAAACCAGAAGAGATGGAAAACCTCAATTAATGCTAGTATTTTTAAATTTTCTAATAAAGAGGTGTGCAAATGATTTTTAGTTAAATACTTTTTGATGACAAACAACAAGTAAAAAGACGTAAAAAGACTCACTGTAGGTGTCTACCTTACAATCCAGTAAGCTGTTGAAGTCACCAGCATTAAATTTTCAAGTTAGGAAACCATAACAAACAACATTAAAATAATTTATGTCATCAATTATTTCTCAACTTTGAAAATAGCATCAAAATAATTCATGACATTAACGAACTATCAGGGAGTTTAAAATTCCAGGTTCACTTAAAGTAATGTCAGAGGTCATACTCATATATTCAACATTTTCTCTCATATGGTTGAACATGATACTGACCTTTACAATTTGTATAAATAAAAAGCCTACTTATTAGAGAATGGACAAGTCAAAACATTACAGTGAAGTCAAGGCAATGGTAACAAGTAGATGAGAATTTATACATAAAACTAATAAAAAAAACAAAGGAGAAATTACATTTTACCACCCCAAACTATACCCCAGATTACACTTTGCACCCTAAACTTTTCAAATGCATATTTTGCACCCTAAACTATGACTTACACTTTGTATCTCAACGTTAAGTTTTCCATTAATTTGGATAGAAAAGTATGACATCATGTAAAAAGGTCCAATTGCCCCTACTCTCAATCTCTTAAAAACAAAGAAGAAATTACAGTTTACTACTCTAAACTATACTCTTGATTGCACTTTGCACCATAAATTTAGATTTCCATTCAAGTTAACGGCAAACTTAACATTGAGGTGCAAAGTGTAACAAGGGTCATAAGTTTAGGATACAAAACATGCATTCGAAAAGATTAGGGTGCAAAGTGTAATCTAGAGAATAGTTTAGGATGATAAAGTGTAATTTTCCTAAAAACAAATTAAAGGGATTGAATGAAACAAAAATTTGAAGGTCTGCATACACTATACAGCAAAATATGTTGCACACTTGCACTACATTAAAATACTAGTTTGAAACAAAATAAAAGTGATATCACAATAAAATATGTGAACAAGAAATATGGTAAGTGAAAAAAAGAGAAACTAGTCTATTCCTAAGTGACAAGTTAAGAAAAAGAACATTTGAGAGAAAATACCAATTTTAGATTATTTTGAGCTAGCTTAGAATAGGAACCAAAAGTTTTCCTGGATATTTGGAACAGGGTGAATCCTAGACCACTCTTTCCCTTTCCTGAAGTACATGGCCACTACTTTGGAAATGAAGGATAAACAAAACCTGTAAAGTATATGAACAACAAATCTAGTAAATAGCAAAAGAAATTGAAAGCAAGAAAAAGAACCAAAAAGAAAGGATTCATAATAAGGTTGTGAAAGAAAGAAATCAAATGAGAAGAAGATGAGATTGAAAGAACTCACAAAGTTCAATGAAACAATCACATTGGAACCAACTGCTACCTGTGGCTTACAACATTGATACAATGATATCGACATGTGAAAACAACATATATCATAATATCAAGATGGAACATATACTAAGGAAAAAGTTAGAAAATGTTGTAGGAAAAGTGAGAGGGAAGAGTGGATAATTGGCATGAATGATATATACTTATTGGATTGAATTAGTACTTCATAAATTAGAAGAGAAGAGAGGATTTGAGAAAACTTAACAATCTTATATACTTCCATTATCTTGGGATTAGATAAAAACTCCCTAAATTAATTAAATCTTTCCTTCGGCTGAACATAATAGACATGTTGTCCCTAGTGGCTGTACATTGAGGAAACAAATTTTTTGATTTATAAGATAGCCAAAAACAAAAATATTTGCGGAAACTGAAGAGACAAAGGAAGAAATTTGGAGAAATTATGAAAATACTCCAATGTTGTAGGAAAGGAGAGTATAAGAGAAGAAAGGAGGATAGGTCGGTGAAAACTTACTGGTCATCCATCTTAATAATATACATGATCTTCAAACTGCTTCGTGTTTAATACATTCATCAAAATAGATATTTGGAATGTAAGAAATCCTAGACCACTCAGCACCACTCCCCTTTGCACACTTTTCCATTAATTTGGGGAAATGACAGATATTCAGCTCTTCGGTTGGCTTGAAAGTGGGTTAAGGCTCCATGAAAAAAAATTTCTCTAGCTGAACAAAATAGATATGCTAGTACCTGTGTATTAAGGCAAGATATTTAGCTCATTGAATAATCTTTTAGTTCTTTGAATAATGAGGATCCATGTGTTAGTTTTGAAATTTTGTTAGCTTTCTAACATCCTAACTTTTTAGTTCTTTGAACATTTAGTTAGTTCGTTATATCCAAGCCAGCAACTAAAAGTGTCAAAGCAAAGGACATTCCACACTGTTCAAGCTAAGCTATCAATGACTTTCTTATCAAAAGGTGTCAAACTACAATTCATCAATCTGACATTACTCAACCTATACATTGTTTTGCTTACATATGAACACATATATGGAGTTGACATTGCACACCTTTACATAGACTAAAAGTTTTGTTTACATAGATGTGCACATTGGCTACAAAATGCAGTGACTATAACACACACACACATACACACACCGGTTTGAATTAAATTATATATACAAATCCCAAATGGTAAAAGAGAAAACATTTTTAAGTACCTTGGCATTAGTTCTAATCAAGTTGGTTATTTTTCCCAGACACAAACATTTCTGAGCTTCATGAGTTTCCCTTAAAATTCTAATTTTGGCAGGTCCCTTCAAAAGGTAAAAAGATCGTAAATAGAAATATATTAAGAAAGTGAGCCAAACTTTGCTTACACTAGTAGAACAGGGAATCACATAACTTCATGGACCAGTAAAACTGACCTCCCAATCCAAACATGAAAACAAAAATCAATAAGACATTCACCCACTTAATTTCTCATTCTTATACAGCTCAACTCTATTTTCCAACAATAAATTCGCCCTAATAAATATAGCAATTATTACCCAGCCCAAATCATCAAAATCTATTGCCAAGAACTGATTCATGAACTATCACAGTATCAGTTCAAGAAACCAGGTGTAGCTATTTGACAACAATAAGTGAAGGTTTCAAGAAACACAGAGGCCAAGAATTAGCATGTGGACTTCAGGTTCTAAAATTGATGAATCCAATATTTAAAATTTCCAAATTTATAGAAATTTTCGATTTTGAAAAATAATAAGGTAATGATTTGATGAAAGAAAATAGGCTGGTAAATAGAAATTTGAAAAGAATCAAGACAAGAAAATAGGCTGGTAAATATAAATTTGGAAAGAAGCAAGACAATTGCTAACAATCAAGGGAAAAAAAAAAGTTCATTAATATACTTTTAACAACTTTTTAAGTGTTCGTGATAATTTGCAGAGACAAAAATTTAAGCAGAACCAAGCCAAATGACAGCAATCACAAAAATTTTAATTATATTATGCTTTTAGTGACTTTTTGCAAATGACTGCAGAAAATTTCAGAGATTAAAGAAGAAGAGTAGAGTTTTTCGAGTGTGGCCACGGTGGTTTGTGAGATTGATTTCTACTATTAATTTCAAAAGCTATTAAACCAAATTGCAGCATTTATATATTTCTTCAATGGCATCCAATTAAGTTTTCATACTAGGAATACTACCACCCATTACAAATATAAGAGAATAGAAGAGGATATAGGGCTTTATGAATAGACTTACTAAGCATTGAACTGAATTAGGTTTTGTAAATGACCAATTATGAAGTAAATTATGTACACATAATGCAAATGGTAAGAGAGAAAACCCGAAGTGCCTGGGCATCTGTTGTCATCAAGTTAATTGTTCTCCCAGATGCAAACTTCTTGCCATCTTTCTGAGTTAAGTCTTCAAAAATCTTTGCAATGTGGCCAATAGCTTCAGAAGGTAAAAACCATATATAGATATATTAGAACCATCAATACCTTCATTGCTGCCTGAAATTTTAAATTTTATTTTAGTTGCACTAGTAAAACTGACCCGCCAACCCAAACATGAAATGAAAAATCAGCAAGACCTTCACCCACCCAATTTCTCATTCTTATGCAACTAAGCTCCATTTTCCACAATAAATCCATCCTTATAAACAAAGCAATTATGACCAAGTGCAAATCAATAAAATCTACTGTCAAGTTTTAGATAGCTTCAAGTAAAAGAATTGATCCATGAACTCTTACAGTATCAAAGTGCTGATTGAAATGCTGATCGAAATAATGAGTATGTGGACAGCTCTAACAGTGATTGATTCAAGATTCCAAATTTCCCAATGTCCAGAAAAATTCAGTATTGAAAAATTTGTAGAAAGAAAATAGGCTAGCAAACAGAAATTCGATAGTAGCAAGACAATAGGTAACAATCAAAGAATTGTTAAATAGACTATGCTTCTAATTATTTTGGTGATTTGCAGCAACAAAAATTTGAATAGCAGCAAACCAATTTGAATAGTAGCCATCACAAAATTTCTAATTGAACTCTTGTTTTAAAAGCTTTTCTCAAATGATTGCAAATAATTTCATAAATTGAAAAAAAATAAAAAAATAAAAAAAAAACCAGAATTGGATTTATTAAGTGTAAGCAGAAGGGTTAGTGAGATTAATTTGTACTATTTATTTGAACAACCATTAACCCAAACTGTAGAATTTATATATTTTCTTAATCGGGTCCAATTAAGTATTTATACAGGAATACTCTCACCCCTTATGAATATAAGAGAATAAAAGGAGAGGAAATGGTAGGGTAGTATGAGTAGACTTACCGATCATTGATTTTAACCCATGGAATGTGGCTAATCTTGATCCGCTCATTGTCTTCAAATCTGGGGCACCAATAAATGATCAGTGTTTTCAATTGGGTGAGGCGTCGCATGGCTTCCTACGTGGGCAGATGCACCAAGTTCCAGCAACACACAATGTACAGCTGTTGAAGAGAGGAAAGATTGCCCAACCCCTCTGGCAAAGCTACCATCTCATAATATCCCTGTATCCATAGAATTTTAAGGGCAATGAAGTATTGAATTTGGTCCAGGGCCAGGAGAGACCTATTCTCCGTAGACAATTTGAGCTTTTGGAGGGACGGGTGAATGGAGGAAGTAGAAGGCAGACGGCAATCCCTATTCTCCAAATATTCAACACCTGGCAATGACCTCATCTCAATACATTCCTCCACTACCAACTTCTGAAGGGAAACACACAGTGAGTCTGGCAAATATCTCAGTTTATTACAACATCTAATAATCAACTCCTCAAGGCAAGGAAACACAAACAACTCCTCATCTGCAGTTGTCAACTCCTTTGCATCCTTCCACTCTTCTAAGCTAAACATCCCCTCCAATTTGAGTATTCTCAATGCCGGAAATAATGTAGTAGTATTTCTGTAACTCTCATCACTGTAAAAGTAAAACTCACTTCCTATACATCTTACCTTCATCATTCCTATTATTTCAAGAACCCTAAGACAGGGTAATTGCCCCAGAGTGGGAACTCTTTACATGCCCTACAAAATATCAAATTGATCTCAATCAAATTGTGATATAGCGAAGACAAACCAATCCATGATGGGAATTTCTTTTCTCTATACTCACTGATTGTTAAGCTTTTCAAATTTGGGTGAGGCTGGAGGCCTTCCAACACCTTTTCATCTTTATCATACGCATCCCATTGTCTACTAAGAATAGGATCAAAAGGAGGATCCCAGTATAATGAATTTTATTTCCATTTAACAATAAATATAAAAAAAATTTAAATAGTTGTCACGTTTCAAAACAATGTTGAAAAGTAGTGTTTTGAGTGTCTAAAACTCGAGTTTCATGATAAAACTCGAGTTTTTAAGTCTCGCTTTGTAAGCGGAATGCTGTGAGGTGGGAAAAAATTCAAGTAAAAATCAAGTTTTAAAGTCTCGAGTTCCAAAAAACGCCGCTATAGGGACTTAAAAACGTCACTATAGGGCTTAATGGTTGGCACTGCCTATAAGTAATCACCACTTAGGGCTGCCTTTTTCACTCTTTGCTTTTCCCTAGTGCTTTTTAAGTATAATTAACAAGGTCATTTTGAGGAAAAAGGCAGCCCTAATCAATTCTCCATGTCCATATGCATGGCTGGTTGCAGGTACAAGAGTACATTGAAGCTGCAACATTCTGTAGCTTTTGCAAAAGTGGTTATTTTTTGACTCTTGATGAGAGAAATGCAACTTTGTTATGTCTTAGTGATCCATCTCTTGAGCCTTTGCAAATTAATGTCCTCGACTATCTCTTGGGGGTAATGGCCTCAGTTTTATGCTATTTTAACTATTTGTTTTTCTGGAAATGAGAAACTGATGACATCAATGGTGCAATGAGACATATGTAAAGATCCATGATGATGTATTCTTTGAAGATGTAGTTAATTCCTTGTGATAATTAAAGTTGTCAAATTGATCTATTTGACTTCTAAATAATTAAAAATAAAATTGAAAAAATTTTCTTCTAACAGTCAAAAGATTGCCCACTTTTTCTTTTTTTCCTTTTTTGAGAACGAAATGCTCATTGTTCTTGTACAGCTTGCGGACTTGACTGGAGAGCTGATGCGGTTGGCAATTGGCTGAATATCAGAAGGTGAACTTGAATTTGCTGAGAAGATATGCAGGTTTGTACGTGATATCTACAGGGAGCTGACTCTTCTTGTGCCACACATGGATGATAGTTATGATATGAAGACAAAGATGGATACAATGCTCCAAAGTGTGATGAAAATAGAGAATGGTAAATTTTTAACAAACTTCTTGCCTAAAGTTGTAAGCATGACCGATTATATTTCATATATATGTTCATATTCATCCTCTAGAGAATTAATAATGGAAGTGACTTAGTAAATAAAAACAAATAGTTAAAGTTTTTAAGACACGAATCTTCATAATGCTGATATGGATTTAGAACAGGGTTCTTGACAGATTGGAAGTTTTGAAAAAAAGTTATCAATCGGGAGTATACTTATGAATTCTGTTTTTAGACATGATCACCATATATATATGCATCATTGCTCCTCGGCAGTGTGCTTCTGTGTGTGGATGCATCAGCACTTGTTAGGCTGATTAAAAAAAGAGGAGGGGGGTGGGGGAGGGGGGGTGGCAATCACAGTGCACAAGGCTACTGCTTCTGTGGGGTTTGGGTGAGGTGCACTGCCTATGAATAAGCTTTGAACAAAAAAGGAGCTTTGATTGTGTTTGAGCTCCCAATGTTTGGGAGAGGTTTCTTAAGTTTATGCCCATGTATGCCATCTACACATTGCTTTCCTTAAAGTTTCTTACAGTGAAGAACGGTGTGATGGTTATGTAGCATGTATGATAAATTACCATGATTTTGTCCCCAAAAAAAAAAAAATCAGACTTTATGGGATTGGACCTGTGCCTTTAGAACATTGACAAGAGTACATTCCACTACTTGGATCCAGTGATCCAAGTTCCTTCTTATTGGGGGTGCCTGAGATTGAACTATGAAGTAATTTCAGCTTCTCCTCGTCTTTTTGTCTGTATTATTTTTTCGATGCATGATATTTTCACTTAATTTTTCCTTTCTATTGTAGTTTTCCCTGTCTAAAGAGGAAAAGATTTTCTTCCAACCAGAAATTGATCAAGGAACCTGACTACATGTCCATATGCCGCTGATGTTCATCAATTCTCCCTTTTGTAGTTACAATACAAGAGGAGGAAAAAGGCAGCCCTAAGTGGTTAATTGTAACATAGTTAACAAGGTTATATCACTGTAACATAGTTAACAAGGTTATTTTGAAACAATTTTGACTCAATTGAAACTTAGTATCTTCTTTTTATTCCACACTTTTTTTACTTCATTTTTAGAAATCCGGGGTCCCTCGGGGTGTTTGGCTGCAAGCCCTTTTGTGTTTATAATATGACATTACAACATAAATGTATTGGATAGCAATTTATTACAGTAGACAGTTGGAATCTTTTTTTTTTTTTGCTCTCAGACTGTTGTAGATAGACAATCCCCAATAAAAACTTGCCTTTATAGGGGGAGAAAGTATAAAAAGGTAATCTTTACTGTCACAAGTTGAAACTGATTAATGGCCTTCCCATGATATATGTATTTGTGAACCCATATATTTACTTAATACAATTCTTTGTTGCTTCATCTTTGTTACACTAGTCTGAATGTGCCCTTAATTGTGTTTATATTCTGGTTTTATTCCTTTCAGATATTTGTTGCCGCTTTATGATTTAAGATAAGTTACTATGATATTTGAAGGGGATTGAGATAGGTCTAAAAAATATACACAAATGGGTGCATGAGACAGATTAATAGAAACCACAAAAATTTGTTTGTGTTTTATAAGCACCTCTTACAGTTGTTAAAAAAGAGCAAAGTGGATGATTACAGAGAGGTTTTCCACACAATATTTAACTCCACGAGAGGTAGAATATGAATTTTGTAGTAGTGGATGGATTTGCCACTTCCACTTGGCTAAGAGAGTGATCACTCATTGCTTTATCCGAGCATGATAAAACTCCTTGGGCTAATCTTTGGACACGTGTTGGTGCATGATTCTGAGGGTATATTCCATGAAAGCTGATCTTTTTTTTTTTTTTTTTTTTTGGTTTAATGAATCATATATTTCCTACCACTAATGGACCCCTCAACCCTCAAGAGTGCGAATAAAGATATAAAATGGTAAGCTTTTAGAGTAGTGTTATTGTCCCACACATAAAACCACAAAGCATTTTTATATCATGCTTTTGATTTTTTTTTTCTATTAAAATAATTTTTGCCAAAAAACTAATAACCACCACTCAAGGCTTCCGTGTCGTTTCCCACTCAAGGCTTTTGGGAAGAGAGACCATAAGGGTTTTTATTTGGGATGTATTTTTTGGATTGTAAATAAGAATGGGAAACGACTATTTAGCTCTTCAATATGCTCCCAAAATCGATTTTTCTTTCAAACCATATTTATTTTGCCTTACAATAAATGGAGAAACAATATAATATTAGAATAAGAAACTTGATAGTAAAATTGGATCAATAGAAGAATAACAAATAATTTAAAATAAATGGATCTATAGAATTATAAAAATAAGGTTTTTCATGATTTTAAGACTAAGCTTTTTCTAATTTTTAAAAAATATTATATAATTATGTTATGTCTTTTTCTCTCTATACTCTATAGCACATACATATACTATAATTATAATTTAATATGGGAAATCAGATTAACTTTTTGTACATGCCTAAATTTGAAAGGCTAGATAAGCTTCTTATTTTCTTCTCTTTTCTTTTCGTTTCTGTTTTTTTTTTTTTTTTTCCTTTTTAGTGAAAAAAAAAAGATTCTTCTTGAACAATTTTTTTACAAATAACGAGATCAATAACTTCAGCCAGATGTGCCTAGATGTTCACAATACTTACCAACAAAAAATCGCATTTGTACAAAAGAAACAAAAATGTGAGGTTTTGAAAACAAAAAATTGCAAACAAAAATGCTAAAAGAATGCGAGTTTTTGAAACTCGAGATGTAGAACTCGAGTCTATAAAACTTGAGTTCTACTGAAGAACTTGACCTCAAATATTCTGAATGTTCTGTTTAGGTCGAGAGGGGTGCTCTGTTTTGCCCTGTTTTTCCCAGTTGAACTCGAGTTTCATAAACTCGAGTTCTGTTGGGAAATTTATTTATTCCCCTGAACGTTGTGAGTGCTTTGTTTAGGCCGAGAGGGGTGCTTTGTTTTGCTCTGTTTTCCAGTGGAACTCAAGTTTCATAAACTCGAGTTCTTCCGAGAAAATTTCCACCCCCCCCCCCCCTTTTTTGTAGTGCAAAAATGCTCAATAGGCAAACCAGAAACAGGGATTTTTTTTTTTTTTTTTTTTTTTTTTGTATTTACCTAGACATGCAGGAAAACGAGAAACTATAAATGCACTTAAATTAAATTACATTAAAATGCGTTCTCAATAGGCACCAAACTATAGAAACTGTTACGCTTTCTGCATAAACGTAGTTTTACAATGCTAATGCACTTACATCGCAGCAAAAGCCGCTGCTCAATATATCAACATTCTACACATGCCCAACCACGCTTAATTTGTAGTTCTAACCATACTACTCAAATCACAATATTCATAGAGGTACATTGGATAGAGTATTACAAGTACATTCACATAAAGTCAATAAAACGTAGTCACTTTTCCTAAGATCAAAGGTCCGCACGACAAAAACGTCATCCATGGAAGCATGCCTGAAAAACGTAGAGTAGTCACGTTAGGAGACAAGATAGTAAACATTAGGTAAACATCGAATGAACAACAATTATTTAACCAATGCATAACTTTTTGCCATCTAACTACCTAGTGTGGAACATGACCGCTTGTGGAAGCGCCATGGGACTGCGGACATTTTCTACGGTTATGCCCAGAAGCATGACACACTCCACATGTCTGCTTGGGTTGACTCTCTATCAAATTTGCATCCTCCCTCTGCCATCCCAGTTCTCGATCCTTATTCCTAACTCCATCCATCTCATTCCTTATTCTTGACTTCACTAGTCGACCTTTGGCTCGCAACAATGCTGGATTAGGCAACCACTTTGGCCCAATGGGATCCCTCCATAATGATTGTGACGTAGGAACCATAAATGCATGCTCATAAGTGTTAAGGGCATTGTTCAAACCATAACATGGGTGAATATATGTGGTCGAATCAATATGCAAATAGTCACATACTCTAATTGCATGTGAACACGGGATCCCTATGTTTTGCCATTTCCTACAACTGCATGTTCTTTCCTGTAACCGAGCTTCATAACTGTGGTTTCCCCCTCCTGCGCTACACGTGTTTAGTTGGGTAACTACTTGAAATATCAGCTCTTTATTGCTAAATGGCTTGAGATAGTGTTTCTCAGATTTATGCTTATTTCCTTCCCACGCGGATAAGGCATGTGCACTCCATTTCTTACCCTCTGACAACTCAAAATGGTATTCTTTCTGCCAGTCGTGGAAATATTGAACAAGTTTGTTCCAAGTGAACTCAACCAACGCGGCAATAAGAAGGCCCCGTGCACCTTTTAATACACCTTTAAAGCACTCTGATATATTGGTTGTCATTGCCCCAAAACGTCTCCCACCATCATGTGACTGGGTCCACATATCCACAGACTCACTCATTAGGTATATGTATGAAAGATAATCTTGATTCTTTTCCTTGCCATCCTTCCCCGTCACCTTCTTCTTATTCCTAATGGCCTTAATTTCTGCCTGCTTAATGGACTCCATAATGATATCAAATTTAACTACCTGACTAGCATATCCCGCTTTCAATGCTGCTGACTTTAGAGTTGAGCTTTGAAAATGGGTGTTAAAGTTGCTAGCAACATGTCAAAGGCAATATCTATGAAATACCCGTGTTCTTCCATCATCCCTTCTAGGCCAACTTGCAATGGCATTTTTGATACCAAGATGTTGGTCATAAATTATGCAAATGCCTTCGTCAGGTATCACGTGGCCAATCGCTTCTCTGAGGCATTGTAAAAACCACCTCCAACTAGACCCTGACTCACAATCCACAACTGCAAAGGCGAGAGGGAATACCTTGTTGTTAGCGTCGGTTGCCATTGCAACCAACAACTTTCCCTGATATTTACCATACAAATGGGTTCCATCAATACTGATAACCGGCTTATAGTATTTTAATCCTGATATGCATGGCTCAAAAGACCAAAACACATAATGCAACAATACGGTGTCATCTTCATCAGTGGGTGTGATACGATAGAACACTTGGGTAGTCGGGTCTTGATCAATATATGCAATTAGCAACTTTTGTAACATTTGGTAAGACTCTTCCCAATTCCCAAACATCTTCGCAATCACCTTTTGTTTTGCATCCCATACCTTGTAGTAAGAAGGCTTATGGTCATTATATTTCATCTCTATCATAGATCTGAGATGCTTAACTGGGGTAGTGTGATCCTCACATAACTTTTGACGGATGTCTAATGCAATAAAATTACAACTCATCATTTACCATCATTTCGCACCCCAATCGATACACACGTGTGAGGACCCACATACACGGTGACCATCCATAGTTGGTGGAGATTGGGCTTCATAACTGCGCCGACATACCACTTGCATGACTCATGCACGCATTTCGCACAAAGTTTTTTCGTCGTCGACTAGTGATCGTAAAATGTTTGTTTTCCTTCAGAGCATAATTTGTTAATACGCGCTTCACCTCCTCTTTATTGGCAAAAGTCAACCCTTTACACAGATTTATCCCCTCTCTCCAAGTAGACACAAATGGCACCTCAATATGTGAAGGATCAACCATATCTTCCCAAGTATTTGCAGAGAATGACAATGCAGGAGGTGCGTAGGCAAAGATTGTGTTCGCAGTGTTTTGGATGCTAATAACATTGTCTGCATAAGGTTCACTACCATCCAATGTCTCATCTTCATCAATGTCCCTCTCAAAGACCCCCAAAGTCCCCTCTGCCAATCATATCTTCATACTCATCTCTTTCAGAAAAATATTCATCATTAATGGCAATATTCTCATCAACATAGTCATCCTCATCATCATAGTCGTCATCATCATCACAGTCGTCGTCGTCGTCATCATCAACATCATCATCATCATTACCATCGGCATGAACATCATCATCCTCTACATGTGTAGAATACTCATATTGAGCATTCGGAACCATAACCTGTGAGCTTGTGGTTGTTTGTTGGATATCCTCTTGCCAGACTGCACGTGGCTCCAACTGTATGTACAACTCAATGTTAGTTACTTCAGCTATTCTCTCCAACTTTTCAAACATGATCTTTACATGTTTGTCTGTTTCTATAGCCATATACTTGTAATTAATCCGATGCTTCAGGATTTCATTTGGCATACGATAAGTAATTTGTATGTTGTGCATAGCAGGATTCTCACACAACTCTTCCATGACAATCTTCTTCAATTCATCAAGGGACTTCAACCTACGATCAATTTGAGTATAATAGGTCTTTATACCCGACCCTTCAAATGGCAATCCTTTGTTCGCATTGGCATTCTTAAGTGGACCACCGTGGTATAGAATTATATCAATTTCAGGTATTGTGAACCTGTTCAAGTCAAGTTACTGTGTTAGTTAAATCACATAATCTGAACCATGATTGCAGAAAAAACAACTATAAACTCAGCCTTATTGACTTATAAATCTAAATTTTATCATGTTTTTCGTTTCTGATTTGATGCTATGTTATCATACTTTGTTCAATTTAAAAGTGAACACAGTACGTGTCATATACCAATTTCTGTTATTTCCATTGTTAGTATAATCTGCACTTATCTATGCTAGTCTACTAGACCATTATAGGAGCAGTTGGTGATTGGTTCTTCGGCATAAGGGTAATGTTAAGTTCTTGGTGGTTCAGAAATTTGAGAAGGAAGGAATGAGGTTTGAGGAAGAAAATCACAGTTACTTCGAGGGTAACCAACCTCCTAAGCAAAGAAAGAAGAAGATAGGCACAAACTTGGGTTAATTCTCTGGATAACCTCTAATTGATCATCTTAGCAGCTTATATACAATGCAATCTCTGCTTAACCAATTCCCGCCCAAAAGATAACTAACTAACTAACTGCATTTCAGCTTAATAGCTTAACTAACTAGCTGCATTACTGTAACTAACTGTATTACTGTGCTAACAATACTAGCATACAATACAACACATGGTAGCTTTAGTACATAACAGCTAGTATCCTAACAAGTAACCAAGAATTCCAATAGGCTATTCCTGTTACAAACCTAAAGATAGGTTATTTTATACAGTATTATTTCACAATCTAAACCATTTTATTTAGTTAGTTTCAAAACTAATCTATTAGGCTAGATTTATGATGAAAAGGATTCTCCTCATATGATAAAAAATTCATAAGGTTCCATATATTCTCTCCCCATTCGTACATATTCTGTTTTGTTAGATTTCTTTCTCAATTCTTCTTTTTTATGTTGTTTTTAGCTCCAAAAGATTGTACTAACTTTGTATTTAGTATGTTATTTGAAGAATTTACATATTATGTTATGTAGAGCTAAATGAGATTTTTACCATTTCTTTTTATGGGCAAATAAATACTCAAAAAATTAAGACTACCAACACAAAGTTCTATAAACGTTGCATAATGGAAAATTAACTAAGTTATGTCAACTATCTACAAAATAAATACTCAAACTCTTTAACCCACACCCATAGACTATAACCCAACTACAATGACAATCAAATTATGCAAACCCTTACCTGAGATATGAATTTGATGAGAAGGAAGAGTAGTGAGAGAGGCAGTGCGGTGAGTGAGAGTGAGAGGCAATATGGTGTGAGAGTTATGGGTGAGTCAGAGTTAGTGAGGGTGAGAGTTAGTGAGGATGCTCTGTTTTGGGTGAGAAGACTGCGTCTGTGAGCTTGTCTTATATGGGCTATCTGTTTTGGGTGTTAAGCGTGTGATGTTTTTAATACTATGCGCAGTAGAACTCGAGTCTTATAGACTCGAGTTCCTTGAAATCTTTCATTAGATACGGTTGTTAATGGTCATTTTCGCGACAAATTTTATGGCTCGACGGAATGACTAAGCCCAATTGCTTAGCGAGTCTGAATAATGTATTTTTGTCAATGTATTCTGCTTTGTTGCATGGCCTGAGCCCATGCGAATGATTGGGGAATTGAGTAGGAATGGTTTTGGTGGGTATGGGTTAGTTCCTATTGGACCTTTTTTACATAGGCCCGACCTGTACGTGCCGCGAAGTGGGCCAAGGACGCTGGGGGCATCTAGGGCCCATGAAGGAGGTCCAATGTCAGAAATTTCCACCCAGACTTTACTCCATGCTCTGTGTGACTATGCCCTTTATTTTCAGCTTAACTCCATTTTCCCACACTAAGGCAGCTGACTCTAAGAAAAAGCTGAGCAACCTAGCCCACTTAGCCACCCAAATGTGGTCTTCAAGGCCTACAAAGGCCAGAGACAGCAGCTGTAAAGAGGAAATAACTTTGTTTCCAAAATCATGCAAAAAGCAACCAAAACCTTTCCCTAAGCATAAAACATAATGCACCAAGTCATAGAAATAGCATCTGAAAGGTCCAAGGGCTTCCTCCCACCTAAAAACTGGTCACAAGCATCTCTTAGAGCTTGATATAAATATGTATCACCAGCCCACAAGAGGGGCAACATTTTTCCCTACAAAAAACCCAAAACTTTGACACAAAAAGCCCAGTCAGCTACCTAGTGTATGGGATGATTTGAAGGCCTGGGGTGAAAATATTGATATAGGGGAACTCTCCCTCTCTTGCTTGGGACCTCCTTCGATTTCCTCCTCTGTGTGACTGTGGGCTGAAATTTCTAACTCATGAAATATATAGTTTCTACACTTTCTTGTGTTTTCATTTTTGTGTTGTTTTCTCTTTCCATAAAGCACCATTAGCCTTTGTGTACCTCACATCGCGAATTTTGGGCTTGGCACTCCAAATAACTGACGAATTTAATGAACCCAAGGGGAGTTTTGAGCTCATTTCTACAATCTCGGCCCTTGTCGCAAAACGTCCCTGACATTTTGGCGACTCCACTGAGGAGTCAAGCAACTAAGGAAAGAGAAACCATGCCTCCCAAGTCAAAAAAAAAAACCAACGTACATCCCACACCGTTGCTCCATCTCAAGGGGCAGCTGCTGACGCTTCCTCTTTGAGGGAAGTACGTCTTGAGGAAGAGGTTGAACAAGCCCCTCAGCAAATGAAGGAACTATTTGAAATGATGCAACGCATGCAGCGGAACCAGGATAACCTTGCTCAGGCTATCTAGCGCATTGAAGAATCCAACAAGGCTCGCGATAAGGAAAATCCACGGCGAGAGGGGCCCACGCTCGGAAAGGGACAAAATGAAAAGGTGGCGGCTAATAGCGAAAAGATGAGGCAGGACAAAGCCAGTGACGCTCTCAATGCTAATAATGCTTCTTAGTATGTCACGCTTGCTAACGTAGCAAAGCTCATTGAGAGGAAGTCAAGCAGCTGAAACAAGAGAAGCCGTGTATCCGAAGATGCAAAACCAGCAAAAAGATGATGTTCTCACACCAACTTGTCGTTCTAAGAGAAACCGTATGATACTTTGCTGCGCAAGAAGAGCATGGTGAAGTTGAGCTGAAATAAGTTTTATCCTTAGCTCATTGAGCTGCTGGAAATGCTCCAAATCATGTGACGAGATCGCTCCAACCTCCAAAAACCATCCAAGAAGTGAAGGACGTTGGGAGAATCAACTTTCTTATTCAAAAAAAAATAAAAAAATAAAAAAAATTCTTCCATTCATCTTTATTATTATTATTTTTTAGCTATCATTATTATGGATGAATCATTATATATCTCTTGCTTTACATGATATTTGTGAAAATTTTTGCTGTAGCTTGAAAATGCAAAAATGGCGAGCCACAAATCCAATTGCAAAGGGAATGACGTTTTCAATCAATAATCAACAATGCAAAGCTCTAAACATCAATTTCAAAACCAAGAACCCCTCACGCGCTGATCATGTGGGAGCCGCGGGTATTGACTCATTTTGGAGCAACAATAATTGCCCCTTCGTAGCTGAATGTTTTTGGTGAACCTGCTAATGAAGTCTTCACCAAATAGCTAAAGCCCATAGCTAAATGGCCTACCGCAAGATGCTAGATGTGCCATATACCAAGCCTTGAGGTAGCGACATACCCTACATCAAGTTGTATTGTTGCTGAGTTAGCGCCGAGCATATGGGGGCTGCCGCAAGTGATTAAATTACCCTTTGTAGCTAAATATTTTTGGCGTCACCGCTGAACAAAGTCTTCACCAAATAGCTAAAGGTCATAGCTAAATGGCCCATCGGAAGGTGTTAGATATTCCATATACCAAGCCTTGAGGTAGCGATATACCATACATCAAGTTGTATTGTTGCTGAGTTAGTGCTGAGCATATGGGGCTACCGCAAGTGATTAAATGATTTTGGCACAACAACAATCGCTGCTATGTGCAACCCTTCGCAGCTAAATATTTTTGGCATCACCGCTGAACGAAGTCTTCACCAAATAGCTAAAGGTCATAGCTAAATGGCCTATCGCAAGGCGTTAGATATTCCATATACCAAGCCTTGAGCTAAACATTTTTGGCATCACCGCTAAATGAAGTCTTCACCAAAGAGCTAAAGGCCATAGCTAAATGGCCCGCCATAAGGCGCTAGACGTTCCATGCACCAAGCCTTGAGGTTGCGACACACCATACATCAAGTTTTTAAGAAGTGACATTTCATAAGCCAAGTTTTGAAGTCATACGAGCAACATACTATCGTTTAAAGCACGCTTAAGCTAAGACTCTCGAGCACTCTCTTCGCTAATTCATTTTTTTATACATATCATTTAAACCATTTAATTTTTTCAAATTTTTAATCAAAATATATTTTATAAGTCGTTTATGCTACTTCGCTTGGCCATGACTATCGCTTATTGATATAAATCACATTTGCACTTAGGATGAAACGAAAACCTTCTCAGAGCACCCAACAACAAAGAAAATCCGAACTCAATTCCCTCTCACCGAAGCCGTGACACACTCATGAATGCTAAGCTATGACGAACTCATGCATCCAAAATCTTGGTTGATCCGTGCACTCCAAGCCATGGCATGTTCATATATCTCAAGTCATGACAAGTGCATGCATTCTAAGCCATGACAACGCCTTAATCCTTCTTGAATTTGAGATTATACGTGAAGAGGGAAGTTCAAACGTTGCCATCACCAAGAAAATTGGTCTTGTCACTTAATTCTTGCAATTGAAATCTGCGGCCAAGCCAGCTAATAAGGAGAGTTCGCTCGCACCTTTAAAAAAATGCTTTGCTAGAGCTCACTCTAAACATTGATGTCAAACAGCTAAAAAAAAATCACAAGCTAGTCGTTGAAAATCCATTCCAAAGATTTTCAAGTGGAATTTTAGTACAATATGGAAACTTGGAATAAGCGGCATAGAGGCTAACGATAGAAATTGTTGTGCTAGAGATGCTACAACCCTACACCGACGTCTCTAATGCTTGGCCCATCATTATCTCAAACTTCGAAGTCAAGAAAGCAAAGTATGGAGCCGCTATTTGCAGTACCATGTATTTTCGACAAAGAGGCTAACCAATGCGTAAAAAAAATTTGTTGTGTTGGGAATGAAGCAACCCTATATCGACATCTTTGATGCTTAGCCGATCATCGTCCCAAAATTAGAAGCCAAGTTAGCAAAGTATGGAGTCGTTGCCTGCAGCACAACATATCCTCAACAAAGAAAAATCATGTTCTGCCCTTTATATAGCAAATGGAAGGACCCCAATTTTTAGAACTTATCTTCTAGTAGTATTAAGAATACTAAGGGAGGAAGAAATGCCACCAAATAACTCTTGGCGATGGCATACTATTGGTTTGACATTACCAAATTCACTAAAAGTCACCGCACTACCAAATGCACTCCAAGCTTGTACACACACGCCTTATAAGCATTAGAGACATGAGCGCCTCATAGCCTTTTATACTTGGGGGCTTGATCTCATCGGACCTATCCATCCACCATTGAATAGGTACATTCGAGTCTTTACCACACTAAGTAATTCACTAAGTGAGTGGAACAAATTCCACTCAAAGAAAAGTAATGGGAGTGGCCATAACCAACCCCATCAAAGAGCATATCATTCGTCGCTTCGGCATCTTGCACAAGATCATAAGCGACAACAATATATCTCACTCATACTAATTTTCGGAGGCAAGCCCTATGAAACATTAGGAAACCGACGAACTATCATATTATCCAAGCATGGTGAGACCCCTACATGTTAAGGTACAATGCCTTCAATAAGGTGGGGAAAGCCAACGCTTTCTTCTAATGAGAAATCTTGTGAGACGACAAGAAAACTAACAAATTATCACACGAGCCTCTACATGCGAGGGTTAAAAAAAAATACTCTCAATAAGGTAGGAAAAGCCAAACACATATTCTCCCAATGGTAAGCCCTATCAAATGGCTAGGAAGCCAATAAGACGTTTTATTATGGCGATACCCCTACTTGTGAGGGCACGACTAACTCTCAACAAGGTAGGGAAGCCAATGCGTCCTCAAAGGAAATCCCTACCGAATGATTAGATGTCATATCATTCATATGTGGCAAGACCCCAACATGCGAGGATGCGATGCCCTCGACAAAGTAGGGAAAGCAAAAAATTTCTTAGCGGCAAGCCTTACAAAGCGGTAGTGAAGCCAACATAATATCTTAAAATTCAAGCACGGTGATCCACTACAGACGGGGACATAGCCAGCCCTCAAAAGGATGAGAAAGCCGATGCATAAACCTTATAAAGCGGCAAGGAAGTCAATGAACTATTAACCCATTGCCAAATGGTAATTCACTATGTGCAAGGATAATACTCCTCAAGAGAATGACAAAATTGTGCATTCTATAAGGCGTCAATACAAGCTTTATTCAAGCTGCTGCCTGTGAGAATGCAATTAGCCTCTATGAAACGGTAACAAACAAGTGCACCATGAGCTGCAGCATGCGCAAATGCAGCCTATATGTGGGGGCTTCTTGAAACTAATGAAATAGCAATATAATATATGTCGAGAATAAGTCGACTACCAAGCGGCGAGCCAAGCTTCAATATATATGAGGTTATATCTATGAAACCAAATCTGCCCGTCAATAGAGCGCTGAAAAATGGTGCACAGACAGTGAGACGTGCGCTTAGCCAAAACCTTTTCACAAAGGCATGACAACCAAGCAAATGTGTCTACTAACTTATCATTGCAAAGGCAAAGCCATATTCAGAAGCCATCCAATCAAGCACAAGTAATATTCAAGAGCCTAAGTGCATATAATCTATCGAAATTATGCTACTTCATCACAAGGTGCACTCGACCCTTCCAAGCAAACTTTTCTCTACATATTCAAATGGTCACAGCCGTACAAGAATTGTTTTCGCAACAAAGACATGCTTATAGCCTATTGAAGAAAGGTAAAAACTCATTCTTAAAGTACAAAATACAAACTATTCACATCCTTGAGGTACAAATCATTCTTTTCATTCCAAAATTCAAATTACATGTTGAGACATCATATATGTGTTTCTTTGTAAAAAATACAAATTGTATCTACTAATCCTGACAGCACAAGTTCAAAGTTTCAACAAATACCAATAAATAGGAGCTGCTTTATGCAAATAAGTAGGCTGTCCACAAAAGTGAAATACAAGAGAATGTGTTTTCAAAATAACAGCCCCTATTATACATTACAACCAACTCAAGTTCTCAAGGTTTCAGCAAATTCAAGTATTAAAATAAACGAAAAGAAAGAGGGACTCGAAGAAGATCAAGACCAGCAACAATATCCGAAGCGTGTTCGGAACACTCGCTTGCAATTGATCTCTCTGTGAAGTTTCCGCCTTTTCACAAAATCTAGTTGTCAAGAGATGTAAGTTGAAATTCCAACCCTTTTATAGTCGCCAACAACCTTGTCTTCTACGTCACACAATCAATAACACCTTCAGTGTCTTAATGTTAACACCCATCCCAATGGCGTCTCAACCAACATTTCCTCATCATTACAACAAGCATGAAGCACCAACAACTTGTGACTCTGCATTATTATTCACATTTGCCACAAGGACACAATACTGGAGGCTGGCAGCACAACATCAGCTATGTCACACCCCTATACTATATCGCCAAGTGATTCTTCACTCCATTCCACCTCAAATATGCTATCCCAAGGCAGGCAGCAATATCGCCCATGATTGGGGATTCGTCAAAACTAATCTTGGCAAACACAATCTCGCCAAATTTACCAACAATCAAGCAACTCAAATATTGAAGCATCCTGGTGGTCCAATTTGTATAGAGGTTCAAGATGGTCTCTCATTCATCATCATTTTCCCCTATGTGCCCAAGTCAAAATTGCAGTAAGTTATTGACTCATTCTACTTCCAACACGATGGTCAACTCAAAGTCAAGCATAGCCGCATTGCGAACTTAGAACTAAGTTCCATGCCTTGTGACTATTAGAATCAATGGAAATTGGCTTCAACACGAGCTTTTGGCATCAATTAAAAAAAAAAAAAAAAAAAAAAAAAAAAGGGCCCAACCTCGCAAATCGACGCAATGGGACTATCATTTTTCTAAAGAAAAGTTACTCTACAAATTTATTTGAATAATTTGTTCAACATATCAGCAAGCACAACCAAGAGATAGCCACAATGAACAAATCAACTCTCCAAGGCACTGCACCATCACCATTGGTACCAACAAGCTCATGGCCATGGGTAGCGGGCTACCGCGGACCTTCTTTGGTCATCGTCGGCAAAGTTTCCTTGCTTCATATTATTGGGTTCCCTCTCTTCTTCCGTAGCAGCGCTTTGTCCCACTCAAATCTCGACATTTTGAACGGTGGATGGTGCTCAGCTCTTCAAATTTATGCTCTCCAAAAAAAAAAAATCTCCTCCATTTCATTGCCATCATCTCACTACCAAATGGGGGTTAAAGCAAATATTCACAGCATTTGAAGAAAATATGAAAGCTGTATTGCTAGGGAAGCAAAGTGGCATGAATCAAAAAAAAAAAAAAGAAAAAAAAAAAGAAAAAGGGGCCTGTTGAAGCAAAGTATCGTGAAGGTCACTAAAAATGAGAAGAAAAGAGACAAGGAAGAAGCAAATGATGTGTTGGCTAAATCCTAAATGAAAGAAAAGCTGCCTAATGCAAAACTAAAGCAAGTGGCGTGAAAGTCCAAGGCTTTAATAGAAGAAATGCTAAAGCCACCTATGTTGTATGAAAGTCAAAGGATGCAAAGGAGAAAAGCCAAAGTCACCAAGGTGCCAAGGAAGTGAAAGTTCCTATGGTAAATGCTAGAGTTACCATTGCAAGTATGAAAAGAAAGGAGGGAGCCAGACATATATATGTACAAGGCAATAACAATGATTTTACCAAAAAAAAAAAAAATATTACAATGATGGCAACAATAACATGAGACAAGGAAATGGGATTTTAGAAAAAGAAAAGAAGCGCGGACAATGTACTAGTTTCTACAAAGTGCGAAGATCTAATGGGCCATGCTAACATCAGGTGTGGGTCCATACTACGCTTCATCATGTGTTCGGAGCTTGCGAAAATTCTGTGAAGCTCACATGCATGCCGCAAGCGCCATTCGTATGAGGGGGGCTAATGTTAATTGTCATTTTTGTGACAAATTTTATGGCTCGACGGAATGACTAAGCCCAATTGCTTAGCGAGTCCGAATAATGTATTTTTGTCAATGTATTCTGCTTTGTTGCATGGCCTGAGCCCATGCGAATGATTGGGGAATTGAGTAGGAATGGTTTTGGTGGGTGTGGGTTAGTTCCCATTCGACCTTTTTACATAGGCCTGACCTGTACGTGCCGTGAAGCGGGCCAAGGACGCTGGGGGCATCTAGGGCCCATGAAGGAGGTCCAATGTCAAAAATTTCGATCCCAGACTTTACTCCATGCTCTGTGTGATTGTGCCCTTTATTTTCAGCTTAACTCCATTTTCCCACACCAAGGCAGCTGACTCTAAGAAAAAGCTGAGCAGCCCAGCCCACTCAGCCACCCAAATGTGGTCTTCAAGGCCTTCAAAGACCAGAGATAGCAGCTGTAAAGAGGAAATAACTTTGTTTCCAAAATCATGCAAAAAGCAACCAAAACCTTTCCCTAAGCATAAAACATAATGCACCAAGTCATAGAAATAGCATCTGAAAGGTCCAAGGGCTTCCTCCCACCTAAAAACTCATAAGCGACAACAATATATCTCACTCATACTAATTTTCAGAGGCAAGCCCTACGAAACATTAGGAAACCGACGAACTATCATATTATCCAAGCATGGTGAGACCCCTACATGTCAAGGTGCAATGCCTTCAATAAGGTGGGGAAAGCCAACGCTTTCTTCTAATGAGAAATCTTGTGAGATGACAAGAAAACTAACAAATTATCACACGAGCCTCTACATGCGAGGGTTAAAAAAAAAAAATACTCTCAATAAGGTAGGAAAAGCCAAACACATACTCTCTCAATGGTAAGCCCTATCAAATGGCTAGGAAGCCAATGAGACGTTTTATTATGGCGATACCCCTACTTGTGAGGGCACGACTAACTCTCAACAAGGTAGGGAAGCCAATGCATCCTCAAAGGAAATCCCTACCGAATGATTAGATGTCATATCATTCATATGTGGCAAGACCCCTACTTGAGAGGATGCGATGCCCTCGACAAAGTAGGGAAAGCAAAATATTTCTTAGCGGCAAGCCTTACAAAGCGATAGTGAAGCCAACATAATATCTTAAAATTCAAGCATGGTGATCCACTACATGCGGGGACATAGCCAGCCCTCAAAAGGATGAGAAAGCCGATGCATAAACCCTATAAAGCGGCAAGGAAGTCAATGAACTATTAACCCATTGCCAAATGGTAATTCGCTATGTGCAAGGATAATACTCCTCAAGAGAATGACAAAATTGTGCATTCTATAAGGCGTCAATACAAGCTTTATTCAAGCTGCTGCCTGTGAGAACGCAATTAGCCTCTATGAAATGGTAACAAACAAGTGCACCATGAGCTGCAGCATGCGCAAATGCAGCCTATATGTGGGGGCGTCTTGAAACTAATGAAATAGCAATATAATATATGTCGAGAATAAGTCGACTACCAAGCGGCGAGCCAAGCTTCAATATATATGAGGTGCTATCTGTGAAACCAAATCTGCCCGTCAATAGAGTGCTGAAAAATGGTGCACAGACAGTGAGACGTGCGCTTAGCCAAAACCTTTTCACAAAGGCATGACAACCAAGCAAACGTGTCTACTAACTTATCATTGCAAAGGCAAAGCCATATTCAGAAGCCATCCAATCAAGCACAAGTAATATTCAAGAGCCTAAGTGCATATAATCTATCGAAATTATGCTACTTCATCGCAAGGTGCACTCGACCCTTCCAAGCAAGCTTTTCTCTACATATTCAAATGGTCACAGCCGTACAAGAATTGTTTTCGCAACAAAGACATGCTTATAGCCTATTGAAGAAAGGTAAAAACTCATTCTTAAAGTACAAAATACAAACTATTCACATCCTTGAGGTACAATCATTCTTTTCGTTCCAAAATTCAAATTACATGTTGAGACATCATATATGTGTTTCTTTGTACAAAATACAAATTGTATCTACTAACCATAACAGCACAAGTTCAAAGTTTCAACAAATACCAATAAATAGGAGCTGCTTTATGCAAATAAGTGGGCTGTCCACAAAAGTGAAATACAAGAGAATGTGTTTTCAAAATAACAGCCCCTATTATACATTACAACCAACTCAAGTTCTCAAGGTTTCAGCAAAATCAAGTATTAAAATAAATGAAAAGAAAGAGGGACTCGAAGAAGATCAAGATCAGCAACAATATCCGAAGCGTGTTCGGAACACTCGCTTGCAATTGATCTCTCTGTGAAGTTTCCGCCTTTTCACAAAATCTAGTTGTCAAGAGATGTAAGTTGAAATTCCAACCCTTTTATAGTCGCCAACAACCTTGTCTTCTACATCACACAATCAATAACACCTTCAGTGTCTTAATGTTAACACCAATCCCAATGGCGTCTCAACCAACATTTCCTCATCATTACAACAAGCATGAAGCGCCAACAACTTGTGACTCTGCATTATTATTCACATTTGCCACAAGGACACAATACTGGAGGCTGGCAGCACATACATCAGCTATGTCACACCCCTATACTATATCGCCAAGTGATTCTTCGCTCCATTCCACCTCAAATATGCTATCCCGAGGCAGGCAGCAATATCGCTCATGATTGTAGATTCGTCAAAACTAATCTTGGCAAACACAATCTCGCCTAATTTACCAACAATCAAGCAACTCAAATATTGAAGCATCCTGGTGGTCCAATTTGTATAGAGGTTCAAGATGGTCTCTCATTCATCATAATTTTCCCCTATATGCCCAAGTCAAAATTGCAGTAAGTCATTGACTCATTCTACTTCCAACACGATGGTCAACTCAAAGTCAAGCATAGCCGCATTGCGAACTTAGAACTAAGTTCCATGCCTTGCGACTATTAGAATCAATGGAAATTGGCTTCAACACGAGCTTTTGGCATCAATTAAAAAAAAAAGAAAAAAGGGCCCAACCTCGCGAATCGACGCAATGGGACTATCATTTTTCTAAAGAAAAGTTACTCTACAAATTTATTTGAATAATTTGTTCAACATATCAGCAAGCACAACCAAGAGATAGCCACAATGAACAAATCAACTCACCAAGGCACCGCTCCATCACCATTGGTGCCAACGAGCTCATGGCCATGGGTAGCGGGCTGCCGCGGACCTTCTTTGGTCATCGTCGGCAAAGTTTCCTTGCTTCATATTATCAGGTTCCCTCTCTTCTTCCGTAGCAGCGCTTTGTCCCACCCAAATCTCGACATTTTGAATGGTGGATAGCGCTGAGCTCTTCAAATTTATGCTCTCCAAAAAAAAAATCTCCTCCATTTCATTGCCATCATCTCACTGCCAAATGGGGGTTAAAGCAAATATTCACAGCATTTGAAGAAAATATGAAAGCTGTATTGCTAGGGAAGCAAAGTGGCTTGAATCAAAAAAGAAAAAAAGAAAAAGGGGCCTGTTGAAGCAAAGTATCGTGAAGGTCACTAAAAATGAGAAGAAAAGAGACAAGGAAGAAGCAAATGATGTGTTGGCTAAATCCTAAATGAAAGAAAGGCTGCCTAATGCAAAACTAAAGCAAGTGGCGTGAAAGTCCAAGGCTTTAATAGAAGAAATGCTAAAGCCACCTATGTAGTATGAAAGTCAAAGGATGCAAAGGAGAAAAGCCAAAGTCACCAAGGTGTCAAGGAAGTGAAAGTGCCTGTGGTAAATGCTAAAGTTACCATTGCAAGTAGGAAAAGAAAGGAGGGAGTCAGACATATATATGTATAAAGCAATAACAATGATTTTACCCCAAAAAAAAAAAAAAATTATTACAATGATGGCAACAATAACATGAGACAAGGAAATGGGATTTTAGAAAAAAAAAAGAAGCGCGGACAATGTACTAGTTTGTGCAAAGTGCGAAGATCTAATGGGCCACGCTAACATCAGGTGTGGGTCCATACTATGCTTCATCAAGTGTTCGGAGCTTGCGAAAATTCCGTGAAGCTCACACATACGCCGCAAGCGCCATTTGTATGAGGGGGGCTAATGTTAATGGTCATTTTCTCGACAAATTTTATGGCTCAACGGAATGACTATGCCCAATTGCTTAGCGAGTCCGAATAATGTATTTTTGTCAATGTATTCTGCTTTGTTGCATGGCCTGAGCCCATGCGAATGATTGGGGAATTGAGTAGGAATGGTTTTGGTGGGTGTGGGTTAGTTCCCATTGGACCTTTTTACATAGGCCCGACCTATATGTGCCGCGAAGTGGGCCAAGGACGCTGGGGGCATCTAGGGCCCATGAAGGAGGTCCAATGTCAGAAATTTCGACCCCAGACTTTACTCCATGCTCTGTGTGACTGTGCCCTTTATTTTCAGCTTAACTCCATTTTCCCACACCCAGGCAACTGACTCTAAGAAAAAGCTGAGCAGCATAGCCCACTCAACCACCCAAATGTTGTCTTCAAGGCCTACAAAGACCAGAGACAACAGCTGTAAAGAGGAAATAACTTTGTTTCCAAAATCATGCAAAAAGCAACCAAAACCTTTCCCTAAGCATAAAACATAATGCACCAAGTCATAGAAATAGCATCTGAAAGGTCCAAGGGCTTCCTCCCACCTAAAAACTAATCACAAGCATCCCCTAGAGCTTGATATAAATATGTATCACCAGCCCACAAGAGGGGCAACATTTTTCCCTACAAAAAACCCAAAACTTTGACACAAAAAGCCCAGTGAACTTCCTAGTGTATGGGACGATTTGAAGGCCTGGGGTGAAAATATTGATATAGGGGAACTCTCCCTCTCTTGCTCGAGACCTCCTTCGATTTCCTCCTCTGTGTGACTGCGGGCTGAAATTTCTGACTCATGAAATATATAGTTTCTGCACTTTCTTGTGTTTTCATTTTTGTGTTGTTTTCTCTTTCCATAAAGCACCATTAGCCTTTGTGTACCTCACATCGTGAATTTTGGGCTTGGCTCTCCAAATAACTGACGAATTTAACGAACCCAAGGGGAGTTTTGGGCTCATTTCTACGATCTCGACCCTTGTCGCAAAATGTCCTCGACAACGGTCTTAAGGTGGAACATGTTATTTTCAACGAAGCTCGAGTTTTAAATACTCGATATACAGAAAACGAGTTTTCAAGACTCGAGATGTTAGTTTCCATTTTTCTTTCAAACGTTGCTTAACTTACTACATTCTTACCCATCACATGCTTAGTTTGCCCATTCCCCCTCATTTAAACCCACACAAAAAATTTGCAATGTTTGAAGGCAAGTCAACCGCCCCATATTTTTAGGTGTTTCTATAATATAATCTTGGATATTATTATGAATATGTCTTAAGTTAATCAAATTGCTTAGGTCTTTCGGAAGCTGTTTTACACGGCCTTCAATTCTTAAAGTTTGCAAATTGTATAGTTTGGTGATGGATTTTGGTAATTCAATTACGGAGTCTGAGATGTGAAGAAGCCTCAAATGTATTAATTGCTCAATTGAATCTGGCAACTCCATTATACTATCCCCGAATAATTTTAAAACGCGTAAGCATTTAAAATTTGAGAACATGTTGTCAAAGTTGAAATTTTCTGAAATTAACGTGCGCAATTTTGTAAAATCAACTCCACTAAATGAACTTCCTAGTGTTGTTTTGCCGTCAAGTCGGGCAAATAAGTGTTGTATGCTACTACCATCATCCACTGAATCTCCCTCCAAGATTAGAGTTTCAAATTTTGAAATTGAGGGTGCAAAGTCATGCACCAAATCATGCATTTTGCAGCTAATAATATTACCGTAGTCATCCTTTCTAGCATTTTGGAAAAAGGAAGTGGCCAACAAAATATTGAAATACATGTTACCAATATCTTCCATCTCCATATTAGCTTCTTTAGCTAGTAGGAACCCTTCAGCCATCCAATATTGAATTACTTCATCCTTTTTCATGTCATAATCTTTAGGAAATATTGCACAATATGCAAAACATCGTTTTAAAGATGGTGTTGGAAGTTGATCAAAGCATAACTTAAGCACAGGAAACATATCACTATTATCTTCATCCAACAAGTCCTAAATTTTATTATTTTGAATCTCCAGCCATTTGTTTTTATCAAATTGAAAGCACATTGTTCCCCCTAAAAATCTTGCAGCCCATGGAACCCCTCCACATCTTTTAGCAATTTCCCTACCAATAACCTCCAAATCTAAAGTTAATGGAGTTCTTCCATCTATGGATGTTCTCTTTTTCACTATAGACCAACAATCATCTTTCGATAACTTCTCTAAGTGATGTGGGGGATGTATCTTCATGATTTTCCCCACATTATAACTACGGGTTGTAACAACAATATTATTTACTGTATTAGAATTAAACTCTAATAAGTAACCTTTTAAAGTATCCCATTTCTTAGGATCTTCATTATGTACATCATCAAGTATGAGAAGATATGTTTTCTCCCCCAAAATTTCTGCACATATTCGACGTACTTCATCATATGCTAAATGATAACTCAAGTCTTCTCTAAGAGATTTAAGAATCTTTCTTAATATCTCTTCAACATCAAAATTTTTGCCAACATTTACCCATGCTAGTACATCAAAATTTTTTTTTATCAGTTCATGGTTATACACAAGTTTTGCTAAAGTTGTCTTTCCAAGACCTGCCATACCCACTATAGGGAGAACTGAGATAACCTGTTGATTGTTTGAATTGACAAGTAAGTTTGCTATTTTTTTGATATCGTATTCTCTTCCTACAACTTCTAAATCATCAAGAAGGGAGTCTATATTCATGTCCAAGCTAATTTTGGGGATTGAATTCACCAGCTCCATTCTAAGACCAAAGTCAGCTACATCATTCACAATTTTATCCAACAATTGTTTGATGGTCTTAACTTCATCAAGATTGCATAATGAAAAGTTACATACCTGGTCCATCATTTGATTTTGAATCCGTACCTTTTGCCAAAAACTGTCATAGCTAAACTTGTCTAGCACATTATCGGCATCATAAGCTACATTTCTAAGATTTGTTAACCATATACTCATAGACCCATCACTTGATTGCCTCTTTTGAGCATCACCTAACACGAATTTAATCTTGAATAATGTTTCAAGAAGATCCACCTTGAAACTCAACTCAAAATCGATATGCTCAGTGGCAAGTGCTATTAGTCTATCCACAACATCATTGAGGAAAATTTCAGCCCTATATTCTTCCTCACCCTACAAAGAGAAAATAGTATGAAAATATTTGCAAAGGGTTAAAAAAAAGTAGAGCAATATTTATTTCACACCTGTTGTTGTACACAATCGTGCACACACATTTTTGGCACTGAAATCTGAAGTCACAATTTCAGTGCAAAAAGTGTGTGCAGGGTTGTATGCAACCACCAGTGTGTACTAATATTTATCCTAAAAAGTATTGGAACTATTAGAAATAAACAACTATGTATAGAGTTGGGACTAGAGAATCACTTGTGTGACAATTTTAATCGTCTTAGTTTTTGAGTTTGAAGCTGAGGTTGATACACTTTAAAGTTTTTTGTTGGTCCCTTGAGTTACTTGAGAGCTTCTCTTTTTTTTTTTTTTTGAGTTGCTTGAGCTTTTTCTTGAACATCTTGAGGCACGGCAGTACATGCCTTAATGTCATTACCTCGAACTCCGGCCAAGTGTGCTTTAATCCTTGATGCACCTCCAGGAAAATCTCGTCCACAATAATTACATTTGAAACGGCCATTTAAATTCTCAGCATAATCCCAAAATGGATCCCTGTGCCTACCCATATTTTTTTATCCTTACAATAAGTAAATAACACAATATCAAAATCAGATATAAATTAGTGATATAATATAGTGATTCTATTTGCAAACTCTCTGTATCAGTATCAGTATTAGTTCTCAACAATTGTTACTATCCGTTCCTTCATGAAGTGAGCATGTACAATTGATAAACAAAGGTGGCTGTATCACTTTCGAGGGCCGATCTAAGTCTTTTAAAAGGTCAAATCTTTACGTTGAAGAGCAATTCAACTCATCACAACTAACCGCAGGAAAGACGCAATTACTAGAACAGCAAGAAGGAGCAGCAGGCACTCATAGAAACTATTCTCCGAAAAGTCCTTAGTTTTGTGCTTCCTTTCTCGTTAACTTGTAATTTTTATTTCTTATTAATTCACAATTGTTTCCTCAAAATTTATATTTGCTATCAATTTGATCTTTATAGTTTAAATTTAAACAAATTTAGATTCTGTTGTTTAAGAGTTAGTTCAATTTGGTCGTTAGTACTTGGTACTGACACTGTCACTATTATATATGTTAAACAACATCGCAAATGTTTAAAGCCTAAATAAATCAATCTCAAACTCAGACCAAGTGGTACTCAACGTCGGAACTGATTTTTTATTTTTTTATTTTGCTGCAGTTTAAGAAAAATAAAAACAATAAAGAAATCTTATTTTGTTAATTTTCTTTTTATTCTAAGTTTTTAATTTTTTTTTATCGCAAACATAACAAAATTAAATCCTTGATTTTATTCTTGGTTTCCCAACTTGTAATTACTTTTATTTATTTTTAAAATTTTATTTCTTGTTAACACTTTTTTTTTTTTTTGATAGATTGTTAACACATGTTTGGATTAAGAGAAAACCTATAATTTATAAATTAATATAATTAAAATATATTTATAAAAGATAAAAAATAAGTTTATTCTATTTGTTTTTAAAATATTAAATAGAGAGAGAAAGTTCACATCATATAATATTCACTTAATGATACGGTATACAACTCAGATCTGTATCAGTATCAGCTCTCAACAATTGTTAGTATTCCTTCCTAGTGACTATCGCGCTTGTATCGCTTTTTGGTTTGAATTAGGTAGGAATCTAGTCATCTCCTTCCTCCCTTATTAGCATAGTGTGTGCTAATCGAGGAGACAGAAGATGGAGGAGGTTCTTCCCTTTCGTTGTTTATTCAGCCAAGGAAACAAAGCAAGACAAAAAACAACAATAATATGTCAATATAGCATGAGAGACATGTTAGAATGCACTTACTTGGACGAAATGGCTAAATAGCCATAAAATCCCAACTATGTAGTTAATAGTCATTAGTTCCAAACTATATTTTTTACTAGCATCTCGAGTCTAAGAGACTCGATTTAGGGACTATAAATTGAGTCTTTGAGGGTCAATTTTTATGTTTTGATCGAGTCTGAGTTGGCACTTTTTCCACGTGGTGTCCACATAGAAATCGAGTATCTGACACTCGATTTATAACCCCATATACATAACAGCAACAGCTCTAGCGAAAACAAATCAGAGCCAGAAGAAACAGCAACAGCTCCAGCGAAAACAAATCAGAGCCAGAAGAAAAAAAAGCAGCAGAACAAGGAAAGAACCCAGGCCAGGCGAGCCCAAGACACGCGACCCAGCCCAAGCGAGCCCGGGGCACGTGACCCAGGTGCGCAAGCCCGAGTCGCGCGAGCCCTGGCTGCGCGGCGGCTGGGTCACATGAGCCCAGCCCATCTTTCTCTCTCTCTAATCTCTGATCTTTGATCTGGTTTTTCTCTCTCTCTCTGAGATCTGATTTGGGAGGTGAGGCTGCGCATAGACTTAAAATTTTTTTAAAATTTTTTGATTTGTAAATCGAGTCTTAGAGACTCGATTTTTAAGTGGTCTCTACGTGGAAAAAGATGCCACATCAGAGATGATTAAACCATAAAAATCGAGTCTTCGAGACTCGATTTATAGGCCAAAATCGAGTCTAAGAGACTCGAAATGCTAATAAAAAATATAGTTTCAAAACCTTAACTATTAACTAGATAGTTAGAAAAAAAAAAAAATTAGTTAACTATTTTCCCCCACTTACTTCAGTATTAGCTTGCAAGCAAATAGGTAGATTAGATATGCAATCAATGGACGTCAGGAAGAGAGAGAGAGAGAGAGAGAGAGAGAGAGAGAGAGAGAGAGAGAGAGAGAGAGAGAGAGAGAGAGAGAGGAATAGCCCGTTGAAGAATAAAAGAAAGAGAAGCGAAGAGGGAACACCCTTGCTAAATAACAAAGGATATCTAACAATATCGTTAGTTGCCCAATTTCAAAAGAATGTGGGAAACTAGCATCTCGAGTGTCTAAAACTCGATTTCCAAGACAAAAATCGAGTTTTTAAGTCTCGATTTGTAAGTGGATGAGTCTGACGTGGAAACAAATCCACGTAGAACTCGAGTTTTAAAGACTTGAGTTCCATAAACGCCACTATAGGGCTTAAAAAGTCACTATAGGGCTTAAAAATTGAGTTATAAAAAATTTTTGTAGAAAAACGTCGCTATAGGGCTTTAAAACGTCACTATAGGGCTTAAAAACACCACTATAGAGCCTCCCAAACCTGGTATTGATCACTTATGAAAAAATTTTGCAGGAAAACACCGCTATAGGACTTTAAAACGTCACTATAGGACTTAAAAACGCCACTATAGGACTTAAAAACGCCACTATAGGGGCGATCACACTGAAATTTTTTTTTGCATAGAACTCGAGTTTCTAAAACTCGAGATCTATATGACATTTTCAGTCCAAGTCGCCAGCAAAACACTCGCAAAGCGAATCTTTGGAACTCGAGTTTTAATATGGATCTCGAGTTTCTAAAACTCGAGATGCTATTTTTCATAATCTTTCTAAGCGTTGCTTAACTTACAACATTGTTAAGCTTTACACAGTTGGTCTGCAAGTTCCCCCAGCGAAGAGGTGTGGTCTGGCAATTTACATTGCCTTTTTACTCTTATATTTTAATTATTATTTGTTTTGAACGGTCAAATCTTCGTGTGAAAAGGGAAGTTTCGAGTGCCAAATGCCGATCCAAGCCTTTTAAAATTTCAAGTTTTCAACCACCCACCACTGGCCGAAAGAAAGATAAGGCACAATTATTAGAAGAAGTAGGACCCATCACTTGCCGAAAGAAAGATGGGTTGAGGATTCAACATGTCTATAAATAATTCAAGATAGGGGGTCCAAGCTTGGAGAAATTATATCGTCCTCATGGTGGACCACATCATTTGTCCACCATTCTAGTAAAAGACTTTCACTTATTTAAAATTGCTGAGTCAATATTTAATTTTTATTTAAAACTCTATAATTTTAAACAAGTGGGAGTCTTTAACTGGAATGGTGGACCACTTGTCTACCATGAGGAACTTATAATTTCTCCCAGGCTTGAACAAGTCCTTAGTTTTGTGCTTCTATTTTTTATTTCTTTTTGACTCACAATTTAAATTTGTTATCATTTTTATATATTTGCCAGAAAATATTTTATGTCAAGGCGTAAATGTTAAACAACGTCGCAAATAAATTTTTTTATTTTGTTTCAGTTTTAAGAAAAAATTGGATTTCAACTTAAATGTAAAAAATTTGGAGTTCGAATGATTTTTTAAATTTACCTTATGGTTTGGATTTGTTCAATATATGATCCTCGAATAAAGATTTGGAGTTCAACTTCCAATTTAAATTACTTGAATAAAGTAGACTTGATTTTTTTTTTTTTTTTTATGTTTAACATATGGATTTGAAATTATTAATGATTTATTAAAAAATTTATTCAACCAAGGAAAAAAAATCGACAGCATAGTTTAGATAGAACAAGATTGATTATTCAAGAGTCAAGAGCAAGTTTAGATTCTAGTTTTTCTAATTTCAATTATAAGAAAAAAAAAAACATGACTTGGATAAATCTCTAAAAATGTCTGTATATCACCGTATGACTACATGTCATGAAACAAGTTGCAAAAGAGATAACTTTGTAAGTAAATAAACCAAGTTAACCCAAAAAAAAAAAAAAATCCCCACAAAATTGTTCCATATTTTTCTTCAAAAAATAAAATAAAATAAAGAATTGTTCCATATTTTAAGGGTATACCACATAGGGTGATATTTGCAATTTACCCCAAAAAAATAAAGATTTGGATTTTGGAGTTCAAACTTCTTGTTTAAATAACTTGAATAATCTCGGAAAAAAAAAAAAAAAAGTAGACTTGAATAAAGTGGTTCGTTTTGTTTGACACAAATGCTCAAAATTAGATAAAGAAGAATTTCACTTTACCAGTTATTATTTTGGAGTAGGAATGCTCTTAGGGTACCAGTTATTCAAGAAGAAAGAAGGTGGTAGCTAGACGAGGATCCAAAAATTAGCATCATGACAAGTTTAAAGGTGGTAAAATTTTTAATTTTTTTTTAAAAGGAGGGGGAATGTTATGTGCCTTATTTAAAATAAAAATTGAATTTCAAGGGCGGGTGAAAATTGTAGATGAGTTGAAAAGAGTGAACATATAAAAAAAATACATCAAAATGGCTACACAGTGACAAACACAACCAAAAAAAGCCTAGATTGATAGCTACCCGTACATGTGTCTGTATCTATGCTTCCACATACGTATGTTTTTTATGGGTAATTCTTACATGCTCCGGGAGCATTGCTCCCGGAGCACCCAAATTCTTTCTGTTTTTGATTTTGTATATTTGCACATAACAAATACATAGAAATGATCCTATTAAATAATTTAAAAGACGCAAAATAAAGGTAATGCAATATATTTTTCATGTTTATCATAATATTGCAAATACCATAAATGGCTAAACACACAAAATTTTCACCTAAAACCTCACCCATGGTCTATGAAAACCACCTAAAGACAGCCTCTTTTCATCTTGGTACAGCATTATTATCTTTTTGCAGTAGTTTTGGATCATTTCAGCTTTCCCAGAAAATATTTATTGGATTTCAATAGTTGGTACACCAGAAGGAGTTTATTTATTCAAGAAAAAGAAAAGTACAATCTTGTTATACCAAGGCAATGACCAAATCAGATGCTTGACCATTATTAATTTGTAAACCCAATTCACACAGTAATTTATATATATATATATATATATGTGTGTGTGTGTGTATAAAAGTTGCATTCAAATTTGATGGCTTGACTCTTTAAATTAATTAAATAACAGTGGTAAATTACATTACATATATGTATTTGACTTAACCAATGTTTTTCGTAGAATTATTCATGTGAAAACGGAAGTTTCCAATGGTCAATCCATGTCTTTTATTTTCATTCATTCTCTCTCTCTATAATGGCTAACGAGTGTGAAACTTTACTAAAATTTTCTTTTTTTACATTGTACAGAGTACAGCATAATGTAAATTTATATTGTAAATATACAAAAAGTGGTAAATGTTATACACATTTACAAAATATGGTAAATATTGTACACTTTTTGCAAATGTACATTCGCTACTTTTTGAGTGTTTAAATTGCAAATACAACCTAAACATACAGGGTTCTGGGCTTGAATGTGGACAACTGGACATCATAACTTAGTGAATGTCATAGTCGTTGAGGCTAGCATGTTACACGCCTATCATTTTTGGATTCTATAGGTTATATTCCTTCCTATGTCGAAAATTTTAGAAGAGTTTTAACTAATAATTGTATGTAGAGTCAAAATCCTAATTCCTTTTATCGTGAAAGTCATAAAAACTTGTTTTTACACCAATTGTGGTCACAAATTAAACAAAAAAAAAAAATTTAATTCACGAAGGTCAACAAAATTATGGTGTTGGGTTGCTTATACATTTTTGGATGACTATATTTTTCAAAAATTAATAAATTTTAACATGGTTCTTCCTAGTTTTTAAAATGCACATTATTTTAATGAATAATTTTGGTTTCGAATGAAATTCTTTTTCTATGATTTATAAGAATGTGAAAATATTTGGACTACATAAAATTTTGGACCATGGCTAGACCAAAATCAAAACTTCTTTCTTTGATAGACAAATAATTTTTTTTTTTTTTTTTTTTTTTTGTGAGTGAATAATACACTTCAGGAAGTTCCATTTTACTTTAGAAGTTTTTTGGATTGGAAAAAGTTTAACTACAAAATTAGTTATAGCCTTAGACTACAACCTTACTCAATATCTTTTTATTGAATGTAAATTTTGACAAATCTACCATCAAATTACATCTTCTTCTTATATCCTCCATATTTGCAAAATCAATATATTACTAAAAGCTGAAGCGTAGCATTTAATGTTGCTACGCTCACATTGAGCCACATCAGCAGCTATGTCATTCCCATCTTCTTTTCTGAATTTTTAATTTAATTTTAAAAATATTAATAAAACCAAAATTTTTTCCAGGCCTATTCCTACTTCCAATTTTTATACATTTAATTCCACTAGAGCCCAAGCCCACACCCAAAACCTTTTCAACTACATCCCTTTGTCAGACCTGGTGCTCTTTCTCATTTACCATTCCGTTTCCTTCTGTTACACGATTCAAATTGCTGTCCCCCACGTTTTGATTCATTGTTTCAGGCTTAGTCCCTTCCCCTTCCCCACCTTTGGATTCTCACAGTTTCAGCTTCTGTTCTACTGTTTCACTCACAGTTTCACCTTCCTGTTCGACGGTTTCAGCTTTTGTTTTGGCTTCTAACTGCAACCTCTCTTTCTTCCCTCCTTCCTTCCTTCCTCTCCTCACATCTATATAAAGACTGACGTAAGCAGGTGGTTCAGTTGAGGTATCCCTATACATCCCAATTTCTTTTGTGCTCTATTCTTTTGCTTGGTGGTTTTTTTCCCTTTTTAATTTTGTTTCTAGCCAGGGTGTTGAGTTTGTTTCTGCTGGGTTATTTAATTGGAGCACTGCTTCTTTTGGGTATGTTCATTACGATTTTCTAGCTATATTGAATCTATATATTAAATCTGTCACCTTTTACTATTTCGTGTTGTGCTCTATTCTTTTGCTTGATGGCTTTTTTTTTTTTTTTTTTCCTTTCTATGTTTGTTTCTGCCTAGGGTGTTGAATTTGTTATTGCTGGGTTATTTAATTGGAGCACTGCTTCTTTTGGGTATGTTCACTTCGACTTTCTAGCTATATTGAATCTATATATTACATCTGTCATCTTTTACTAGAATTGGCCAAACAATTGGTGCGGGTTTTTATGAAACCTCTTGAGTCACATTCAGGATTTTTAATCATGCAAGAGAATGTGCAGTCATATTATAGTACCAAGTGACTTGGAATGTCAAGATTTATTAGCTTTCCCTTGCGTGAGTTGAGACCCCTAAAAGAATCATGCTGTATATATCTATTTTAATATTCTTCAGTACTTGAGATACTTTTTTTGTGGATTCTTCAGTACAAACAGAGTAAAAACCTGCATATGCTAATTTCAAAAATACTTTTTTGTGGATTCTTCTCTGTCTCTCTCTTTTCCTGTACCACTCTCTGAATGATTCCTCCAACAAAATAAAACGTGGTTCCCCCTATTATGAATGTCAATTCAACTCAACTTTCTTCTACATGGTGAGATGAACCTGGATGAGAGGATTACATTATCTTAATTATTGTTTTTTATTATTTCTGTTGAAACTTTTGGCATTTAGTACAAGTATCATGCCAAAAAGTTGTTCGCACTTGGTAATCAAAATTTGGAGTTTCAAATCACCATCATCTAATCATCTTTGATAGTTTTCCCATGAAAGAAAGTTTGTTTCATAGCCTGACAGTACTGCAATTTCATAACCTGACAATATTGCATCTCACATATTATCAATTTCATGTCTCACTTGCTATCTTACTGCACATCAATCTTCCTTAAGAAAAACTGTGATGGTTCTGCTTTGGCTAAATCCTCCATAGATGCTAATAACCCTCTTGCACCTTTCCCAGAACAAACTGATCGTAGAAAATCATCAGTTCTTTCAATAATCCTCATCATAAAGACTAATCCCGCTTCCTCCACCTTTACTTTATAGGATTTCATTTCAATATATATTATAGAACTCCCTTAACACCTTATTTCAAGAATGGTGAAGTACTTACTTTCTCTCCACTAAAAAGGTTCCAGAAAAAGTTTCTGACTAACCAAGCGGTGGCTTAAGAAAAGAGTGAGGACTTCATTGAAAATGAATTTTACACCAATGCACCGGATTAAATATCAAACAATGCCTGATATCCGAAATAAATAAATTGGATTAAGAAAATTTTAAATTGTATAGGCTAGCCACCAAGAAGTTCAGTGATGTGGAACTTGATCATGAAGAGCTTTCCACAAAGTTTTATAAAACTAATCAGACAACTGGTGCACTGAGGTTTGAGAACAATCTCTTGGCTAAGAAGACCAAGAAGCTCAAAGTAGAGCTATTTCAAGTTAGAGCTCAATTGGAGAGGACTTCAAATGTGAAGCTTGACAAGATGCTTAGCATTCAGTAATCTGCTTCAGATTGAACAAGTTTAAGGTATGGTCTTTCTTCCTCTAATATTGTTTCTACTAGTACTACTGTTTTTGTTCCTCTTGCTAATAATGTTGAAATTGAAAACAATGTTAAATAGCTAGTGAGAACTTAGACAAAAGTAAATCTATCTTAGGAGCACCTCCTAAACAGGATAATAAAGATGTTAAAAACCCTAGGGCTAAGAAGGTTAACTCTCAAAAGTTTAAACAAAAGAAGCAGCACCTCTGTCATCATTATGGAGTTGCCGGTCATACTTGACCAAATTGCTATAAGTGATTAACCACTTAATAGAGCAATGGCATGATCACATCGGGAAGCCAGAATCAGCTTCAAACCTTTCTTGCTCCTCTTGGAGATCTTCTCAAAACCCTCGTGTTCCTTTCGAACTTGACCAGTTTCAATTTTTCCCCCTCACCGCCGGTTCAAGGGTTTAATCAAAGGAAAAGTTCTTCCAAGGCATGGAAAGGAAAAGGGTTCTAAGTGATTCTATCACTTTCTTCTATCTTCTTGTTTTTGATTGTTGCATTACTTGTGTGTTTTGCTTTTATTTTAAGTTAGTCTAGTTTTATGTTTTACTTTGTTTAACATGTTTTTGTTTGTTTGTTTGTTTGTTTTCAGTTTTTGTTTATTTTGTTTTTGATATAAAAATAAAAATAAAAATTTAAAAATCAGAAAAATACAAAAACATCATGTGTTTTGTGTACATTAGTACTTATATACCTTAGATGGCCATTGAAACAAAGTTTTCTAAATTTTGTATCTTTTGTAGCTTAGATGAGCATCTTTATACACAATTAAGCAAGTGAGTTTTGTGGTTTTTGTTTGTGATGAGTAAGATTATGTAATCTTTCGTACTTAACACTCATATCACTCTTTTTGACGGGAAGGACTAGAAAATCCTAAGAGAAAGGCATAAATAACCATCTTACCACTGTTGCCCGCCAATTATAAATGACATTTGTATGCGTCTGCATAACAAAAATGTGATGTCAATGACATTTATGTGTTTCGGCATAGCAAAATTAGAATGTCAAATATCATTGGGTATTTCTTTTCTCTCTCTTATATGCCCATGCATGATATGTTTATTAAAAAGAAAAATATGCAAAGAAAAAATAAAAAGCAAAAAGATCAAAAATGCTTTTAATATGATTGCAAGCGTGTATTCTAGGAGATGTGGGAGTTATAAGATGTACCTCGAAGGTGATAGTCCCCATCAAACAGTTATGATTGTGTATGAGTCAAAGTGATTTTCTTATATCCCAAATTGTCATAACATGCATACACTTATGCAATCTTGCAATATTTTTTACACACAACACGCAATATTCTTTACTACTCTTGATACATGTGCAGGTACAATGTGATTTGGCCATCACAAGGTTTTACATGTGTTAATATATGCTCACTAAATTGTCTTAACTTGTTTTTGAAATATAAAATTGGTTAGACTTGTTTAGTGTGTGTTTGTGTTTTTGGGATCCATATGCTTAAAATTATTGTTAAGAGATGATTTTGAGAGCTTAATATGTTGATTGGATCATTGGTTGAGTTGCATGTTTAATTGCATTCATGTCTATGTTTTTCACTTCTCGAAAAACTGTTTTTAAAAGCTAGCTCGACACCTCCTTGATACCTAGCTATCTGTCGAGCTTCTTAACCTTTCTCTTATCACAATCTCGATAGCTTCTCAACACCTGGTGGATTGATCAAGAAAGTTCCTCCCTCGTCGATAGCTTCTCAATAGTTGGTGGATTGATCGAGCTTCTGTTCTTATGTCTTTGGTTTGCTTCTTGACACATTCTCGACACCTTCCTCGACAGATGTCTCGACACCTCTCGACACCTACATCTGTCGAGATTTACTGAGGGTCTATATATTCTTCCTCGTGCGATCCGAACCTCATTTATTTTGATCTCTCTCTCGATAACTCTATCTCTTCATCTCCCAAACACTCTCATCTCACTCCAATCTTGATCCTCAAGGTTTCTTCAAACTTTTTCAAGAGTTTCTTCACTTGGTAAGCTTCTTATCTCTCATGCTTCATGCATTTCATGTTTTGAAACCTAGGTTTTGGGGTTTTTGAAAAATTTTGGGGTTTTTCAAAATTGATGAGTTATTGTTGAAAATTTGGGATAGGTTTTCAATTAAATGAGTTTTCAATTAAATGAGTTTAAAATCTCATGCATTGCATCACATTAGCATTATAACAGTATTATCATGCATTTAGTTGTGTGCAATCTGTTTGTGTGTTGGTAAATTTGGATTGGGCTAAGCCCATGATGAAATTTACTTTGCATGTCACATGTTCATGCATTTCCCATGCATACGTACTCTCTTTTCAATATACTTGTTATATTTGAATTGCTTGGGACTTTTCTAATTGCATTTTTCTCTCCCTCTCTTTCTGTTTACGTTAGTCATGTCTATGGCACCAAAACGTAAGCTTGCTCCGTCCTAGAACCCTCTGCGTTGTAGGACATCTTCGTCTTCCGATCCTACTCCTTCACATATTCAATTCCGTGATGAGGATGCCCAAAAGGCTTTCTCGGAGAACTTTTTTAAACGAGGTGTTCATTCGGAACGCCAAGTCATTTTGGCGGACTTCGCCGACACCGACTTTCCCGATTTCATTCACAGTCGAGGATGGGAGTCACTGTGTGACGTCCCACTCACCGTCCTTTCGTGCTTATACAAGAGTTTTATTCCAATATGCATGGAATTGATTGTTATGTACTTCAGTTTTTCACTTGCATTCAAGGTATGCACTTTCCTGTCACACCGTAACTTGTTACGAATGTGCTTCGGGTTCCTAGGGTAGAGTTTCCTGACTATCCTAGTAGTAAGCGTCTAAGGATTGTATCCAAAGATGAGCTCATTGTTGCTTTCTTCGAGCGCCCTTCTGATTGGGGTGATTGTCAGTATACACCATGTAGGCATTTTGCTAAAGGTCCTAGATTCTTGAACATGGTGATGACCTTTGTACTCCATCCACTCTCTCACTACAACTCCATCACTGAGTTTCATGCTCGGTTTTTGTTGTCCCTTCTTGAGCATCTTACTATAGACATCTCTTCTCATTTCATTCTTTCTATTATAAATATTCATCTAGATTCGGTGTCTCGTGATAAGTTCATCTTTCCTTCCGCTATCACGAGGATTTTAAGCCATTTTTCCGTCCATTTTCCGGTGTTCGACCATTTCACTTTCATGTGTGCCATAGATGCCACTACCGTAAAATGTAGTGAGGCATAGTTTGGGTCACGATAAGAGTCAGCAGCTCCTCCCTCCCATTCGACTCCATCTCGATCAGCTCCATCTACATCTGCTCCTTCATCTTCTATAGGCGATGTGACTTTAGAAGACATCATGGCGTAGCTGCAACGCATGGATGCTTGCCTTGATACACCCTCTACTGAGTTGTATTAGGTGAATGTTCGTGTTGGCCGTATTGTTAAGTGGCAAGGGAGCTTGGGTGGCTTTCCTTTTGAGGCTTCTCCTCCACCACCTCCTGTGGCTTCTGAGTCTGTGTCTGTTGATGATGATGATGGTGATGATGATGATGCTTCTGATGATGATGGAGATGCTAGCTCTACCGATGAGATATCTACTTGAAACTCTTACCCTTTGTCACTCGTGACAAAAAGGGAGAGTAGTTTTGGGATATGAGAGTAGTCATTCTTAGGGGGAGAGTTATTATAGGACCATTTTGTTAGAGGGTGTGTTGATATGAGGGATGTAGTGAGGATATTATGTATCTTTTCTTTTCTTTCTTTTTTAGATACATTGTTCTTGTACATTGGGTCTTGTGATCATTTTTACACATACATTGTACTTATTCTTTTTATATGTGGATGTATGTATCTTTCACCTATCCTTACATGTGTTGTTTCTTTTCTTCCTTTATGCACATACTTCTTATTACTTGTATGCAATCTATTATTTTTGTTTCACACAAAGATGTCTTGATGAGTTTTGTTTAAAGTATTTCAAAAATACAGGTTGTCAAAGTCTACTTGCCATAAACTCTCTTTTTGCAAAATTTTTCAAGAGTTTGTGTTAGGATAGATTTTATTGTATTCAACAAGTGAGTATGAGTTGAGTGATTTATGACTTCTCTCATATGTTCATTTGTTTATTGTGGTTTTGTCACGAATTGCCAAAGGGGGAGATTGTTAGGACAAATGTGTTTCACTTGTTAAGAATATATGTCATTCTTTTATGTAATTGACTAATCTTTTGACAAAACACACTTTACTTGTAATTAGGTAAATCTAGGTGTTTTTAATATTTCAAGAAACTGTGTTTCAAGATCAAGTGTTGAAGTCATTAAGTCTATCCAAGAAACAAGCCGAGAAGTGCAAGTTCATTAAAGCTCGACAGTTAGCTCGATAGCTAGCATGTGTCAAGGTTTAAGAAGCTGTTTAGCCTGTGTACTCGACACCTACTCAACAATTGCTCGATAGCTCTTATCTGTCGAGGTTTAAGAAAGAAACAAAAATTTTGAACTGTTTTCTTGGGATTCATGAATGTGTCTTTGAGCCTTCTTTTCTCCTAACCCTAAACATATAAAATGATTATTTTAAGGGCTGTCAAAGAGTTCATAAGTTGCACAAGCATTGAGCAAAGTATGTTCAAGCAAATTGTGACTGAAGACAAAGTTTTGCCCTAGTTCATCATTCTTGAAGAAGTTGCTGTGTATGTGTACTATGAGGTTTTGTGACCAAGCATCTTCTTGATCTTCATTGTGTGGATGAACTGAAGAACTTTGCAGCCAAAAAACTTCTTTAGTTGGTGATTGAAGTCGCGTATTGGGATCCGCACAATTGGTTAGTCACGTACTTGGGAGCCGTGCATTAAAAGGAGAAATTGTCACTACAAAACAAGTCTAATTAGGTATTGGAGTAAGAGTTCAACTGTAAGTTGGTATAAGGTACTGGGATTCCTTTACTTATAATCGCTTGTTGTGATAATAATGAAATTTCGAGAGTGAGGACCTTAAAATCATCCAGTGGGGTTTTTGCCGTGTAGGTTTTTCCCATTCGTAAACAAATCACTGTGTCAAATTTATTTTCCGCTGCACTTAGATTAATTGGTGATTTGTTTGTGCTACCACGCGTTTTGCATGTTAATTTGATTAATTAATAACTTGGCTAATTAATCAATTAATTTAATCATAAGGGATCAATATGTTTTTGGCCTATCACAAAGAAAAGGAAAAGGAAATACTAACCCATCTTTGAATTTTGCAAACACACTTAAAAGTTAAAACTATGAAACATTCTAAATGTTTGAACTTTGATATAGTAAGAATTGTAATATCCATTTGGCAGATTCATACAACGGTAGATATGCCAAATCCATTGCATTCATTAAAAAGAAAATTGGATTCCTCAATTTTAATTATATATATATGTATATATATTAATAGCCAAAACTCAGAGAAAAATGAAAATTCAATTATATCTTAATTGGATTTTCAATTTTGTGCCACGTGTTCCTTCTTTTTTTTTTTTTTTGGAGAATCAACGTAGTGCCTTTTATTCTATGAAAAACCATCAGAGTCTTCTAGAAACAAAAGAAAGAAACTGTGGTGGAGTATCCTCCATCCACGCACTATAATCTAGAACATTTAAAATATAATCTAGAACATTTAAAACAAAAAAAGCTAAAACATGAGCAACCATATTACCATCTCTCTTAACATGAGAGTAGTGTAATTTATTAAAACATCTCGCCAAAACCACTCCAAACCCTGATTTTCGCTCCCAATTGAATAGTGCATCCTCGAGATTGACCTTAACCATGTCCAAGATAGGAGCTCTCCAATGAAGTCGGATTGGAGTGGATTGTGGTTGGGGAGGTTGCTACACCGCCTGGAATTCCAATAGGAGGTCATTGGCCATGTTTGCGAGCTGATTTGGAATGCAACAAGGTTGGTTAGTTCTGACTCGAATCTGATGTGTCCCTATTATCCAAACCATGACTGAGAATGATTCTTTCTTCTGTTTCGTTCTGATCATCCACGACAGCAACTCTTTGAAGTCCATGAATGCTGCAGATATTTTGTTCTTAATTGCTTCAGGTGGCATTATTTTCTTATTAAGACCATTGTTATGAATACCGTTTCGGAGCCCGTTTCGGTATGTCTATTGGAATGAAATATTTCGGTACCGGCCTATTTCGGCGTACCGTTTTAAACTGTTTCGGATTACCATAAAATAAATATATATATATATATATATATGATATAATATAATGGATTTAATTTATTTACTTTTTTTAAAAAAATCTCAAATAAGGTAAGCTGGTTATTAAAAAATTATTTGTTGCATTTTTGTAAATAAAGTGAACATGTTGACTAATTAATAACCAAGAACATTCTTGAGAAAGTAACTTTTCCCATTTCCCAAACCCACCCACGTGAACCTCCCCATTTGGCCATCTCTTTATCACCTACCCCATTTATTTCCCTTGTCTCAGACACTTCTTAAGACACTTCTCAATGTTCTTATCCAAGAGTTTCAACTTTCAAAAATCTGGAGCCTCACCACTCACCAGTACTCTGTCACGATGTCTCCTCTTTGTTTTATTTTTCGTTTCTTCTAATTCTTTCTTTCTCTGCTGTGTTTGTTTCATTTTGTTCTTCATTATTGTTTTTCATTCCTGTGTTTTTTCTTCTCAGTTTTAAACAGAGACAAAGGCAGTGGATCTCTTCTTCTCTTTTTCTTTTTTCTTTTTTTCTGGTAAAGCAGTGGGTTGGACATCAAATTCAGGGTAAAAAGGCCAAAGATTCATACCGGCCGAAAATTTAATCTCGGCCGGTATTGACTGAAACGGACCGGAACTCCCGAAATAGCCCGAAATGGGCCGAAATTTCACCCGAGGTGAAACAGAGGTGGTAGCTGTTCCGGTTTACTCACCGGTACGAGATATTCCGGCCATTCCGGCCGGAATGGAACGGTATTAATAACAATGATTAAGACCGTGGACCTCATTTGTTGATTGCCGTTGGGATTGCTGTGAATGAGATTAATAGGAGCATTAAATGGTGAGCTGCCATGTGTATCTCTCTTAACTTCGAATCCGAATTGGCAGGTGAATTAACTTGGCATTAGTCTCCAATTATGGGTTGATATTTTAGGCTCTTAGACTTTCCCATATTAACTTTTGAATTCCCATCCAAATTTGGACCCGATTTTGGCATTAATGAGGATTAAATTGAGTAGCCCTCAGAGTTCGTAACTGAAGTAACGTACTCCTGCCTCGTTTCAATTCTGCATGCACCGTTTCGGGCAATGCTTGTACCACGTCACCTCCCTCCATTGTTGCTGCGTGCCGGATTTGCCCCTGTACCTACCGGCGTCATCCTTGTCGCTCCCTGCATCTTGGGATGGACTTCTCTCAAAAAACATAGGCCCCACAAATACTGCTTTCCCCATTGAACAGTAAGGCGAAGCCCGAAGTGATGGACCAAATTGTTGATTGAAGACTTGTAGCATTCCTTTGCTTTGAATCCTGAAAAACTTCCCTGCCACGAGAGTGTTTCCCTTAACCCCACAAGAAAAAACCCCACAAGATCTTTGGATAAACTTGTTATCCAAAGAGGTACAAAACATCACAAACTCCTTCGTAAGAAGGGACTAAAAAACAAAAAACTCCTTCGTAGGAAGGGACAAAGAAGCTCTCTGGATAAACTTGTTATCCAAAGAGGTACAAATCAACAAAAACTCCTTCATAAGAATGGACAGAACAACAAAAGAGAGGAAATATATTATCGGAGAACTCTATGCCATTAGAGATCTACCAGTTGAAAGGCAAAAGAGTAAAGAGAGAGAGAGAGAGAGAGAGAGTACTGGCTACCAACTGTTCCAACAACTCTCCACGTGTTCCATTTAATTTTTATTTTTGTGACAAGTAAATTACTGAGTGTGAAAATTGAAAAGTTTAAATCAATTAGATTCTAAATTAAATTTCAATTAGAATCCAATTTTCCACAACATGTTCATCTATGTTTTTAATTTTTGTGGTAAGTGAATTATTTGGTGGTAAAATCAAAGAGTCTAAAATCAATTAAATTCTAAATCATATATATAATGATAAATTATTACATATTTTTAAAAATGTATTATTTAAAAAATGTGTAAGCTAATATCATGTATACTCTTAGAGGGGCAATGACACTGCTACAAGACTACTAAAGGCTTTACCAATGAATAGCACCTGTACACCAGTGGGACTGGTTGTTTAGTACACCAGTGGTAGTGGTTGCTTCGTTGTATGCATAGTTTCATAAAGTTTGGTCAAAAGCCATCACATGCATACCCATGCCAAGCCAATATGTTAATCTACGTTTATGTTGGCCTGAGCTTACTTGTAATATTTACTTGATTTAATAAAAAATCCTATCTTGGTTGCCAAAAAAAAAAAAAATTGTAATCATTTTAAATTGTACTCGTGCATATGCTTGGGGTTATACACTAATTTTTTACAAATACTACATTAAACTTAATAAATTAAATTGACACATGGCACAAAAATTTGACCCTAACTAAAATTCAATTTGAAATCTGATTAGAATTTTTCTCAACGTTGACTTTAGGCAATTGAACTCCGTAGACGTAAGAAATTTGCCGAACCATATAATTTCTTGAGTCATGTGTGATTGTTTTCTTTCTTGCAATTTTTCATTTTAATTTTCACATCTCAAGTAAAACTAATAAATTAAATTGACATATGACACAAAAATTTGACCCTAACTAAAATTCAATTTGAAATTGGATTAGATTTTCTCTCAGTGTTGACTTTAGGCAATTGAACTCCATGGATGTAGGAAATTTGCCGACCCATATAATTTATTATGTCATGTGTGATTGCTTTCTTTCTTGCAATTTTTCATTTCAATTTTCACATCTTAAGTAAAACTAATAAATTAAATTGACACATGGCACAAAAATTAGACCTTAACTAAAATTCAATTTGAAATCTAACTGGATTTTCTCTCAATATTGACTTTAGGCAATTGAACTCCGTAGACTAGGAAATTTGCTGAACCACATGATTTCTTGTGTCATGTGTGATTGTTTTCTTTCTTGCAATTTTTCAATTTAATTTTCACATCTCAAGTGAAATTAATAAATTAAATTGACGGATGGCACAAAAATTTGACCCTAACTAAAATTCAATTTGAAATATGAAATATCTGATTGGATTTTCTCTCAGCGTTGAATTTAGGCAATTGAACTCCGTAGACTAGGAAATTTGCTGAACCACATGATTTCTTGTGTCATGTGTGATTGTTTTCTTTCTTGCAATTTTTCATTTTAATTTTCACATCTCAAGTAAAACTAATAAATTAAATTGACATATGACACAAAAATTTGACCCTAACTAAAATTCAATTTGAAATTGGATTAGATTTTCTCTTAGTGTTGACTTTAGGCAATTGAACTCCATGGATGTAGGAAATTTGCCAACCCACATAATTTATTGTGTCATGTGTGATTGTTTTCTTTCTTGCAATTTTTCATTTTAATTTTCACATCTCAAGTAAAATTAATAAATTTGAATTGGTACATGGCATGAAAATTTCACCCTAACTAAAACTTAATTTAAAATCTGATTGGATTTTCCCTCAACATTGATTTTAGGCAATTGAACTCTATAGAAACTCTATAGACGTAGGAAATTTGCCAAACCACATAATTTCTTGTGTTATGTTTTCTTTTTTTCAATTTTTCATCTTAATTTTTGCATCTCACAAATTTGGAAAATAGGATAAATTTCCAACATGATTCACATTCCACATGCCATAACGAAATATTATTGTAGGGGCTCCGTTTTCGGAAAGGCACCCCCGACAATAAATTTGTAGAGAGTGGGACAGAGGGTTTGGCTTTGACCGGGCTCTCGCCGGTCCTCCTTGAGCTTTTCCTTTGTTGTTCTTCGTCTGGGGTTACTCCTCGGCTGGCGTCTGAGGAGGCCCCCCTTCACAAGGGGGCCTCTTTGCCTTATATACTCCTTTTAGTTTGATCCTGGCCTTACAGCTGTTGGCCATCCAGGCCATTGCTTCCAGAGCTTGTCCCATCAGACAGGTTCTTCACCATGCTGTGGGTTGCGGCCTCCAAGGTTGCACTGTTCAGGGGTCTTGTCACCATTAATGTAGCATGGAGGGTCAGGAAAACACCTTAAGTGTGGATGTGACCACCTATTCTGGGTTTGCCCCTTACCCAGGATTAGAGTAGGTGCGCCGAGGAAGGGTGTGTCCTTGGCATGGGTTCGAGGAGGGCTAAAACCCTTTGGACGACTATCGAGGATGATTGTCCTCCTCAACTTGGGCCTTGGGCTAGCCTAAAGGTGGGCTGGGGGTTCCGGGCCCACGGGCCCTACAATAGCCCCTCAAAACCCTGCTGCGCGTTTCCTCGGACAGGGAGGAGGGTTTTGCAAACCTCGGCCCTTATGTTCCAGAAGGCCTTCCGCTGGCCGGTTCTTCCTCGAGTGGCTGGATCGACACTCAGACCCTTCAGTAGGTAGTGAGTCTCTCCACAGGACTAGGTCTTTGGACCATGCAGCACCTTGGCTCCGTCGTAAATGGCTAGCTCCCCATAGGCTTGGGTCCGAGGACCGTGCAAGACCTAGGTACAATTGCTGCCTTCAGAGCGAGTGGCTAGCTCCCCGTAGGCTTGGGTCCGAGGACCATGCAAGACCTAGGTACAGTTGCTGACCTCGATGGTAAGTGGCTAGCTCCCCATAGGCTTGAGTCCGTAGACCGTGCAAGACCTAGGTACAGTTGCTGCCTTTAGAGCGAGTGGCTAGCTCCCCGTAGGCTTGGGTCCGAGGACCATGCAAGACCTAGGTACAGTTGCTGCCCTCGATGGTAAGTGGCTAGCTCCCTATAGGCTTGAGTCCGTAGACCATGCAAGACCTAGGTACAGTTGCTGCCATCAGAGCAAGTGGCTAGCTCCCCGTAAGCTTGGGTCTGAGGACCATGCAAGACCTAGGTACAGTTGCTGCCCTCGATGGTAAGTGGCTAGCTCCCCATAGGCTTAAGTCCGTAGACCATGCAAGACCTAGGTACAGTTGTTGCCTTCAGAGCGAGTGGCTAGCTCCCCGTAGGCTTGGGTCCGAGGACAATGCAAGACCTAGGTACAGTTGCTGCCCTCGATGGTAAGTGGCTAGCTCCCAATAGGCTTGAGTCCGTAGACCATGCAAGACCTAGGTACAGTTGCTGCCTTCAGAGCGAGTGGCTAGCTCCCCGTAGGCTTGGGTCCGAGGACCATGCAAGACCTAGGTACAGTTGCTGCCCTCGATGGTAAGTGGCTAGCTCCCCATAGGCTTGAGTCCGTAGACCATGCAAGACCTAGGTACAGTTGCTGCCTTCAGAGCGAGTGGCTAGCTCCCCATAGGCTTGAGTCCGTAGACCATGCAAGACCTAGGTACAGTTGCTGCCCTCGCGGTTTCGCCTTCGTCCCCGAGTGTGAGGACACAGTGTTCACCTCTTTGGGCAACTCAGTCTCACATCGGATAGAAGTCCCTTCCACTAACCCCTTGTAGGCTGCTGGAGCAAGAGTTAGTGTATCACTACTACACAGTTGCCTTCAATAGGAGTTCATCCTCGGATCCGAGGGCTTTGCTTTTAGTGTGAAGACGTCCACAGGTCATTTTTCGGGAACTGTTTTTCCTCAGGTCGGATTGTGACTCCATTCGTGAAGTTGATCTCGCCTCTAGTTCATGTTCCCCGTCTTTTTGGTTTATGAGGCGTCGCTTGGCCTTCCGCGCTCCGCGTTTTGACACTTCGGTGCCTGTAACGAGCCTTCATTAATGCCCTCGTGAATCAACACGAATCTGGCGGTTGGCAATCCCCTTGGAATTGGGTGGGAATTAATTCCCTTTGACAATCCCCCCTTCGAATTCTGCGTGGCTCAACTCCCACTGGTTTTCGCCTTCCATAAAAGGCGTTTTGGGGGGAGTGTTTCTCCTCATTCCATGAATCTTCCACCATAAACAGAAATATACACTTTCACCTCCTTGAGCCCCTTTGACACCACCGCCAGGATTGTGACCAAAGTTAGGAGATCTGGAGTTAAGGGCCGCCATGGCCGCAGCCCCCACTGGGCTGCCGGCGCGGCAGAGTTTAGGCGTAATACTGGCAGGGCCTTGTACGGTGGCCAGGGGGGACGTCATTGAAGTACCTAACGTCTCTCCCCAGAGCGCACCTCCGACGAAGGAGGCACGCGAACTCTCGTCATGGCTGGTGCCCGAGTATCGTCGTCTCCGACGGCCAATGCTCGTGCAGTTTGGAGAGGGTCGAGGAAGCATCATGAAGGAAGGTGTTCCGGGGTCCCTGGGTCGGCTCCTTACTTTGTTCAAGCTTTGGCTTGAAGGTGAGCCAGCCCCCAGCCCCCCTTCCCGTGCTTTTACTGTCCAGTCCTCCCATTCTCTGGACGCCAGTAAAAGTACGGGTTGACACTTCCCTCATTCCTGATATTAATTCTTTGCGAGCCTTTTGCCTGGCTAGTTCTAGGATCGGTCCACTTGGGCCTCTGATTGTAGGATTAGTTTGTAGGATTTCTTATAAAACATGCCTGTCTGAGCCTCTGATTGTATTTGTAACTTTCTTATATGAAATAATAAAGATTGTTGTATTTGTAATCTTTTTCTAAAATAATAAAGAACTTTTCTTTTATTTGCTGTTGAATTTTCTTTTCGTACTGCAATTCTTCTCTTCTTCTCTTCTTCCTTTTTTTTTTTCTTTGCACCGCCAACTTTTAAGTAGTAACTACTTTAGAGCGACCACCGGTTACGCCGGCCAGCGCACTAACCCTTCCCACAGACGGCGCCAATTGTAGGGGCTCCGTTTTCGGAAAGGCACCCCCGACAATAAATTTGTAGAGAGTGGGACAGAGGGTTTGGCTCCGGCCAGCCTCTCGCCGATCCTCCTTGAGCTTTTCCTTTGTTGTTCTTCGTCTGGGGTTGCTCCTCGGCTGGCGTCCGAGGAGGCCCCCCTTCACAAGGGGGGCTCTTTGCCTTATATACTCCTTTTAGTTTGATCCTGGCCTTACAACTGTTGGCCATCCAGGCCACTGCTTCCAGAGCTTGTCCCATCAGACAGGTTCTTCACCATGCTATGGGTTGCGGCCTCCAAGGTTGCACTGTTCAGGGGTCTTGTCACCATTAATGTAGCCTGGAGGGTCAGGCAAACACCTTAAGTGTGGATGTGACCACCTATTCTGGGTTTGTCCCCTACCCAGGATTAGACTAGGTGCGCTGAGGAAGGGTGTGTCCTCGGCATGGGTCCGAGGAGGGCTAAAACCCTTTGGACGACTATCGGGGATGATTATCCTCCTCGGCTTGGGCCTTGGGCCAGCCTAAAGGTGGGCCGGAGGTTCCGGGCCCACGGGCCCCACAATTATCATAAGCAGCAACGTTTTCAAATTTAATAGTAATTGCCATGGTTGTGATTACCGATCTATAGAGTAAATTGTCATCTCTTTCTTTAAAAAAAAAAAGGGGGGGAGGGGGGGGAATAAATTGTCATCAATACCATTTGCAGTTGTCACTGCAATCAGAGCATAAGGAACAACAATACATAATGGCTTTTTTTGCCACATTTTTCATCAAAAACTTTTCTTACATGGCTTTTTTGAAACCCTTCTAGTGATATCATTATTGGAAAATGAGCACTCGTGTTTTAAGGGGTGTAAAATAAAATATCTACATGGATGGAAAATGAGGGAGAAAAAATTGATTTTATGTGTGTTTAGTTGTAGAGAAAGGGAGAATATAAAATTGATGGGGGAGTGTTTTCTCCTCAGGTCCACCAAAATATTATCTCCCCAAATTAGGGAGAAAACTAGCACAAAAAATAATGATAAAAAACCCCGCGTACAATGTTTCTTCTTTGGCTTTTTTTTTAAAAAAAAATTTAAAAACTTTTTCTTTGGTTTTTTGTCTTTTTTGTTACTTATTTGTTTCATTTTTTATTTATTTTTTAATTTCCTTTGGTTTTCTACTTTTCTTCTTTAGTTTTTGTCTTTTTTTCAGGTACTTCTCATTCTTTCCTTTCCCTTTTGTTGTTGTTGTTTATCCTTTTTTTTCCATTTGTTTTGATTTTTTTTATTCATTCTTTTTTTCCATCTAATTTGTTACTTTTATTTTATTTTTATCTAATAAAGGAACGAAAGTAAATTTGTACAAACTATATTTTATATCTTTTTTAAAAAAAATTTATTTATTTTTTAACTAAACAAAACAGTTATCCATCATTCCAACTAAACACATATGAGAGAAAACTAAATCTTTTTAATCCTTCCACATTTCCATCCTCCCATTATTTTTTATTTTCTCACTTCTCCATTTTCCCAACTAAACGGACCCTTAGTTTCTCTTATGTTTCAAGCCCATTAGAGAAGCTTTGGTTGACCCTAGAGTTAGTGTGAGATGACCACTTTACTCTCTAATCCACATCTCCTTACCATCCCATTGATGGACTTCTTCCATTCTTACATGGGCTTGGACCAAATGGTGAGAACTAAGCAGGAAGAAAAAGAAAAGGAACAAAGGTTTGTGTTTGTTCAAAATTATTTGGTGACTAAAGGTGGCCCTAATGGGCTTACATTTATATTTTGGTGGAAAAAGGTTTGTAGCCTTGGGCTCCAACCATCATTAGGAAGATGACATGTGTCTTGTCATGTGCAATGCACTTGACTCATAATAAGTTTTTTCTTTTCTTTTCTTCTTCTAAATAATAGCTTTTTATTTAGTTATGTGAGATTGGCAAAGTGATTATGAAGTTTTTTCCCCTTATTGAGTCCACTTTAGTTTTTGTCACAGTTTTATTTTAAATAATCTTATTTTCAACTTTTTCAAAATAAGTTAGCTTTTAGATTTTTATCCCACTTATGTAAATAAGTTATAGGAAATAAGCAATTCATAAACAATAACCTCTAAAAACTTGGTTTTGCCAAAATTAAGTTCTATGCGAGTCCACAAGTAAACTCAAGTTTTTAGCTCCATATCGGTTGTGCCACATCACTAGTTACTACTATTATAGAGTCCACTCTATGATGATTGCTCATTATCATCAGAAGCCCAAGACACCAACACTAATTGGTTTTGGAATAGTTAGGGGATTAAACTTCAAATCTCTTATTCAACGACAAAAGATTTTATGAGTTAAGCTAAGTGAAACCCACTAAAATTAAATTAATTATAGTTTTCTCCCCTTAATTATTGAAGTAACTTCAATTTCACCTTAAATTATAAAATCAATCCACATCTCCCATGAACTATTGGAAAAAAAAGAAAGTAAACGTGCTTTAGCTCTAGGAGCTTTAACTAGACCCACAGTTGAGATTTGGTTGCAAGGAGATTCCTTTGTTTTTGGCAAACTATATATATTTCTGTAGATGTAACTCTATATGCAGGGTAATACACAGGGATTAAACTTGGAGGATGAATAAGGTAATTTAGTTTAGATATTTATGTATTTGTGTATGCAATACATAAGCACATGATACGAACATAAATACATGTATATAATAATTCTGATACAACAAACCACCAAATGAAACTTCCCTCTTCTCATTCCCTCTATAACCTATGGTAATGTGGTATGACTGCTTCTCTTTCTTCTTTCTGAACACCAACACCTCTACAGAAACTTATGGTGCTGTCACTTCAGCATTGTAAGTTACATATGTTAAAAATCAATACTGCCTCTCTCTAGAAACTCTTAGAATGTCTCACACAATCTCTAGAGCATTCTCCATAAGTTAATCTCAGCCACATGATTGTAGAATAGCCTAGCAACCTATAGGGAAATATAGATTTTATTGCTAATAAAGAAGGGTCCGGTTAATGTATGCCCTTAGGACACACATTAAACTTTCTATTTTTGAAAATATTTTTTTGAGAATTGAAAAATTTGTTATTACTTTTTCAATTCTCAAGAAATTTTTTTCCAAAAATAGAAATTAATGTGTACCCTAAGGGCACACATTAGTAAAATCCATAAAAGAATAGCCTAGAAACTCTAATGTTGGTTGAGTAACCGACCTTTAGCAAGTATAAATAGGAACCTCTGGTTCCTACCCGTGAACTATGAATGAAGTGAGAGATGCGTGAGAGACTTGTGACGTGTGTGAAGTGAGTTAGTGAGGTAATGTGAAGTGCGTAAGGTGAAGTGTGTGACATGAAATGAAGCAGGTGAAGAGAAGGAAAAAAGTCAAGAGTGGTTGTGTGTGTCAGTAGGTGTCTAAAAGAGTGAAGTTTGTGCAAGTGTACTTAGTGAGGCAGTGCCATGTGCAGTGAAATAAAGGTGCTTTGTGTGCACTAGTGTTACTGAGTAGTTAAAGCAATAGTATTTGTAAGGTGTTGTAATTCAATGAGTTAAATTTCAAATAAAAGCTCTTTGTTCAATGTTTTGTTCAACAATCTAGCATCAGAACTTCCACTAACTCAACATCATAACTCTTTCCAGCATTAGTTGCAGTTCTTCGAAATTGTTAGGTTCTAAGTACTTAAGAACTTATGTATTAGAATTCTAATGTGTATTGTTGGCAAACCATGATCAAAACATGTTGTTTAGTTTTGTTTAGACTTGCTCAAAGTTATGTCTTTTATGTAAAGTTGGAATCAAATGGCTGCAGAAGTATTAGTACATTTCGACCTAGCTCGATTGATCGAACCTTAGGCTCGATCAATTGAATCTCAGGCAGAATGCGTTTTTCTGCAGAATTCTAACTCAGTCCTATCTCATTAAAACGTTTAGGGTTTTATGCTTTTGCCCTAGGTATATAAGGCAAACCCTAGTCATGTTTTTGTGTTTCTCAGATTGCTGTTTGTGTGAATCTCTTGTGAGATCCGAGATGAGCTTTACTTCACATAAATTTAGGATTATCAAGGAGGAGATTTCTTCAAGAACTTGATGATCATTCAGTTGTTGCCATAGGAGCTTAAAGATATGCAAGCAGGAGTGCTTGTACTTGCTGGAGAATCCAAGAAAGAAGGAGTTCGTGGTCTCGGAGCTTGCACGTGGTCGTGTCAGTAAGTTTCTATTGATGGGTAGCAATAAGATGTTAGTGGTCTAAGTCGCTATTGTAAAACTTCGATTCTTTTATATAGAGGATTCAAGTTTACCTTGAGGATAACTAAGTTAAATCCTCCCCAGGTTTTTTACCCGTTTGGTTTTCTTGGGTCATCATATCATTGTGTTATTTATTTTTCCGCTGCTATGCATGATATGATTGTTTGATTGTGTTAACCTAGAATTGCATAATTTACCTAAGTTAATCACTTGACTAAATAACTAGGTTAATCCAATTATTGTTTAAAGGGTCTAAAAACAAACAGAAGTCTTTTGGCTATCCATTTTATATAGTCCCTATATAAATAAAGCAATAAATGACGAGTAATTCAAATCAAAAGATGGATTTGATCAATTATAGTTGCTTTTTCTTGTGATGCTTAGGATTTGGCTATCATTGAAATTTTTAGAGCACAATAAATTCACATAATGTTGTGGAGGTATATCATAAATCAAACCCGGGACAAGTGCTTGATTTGGATTGATATGACTTTCTCCCATGGCTACAGGTAAGCATATTGAAATGCTTTGCCAATTTCTCGAATCGGCTATAAAGTATTATCTAATGGATTTACAGTAGTCATAATAGAAAACCTGATACAGCAGTGTTCCAATCTAAGTGTTAGAGATATATATTAGACATATTAGCCCAATATAATAGGCCCAAGCCCATTCCTGCTTGTACTAGTAGTCTAGGGTTTAGTCGCCTATATATACTCATGTTAGGGTTCATTGTAACATAGGTTAATGTACTACATTCTTATACAATCAAGATGTAACTCTTAAGGGATTCCTCCGTGGATGTAGGCACACAAGGCTGAACCACGTAACCCTCGTGTTCTCGTTGTTCCTATTCTATGCTTCCTCTTCCGCATCCACTCTAGTATACACAACATGGTATAACACATCGCGTTGATAATAATATATTTAACATGGTATCAGAGCCAAACTTTGTTCTTGGCATCAAACAAAACATCTCTAGTAAGCAAAGAAGAATCTCACGTGCACACCACCATCAAAAGTCACACATGCTTGTTTGCTGGATCCAGACTCCACGGCATCTCGCAGCCATCGTGGCTCTGTGCTGTGTCCAAGATCCCCAAACTCAAGCAAAGCCGTGACATAACTTTTCAGATTTGTGCAAATTCAAGCTTCGCCTGATGAAACCAACACCACAGACGTGCTCCACGACCTCCCGCGACAAAAACCCAGAAACACAGCCCCAAATGGAAGTCTCATGTGCCACCATGCGCCGCTAATAGCTCCGAAACCTCCCCACGCGCCACCACGATTTCCTATTTTGTAGCTCATCCATTGGCCACACGTGCTGTCCTATCGGCCATGTAGACCACCGATCAGCCTACAGAAGAAATTTGGCTTCCAACCGTTGTAGCACGCACTTCCATGCGCCGCCTGGGATTCTGGCATGTCCTCCACACGCCGGTGATCACCCACGCGCCTGCCACGCACCAAATTTGTGATGCTGTCATCCATGACGTCATTTGATGACTGTAGATAGGAAAAATTTCTGACCTATCACAAGCTAACACGTCACACTACTAAGTCCACAAAATAAGGCCAATTACAAAGCCCCACGTATTGCTGCTAGGTTTTTCTATCACTACTCAAAAACCAACAGAAATTTGCCAAGTGTCATGCAAAAACCAATCACACATCATCGCACGTGTAAGCGATGACATAATCAACCTCGCACGTGTAAGTGATGACATAATCAGCCTTGCGCGTGTAAGCGATGACATAAGCGGACCAATCAAGCTCTACCACATGTCACCAATCAAGCTCCGCCACGTGTCACTTACCTACCCCTAAACTCATATAAATAGAAGCCTTCCTAAGGCATTTCAAAGAGATCTAGAGGAGAGCTGGAGAGAGGACACCAAACCATTTGAAGCACTCAGAAGTTCAGAAGCTCTACCGGAACCAAGCTCTAAAGCCTCCAAGAACTTCAAGAACTTCAACTTCGAATACGAAGAACATTCAAAGAGAAATCATCCAAATCATCCGCCTAGATCCAAAAGTTTGCGGGAATCAAGCCTAAATTGTCTGAAAACATCAACAAATCATAAATCAGTGAAGCTCTACAGATCCAAGCCTTTAAAGCCCCGAAGAACTTCCACCACAAATCCAAGAACACGAAGAACACACGAAGAACACGAAGAACGTGAAGAACAAAGGATTTCTAACAAGCTCATAGCCAGAGATTCATTGTAATTCCGTTTTAACAATCTTCGATCCATCCCTCTACCAAATTGAAGGATATTTTGTGTTCAAGTCACAATCACATTACCACAAATCCAAATCAATAAGTCTTGCAAGGAGATCGAATCAGAGGATAACTCTTTTGTAATCACAGAGAATTGCACCACACATTCATCAATACAAATTTGTATTTGTACAACTATTTTACTTGTTTGACTTTATTTCGAAAAGAGAAATTTAGTCGTCCACATATTCTGGCACGCCCAGTGGGACCTCTCTACCTCTCATCTCTTTCTCCTTTAAAAGAAAAGAAATTCGACATCATCTTGCTACCAACTTCAATGGCATCTAGCAAGAACATCCAAGCTTCAACAGCTACTTCAACTAAACTTAGTACGGCTACCACCAACAAATGCATTGGTGTAATCAATTGTAGCCAACCCAAAGCAAATAATCAACTTCAATCTTAATCAAACAAGGAAGCTAAGGTCCAGAAAATCATCTTCTTAGACCCTCTTGCAAGAAACAAGGTCATCAACAAGGACGTCTCCACCTTGGAACACCTTAAGTATGGGGGCAAATCCCCTTCTTCCTTCACAAGAAGTTGGTCACACGATCTTTCTCCCATCAAAGGGAACCCAAAAAATGATATTTCGTGTGCTCACTTCAATTCACTTCCTTCTCCATCATCTTAGGAAGTTGTGTCAGTCATGATGACTAACACCTCTACAATGGGAGAAAAGATGGTTGAAATGGAACAAAGGGTCGTCCTTCTCACAAAAGCACTTGAAGATAAGGACCTCCAAATTGCAACTTTAATGAACAAACTCGAAGTACAAGATCTTGGTGAATCAAGCCATAATCATAAATTCACATCTGCGAAGGATGACGAAAGGAGAGAAATTGAAAACACTCCCCGACGAGAACAATCTACTTCAGTTGCTTCGTTGTCAGTCCAACAATTACAAGACATGATAACAAATACCATCCGAGCACAATATGGAGGTTCTTCTACAAGTTCTCTCACATATTCAAAACCTTACACAAAGCGCATCGACAACATAAGGATGCCAAATGGGTATCAACCCCCCAAGTTCTTGCAGTTTGATGGCCATGGAAATCCTAAGCAACACATTGCTCACTTTGTAAAAACTTGTGAGAACACAGGGACTCAATGAGGCCTCCTTGTAAAGCAATTTGTCCGTTCGCTCAAAGGAAATGATTGGTATACAGACTTAAAATCTGAGTCAATCGACAGTTGGCAACAACTCGAAAGAGAGTTTCTTGACCGATTCTATAGCACGCGTCGTACAGTGAGCATGATAGAGCTTACTAATACCAAACAGTGGAAAGATGAGCCTGTCATTGATTACATCAATCGGTGGCGTTCTTTGAGCTTAGATTGTAAGGATAGACTTTCTAAAATTTCTGCTGTAGAGATGTGCATCCAAGGCATGCATTGGGGACTTCTTTACATCCTTCAAGGGATAAAACCTCGAATATTTGAAGAGTTAGCAACTCGTGCACACGACATGGAGTTGAGTATTGCTAGCCATGGAAGTACAAACCCTCCCATACTTGAGGAAAGCGAAAGGGAAGTAAGGAGGAATGATAGGAATGCAAAAGTCAGCCTCAAAGACCCAATGGTTGTTAACATTGTCGAAGTCAAGGCTCCAAGAAGAGGTGCGAAGGCAAATGAAAAACAGCTTGAAGGATGGCAAAAAAACGAAGTGCGTCTCTTGACTTTTAAGGAACGTGAGAAAAAAGCATATTCATTCCCCGATGAAGATGTGCCAAACATCTTAGAACAATTATTGCAATTGAAGCTGATTGAATTGCCAGAATGCAGGCGACCACAAGACATAGGGAAAGTTGATGACCCTAACTACTGCAAATATCATCGCATCATTGGCCACCCAATCCAAAAATGCTTCGTCTTCAAAGAACAAATCATGAAGCTTGCCAAAGAAAACAAGATTGATCTAGACTTTGATGAAGTTGTCGGGTCAAACCATGTGACCGTTGCTTGTGATGTACTTCCAACTCTCAAGCAGGGGGCAAACACCAACCAAACTTACAAGTTGATCAACAATGATGATGCAAGGATCGGCCCCATCAATGGGAAATTCCTTAAACACTTCTACGCTTAAACATCGAGGATTGCTCCTCGGCAAGAGCTTAAACTGCCTACTGTAATGCTGCAAGGGTACATGATGTCTTCCCATTACCTTTGAAAGCATACCAATAAAGAGAAATTAATCCCACTCTATGTCACCAATTGCTAGTGTGGCGTAGTGGTTGGATGCCTAAGTCGCTCTTGAGAGGTCTCGGATTTGATTAGTGGTGATACCCACTATTACACACTGAGCCCTCCTTTTTTGAAAAAAAAAAAAAAAAAAAAAAAAAAACCCATTTGAACTACGTAATGACTTGATCCCTTTCGAGGGTATGCAGGCAACTTAGTTTTTTGCTGAGTTCAGTCATGCACTAAAAAAAATTTATCAAATTATGGAAAAAAAAAAAAAAAAAGGAAAAACAAAGAAATCATCCAAAAGGAAAAAATCAAAAAAAAAATCATCAAAAAAAATTATAAAAAAAAAAAAGAAAAAAGAATGTTGAACTACGTGATGACTTGATCCCTCTCCGGGGTACGTAGGTAGCTTGGTGAATGTTACTGAGTTTAGTCACATGGAAAGAAGAAGGATTGCCAGTCTGGCTTGAAGGATTTTGCAACGGTTGTCAATATGCTTTTCAGGCCCCTTTGGTCAGCAAGACATTACTTGAAGGTTTTCAACTACTCAATAGGATAATCGAAGATCGTTGTAGTCGAAGATGAAGACTGCAAGGAGTTGATGTTGCTTAGCTATCCTTGAAATGATGATGAACATAAGTTGATTCTTGGTTGTAGAGCAAAATAAAATCTTCAACCACTTTTGCAAAGAATGAAGTCTTCATGGCATTGCCCCTCTTTTGTGGACATCCTCACATGTCTCTAAAGTATGTTTTACATCACTTATCTTCTGGGGGCATCTTCTTGTACCTTGCAAGCCTAAGCTACATCTTCTCTCTTCTAAGTTGTACCACTTCACAACTCCGAAATTTGAACCACATCATCTCCCTTCTAAGTGGTGCCGTTTCACATCATGTCTCTAGAATTTGGACAACGTCACCTTCCTCCAGCATCTGAAGTTGGTGTTGTGTCATCTCTCCTCTAAGGGCATGTTCATGCAATGTCAAAGTCTTGGTGGCATTCTTCTTGAAACTTCAAGATTTCGTTGGCATCGTCAAAGTCTTAATGAGAGCTCTTTGTATCTTCAAAGTCTTGATAGGAGTTTCTTGAAACTTCAAGGTTTTATTAACATCTCTTTGCATCTTCAAAGTCTTGTTGGCATCTCTGAAATCTTGATGTCTGGCTATAGTGCTATGCACCTCAATGTCTGAGCTATGTTGCCTCTGAAAATTGATGCTGTTGTAGCTTTATTATAAAGGCAAATATGGGTGCAACTTCAAATGCGAGTGCAAGTGCTAGTGTGGAGTGTTGTCGTGGCTTCATGACAAAGATGAGCGTTGACACGGCTTCAATGCGAATAAAGTGTTGTCATAGCTTCATGGCAAAGATGGGTGTTGGTATGGCTTCGGCGCGAATGAAAGGTTGGCACGGCTTCAGTACGAATAAAGTATTGACATGGCTTCATGGCAAAGACAAATCTTGGCATGGCTTCAGTGCAAATGGTGGTGCGACTTCATGACATATGTAAGTGCAAATATTGCTTCATGGCAAAAATGAATGTTGGCATGGCTTCAGTACAAGGACAAATGCTGGCATATCTTCATGGTAAGGACTCTTGATGTGGCTACGTTGCAAAGACTCTTGAGATGGCTGCGTTGAAAAGACAAGTGTTGGTGCGGCTTAATTGCCAAAGAAAACTGTGCTGCAAAACAAAAACAAGCAACAAAAAAATTTGTCAGGAAATGGTTTCATAGCACGTTAAAAAAAAAAAAAAAAAAAAATCAAATCTTGAAAGCTAGAGAAGAAGACTGAAGGCTAGGAATGCCTAAATGAATGAAGCCAATCTCACGTCTTATATAGAGAATGGAGCCAGTGAAAAAAAGAAAAAGAAAAAAAGAAGAAGCTATATTCACGTTTCAAAAATATGAAAATAATTGAAGCTCAAAGTCAGATTTTGCATGCACTCAGCACTCAAAATCAAAGAAGACTGCACCAAATATTGAAATGAAGGATGACATATAGAAAACGGTGGCTCATCACCCACCTAAAGACCTATAAGTCTAAACCTTGGCATCACCTTGTCAGAGTTGTTGAAAAGCCACATAAGTCCAACAATGACCTGCATCCTTTTCTGACGAATTTGTACAAATCAGTTCAGGATTTCACAAAACTGAACACATAGAGATCTTCTACAAATAAAGATCTACAAAACCCAGGAAAGCTCATCACCAATGGAGCTACCACGGGCCACCACGCGCTGCCACAAGCTCGCGGTAACCAACTGTATAATTTCTCAAAACTATGAAAATCTGTTCGCGATTTCAGAAAACAGACAATACCACGGTCTTCTACGGCTTTAGATCAACCAAACCTGAAACTTTCAGGCCCAAACGATGATCCACGTGCCTCCACGCACCGCCAGAAAATCCGGCAGTTCATAGCGCCAGTCCCATGCGCTCCCACGCGCCTCCATCATTCCTCATGTGCTCACATGCACCAAGCTTCTCTCCCACGTGCGACGCGCTCTCACGCGCTTTGCCCAAACGCATCAGCTGCATGACGTCATCCATGATGTCAGCTGACCCGTTTGACCAGGCCGGACCAGTTCGACCCGAAAATCTGACCCAATCTGAACCGCAAAAAAAAAAGGAAAAAAAAGAAAAAGAAAATGCTTTGACCGAGTAGACCTTTGAATTTGACCAAAAAGTCAAAATTTTCAAGACAGGCCTGTCCCACTCAGTTTTCGAGTACATTTCGATTTTGGAATCTGTTTCTTCATTCGAAGCTTGGAAATTGTGCAAACATCCAATTTCCAAAAAGTTGACTTTTGCGTAAATGTTGACCAAAAGTCAAAATTTTTAATTTGAAACTATCTTGCTCAATTTTTTGCGTACATTCCAATTTTGGAGTCCGTTCCATCATTTTCGACTCGAAAATTGCACAAATAAACCAATTCCAAGATAGTTGTCTTTTATGTTGAAATCAACCCAAAGTCTAGATTTTCAAGCCAGACTTGTCTTGTATAGTTTTTCGTGACTTGGAAATCACCAATTTGACTCACATTCCCGAAGTATTGACAATGTCCAAAACTAAAACTCTCAATATCAAAATTTGAGATTCATCCATTTAGTTTGGATCCCCTCAGGGTTATTCTCTAGACTTCATCAAGGCTTCCCTTTCAAAATACAGATGAACTCTCATAAGTGTGTCTTAAACTTAAAATGACATCGGGTCACCCGTCCAACCTACCATTCCCCTTTCAGTACCAAACATTCTCACCTACCGTTCGGTGCCTATCGATCGAGAATCTACCATTCTCACCAAAAATTCTCAACCACCATTCTTAACTACGAACCTACCTACCATTCTTCATTTCTCCACTAAAAATAGAAGGGTCGGGTTCAAAAAAAAACTCATAAAAAAAAAAATACACTGAGTCATGAAATGAAGATTTGTTTCTCTCAAATTTTCAAGTCCTCATTCTCACAGCCATTTCTCACTATGGCTTCATCATTCTCAACACTTAGCAACCAATATCGCTTCATAATCAGTTTGAAATCAACCCTCTCATGGTTTGGTAGAAACCCTCTTCACAGCATCATTGTAGTTTTAAGATCCAAACAAATTTTGTTTCTCCACCTAACAACCACAGCTGTCCATAAAATTGCTCATAACAAGGTCTGCATTGTGGTTCCATGCTTCTTCAGATTTGGTTGGCCAGGAAATCCAAGTCCAGCAGAGACACCTGTTCCTAACCTCAGGGCTCCTGTAGTCTTTCTCCAATTGCTTGGTCTTACAGCAAAGGTAGAGGTTCGGAACAAACATCTTTCATTTTGTTGTGCTTTCCCAACAAGTGTCAATAGGTGAAGATGGTAAAAAGTGTTAGGGTGTCCTACAAATTCTCTTTCATCCAACACTTGAAACAACCTCCAAGACACCAGTTCATCAGAGTTCAGCCTTTGGGGCTGGTAAATGGTTGCCAAAGCCATATTCCATGTCCCCACCGGACACACTTTCTGGAATTACTCCAACTTAAATTCAACTTGAAGTATTTCAGAATGAACTTTTCTGAAATCACTTCAACTTAACGTCTGTCAGTATGGTCCCATTACACATGCACATTCAATGACTTACTATCAGACCCTATGCAAACATACAATCATCCCATTTTCAAAGGTGTATCTCCCAGAAACACCTACACTAGAGGGTCCCCAACATACAGGACCAGTACCATGGTGGCGTATGTTTCACCCATTCGCTTTGCTTCATCCCCGTCTTCTTCACCACCAACACCATCATCTCCAGAATCCATAAGCTTCTGAAATTACTTCAACTTAACCTAAGTGAAATGATGACACATGCGCACTCAACCACTTTCCCACATGGCCTCGCCGTAATCTGAATTATACTCTTCTGAGATGACTTCACCAGCGGTTCTTAAAAACACGGGGCTAGCCCTATGACTTTGCATGCTGTACCCAGCCACCATCCTCGCATCTTCCCCATCTTCTACACCATGTGATCGCCGCCAATGATCCAAAAACACTCTTCTGAAGTTACTTCAACTTAACCTCTGCTGAGAAAGCTCGGTCATGCAAGTACATTCAAATACAGGCAGACCCCTTTTCGGTTTTACCAGATCCTTTCATATGGGTGGGTCTACTCCTTGGAAATTATCTCATCTTGCTGAAAGCTCCACCACCTCCAATTACTTCATTTGAAGAGCCAATTTCGGTTTTACCAGATCCTTTCATATGGGTGGGTCTACTCCTTGGAAATTATCTCATCTTGCTGAAAGCTCCACCACCTCCAATTACTTCATTTGAAGAGCCAAGAGTAAAAATTTGTTTTTGAAACTCATTCTCACACCACACTCTAAAATTGTGTGTGTGAACGAGTCTCGAGGGGGCATTTGTAGACAGGAAAAATTTTTGACTTATCACAAGCTGACACGTCACACTACTAAGTTCATAAAATACGGCCAATTACAAAGCGCCACGTATTGCTGCTAGGTTTTGCTATCACTACTTAGAAACCAATAGAAATTTACCCAAGTGTCATGCAAAAACCAATCACATATCATCACACGTGTAAGCGATGACATAATCAGTCTCACGTGTGTAAGCGATGACATAAGCGGACCAATCAAGCTCTACCACGTGTCACCATTCAAGCTCCGCCACATGTCACTTACCTACCCCTAAACTCCTATAAATAGAAGCCTTCCTAAGGCATTTCAAAGAGATCTAGAGGGGAGCTGGAGAGAGGACACCAAACCATTTGAAGCACTCAGAAGTCCAGAAGCTCTACCGGAACCAAGCTCTAAAGTCTCCAAGAACTTCAAGAACTTCAACTTCGAATACGAAGAACATTTGAAGAGAAATTATCCAAATCATTTGCCTAGATCCAAAAGTTTGCGGGAATCAAGCCTAAAGTGTCCGAAAACATCAACAAATCACAAATCAATGAAGCTCTATGGATCCAAGCCTCTAAAACCCCGAAGAACTTCCACCACAAATCCAAGAACACGAAGAACACACGAAGAACACGAAGAACGTGAAGAACAAAGGATTTCTAACAAGCTCATAGCTAGAGATTCATTGTAATTCCATTTTAGCAATCTTTGATCCATCCCTCAACCAAATTGAAGGATATTTTGTGTTCAAGTCGCAATCACATTACCACAAATCCAAATCAATAAGTCTTGCAAGGAGATCGAATCAGAGGATAACTCTTTTGTAATTATAGAGAATTGTACCACACATTCATCAATACAAATTCGCATTTGTACAACTATTTTACTTGTTTGATTTATTTCGAACTAGAAATTTAGTCATCTACAATGACATCATCAGAGAGCCACGTCAGCCCTAGAAACGTCAGCTAGCCACGTCAGCAATGTCACCTCGTCAGCACCACGTCGCCTAGCTGACCGTTGACTGGACCGACAGACCTGGATTACCCGGATCTGACCGTTGACTTTGACCTGGATCCGTTGACTTTCGTTGACTTTGACTTTTGCGTTGACCTTTGACCAAAGTCAAAATTTTCGAAAAGGCCTATCTTGCTCAATTATTCGCGTAGATTCCAATTCTGGACTCCGTTTCTTCATTTGAAACTCTAAAATTGGTCAATTGGCATATTCTTCATTGTGGTTTCTTCAAAGGCATTCTTCAAGGCATCTCTGAGTTATCTTCTCATGCTTATCCAACCTCAAGCCTTCATCAAGCTTCCGCCTTGAGTTTGAGGGAGGGTGTTAGAGATATATATTAGACATATCAGCCCAATATAATAGGTCTAAGCCCATTCCTCCTTGTACTAGTAGTCTAGGGTTTAGTCGCATATATAGACTCATGTTAGGGTTTATTATAACATAGGTTAATGTACTACACTCTTATACAATAAAGATATAACCCTTAAGAGATTCCTCTGTGGATGTAGACCGACAAGACTGAACCACGTAACTCTTATGTTCTCGTTGTTCCTATTCTATACTTCTTCTTCCACATCCACTCTAGCATACGCAACATGGTATAACACATCGCATTGATAATAACATATTTAACATTGAGTGTGCACCTTTTAGAAGTGCAACAACACTAGCAACTTGAGGGCAAGATGTTGAAAGTTTTTGCGGAAGTAATATAAAAAAAAATTATATTTTCATTTACAGATCTTTGTACCACACAACCATAGATTCTAAATAGAACAAAATTGCATACTTCTCTTAGCAACCCAAGTGTTTTGTCTCCCAAGGTATTCACGTCTCTCTCTCTATTTCTTTTTTAATTTTTAGAAGACTACAGTATCACTTAGTAGTTCTAATGGCCAACCACTGATATGATATTTTAAAATTTTATTTTTATTTAAGACTTCTAAAATCCAAGAGAGAGATTGGACGTGGGATCCTTAGGGATCCTAATCTTTAGCTGTAGGATTCATCAATAACTTTTTGAACGTTATTGACTTATCTTGAAACTCTTTCAAAATTATTCCTTAATTTTCTCAACCATATCAAGAAAATATTTGAACTTCTATAGATTGCAATAATGTCCATCAACACATTGCAATTGACCCCTAAAGATTAGAGAATTACAAATGAAGTCCCATTACTTACAATTTTATATCTATGTCATTCCACCATACTATATTCCAATAAGCTGCTAGGACTGGATTAATATCACCGTCATGTCCCTTGCTTATGTAACCCTTAATTTCTTGATTTCATAATTTCTATTGGACTCCAAAATATTTTGAAAAAAAAAAAACTCTTTATATATATATATATATATATGTACACAATATTATATATATGAAAAACATTTTTGAAAAATGTCACTGGCTGGTTTTGTTTTGAGTCCAACTTCAATATGAAATCAACTGAATATACTATCTTTTTCAGAGACTGGTGGATTCATTGTTGAGCATTTATATATTTTACTCATTACACACATAACTCACATGTCTGTATATAGCCTTTAAAATTGGCATCACTAGTTGACATTGTCAAAGTTTTGTGCATAATAAAAAAAATATACATAAACCCCTCATGTTTGAGGACAATAGAAAAATTGTGATAGAACAACTTTTTAACTAACAGTGATCACTCCATAAAGTGTCCTTAATCAGATCCAATTCAGTGTATGTATTTGTTACATTACACCCACTTGTCTGCTTAAAGTCACTACCTCAATGATGGAGTAAATCATCCTATCATATAGCAGCACAACAAGTGTAGACTTTAGTAGTAATATTCAATTAATATCCACAGCCTAGAACAATTTAATAATCTATGAAAAATCATTACTCATTGTCTTTGGTTCCTTAATCATTAACATGATTTTTCTACATAGGTGACATCACATGCCACATTCAAACAATGAAATATACCTATAAAAATTATGAATGTGAAAATCAAATTTTACTATCCAAAAAAAAAAAAAAAATGCATAGTATTTTTTTTTGAGGGCACATAATTCTAACAAAATATATGTGATTTGAATTATTTTTTTGGACTCACAAAATAGTTGATAATAAATTTTAACTATTTGAATTTGTTAAGGTAAAATTTTAATTTTTGGCTTAGGTGTGAGAAAAATAAATGTAGCTAATAATTGTGAAAAAGGACACCCCAATTGTTTTGTATTATAAAAAATATATAAAAAGAAAAGAAAAAAAAGAAAAAGAAAAAGAAAACAAAAGCTACCTTATTTGCTGAAAGTCACTAGTATCAAACAACTCCTTTGTAAGACATATAAATACATTGTGTCGCATTCATGAATTATGCATTACACTCACTGAAGAGTCTAATTGTGATTCTTTATTAGCCATTCTACAAATTAATTTGATCATCTTATTATTTCTTGTCAAATTTTTTGTCTCACCATTAGCTATATGTCCCTATGAAAACACAAGGAGGTATCAATGTTTCTTAAATGTTGCCTTTTATTTAATTTTGACCGTTGTTGTATATCCTTTCGTGCTTTTAAAGCATGTGTTTCGCCAATATATATATTTAATCACATTTTTCACTGAACAAATCTTCATATAGGATGCTTATATCAAACCAATTGAGTAAATTAGATTATATAATTTCACTTATCCACGGTTAGGTCCCATCTTACTGGACAAAATTTATCTATCTACCAATCTAATCACTTTTAGGTCTGTCTATATGGTGATTTTGAGGTTGAATAAAGTTTTCAATCAAAATGTATACAATTTTAAATTTTCTAATAACTATTACATCATTAAGGTTTCAATTCTATAAATTGTAGTTTCATAATCGGGTTCCAAACAAAAAAATATTTCAAAAACAGGAGAGAGGTACAGTGGTAAAAAAAGGACACGAAAGGACTTACTGTGGTAACAATGTTGTCTATTGTTGTTCAAGTTATGGTGCACGGCTTGATACCAAATCTCTATTGAAGAAGTTTATCTCTACTAGGCCTCGTCAATGGGCTGGGCCAGGCCAGCCCCTTTTTACTTGGCCCATGGGTCTAATGGGCTGGGCTTAATGGGTTGTTGACTAGTGAATGGGTTGGGTCGGGTCGAGCCAGGCTGGATGGAAAAACCCTAGCCCATAGCCCTAACCATGGGCAATGCCCATTTGGGCTTTAGCGGGCTGGGCTAGTGAGGTGGGTTTAATGGGCTACCCATGGGCATTTTTAATGGGTTTTCAATGGGCTTATAAAAATTTAACCAAAAAAATTATAATTATATATTATTACAAATTATCAAATTGAACAATTAAATATACTAAAAAGATTCTTTTAAAAAAAGTACTAAGAAATACCTCTTAAAAAGGTACTAAAATAAGATTAATTAACTTGTATTGATAAGAATAAATAAGTACATTGAAATTTTCATGAATATATTAGAGTGAAAATAGTTGCATCACTACAAAATGTGTACATCCCAACTAGGTTGGCACCCACACACTTGTTTATCATTTGCAATTCCCAATCTATTTGTGTTGAAACATCAAATAATTTTATTTAAGAAAAAATTGAAAAACTTGTTACATAAATTTTATAACTATTTGCCAAGCATTATCTTGAAGTGGTGGATTGTTGGTCATGTGGTGGACTTGTGGCATCCACTCGGGCCTTTCTAACTTCAATCACTCAATTGCCTCTGCTAATTTTGCTTCTTGTTCTGCTTCTTATCGTCTTGTGTCTGCTATGTTCCAATCCTTTAAGCACACAAGCGCCTCAATAGTCTCGGGACTAAGACCACATCTCTTGTCAGATATAACTCTACCACCTGTAGAAAAAGATGCTTTCGATGCTATCGTGGAAACAGGAACTGGAACTGATAATATTTCACGAGCCATAATGGAAAGTATGGGATACTTACTTTGATTTGTTTTCCACCAGCCCAATAAATCAAATGATCATTCTTCATCAATTTCAAGTAAAGGTTGATTTAAATAATGTTGAAATTCCAATAACCCACCTAATGTTACTGAAGATGCTTGTTCTCTTCTTCTTTTAACCATGTGATGAGCATTTTGTTCTTCTTGGTCACCTAGAAAACTAGTAGAGGACAAAGTGCTTCTTGTGTTTTGTGTTTGGGCACCAATTTTAGAATTTTTATAAGCATTTCCATAATAGTCAAATAATTGTGTCATTGAATTTTGAAATGATTGTATGGGCTTTTGAATTTTTTTTCAACTTCATCATTATAAATTATTTCTAAAAAAACATTCAACTCTTCAATCTTAAATCTAGGATCAAGAATAATAGCCATTCCAAAAATCAAAGGAATATCTCCCCAATATTTGTCAAATTTTTGTCTCATTAAATCTAACGTTTCATCAAATATTCCAAAAGTTTGCCCATAAAATTTTGAAAATTTTGCACAAATATTAGTCAATTGAATTATAACTCTACAAGATGTTGGACAATATACACCACAAATTTTTTTTGCTGAATCATCAAAAACCTTTAAAAAGTCTCTTACAAGTTCTGCTAACATCCAATCATGTTCTTCAATTTTTCCTAGAGGACAACGTGAATTTTGAGAAAGATGAGAATAATATAAATTTAAAACATCTTTATATTTTATTGTTGAATCTAAAAGAAGATAAGTAGCATTCCACCTATGAGGCACATCAATATTTATATATTTTTTGTTTCTTTTCAATTCCATACAACATTTTATATACAATTCATATCTTGCTTGAGAACTATTAATATTACGAACAATATCTTTTATTTTTTCAACAGATGAGGATAAATTTGATAAACCATCTTGAACAATTATATTTAAAATATGTGCACAACAACTTATTCGAAATAATGTACCATGTAAAGGTAAGCTTAATTTTTCTTTTAAAAACATCTATGCCATATCATTATTTGTTGCATTATCAAGTGTTATTGAAAATATTTTATCAGTAATCCCCCAATATTGAAGTTCCTCACTAACAAGATTTGCAATGTTATATCCCGTATGTGAAGATTCCAACATTTTAAATGATATTATTCTTTTATTTAAATTCCAATTAGAATCAATATAATGAATAGTTAAAGAGAGAAAACTTAATTTATTTCTTGATGTCCACAGGACAGAAGTTAAACAAAATCTACCACTGTGTGCATGCAAAATACTTTTTGATTTTTCTTTATAAAATTTAAAACTCTTCATAATATCTATTTTCGCGGTGGATGCAGAAAAATCCTTTATATTGTGGAGTAAAACCATGTTGCACCATTCTTATAAAATTATGTTTTTCAACAAATGTAAATGAGTGTTTAGCTCTAACAAGATATTCTACTACTTCATTACGTGCATTTGCATTAGTGTAAATAAATGTAGTTAAATTTCCCTCCTTATCTTTTCCTCATTGTTGAAAATCTCTAATATCCATTTGATTTTTTCGCTTACAACTATTTAACATATGACTTTTTAAATGGTTAGTCCTCGCATTTGGGCCACTAGCCAGCTCGTCACCACATTTGCTACATATAGCTTTAATTTCTTTTGTACCATCTTGTTTTATCCTCTCTACACTATCAAAAATTTTCCAAGCTTCACTTTTTAAATTTTTATTAGCAAAACTTGGATTTAAGCCGAGTGTAGTATTATTATTAGTTGGCACATTAGATGTAGGGGAAACTGGGGATGTGGGGGAACCAATTGACTCAAAATGTTGCCCTTGCTCATCTAGATCATCTAGTATGATGTGATCATTTCTATAAGTCATTTTAAAATTTTGAAAACTAACAAAAATAATGTATACAAATAATGAGACAGCAAGTATATAATAAAATTTATGAAAAGATGTTACCCAATCAATTGAATTTTGAGACAAATAGCTTCCACAGTTCCACTCTAATTTGAAGAAGTTGATTTTCAAATGCAATTGGATGCTCAAGCCTCCAACTTGAAGAATTTGATTATTTGATACTTCTAATTGTATAAATATAACTATTAAAAATATAATACTATTATAAGAGGGCAAAAATAATAAGAGATGAAAAATTGAGTATAGTCTAGGGAGAGTTTGAATTTGAGAGATCTTTTGTGAGTAAAATGAGAGAAATGTGATAGGTATTGTATTTGTAGATTGGATACTTAAACCAAAAAAAAAAAAAAATGAGAACTAACTTTTGTTCAAACAGTAAGCATTCTTAAAGGAAATATTTGAAAAATCAAATATTAATTCTTAAAGGAAAGAATTTCTTCCAACGGTAAGCTTTTTTTTTTTTTTTTTTTTTTTTTTTTTTTTTTTTAAAGAAAAAGAAAAAGAAAAGGAATTTCTTCTATAATTGTAACTTGTAAGGAAAGAATTGGAATTTATCAAAGGAAAGAATTACTTTCTTTCCAGAGGCACAGAGGTCAGAGGGCAACGGTCATCTTAGTAACTTAATTTTAAAAATCAAAGCTACTAGACTAATACCAATATATATATATATATATATATATATATTAAGTATATTGTATCACAATCACTCCAAGTATTTCGTGGTTAGATGTGTGGTCTTAAAGTTTTTATAATGTCTAAAGTTCAATCCCTCACACCCCCCCCCCCACCCCCCAAATTATTTTGTTATGAATTTTGGGCAATGAGTCAGGCTAACAAGTCGGGCTAATGGGTTGGGCTAATGGGCTGGCCCACCAGGTGCCCATGGGCAAAGAAACCAACCCATAGATTGTCCCATTGGGCTACTGGGCTGCCCATGGGCTTCAATATTACTTGGTCGGGCTGCCCATTAGCCTGGTGGGCTAGCGGGCTACTGGGTCAGCCCATGGGTCATGGGCTATTTGATGACATTTGACCACGGGTCAGGTTTATGCCTAATCCATGATTGACTCAATAGAATCAGGTGGAGGAAATTCAAAGCCATCGTCAACTGGCGAGGGAGCCAGCCACGCATCGTATGGGTCTGCAACTAATTTAAAATAAAACTTGAATTTGAAGGGCCGGTGAAAATTGTTGATGAGTTGAAACGGGGGAACATATAAATAAAATACATCAAAATAGCTACATAATGGGTGGTGGTGATGAAGGTTTTAGGGGTGGTTATTTTGTTTTGGGTGTTGTGGGTTGCAATTTGTTGGGATTATGGTAATTGGGGGCTGTGGTTGTGGGTGGTGGTGTCAATGGCTATGGCTGAGGTGGTGGTTGTCGTGGCTGTTGCTATGGTGGTTGTGGTTGATGATTATTGTGATATTTATTTTATTTTGTTGTGTTGTTTATATTAATTTTTTTTTTTTTTTTGTATTTATGCTAAAATAGAATCTTTAATATTAGGTATATTGTAAAGTGAGGTGTTAAATACTATAAAATAACTTTTTGAGTTGCCAAATGATAAAATTTTTAAAACCCTTGCTATGAATGATCTTATATATTGTTTTCTTGTGTTTTGTGTGCTATGCTAAGAATTAGCATTTATAATAGAATCTTTAATATTAGGTATATTGTAAAGTGAGATGTTAAATACTACAAAATAACTTTTTGAGTTGCCAAATGATAAAATTTTTAAAACCCTTGCTATGAATGATCTTATATATTGTTTTCTTGTGTTTTGTGTGCTATGCTAAGAATTAGCATTTAGAAACCACTAACCCAGCCCAAAACATTTTTGCTTTTTATTCTTTATTTTATTTTTTCCCCATACACTACATTTTCTCGGCCGTAAGTTTAACACCTTCTAGAATTATCTTTATTTTTTTTTTCTTTTTTCCCAATTGATTTTCTCCTCCACACACGTATTTTCCTGACTCCTCCACAGCTCCACTTCTCCACTTTTATCTTTTATCCTCATTTTTGTTTTTGTTTTTTTATGTTTTCCCATTTGTTTTGTCTAACCAAAACCAGTAAACTTCCCTATAGTTCTCACCCACTCTCAGTTCCTCATAAACAACACATCATCGCCAGTATCAGTGGGTCTCACAAACTCACTTGAAATTGCTTTGGTACTTGATGAAAATACAGAAGAAAAATGTAACGGCAGGGTGAGTCCAGCAACATGGTGATGTTCTGAGAATGAGCTGTGTTTCACTATTTTGTGGTTAGGCAGAAGGGTAAATTTGGGTTTTTGAAAAAACTATAAGGGTGTTGTAGGGTATGGGAGATAGTTTCCAGTAGTATCTTATTGGATATGTGTTGTATTGGACCTCCGATAGTCCAATGCGAAAACGCGGGTTTTCACGTTTTGGAGCTGAAAATACAGCATCTAAAAACTTTACCAAACGCAAAATATTGGTGCAGTTTGGATTGCACGTTTGCGTCTCAGCGTTTGGCGTTCGCGTTTTGGTTCTCCTTTTTTTTTTTTTTTTTTTTTTTTTTTTTCAGCCGCTTGTGTTGACGTTTAGAGACAAAAGGTATAGTATATGAACAATGTATGTACTGTTTATGCACTGTGCATATACTGTTCATGCACTAAAAAATATTAAAAATAGATCCCACCTATACTATTCACAATTTAAAAATTATTTTACTACAGTGTTCAGTTTTTAGTTTTCAATTTCAGGATTTGGTTTTCAAATTGTGCATTTCGGCCCCAAAAAGTCGAGCCGAACATAAGATTAGCTTTCTGACTTTTCCCAAATATATAGCCAAGAGGCTGTGAAAAGCAAAATTTAATTTGAATGGGAATACTATATGAGTCTATGACAAATGCACTTATTAAACACGTTGGAGAATGTGAACACTGACAAGATAATAAATTTTGCAAAAAAAAAAAAAAACCCAAAAACCGTGTGATACCCAAATGCGCAATAGTTCGTCTTTTGGTGACATTTTTATTTTATTTTATTTTATTTTATTTTTAGAGAAAAGGTAAGGAAAGCTTTATAAATCAGAAGAAACAAAGCAAATTACAACGCTAAATCGCCTTGGAATACATCATCCAGATTCTCGAATAGTTCTTCCATCCAAACATTCATATCTTCAAATAAAATTGCTCTACGAGCAAGGAATGTGCTAACTCATTTTCCCCCCTCTTTGCATGATGAAAACTACAAAATTCCAAACAAGAGCCCAGTCGGCGATTCTCCTCCATCACATGACCATACATAGTGAGACATCTGCCATGGTCGTTCAACGCCTGTACAACTCGCGTGCAATCCCCCTCAACCATGACCTTTAGGACACTCAGTTCTACTGCAAGAGTGACCACGTGCCTAGCTGCCAGTGCTTCCGCCAGTTCTATCATTTGGGGTAGCTTGATCTTATAACTTAAAGCTGCTATGATATTGCCACCTGAGTCTCGAAAAACCAAGCCCAACCCAGCCATACCCAAATGCTCAAACACGGGTGCATCAAAGTTTGCTTTGTAAATAGTTTCCGGAGGTGGGGTCCACCTGACCGGGGGATGAATGATATCTAGTTTCAAAGCCTGTGTCTGCACTTCAAAGAACTCTTCCATCAGGTTACGAGCTCGTCGACCAACATCCAATAGTGGCCACGTAGGCTGGTGTTCCCGTAATCTATTTCGCCGCTGCCAAAGACACCACGCAATGGTTGCAAACCCTGCAACATGGAATCTTGAATTCTGCAGTAGCACACTTTCAAATAGGTCCATGAATGTATGGTGATGTTTCTCATACAGTGGTGCAAAACTCCTCACTGATCGCCACACTAGTTGAGCTTGCTCACAATACCACAAGCTATGGAGGATAGATTCTCGAGTTTCATCATAGAGAGGGCAAAGAGCATCCCCCACCACATGTCGTCAGTGCAGGTTGATCTTTGTTGGCAGTGAATCCTTTATTGCTCTCCACATGAAATGACGAACACGGTTCGGTACACGGATTCGCCATATCCCTTTCCACACCCCCTTAAAACCCTATGAAGATGACGAACTAGCTTTGGATTTCCATTTTCATCTCTAAGCCCCTAAATAAAATTTTGTCTCTTCCTACAGGTTGCTGTACCATGAAAAAAACGTGTATTTTGATCACCACATTGAAGCCATTGCACCCTTGAACGTTGATGCCACATTTTTTTTCTTCTTTCTCCAACAAGCCATGCAATTCGGCCTTGAGGTTGTCAACTAACCCTTGGTCACCACTTTGTAAAGATTCTGCCTCTGCCACCCATAACCTTTCTTTAACCACTTTTATTTGTTCCTTGGCACTCCCAAAAGTTTCTTTGCTTCATCTCATTAGCCACTTCTTGCATTCTTTTAATTTAGTGGTAACATTAAACATGGGTGTCCCTCTCCGTGGACCAGCCCAAGCTTCTGCAACAGTGGCTTTGCAACTCGGGTTTGACATGCACATCGATTCAAAGCAAAAAGGCTTCCTTCGCCACCTCTGCCGCTCTCCATTTGAATCTAAAGAGAGTAAAAGCCGTCTATGGTCAGACGTGTAGCAATGTAGATGCTGCACTTTACCCATGGGAAACCTGGCCATCCATTCATAGTTCGCAACTCCACGATCCAACCTCTCCTAAATCAGCTCCCCTCTCCTCGGCCCATGCCAAGTAAACTTCGGCCCTGAAAAACCTAAGTCCACAAAGCCACAACTGTCCAAAACATCCCGAAATGACTGCATTTGCGCATGGGATCGTGGTGCTCCACCTTGCTTATCACTCACCTCAAGAAGCTCATTGAAATCTCCAATACAACACCAAGGTAGGTTTGGTTTTGAGCTGAGCATACGAAGCATAGCCCAACCTTTATGCCGTCGACTTGTTTTTGTCTCCCCATAAAAACCTGTCAACCTCCACGCATTATTTGACCCACCGTTCACAATGGCATCGATATGGTACTTTGAGAAACTGTCCACCTATACTATAACATCATTCTTCCATAATAAAGCTAGTCCTCCTCCCCGGTCATCACTTGGGAAAATAACAAACGCACAAACTCCAATCTATCTCTAATCTGTTTCATTTGTGCCTTTGTTGACCATGTCTTTGAGAGAAACCTTCTAAATTTGTCTTATAACTTTTTATTGAATGTGGATTTTGAAAATCTAACTATTAGATTACATTTTTTTTTTTTTTTATGTTCTTTGCATGCATATTAAATTTTGTTCAAATTTGATATTATTTACTATTTTATCAATAAATAAATACTTGAAATTTAAACATGTCATTGATGACATAATTTTTTATCTTTGATTTTTATGAAAACTAGTGTTTAAGCCGCACAATGCGCGGGATCATTTTATGAATTAGAAAACAATCAACTTAATATATTATACTTAATGTGTAGATAATGATGGTTAGTTGTTCAAATAATGATGTTAATGTATAGGTGTTCTTCTAAAAGACAGATATAACTTAGTATCAACACATGATCTAGAGAAAATGTTAATTGGAATCTCATAAGTAGAAGATAAATTTGGCCAATAAAATCAATTTGTAAAGAAAAAATTTGTTGCAGTGTAAGATACGTTAGTTATCAATTTGTTGCAGTAATTAATCCAAAAAATTCCATAATTCCATTTACCAAAATATTATTATTGCTATACATTCTAAAGTATGGATGTTGAAATCTGGTTACAAATACAAAGACTCTCAGTCATCACAACCCAAACTTTGGTGGTATTTACGGGGGAGCCTGACAAATTACATTGAAACAAAAGAAACATGCCTTTTCACAATTACTTGGAGACAAACAAATTAAATGAATGAGTTTAGCATACATCAAGAGCGTCACTTTTTTAATTTTTTTTATGTCATGCTAAACTCATATTCACCACCAACACTACTACAATTTTTTTTGCATAGGTGCATCTTTATCAAATTGTTGAAACAATCGATATGCATAGTATTCTCTCATTGTAACAAAATCAGTTGTATTAGATTTGGTTCAATCTACATCACTATACAACTGACCCAACCAAAAGGCTTAAATCAAAACCAACCTAACCAAAATATCTAAAACTAACTCATATTTCTTAGTTTATAACCAAAAGAATTGTAACATTCAAAATATCTAAAAGAGTTGTAACATTCAATTTCAATATTTCTAACACTTATTAATCTCTACCAACCATTTTTGGTAGAAAACAATATATCTCTTACCCTTTTCTCTCTAACAGTTGCATTAGACATTCTCTTTCTATTTCTTTGCTTCAAATTCAGGTTCCCAAAAAGAAAGTTATTGGAACCCAAAAAGTAAATCGCAAGCACCTTATACTATTAAAGATGACAGCAAATCAAGTATCAAAGAGAAAATATAATAAAATAGTACAATAGAAATACAACTTCACATTTTGAGATACACTTTCAAAACTACATTAGAGATTCCCGGTTGAATGGAAACTATCTACATCAATAGTTTTTTTTTTTTTTTTTTTTTTTTGCTAAGATAGTTCTATAGAATTAGAATTTAGCATTAAATTAAATCAAAAACTTGATCACCCAAACTTTTCTCCAACTCCCATCGACCCCACTTTTCATCCAGCTTATACACTTTGAAATCAACCACTTTGGGACCATCATAGTCTCTGACACACAGTTTTTTTTTTTTTTTTTTTTTTCCTGGAAGCTTCACAGGTTTTTAAGTATATTTTTGGGTTTTCCAAAAAAAAAAAAAAAAAAAAATCTATTTTTAATAAAATAAAAAATAATAATGATGATCATTTTGTAAGAATTCACAGATAAATATCTACACATTAAAGATAATTAGTATTTGATAAAGTAAATATATTCAAATAATTTAAGGAAAATATTTGAAGTGAATATTTTATATTAAAGTATTAGTTAAATAAATTTAATTAAATATTTTATCTTTGCATTTTTTTTTTTTTTTTGGAAGAAGGTAGTAATATGTACTTAAGCAAATAAGTTAAAAAGCTTAAAGTTGAAAGTTAAAAACTAATCCAAGTGGTTATCATGGTAGTTAAAAATTTGGCTTGCCAAGTAATATAATTCTTATTAAAAACTTGAACTTTTTTATATTTTGACAGCATTATTTGCCCGTTTGACATATTGTAGGAGTTAGAAGAACTGAAAAACTTTAGTAATAAAGCTACTGTAATATTCAGCTTTAATGTTTTTTTGTGTTTTTGTCAAATTACTGTCAATAGTGCGTTGAGGTTCATTTGGTTTCAATTGGTGTGACATTTATGTTCCTTATCAGTTAGATTTTATTTAAGGCTTAATCATTCAAGTTCCACATGAAGACTATAAATTCCAAAATTTTGTTGCTAATATGCCAAATTCATGACACATTAGTGCCTAGATCGGCATGGCAATCAAATTGGTTCATTTTGCAAACTTTAAAAATCTATATATTACTAAAAGCTGAAGCGTAGCGTTTAATGTTGCTGCTCTCACGTTGCGCCACAGCAGCTGTCACGTCATTCTTTTTTTTCTTTTCTTTTTTAAAATATAATTTTCCTACAATTTTAAAATGGTTTTTACATTTTTCAACCCTATAAATGCAGTCTACTGCTTATTTATTTACTTCCACTATCACCCTATAATAAATCTAACCCACTACTTATATATTTACTCCCACTATCACCCTATAATAAATCTGTATAATTAATCTAGCCAACTTCTTATTTATTTAGTTCTATTATCAAGCCCAACCCAAAGCCTTTTTAGTTCAGCTTTTTTTTTTTTTTTTTTTTTTCCTTTTTCTTTAAGCTGAAAAGGCTCACACAAAACCTTAGTTTTTTTTTTTTTTTTGGTGTGTGGGCCTTTTTTTTTTTCCTATAATTGTTTTTAACGTTTATTTTTTTTAATATTTACACTTCTCCAACTTTTCTCTCTCCCTTACCATTTCATCTCCCCACTACTTCTTCAATCTTTCTCCTTCCTTTACCTTTTCATCTCCCCACTACCCTCTATATTAATATCATTCTTCCTCTTTCCCTTCATCTTCCTTTATTTTTGTCTTTTCTTATTCACACCCTCTTACTATAAATTTGTCACTATCTCTTCTATTCTATGCATAGTTTTTCCTCACAAAAAAAAAAAGGTTCCCCTCTCTCCCTCTCTCTCTCTCTCTCTAAATTTTTTGGTGGATTTTTTTTTATTTTTCTTACATCTCTACTTTAGGTTGATAATTTTTTATATTCTTTAAAACTCTATTTTTGGTTAATGCGATTTAGTTTTGTTTTTTAAGTTGTGATTTAGTTTTGTTTTTTAAATTATTGTTGTTGTTGTTTATTTATTTTTTATTCTCTTTGAATGTTAAATGTTATCCTATAGCGTTCTAAAGAATTAAATATAGCATATAAAAATATAATATTATTCTATTACATAGCATGATTTGGATAATTTGGTATTTATTCTATTACATAGCATGATTTTTTATAGTACTCAATTTAGATGTTAAATTATGAGACTTTACTAATTTTTGTTTATTTTCTAATCCTTTGTAGTGGACAAAGTACGCTTAATAGTTGTACTAGAAGTACTTTATAATGCCATTTATTTAAAGAAAAGCAAAGGTTAGCCAAACGAAAGAAAATCAAAGGTTAGCCAAACAAAACTAATAGGATAGGTGACAAATTTTAACTTTTGCAATTTTATTTTAATTATTATTATTTTATAACAATGCATGTATAGAAATTTAATTCTTAGATTTTGCTAATAATTTTTTATTTGATAATATGTTTTGGGCGGCTGAAATTATAATTTCTACAAAGAAAATAACCTTAATAGATTATCAAAAACAAAATTTTATCCTAATATTGGTTCAATTAATCATTGTTAAGTTTTATTAATTTTTTTTAGTTTATGTTTTTTTGGTGTTTTGGATTGATCCTATATTATATTTATGATTGTTCTTATAATAAATAAAAATATAATTACGAAATACATTACTTATTATTAGATTAGTTTAAATTGTAATTTTTTTTTAATAAAACTATCATAAAAATAATTATCACGCGCAACGCGCGGGTTTGCGGCTAGTTACTATTACTTATGAAGCACTACTAATTAATACCACGTTTATGTCCCTTCTTCAACCTGGATTTTTGCCCAAAATATGGAGTTTGTACCATCCATTCAACACACTATTATTTTAATCTTTTGAACCTATGTGAGTAACTACAAAGTTGAAGTGCAGGTAGAAGCATGAACACAGTTTTCCGCAAGCCATAGACACACACACACACACACAAATATCATATTCTCTTTACCAATACCCACATTTACTATTCCACACCATCCAACTGATTGCTTTCACATGTTAAAAATATGGGGAAAATAGCACTAAGTTGAAAATTCCATATGATCATTGATAGACAGATTCTAAAATGGTCTTTAACCATGATTAGATGTCCATATTTTATTGGTGTAGCAAAATTTTTAGTTAAGCATTATTTCATTTCATAATGACTAATAAAGTATCTATATATAAATCACTTTCTTAATAAAAAGAAGTATCTGTAAACCAATCAAATCTTTGATACCCCTTTGCAGCTTTAGCTTGTGGTCATGCCACATTAACTGCTACATACACAATCACATTCATTTTTTATAAATGAAAATTCACCCACCCAGCAACCATAAAGTTACAACAACAAAATACATTTTCTGCAATTATCTACCATTAAAATTAAAGTTTAAAGTAGCTAACCCTGGTAATTATGCAGATAGAGTGGAATATTAACTAAAATCTAAGAGATAATCAACTTTGTATAAAAAAACATTACACTTTCAAATTTCAAAGTTCTACAATTTCAATCACTCTTCAAAAACAGTAGATCAGGTAGGATGGAAAACAGAAACTGAAAATTAAATTGAATTCTGTAGTTGCTATTTTTCCTTCTGATCTTAGTGTGCTAGCTGTTGCTTCATTTCGAATAGTGATAATGCTTTCTCTTTCTTAGCGCTCTGTCCCCCCTTGAATGGTAAGCGGTAAGTCATTGGGTCAAATCCAATAATAGGTAAAACCGGCTGAAACCCCTATTTTTGCTAGCATGACAGCCAGTACAGAAACTAATGTTTAATACCTTGTAGTTCAGAAACAGCACACATCAAACTTATTTTCAACTAGTATTCCTGAAAATTTTGAAGCTGGAAAGAGAACTAACAGAAGTATATGAGCTTGTATAAAAATCATTAGTAACAAGTAGGACAAAGCAAGAGAGATGAAGTCAGACCAAATCAACCATTTGTTCGATAGGTAAACACTTTTCTAGTTTTACATTAATACATATTAATGTGTTGAACATACTATGAGCGAAACTGTCAACCAAATAAACCATTCACATAGTAGGTAAACCCTTTTCTAGTATTTCATCAATACATATTAACGTATTGAACTTCTTCAAAAGAGTACAACAGTATAGTAAAATTTACAAATAGTTATATATCAGGGATAGGATTTATCACCAATCCCCCTACGCTGTAGGTAACACACTTTCAATTTTTGGAATACATATCTATTCCATGCAAAGTTGAGTTTTGCGGCATCATACATCTTCATGAGCAGTTAGTGTCATAACTTGCAAGTCCTAGCAACTCTGGACCTACTAGCCAGGGATTATTCTCAAAGCTACACCATTGGAACAAAATAAAGATAAATTCCTTTGGCCACTGGTTAAACAAACCTCAAAAAAAAAAAAAAAAAAAAGAATAGTTGGTAGCAATGACATAAAATATATGGCAAAGCTTTGGTTATGGTGCAAGCCCTGCAGTGCAGAAGCGCATGGATACTAATATGCAAATGACTTTTAAACCAGTAAATTTGTCACTACAATCCTAGTAACCGATCTAATTCCACGAAGTGAACTATAGGACGATCTAGATTGATCCTAAAATTTATCATAGTTCAATCCTACAATCTGGAATATGATTAGTTCGAGACCCAGCTTTAAGTAATGGAGCATTAGAATCTTTTCAACTAAAAGGGAAAAACATTTGAAGATACCAAAGCATTGGGAAGTCCTTTGTTGTACTGGGGATCTCTAAGCAAAGAATACCCACTGCACCACAACCATACACACCCCACAAAATTTAGTTCAGAATTCAGAAAGTTACATGTCAGATATTATAGTATAGTTCTGAAAAGCGATAAAAATAGAGTCCCCTGTTATAAGGAAGTTGATCACAAAGCATGACACCAACCAAAAAAAAAAAAAAAAAACATAACAATTTTACAGGTTAGTTGAAAAAGAATCATGGAATGCATTTTTTTCTTTTTAGAAAAAGCTGTCTAAAATAAGCAAAAATAGAGGAAATTCAAACAACAAATACATAATGGACAGAATTATCAGATAAACAAAGGAAAAATTAGGCTTTCCTAACCTATCAGTTTGTTCCAGCAACTCTGCTTGCAAATTACTCAAGTTTTGTACTTGACAGAGAACTGCAGCAAATTTGAATTTAAACAAAATGACAAAGTAAAAAGGGTTTTTATAATTTCAATAACACAATGTCTAACAATCTGTTGGAAGGTGTATAGTAATCAGTTGGTTATTAATTTATTTATTTACTTTTCAAAAACACAGTAATTAATCCAAAAAACCATAATTTCACTAAGTAAAAAAATTATAAATTACTATACACTCTAAACTTTCAGATTTTAAACCATCCAAGTATTAAAATCAAGGGTGAAATCCCTAATGTTACCAAAACTTAAAACCAATAATAATAATTTCAAACCAAATCATCCATAGAGAGAGAGAATAAACCCATCATTACACACTCTAAACTTTCAGACTTATAACCATCCAAGTTGAAATTTGGCTATTAAAATCTAGGGCAAAATTCCTTATGTTACCAGTACTTAAAACCGGAAATTATAATTTTTCCATAGAAAGAGAAATAAACCCATCTATATTTCAAAAGGAGTCAAAGAAGAACCCTAGACAATTCGGTATGGAGAAATTTTGAAATACAGATATATTGAAAAGGAAGATGGTAATTCTTGTAGTATAAACATCTGGTTTTAAACTAAGGACATATACATATTGGATATTTAATATGCTAATTCGAAAAGGAAAAGCAATGGCGAAAATTTTCAGAAAACCAAAACAGTATTTGAAGAAGAAAAGAGTACGCTGACCTTTAGAAAAATTTTATTGCAGAGGAGAGATGAGGTAGAGCAGCAGATCAGATGGCTATGGCCAGCCGTACGAAACTCCACTGGATTGCAAACTCTTTTTATTTACTCCTTCCCTTTCTCTGCATCGCAGTATTGCTAGTGTTTTTTTTTTTTTAAAAAAAGATAACCAACCATTAAAATTTAAGTAGGATTCAAAAAGCAGAAACATAACAAAAAACTGCCAAACAAAATACAACAATCGAACAAACAGAACTCAAGAAATTGTAAAAATAAATTGAAAATTAAGGGAAAAGGTAGCCTTTTCAAAACCCTAGAAACGGTAATCAAATAGAAAACAAAAAAAGGGGCAAAAAAACCTACCTACCTTCTACTAAACCCATATATTTTTGAAAACCCTAGAAACGGTAATTGAATAGAAAACCAAAAAAGGGGGAAAAATGCCTACCTTCTGAATTGTCTATTGTCGAAGAGAAGGGACGGGATAGCTTCTAAATTGCCTGTTGTTGCAGAGGACGAACAAAGATTTTCAGTTTTCACTATTGCAGAGAACGAACAGAGGTTTTCAGTTTTCTCTTCTTCTTTTTTTGCTTCCTTTTGGATTTTCTTTGTTCGTCTGTTTGATGGGCTGGAACACGCTAGTTCGATCTGTGTGTATATGGAGTTACAGTGAATAATCGCAAGTTTGAGTGAGTCTGAATTTTGATCGGGAAATACGGTTTGGGTTTTTGGGTTTGTGGTTTTTTTTTTTTTTTTTTTTTTTTTGTTTTTGAATAAGCGTCTTGGTGTTTTTATAATGAGTCTCTCCAAACATTTGATGAAAGTGAGCCTCTCCAAATGCACCGTGCGGTCTTTTAAAGAATAAGTAGTAAACGTGGCAGCATTTTAAGTGGCTACTTTTCTTAACGTGGCAACACCTCCTTAAGGGCTTTTGCTATTATATATAACTAGCATATAACCCGCACAATGTGCGGGATATTTTTTTTTTTGCGAATAATTATTTGCGAGGAGAAAAAAAATAGCTTTTTTCTTTTTATTTTTCTTTTTCTTTTATAGAATGTGGTATAGGAAAACATGAAAGCACAATTGGTTTTAATTAGGGATCAAAATTAAAAACTAATTTTTAGAATATATATTCTAAATACAATAAATTCTATTCTAGTAATAGCACAATACAATTTAATTGAGGGTTGAAATTTACCAACTTTAGTCTTTAATTGTGTAAACATTCTATTAGGACAATTCTAAAATAGTAGTATACATCAATTCAAGACAAAATTTCATAAATACTTCCAAAGGTCTGTGCATCTATATTTTTTAAATGTTGATGGAATTTTTTTTTTTGTTTCCTGCAATTATTGACACTTTAAGCAATTAGCACCTCAAGAAACAACATAATCAGTGCACATTGGCCATTCCTTTGGAGCAACTAAATCAAACATAAGTATAAATGAAATTCTAGTGGAAAATGGAGTCAATTGTTACCATCCACTCATTTTCCTGTTTTTCTCAGAGTAATTTACGCTAGTTATGAATTTTAACCATCCACTCAACACTATTATCTTAATCTTTTGAACCTGTATCCAATTTGAAACAGCAACAAATATTACATTCAGCACACCTGTAAGTACAGGTTATGCAGATAATCCTAAACCTGATCTGCAGAAGCAAAATATACAGCCGCAGGAATATAGCCACATCACAGTGACAGAAACAGATACATCCACGTTATTTCTTTTAAAAGACCTAAAAAAGGAAAGAACTCAATAATCTACTGCTCTCTTCTAACCTGTCAGCTTTATCCAGCAATGTTTATTAAGAACAGGATAGGAAAGTTTGTTAAAATTACTAAATTCTCAAATTTTAAACAGTTTAAAACAAAAGCATATGTATATTTAACAGTACATTCAGTTTTCTCGTCTAAAGTAAAAAAAAAAAAAAAAATACAAAAAAACCTATTATAGTTCAGTTTTTTTTTTCTTTGATGCAATTTGTTTAGTATCCTTTTGCCGTTTTTGAAGCATTTGGAGCGGCATTCTTTCAGGTCTTTCAACAGATGTTTCTCCTACTTCTTTTTTTTTTACTGGCTATGTACTTGTCCTTCCTTGATTTACTTACAATTTCCTCCATTGTGTCCTGCAATAATTTGCATTTTTATGCATCAGTTAGACACGTATAGTAATTTCTGTATAGACTAATGCTTGAATCATATAGCAAGCAACTTTAAGTAAGTATGCTTCAATTACCTGATGTGAAATGTCCATCTCTAAAATTTTCGAAACTGTGTAATTTTCTTTTCCATACTTCAAATTATATTCATCAAGATGTAATTGGAACAAATATTCATTGCCAATTATTTTTTTAATCTCTTTTGGTAAAATATTCTCATCTAATTTTAAAATCTGCATGAACAAAGATTAAAATAATTAGCAAATAATGTATATATACATGCATCATGTCTTGTGCAAGTTTATTTCCTTTTAAATTTTTTTTTTAAAAAAAGATGCATATTAATATGGGGCTGACATTTATAAATGAAATTACCTCTTCTTGCTTCTCTGCAAGCTCTTTTGCAGTTTTAGCTATAATTTTTTCAGCCCCTTTGTCAAATAAGATGAATGTGGTTGAACCGGTCTCATCTTGCACTTGGACTTGTATTCTATAGCTATTTTAGATAGAAAGTTGTTAGTACAATATTATTTATATTTTGTGTGTGTTTCAAAATTTATAAAACTTTTTTTAAAGAAAATTACCTTGGGACTGCAAACTTTGGCTCATTTTTACAACGTTCACACCAAAGAACTCCTCTAACTTGTTTCACTTTCGTCTTACATATAAGGCATGCAACATAATACCAACCATATTTATTGTTGATATTAATGATTTTGGCATTGCATATTACCAGCAAGTCCTATAAAACAAAATTTAGACAGTTTATAAAATTATATCTTGCTGTAAAACACATAAGCAGTTACTAATTATGATAAATTCATAATCTAAAAGTATAGTTGTTACCTTTGTTGCTGAGTTCCATTCCAAATTCTTAATTTCAGCAATTGTTTTTTTATCATGTAAGGCAAGTTCTGTATCTTGTACTTTAGATAGTCCCTTTGGCAGTATTTCTTTTACATTTATGTCCATTGTGGTGTACCTAACCAAAAATTAGGGATAACTCATTAAAACTGTAACATAGCAGTTTCTACATATTTAATTATTGATATCTAGACAATAATTTAAAACATACAAACTTTTTTGCCACATCATTTTCTATAGGTATATATATCTAAACAAACTAAAATAAATATGTCTTTCTTAAAGATACCTGCTGGATTTTTTGCTTTTAAAAAAAAAAAATTATATAGCATCTATTTTATACAATTTTATGCTATCTATCATTAAAGGAATATCGATAAGTAGATACACTCTCGAAAAGAAAAAGTGTAATAGTAGTTACTTGTTTCTAATTTCTGCAACTTCTGGAATGTCTAAATTGACATATAGCTTTGTTGCAAAAGTTGATGATAATTGATAGTCACCTACAAAAACATTGTAAAATTTATAAGCATTATAGATGCATATATATTATGTATTTGATAAATGAGTTAATCAATTGTTACCTCTGAAAGCTTTCACAATAGTTGAAGTGACTATTATTACGAATGGCCCTTTATTTGTTTTGTAGAAATCATCATCTATTTGTTGTGCAGTATTTCCCCACAAAGTTGTTTGAACTGATTTGTTCCTGAAATTGTTTATATATAAGCTTGAGTTTTTAAAAAATTATAACATATGAGTTTTTAAAAGTGTATATATATCTTACTCATCTAACAACAGCTGAATTTTCCTCATTTTAGTTGAACGCCCTCTTGTTTTGATGTCTTCAACGGCTCCAATGTAGTCTAATATACCAATCACATCTGGTAAGAACACATTTAAAAAAAATAAAATAAGAGTCAGTATTAAGGTATGAACTGCATTATTTGTTAATTCTGTAAAAATAGATGATTGGTTCGTAAAACAACTAAAATTACCTGTCAAGTAAGTAGTGTCAAAGCAACGGGAAGCTATTGTTCCATAATCAGCAAATTCAAATTGGGATTGAGGTATTGAATCATCAAATCCGTTAAATTTTGAGACCAAAGTTGTTGAATTGAAAAGTATTTTGAGTTTGTTATGTACTGGACGATAGTTCCCTTTATCTTCTTCAACTAAGAAATTTGTAATTGTATATATGCTCCCTTCATTTAGTTGTGGACGATAAGTTTGAGCAAGATTCTTTCTAATGCTTGCATGTATCAATGTTCCCTATGAACATGTCAAATATACATATTATCCCTTAATCAGTAGGAGCAGTACATAATATAACCAATTTACATTGACTGGCTACAAATTGTAATAAAATAATATTAGCAAAATTTATTCTAAAAGGAAATCAATTATGAATTTACCTGTGTGTCAACCAATACCATATCGAGACTGATCAGATCATGGTTGTTTGCTATATTAATTGCATCCCACATTCGTAAAACTCTAACTTTCACCTTTAAGTTATTTTTGTCCCTCGATATCTGCTTCAAAGTTGTGTACTCCATATTTATTTGGATTTGTATTATCTGCACAATTTAAATATCAGTAAAATTTATATATAATTATCGAATGAAATCTATCATTTTCAACATAAGTGACAATCTAACTTATATTTTTGACAGCTTCAAATTAATGAACAGTATGTATTACATTTGCATAGACCACTAAATATTTCTTTATATATAATATCCACTTGGTAAATTAAACAATAAAAACAATGTTAACATTCTGTGACCATCTATTTAAGCACTGGGAAAAGGGGAATAAATTAATTGGGACATAATAATTATAAGTATTACAAAAAAAAATTAGTCATTTACACTTATATTTTGAAGCTTTATCAATGCTTTTCAAGAATCTATTTTCTCCTATTCTTAGGCTCTTCTCTGTCCTCAACTTCTCAAACTACTTAACTCTTCACCAAGTTTTTTATAAGCATTTGATATCTTAATCTAAAACACAAATAGTCCAGTTTTAGATTCTTCCCAGAAATAAATTGCCAATAATGATGCAGCAAAAAACAAATAGAGACTAAAGTAGAAAACTAATAAAGGCTTATCACTGCTACGGTGCTACCCTTGAATTGATGAACATGGGCATCTAATACAACAAAACTACTCAAAACTGACAAAGGCCATGGAAAAAGAGATTTTCCCAAGGAAACAACGGCTTAAACAGAACGAAACCCACTTAGGATCCACTTCACACAATCATCTAATGAAAGATGATGAGAAGAAATTTTTTTAAAAATAAAAGAAACAAACAAACAAAGATAAACTGACCTCTTTACGTAACAGCCACAGGTCTATAGTGACTTTTTCCTGCCTAAAAGTGCTATCAATCAGCAACATTGACTCAAAAACTAAAGTGTGAGCGATAAATACAAATCTTATTATAATCCCAGGAAAATCTTAAAAATTTGCATATAAATCTGTAAGTTTCTCAGCCTTAAAAAATTTCAAACTAAATCCATGCAATAGAAGACCTCAACCACAAATGAAAAGAAAATTGTCTCAACAAAAAGAGGAACAAAATTTTTCGGGTTAACTGAAGGAGATTGCAAAATTATGTTTATATTTGCTCCGGAAAGAAACAGACATGGAAAGCAAGAGAGAAAAAGTGAGTCAGGGCAAGAAGGAAAGAACCAAAACAAACAACATCAAATTCTGAAATCTACAGACCGTAACAGAATATCCCTAAACAGTTTCAGCTATCTGATGATGGGAAAAAAAACCTGTGTGTGCCTGCGGTTTCGGTTTTCTGGGTCTAGCAAGGGAACGGATGGCGGCAGGAAAACTGACTGTAATCGTGTTTTGATTTTTTATGCCCAATCGATGCAGTCTTTACTGTTCTGCCTCTTTTTCTTCTCTGTTTCTTTCTTCGCTGTTGCAGTGAAGGAATGGCGGTTGAAACCATTGAGGGAGGGATTCTCTATTTGTATTGGTGTGTTTGGCCGAATAAGTGTACCGCTTGAAGATTTTAGGTTATTGTACTACTTGAATGGTGTTTATAATTTTTTTTTTTTTTTTAAACGCATTCTTCTCTGTAAACTTCACAAGTTTTAATTTTAAAGTGAATTTTTGGGTTTTCCAAACAAAAAAAAAAAAAAAAAACAATTTTGGGCTTTATCAATTTGTACCAACGGGTCCAATTATGGTTCTCATCTGAGGCCTAGTTTACTTGAGAAATAGAAATTGAATCATACAATCAATGGCATTTTTTCCCCGTGAGTCAGACTGGGCTTGGAATTGGCTTTTTTGTATATGATTTTTGAACATAACTCAGTAGGTCTCATGGTTATTAAATGAAATGGACTGGGCTTTTTTAGCTTAAGGTATATGGGGAATATGCAATTGCCTTATTGAATGTAATATTTGTGTTTTTTAATTTTTAAATGTCAGCCAAGCTTCTTCCCAAAAAAAAAAATAATAATAATAATAATTAGTATCTAAGAAAATAAATATATACAAATAATTTAAGGTAAATATTATAATTTTGTCAATTAATAATTTTTAAATAGCACTCAAAATGTCAAAGCTAAAATCGGAATTTTAAACTAATTTAGCATCATGGGTTTAATATTTTTTAAACCTTAATATCCCTAAAAGATATTCCGTCAATAATTTTTTTTTTAAAAAAGTATAATACGTGTATGACATATCTAATTATACATATGCAATTTTATATTTTCCAGTATAGTTTTAGAACAATAAAAAATTGTGCCTAAAAAGACCTTTTAGTTCCATATCATCTAATAGTTTCAGTATAAATATTTAAGTCATATTTTAGGTTAATTTTGTTCCATATCATCTATTAGTTCCAAAGCTGCACTGATGATGCAGTTACTTTTTTTTTTTTTAATTATCTGTTTCATACAGTAACTTTTCTAACTGTGTTCTTGATTAAATAAATATTTTGTGCAGACATACTATGATATTACTTCAAATAGTTATCTTGATTTCAAGAAGATTCAAATCAGAAGTGTAGAGGCAAACATTTTTGTGGACAAAAACATTCTATGTTCTTTTAATGAGCCGTTCCATATTTTTTTTTTTTTTTTTTAAATTTGGGGATAAGTAATGAGTTGTAGTGTACTTAGCCAGTCTTGATTAATAACAAAAATAACCTTCACAATTCTAAACAATAATTGGAAACGAAATATTGCAGAATACCATTTACTTAGCTTCAGATAAATATGATTGTCAACCATTGTATTCACATACATTCTGTTAGTGTATACTTGACAGACATTTGAAGAGAACTTATCCAAATCATTTGCCTAGATCCAAAAGTTTGCGGGAATCAAGCCTAAAGTGTCCGAAAACATCAACAAATCACAAATCAATGAAGCTCTATGGATCCAAGCCTCTAAAACCCCGAAGAACTTCCACCACAAATCCAAGAACACGAAGAACACACGAAGAACACGAAGAACGTGAAGAACAAAGGATTTCTAACAAGCTCATAGCTAGAGATTCATTGTAATTCCATTTTAGCAATCTTTGATCCATCCCTCAACCAAATTGAAGGATATTTTGTGTTCAAGTCGCAATCACATTACCACAAATCCAAATCAATAAGTCTTGCAAGGAGATCGAATCAGAGGATAACTCTTTTGTAATTATAGAGAATTGTACCACACATTCATCAATACAAATTCGCATTTGTACAACTATTTTACTTGTTTGATTTATTTCGAACTAGAAATTTAGTCATCTACAATGACATCATCAGAGAGCCACGTCAGCCCTAGAAACGTCAGCTAGCCACGTCAGCAATGTCGCCTCGTCAGCACCACGTCGCCTAGCTGACCGTTGACTGGACCGACAGACCTGGATTACCCGGATCTGACCGTTGACTTTGACCTGGATCCGTTGACTTTCGTTGACTTTGACTTTTGCGTTGACCTTTGACCAAAGTCAAAATTTTCGAAAAGGCCTATCTTGCTCAATTATTCGCGTAGATTCCAATTCTGGACTCCGTTTCTTCATTTGAAACTCTAAAATTGGTCAATTGGCATATTCTTCATTGTGGTTTCTTCAAAGGCATTCTTCAAGGCATCTCTGAGTTATCTTCTCATGCTTATCCAACCTCAAGCCTTCATCAAGCTTCCGCCTTGAGTTTGAGGGAGGGTGTTAGAGATATATATTAGACATATCAGCCCAATATAATAGGTCTAAGCCCATTCCTCCTTGTACTAGTAGTCTAGGGTTTAGTCGCATATATAGACTCATGTTAGGGTTTATTATAACATAGGTTAATGTACTACACTCTTATACAATAAAGATATAACCCTTAAGAGATTCCTCTGTGGATGTAGACCGACAAGACTGAACCACGTAACTCTTATGTTCTCGTTGTTCCTATTCTATACTTCTTCTTCCACATCCACTCTAGCATACGCAACATGGTATAACACATCGCATTGATAATAACATATTTAACATTGAGTGTGCACCTTTTAGAAGTGCAACAACACTAGCAACTTGAGGGCAAGATGTTGAAAGTTTTTGCGGAAGTAATATAAAAAAAAATTATATTTTCATTTACAGATCTTTGTACCACACAACCATAGATTCTAAATAGAACAAAATTGCATACTTCTCTTAGCAACCCAAGTGTTTTGTCTCCCAAGGTATTCACGTCTCTCTCTCTATTTCTTTTTTAATTTTTAGAAGACTACAGTATCACTTAGTAGTTCTAATGGCCAACCACTGATATGATATTTTAAAATTTTATTTTTATTTAAGACTTCTAAAATCCAAGAGAGAGATTGGACGTGGGATCCTTAGGGATCCTAATCTTTAGCTGTAGGATTCATCAATAACTTTTTGAACGTTATTGACTTATCTTGAAACTCTTTCAAAATTATTCCTTAATTTTCTCAACCATATCAAGAAAATATTTGAACTTCTATAGATTGCAATAATGTCCATCAACACATTGCAATTGACCCCTAAAGATTAGAGAATTACAAATGAAGTCCCATTACTTACAATTTTATATCTATGTCATTCCACCATACTATATTCCAATAAGCTGCTAGGATTGGATTAATATCACCGTCATGTCCCTTGCTTATGTAACCCTTAATTTCTTGATTTCATAATTTCTATTGGACTCCAAAATATTTTGAAAAAAAAAAAACTCTTTATATATATATATATATATATATGTACACAATATTATATATATGAAAAACATTTTTGAAAAATGTCACTGGCTGGTTTTGTTTTGAGTCCAACTTCAATATGAAATCAACTGAATATACTATCTTTTTCAGAGACTGGTGGATTCATTGTTGAGCATTTATATATTTTACTCATTACACACATAACTCACATGTCTGTATATAGCCTTTAAAATTGGCATCACTAGTTGACATTGTCAAAGTTTTGTGCATAATAAAAAAAATATACATAAACCCCTCATGTTTGAGGACAATAGAAAAATTGTGATAGAACAACTTTTTAACTAACAGTGATCACTCCATAAAGTGTCCTTAATCAGATCCAATTCAGTGTATGTATTTGTTACATTACACCCACTTGTCTGCTTAAAGTCACTACCTCAATGATGGAGTAAATCATCCTATCATATAGCAGCACAACAAGTGTAGACTTTAGTAGTAATATTCAATTAATATCCACAGCCTAGAACAATTTAATAATCTATGAAAAATCATTACTCATTGTCTTTGGTTCCTTAATCATTAACATGATTTTTCTACATAGGTGACATCACATGCCACATTCAAACAATGAAATATACCTATAAAAATTATGAATGTGAAAATCAAATTTTACTATCCAAAAAAAAAAAAAAAATGCATAGTATTTTTTTTTGAGGGCACATAATTCTAACAAAATATATGTGATTTGAATTATTTTTTTGGACTCACAAAATAGTTGATAATAAATTTTAACTATTTGAATTTGTTAAGGTAAAATTTTAATTTTTGGCTTAGGTGTGAGAAAAATAAATGTAGCTAATAATTGTGAAAAAGGACACCCCAATTGTTTTGTATTATAAAAAATATATAAAAAGAAAAGAAAAAAAAGAAAAAGAAAAAGAAAACAAAAGCTACCTTATTTGCTGAAAGTCACTAGTATCAAACAACTCCTTTGTAAGACATATAAATACATTGTGTCGCATTCATGAATTATGCATTACACTCACTGAAGAGTCTAATTGTGATTCTTTATTAGCCATTCTACAAATTAATTTGATCATCTTATTATTTCTTGTCAAATTTTTTGTCTCACCATTAGCTATATGTCCCTATGAAAACACAAGGAGGTATCAATGTTTCTTAAATGTTGCCTTTTATTTAATTTTGACCGTTGTTGTATATCCTTTCGTGCTTTTAAAGCATGTGTTTCGCCAATATATATATTTAATCACATTTTTCACTGAACAAATCTTCATATAGGATGCTTATATCAAACCAATTGAGTAAATTAGATTATATAATTTCACTTATCCACGGTTAGGTCCCATCTTACTGGACAAAATTTATCTATCTACCAATCTAATCACTTTTAGGTCTGTCTATATGGTGATTTTGAGGTTGAATAAAGTTTTCAATCAAAATGTATACAATTTTAAATTTTCTAATAACTATTACATCATTAAGGTTTCAATTCTATAAATTGTAGTTTCATAATCGGGTTCCAAACAAAAAAATATTTCAAAAACAGGAGAGAGGTACAGTGGTAAAAAAAGGACACGAAAGGACTTACTGTGGTAACAATGTTGTCTATTGTTGTTCAAGTTATGGTGCACGGCTTGATACCAAATCTCTATTGAAGAAGTTTATCTCTACTAGGCCTCGTCAATGGGCTGGGCCAGGCCAGCCCCTTTTTACTTGGCCCATGGGTCTAATGGGCTGGGCTTAATGGGTTGTTGACTAGTGAATGGGTTGGGTCGGGTCGAGCCAGGCTGGATGGAAAAACCCTAGCCCATAGCCCTAACCATGGGCAATGCCCATTTGGGCTTTAGCGGGCTGGGCTAGTGAGGTGGGTTTAATGGGCTACCCATGGGCATTTTTAATGGGTTTTCAATGGGCTTATAAAAATTTAACCAAAAAAATTATAATTATATATTATTACAAATTATCAAATTGAACAATTAAATATACTAAAAAGATTCTTTTAAAAAAAGTACTAAGAAATACCTCTTAAAAAGGTACTAAAATAAGATTAATTAACTTGTATTGATAAGAATAAATAAGTACATTGAAATTTTCATGAATATATTAGAGTGAAAATAGTTGCATCACTACAAAATGTGTACATCCCAACTAGGTTGGCACCCACACACTTGTTTATCATTTGCAATTCCCAATCTATTTGTGTTGAAACATCAAATAATTTTATTTAAGAAAAAATTGAAAAACTTGTTACATAAATTTTATAACTATTTGCCAAGCATTATCTTGAAGTGGTGGATTGTTGGTCATGTGGTGGACTTGTGGCATCCACTCGGGCCTTTCTAACTTCAATCACTCAATTGCCTCTGCTAATTTTGCTTCTTGTTCTGCTTCTTATCGTCTTGTGTCTGCTATGTTCCAATCCTTTAAGCACACAAGCGCCTCAATAGTCTCGGGACTAAGACCACATCTCTTGTCAGATATAACTCTACCACCTGTAGAAAAAGATGCTTTCGATGCTATCGTGGAAACAGGAACTGGAACTGATAATATTTCACGAGCCATAATGGAAAGTATGGGATACTTACTTTGATTTGTTTTCCACCAGCCCAATAAATCAAATGATCATTCTTCATCAATTTCAAGTAAAGGTTGATTTAAATAATGTTGAAATTCCAATAACCCACCTAATGTTACTGAAGATGCTTGTTCTCTTCTTCTTTTAACCATGTGATGAGCATTTTGTTCTTCTTGGTCACCTAGAAAACTAGTAGAGGACAAAGTGCTTCTTGTGTTTTGTGTTTGGGCACCAATTTTAGAATTTTTATAAGCATTTCCATAATAGTCAAATAATTGTGTCATTGAATTTTGAAATGATTGTATGGGCTTTTGAATTTTTTTTCAACTTCATCATTATAAATTATTTCTAAAAAAACATTCAACTCTTCAATCTTAAATCTAGGATCAAGAATAATAGCCATTCCAAAAATCAAAGGAATATCTCCCCAATATTTGTCAAATTTTTGTCTCATTAAATCTAACGTTTCATCAAATATTCCAAAAGTTTGCCCATAAAATTTTGAAAATTTTGCACAAATATTAGTCAATTGAATTATAACTCTACAAGATGTTGGACAATATACACCACAAATTTTTTTTGCTGAATCATCAAAAACCTTTAAAAAGTCTCTTACAAGTTCTGCTAACATCCAATCATGTTCTTCAATTTTTCCTAGAGGACAACGTGAATTTTGAGAAAGATGAGAATAATATAAATTTAAAACATCTTTATATTTTATTGTTGAATCTAAAAGAAGATAAGTAGCATTCCACCTATGAGGCACATCAATATTTATATATTTTTTGTTTCTTTTCAATTCCATACAACATTTTATATACAATTCATATCTTGCTTGAGAACTATTAATATTACGAACAATATCTTTTATTTTTTCAACAGATGAGGATAAATTTGATAAACCATCTTGAACAATTATATTTAAAATATGTGCACAACAACTTATTCGAAATAATGTACCATGTAAAGGTAAGCTTAATTTTTCTTTTAAAAACATCTATGCCATATCATTATTTGTTGCATTATCAAGTGTTATTGAAAATATTTTATCAGTAATCCCCCAATATTGAAGTTCCTCACTAACAAGATTTGCAATGTTATATCCCGTATGTGAAGATTCCAACATTTTAAATGATATTATTCTTTTATTTAAATTCCAATTAGAATCAATATAATGAATAGTTAAAGAGAGAAAACTTAATTTATTTCTTGATGTCCACAGGACAGAAGTTAAACAAAATCTACCACTGTGTGCATGCAAAATACTTTTTGATTTTTCTTTATAAAATTTAAAACTCTTCATAATATCTATTTTCGCGGTGGATGCAGAAAAATCCTTTATATTGTGGAGTAAAACCATGTTGCACCATTCTTATAAAATTATGTTTTTCAACAAATGTAAATGAGTGTTTAGCTCTAACAAGATATTCTACTACTTCATTACGTGCATTTGCATTAGTGTAAATAAATGTAGTTAAATTTCCCTCCTTATCTTTTCCTCATTGTTGAAAATCTCTAATATCCATTTGATTTTTTCGCTTACAACTATTTAACATATGACTTTTTAAATGGTTAGTCCTCGCATTTGGGCCACTAGCCAGCTCGTCACCACATTTGCTACATATAGCTTTAATTTCTTTTGTACCATCTTGTTTTATCCTCTCTACACTATCAAAAATTTTCCAAGCTTCACTTTTTAAATTTTTATTAGCAAAACTTGGATTTAAGCCGAGTGTAGTATTATTATTAGTTGGCACATTAGATGTAGGGGAAACTGGGGATGTGGGGGAACCAATTGACTCAAAATGTTGCCCTTGCTCATCTAGATCATCTAGTATGATGTGATCATTTCTATAAGTCATTTTAAAATTTTGAAAACTAACAAAAATAATGTATACAAATAATGAGACAGCAAGTATATAATAAAATTTATGAAAAGATGTTACCCAATCAATTGAATTTTGAGACAAATAGCTTCCACAGTTCCACTCTAATTTGAAGAAGTTGATTTTCAAATGCAATTGGATGCTCAAGCCTCCAACTTGAAGAATTTGATTATTTGATACTTCTAATTGTATAAATATAACTATTAAAAATATAATACTATTATAAGAGGGCAAAAATAATAAGAGATGAAAAATTGAGTATAGTCTAGGGAGAGTTTGAATTTGAGAGATCTTTTGTGAGTAAAATGAGAGAAATGTGATAGGTATTGTATTTGTAGATTGGATACTTAAACCAAAAAAAAAAAAAATGAGAACTAACTTTTGTTCAAACAGTAAGCATTCTTAAAGGAAATATTTGAAAAATCAAATATTAATTCTTAAAGGAAAGAATTTCTTCCAACGGTAAGCTTTTTTTTTTTTTTTTTTTTTTTTAAAGAAAAAGAAAAAGAAAAGGAATTTCTTCTATAATTGTAACTTGTAAGGAAAGAATTGGAATTTATCAAAGGAAAGAATTACTTTCTTTCCAGAGGCACAGAGGTCAGAGGGCAACGGTCATCTTAGTAACTTAATTTTAAAAATCAAAGCTACTAGACTAATACCAATATATATATATATATATATATATTAAGTATATTGTATCACAATCACTCCAAGTATTTCGTGGTTAGATGTGTGGTCTTAAAGTTTTTATAATGTCTAAAGTTCAATCCCTCACACCCCCCCCCCCCCCAACCCCCAAATTATTTTGTTATGAATTTTGGGCAATGAGTCAGGCTAACAAGTCGGGCTAATGGGTTGGGCTAATGGGCTGGCCCACCAGGTGCCCATGGGCAAAGAAACCAACCCATAGATTGTCCCATTGGGCTACTGGGCTGCCCATGGGCTTCAATATTACTTGGTCGGGCTGCCCATTAGCCTGGTGGGCTAGCGGGCTACTGGGTCAGCCCATGGGTCATGGGCTATTTGATGACATTTGACCACGGGTCAGGTTTATGCCTAATCCATGATTGACTCAACAGAATCAGGTGGAGGAAATTCAAAGCCATCGTCAACTGGCGAGGGAGCCAACCACGCATCGTATGGGTCTGCAACTAATTTAAAATAAAACTTGAATTTGAAGGGCCGGTGAAAATTGTTGATGAGTTGAAACGGGGGAACATATAAATAAAATACATCAAAATAGCTACATAATGGGTGGTGGTGATGAAGGTTTTAGGGGTGGTTATTTTGTTTTGGGTGTTGTGGGTTGCAATTTGTTGGGATTATGGTAATTGGGGGCTGTGGTTGTGGGTGGTGGTGTCAATGGCTATGGCTGAGGTGGTGGTTGTCGTGGCTGTTGCTATGGTGGTTGTGGTTGATGATTATTGTGATATTTATTTTATTTTGTTGTGTTGTTTATATTAATTTTTTTTTTTTTTTGTATTTATGCTAAAATAGAATCTTTAATATTAGGTATATTGTAAAGTGAGGTGTTAAATACTATAAAATAACTTTTTGAGTTGCCAAATGATAAAATTTTTAAAACCCTTGCTATGAATGATCTTATATATTGTTTTCTTGTGTTTTGTGTGCTATGCTAAGAATTAGCATTTATAATAGAATCTTTAATATTAGGTATATTGTAAAGTGAGATGTTAAATACTACAAAATAACTTTTTGAGTTGCCAAATGATAAAATTTTTAAAACCCTTGCTATGAATGATCTTATATATTGTTTTCTTGTGTTTTGTGTGCTATGCTAAGAATTAGCATTTAGAAACCACTAACCCAGCCCAAAACATTTTTGCTTTTTATTCTTTATTTTATTTTTTCCCCATACACTACATTTTCTCGGCCATAAGTTTAACACCTTCTAGAATTATCTTTATTTTTTTTTTCTTTTTTCCCAATTGATTTTCTCCTCCACACATGTATTTTCCTGACTCCTCCACAGCTCCACTTCTCCACTTTTATCTTTTATCCTCATTTTTGTTTTTGTTTTTTTATGTTTTCCCATTTGTTTTGTCTAACCAAAACCAGTAAACTTCCCTATAGTTCTCACCCACTCTCAGTTCCTCATAAACAACACATCATCGCCAGTATCAGTGGGTCTCACAAACTCACTTGAAATTGCTTTGGTACTTGATGAAAATACAGAAGAAAAATGTAACGGCAGGGTGAGTCCAGCAACATGGTGATGTTCTGAGAATGAGCTGTGTTTCACTATTTTGTGGTTAGGCAGAAGGGTAAATTTGGGTTTTTGAAAAAACTATAAGGGTGTTGTAGGGTATGGGAGATAGTTTCCAGTAGTATCTTATTGGATATGTGTTGTATTGGACCTCCGATAGTCCAATGCGAAAACGCGGGTTTTCACGTTTTGGAGTTGAAAATACAGCATCTAAAAACTTTACCAAACGCAAAATATTGGTGCAGTTTGGATTGCACGTTTGCGTCTCAGCGTTTGGCGTTCGCGTTTTGGTTCTCCTTTTTTTTTTTTTTTTTTTTTTTTTTTTTTTTCAGCCGCTTGTGTTGACGTTTAGAGACAAAAGGTATAGTATATGAACAATGTATGTACTGTTTATGCACTGTGCATATACTGTTCATGCACTAAAAAATATTAAAAATAGATCCCACCTATACTATTCACAATTTAAAAATTATTTTACTACAGTGTTCAGTTTTTAGTTTTCAATTTCAGGATTTGGTTTTCAAATTGTGCATTTCGGCCCCAAAAAGTCGAGCCGAACATAAGATTAGCTTTCTGACTTTTCCCAAATATATAGCCAAGAGGCTGTGAAAAGCAAAATTTAATTTGAATGGGAATACTATATGAGTCTATGACAAATGCACTTATTAAACACGTTGGAGAATGTGAACACTGACAAGATAATAAATTTTGCAAAAAAAAAAAAAAACCCAAAAACCGTGTGATACCCAAATGCGCAATAGTTCGTCTTTTGGTGACATTTTTATTTTATTTTATTTTATTTTATTTTTAGAGAAAAGGTAAGGAAAGCTTTATAAATCAGAAGAAACAAAGCAAATTACAACGCTAAATCGCCTTGGAATACATCATCCAGATTCTCGAATAGTTCTTCCATCCAAACATTCATATCTTCAAATAAAATTGCTCTACGAGCAAGGAATGTGCTAACTCATTTTCCCCCCTCTTTGCATGATGAAAACTACAAAATTCCAAACAAGAGCCCAGTCGGCGATTCTCCTCCATCACATGACCATACATAGTGAGACATCTGCCATGGTCGTTCAACGCCTGTACAACTCGCGTGCAATCCCCCTCAACCATGACCTTTAGGACACTCAGTTCTACTGCAAGAGTGACCACGTGCCTAGCTGCCAGTGCTTCCGCCAGTTCTATCATTTGGGGTAGCTTGATCTTATAACTTAAAGCTGCTATGATATTGCCACCTGAGTCTCGAAAAACCAAGCCCAACCCAGCCATACCCAAATGCTCAAACACGGGTGCATCAAAGTTTGCTTTGTAAATAGTTTCCGGAGGTGGGGTCCACCTGACCGGGGGATGAATGATATCTAGTTTCAAAGCCTGTGTCTGCACTTCAAAGAACTCTTCCATCAGGTTACGAGCTCGTCGACCAACATCCAATAGTGGCCACGTAGGCTGGTGTTCCCGTAATCTATTTCGCCGCTGCCAAAGACACCACGCAATGGTTGCAAACCCTGCAACATGGAATCTTGAATTCTGCAGTAGCACACTTTCAAATAGGTCCATGAATGTATGGTGATGTTTCTCATACAGTGGTGCAAAACTCCTCACTGATCGCCACACTAGTTGAGCTTGCTCACAATACCACAAGCTATGGAGGATAGATTCTCGAGTTTCATCATAGAGAGGGCAAAGAGCATCCCCCACCACATGTCGTCAGTGCAGGTTGATCTTTGTTGGCAGTGAATCCTTTATTGCTCTCCACATGAAATGACGAACACGGTTCGGTACACGGATTCGCCATATCCCTTTCCACACCCCCTTAAAACCCTATGAAGATGACGAACTAGCTTTGGATTTCCATTTTCATCTCTAAGCCCCTAAATAAAATTTTGTCTCTTCCTACAGGTTGCTGTACCATGAAAAAAACGTGTATTTTGATCACCACATTGAAGCCATTGCACCCTTGAACGTTGATGCCACATTTTTTTTCTTCTTTCTCCAACAAGCCATGCAATTCGGCCTTGAGGTTGTCAACTAACCCTTGGTCACCACTTTGTAAAGATTCTGCCTCTGCCACCCATAACCTTTCTTTAACCACTTTTATTTGTTCCTTGGCACTCCCAAAAGTTTCTTTGCTTCATCTCATTAGCCACTTCTTGCATTCTTTTAATTTAGTGGTAACATTAAACATGGGTGTCCCTCTCCGTGGACCAGCCCAAGCTTCTGCAACAGTGGCTTTGCAACTCGGGTTTGACATGCACATCGATTCAAAGCAAAAAGGCTTCCTTCGCCACCTCTGCCGCTCTCCATTTGAATCTAAAGAGAGTAAAAGCCGTCTATGGTCAGACGTGTAGCAATGTAGATGCTGCACTTTACCCATGGGAAACCTGGCCATCCATTCATAGTTCGCAACTCCACGATCCAACCTCTCCTAAATCAGCTCCCCTCTCCTCGGCCCATGCCAAGTAAACTTCGGCCCTGAAAAACCTAAGTCCACAAAGCCACAACTTTCCAAAACATCCCGAAATGACTGCATTTGCGCATGGGATCGTGGTGCTCCACCTTGCTTATCACTCACCTCAAGAAGCTCATTGAAATCTCCAATACAACACCAAGGTAGGTTTGGTTTTGAGCTGAGCATACGAAGCATAGCCCAACCTTTATGCCGTCGACTTGTTTTTGTCTCCCCATAAAAACCTGTCAACCTCCACGCATTATTTGACCCACCGTTCACAATGGCATCGATATGGTACTTTGAGAAACTGTCCACCTATACTATAACATCATTCTTCCATAATAAAGCTAGTCCTCCTCCCCGGTCATCACTTGGGAAAATAACAAACGCACAAACTCCAATCTATCTCTAATCTGTTTCAGTTGTGCCTTTGTTGACCATGTCTTTGAGAGAAACCTTCTAAATTTGTCTTATAACTTTTTATTGAATGTGGATTTTGAAAATCTAACTATTAGATTACATTTTTTTTTTTTTTTTTTATGTTCTTTGCATGCATATTAAATTTTGTTCAAATTTGATATTATTTACTATTTTATCAATAAATAAATACTTGAAATTTAAACATGTCATTGATGACGTAATTTTTTATCTTTGATTTTTATGAAAACTAGTGTTTAAGCCGCACAATGCGCGGGATCATTTTATGAATTAGAAAACAATCAACTTAATATATTATACTTAATGTGTAGATAATGATGGTTAGTTGTTCAAATAATGATGTTAATGTATAGGTGTTCTTCTAAAAGACAGATATAACTTAGTATCAACACATGATCTAGAGAAAATGTTAATTGGAATCTCATAAGTAGAAGATAAATTTGGCCAATAAAATCAATTTGTAAAGAAAAAATTTGTTGCAGTGTAAGATACGTTAGTTATCAATTTGTTGCAGTAATTAATCCAAAAAATTCCATAATTCCATTTACCAAAATATTATTATTGCTATACATTCTAAAGTATGGATGTTGAAATCTGGTTACAAATACAAAGACTCTCAGTCATCACAACCCAAACTTTGGTGGTATTTACGGGGGAGCCTGACAAATTACATTGAAACAAAAGAAACATGCCTTTTCACAATTACTTGGAGACAAACAAATTAAATGAATGAGTTTAGCATACATCAAGAGCGTCACTTTTTTAATTTTTTTTATGTCATGCTAAACTCATATTCACCACCAACACTACTACAATTTTTTTTGCATAGGTGCATCTTTATCAAATTGTTGAAACAATCGATATGCATAGTATTCTCTCATTGTAACAAAATCAGTTGTATTAGATTTGGTTCAATCTACATCACTATACAACTGACCCAACCAAAAGGCTTAAATCAAAACCAACCTAACCAAAATATCTAAAACTAACTCATATTTCTTAGTTTATAACCAAAAGAATTGTAACATTCAAAATATCTAAAAGAGTTGTAACATTCAATTTCAATATTTCTAACACTTATTAATCTCTACCAACCATTTTTGGTAGAAAACAATATATCTCTTACCCTTTTCTCTCTAACAGTTGCATTAGACATTCTCTTTCTATTTCTTTGCTTCAAATTCAGGTTCCCAAAAAGAAAGTTATTGGAACCCAAAAAGTAAATCGCAAGCACCTTATACTATTAAAGATGACAGCAAATCAAGTATCAAAGAGAAAATATAATAAAATAGTACAATAGAAATACAACTTCACATTTTGAGATACACTTTCAAAACTACATTAGAGATTCCCGGTTGAATGGAAACTATCTACATCAATAGTTTTTTTTTTTTTTTTTTTTTTGCTAAGATAGTTCTATAGAATTAGAATTTAGCATTAAATTAAATCAAAAACTTGATCACCCAAACTTTTCTCCAACTCCCATCAACCCCACTTTTCATCCAGCTTATACACTTTGAAATCAACCACTTTGGGACCATCATAGTCTCTGACACACAGTTTTTTTTTTTTTTTTTTTTTTTTTTCCTGGAAGCTTCACAGGTTTTTAAGTATATTTTTGGGTTTTCCAAAAAAAAAAAAAAAAAAAAAAAATCTATTTTTAATAAAATAAAAAATAATAATGATGATCATTTTGTAAGAATTCACAGATAAATATCTACACATTAAAGATAATTAGTATTTGATAAAGTAAATATATTCAAATAATTTAAGGAAAATATTTGAAGTGAATATTTTATATTAAAGTATTAGTTAAATAAATTTAATTAAATATTTTATCTTTGCATTTTTTTTTTTTTTGGAAGAAGGTAGTAATATGTACTTAAGCAAATAAGTTAAAAAGCTTAAAGTTGAAAGTTAAAAACTAATCCAAGTGGTTATCATGGTAGTTAAAAATTTGGCTTGCCAAGTAATATAATTCTTATTAAAAACTTGAACTTTTTTATATTTTGACAGCATTATTTGCCCGTTTGACATATTGTAGGAGTTAGAAGAACTGAAAAACTTTAGTAATAAAGCTACTGTAATATTCAGCTTTAATGTTTTTTTGTGTTTTTGTCAAATTACTGTCAATAGTGCGTTGAGGTTCATTTGGTTTCAATTGGTGTGACATTTATGTTCCTTATCAGTTAGATTTTATTTAAGGCTTAATCATTCAAGTTCCACATGAAGACTATAAATTCCAAAATTTTGTTGCTAATATGCCAAATTCATGACACATTAGTGCCTAGATCGGCATGGCAATCAAATTGGTTCATTTTGCAAACTTTAAAAATCTATATATTACTAAAAGCTGAAGCGTAGCGTTTAATGTTGCTGCTCTCACGTTGCGCCACAGCAGCTGTCACGTCATTCTTTTTTTTCTTTTCTTTTTTAAAATATAATTTTCCTACAATTTTAAAATGGTTTTTACATTTTTCAACCCTATAAATGCAGTCTACTGCTTATTTATTTACTTCCACTATCACCCTATAATAAATCTAACCCACTACTTATATATTTACTCCCACTATCACCCTATAATAAATCTGTATAATTAATCTAGCCAACTTCTTATTTATTTAGTTCTATTATCAAGCCCAACCCAAAGCCTTTTTAGTTCAGCTTTTTTTTTTTTTTTTTTTTTCCTTTTTCTTTAAGCTGAAAAGGCTCACACAAAACCTTTTTTTTTTTTTTTTTTTTTTTGTGTGTGAGCCTTTTTTTTTTTCCTATAATTGTTTTTAACGTTTATTTTTTTTAATATTTACACTTCTCCAACCTTTCTCTCTCCCTTACCATTTCATCTCCCCACTACTTCTTCAATCTTTCTCCTTCCTTTACCTTTTCATCTCCCCACTACCCTCTATATTAATATCATTCTTCCTCTTTCCCTTCATCTTCCTTTATTTTTGTCTTTTCTTATTCACACCCTCTTACTATAAATTTGTCACTATCTCTTCTATTCTATGCATAGTTTTTCCTCACAAAAAAAAAAAGGTTCCCCTCTCTCCCTCTCTCTCTCTCTCTCTAAATTTTTTGGTGGATTTTTTTTTATTTTTCTTACATCTCTACTTTAGGTTGATAATTTTTTATATTCTTTAAAACTCTATTTTTGGTTAATGCGATTTAGTTTTGTTTTTTAAGTTGTGATTTAGTTTTGTTTTTTAAATTATTGTTGTTGTTGTTTATTTATTTTTTATTCTCTTTGAATGTTAAATGTTATCCTATAGCGTTCTAAAGAATTAAATATAGCATATAAAAATATAATATTATTCTATTACATAGCATGATTTGGATAATTTGGTATTTATTCTATTACATAGCATGATTTTTTATAGTACTCAATTTAGATGTTAAATTATGAGACTTTACTAATTTTTGTTTATTTTCTAATCCTTTGTAGTGGACAAAGTACGCTTAATAGTTGTACTAGAAGTACTTTATAATGCCATTTATTTAAAGAAAAGCAAAGGTTAGCCAAACGAAAGAAAATCAAAGGTTAGCCAAACAAAACTAATAGGATAGGTGACAAATTTTAACTTTTGCAATTTTATTTTAATTATTATTATTTTATAACAATGCATGTATAGAAATTTAATTCTTAGATTTTGCTAATAATTTTTTATTTGATAATATGTTTTGGGCGGCTGAAATTATAATTTCTACAAAGAAAATAACCTTAATAGATTATCAAAAACAAAATTTTATCCTAATATTGGTTCAATTAATCATTGTTAAGTTTTATTAATTTTTTTTAGTTTATGTTTTTTTGGTGTTTTGGATTGATCCTATATTATATTTATGATTGTTCTTATAATAAATAAAAATATAATTACGAAATACATTACTTATTATTAGATTAGTTTAAATTGTAATTTTTTTTTAATAAAACTATCATAAAAATAATTATCACGCGCAACGCGCGGGTTTGCGGCTAGTTACTATTACTTATGAAGCACTACTAATTAATACCACGTTTATGTCCCTTCTTCAACCTGGATTTTTGCCCAAAATATGGAGTTTGTACCATCCATTCAACACACTATTATTTTAATCTTTTGAACCTATGTGAGTAACTACAAAGTTGAAGTGCAGGTAGAAGCATGAACACAGTTTTCCGCAAGCCATAGACACACACACACACACACAAATATCATATTCTCTTTACCAATACCCACATTTACTATTCCACACCATCCAACTGATTGCTTTCACATGTTAAAAATATGGGGAAAATAGCACTAAGTTGAAAATTCCATATGATCATTGATAGACAGATTCTAAAATGGTCTTTAACCATGATTAGATGTCCATATTTTATTGGTGTAGCAAAATTTTTAGTTAAGCATTATTTCATTTCATAATGACTAATAAAGTATCTATATATAAATCACTTTCTTAATAAAAAGAAGTATCTGTAAACCAATCAAATCTTTGATACCCCTTTGCAGCTTTAGCTTGTGGTCATGCCACATTAACTGCTACATACACAATCACATTCATTTTTTATAAATGAAAATTCACCCACCCAGCAACCATAAAGTTACAACAACAAAATACATTTTCTGCAATTATCTACCATTAAAATTAAAGTTTAAAGTAGCTAACCCTGGTAATTATGCAGATAGAGTGGAATATTAACTAAAATCTAAGAGATAATCAACTTTGTATAAAAAAACATTACACTTTCAAATTTCAAAGTTCTACAATTTCAATCACTCTTCAAAAACAGTAGATCAGGTAGGATGGAAAACAGAAACTGAAAATTAAATTGAATTCTGTAGTTGCTATTTTTCCTTCTGATCTTAGTGTGCTAGCTGTTGCTTCATTTCGAATAGTGATAATGCTTTCTCTTTCTTAGCGCTCTGTCCCCCCTTGAATGGTAAGCGGTAAGTCATTGGGTCAAATCCAATAATAGGTAAAACCGGCTGAAACCCCTATTTTTGCTAGCATGACAGCTAGTACAGAAACTAATGTTTAATACCTTGTAGTTCAGAAACAGCACACATCAAACTTATTTTCAACTAGTATTCCTGAAAATTTTGAAGCTGGAAAGAGAACTAACAGAAGTATATGAGCTTGTATAAAAATCATTAGTAACAAGTAGGACAAAGCAAGAGAGATGAAGTCAGACCAAATCAACCATTTGTTCGATAGGTAAACACTTTTCTAGTTTTACATTAATACATATTAATGTGTTGAACATACTATGAGCGAAACTGTCAACCAAATAAACCATTCACATAGTAGGTAAACCCTTTTCTAGTATTTCATCAATACATATTAACGTATTGAACTTCTTCAAAAGAGTACAACAGTATAGTAAAATTTACAAATAGTTATATATCAGGGATAGGATTTATCACCAATCCCCCTACGCTGTAGGTAACACACTTTCAATTTTTGGAATACATATCTATTCCATGCAAAGTTGAGTTTTGCGGCATCATACATCTTCATGAGCAGTTAGTGTCATAACTTGCAAGTCCTAGCAACTCTGGACCTACTAGCCAGGGATTATTCTCAAAGCTACACCATTGGAACAAAATAAAGATAAATTCCTTTGGCCACTGGTTAAACAAACCTCAAAAAAAAAAAAAAAAAAAAAGAATAGTTGGTAGCAATGACATAAAATATATGGCAAAGCTTTGGTTATGGTGCAAGCCCTGCAGTGCAGAAGCGCATGGATACTAATATGCAAATGACTTTTAAACCAGTAAATTTGTCACTACAATCCTAGTAACCGATCTAATTCCACGAAGTGAACTATAGGACGATCTAGATTGATCCTAAAATTTATCATAGTTCAATCCTACAATCTGGAATATGATTAGTTCGAGACCCAGCTTTAAGTAATGGAGCATTAGAATCTTTTCAACTAAAAGGGAAAAACATTTGAAGATACCAAAGCATTGGGAAGTCCTTTGTTGTACTGGGGATCTCTAAGCAAAGAATACCCACTGCACCACAACCATACACACCCCACAAAATTTAGTTCAGAATTCAGAAAGTTACATGTCAGATATTATAGTATAGTTCTGAAAAGCGATAAAAATAGAGTCCCCTGTTATAAGGAAGTTGATCACAAAGCATGACACCAACCAAAAAAAAAAAAAAAAACATAACAATTTTACAGGTTAGTTGAAAAAGAATCATGGAATGCATTTTTTTCTTTTTAGAAAAAGCTGTCTAAAATAAGCAAAAATAGAGGAAATTCAAACAACAAATACATAATGGACAGAATTATCAGATAAACAAAGGAAAAATTAGGCTTTCCTAACCTATCAGTTTGTTCCAGCAACTCTGCTTGCAAATTACTCAAGTTTTGTACTTGACAGAGAACTGCAGCAAATTTGAATTTAAACAAAATGACAAAGTAAAAAGGGTTTTTATAATTTCAATAACACAATGTCTAACAATCTGTTGGAAGGTGTATAGTAATCAGTTGGTTATTAATTTATTTATTTACTTTTCAAAAACACAGTAATTAATCCAAAAAACCATAATTTCACTAAGTAAAAAAATTATAAATTACTATACACTCTAAACTTTCAGATTTTAAACCATCCAAGTATTAAAATCAAGGGTGAAATCCCTAATGTTACCAAAACTTAAAACCAATAATAATAATTTCAAACCAAATCATCCATAGAGAGAGAGAATAAACCCATCATTACACACTCTAAACTTTCAGACTTATAACCATCCAAGTTGAAATTTGGCTATTAAAATCTAGGGCAAAATTCCTTATGTTACCAGTACTTAAAACCGGAAATTATAATTTTTCCATAGAAAGAGAAATAAACCCATCTATATTTCAAAAGGAGTCAAAGAAGAACCCTAGACAATTCGGTATGGAGAAATTTTGAAATACAGATATATTGAAAAGGAAGATGGTAATTCTTGTAGTATAAACATCTGGTTTTAAACTAAGGACATATACATATTGGATATTTAATATGCTAATTCGAAAAGGAAAAGCAATGGCGAAAATTTTCAGAAAACCAAAACAGTATTTGAAGAAGAAAAGAGTACGCTGACCTTTAGAAAAATTTTATTGCAGAGGAGAGATGAGGTAGAGCAGCAGATCAGATGGCTATGGCCAGCCGTACGAAACTCCACTGGATTGCAAACTCTTTTTATTTACTCCTTCCCTTTCTCTGCATCGCAGTATTGCTAGTGTTTTTTTTTTTTTTTAAAAAGATAACCAACCATTAAAATTTAAGTAGGATTCAAAAAGCAGAAACATAACAAAAAACTGCCAAACAAAATACAACAATCGAACAAACAGAACTCAAGAAATTGTAAAAATAAATTGAAAATTAAGGGAAAAGGTAGCCTTTTCAAAACCCTAGAAACGGTAATCAAATAGAAAACAAAAAAAGGGGCAAAAAAACCTACCTACCTTCTACTAAACCCATATATTTTTGAAAACCCTAGAAACGGTAATTGAATAGAAAACCAAAAAAGGGGGAAAAATGCCTACCTTCTGAATTGTCTATTGTCGAAGAGAAGGGACGGGATAGCTTCTAAATTGCCTGTTGTTGCAGAGGACGAACAAAGATTTTCAGTTTTCACTATTGCAGAGAACGAACAGAGGTTTTCAGTTTTCTCTTCTTCTTTTTTTGCTTCCTTTTGGATTTTCTTTGTTCGTCTGTTTGATGGGCTGGAACACGCTAGTTCGATCTGTGTGTATATGGAGTTACAGTGAATAATCGCAAGTTTGAGTGAGTCTGAATTTTGATCGGGAAATACGGTTTGGGTTTTTGGGTTTGTGGTTTTTTTTTTTTTTTTTTTTTTTTTTGTTTTTGAATAAGCGTCTTGGTGTTTTTATAATGAGTCTCTCCAAACATTTGATGAAAGTGAGCCTCTCCAAATGCACCGTGCGGTCTTTTAAAGAATAAGTAGTAAACGTGGCAGCATTTTAAGTGGCTACTTTTCTTAACGTGGCAACACCTCCTTAAGGGCTTTTGCTATTATATATAACTAGCATATAACCCGCACAATGTGCGGGATATTTTTTTTTTTGCGAATAATTATTTGCGAGGAGAAAAAAAATAGCTTTTTTCTTTTTATTTTTCTTTTTCTTTTATAGAATGTGGTATAGGAAAACATGAAAGCACAATTGGTTTTAATTAGGGATCAAAATTAAAAACTAATTTTTAGAATATATATTCTAAATACAATAAATTCTATTCTAGTAATAGCACAATACAATTTAATTGAGGGTTGAAATTTACCAACTTTAGTCTTTAATTGTGTAAACATTCTATTAGGACAATTCTAAAATAGTAGTATACATCAATTCAAGACAAAATTTCATAAATACTTCCAAAGGTCTGTGCATCTATATTTTTTAAATGTTGATGGAATTTTTTTTTTTGTTTCCTGCAATTATTGACACTTTAAGCAATTAGCACCTCAAGAAACAACATAATCAGTGCACATTGGCCATTCCTTTGGAGCAACTAAATCAAACATAAGTATAAATGAAATTCTAGTGGAAAATGGAGTCAATTGTTACCATCCACTCATTTTCCTGTTTTTCTCAGAGTAATTTACGCTAGTTATGAATTTTAACCATCCACTCAACACTATTATCTTAATCTTTTGAACCTGTATCCAATTTGAAACAGCAACAAATATTACATTCAGCACACCTGTAAGTACAGGTTATGCAGATAATCCTAAACCTGATCTGCAGAAGCAAAATATACAGCAGCAGGAATATAGCCACATCACAGTGACAGAAACAGATACATCCACGTTATTTCTTTTAAAAGACCTAAAAAAGGAAAGAACTCAATAATCTACTGCTCTCTTCTAACCTGTCAGCTTTATCCAGCAATGTTTATTAAGAACAGGATAGGAAAGTTTGTTAAAATTACTAAATTCTCAAATTTTAAACAGTTTAAAACAAAAGCATATGTATATTTAACAGTACATTCAGTTTTCTCGTCTAAAGTAAAAAAAAAAAAAAAAATACAAAAAAACCTATTATAGTTCAGTTTTTTTTTTTCTTTGATGCAATTTGTTTAGTATCCTTTTGCCGTTTTTGAAGCATTTGGAGCGGCATTCTTTCAGGTCTTTCAACAGATGTTTCTCCTACTTCTTTTTTTTTACTGGCTATGTACTTGTCCTTCCTTGATTTACTTACAATTTCCTCCATTGTGTCCTGCAATAATTTGCATTTTTATGCATCAGTTAGACACGTATAGTAATTTCTGTATAGACTAATGCTTGAATCATATAGCAAGCAACTTTAAGTAAGTATGCTTCAATTACCTGATGTGAAATGTCCATCTCTAAAATTTTCGAAACTGTGTAATTTTCTTTTCCATACTTCAAATTATATTCATCAAGATGTAATTGGAACAAATATTCATTGCCAATTATTTTTTTAATCTCTTTTGGTAAAATATTCTCATCTAATTTTAAAATCTGCATGAACAAAGATTAAAATAATTAGCAAATAATGTATATATACATGCATCATGTCTTGTGCAAGTTTATTTCCTTTTAAATTTTTTTTTTTTAAAAAGATGCATATTAATATGGGGCTGACATTTATAAATGAAATTACCTCTTCTTGCTTCTCTGCAAGCTCTTTTGCAGTTTTAGCTATAATTTTTTCAGCCCCTTTGTCAAATAAGATGAATGTGGTTGAACCGGTCTCATCTTGCACTTGGACTTGTATTCTATAGCTATTTTAGATAGAAAGTTGTTAGTACAATATTATTTATATTTTGTGTGTGTTTCAAAATTTATAAAACTTTTTTTAAAGAAAATTACCTTGGGACTGCAAACTTTGGCTCATTTTTACAACGTTCACACCAAAGAACTCCTCTAACTTGTTTCACTTTCGTCTTACATATAAGGCATGCAACATAATACCAACCATATTTATTGTTGATATTAATGATTTTGGCATTGCATATTACCAGCAAGTCCTATAAAACAAAATTTAGACAGTTTATAAAATTATATCTTGCTGTAAAACACATAAGCAGTTACTAATTATGATAAATTCATAATCTAAAAGTATAGTTGTTACCTTTGTTGCTGAGTTCCATTCCAAATTCTTAATTTCAGCAATTGTTTTTTTATCATGTAAGGCAAGTTCTGTATCTTGTACTTTAGATAGTCCCTTTGGCAGTATTTCTTTTACATTTATGTCCATTGTGGTGTACCTAACCAAAAATTAGGGATAACTCATTAAAACTGTAACATAGCAGTTTCTACATATTTAATTATTGATATCTAGACAATAATTTAAAACATACAAACTTTTTTGCCACATCATTTTCTATAGGTATATATATCTAAACAAACTAAAATAAATATGTCTTTCTTAAAGATACCTGCTGGATTTTTTGCTTTTAAAAAAAAAAAATTATATAGCATCTATTTTATACAATTTTATGCTATCTATCATTAAAGGAATATCGATAAGTAGATACACTCTCGAAAAGAAAAAGTGTAATAGTAGTTACTTGTTTCTAATTTCTGCAACTTCTGGAATGTCTAAATTGACATATAGCTTTGTTGCAAAAGTTGATGATAATTGATAGTCACCTACAAAAACATTGTAAAATTTATAAGCATTATAGATGCATATATATTATGTATTTGATAAATGAGTTAATCAATTGTTACCTCTGAAAGCTTTCACAATAGTTGAAGTGACTATTATTACGAATGGCCCTTTATTTGTTTTGTAGAAATCATCATCTATTTGTTGTGCAGTATTTCCCCACAAAGTTGTTTGAACTGATTTGTTCCTGAAATTGTTTATATATAAGCTTGAGTTTTTAAAAAATTATAACATATGAGTTTTTAAAAGTGTATATATATCTTACTCATCTAACAACAGCTGAATTTTCCTCATTTTAGTTGAACGCCCTCTTGTTTTGATGTCTTCAACGGCTCCAATGTAGTCTAATATACCAATCACATCTGGTAAGAACACATTTAAAAAAAATAAAATAAGAGTCAGTATTAAGGTATGAACTGCATTATTTGTTAATTCTGTAAAAATAGATGATTGGTTCGTAAAACAACTAAAATTACCTGTCAAGTAAGTAGTGTCAAAGCAACGGGAAGCTATTGTTCCATAATCAGCAAATTCAAATTGGGATTGAGGTATTGAATCATCAAATCCGTTAAATTTTGAGACCAAAGTTGTTGAATTGAAAAGTATTTTGAGTTTGTTATGTACTGGACGATAGTTCCCTTTATCTTCTTCAACTAAGAAATTTGTAATTGTATATATGCTCCCTTCATTTAGTTGTGGACGATAAGTTTGAGCAAGATTCTTTCTAATGCTTGCATGTATCAATGTTCCCTATGAACATGTCAAATATACATATTATCCCTTAATCAGTAGGAGCAGTACATAATATAACCAATTTACATTGACTGGCTACAAATTGTAATAAAATAATATTAGCAAAATTTATTCTAAAAGGAAATCAATTATGAATTTACCTGTGTGTCAACCAATACCATATCGAGACTGATCAGATCATGGTTGTTTGCTATATTAATTGCATCCCACATTCGTAAAACTCTAACTTTCACCTTTAAGTTATTTTTGTCCCTCGATATCTGCTTCAAAGTTGTGTACTCCATATTTATTTGGATTTGTATTATCTGCACAATTTAAATATCAGTAAAATTTATATATAATTATCGAATGAAATCTATCATTTTCAACATAAGTGACAATCTAACTTATATTTTTGACAGCTTCAAATTAATGAACAGTATGTATTACATTTGCATAGACCACTAAATATTTCTTTATATATAATATCCACTTGGTAAATTAAACAATAAAAACAATGTTAACATTCTGTGACCATCTATTTAAGCACTGGGAAAAGGGGAATAAATTAATTGGGACATAATAATTATAAGTATTACAAAAAAAAATTAGTCATTTACACTTATATTTTGAAGCTTTATCAATGCTTTTCAAGAATCTATTTTCTCCTATTCTTAGGCTCTTCTCTGTCCTCAACTTCTCAAACTACTTAACTCTTCACCAAGTTTTTTATAAGCATTTGATATCTTAATCTAAAACACAAATAGTCCAGTTTTAGATTCTTCCCAGAAATAAATTGCCAATAATGATGCAGCAAAAAACAAATAGAGACTAAAGTAGAAAACTAATAAAGGCTTATCACTGCTACGGTGCTACCCTTGAATTGATGAACATGGGCATCTAATACAACAAAACTACTCAAAACTGACAAAGGCCATGGAAAAAGAGATTTTCCCAAGGAAACAACGGCTTAAACAGAACGAAACCCACTTAGGATCCACTTCACACAATCATCTAATGAAAGATGATGAGAAGAAATTTTTTTAAAAATAAAAGAAACAAACAAACAAAGATAAACTGACCACTTTACGTAACAGCCACAGGTCTATAGTGACTTTTTCCTGCCTAAAAGTGCTATCAATCAGCAACATTGACTCAAAAACTAAAGTGTGAGCGATAAATACAAATCTTATTATAATCCCAGGAAAATCTTAAAAATTTGCATATAAATCTGTAAGTTTCTCAGCCTTAAAAAATTTCAAACTAAATCCATGCAATAGAAGACCTCAACCACAAATGAAAAGAAAATTGTCTCAACAAAAAGAGGAACAAAATTTTTCGGGTTAACTGAAGGAGATTGCAAAATTATGTTTATATTTGCTCCGGAAAGAAACAGACATGGAAAGCAAGAGAGAAAAAGTGAGTCAGGGCAAGAAGGAAAGAACCAAAACAAACAACATCAAATTCTGAAATCTACAGACCGTAACAGAATATCCCTAAACAGTTTCGGCTATCTGATGATGGGAAAAAAAACCTGTGTGTGCCTGCGGTTTCGGTTTTCTGGGTCTGGCAAGGGAACGGATGGCGGCAGGAAAACTGACTGTAATCGTGTTTTGATTTTTTATGCCCAATCGATGCAGTCTTTACTGTTCTGCCTCTTTTTCTTCTCTGTTTCTTTCTTCGCTGTTGCAGTGAAGGAATGGCGGTTGAAACCATTGAGGGAGGGATTCTCTATTTGTATTGGTGTGTTTGGCCGAATAAGTGTACCGCTTGAAGATTTTAGGTTATTGTACTACTTGAATGGTGTTTATAATTTTTTTTTTTTTTTTAAACGCATTCTTCTCTGTAAACTTCACAGGTTTTAATTTTAAAGTGAATTTTTGGGTTTTCCAAACAAAAAAAAAAAAAAAAACAATTTTGGGCTTTATCAATTTGTACCAACGGGTCCAATTATGGTTCTCATCTGAGGCCTAGTTTACTTGAGAAATAGAAATTGAATCATACAATCAATGGCATTTTTTCCCCGTGAGTCAGACTGGGCTTGGAATTGGCTTTTTTGTATATGATTTTTGAACATAACTCAGTAGGTCTCATGGTTATTAAATGAAATGGACTGGGCTTTTTTAGCTTAAGGTATATGGGGAATATGCAATTGCCTTATTGAATGTAATATTTGTGTTTTTTAATTTTTAAATGTCAGCCAAGCTTCTTCCCAAAAAAAATAATAATAATAATAATAATTAGTATCTAAGAAAATAAATATATACAAATAATTTAAGGTAAATATTATAATTTTGTCAATTAATAATTTTTAAATAGCACTCAAAATGTCAAAGCTAAAATCGGAATTTTAAACTAATTTAGCATCATGGGTTTAATATTTTTTAAACCTTAATATCCCTAAAAGATATTCCGTCAATAATTTTTTTTTTAAAAAAGTATAATACGTGTATGACATATCTAATTATACATATGCAATTTTATATTTTCCAGTATAGTTTTAGAACAATAAAAAATTGTGCCTAAAAAGACCTTTTAGTTCCATATCATCTAATAGTTTCAGTATAAATATTTAAGTCATATTTTAGGTTAATTTTGTTCCATATCATCTATTAGTTCCAAAGCTGCACTGATGATGCAGTTACTTTTTTTTTTTTTAATTATCTGTTTCATACAGTAACTTTTCTAACTGTGTTCTTGATTAAATAAATATTTTGTGCAGACATACTATGATATTACTTCAAATAGTTATCTTGATTTCAAGAAGATTCAAATCAGAAGTGTAGAGGCAAACATTTTTGTGGACAAAAACATTCTATGTTCTTTTAATGAGCCGTTCCATATATTTTTTTTTTTTTTTTAAAATTTGGGGATAAGTAATGAGTTGTAGTGTACTTAGCCAGTCTTGATTAATAACAAAAATAACCTTCACAATTCTAAACAATAATTGGAAACGAAATATTGCAGAATACCATTTACTTAGCTTCAGATAAATATGATTGTCAACCATTGTATTCACATACATTCTGTTAGTGTATACTTGACAGACATATTTTTAAGCATTTTTGAAAAGTATTTGTAAATCAATCAAAATTTTGATATCCCTTAAGTATTAGTTAAGGCACACTATCTTTGAATGTATTTTACAGTGAAACTCAAAAGTATAAGAGGTGTCCTCCAACCAAACATGGTCTACTAAATGAAATACATGTATTTCAGTCAATTTAATAGCAATCACATTCATTGTTTTGTAAATGAAAATTCACCCACCAGCAACCATAAAGTCACAGTAACAAAATATATTACACTTTCAAATTCAAAGTTTTGCAATCTCAAACACTCTTCAAAAACAACAGTTCTAGTAGAATGGAAAATAGCTTCGATTCTAAAAAAAAAACCGTCTGAAACCCCTGTTTTTGTTAGCATGACAACAAGCACAGGTTGGCAGTAAAGAGTCAATTGGATGACCAAAGCATTGGTAAGTCCTTTGTTGTACTGGAGATTACTAAGGAAAGAATACCCACTGCACCAAAACTATACACAGTCCACAAAATTTAATTTAGAATTCAGAAAGTTGCATGTCAGAAATTACAATATAGCTCTGAAAAGCAGCAAAAACAGAGTCCCTTTTTTTTTGGCATCAATCAAGTAGTGTCTCAGGTACTGAACTGAAGTTAGGTCAGTATATACCATAATATTTAAGAAAATGACAGGAAACTCACAAATAATCATGTGATCACAAAAACGAACTCCTCATTTTAATTACTCAGCAACTTTCAGATTCTAAAACATTAAAAAATTACACTACAAATTATAACAAAAACAAAACAAAAGCTCTCTTCTTTTACAATGAAACATCCCTCTTTACCCATGTATCACAGCCACAACAACTGAACCAAATTCACCACTATTTCAAATTAAGAGAATGAAAATTAAATGAGAGAGAGATGAACCTTGGTGAGAATGATATCGAAAAGATCCATCCATGTTTTTGAACCCCCAATCGTTGGTTGGTACCTGAAATTTTCCAGGTGAGATCAGATCTGACACTAATAACTAAAATTAAATAAACTGCTTTTTAAAAAAAAAAGAAAATGAAAACGAAAAAAAGAAAAAGGAAAAAAACTTCTCACTAATTTTTATTTTACTTAATTATTATTATTTTTTAAAACGATGAGAAACTCCCTTAAAATTGAGGGTGTGTTTACGCATTAAATATGGTCAAATGAAGACATAATGAATAAAGAAAATACAAAAAACTTCATAGAGAAATTTACAGCTACCTATTCCTTTCCTAAGCCATGTAAATCATGGCTCTAATATAAGATTAGATCAAACTTTTCTCTTGAAAAACCTTCAAAATTTTATATATAAGATCCTTATAAATGAGAAACAAATAAAATTTTATATATACAATCCTTATAAATTAGAAACAAACAAATATTATAAACCAATATATTACAATCATCACAATGTGCTATTCATTTGGTTTAATAAGTATTAAAAAAAAAAATTAATCATTTACACTTATATCTTGAAGCTTTATCAATGCTTTTCAAGAATCTATTTCCTCCTATTCTTAGGCTCTTCTCTTTCCTCAACTGCTCAAGCTACTTAAATCTTCACCAAGTTTTTTATAAGCATTTGATATCTTTATCTAAAACACAAATAGTACAGTTTTAGATTCTTCCCAGGAATAAATTGCAAATAATGATGCAGCAAAAAACAAATAGAGGCTAAAGTAGAAAACTAATAAAGACTTATCACTGCTATGGTGCTACCCTTGAATTGATGAACATGGGCATCTAATACAACAAAACTACTCAAAACTGACAAAGCCCATGGAAAAAGAGATTTTCCCATGGAAACAATGGCTTAAACAGAACGAAACCCACTTAGGATCCACTTCACACAATCATCTAATGAAAGATGATGAAAAGAAATTTTTTAAAAAATAAAAGAAACAAACAAACAAAAATAAACTGACCTCTTTACGTAACAGCCACAGGTCTATAGTGATTTTTTCCTGCCTAAAAGTGCTATCAATCAGCAACACTGACTCAAAAATCAAAGTGTGAGCGATTAACACAAATCTTATTATAATCCCAGGAAAAATTTAAAAATTTGCATATAAAGCTGTAAGTTTCTCAGCCTTAAAAAATTTCAAAATAAATCCATGCAATAGAAGGCATCAACCACAAATGAAAAGAAAATTGTCTCAACAACTGAACCAAACTAACCACTATTTCAAATAAAGAGAATGAAGTTTAAATGAGAGAGAGATGAACCTTGGTGAGAATGTTATCGAAAAGATCCATCCATGTTTTTGAACCTCCAATCATTGGTTGGTGCCTGAAATTTTCCAGAGTTGTATCAGTTTTCCCAAATAGTAGCAGAAAGTGAGGCGTTCAATTTTGTAAGAAAGAAGTGGGATTTATTATCTGCAGCCTACAGTAAATTCAAGTAGCTTAATTATCATTAGACTTCTTAAAGTTACCTGCCTCTAATGTTAATATTAGCCTTGTATCGTTCCTAATTGTTACATAAATACACAGACACTCATTTATATTTATATATACACAGAGGAGAACCACTCATTGTAATTTTGTAAAAAACTCTGTTTATATATTGATGAGACTGTCTATTAACATCTCAAGCTAATCTTTATTGCTTTTAAAAATCATATATAAAATTTTGTCTCAATTCCATATTGCTTGAGTGTCTATTTTTTTTTCTTTCCATGGTCTTATTGTTATTTAGCTTAGAAGCAAATAGTTGCATTGTTAACTTTTTGTGTTGTATGAGTGTTAGTGTGTTATTGGTACTAAGATTTTCTCAAAATTAGTGCTCTTCTTCTTACTACTAAATCTGAGATCTCTTAATGAATCTGAGTTCTTTTAGATAATCTATTTGTATACACAAATTACAGTTTCATGTGAAGAATATATGTCCATTATCTATACCTCTAAGGAAAGAAACATTACAAATCTTTTACATATGTGGATTACATTTTTTTTAAAAACTACATATATTCAACTATTGAAGTTTTTAGTATCATAGAAATATAGCTGTGAAAATTGTGGGTCCTCACCATTATTAGGACGAAGTGTTCCAATCCTATGATGGGTTTGACCATTAAGTCTGAAAATGTATGGGCCTATACCATCGTTAACTCTATTATCCAACTTGCCACACATAAATGTCATTGCAAACATTGCGTTATAACTCCTTTTAAAAAACTTTAAAAATTACCTATTAGTCAACCGAAATCATAGCAATGTTGATCAGATCATGGAGTGATATTTGCTTCAAAGTTTTGTACTTCATTGCAATATGAATCTGAAATATTTGCACAATTTAAACATTAGTAAAGTTTATATATAACAATGGAGTAAAATCTACAGTTTACAATAGAAGTGACAATCAAGTTTACATTATCAACAGTTGCATAATAATTTTAATAAATAATATGTGTTACCTTTTGGTAGATCATTGAATATTTCTTTATATACAATATTTTTTGTATGAAAGCGATCGCCATTATCATTTTCTGCAATAAGTACTCTAAGACCATTTCTGCTTGTAACTCTGGAAACAGCAACATACAACTGTCCATGACTGAAAACTGGTCTCTCTAAATAAAGTCCAACAGATTTCAAAGATTGTCCTTGGCTCTTATTAATTGTCATAGCAAAGCAAACAGATACTGGAAACTGTCTTCTTTTTAGTACAAAAGGCCATTTAGATTCAGAAGGAGAAAGAACTATTCTTGGAATAAATACTTTATCTCCAACATGAGATCCTGATATTATTTGAGCTTCCAATACCCATTTTGATAACTGAGTGACTAAAAGTTTGGTACCATTACAAAGTCCAGCACTTTGGTTTAAATTTCGAAGTAGCATTATTGGCAATCCCACTTTCAACCTAAGTTTATGGTTCGGAATACCGGGAAACTTCAATGAATTGAGAAGCTCTGTTGGATACATGACATCTTGATCTAGAATGTTGGTTGAAGCTTTACATATTGAATCTGCACTGAGATATGTCTCTTCATCAAAATTAATAAGGTTAATCATATAATCATTTATGTTTTCAACTATTTCATTTGTTGGAGTTAAAATTGCCCTTTCTTCTAAATACTTTGAATCGTTGAATTTAGTTTGGAAGTCAGGATAAGTAGCGTTCACGATTTCGTTGAAAGGATGACTACCAGGTTGAATTAGTAAGTCATGTGGTATTTCAATCAATGCTTCACTTTCACTATCATTAAGTTCACCATCACCAACTTTCAATATCCATTCAGCAAATTCTCTTGCACCAATATCATCTGGATCTTGTGTCAGCCTCATATTTTTGGTCAAAATGAAGACTCTACAATTGGTCCATAATGAAGATTTAGTGATTGATGCTTCAACTATTTGTTCTCTTCGTCCTTTTGCTATAACCGGTAAAATTTGTCTAAAATCACCACCAAGAACAACTGTTTTTCCCCCAAAAGCTTTGTCTGCACTGTTGCTGGCAGTAAAACGTAAAATATCTCTTAATGAACGATCAACAGCTTCAAAACAGTTTCGGTGTGTCATAGGAGCTTCATCCCAAATTATGAGACTTGCTTTTGTCATAAGTTCTGCAATTTGTGAACCTTGTTTAATTCCGCAAGTTGAACTGTCTGTTACAATTATTGGTATTTGAAATCTCGAATGAGCCGTTCTCCCTCCTGGCAACAATAATGCAGCAATTCCAGATGATGCAACTGCAATGACAATCTTTCCTTCTGAACGCAATCGGCATATAATAGTTTTCCAAAGATAAGTCTTTCCAGTTCCTCCATGTCCATATACAAATAAGAAGTCACCTTTATTCCTCAAAACAGAATCAATTACTGCATCATATATATTCCTTTGCTCAGAATTAAGACCATTAAAAAATTCAGTATGTTCCGCTGCCAAAGAATCTCTATCATAATCCAATTCTTCTTGTAATATTCTATTGTTACATTGTCTTAGAAGCAATGTATTTGGATATGGCATTGTTTCAAATTCTTGCAAAGATCTTCCACTTCTTATCAGAATTTGTTCTATTTCACTGAGTGCGTAATTCTGCAATTGGAAGTCATCAAGATGTAAATTGTCATAGCGTAAAACTGCTTTTTGACGATGAAGAATGTCCTCAGATAATAACTGCCAGTTCGAAATCCATAATTTATAAGGGTCAGAAACTTCACAAAAAATCAGCATTGTGACGAAAAGCTCACGAAGTTGTTTTCCTGAAGCCCAATGTGACGCATGATTTAAAGCTTCATGCCATTCTTTATCATCATCAAGCAAACCAAATGCATAACATGCTGATCTGAAATCTGAATATACTACATTATTTATAGTTCTTATTTCTTTAAAGGATCGAGCTCCTTTAACAACATTTAATAACATCCGTAAATAAAAACGCTCTCCACTTGCAGGATGAGCATAGTATATACGCCCTATACATCTTCCAGACTTTCTCAATCTCCATTCCTTGTCTCTTTTATGCCAAACCCATTTTGTTGGAAACTCTGAATAAGTTAATCCCCTTGCTTCTTCATACAATTCATTTGCTTTCATCCACTCTGTAAATTTAGTTTTTTTGATATCTGGTCTATCAATAACATTATCTAAATACTCAGTATCTTTAAAAACAATTGGTTGTTGATTTTCAATATGGAAACTAAGTCTTTGAACAACAGGTTGTCGATAGTGGATTTCAAACTCAAATATCCTCCAGCATGCCTCTATGGCAGACACATATCTACAATTCAAGTATCCCTTAACTTCATCCGTGTCTGTCATATTTTGCATTCCAGTTGAAGCATCAACATGTAAATTTTCTTCAAGAATCAAAGTTGCACGATCAGGTCCCTTTGTAATATACTTGAATAAGTATTTGATAGACCTTGAACGATTACACCACTCGACATTTATGTGAGCTTGAAATTTCACCAATAAGTCAATATTGTGAGGAACTATATATCGATTATCGAGTTTAACTCCGTTTCTTTCAACATATAGCCCATTATTCCTTCTTCTGTATATTGGGAAACCATCATTATGAACAATGGTTTGAGAACAAAATTTCTTAGGAAAGTGTTTCACACATTTGTTCTCAATCATACAACTTGCCCTTGAATTTACTGATCCGCAAGGACCATGGACCATGTATTGTTTGACAGCATCATAAGCTAGTGGTTCCTTATTCAAATCTGGAATTTCTGCTGAGATTATCTTGTCAATTTCTGTTGCTGTAGGATGTTTGTCATCATTATGTAGAAAAAGCAATATGTGTGCATGAGGTAGGCCTCTCTTTTGATATTCAACGGTATAGACAACTGGTACCAAAATAGCAAGTTAATTATATTAATACAGTGTAATTAAAACACCAAAAAGAATAAGAAATCACTCTTCCAAAGTGTACCTGCAATCACTCTTCCAAAGTGTTGACCATGCTTTAAATCGTTTAAAAGTTGATCAAGTTTTATCTTAAATACTCTTGCAACAACATCAGGTCGATCTTCGATTTTCTGCCCAGGTTTCCTAGATAGGAAAAGGTCAATTTCCGGCCATTTTGCATTGCATGTGAAGGTAATGAACAGATCTGGGTAACCAGCCCATCTACAAATCGCCATTGCATCTTGGTAATTTTCAATCATATACCTTGGGCCTCCTGTGAAACTTGAAGGTAAAACAAATCTTTTTCCAGCAGATGCAGGGGTGGTATCACCTCTCATTACCGCATCCTTCAATCCATTATACAGTTCTATCCTCAACTTTTCTTGATTATTTTTTACCCACATGAGCCTTATTGCCTCAATACATGTATAGGCATCTACATCAAACTGCTGAAATAATCGACCACCAGATATCAATGTATGTCCCTCACCATCCCGCTCTTGCAATCTGAATGCATAATACTCCCTCATAGTAACGAAGTCATTAGTGTCAGATCTAATCTCATCTATATTTCTGCACAATATGCCAAGCCTAAAACCATCCTCGCCATATGGAAATAAAAGAGGATATTGCAATGCCATGTACGATGGATGCAATTCATTAATCCTATGTAACCCTCCTTCGTTTAATTCAACAATAATATCACGAAATGCATTATCAACACCAATATCGCCAACAATTATTGCAGCAATTTCAGAACACGTAGGAAGATTGTACTCTCTTCCATCTGTAGTTCGTGAGCTGATAAGACGCAATCTTAAACGATGAATATCATGTTCTATGAAACGATCTCTAGACATACGAAATATCTTCACCAAATTGTTTGTCTCATTAAACATTTGGACCAATGCATCAACAATAGATGGATCAAGATCTTTATTAATTGTACTGCTACTAAAGGCATTCATTCTATGTTGAACTTCATTTTCAGTATCATAGAAATATAACTGTGCAAATTGTGGGTCCTCACCATTATTAGGAAGAAGTGTTCCAATCCTATGATGGTTTTGACCATTAATTCTGAAAATGTATGGGCTTCGACCATCGTTAACTCTAGTATCCACCTTGCCGCCCATAGATGTCATTGCAAACATTGCGTTATAACTCCTTATTTGAGTTCTAAATGTTTTAGATCGTTGTCCACCTAGAGGATCTAATAACTCATTAAGAAGAGGAGGTGTTTTTTTAAGCAAAGGCAACTTCACCTTGCCCTCCATACAGCACAAAGAAAACGTTGGAATTCTAGGCCTTTTAGATTTTACACTCCTTTCTTCATACCATAACACCGCACCACAATGGTTACATACATAAGAAGGTGGGCCGAAATTCCAAGGTTCAATAACATTACCGGGTGAAGGTAATGAACAGTTTTCATGATTGACTACTATTTTGTTTTTGTTTTTATTTTTATTTTTATTTTTTCAGCAATGACTTTTTTTCTGTATTTTCTAGCTTTAGCAACTTCATTTTGTAAATTATTTTGCATTTCATACTGTTTTCTTTTGGATTGCTTTTCAAACATCATCTTCCGTCTTTTTTGTCGGGCTGAATTTGCATTTTCCATTCTCTCTTTTACTATTATAAGATGGGAAAACAGAAGTAAAATTAGCATCTATTTTAAAAGTAAAAGAGTACATATTTAATAATCTTCTCAAAGCTACTTTTGTTCAATTTTTTTTTAATCAAACATCAACAAATGATAGAGAGGTACAAATCTAAATAAAAACAACAAAGAGGAAATTGGGCTTAGCAACTGTTTTAAGAGTCAAATAATACATATCAATAATCTTTTTCAAACAACTTTTGCTCAAATATTCTTAAATTAGACATCAACAAATGATAAAGAGATAACAATCTAAATAAAAGCAACAATGGGGAAATTTGGCAGAACTAACCTCTTTATTTAATTCAGCAATTCTTCCTGAATAGTAAAAAAAAGGTCTTAAAATCCAAGGCCAAGATGATAAACCTGCAATAGCATGTGAGAATGTAAACGCCATTGAAAACATAAAACATGGTAGGTTTATTTGTAGTAAGCAGGGAAAAAAATCAGTTTACTGAAATAATTAAAAAAATAGTAATTAATACTAAGAATGAGGCATACACAATTAAAACAAATTACTAAACAAAATAAGTAAAGCTAACAGCAACAACAATTGCATATTTAAAAACACTGCCAATAAACTGAACCTAATAGCCTGAGCAGTACCAAAAATAAAAGATATCAAGGCTAGTAGAACAATTTTGTAATAAACACCAAGAAGGGAAATTTTTAAAAATAATAGTAAGCATTCCAATAAATCAAAAGAGAAACAGTAGTAAAATAAAATACTAAGAAGAAAAATACAAAGGCAAGAATAGTAGTGAGTATGCTAAATATGGTTAAAATCATTAAATTTGGTGTAAAGATAGAATTAATTTAGCTGTATTCTTTGAAACTTGAAATCTGAATTAAAACTTGAAATTTTAATTTTAATGGTATGATAAAAAGCTAGTATGGGGTAATTCTTCTGAAATATGTTATTAACAATCATCCAAACCCACAAAATATTCATCCAACAGGTAGACAGTATCAATCATAATTAAACATGATAGAATTACAATGACAATACCAATTTCAATGAGATTCTTCAATTTAAACTACTTAATCAAAACTGAAACAAAATTGCATCATAATTATATGAGTTTTAAATTATATAGACACAAATAAAACTAAAGCACCACTTCATAAACCGAATAAAAGCTTTTTAATTCTTCAAAGCCTTTCTAATAAATCTAATGAATCACACAGTCAAACAAAAAACATAAGTTAGCATCTTGCTCTATTGTAATATTATTCGTTACACTAATAATAGTAATTGTAAGCCTATAAATGCATACTTTTGGATGAGAACATCAAACAAAAAAGCTTTGGTTTTACGCTAACAAAGAAAATGCCTTTATTACAAAAGAAGTGTAAGACTTTTTTCTGCAAAACTCTAATTACAAATGCAGGTATCAATTATACAAAAAGGTTTCTAAAAATAAAATTTATAAGGTTTTTTTTTTTTTTTTAAAAGTATACCACGATTAAAATCCGTAAATATAATATTTTTTTTTTAAAACAAAACAGTTGAAGAAAAAGATTAAAACCAAACAGATATAAAGAATGTAATTGCAGGGAAATTGACCCTGCACATGAACCATGCATGTCACTTAACAAACTCTCCATGGATCTAAATTTTAAAATACATTTGAGCAGTTCATTGAATTGCAAAACTAAATCTTAAATAAAAGCACTAAAGCTAACACCAAATGGTGAGTGCATGCACGTATGATAAATTTTGTGATTTATAAAAATCAACAGCTACTGAACATGAAACACTATATGCTAAGGGCTACAATCAAAATATTTAAAGCTGGCTTGAAATTTTAATTAGCAGTTATACAACCCTCAATATTACAAAGTAAAATATCTCAAAAATCAGTCAACACAAACACAAATAAGTAATCTAAGAATAAAAGCAGTTCCTACTTTCTAGTAAATAAGAAAACGAAAATAAATATGAATAGAGGCATATTTCAATAGAGCAATTAAAATAAAATTAAATATCAGAAAAGAAAATAACAAAGGCGATTGTAAATTCCAAGCATTCATTTTTTTTTTAATACAATCTAAACAATAAATCTGCCAAATTAAAACTAAACTTGATCAATACTACATGCGAACAGAACAAAATTCAAGAAATTGTTATGATAAATGAGAATTCAGGGGAAAGAGAGGGGGGGGGGGGAATGCCTATCTTCGGCTATAATCATTTTTCCCTGTGAACTCTTGGTACGGCAAATGAATAGCAAATAACAAAAGAGAGGAAAATGTGGGAAAATGTCTATCTTCGACTATACCCATTTTTCCCTGTGAACCCTTGGAACGGCAAATGAATAGAAAACAACAAAAGAGAGGAAAAAGGGTATCTTTCGAAATATTTATTGTTGAAAAGCAGAGACGGGATAGTTTCTTAATCGTCTGTTGTAGAGAACGAACTGGGGTTTCCACCGCTGCAGAAATTTTCACCGTTGCAGAGTTTTTTGCTTTTCGGCTGGTTTAACTACAATCGGACAATACAGTATTCAAGAAATTGTAAAAATAAATGAGAAATTAGGAAAAAAGTGGGTGGAAATGCCTACTTTCGACTATACCTTTTTGCTTTGCCTGGAAAACCTCGGAAAACCTCGAAATGACAATTGAATAGGGGGGAAAAAAGGTGGGAAAATGTCTACCGCCTGAATTGTTTGTTGTTGAAGGGCAAGGAATCGTTGGCCTGGGTGGTTCTGAATTGCGATCGGGGAATACAGGTTGGGTTTTAGGTTTTTTTGATTTTTTTTGTTCTTGTTATAAGCGGCCGGTCTTGTAATAAGGGTTTGTATTTGTGTTTTTTTTTTTTGTATTTATATATATATTTTTTTAAAAGGGGTAAGCGGTGTGCTGTTGTCTGAAAGTGTGTCTTGTAGACGCACCGGGCGAATTTTTTAAGAAAGAATTGTACACGTGTCACAATTTTAACTGGGCTTTTTTGCTTACGTGTCAGAACCTCATTAAAAGCTTCTGCTATTATATATAGTATTAGACTAGTTTTTAACCCGTGCAAACGCACGGGATTTTTATTTAAAGTTTTTTATAATTTTGTTATTGTATTTTTATAGCATCTCAAAAGTATTTTTCTTTCTTATTTAACATCATCAAAAGTAAATCAAATCATTCTTCATAATAGTAACATATATTAACACACTTTAAATAAGGGGGAAAAATTAAACTTATAGTAGTGGAAAAACAAATACCTTTCTTCAAAACATCATACAAATTTAGATTCATAGCTCAAAATAACATTTATAATCATAAAATAAACCAAAAGTCAAATAGTTTAACCCCTTCTTTATGGACTTCCTTTCTCTCTTAAAAGTCTTATGGGTCTAATGTTGTGAGCATCCAAGCCATTGATGATCTTTTTGCATACCTGGACATATCAGAAGTTTCAAAAAAAAAAAAATGTTAAATTGATTCCAAACGAATAACACATACAAATGCAAAATTAGTTCTACCATCTAAAATCTAAATCATATGAATCAGTGTTAGATAGCTTATCATTTCTTTTTCCTTTACACCTGTCTAATAAAAATCTCTAAATCGGGAAAAAAAAAATCTTTTTGTGGTAAACATTAAATGTAGCTTGTACTCATTTTCTTGCCCACTTATCCAATCTGACAATAGGTAAATTGTCATGTTTTGTATTTCCCAAATATCATCATGATTTTAATTGCCTCATTTGCAACAAACAAATTTCCTAACACCCCCAACAAACCAATGTCCTAACACCCCAAACACAAACCCACAACTACCCAAAATATACCAACCAAAAACCAACATAAATTCATTGGAAAAATGTTTAAAATAATACTCTAATAATATTAATAATCAAAGAAAAACTCACCTTAGGACTATAACCGGCTTAAGTAACATCTAGGATTGTTTTGGGGAGGGGGGGAGAGCCAAGAGATGGAGAGTGTGGTGGTAGGCAGTCTTAAGATCTCTCTCTCTCTCTCTCTCTCTCTCTCTCTCAATGTCTGCCTTAAGGGGTTTCTCTTTGCAAACTTGGTGGTAAGAAGGTGGCAGGAAACCTGACGTTGGTAGAAAGTTGGCTCAACAGTGGTGGTGGCACTATATCCAAAACTATCTCAAATAATATCACGGTCCCTCTGCAGCCAAGGCTTCCACGACTTCAAAGCTGTTAGGAAATACAATTTTCTAGCTCATTGGAATTCAGCCAGATATGCCAATGAGCTTAAGGAACAAAACAATAATTATTAGAATAATATTGTACATATTCTGTATAAAAGAAGTACATATATAGAGCATCTTTGTAGTTTTCTTTTAATGTAAACTATCGGAAAATTTTGATTATGATCAAATGTATTCTACAGTGTGAACCTCAAAGAATAGGAGGTGTCCTCCAACCAAACATGGTCTACTAAATGAATTACATGCAACCTGCAAACTTAATAGCAGCCACTCATTGTCAGTTTTGTTAATACAATTCACACACCAGCAACCATAAAAGTATAATAACAAAACACATTGTTTGCAATTGTCTGCCATTAAAACAGAAGTTTAAAGTACCTAATCCTGGTTATTATGCAAATAGAGTGAAAGGCAATAAAAATTTTTAATAGAAAATATGAAAGAAAAGCCAATTGGCAATAACAAAAACTTATTCTAAAAGAGAACCAAGTAATAGCATTAAAGAGAGGGCTGACAAACAAACATTTACCACCTCCAAGACTTTTACTATATTAAACAAAAATGAAACTCAGCTTCTCTCATAAATCTAAGTTGCATTTCTTTCCATTCGAGTTTCACTGATTTTTTGCAAATAAATTTTGGCTCTAGGGAATATTTTTTCTATTAATGAAGCAGTCCTATCTAGTAAGTTCTCTGCTCATCTTCCTTTTGAAGATAAATATATTCCTTTTTCAAAAGATAGATTTGTGTTAACTCTCACAATTAGTCTTAAACTACATCCACTTAAAGCAAAGTAGCCACAAAAGGTAAAAAAATCAATCCTCTTGGGACTTGGGAATATGGATATTAATATTACACGTTTGTGGTGTATGATTAGAATACAAATTGATCACAAAGTTTCATAATTTAAATACATATCTTACTCAGTCATGAAGCCATATTTAAGGTAAGACATTTTTTTTTTTTTCTATAATACCAAGTTTATACCATCAAAGTGAATAGTGCAATTGAGAAATAATATAGGCTCAGATGATGCATGTGATGTCTTAAAACTTGGAATTCAAAGTACCATGAATGAAAAATGAAATAATTATAGTGTGGAATTATGGCCATTAGATAAACTCAAATAGACAGTTAGTTATCATGCAGCCTAAGCCTAAGAGAATGCATTAATTCATTTTTCTAAAACACATTAAAACACAAATGTACAATCTGCAAACTTCCCCAATAATGGTGAATTTAATGGCTGTCTCTAAGAGAATACGTCAATCTCAAATCAATATTTTTTTCAAACACATTTAAAGTTAAGTCACATACATGTACAATCTGCAAAATTCCAGATTTAAGTTTAAGTGTTAACACGTTCAGGCTTAAATATTTGTCTAATTTCATCTATTTGAAGGCTAAATCGGCTCCAATGAAAAATATTGTTTACAAATTGTCAAAAATTTACACATAAGATCATTATAATATGAAAAATATAAATATTAAGAACTAATATATTACAGTAATCATAACGTGCTTTTATATTTGGTTTAATAACTATTACTCTAGAAAAGAACTAGTAAATACTGTAGAATAAATATATCTTCAAGCTTTATCCAATGCCAATATAGAATGACCCAACAATTAAATTGCAGAAGATTGAAGGTAAGACCAAAATTAGACTATATTAAATGGATTAAGTTACCTGGGTTGCAAACTCTTATTGACTTTGCCATAAACAGCCATTAGGTTGGGTATTCCAATAACAAACAAAACAATTAATAAATATGCAAATTTCAAGCATAGAGAAATTGATTTTGAAACGTAGTCATATTTAATAAACAAACTTAAATGTGAAGATAAAAAAGACCCAAACAAATATCAAAGCCTGATCAAAATATGAAACTGAAAAGTGAAGAGAAACATTGAATTTGAAGATCCAAATCGAAACCAATCCAAACAAAATATCAAAACCTAATCATATTTAACAAACAAACTTAAATGCAAAGGTAAAAACTCATGGGTAGTGGTTCCAGCCTTTCTCTATGTAAGACTCCTTGAATTTGAGTTTCTTGCTTGCAAGTTTTTTTTTTTTTTTTTTTTTTTTTTTTTTTTTTTTTAAATATATATATATATATATATATATATTTTGTATTATCTAACTATAAAATGTTTAAATTTTCACCTACAGTTTGTCTTTCGTAATAAATAAAAGTGTCCCGCACTTTGTGTGGGTTATTAGCTAGTATATATAATATCAAAAATAACTCCTTTTTTTTCTTTTTTCTTTTTGGAATATGCAGGATTCCTGACAATTCATCTGCTGTTCAAATCCTATGTTATGGTTTCCTAACTTAAAGTCTTTGTAGTAGTGACTTCAGTAGTTTCCTAGTAGACGTCTGTAAGAAATTGAAGAACCCAATTAAGAAGTGCAACTTGAAACTTAAATTTGATGCATGTTTTTTGTCAATGATCAAGTTATGCTCTAAGATATACATCTGGTGACTTTCCATCTTGCACACTTGATTGATTGTTACAATTCTTTCACAGATAATCACTGCTACAAATCTCTGTAAATAGCATATAATAATAAGCTTCAATTAATGGATTTTCAAACTTCTATTTCAGTCTTCTCTTATAGTCAATCTTGTTGTCTTAACTAAGAGGCCAAGCTGTTTGGGTGCTCCACTTCATACCACCATATGGAGGGAAATAGCCTACAGATTGCAGATAAGGCAATGGACATAAGTCTCTATAAGCTGAATTTTGTGTGTAATTATTCAATGAATACAATATATGTATTACTCAGAAATATGACTGAAAACTTCTATCAATGAAATTGTCTATGACTAAAAAACTAAAATATTGTAGTTGTTCTTTTATCCAATTTGAATTGTATTTCCTACACTTAGCCTCATTGTCAATGATAAGTTGAAATAAGATACGCAGTTTTCTTGCCATAGGATAATTATTATTTTGTGAGAATTTACAAACTGATTTGAAAAAATTGAGGGAGGCATCACAAATTTAGGGAAAAAGTCAGACCATACAGCTATGAATGTTAAATCTAAAATGCTTACATAAATTAATTGTGCAGTCTACCCAGAAAAGAATCAGGGATATTAGGCAATTGCTAATCAAGGTTGAAAAAATTTGTGCCTAGTCAATACTATCCAGCTTTAAGCTTAACTGTCACTCACTGTAGTGCCTTTTCTTGTGACGCATATAACCCACTGGAAAATGTAATTCTATTCTTCTTGTGACTGAATTCATGTTGAATGTTTGTTTATGCAGGTTTGAAAAGTTGACAGATTTTTTACTTAAATGGGTAAATTTGAAGTCCACTTCTAGATGGGAGTAGTTGAAAGAGTTGGATACTCTCTCTTTAGTGCGATTGTAGTTTTCAATTCTGTGTGCTGGTATCAAGGAAAACATCAAAAGCTAATGCCAATTGCATCAGAATGTGAAGGGTGGTGGTCAGTAGAGAAATCATTGCTGCCTGTATATAAGACTCCAATCTTTGATAATAGGTGACCTCATCTGCTGTACCAATAGAATGTCTTCTCTAAGAACTGACGTTATATGCTGAAGGTTTACTTTTTGTCATTTTTACTTATAGTCTTGTCATAGTTACTAATAAAAAAACTCCTAATGAGTGTAATTGTAATGTCTTTTCTTTTGTCATTCAATTTAACCATTGTCATTGTAGATTACAAAGAAATCTCGTGTGTTTTTTGTGCTGTAATCTGTAAAATAATTTGCTATATCTATATTTATCATGATTCATCACCATTTTTCAAATCTTAGGCATCTTTTGATAGTTGTTCTAAACGTGTTTTACTAATTACATTTGGGTCCATATAGATACATCGTTTTTCTTTTAGGTGTGGCGCTGCAGAAAAGAAGTGAAACAAAGAAGGTGTCAAACTGAAAATTGGAAGGAGGAAGAGGTTTGATTTTGCCATTTTGTCCTCTGCCGAACGGAGGGAACTCATCTTTTCTTTGTGGTGCGTGCAGTTTTTTTTTTTTTGGATTGAATTGCAGTGTGCGCAGTTGATTAAGAGTGTGGCGATTCAGGGTTTTTTTAAGTGGCTTAAGGTAGAAAGTGTTTCAGCAAAACACTGTGACTTTTCTCTTAATCTGTAAGTGTGGCAGATTTTTAAGTGGACTTTTATTTTTGGTTTTGGAGACGGATAAGACATGGTGGTTTTGGGCAGTTGAAAATGTAGATTTGTGTAAGGTTTTTTGTGGGTACGATTTAATTTTGGATCTGAAACACAAAGATATAATGCTTGAAGCAGATTGGCATCAGTGGAGGAAAAAAGGCAATTTAATGTTCAACAGCTTCTTATTCTCTGTGTTCTAGGGTTTTATTTTTTCAAATCAGAGCAATTGCAAATGAAAAACTTTAAATAAAACTGCAAGAACCTTGACAACAATGGTAGAAAAGAAACATAGTAAACAAAAATATAAAGAGGGGAAAATATTTCACAAAAAATTAAAAACAGCATATTACAAACCATTCTAACCCAAATTCCTTACTCAAAACTGAATCTAAGCCAAAACCTGAATGCAATCCAATACAATCCAATCCAAATACCCAGACCTAAATCATATTTAAACCCAAATTTAAAGAACCAAAAAACAGAGACTAACCGGTGGAGGATACGGGATCTGATGGTGGCAGAGGTCTGACTGTCTTCTCAGATTTTCTCTCTCCACTCTATGCCTGACCAAATCTCTCTCTCTCTATCGTTCTCTTTCTCCCCGTCTCTCTGTTTAATAATTTAGCGTTACATGTCCCTCTCCCTGAACCATTTTTTGGGTTTTTATGTTTTTGTTTTTCCTTACACGAGTTTCAGTTTGGGTTGCCTTAAAGGCTTGGCCTTTCCACCTACAAACCAAGAAATAAATAAACATAAACAAAGAGTGCAGTCAAAGTCGAAATCGCATAGTGAATCTATACTTGAAATAAATAAACAGAGAGTCAAAAGGAACCTACCCAATAACGGCTCTGACGGTGCGACGGCAAAAGAAATAAAGTTTCCTTGTGGTTGGAGGCTGACGGTAGCGCCAACCTTGAGATGTCTGTCTTTCTCCCCTATGCCTTAACAACGCATCACTATTAAAAACGCATCCTTTCAGTAATTTCTCTCTTCTCTTTTAAAATCGAAACCAAATGTAACCCAAATACCTAAATAAAAATCAATTCAATCAAATTTCTCAAAACTAATTCATATTTCATACCTAGATCTAAGAAAGAAAGGGAAAAAAAAAAATTACCGGTGGTAGTTCTCTCTATCTCCGTATCTCAATACCGCCATTGTTGGGATCTCTCGCTCTTGCTCTCGGTCTCTCTATGTGTCTTCAGCGCGCCTCATCTCTCTCTCCTTTCTTCGTGTACCAATCTTTTTTTTTTTTTTTTTTTTTTTTTTTAGTTTTAAGCGGTTCGTTTTATACCCAGAGGCTCCAAACAGTATTTTACATAGTGAAAGATTGTAATGCATCACTTTTTAAATAGTAAACGTGTCAACATCTCCTTAAAAGGCTTTCTCTTTTATTTATTTATTATATATTTTTTTTAAAGGGATAAGCGGCTTGCTGTTGTTGTCTAAAAGTGTGTTTGTACCAATGCACCGTGCGATGTTGTATGTTTTAATCCTATACGTGTCACAATTTTAAATAGCATTTTTTGCTAACGTGTCAGCACCTCGTAAAAGCTTCTGCTATTATATATAGTATTAGACTAGCATTTAACCAGCGCAATGCGCGGGGAACATTTTACACATTTAAAATACCATCAAATTGACATAACAATACAATAAATACAACAATTAATATGTTTATTAAAGGCTTTGTTTTAATAATGCCAATCAATTCAAAAAACAAAAACTACAATTATGCGATGTAGAGTCAAGTTCAATAACAATGTCAAAAGTCCAAAATTCCCCACAGCAAAAAATAAAGTCTAAGTCCTTGTTAACCAAAAAATCATCTAGTGAGCAAAGCCATATTCTATAGCACATATTTAGAACCCCCTCAAATGGATTCTTTGGTGTGCTAAATGGGTGATTGTTGCCCAACTGGAGGCAATAGCATAATGAAGACCTATTTAAATGTAACCTTTGAAATAATAGAAACTAATACAACCTTTTGAGCTCCATGTAAGGAGAACATATTCAATAATAATGTAAGGTAAAATTCCAATGTATAAGTACAAAGAAACAATATTTTAATTTCTATTGGTGGAAAGTAAGTGATTGATAAGAGAAAGCATAACTGATATTAAAAAAAAAAAAAACTTTGATGTACTTATAAGAATCATGAGATCTTTTATAGCCTTAGCACTAAGCAACAGAATGATTTACACCTACTATGGAAATCCAAATTGGGATGTAGATGCCAAAGACTGATGTTCTAGTCTTAAATAGATATAAATAAATAAATAAAGCATCAAACATGGTTAACAATTGAAAATTTTAACATATAAACAACATCTAAATTAAATCTGTGAAAAGTTGAAAACCATAAAAGAACAAAGAACCTAAAACAAAATTGGTTAAAGAAAAATAAATTCATATTTTTTCTCTGCCAAGTTACAACTCAATCTTTTGTAGTTTGAATTCTAAGAATGCATCTTACAATCCTAGCCACCAAATTTCCACTATAAGTTTCAAGTGTGTAATGGTCATAAGCATTATAGTGTCAAGAGATTTTTTTTTAATAATTAAAAGCACATAGTTCTTGTAATTCAAATGGTTTTATTTTTTGATAAGTTGTAGTTCAAGTAGTTCTTTAGAAAATTATACTAAACCGATGTCCAAAGTTGAAGCACATACATGCTAGAGGAATTGCATCTAAAATCTCATCTTTAAAAAATTTAAACACATCAAGCAGTTTGGATATTTTCTATTTTCTTAACTATTTACATCAGACTATCAGAGAATAGAGGTAAAATTTTTTCTTTTTACCAAGTATAGACATTTCCTTCACTTTACATAGACTATTAATTCTACTTTAATTACTTATCGAAAATAACTTTGAAAGAAAAACATTTCCATTTCTGCAAAAACAACATTAAAAAAAAAAAAAATTCTCAGTTGGTACAAACTACTTTCTATTCTTCTCAAATAGCACTTGAATTTACATATCCAAAAATTGGGTTTTTATTAAATACTCCAGAATATGTAAAAAAAAAAAAAATCAAAACTTAGTAAATAATTAATTATTTTCATTCATATACCAAAACAACAATACCTGAATAACCTTCTAAAATATGAGCCTTTTTCTATTCTTCATAAGCAAAATTCTAGCAATGCAAAACAGCTACCAGTTCAACTTCTAGAGGATTTTCAAATTGTCATTTTTTTTTTTACATAGCAGTCATCGGAAGAAACACTGAATTTCATATAACAGCACCCACTCCGGCAGCTCCCAACTACTCCTGTGGTGGTTAATTGTGCATTGTACCCCGGTTTTCTGCATTATTTTATTGCTGATGAACTGACAGAATTCATCCAAAAGCAAACTAAATTTCAGTTATTAAAAACAACTGAAATAAAAAATTTATTCAATTCGAAATGAATCTGTTTGACTGCCAAATGTATATTGAACAATATATAAGAAAACCTTGAATAAAAAAAATTACATTAGCTCACATTTAAAAAAAAAAAAAGGTTGAACAACAAACGCTCTCCTCGCTGGTAGGAGCTCTCTCTCTCGTTAGTGCGAGATATACCTCCCTTAGGGTTTCTAAGGGTTTAACTTTTTCTTTTCTTTCATAAGTACGCTACCATGGCAGATGAAGTTTCGAGTATATTGGAGAACATGCGCTTGACTACAGAGGAAGAGGAGACTATTGATATTCTGGATGAAGGAAGAAAAGAAGGGCTGGAGACCTGTGCACTTAGTTTGATTGGGAAGTTCCTGACGTGTCGACCCTTCAACAAGAGGGCGGCCATAACTAGATTGAAAAGAGCATGGGGTTTGGAAGAGGCAGTCCAGATAGTGGAGGTGGGAACAAATCTATTTCAACTCAAATTCCAATCTGAGTTTGCGATGAACCGGGTGTTTAAGGGAGGGCCGTGGTCCTTTGATAATCAGGCTTTGCTATTGCTTCAATGGAAAGTAGGGATGACGGCGGAAAACGTCAAGTTTGATTCAATCTCCCTTTGGATACAAATATGGGGTGCTCCGTTTGATCTGGTGTCGCCTAAAGTTGCAGAGGCGGTGGGCAGTAAACTGGGGACGGTAGTCGAAGTGGAGAAGAAACAGAGAACGGAGGGGCAGAGCTATTTTATGAGGGTTAAAGTTGATGTTCCTTTAACAAAACCAATTCGAAAGGGTGCTTTCTTGGCTGGTTCAGAGGGTATAAGGCACTGGGTTTCTTTCAAGTATGAACGACTCCCATTGTTTTGCCATTATTGTGGACTACTGGGACATGACTTGAAGCACTGTGCATTATACTTCACAGCAACTAAGAAGGAGGGGGATGTGAGCTGTCCATACAGTGAGTGGCTGAAGGCTTGGGGTGGCCGGAATCGTTCACCTCCTCGCAGGAATGTTTCAAGGGAAGAAGTAGATGGGGAAGATCACCGGCAAGATCAAGCCAGTCATGAAACAGAGGCGGCGGACGGCAGGGAGCAGGTGCCAAACCCTACGGAACATGATGAATTATGTGAGGTATTACACACCGAGAATCACGGAACAGAGAGGGAATCGCTTGATGTGGCATCCGAGATTCATGGGATGGAAGTTACGAATAAGGAAAGGATGGGTTCGGGTGTAACTGAAAAAGTGGCTGTGGGCCTCATTTCAAACATTATGGGTGGTACCGAAGGGAATGAGCCCATGCATGGGGTTAGTGTGGACGTGGGAAATGGACTTCAAAGCCTAAAAAATAAGGCAACGTGGACTAGGCTAAGGCGCATGGAAATTGGACCGGTGGAATTTATTAAAGAAGGGGCAAAGTCTGTTTTGGGAAAGAGGAGTACAGACAGAGAAGGCAGCAACCAAATTGAGGATGAGCAGGTTGAAGTACTGAAGCGTGGGAGAAGCAGTGTGGAATCTAATTCAAAGATATCGGCGGGGGTGCCCAAGCACCCTTGCTGGACGCAATGAAACTCCTCAATTGGAACTGCCAAGGGCTTGGGAACTCTTGGACAGTTCGAAGCCTTCACAAGTTAGTGAAGGATCAAGCTCCCACAGTCTGTTTCCTAATGGAGACTAGACTAGATAAAGAAGGTTTTGCTAATCATTGTAGGGATTTGCCTTTTCTGAATAAGTTTATTGTTAAGAAGCCTTATTCTGGAGGAGGTTTAGCATTGTTATGGAAATCTGAAGTTCGGTTGGAGGTTATTAATTTCACAGAAAACCATATATTGGCGAAGGTCATTGAGGATGATGGTTTTACTTGGTTTTTGACTGGGTTCTATGGGTGGCCAGAAGCAAGTGAGAAAAAGAAGTCCTGGGCACTTTTATCACATATTTCCTCATTTGTGGAGGGGCCATGGTGTTGTATAGGTGATTTCAATGCGATTTTGCATCAGTCTGAAAAGTAAAGTTTCCATCCACCTCAGTATAAATAGATGGAAGAGATTCAGGCAGTCTTGGAGCGGTGCAGTTTATTTGACTTGGGCTTCCACGGGTACCAATTTACATGGAATAATAAAAGACCAGGGGCAGCTAATACTAGAGAAAGATTGGATCGTGCTGTTGCTAACCGTGAGTGGAAGGAGAAGTTTGCAGCTAGTACTCTCACCCATGGGTTTAGTCATGCATCTGATCATGTGCCAATTCTTCTCCAGACAGATACAGATCGTGATTTTAGGGGTGGTGGGCCTTGTGGTTTCAGGTTTGAAGAATCTTGGCTGATGTGGGAGGATTGTGAAGGAGTGGTGTTAGATTCTTGGACCAATTCGGGTGGTGAGATTGGTGGGTTATGTGCAACAGTGGACAAAATTAAGGGATGTGGGGCGGATTTACTAGCTTGAGGTTCAGCCAAAACAGCTCCTGTTGTGAATGAAATAAAAATGTTAACTAAAAAGATTGAAAAGTTGAATAAAGAAGAGTTAACGGAGGAAAGTAGGGAGGAGGTATTGGTAGCAAGCAAAAAATTGGATGATCTCCTTCTTAAGCAAGAAATTTTTTGGGCACAATGCTCTCGAGTATCCTGGTTGAAGCATGGTGACAGGAATACAAAGTTTTTCCATTCAAAGGCTTCTCAAAGGCGTAAGAGAAATTTCACTCATGGCATTCAAAACCAACATGGTAATTGGGTGGAGGATATAGGAGAGGTGGCAGAGGTGGTCATTAATTATTTTGAGACAATTTTTCATTCAGGTAATTGTGAAAGAATGGAAGAATGTCTGAATACAGTTCCTCAGAGGATGACTACAGATATGAAGGAGGAGTTGTCTAAGCCGTATACTGGAGAGGAAGTAAAAGCAGCATTATTTCAGATGGGACCTACTAAAGCTCCAGGACCTGATGGTATGAATGCTCTTTTTTATCAAAGGTTCTAGCATATAGTTGGTAATGATGTTAGTTCTGCAGTGTTAGATTTTTTGAACTCTGGAACTATGTTACCTGAAATAAATTATACTCATATTGTTCTTATCCCGAAAGTTAAGTCACCGGAGAAGATGACAGATTTCAGACCCATTAGCTTATGCAATGTTATTTACAAAATAATCTCTAAAGTGCTTGCTAATAGACTGAAAACTATTTTACCCCAGTTGATCTCCCCCACTCAGAGTGCTTTTGTGCCAGGAAGACTTATAACTGATAATGTGTTACTAGCTTATGAAACCTTACATGCTATGCATGGGAGAAAAAAGGGGAAGACTGGAGCCCTAGCTTTGAAACTTGATGTCAGTAAGGCTTATGACCGAGTGGAGTGGGATTTTTTGAAGGGTATGATGATTAGACTGGGATTTTCGGAAGAATGGATTAATAGGGTGATGAGTTGTGTCTCCACCCCTTCTTTCTCGGTTCGCATTAATGGTAGAGCATTTGGAAATATTACTCCTTCAAAAGGGCTCCGCCAAGGGGACCCTTTATCTCCTTATCTGTTTCTTTTGTGTGCAGAAGGGTTTACGTCTTTGCTTTCCAAAGCAGAATCTGAGGGACGGCTTCATGGGGTTCAAATTTGCAGAAGAGCTCCTTGTATTTCTAACTTGCTTTTTGCAGATGATTCCTTAATTTTCTGCCGGGCAAATCAGGAGGAAGTGCAAGTGATTACTGACACATTGAAATTGTACGCAGAAGCTTCTGGACAATGTATTAATTTTGAGAAGTCATCTGCATATTTTAGCAGTAATACTTCTGAGGGACAGAGGCAACAAATTAAACAAGCTTTGGGAGTAAGGGAAGTGGATAGATTTGATTCTTATTTAGGGTTGCCAACTTTGATAGGGAGGTTGAAATATCAAACTTTTGCATATCTAAAGGAACGGGTGTGGAAAAAACTTCAGGGGCGGAAAGGCAGATTGCTTTCGCATGCCGGAAAAGAGGTACTTATCAAAGAAATTGCCCAATCAATTCCAACATATACTATGGGAGTGTTCCTGTTACCGGTAAAGCTTTGCAATGAGCTTGATGCCCTCTGTGCACGGTTTTGGTAGGGGCAATCTGGTGATGAACGGAAAATTCATTGGAAGAGTTGGAAATTTTTGACAAAACCAAAGAAGGAAGGTGGCATGGGATTCAAGGATATTCGGAGCTTTAATCTAGCTATGCTAGCAAAGCAAGGTTGGAGGCTGGTCCAAGATCAAAATTCACTGTTATCTTTGTGTTTCATGGCTAAGTATTTTCCAAGATGTAGTTTTCTGGAGGCGATTGATTGTCCTAACAGTTCCTATGTTTGGAAGAGTGTGTTGGCTGCCCAAGATATCTTAAAATCGGGTTGCTATTGGAGGGTGGGCACAGGTTCCTCAATTCGAGTAATGGAAGACAAGTGGATACCAAATCATCCTGAGAATAAGGTGCTATTTCCAACTGAGAATGACGAATGGGAATGGAGAGTTTTGGATTTAATTGATTGGAGAGCGCATGGATGGGATAGGGAGAGGATTTATATGTGTTTCAATCAGTTTGATGCTGAGGCAATCCTTAAAATTCCATTGAGCAGGAAACTGGTACAAGACAGATTGGTGTGGAAGTTTTGTCGCAAGGGGAAGTATGAGGTTAAGTCGGGTTATCATGTGGCCCGTATGTTGGATGGTGATACCAATGGGAGGGAAGAGTGTTCAGTAACGAGGAGAGATCACTGAACTTGGAACCAGCTTTGGCAACTCCAAGTGCCTAGCAAAATCAAAGTTTTTGGCTGGCGGGCTTGCCTTGATATTCTGCCATCAAAGGTGAACCTAACTCGTCGACAGGTGCTGCAGGAGGATAAGTGCGAACTATGTAAACAGAACCCGGAGACTATAGTTCATGCAATATGGGATTGTAGTGCGGCTCAAGACGTTTGGGCTAGGTCCACTGCTCGGATACAGAAGTGTGGTTTAGTGTTTGATGATTTTATGCAGCTTTTTCAAGGGATGATGGCCAAATTATCAGTTGAGGAACTTGAGATATTTTTAGTCCAAAGCTGGCTTATTTGGCACCGTAGAAACACGTTATTATATGGTGGGAGCATGCAACATCCTGTGCAGTTAAATAAGAGAGCCACGGATTATCTAAAAGAATACCGTGATGCTCAGACTTTATTGGTAGCTGGTTCAGCATCTACTGGTTTTCTGCAGAATTGGAAGCCTCCACCAGGTCAGCTATATAAGCTGAATTTTGATGCGGCAACTTTTGATACTGGTTCAGGGGTTGGTGCGGTGATTCGCAATGCAGCTGGGGAGGTTATGGCAGCCTTGTCTTCGAGGGGGGAAGTTGTTTCTGACAGTGAGGAAGCGGAAGTGCTGGCCTGCCGGAAAGCTTTAGAGTTCGCTATTGATGCTGGATTTTCAGAGCTGATTGTGGAAGGGGACAACTCGGTGGTTATGTCTTCGGTAGCGTCAAACATTCCAATGTAGTCATGCTTGGGGGTTGTTTATGATGATATTCGACATTTAGCAGCAGGTCTCCATTTTGTGTCTTTTACTTGTATTCGGCGCAGTGCCAATTCAGTAGCACATTCTCTAGCTCGGTATGCAAATGTTTTAGATGAGGAGGCTGTGTGGTTGGAAGATTCTCCACCACCAGCCAGAGATGCTTTGTATTTTGATCTATCTGGTTTAAATGAATGAAGTTTGATTTGCCTTTCAAAAAAAAAAAAAAAAAGGTTGACTTATGAATCCAAAATATTCTCAACTACATTACCACCAACAAATCATTTCACTTGTCCTTACTAAATTTGCTTGCAAATATGTAAATTGACTGCTTACAAATAAAGAAAATATACATTGTTACACCTCTGTGATATAAAAGACGCAATAACCAACATCTTGAGTTATTCTTGTTACAGTACAACGTTATGGGAAAACAATGCACTTCAAAACACTAAACTAAGTGGCATAATCTTTAATGGGATGTTGTAGGCATCAAGACCTATTATAAAAATACGAAGAATGGGAGTATTTGCCTATTTTAAAAATACTAAACATTGACATATGAAACAGCAAATAAGTTCCACTAACCATTACATATATCATGAATTCCATCCAACACATGATAGACATTATTAATTTAGCCAACTTTGAAAGCAAAACAATATATATATATATATATATGAATAAAATATCTACTTTGATTTTAGTTTATTTTTTTAGTTTTGTTTTAGACCTAATATCATATAGTATATCTTCGATTTGGCTAAAGAAACAATATATATATATATATATATTTTAAATCTTATAGTTGAAGATAATAATTCTTTACTACAAATTGGCAGGACTGATACATACAAATATTTAAGCATGTGCACATTATATACCTTGCTGCCCCTTTTTTAACCATGCCAAAATTCCAATGAGATAATTATGATAAAGCTTTAATCATCTCAAAACAGAATAAAAGTACTTACAAAGCATGCTCTTAAAAAAATTCCAAGGCATAGGTAGGAGCTCTCGTTGTGAATGACCTCAAGCTATGTATCCACACCCAATTTTGAATCCCACCTTGGCTGTGGGAAATTTTAGACCAACTTTGTAAGAAAAAAAAACTATTCAAGTTCTATTTTTTCAACCCACAAATTAGCAAACAATATTTTTAAAAGGTAATCTTTGAAAGAAAAAACATATTATCACCAAAACTAATCAAAGATGTAAACGTGTTTGCGAAATTGATTTACCAATTGCAATTTCTATAAGCTTTTATTAAAAGGATAAATTGCACATACAAATGTGACCTATAGAAACTAAAGCAATAGAAATCCAAAACTTACTGCATAAATAAAAACCAAGCATTACAGAAAAATACTTGAAGTAACTAAAAGTTAGGCTTATGAGTAAAAAAGACTTCTCAATCTAATGGGTCGAAATTCTTTTTTAAATATCCTTGACACAACAAATTCTCTATTGATAATGCAACAGGCTCTTACAATATTAAAAAATAAAAAAGACCAAAACCGAAATATCATATTGTGTTCAATCATAGAAACATTATGGCATTTTGCTACGTTTTTCTAGTATCAGCCAAACAAACCATGCTTTCTCATCTTGTAGTCTGCAATCGTAGTTTCTGTAAATTATATGAAAGAAGACAATGTATTGTAATATCTTTTTCACTTACCGAGATAGCTTAACAATAGATATCAGTTGTTATATAAATTCCATCATCAATGACAGAAGCAATTCTCACTGTTTTATGTTTTTTCATTTTAAAAAGTTATTACCTCATAGCAGGCTTATCTAGGCTCTAAAAACCATACCAAACATAGATAGTTTCAATTTTTAGTAGATTTTATAAATGAGATAACATGCACACACAAAAAGAAGAAGAAGAAGAAGCTTGTTCTATGTATTAAACTTTCACAACAAAATAACAATATAAAAGTATGGTTCAATATCAATAGTTTGAGATTAAATTTAATCTCCTTGGTGGGCTAACAAACAAAAATTAAAATAAAGGAAACTAGAGCTACAACTCTTTTTAATCTATATAGTATACCAGTACCACTCCTTCATTGAGGAATTTTATTAATCATATTATACACAAACCCTCCCCCCAAAAAAATTCATTAGCATTGCTAAAATCAATGCAATAAACTTTAACATGAAAGAATTAAGAAAATCCATAATAACCAAAAAATAAAAAACAGCCCACAATCCTTTTACACTCAAGAATAGGAGGAAACTTTTTATTACCTTGACAATCCTTCCTCATTAACTGAACACTGCCACCAACAATAGCCAAGTTGCTCTCTAAGAAGCTTTCATGTACACAACCCAACCATCAAATCACAATGAAAGTTGTCAACCACCTACCAATCAAAAAATCTCATATTATACTTCTGAAAATATCAGAGACTTTCTTTGCAGCCAAACACAACAATAAAAAAGAGAAAAAAAAAAAACGAAAAGAAAACATGCTGAAATAAAGAAATGGAACCTTATTGGAAGCAAATTGAAATCTGAAAAACAAACAAACAATTTAACTGATTCTTAGGTGCAAATCTTAGTCTTACAATCCAAATTGACTTTTGAAATAAACAATACTTGAACTGAAAGCAATTTGAAAATAAAAGAATTAGTAAAACTAAATAAAAGTTAAAACGATTCACAATTATATTATGCAATTTTGTCGGAAAGGGAGGAAAAGAGTGACCTTGAAGGAGTCGGTGCTTTGGGCTAATAGCATCACTGGGGAAGAGAATAAAAAAGGCCAACAAACATCACTTAAGAATTTTATCAAATAGCTTGTGTACATGTAAAAGAAACAACACTTAATGAATCATTGTATCATTGTAAAATTCAAATGTAACAAAAAAAACTTCCTAAACACGTATGTATTAGTACTTCCAAATTTGCAATTTGAGCCCGTACCTAACCAAAGTTGCCTGGACAATATTCAAGTGCATATTAATTAAGTTTAGATTAAATTCCCAATCTAAACATATTGGGTATAAATTACCAACTTCAATCTGAGAAGAAGAAATTCCAAATCAAATGAAAATTGAAACTCTAATAGATGATGGGAATAATGATGAGAATAATAATGAGTTAGGAGAGCAATAAAATTGATTACTTGAGCAAACAAAGTCTTGAAAGAAATGAGAGGTACACATTAGAATCTGTGTTGGACTTGGGAGAACAACTTGTTGCAAGGTTTCCTGAAAAGTGAAAGCCAAAAAAGAAAGAAATATATGAAATAAAGAAAAAACAGACTACAAATTGGAAGCAGAAAGTAAAACGAAAATAAAAAAACAACTTGCAATTTTGGTTTTCAGATGGTTCTAGGTTTTTCTGCTTTCAAGTTGTGTCCCCAAAACCAAACACAACAATTAATAATAGAAAACTGAGATTAAAAAAAATAGTAAGCATGTCAAATTAACCATTTAAATTAGGGAAAAAAATGGTGGGAGAAGAAGAGGGCCTATCAGAGAGATTGAACATCATTAAAATGTGAAAAATATCATTGAAATGTTTCCTTAGGTGTTTTTAAATGTAAATACAAAATCAACCACTTGTTAACAGAAGTATAAATTAAGAACTGGGAAAATAAAGGGGAAATTTTGTAAAAACTTACCTTTAATTTTGGTACTCATTCTAATGCATTTTATACCTCAATCATTGTGATCAGTAAATGTCGTAGCCTTTATCGACAGCTACAGGGAAAACTTGGTATTTTTAATTTCTAATATTAAAAAAAGCACTCAAATAACTTTACAAAAACGAACAAAGAGAAGATAGGAAACCAAAATATATCGAAGAGGTAATGAAATATATATCAATTATTAAAAAATTAAATAAAAAAAACATAAATGAAATGCCATGCATGTAGGCAGATACCCAAAACGAATGCAACCCAAATAGGCAAAACAAAACCTATTCTAATCCAAATTCCTGAGTAAATTATTAAAAAATCTAAATCTAAACCAATCCAACCAAGAAATTCAAACCTAAATTATATTCAATTCCCAGATTTTAAAATGAAAAGGAAAAAAAAAAAAAAAAAAAAACATTGACTTTACTGGTTATGGGTACACGACCTATCTCTTTGATGGTGGCAGATTTTTCTCTACCCAGTCCCCACTCCATGCCTTCTCTGTTTACCATTCTGCCAAGGTTTTGGGTTTGCAAAATTGTTTTATGAATTTTTTTTTTTTTTATTTCGTCGCCTCTTCTCTTTCTCTGCTTCTTTCTCCGTGTACTCATCGCCTTTCTCTGTTTCATCGCCTCTCTCTATTTCTGACCCAAAATACCAATCTATTAATCAAAACCAAATCTGACCCAAAATACCAATCTAAATCATAATTAACACCTAATTGATTCTCCAAATAAAAACTAGAAACCCTAAATTTTTAAATTTAAAACAAAACTTTTACCAGTAGCGATTCCGATAGTCGGGTAGTGAATGGAGGTTTACGGTAACGGCAGAAGATCCGACAAAAACGAAAAAAAATTCAAAGTAGATCTAAGCGATTTGGAATATGATCGATTCGAAATTGGTACTTGGTTGAACTTGAGGGCATGCAGAAACTGAAAAGTGAAGAGAAAAACTTAAAAAAAATACCAAAATCGAAAACAATCCAAACAAAATATCAAAACCTAATCATAATTAATAAACAAACTTAAATCGAAGATAAAAACTCACCAGTGAAAGAAATTAATGGACAGTTAGATGAAAAAATCTGACAGGATCGTGAGAGACATCTTTTCATTCTTGATTGAAAACTGTCGAAATATTTCAATGGGCTTCTGTTTTTTCTTTTTCATCAGCAGGGAAAATCTTTTCTTTTGGCCGTTTTGTGCTAACAAATGGAAAGAATGGATGATTGTGTGTTTTGGGTTTCAGTTTTTAAAGCGTGCAGTTTTTGATCTCTCGATCTCTCTCTCCTTCTCCGTTCTCTGCCTCTCTATTTCTCTGTTTCCCTTTTCTCTCGGTCTCTCTTTCTCCTTTTTTTCTCCGTGTAGCAATCTTTCGTTTTTCTGTCTTAAGCAGTTAATTTCCTTTTATACCAAGAGTGCTCTCAATAGTGTTTTAATGTAGGGTCCATTTGTTTGGGCTTCAAATGGCTTTAGAAAATCATTTTCCGTAAAACCGTGTGTTTGGTTGGCTTTGAAAATAGAATTTCCTGGAAATTATTTTCATTTGACCATAAAACATAAGCCTTTGACCCAGAAATTATTTTCCATTCTTATTTTCGCTTCAAAGCATTTTTGGACTGAGAGAGAAAGAGAGAAACGGTGAGGAACTTCAAACTGAGCTCCAGTCCGACAACCACAGACCGAGCCTCCATAGACCAAGCTCCGATCAACCCATGGTGAGTTTCCTTCACTCCGATCCACCTAAAACCAATCTCATCATCGCCGACGTTACCGATCTCATTCTCGTTCTCAACTCAGTGCTCATCGGTGCCACCGATCCTGTCATCTCGATCTCATCGCACCAATGATCTCGTCATCTCGATCTCGTTGCCCAGACCGATCTCCTCCCTCTCTCAGTTTGATTGGATTGTGGAGTTTAACTGTTGTTGTTTTGATTTTTATTTTTTTAAGTTTATATATTGAAATTTTCTATTATAAAATTTGTTTGGTATCTAAGAAAATAGATGAGAAAATGTGAAAAACTAGAATTTTCAAAACATAAACAAATACTAGAAAATATTTTCCAAAGAATTTTTTGAAATGCAACCAAACACTTGAAAATATTTTCCTTTCCCAAAAATAGCATTTCCGGAAAATATTTTACATGAACCAAATGCAGCCGTAGTGAAAAATTATAATTTATCAATTTTAAATGGTGTTGTAGTGATACCAAATGATGGTGCAAGAAAAACACCAAGTTAATTACTCGTCCATATGGCCGTCCATAGCAATGTACAAAGTGGAGAACAAAGGGTTGGTACACTCGTCCTTCCTTTACCGTCCTCTTACTTTCGTCCTCCATTCACTCGTCCAATGAAGGACATACAAGCAGTGAACCTCGTCCTTCCTTAATGATGGACGAGTGAGGTTCACCAAGAGTTACACTTCCAACATTCTTCCAAAAGCCAAGAGTCATGTTGAAAAGTCATATTGTTTGAATCAGAACACAGGTCCCGATGAGGTGACTCCTATGACAGTTATGGAAGTTACCCTCTGAATCCTCCAAACTCTACGACGATAGGAGAAATAACTGATTTCTAACACTATATAAAGACCCTTCTACGCAGAGGTATGAGGACTTTTTTTGGATTCTAGATAAAAATTGGTGAAGTCTTTGAAGTGCTCTCTTTTCTACTTCAATCCACTAACTTTACCATCGGAAGATTAAAGACCGGCTTCCACCGGTCTTCTCTGATTTTCTTTGGTTTTCCAGGACTTATTCTTCAAGATCAACAGCATTCGAAGACTTTTCAGCCCACTAATTTCTAAGGACTTATCAGTTGGCGTCGTCTGTGGGGAATGTAAGAAATTTGTTGTCTTTTGAACTTAGTTTATTAAGTTCTGTAATTTCTTTCTCCAATAAAGGGTTGAAATGGTTTGGACAAGATTTAGGGCTACGAGTCCAGGCCCTCAACAAAGCAGGGACGCATCTAGTAACCCTCACCGCAACCGTCAGTCAGCACCCACCATGCAACCATCTTCATTCCAACATATGCAATCCATGGCCGTTGCTATGGCAGAGTTAACTCGTCAGAACCAAGAGTTGGTTAGACAACTTGAGTTAAGGAAGCAGCCTCATGAATGGAATGCCGAAGAACGGGCCCAAAGTCAAGAAGAGGAAAGGAATATTGAAACTGAAAATCAGTCAAGAGGTACCGCTTCACGGAGGGTACCTCATTTGGAAAGGGAAACGGATCAAATGAGAAGGGTCATGGACGAGATGAGGGAAAACATGAGGAAAAAAAACCCTGTGGAAGACATAGTTCACAGAACTGATTCCCCCTTTGTGGCATCCATCAATGCTCATCCTTTGCCACCTAAGTTCAAGATGCCTCTTTTAGATTCATATGACGGGACGCGAGATCCTTTTGACAATATTGCCACCTTTAAAACTACTATGCATCTTTAAGGAGTTCCAGATGAAATAATGTGCAGAGCTTTTCCTACTACCCTTAAAGAACCTGCAAGAGTGTGGTTCAGCAAAATACCTTCTAATACAGTGACGTCCTTCGAAAAGTTAAGCAAGTTGTTCATTAACAATTTTATTGGAGGGCAGAGGCACAAACATTCTTCGTCTAGCTTGCTAACCATAGAGTAAGGGGAGAATGAAAGTTTGCGATTCTTCATCACGCGTTTCAACAGGGATGCCTTGGCGGTGGACGAGGTGGATGATAAACTCCTCCTAGCAGCATTTTACAATGGAGTTCATTCTGATTTATTCATCCATAAGTTATATGAACAAGCACCTTAAACCATGGTTGAACTAGTTCATTCAGCTCAGAACTTCATGAATGCAAAGGATGCTATCATAGCCAAGAAAAGGAAGAGAGTTGAGAAAGTTGAAGCCAACCCAATGCGTCAGTTAGAGCAAGGCCCTCGTCCTAAGAAGGGACGGACAGAAGATAAGAGGGATCGAGAAAAGAAAGCAGGTCCTTTAGCGTGAAATCTACAGTACACCCCCTTGAACGTGCCACTTGAGCAAGTTCTTATGAAAATCAAGGATGAGCCTTCTTTGAAATGGCCAGAGAAGATGAAGGGAGATCCCAACAAGCGCAATAGGAATAAGTATGTCGCTTCCATAGGGATCATGGGCATGATACGGATGAATGCTTTAATTTGAAGCAGCAGATTGAGAATCTCATCAGTCAAGGAAAGTTGAGAAATTTCCTTGGACGAGACCACAAGGATGAGAAATTGAAAGCGAAGGTAGAGGAGTCATCACGACCACTGCTCGGAGAAATAAGAATCATCCTAGGGTGAAGTCCTACAGGACAGTCGTCCAAGTCAAAGAAAGCATACTTGAAAGCAGTATAGAACGTTCAACTCTCTGGACGATTACCGAGCGAGAGAACTACGGATGAGCAGGCGATCACCTTCACGGACGAGGACGTAGAGAAAATTCACCATCCTTATGACGATGCTATTGTCATCACCCTCCTTATTGCTGACTACAAGACCAGAAGGGTGTTGATAGATAATGGAAGCTCGGCTGATATTTTGTATTATCCAGCCTTTCAGTAGATAAGGTTAGGACGAGATCGGCTACGATAAGCAAGCTCCCCCCTAGTGGGTTTTGGTGGAATGAAGATACAACCTGTGGGCAGTATTTCATTACCAGTGATAGTAGGGGTATATCCGTAGCAAGTTACCAAGGAGGTGAACTTCCTTGTGGTCGATTGTTCATCCTCTTGCAATGCAATAATTGGGAGGCCAACCTTAAATAGGTGGAAGGCAGTTACATCTACCTACCACTTGTCAATCAAGTTCCCGACGGAACATGGGGAAGACCAAGTACAGGGAGATCAACTAACAGCAAGAGAGTGTTATTTAGCCATGTTGGCCGCGGACAAGCAAATTCAAGCAATAAATATTGAAGAAAAGAAAGTTATGGCAGAGCCTATTGAAGCGTTGGAAGATATTCCTTTAGATGATAATAACCCTGAGAGATGTACCAGGGTTAGAGCAGATCTAGAAGCAAAGATCAAGAAAGATCTCATTTGTTTTTTAAAAAGAAACAGAGATGTGTTTGCATGGAGTCACGAAGACATGCCGGGTATAGATCCTAGTGTCATTACCCATTGTCTGAGTGTATGCACTTCCTCCAAACCAGTATGGCAAAAGAAGAGGGTGTTCGCCCAGAGAGAGACAATGCTATTAAGGAGGAAGTTTAGAAGTTAATTATGTAGAAGTTCATTCGAGAGGTATACTATCCTGACTGGTTGGCCAACGTAGTCATGGTCAAGAAGGCGAATGGCAAGTGGAGAATGTGTGTTGATTTCACTGACTTAAACAAGGCTTGTCCCAAGGATAGTTACCCGTTACCATGCATTGATCAGCTTGTAGATTTTACTGCAGGCCACAAATTGCTCAGTTTCCTGGATGCTTTCTCTGGATACAATCAGATTAGGATGGACGAAGTGGACCAAGAGAAGACGTCCTTTGTCACCAGTCAGGGATTATTTTGTTATAAAGTGATGCCTTTCGGTTTGAAAAATGCTGGAGCAACGTACCAACGATTGGTCAATCATATGTTTCGTCCATAGATTGGGCGAAATATGGAAGTCTATATAGACGATATGTTGGTGAAAACTCAGGACGAAGATAGGCATCTGGACGACTTGCATGAAACATTTGATAAATTGAGGCAGTATCACATGAAGTTGAACCCTAGCAAATGTGTTTTTGGAGTATCATCAGGAAAATTCCTGGGGTTTATGGTCTCCTACAGAGGAATCAAAGCAAACCTTGACAAAATTCAAGCAATATTGAATATGAAGCCTCCGAGCAGTGTTAAAGAAGTCCAGTCCCTCACCGGACGAGTCGCCACCCTCAACAAGTTTGTTTCTAAAGCTACTGACAAATGCCTGCCGTTTTTTAAGGTTCTTAAAAAAGCATTTGAATGGACCGATGAGTGTTAGAAAGCTTTTGAAGATTTGAAAACATATCTCACCAAAGCCCTTTTATTAAGCCCGTCCGTGCAAGGAGAAGAGTTGTATTTATATTTGGCAGTCACCCTACATGTCGTGAGTTCAGCATTGGTGAGGGAAGAAGACAAGGTACAAAGACCTGTATACTATACCAGTAAAGCACTGAGGGGAGCAGAAGGACGATATCCGTTGATGGAGAAATTGGCTTTTGCACTAAAAACAGCCTCCAGAAAACTAAGGCATTATTTTCAGGCTCACGTCATTAACGTCATGACAAGCTACTCCTCACCAGCCCACCCATAAGCTAACGGCCAAGCAGAAGTTGCAAACCGATCCTTGTTAAAATTAATCAAGACTCAGCTTGAGGGGGTTAAGGGAGTATGGCCAGATGAGCTACCAGGTGTTCTGTGGGCATATAGAACGACAGAAAGAACTCCTACAGGGGAAAATCCTTTCAAGCTAGCCTATGGAACAGAAGCAGTCATAACTGCAGAAGTGCATATGGCTAATCATAGAGTGGCGGCGTATCAAGACAAAGATAACGAGGAGCAACTCCGTTTGAACCTTGATCTCATAGACGAGGTAAGGATGGACGCTGAACAAAGGATGGTAAGGTACAAAAACCTTATGGCTAGGCAATATGATGCAATGGTGAAGCCAAGGCGTTTTAGCGTAGGAGACCTCGTCCTAAAAAGGGTTTCCTTAGCAACAAAGAACCCAGCTCATGGGAAGTTGGGACCAAATTGGGAAGGCCCCTATAGAGTCGTCAATTGCAAAAGACAAGGATCCTATTACTTGGAAGCCCTTGATGGGAGGAAGTTAGAGCATCCTTGGAATGTGGAGCACTTGAGAAAGTACTATCAGTAAAATGCAAGCTTAGATGAACATAACTTTGGACGAGTCTGGAGGCTGTCTATCTACATAAAAAACTATTCTACATAAAAGACTTGTTTATTTATTTGTCTTATTATTATGTTAAGAACAAGATTATGGTTTCTTAAAACATGCCTCGTCTATGAACAATATCTGTATTGTGAACAATATTTGTGGAATGTACATAATGTTGTGTGAATGCATGATTTAAGTACTGCTTTTTGTTCATATTGACTTGAAAACAGCTGAAAAGCTCAAAACGAGAAAATTCTCTGGACGTAGAGATGTAATCTCAAGATTTCCAAAGCAAAGGACGAGATAAAGCATGCTCGTCCAAAGCAAAGGACGAGATAAAGCCTGTGTAGATCAAATTACAAGAAAAACCAAGGCATGCTCATCCATAAAATAGGGCAAGGTAAAACATAATACCTAACCATACCATGGACGAGGAAAAACATGGGCGTTTTGAATTTGTTTAAATCACCTACTTTAGAAAAAAGGGCATTTCACGGATGAGACAAAAGCACAGACAAGTCTAAGGACGAGTAATGCTTTTTTACTTAACTATTTCAAGTGAAGTTTTTGTTACCATCTCACATGGACAAATCACACTTAAGTGGAAATTCCAATAAAAATGGTTTGAGTTTGTGTATGAAATGTAGACGAGTAAAATAGGAAATCTAGTATAGAAAATAAACATTTGTCCATGCATATAAGACAAACAGTATTCATTTGATTGTTTCAAAGGTGGACAAGAAACGTCCTAAACACCCTTAACTGTTTTATCAAAATTCATCCTTAAACATGGACGAACTAAATGTACTCAAATTACATATATATTTAAAAAAAAAAAAAAAAAAACTAAGTCATCAAGGTATGTTATAAATTAAGGCATCTAAATTGGGGTCGTCCTGAGGCTGAGTCGTGGCATCGTCCTCTATGTTGGCATCCTCAGAGTCGAGACCAAGGAGAGAGCTAGTGGTGGCAGGGTTCAAATTGAGCACGATGGAGTTGAAGTCCACATCAGGAAACTTTTCAGCAGCGTCCATCCTGAAGTCTTCAAACCCTGCTACATAGTTGGTGTCCATAGCATCTGTGTATTGCTTAGATGCTTTGAATTCAGCCACTGCATCTTCCTTGGCTTTGGAGAGGAGAATGCTATGCTCGTCGCTTTTTCTTTGCAAGTCTTCTAGACGAGCATCTTTCTCTGTAGCATTAGCCTTCAACTCCTCAACCAAAGCTTTAAGGTCCTTCACCTCGTCCGTCGTCTTAGCAGCCACCTCAGCCCATTGTCTAGCTTCTTCCTTCAACTCCTGTATCCTCGTCTCTAGCAAGATCCTCGTCTTGTCCAACCCAGTGGCCTGTCTGGACGCTGCTATAAACTTAGACATGCCCTATAAAAGTCAACAACAAATATAAGTTTTTATAAAAAAAAAAAAAAAGAAAGAAGAAAAATGTACATTATGAAAAACAGAATTTCAATTCTGTTTTGACTCCAATTCGTGATTGTATGTTTGAGCTTTCTTTTCTCACAACCCTAGATATATAAAAGGATTATTTTAAGGGTCGTCAAAAGTGACACAAGTTGCACAAGTGTTGAGCAAAGTTTGTTCAAGCAAATTGTGACCAGAGATAGAATTTGCTCTAATTCATCTTTCTTGTGAAGAAGCTGCGGTGTTTGTGCACCGTAGGGTTTTGTAACCAAGAAGCTTCTCGATTTTCATCGTGTGATGAACTGAAAAATTTTGCAGCCAACAACCTTCTCTAGTTAGTGATTGAAGTCGCGTATTGGATTCGCGCAATTAGTTAGTCATGTACTAGGAGCCGTGCATTGAAAAAGAGAGATTGTCACTACAGAATAAGTTCAACTGGGTATTGGGGTAAGGGTTCAATTGTAGGTTGGTATAAGGTACTGAGATTCCTTTACTTGTAACTGCTTGTTTTGAAAATAGTGGATTCTCGGGAGTGGTGACCTTAAAATCACCTGGTGGGGTTTTTGCCGTGTAGATTTTCCCTATTCGTAAACAAATCACTGTATCAATTTATTTTCCGCTGCACTTATTTTAATTGGTAATTTGTTTGTACTACCACGCATTTGCATTTAATTTGATTAATTAATAAACTTGGCTAATTAATCAATTAATTCATTATAAGAGGTCAATACAGTTTTGGCCTATCACATTCACATATGCAAAATCTAGTGTGGATCTGGCCAAGTTAGTTTGCAATAATACAGAAATCAATCTTCTAACTTCTATGTTAGGTCACAATTCAAATGACCCCTTGTGATAAACCCTAATTAATTAATTAATTAGCCAAGTTGTTAATTAATCAATTAAGCATGCAATTGCGTGGAAGCACAAACAAATCACCAAATACTAAATATGCAGCGGAAAATAAATAACACGGTGATTTGTTTACGAATGGGGAAAACCCTAATGGCAAAAACCCCACCGGGTGATTTTCAGGTCACCACTCCCGAAACTCCACTATTATCAAATCAAGCGGTTACAAGAAAGGAATCCCAGTACCTTACCAACCTACAGTTGAACCCTTACCCCAATACCCAATTGGACTTGATCTGTAGTGACAATTTCCACCTTTGTTGCAGGGCTCCCAAGTACGTGACTAACCAATGCGCGAATCCCAATATGCGACTTCAGAACACCAACTTGAGGAAGAATGGTTGGCTGCAAAGTTCTTCAGTTCATCCACGTGATGAATAGCAGGAAGATGCTTGGTTACAAAACCCTATGGTGCAAAGACACAGCAACTTCTTGATGAAGGATGAACTAGGTCAAGAACTTCGTCTATTGAGCACAATTTGGATAAATAGAGATTGCTCAATGATAATGCAACTTATGTCCCTCAAAACGGCTCTTAAAATAATCCTTTTATATGTTTAGGGTTAGAAGAAAAGAAACCCCAAAAACACATTCACGGATCCCAAGAAAATCAGATTGGAATTCTGACTTTTTAATTCTCGACAGATAGCAGGTGTCAAGGTATGTTTCGAGAGGTGTCGAGCTTTAAAAATTCTGCACTTCAACTTGCTTTTTCTTAGACAGACTTGATGACTTCAACACTTGACCTTGAAACATGGTTTTTTGAAGTATTAAAAACACCTAGATCTACCCAATTACAAGCAGAGTGCGTTTTGTCAAAGGATAAGCCAATTTACATAATTAAGTGACATATGTTCTTAAACAAGTTAAAACACATATGTCCTAACAATCTCCCCCTTTGGCAATCCGTGACAAAACCACAACAAACAAATGAGCATATGAGAGAAGTCATAAATCACTCAACTCATATTCACTTGTTAAATACAATAAAATCTATCCTAACACAAACTCTTGAAAAACTTTGCAAGAAGAGAGCTAATGATAAGTAGACTTTGATAACCTGTATTTCTGAAACACTTTAAACAAAACTCATTAAGGCATCTTGTGTGAAACAGAAATAATTAGATTGCACACAAGTATAAAGAACATGTGTATTAAGACAGGAAAGAAACAACACATGAAGAGAGAGGTGAAAGAAACATACATCAACATATATAAGAGATAGAATAAGTACAATGTATGTAAAAATGGTCAAAGGACCTCATATACAAGACCAATGTAACTAAAAGATAAGAAAAAAATACATATAGCCTCACTACATCCCTCAAAAATATGATAACACCCCCCTATCAAAAATGTCCTATGCTAACTCTCCCCCTAAGATGACTACTCTCATAGCCCAAACTACTCTCCCTTTTTGTCACGAGTGACAAAGGGTAGAGTGTCATGTAGACATCTCATCGGCAGAGCTAGTGTCCTCATCATCATCATCATCATCATCCTCATCATCCTCAGAATCTGAAGCTGCTGGAGTGGATGGTGAAGGAGTAGCCTCTGGAGCAAATCCACCCATGGTTGCCTGCCGTCGTGCAATACGACCAACACGAACATTCACCTGATACAACTCAGCAGAGAGTGTATCTAAGCGAGTGTCCATGCACTGCAGCTGCGCCATAATATCTCCAAGGGATACATCGCTCGAAGAGGAAGAAGGAGCAGATGTAGATGGTGCGGATCTGGATGGTGCTGAATGGGAGGGAGGAGTGGCACCAGGCTGTCTCGACCTGAACTGCGCCTCACTACGTTTTACGGTAGCGGCATCTATGGCAGATATGTGTGTGAAGTGGTCGGACACAGGAAAGGGAACGGAAAAATGGCGCATAATCCTTGTGATAGCAGAAGAAAAAATGAGCTTATCACGGGACGCCGAATCAAGATAAACCTCTATGATAGACCGGATGAAGTGAGAAGGGAAGTCTATGGTCAAATGCTCAAGAAAAGAAGCAAAAAAACGAGTACGAGGCTCTGTGATAGAGTTATAGTGAGAAAGAGGATGGAGAACAAAAGTCATCACCATGTTCATGAATCTAGGACCTTTAGCAAAAGGCCTACATGATGTGAACTGGTGCTCACCCCAATCAGCAGGACGCTGACAGAAGGCAGAGATGAGCTCGTCTTTGGACACAGTCCTCAGACACTCACAAGAGGGGTAATCTGGGAACTCTATCCTAGGTACCCTAAGCACATCCGCAACAAGTTGCGGTGTGACATGAATGCGCATACCTCGAACGCGAGTGGAAAAATGAGGTACTGAAAGATCAATCCCGTGGATGTTGGAGTAGAACTCCTGTATCAGCACGAGAGTGCAAGTGACAGGGATGTCACACAGTGACCCCCATCCCCTACTGTGGATGACAGAGGGAAGGTCAGTGTCGGCGAAGTCCGCCAGAATAACTTGGCGTTCTAAATGAACACCTCGTTTAGAAAAGTTCTCCGAAAATGCCTTATGGGCATCTCCATCACGGAACCGAATCTCAAAGGGAGCAGAATCAGAAGAAGTAGATGCTCCAGAACGCAGAGGGTTCCGAGCAGGAGTAGATTTACGTTTAGGTGCCATAGACACAACTAACGTAAAAAGAATGAGAAAAAGATAGAGGGGGAAACAATCAGAAAAGTCCCAAACACAGTTCAAATATATAACAAATATGTTGAACAAGAATTACGTATGCATGTGAATGCATGAACATGTGACATGCAAAGGAAAAACATCATGGGCTCAGCCCAATCCAATCCTAGCAGCACATAAACATAAGGCACACGTCTAAATGCATGTAAATATCATTAAAATGCAAATGTAATGCAATGTATGACATTTTGAAATCATTTAAGCACAAACCCAACCCAAAATTTCAATAAAAACTCAAAAATTTTGAAAAACCCCAAATTTTATAAAAAATCCCAAAAACTAGGTTTTCAAAACATGAAATGCATGAAAAATGAAGAGAATAGCGATCTTACCAAGTGATTTGAGCAAGATAGGAGCAAGATCCAAGTGGGTTGAAGGATTTGAGTGAAAGGAGAGTGAAAGGGAGATGAACAGGCACGGAGAGATCGAGAGAAGTCGAGAAACTGAGGTCTGAATCGCGATCAGGCTTTAAATAGAATCCTCACTAATTCTCGACAGCAGAGGTGTCGAGAGGTATCTAGGAAGCTGTCGAGGAAGGTATCGAGGAAAATACCTTCGACAGATGTAGGTATCGAGAGGTATCGAGATGCAAGGGGAAATTCAGACATAAGAATCTCGATCGATCACGAAGGTGTCGAGAAGGTATCGAGGAGGCAGAAGAAATCTCGATCGATCCGAAAGGTGTCGAGAAAGAATGCACAAACAGCACAATTGAATCTCGATCGATCCAACAGGGGTCGAGGATCTGTCGAGAGGACAGAGACTTTCTCGATCGATCCACCAGGTGTCGAGGAGGTGTTGAGATTGCGATAAGAAACCATATGAGAAGCTCGACAGATGATCAGGTATCGAGGAGGTGTCGAGGTAGGTGTCGAGCTCACATAAAAATGCAATTTTTCGAGAAGGGAAAAATACAGACATGAATGCAATCTAACACACATCTCAATCAAAGATCCACTGAAGTGATAAACCTCTCAAAAACATCTCTCAACAAGAAAATGAGCACAAGGATCATGCAAAACACACACACACACTAAACAAGTCTAACCAATTTTATATTTCAAAAACAAGTTTTGACAGTTTAGTGAGCATACATTAGCACATGTAAAACCTTTGTGATGGCCAAATCACATTGTACCTTCACATGTATCAAAAGTAGCAAAGAATATTGCGTGTTGTGTGTGAAAAACATCGCAAGATTGCATATGTGTATGGATGTTATGACGATCTGGGATATAAGAAAATAACTTTTAACTCACACACAATCATAACTATTTGATGGGGACTATCACCTTTGAGGTACATCCTATAACTCCCACATCTCCTAGAATACATGCTTGTAACCATATTTAAAGCATTTTTAATCTTTTTGCTTTTTATTTTATTTAGCATATCATATATGGGCATAAAAAGGAGAAAAGAAATACCCAAGATGTTTAAGCATTTGACATCGCACTTTTGTTATGCCGAAGCATACGAATGTCTTTGACACTGCACTTTTGCTATGCCGAAGCATACAGGTGTCATATTATGATTGGCGGGCAACAGTGGTGAGATGGTTATTTATGCCTTTCTCTTAGGATTTTCTAGTCCTACCAGTCAAAGAGAGTGATATGAGTGTTAAGTTTTAAGAGATAACCTAATCTTACTCATCACAAACAAGAGCCACAAAGCTCACTTGCTTAGTTGTGCATAGAGATGCTCATCTAAGCTACAAGAGATACAAAGTTTAGAAAACTTTGTTTCATTGGCCATCCAAGGTACACAAATACCAAAGTACATAAGACACACACTGTTTTTGTATTTTTCAATTTTTTCAAATTTTTTTTTTTAAAATAAACAAAACTGAAATTAAACACACAAAACATGTTAACAAAACAAGGCAAAAACTAGACTGACTCAGCAGAAAAGTAAAACACACAAGCAATGCAATAAACAGAAAAACAAGAGGGGAAAGAGAAAGTGATGAAATCACTTAAGGTCCTTTTTCTTCCACACCTTGGAAGAACCTTTCCTTTGATTGAAACCTTGAACAGACGGTGAGGGGGAAGAATTTAAACCGTTCAAGTTTGAAAGGAACATAAGGGCTTTCAGAAGATCTCCAAGAGGAGCAAGTGAGGATGGAAGCTGATTATGGTTTCCAGATGCTATCACGCCATTGCTCTGTTGAGTGGCTAACCACTTATAGCAATTTGGTCGAGTATGACCGGCAGCTTCACAATAATGACAGAGATGCTGCTTCTTTTGTTTAGGCTTTTGAGAGTTAGCCTTCTTAGCCCTAGGGTTTTTAGCATCTTTCTTGTCTAGCTTAGGGGGGGCTCCTAAGATAGATTTTCCCTTGTCTAAGTTCTCACTAGCTAATTCAGTTTTAACACTTGTATTCTCAATTTCAATGTTGTTAGCAGCAGGAACAAAAATAGTATTGCTAGTAGAAGCAGTATTAGAGAGAGAAATACCATACCCCAAACCAGTTCGATCTGAAGCAGATTTCTGATTGCTAAGCATCTCATCAAGCTTTGCACTTGAAGTCCTTTCTAGTTGAGCTTTGACTTGAAACAGCTCTGCTTCAAGCTTCTTGGTCTTCTCAGCCAAAAAGTTGTTTTCATATCTCAGTGCTCCAATGGTTTGATTCGCTTCATCAATCTTTGTGGACAACTCTTCACGTTCAAGTTCCACATCACTGAGCTTCTTGGTGGCCAGCCTATATAATTTCTCATGCTTTTCAGAGAGCTTGTAAAGCTTCTCATAGGCTGAATGGATATCATCTTGATCATCCATCTTCTCAAATTTGGACTCCACCAATTCTTCTTCTTCATCCACTTCTTCAACAATCCCTTCAGTAGGATTGACTGTGGCAGTGAAGGCATTTAGGATTCTGTCATCCTCATTGTCGGAATCGTCTTTAGGCTCAGTGTCACTTAGGGTTACGGCAAGGGCCTTGCTTTTCCCAATGCTCTTCAGATATGTAGGACACTCATGTTTCATGTGTTCGAACCCATGACAACCAAAGCACTTTGGTCCTGCGGGAACAGTATACTGACCGCCCTTCTTAGCATCCTTCTTCCCTTTGTCTTGGCCTTTGACCTGAGAAGAACTGAACTGCCTGCGGTCCTTGTCGAAGCTCCTTCCATTTGCATTCTTTATGAACTTTTTGAACTGCCGAGTAATGTAGGACTTCATCTTAGAATCTTCATCATCGGAAGACTCATCTGTATCACTGCTCTTCGCCTTCAAGGCCATGCTTTTTCCTTTATTGGGCTTGCCAATCCTGGATAACCCTATCTCATAGGTCTGTAGGTTTCCAACCAGCTCAGTCAAAGGAATCTTGTCTATATCCTTTGATTCCTCAATTGCCGTAATCTTGGCATGAAATCTCTTAGGTAGAGATCTGAGCACCTTCCTTATAATCTTGGGTTCAGGGATGGTTTCCCCAAGATTGAAGGCTGAGTTCACTATGTCCTTGAGCTTGGCATAGAACTCATCAAACGACTCATCCTCCTCCATCTTTATTTCTTCAAAGCTTGTAGTGAGCCTTTGAAGCTTTGAGTCTTTGACAGCCTTTGTGCCTTCATAGGTTGTCTGGAGGATGGTCCAAGCCTCCTTAGCAGTTTCAGTTAAGGATATCTTCTTGAACTCCTCATTGGTGACTGCGCTAAACAGGGCATTCAGCGCTCTACTGTTGAAGTTGGCCGCCTTGATCTTAGCATCATCCCAATCGGCCGGTTCTTCTTTTGGCTTAGTCCAGCCAATCTCTACAGCTTGCCACACTTTTTCATCTAAAGACTGCAGAAAAGCTCTCATGCGTACTTTCCAGTATGCATAGTTAGTGCCATCAAATAAAGGAGGTATAATTAATGATTGTCCTCTATCCATGACAAACAGGGGTCAATGGATCAAACACAGCAAAGATTAAATCCTAATCAGAGTGTGCCTGCTCTGATACCACTTGTTAGGTCACAATTCGAATGACCCCTTGTGATAAACCCTAATTAATTAGCCAAGTTGTTAATTAATCAATTAAGCATGCAATTGTGTGGAAGCACAAACAAATCACCAAATACTAAATATGCAGCGGAAAATAAATAACACGGTGATTTGTTTACGAATGGGGAAAACCCTAACGGCAAAAACCCCACCGGGTGATTTTCAGGTCACCACTCCCGAAACTCCACTATTATCAAATCAAGCGGTTACAAGAAAGGAATCCCAGTACCTTACCAACCTACAGTTGAACCCTTACCCCAATACCCAATTGGACTTGATCTGTAGTGACAATTTCCACCTTTGTTGCACGGCTCCCAAGTACGTGACTAACCAATGCGCGAATCCCAATACGCGACTTCAGAACACCAACTTGAGGAAGAATGGTTGGCTGCAAAGTTCTTCAGTTCATCCACGTGATGAATAGCAGGAAGATGCTTGGTTACAAAACCCTATGGTGCAAAGACACAGCAACTTCTTGATGAAGGATGAACTAGGTCAAGAACTTCGTCTATTGAGCACAATTTGCATAAACAGAGATTGCTCAATGATAATGCAACTTATGTCCCTCAAAACAGCTCTTAAAATAATCCTTTTATATGTTTAGGGTTAGAAGAAAAGAAGCCCCAAAAATACATTCACGGATCCCAAGAAAATCAGATTGGAATTCTGACTTTTTAATTCTCGACAGATAGCAGGTGTCGAGGTATGTGTCGAGAGGTGTCGAGCTTTAAAAATTCTGCACTTCAACTTGCTTTTTCTTAGACAGACTTGATGACTTCAACACTTGACCTTGAAACATGGTTTCTTGAAGTATTAAAAACACCTAGATCTACCCAATTACAAGCAGAGTGTGTTTTGTCAAAGGATAAGCCAATTTACATAATTAAGTGACATATGTTCTTAAACAAGTTAAAACACATATGTCCTAACATTCTATACATGTGATTGTGATTGATACCCCTTCTTATGTAGACCAGCTATCTCATAGGTCTTGGTTAGACACCTGCATTTATCATGCTTTGCATAGTGTTTTAGCTGCATCATTAGCATCTTGTTCTGATGTGGTCAGTATAAATGCTAGTTTATTATGAAGTCTACACTGAGAGTGTTCAGATGATCCAAATACTTATTAGAAGATTTAACTTGTGGTTTCAAAAGGAGTCTATCTTTTTGTAGGTAGTGTTTGTAATCGCAATCTATTGGTGATTCAATTATGAACCTGCTGTGATTTTTGTTTTTTGATAATTAAAGAAAATTTTATTCAAAATCCTAAAAAGGAGTCACCTAAGTATATAGGAAGTATATAGCAGGAGTCACCCGGTATTCCTAGTTTTAACAATTTCTGAAAAACATCAAGATGATTAACTGCACCTTGGATTCATGCATATAATCTATGCTGAGCAAATATTGCATAGTTTGCATGCAATCTGCCAATTACAGAATTGGGAGTGGTACCTACATAGTCTAAGAACATTCTAAATTTAATCCTTACTTCTATTTTTATTCTCTTTTCTAGATTGTGGAGACTGATAATTGATTCTCACATAATGCTTTTTTCTATTCAATAAATCGAATCCTTTAGTAACAATTCATGAACATGGAATATTTCAATACTCATGTTAAAAATTGTTAGTGTATATAACGTAATGCAGTATTGTGTATATAAACTACATGTAGGATAGATTAGTTGAAGGTCAAAAGCAATTGTAGTTTTTTACTCATAATTAGTTAGTTTGTTAGTCACTACTTGTGACACATGTAAAGTAGTTATAGGTTGTTTAGTTGGTTAGATTTCTGTTAGTTCTCCCGCCTTCTGTACTTGCTATATAAAAAACAGAGCAAGATATTTATCAATATAAGATTCATTTCACAATCTTTGTTTCCTTACTCTCTGCCTCTCTTCTTCTGTGCTTTGCAATCCATCATTGTAGGAGCTTAGGCTTGAGAGTGAATTTCAACATGGTATCAGAGCTAAACTAATTTCAGAGAAATCATTTCATCTAGTATTCTCTAAACTCCTTAGTTCGTTTTCTTTCTTTGTTTTCTTAGTGCTTTCTCGTGAATCAAGCAGATTTCCATCTGTGTTATTTCTTTGATTCTTGCACTAAGTTCTCATCTTCTAAATCTTTGAAATTTCAATTAGTGTGTAAAACACTAATGAATGTTTAGACCCCTAATTTCAAATTAAACTAACACAAGCTTATACCCAAAAAATATATGTGCGGAATAATAGGTACAAGCACGAACCCAAACAAATAAACAACTCTACACTATAATTAATCACAACACAGCAACAATTAAAAGGTAAGAGTAAGGGTTAGAGAGATGCAAACACAAAGATAACACTGGCATGTGTTATCAAAGAGGAAACCAAAGAACTCGGCAAAAAACCTCTCTACCGCCCTCTAAGTAGAGAAATGATCACTAAAGAATAAAGTTAGGATACATGGATAGCAATAGACCCTCCAAGTCTAATCTACTCAATGCACTTAAGCCCTCCAAGCTTCTTGCTCCAACAAGGTTATGCCTAACTGTGTCTTCGTTAACTTTCAGGATCCTGCAATAAGCCCTTAACCAAGTGAATTGGTCATCTCTGAACTGCTTCCCAAGCACCAAAATACCTCCTCATTGATATGGGTATGGTAAGATAAGGATTTGGCTAACTAACCTCTCAAGGGTATGTCAGTGGAGAGGGTGAGAGTAGAGGAATTTGGAGAATCAAAAGTCTAAGATTATGGATGAATCAATCTTGGTTTTCTTTAGGGTTTCTCTCTCAAATTTCTCTCTGGAAACTCTCTACATTTCATAGGTATAAGGGTATTTATAGTAGGGTATGTGAGGAATGTGAAAAGTCATTTTTTTGTTAAACAGGGTATTCTAGCGACTCAGTCTCACATGGAACGAGTCACAAGTTTGAGTCGCGAGTTAACTACCAAGCCAAACTGTACTTTTTGTCCTGTAGTGCTCCAGTTGTCGTGACCTTTCAGCTTCTTGCATGCTTCACACATGTAGCACTTTGGTGACTTACCAGTCGCGAGTCAGTCGCAAGATCCAGTTGCAATACTCCTCTTGAATGCACACAACTTGAGTTTCTTCATACTCTCTCACACGCAACCCTTACATAATTCCCACCTAAATGCAGGGTATCTAATTGCTAAAAATACAAGCAAATTTGGCACGGAATAAAGCCAACACATGATTGAATAAATTCAACCTTACAATCTTGATTCATCTTTGCTCTCAAAGGCAAAATGTAATCTTGATTGGTATCAGAGTGGAACTAATTTCAAAGAATCATTTCATCTGGCATTCTTTAAACTCCTTAGTTCATCTTCTTTCTTTGTTAGTGCTTTCTCATGAATCAAGCAGATTTCCATCTGTGTTATTTCTTTGATTCTTGCACTAAGTTCTCGTCTTCTAAATCTTGATTCATCTTTGCTTTCAAAGGAAAATTGTAATCTTTGATTCTAAATCTTGTTTTCTTAGGGTTTTCAATTACTTAATTGGAAATTTTGTAATTGATTCTTGATTTAGGGTTTTCAATTGCTTAATTGTGGACTCTATTATTGGTTCCACAATTCACCAAGATCTTGTTCTTTGATTCTTGGATTCGCTTGATCAACATAATTCTGAGTTGATCATTTGTGATCAAGAACCTTGATTTGTAGTGGATTGATTCTTGTGGTTTTTTTTTTTTTTTTTTTTTTTTTTTTTTTTTGTTGTTGTTGATTTGTGATTTGAGGCTATTGTTTTGAATTCCAATTGCATTAAGTATGGCTGATACTGCTTCTAGTACTTCTATTCCTACTGTTCAACCATGGGAAAATCCTTCTAGTCCTTACTTCTTGTCTAGTAGTGATAATAACCCTGATATGTCCCTTGTTGTGCAACATCTCACTGAGGAGAATTACAGTACATGGAGTAGGGTAGTACTGATTTCTTTAGATGCCAAAACCAAGATATGACCATTAACCCTGATGCCAAAACCAAAACCCCAATCACCTGATCATCCATGCTATGTAGCTTGGTGTAAGTGCAATAGCACAATGTTGGCTTGGCTTTTCAATTCTATTTCAAACGATTTACAACCTAGTGTGGTGTATTTTAAGATAGCAAGGGAGGTCTGGGTTGATTTGCAATATAGGTATTCACAAGGTAATGGACCTAGAATCTTTGAGCTAAGGAAAGAAGTCAGTTCTTTGGCTTAAGAGGATATGACCATTAATGCCTATTACACCAAATTCAAGGGACTCTGGGATGAGTTTACCAACTACAAAAATTGTACTTGTGGTCATCAAGTGGAAGATTGCACCATGTATTTCTTGATGGGGCTGAATGATACCTATTCAGCAATCAGAGAGCAGATTCTACTCATGGATCCTATTCCTTCTTTGAGTAAGGTATTCTCTCTTTTCCTTCAAGATGAGAAACAAAGGAAGCTTGGTGCTAGAAAAAAGGTTCAGATTGATACAGCAACAGTTTTGGCAGCATTGGGGAGCAAGAATAATAATACGAATGCCAAGAATTTCACCAAGAACAAGTCTGGGAGGCCTCAGTGTACTCACTGTGGTGCCATGGGACATGTGGTAGATAAATGTTATAAACTACATGGTTACCCACCTAGTTATAAGTTCAAGAATAAGGCATAATCAACTGGTTCATAATCCTTTGCCAACACCGTTGTTGCTATTAAAGATAGTTCAAGTGAGGGTGTCAGTTTGACCAAGGCAGAATATCAACAATTGATTAGTTTGTTGAATTCTCAATGCCATTTTGGTACTCAAGCTCCACTAGAAGTAGCTGTAGAGACTCCTCAAGTTGCCAACATCATTGCACAGCCTTCACTTGGTCCTCAAGGTCATGAGCTATCAGGTATATGGTCCTCTCCATCCCTAGAGTATTCTGTGTTTTCTTCAACTGTTGACACCTCTCACATTAATTCCACTGATTGGATTCTTGATAGTGGGGCCATTGATCACATGGTCCATTCACTTACTTTCTTTAAGTCAATTACTTCTTTAGTCCAAATTTCAATTAGGTTGCCTAATGGAGATATGGCCAAGGTTACTCACATAGGAACTATGCAAGTATCAGCTGCCTTGATTCTTGAAAATGTTCTTTGTATCCCATCTTTCTCCTTTAATCTTGTCTCTGTCAATAAACTGACTCAAAATCCTTCATGTTGCTGCATCTTTCTTTCCCATTATTGTTTCATACATGACTTGCAGCTCTAGAGGATGATTGGATTGGCCCGATTGGGTAAAAAGCAAGAAGGTCTCTATACATTGCAGAATTCTACTCAAGTTGCCTTGCCAAAATTTGTCTCTGAAGTTTTGTCCAAATTGTCTTCTTATTTTTTTGTTAATAGTGTCAATTCTTGTACTTCAACTTCAACAAGTGATGCTTTTAGGCTATGGCACTGCAGATTAGGTCATCCTTCTTCACAAAGATTAGCTTTGATGAGAAACATTGTACTTGAATTCAATTCTTGCAAATATAATAAAGCTTTTGAATGCAATGTTTGTCCTTTAGCTAAACAAAAGAGATTGCCCTTTCCTCATTCTGTGACTACATCTTCTTCTTGCTTTGATTTGGTTCATGCTGATATTCGGGGACCTTATTCCACTCCTTCCTTGAATGGCTCTAAGTACTTTCTTACCTTGGTAGATGATTATAGTAGGTGTACTTGGGTTTACTTAATGAAATAGAAATCAAATGCATCCTTGCTTATTCAATCTTTCTTTAACATGATTCTAAATCAGTTTAAAACTACTATCAAGGTTCCTAGAACTGATAATTGCCCTGAATTTGCCATTGATTCTTTTTATGCTTCTAAAGGTATTGTCCACCAGTTATCTTGTGTTGAAACTCCTTAGCAAAATGCAGTGGTTGAAAGAAAACATCAACATCTTTTGAATGTTGCTAGAGCTTTAAGGTTTCAAGCAAACTTACCTTTAAAGTTCTGGGGGGATTGTGTTTTAACTGCCACATATCTCATTAATAGGATACCTAGTCCATTTTTACATGATTTAACTCCTTATGAAAAGCCCCTACGTCACCCTCCTACTTATGCTCATCTTAAGACCTTTGGTTGCTTGTGTTTTGCTTTCACTCTAAGTAGAAATAGAACCAAATTTGATCCTAGAGCTAAATCTTGCATCTTCCTTGCTTATCCCTTTGGTTCAAAAGATTACAAATTGTATGATTTGTCTACTAAATCTTGTTTCATATCTAAGGATGTTGTCTTTAGGGAGTCTATCTTTCCTTTCAAACATTGGGTGTCTAAGTCTGTATCTACTCCCCTTCCTATCACTCATTCCATGTTTCCATCTCAACCTTTAGTTTCAGATGGTCCAAAATTTCTTGTTCCATCAGTTTCTATAGAATATTCCCCTCCTTTGTCTTCTGTTGATATTGCAGTTCCTCCAGATGAGTTTCCTAATTTATTCCACATTGATCAGGCTGCTTCTAATACTGATCATGATTCTAATTATGTTTCTAATGCTCCTGTTCCTAGCTCCATTGTTCCTTAACCTGTTAGAAGGTCTACCAAACCTCATAATCCTCCTTCCTATCTTCATGACTATCACTGCAACCTTGCTTCTGCACATGTATTGGCCTCAGCTTCTCTCACTCAATCACATGAATCCACTGCTACTAAGAGTTCAGGTATTCCTTATCCTTTTTCTTCCACTCTTTCCTATAGCAAATTATCAACTCCACATAGAGTGTTTTTTATTGCCAAAGAACCAGATTCCTATGCTCAAGCCTTAAAAGATCCTTTGTGGCAAGCTGCAATGAAGGCTGAGATTGATGCCCTTCAAGCCAATCATACCTCAGTTATGACTAAGTTCCTCCTGGCAAAGTTCATATTGGATGTAAGTGGGTGTACAAGGTTAAACTCAAGACAGATGGTTTTGTTGAAAGATACAAGGCAAGATTGATAGCTAAGGGTTTCACTTAGACTGAAGGTGTTGATTTTTATGAGACTTTCTCTCCTGTGGTGAAGTTTGTGACTGTTAGAACCTTGTGAGCTCTTGCTGCTGTTTATGGTTGGCATCTAACTCAATTGGATGTCAACAATGCTTTTCTCGATGGGGATTTGGATTGGGAAGTGTATATGATTCCTCCACCTAGATTTTGTAGCAAGGGGGAGGTGTATAGGTTAACAAAGTCATTATATGGTCTTAAGCAGGCCAGCAGGCAATGGTTTGCCAAATTGTCTTCTACCATTGCTGCTCTTGGTTTCATTCAGTCCAAATCAGATTATTCTGTTTTTACCAAGGTTAACAAAGGTTCAATCATCATTATTTTGATCTATGTGGATGATATATTGATTGCTAGCAATGATGTGGATGCTGTAAATGCTTTGAAACAATTCCTAGACAACAAGTTCAAACTCAAGGACCTAGGCACTTTGAAGTACTTTCTAGGCCTTGAGGTTGCTAGGACTACCACAGGATTGTCTTTATGCCAAAGGAAGTACACCTTAGAGCTCCTATCTAACACCGGTCAATTGACGGGTAAACCTACAAACATTCCAATGGAACAATCTACCAAGTTCAGTGGTTCAGTTAGTGAGGATGTTCTAGACCCCGCATTCTATAGAAGATTAATAGGGAAATTACTTTACTTGACTTTCACAAGACCTGATATTTGTTATTCAATGCACAAGTTAATCCAATTCATGGTTGCTCCTAAAGAGCCTCATTTGCAAACTGCTTATAGAATTCTCAAGTATATGAAGAAAACTCCTGGTCAAGGATTGTTTCCCTCTGTAGAATCAGAATTGAGACTTAAATCATATTGTGATGCTGATTGGGTAGCATGTCCTGACACTAGAAGGTCTATTTCTGGTTTTTGTATTTTTCTTGGTGATCCCTTGATCTCTTGGAGTGTAAAAAGCAACAAGTTGTGTCCAGGTCCTCTGTAGAATCTGAGAATAGAGCTATTGCCACAGTGACAAGTGAGATAGTGTGGCTTATAGCATTACTTAAGACTTTTGGACTAGAACATAAACAAGCAGCTTCTCTTTATTGTGACAGCAGGGCAACCTTGTACATTGCAGCAAATTCAGTGTATCATGAAAGAACTAAGCACATTGAAGTTGATTGTCACTTCATCCAAGAGAAGATTCAAGATGGCATAATCAAAACATTCCATGTTCCCTCAAGACATCAAGTTGCAGACTTCTTCACTGAAGCACTTGGGCATAAACAGTTTTACTATCTTTTGTCCAAGATGAATCTAATAAACATATATATTTCATCTTGAGGGGGAGTGTTAAAGACTGTTAGTGTATATAATGTAATGCAGTACTGTGCATATAGACTACGTGTAGGATAGATTAGTTGAAGGTCAAAACGACTTGTAGTTTTTAACTCATAATTAGTTAGTTTGTTAGTCACTGCTTCTGACACATGTAAAGCAGTTATAGGTTGTTTAGTTGGTTAGATTTCTATTAGTTTTCCCACCTTTTGTACTTGCTATATAAAGAACAGAGCAAGATATTTTTCAATATAAGATTCTGTAAGGTTGAATTTAATCAACCATCTAATTGGCTTTATTCTGTGACCAATTTGCTTGTAATTTAGCACTTAGTAACCCTGTATTTAGGTGGGAAAATTGTAAGGGTAGTGTGTGAGAAGATGTGATGAAAAGCTCAAAAGTGTGCAAGAAAAACAGAGGTTCGCGACTAGGGCTCACGGGTGGATTGCAACTAGCAAGCCGCCAAAAGCTGGCACGTGAAAGGCACACTGGCAAGCTGAAGGGTCGCGCCAGCTATCACACTACAGGACAAAAGTCCCAAGCTGGCCAGGCTGTTACGTCGCGACTTGAACTCGCGACTTGGACAAGTCGCGAGACCAAGTCGCCAATTTGCCCTGTTTGGCAAAAACTGACGTTTTGCATTCCCTTCTCACCCTACTATATATACACCCTTATACCCATCATATTGAGAGAGCTTCCAGAGAGAATTTTGTGAGAGAAAACCCTAGAGAAAAACAAGATTGCCTTATCCCCAATCTTCATCTAAGAGACTTTACAAATTCTGCTATTATCTTCCTCTCCATTGTCATACCCTTAAGAGGTTATTTACCAAACCCTTATCTCACCACACCCACATCTGTGATAAGGTTCATTTGGTGCTTAGGGAAGTAGTTTGGGAAGGAACCAATATACATTAGTTGATGCTATGGTCAAGTAGCGGAATCCGGGAAGCTAGAGAAGAAATAGGTTTGGCATAACCTCGTTGGAGCAAGAAGCTTGGAGGGCTTAGGTACTTGGGTAGATTAGGCTTGGAGGGTCTTCTGCTGTTCATGTATCCCAACTACATTCTTTAGTGGATTATTTGACTGCTTGGAGGGCGGTGGAGAGGTTTTACACCGAGGACTTCGGTTTCCTCTTCGATAACACATCGTGTGTTGTCCGTGTGTTTGCATCTTCTTTCCCTTTACCTTTGCCTTATATTTACTGCTGTGGATGTGTTTATATTTGGCTTAGATTGTTTTATCAATTCAGTTATAAGCTTGTTATCATATTCCGCACATAAATTGTTTGATATAAAGCTTGAATTGGTATTTTTGTTATTTGGGGTCTAAACGTTCAAAGGTGTTTTATACCCTTTTTGAACTTTCAATTACAGACTGCAAGGACATACTAGACCCAACTGTCAAAAGCTAAGAGTAGACAACAATGCGAGTGTACCTCGGTCCCGAGGAACAAGAAATGACTTATGGTCTTGGGGTGGTGAGCAATCAAGGAGCCAAAATTGTGATTCCGGAATGACGGACGTGATGAAAATGATTGGCGCCTTCACCACCTGCTTGGAGAGCTTCAACAAGAGGTTTGAAAGTCCTAACTTTCGTACCCAATCCGTCAAGGATATCACCCCAAACGCACGTGACATGTGGGTGACAAAGGGTACTCATGCATAAGCATTATAACATGTCCATGCATCAATTCTTCCTATGCTTTGTGGATATGATTGGTTATTTGCGTTGTGTTTTTGAGTATCTGTTTAATTTGTGGTTTGTTTATGTTTAAAATACTTTTACATTTTTCTTGTTTTTGATCATTCTTCTACTGCTTTCGTGTCAAAAATCCAAAAACACATAAAAAGTTGAAAATCCAAAAAGTTTGATCACTTTGTTGAGTTTTGTCTCTAAGCATGTTTAGCCTTGTACCTTTGTACTAATGGCTTTGTGCATTTAACGAACTTAGCTTGTCTCTCATGCACTCATATCATTGTGGAAGAAATTCTGAAATCTATGTGATTGTTGTAAATAGATCTTCAACCTTGTCATAAATGATTAGTGAATGGTTTTGTTGATCCTGAGACACGCATAGACTCATGCCTATATATTTTCCCACTTTTTATTTTATTTATTTTTTGCTTTAAAGAGCTCTCTAAATGTAAATCTCCAAATGAAAAGAGATATAGAGCTGCAAAAGCCTATCGCACATACTAGTATTTGACTAGGAAAAAGGGAAAGCGACCAAAATAAAATGTATGATGCTCAAAAAGTCAAAGGCTAACTCATCAATTGAAATATCAAAAATTTCAGGCATCTATCTCACAATGAGAGTTTCTTTGCTTAAAAATGGCAAATGATATGTTGAATATGGAGTCAAATGAAAAGTTTCAAAGAATTGTTATCAAGTTCTTGTGGGAGGTCAGATATGCATACTTCTATAATTGAGATAGGTCATATTATCTAGTGCTAGTTGTGTATGCCTTGATTGAATTGATCATTGAAGCTTCACATTGGACTAAGGACTATCTCATTTTTTTATATTCACACACAACACACAAGTCTATGTTCAATGAATGCCATATTCATTTGTGTGATTGTACTTGATTAAATGTGTTTTCTCATGCTCAATCTTTGTTGGTCAAACACAAAAAGATTTTTGAGTGTTTTGTTTTGTTTTTGGAAAGTACTTTGCTTTTACAAAAATATAAATTTTTTTTCAAAAAACAGTGTTGCTCTGTTTTGGTGACTAAGTTGCGGGTTGGCCCAGTCGCAAGCCCCAGTCGCAAGCTTACTCAGAGATTTTTTGCGGCTTACTGGCAAGTCAGTATTCTAGTCGCGAAAAAGACTTAGAATTTTTTTTTTTAAATTTGAGTTTTGCTCTTTTCGCGACTCATTTTGGCGGCTTATTTGCGGGTGAAAAGTCCAATCACGAGGGTTACTCAGAGATTTTCGCGGCTCAGATCGCGACTCCTTCACGAGTAAACCTTCCAGTCGCGAAAAACACTTAGAAGATTTTTCTAGAATCTTACCTTCATAGTGTTTCGCGGCTTGCCCTGGCGACTTATTGGCGACTTGATCCAGTCGCGAAAAATGCGTGTTTTGCGTTTTGAAGACAGTTTTAAAATTGCTTTTCAGTTTTTCCCTCGAAGTTTTGTGACTATTCACTGTCTTACCCATTTCTCTTTCAAACACTCCGTGTCTCACTGTAAAAGAATTCATTTTTGCATCATGTCTTCTTCAAACACCAAGAATAAGGTATGGGTTTTCTTTCCCTCATTTCATTCTTACTATGTTAACCTTTACCTTCTTGTGTTGAACATTGCATATGTGCTCTACGATATATTGTGTTCAAATATAGGTTTGCCTAAAATGGTGATTTTGTTTATTTGAGGTTATTTTCTTTTGTTGCTGAGTTTATTTTATATCTTGTCTGTGCTTCAACATGTTTGTCTCTAGTCTGAGCATTGTTCGTTTGATTGAGTTTCTCTTTCTCATTAAACATATGGGTTTGAGATCTATGTGGTGCTCTCTGTATGTGGCCGTTGGTCATTTGTCTATGGTTCTGTGGTCTTTATAGTTTTTGTGCTCCTTGGAATATTTATGTGCTTCTGTGTGGAGTGTGTTTCATTTTAGCCATTTGTTATCTTGTTGTTGATCTGATTCTTGTGTTTATGATTAAAGTGAAATTTTCTCACATTCTTAATTGAATCTAATCAAGTTGCTGTTGATTCCCTGTGGTATTGCATTTGGTACTTTGTTGTGTGTTTGCTATCTTACAGATGTCTCGACAATCCTCGAAAGGAAAAGAGGTGATGTCAGAAGAAGAAACAGTGCCTATTGCAAAAAGAACACGGTCTTCCTCACTGCCATCTACTGAACTCAATATTGAGTTATTCAGAACTCCTTAGTACCTAGATGCCTACTCCAACATTTTTGACCGGGGAACTCCTATAGTGGAACGGGAGGTTAGATTTGACACTTTGGACACAACTTTTGTCCCTCAGATCTTCGAGACAAAAGATTGGGCAGGATTATTCGGAAATTTTGTTGATCCGATGATTGAACTAGTGAAGGAATGTTTCACCAACACAGTTGATTCTGATCATTTCAAGTCTATAGAAGCTGATATGAAGTACAATGATTGCTACAAGGACAAGACGATCATCATGGAACAGGTAGTCTAGTTAAAGACTCTTTAGGGCACTTTCATCCCTGAAGTGTTCAAAGATAGAACTTGGACCAAGCTGCTAAACTCGACTGGAGTGGTCTATTCAGAGATTATCAGGGAGTTCTTCTCCAATGCCACTGTCAACGGAGAATGTATTGAGTGTTGGGTAAGACACAAGGAGTTTGTGATTACAAGAGAGAACATCCAAGATTTTTTGGAAACTCGTCCTACATCTCAGCCAATCACAGTTGCATATGAGGACAGATGATTACACTCCTTGGTGGTGAATCGAAGAAATCATCCATGAACATCATCAAGTTCTCTCCAGAAATAAGGACACTAAACTATGTGATGATTCACAATCTATACCCGGTCACCAATCTCACCACTTTATCCGCTCCGAGAACAAGATTCCTGTATGATCTCTTTACACATAAGGAGATTGACATTTGTGGCCATATCATGCATGTCTTGAAGAAGAGCATCACAAAGCAGAATACACGGACTGTGATGTTGTTCCCCTCCTTGATCATGGGATTGATTGCCAAGGCAAAGCTCAAGCTACCCAGTGGCCTCACAGTTGTTCAGAGAGACTACCCCATTGGTGGTCATACACTGACTAGGAGCACTGCACACATCAAGGGTTCTAAGACTGGTGTGCATACCATACCGCCACCACGATGGGTTCAACAGGATGAAGGTGAAGATACAGAGGAGGAGATTAATAGGTTCACCTCGACTCCAGAGTCCTCTGCACAGCCATCATCTTCAACTCCACCACAAGGCTTAAGCAAACTTGATCAGTTGCTTGCTAAGATGGATCAGATGTCTCCAGTGCTTGACTCCTATATGTAGTACACCGCGGACCAGTTTGCATACCTTCAAGGACAAATCACCGCACTCTCTTCCCAAATACAAGACTTATCTATGGAGCAAGGCACGGATTCAGAGTCAGATCAGTTCTAACCCTTTGGCCATTCCGGTCAAACAAAGGGGAGAAAATTTTGAGGGGGAGCTGGAGAAGAGCTTGCACAGCGTTAGGGGGAGCATAGTCTAGAAACTTAGTAACATTGGTTATTGGTTTTTCAGACGGTTTTTATTCAGTATCATTTAGTCTTTATAACTGTTTTACGGTCTTTGTTTTAAAACTTTGATATTATGTTTTATTTAAGTATTATTTCAGATGTTTCTTTTGTGTTATTCTCTATGCTTTGTAGCATACTTTGCATGTACCTATGTTGCTTTTGTAAGCTTTAAGGGTTTGTTTCATTGCTTATTGTTTGTAGGCTTTTATGGTTTGTGCCATGCATATGCAGTACATTGTTTATGCAACCTTTATGCTTGTGTTATTGAAGTTTAATGTCACACATTTTACTTCAGTACATCACTCGTGTGCCCGTATAGGATTGTTCCTAGATGCATATACGTTCTATGCATTGGTTGAGTGATGAACACTCTTATGCCCTAGTAGGATTGTTCCTAGATGCAAATACTTCGTGTATTTAGCATTGGTTGAGTGTTGGATTTATAAATGGTACTCTTCAAATGAGCTTATCATCTTGCATATCCGGATGTTCATTCCTTGAGTGAATGAGCATAGTAATTGCTTGTCTATAGTGATTACTTGTTTGATCTTGCCATGATCTAGTGTTTCTATTTCATTTTGCTTGATCGTGCTTTTATTGCTCTGTATGCTTTTCAAGTTTTCTGCATACAATGGTATTATTTTGTTGTTGTGTTTCAGGAGTTACTTGTTCATATGTTTCAAGAGCTTATCAGAATCTAGAATTACGCGTGAGTGAGTTTTGCCTTTGTTCCTAAACTCACGTTTAAGTCTAGAGTCTGTTTTAGGGTTTTGCCACGGAATAGCCAAAGGGGGAGATTGTAAAGTTGTTATTTACAACTATGTAGTTTGTTGGCTTTTATTCCGTGCCAAATTTAATTGTAATTATTATCAATCGTTTATACCCTGTATTTGTTGTGGGATTTGTTGTAAGGGTTGTGTGATAGAGGGTGTGTGAAGACTCAAGCATTTGGAGGCTGAAAGATTCTCGCGGGTATGTCGCAACCTAGCTTCCCGCAAAGTGAAGCATGTGTCCTACACGTGCTGGAATGCGAAGAGTCAGGCCAGGTGGAGATAGCTGTCTCTCGCGAGTATCTCGCGGGTAAGGCCTTCCCGCAAGACACTCGCGAGACAAGCTGTTTTGCCAGCTTGTACTGACTGACTCACACATTTTGAACCTATCCTCTATATACCCTAATTACCCACAAATGTTGAGGAATGCTTCAGAGAGAAAACCCTAGCCAAACACATTGGGAATTAGAGATTGTCATCCCCACCTTTCTCTATACAATTGCTTGTGGTATCTCCTCAACCATTTCCTCTCCATTTCCACACCATTGAGAGGTTGATAGCCCAAACACTTACCACACCCTTTGAGAGTGTTGAGTGACGTTTTGGTGTTGCTGGGAAGCATTAGAAGAAGCCTGGAATGGTAGATGCAACATGGAGCTTGTTGCGGGATCCGGGGTGCTAGACAAGACACGGTTCCGAGAAGCCTTGTTGGAGTAGGAGCTTGGAGGGTTTAGGTACATCGAGTAGATTAGGCTTGGAGGGTCTCTTGCTAACTCATGTATCCCAACTAATTGTCTAGTGGATCGATTTCCGCTTGGAGGGCGGCGGAGAGGTTTTTGGCCGAGTTCTTCGGTTTCCTCTTCGAGAACACATCTCGGTGTTTTCTATGTTTGCATCCTTCTTCCCTATTCTTGTTTAATTCCATTATACTGTTGTGGTACTTAGTTTATGGATTAAAGTAGCTTAATTGTTCATCCGCTCGCTTTTACATAATTTCGCACTTTGTATTCAAGTTGTGTAAAATCTATCGAGCCGTAATTTTAATTAGGGGGGTCTAAACAACTCTGATGTTTTCAATACATTTTCAAGCTTTCATGTAAGATGAGAATTTTTATTATAACAAATTATAGGGAAAAATGTTTTGAATATTTATAGTTCAAAAGATAAGTGAGGTCCACGCATTTTGAATGCATTTTGATGCATCTGATGAATATATGGACTTACAAATTATCATAGTATTTTTATTGGGTTCAATAACAAGGCGAGCATTTAACTTTGGCCAAGACCAAAGCTTGACAAGATTCATGTTGGCATAATCACAAAACAATTCCACCAAAAAAATAAATGATAAGAGCTTCATGTGAGGCTATATATAATAACCAGCATTGGCATGTTCATTTTTTCCTTGATTACCAAGTTCAGACCAGATCGTGAAACATATGGCTTTATTTACCTGAAAAGTAGCCTTTGTAAGTCTTGCATGCCGCTAGTGTAAACTATTCTGTTAGAGAAGTTTGTATGACTCTTCAATTCAATGGATATAATTTCATCAGTTGCTTTATGGAGAATTATGTCAACCTCTTGTAATTGAGGTGATAAAGGAAGCTCAAAGGTGAGGGGCAGGAATATCAACCCATTCTGACTAGGAAACAAAGGAAATGCACCCCTCTGCAAAAACCAGGACAACTTATAAGTTTCATATTGCATGAATCCAAATAGTACAACTAGAAAGCTAAAATTTATCATGAGCATAACTGCATACACGACCAACCAAAGTGCCAGTAACATTCATCAAAATCAAATCAAACAAGATCCCTTGGGCCAAAAGTCATGTGATCAGATGATAATACATTCTGATCCATCATATTTCTTATAATTACTGAATCCAATACTTTTCTTTCAAGGAAAAACAAAAGGCAATGAAATGGAGACAAAACCACTTTGAAGCATACAATTCCACATACCAAATTATGTTTGTTTACAATATCACCTTAACATGACACCTTGATTAGGGACATTTGCAATTTTGTGTTAATTTTATGTATGTATATTATATGAGAGAGAGGGGGGGGGGGGGGGTGGGGGGAACTCACAAAGTTTTACTTCTTGTCTTTTTTTCCCCACATTTATTCTTATAGGACTCACCTTAGCAAAATCTTCTTCATGAGAAGGTTTCATAACGTATCCAACAGTCACGACACTGTTACCAGTTGCCTGCTTGTAATGCAAAACATATAAAAAAAAGAGTCATGAATATTTGCAACAAAAGAAGGTACTCAAAGGTGTACTTATTAAAAAAAAAGGTAGTCATACGTGAATGATAAGGTACATTCATAAGCTGCATAGTACTGCTACTTGTAGTAATCAAATTCTGAAGTTATTTTTTTTTTTTATAAGTAAAACAATTATATTCAAGAGAGGAGAATGGTCAAATACAATGTGTGCAATGAAACACTCCTAAAAAAAATTAGGATCTAAGATTCAAAAGATCTATAAGGTCTAGAAAAGAGGATGAAGGGATGCTACCTAGGTTAGTCATCCAATCATACAAGGGTTTTAAAAAAATTGTTCAATAACATGATTAGGGTGCTTGACACAAGCAAAAGCTTTTAATTCCTTTTTTTCCAAAGTGGCCACCAAACACATAGCAAAATTTCTTTTGTATCTTTTTTTTGATAAGTAGAATTGCTTTTGTATATTAGGTCCGTTACAGTGATGCATCTTCCTTGCCAGCATTTCAAAATCTGTTGCAAAGTTTTTGGCAAACCACAAATTACTCCAAATAATGCAAACACAAAAGATCAAATAACTCATGCCAAGAATAATGGAGTAAAAGATGTTCAATTGACTCCCCACTATTCTTGCACATACAACACCAATTAACAAGCATAATACTTCATATCCAAAATCTAAATTTTACCCAATGTAATCAACTTTACCCAAGGCACCTTAGCACCCATATGCTTCTCCACTGGAATTGCACTTAGATAGACTCTCTCAGAGTATCATAATTCGAATGAATTTTAAAAGTTCCATATTAAATTAACCTTCATACTAACTATTCCTATTCTTGACTAGACAAAAAATAGAATACAACAAATTAAATGTCCATAGACTAGTTCCCAGTCCTAGAACAACTAATTAGAAAACTGAGGATTCCAACACTGAATACTTCTGTCATCTTCATTAACCAATAAGAAGCCATTGAAGCTTCTTATCCACTGCCAATTTCAACAAACAAATCTGGAAAGAGGTCTTCTTAAAAGGAGAATCTCCACACCATAGGTCATACTAAAATGAACATGAGAACCATCCACCCAAGAAAATTCAGATGATTAAAAAGGAGTTCTGCCCTGCTCTAATACTCTCCCACAAGCTCACCACTGACCAACTCCACAGTCCAATAAGGCTTTATTAAAAGTACTCAATTTATGAATTCCCAAAACTCCCTCCTTTATTGAAGAACATTTTTTTACCCAATCTACTAAAACTTACACTTATCACCCATCTCTCCCTACCAGAAGTATCTTTTAACAATCATATAAAGCTAAGGTAGTCCCAAGACATTTATAATAACAAAAACCTACACCCTTCAAGAACAGTGATATAAAAACCTATTCTTAAAAAAATCTAGACTTATCTGTTTCTCCAAGTTATTTTTAAACATTGAAACTAAAAATTAATAAAAAAAAAAAAAAAAAAAAAAAAAAAAAAAGATCTTCCACAATTGGAACAGTGATATAGGGACAAAAGTTACTTTTGAAACCTTTCTATTTATGTCACATATGGTTGAAGGAAACTCTACTAGCTTGTTGATAAAAATCATGCTTGAGTTCTCACATGCACTGCCACCTTTAGTAACTGTAAGCAAATGACCAAATAGACTAAGTAATGAGTTTAACTTTAATTGGTTATGCAGTCAAGAGAGACTATCAAATTCTGGCCAAGTAAAAAGCACATATAAATAGAAAGATGAATATGAAAGAGAGAAAATGACTAGGCTCAAAATATAATTATGCCTAAAAATAGCACCCTATGCAGTATGAACACAGAAGAGGGAGGTGCGCACCATCTGCTGGTTCTTGCCCAAGAGATCCTGCAACAGAACATCAAGCCAATTAGATGTTTGCAGTTTTCTTTCTGGTAGACACAAGAAAAACAGATTACAAGGTCCAAAGAAGTTAAAAAATTTATAGGCCACTGTCATACCATCAAGATAACTGATTTCCAGAATAGGACACTCCTGTACCATTGTCATTTGTAGCTATCAAGGCCACTGCAGTCTCTAACCCAATTTATGCATCCATCATAAAACTTTGACTTCTCCTAAATTGCATATTTTTTCTAAATAAGATCCTAAAGATCTCACACCAAGGTAATTAGAATTAACTAGATGGTTGTATAGATTCTTTTATGTTAGACAAAGCTCTAGACACATTCCAAAGAGAGTCAGCTCAATATTCAGTTTGACTTCTCCTAAATCACATATTTTTTCTAAATAAGATCCTAAAGATCTCACACCAAGGTAATTAGAATTAACTAGATGGTTGTATAGATTCTTTTATGTTAGACAAAGCTCTAGACACATTCCAAAGAGAGTCAGCTCAATATTCAGTTTGAAACACCTAAAGTAGTATAAAAAGATAATACTTTCCAGAAAATCCAGTCTTATACTCTTATATATCCCAAGCCAAACAAAACTCTGAGGCTTTCATCTTTGGGGAAAAATAGGTTTTGTGGTACTCACTGAGAACAACGATCAGCCAACTGCAATTGCTTAGTTTAGGAAAGAATTCCTTCTTATTGTCAGAAACTACGTACAAAATACTGCCTCCAATGTCCCCCCAAGCTAGCATAATCTCATTTTTAGCATCATCTACAGAAGATGCATTCAAGATAAAACAATCAAATGAGTAAAGCATTGCCAAACTTTTAAAAAGACTCACCTATAACAAGAAAATACAAATACATAAACAGCTTTTTGACCAGGATTAAAGAAATTCTGTCTAAATTTCAGTAGTTTCTTGAACCAGTAAAAGGACATTACAAGTAATTAGCTGCTTAATACTTAATACTACATAAAATCAGTAGGCTGCAATGCTTCGGTTTCAATCGGATAGTGGTTGGTGTGAAGGACTGCAAAGATGAACACTATCAAAAAGGACCGGGGTGAACCGGCCAAACACCCTCCGATGGCTAAGTTAGTTTCTTCCAAGAAAAGAATTTCATGGGCATGACACGGAGTAGTATTATGACTTGAAGCAGCAGATTGAGAATCTCATTAGACAAGGAAAGTTGAGGCACTTTGTTGGAAGGGATCATAAAGATGAAAAATTAAAAGTAAAGATGGAAGAATCATCACGGCCCCCACTCAGAGAAATAAAGGTTATCATAGGTGGGACTTCGACAGGAAAATCTTCCAAATCAAAGAAGACGTATCTCAAAGCGGTGCAAAACATCCAATTCTTTGGACGATCCCCAAGGACGAGGGGGACAGACGAGCTAACCATCTCTTTCACGGACAAAGAAGTTGAGAGGATCCATCATCCACATGACGATGCAATTGTCATTACCCTACTCATTGCAGATTATACAACTAGGAGGGTGTTGGTGGATAATGGAAGCTCAGCGGATATATTGTATTATCCCGCCTTCCAGTAGATGAGGCTCGGACGAGACCAACTTCATCTAACATGTTTATTACTGATAGGATTCGGAGGAATGAAGGTGCAACCCGTGGGCACCATTACATTGCCTATAGTGGTGGGATCATACCCACAACAGATAACTAAGGAAGTGAGTTTCCTTGTGGTAGATTATTCATCCTCATACAATGCCATCATTGGAAGGCCAACCTTAAATAGTTGGAAGGCAGTAACCTCTACCTACCATCTATCGGTCAAGTTCCCTACGTAATACAGGATAGGACAAGCACTAGGAGATCAGTTGGCAGCCAGAGAATGTTATCTAGCCATGTTGGCTTCAGACGAGTAGGTGCAATCAATGAGTATAGAGGAGAGAAGAGTTGTCGCGGAACCTACTGAAGTATTGGAAGACGTCTTATTACAAGAAAATGATCCTGAAAAGTTAACCAGAATTCGAACAAGTATGAAAGAGAAGGTGAAAAAAAACCTCGTCCAGTTTTTGAGAAAGAATATTGATGTCTTTGCGTGAAGTCACGACGACATGCCAGGTATTGATCCAAGTGTAATTACGCATCGATTGAATGTGTACCCCTCTTCTAAGCCTGTTCGTCACAAGAAGAGGGTGTTTGCTCCTGAACAAGATAAGGCTATCAAGGAAGAGGTTCAAAAACTGACCATAACATAGTTTATCCGGGAAGTCTATTACCCGGATTGGTTAGCCAATGTGGTAATGGTGAAGAAGGCAAACGGCAAGTGGAGGATGTGCGTAAACTTCACTGACTTGAACAAGGCTTGCCCTAAGGATGGTTATCTTTTGCCACGCATTGAACAATTGGTGGATTCTACGACGGCCATCAGTTGTTGAGCTTCATGGACGCCTTCTCAGGATATAATCAGATAAAGATGGACGAGGTTGACCAAGAAAAGACCTCCTTTATTACCAGTCAAGGTTTGTTTTGTTATAAGGTAATGCCTTTCGGTCTAAAGGACGCAAAGACAACCTATCAAAGGTTGTTGAATCACATGTTCCGTCCACAAATAGGATGGAATGTGGAGGTGTACGTTGACGACATGCTTGTGAAGAGCTTAGACGAGGGAAGCCATTTGGACGATCTTCAAGAAACCTTTGAAACACTTAGGCAATATAAGATGAAACTAAGCCCAAGTAAATGTGCATTCGGAGTATTGTCAGGAAAGTTTCTAAAATTCATGGTTTCACAGAGAGAGAGAAGGGAAGAAATAAGAAAAGAAGAATGGACGATACTTACTTCGACGAGTGGTTTCCTCGTGACTAAGATTCTCAGTGGTAGGTACTGGGCCAAGCCCCCATGTAGCTAGATGATTGAGAGTCACTAGATCGTGAAAGGTTCTCCCAGGGAAGGCACATACTTGGTTAATTCGTTCCAAGTAAAATTTGTCTAAGCGTGGATGAACAACAGCTGCAACAATAAAAAAGAAAGGGGGGTTAGATGACTGAAAGTTGGAAAATATGTAAAGACAAAAAAAATAAAATGGAAAGGAGACATACCCTCAGGATGAAGACGACCTAGAGGGCCAGTAAAAGGTGGGAAGGCGGCATTACCCACATCAACTGGGTTCCCAGCCGAATTTCTGAAAATAATAAAAAATTCTTTTTTCCAGAACCTGTCAGACGAGCTACGGCCCTTTATTAAACTATAGTAAGAGCCTCTGGACGAGAACTGGTAAAAACCAGCAGACTTCTTGATTTCTGAGGGCTTATAACAGTAGAGGAACTCGTCCACTGTGATAGGACAATTCCCTTCCAACGCCTCACACCATAGCACTTGCATGGCAACTACCGTCCTCCATCCATTGGGGTTGAGCTGGTTAGGTCCAATACCCATCCTATGGAGAAGACCTTTACAAAAAGAATTTAGGGGAAACCTAAGGCCAGCTAAAAGGTATGATGTATATACTCCCAATCCAGAAGGAGAACAACACCACTCTCTTTCCTTAGATAGACTAGGTTTGAACTCAATAGGGATTTGGTATCTATCTATAAGGCTTTTTAATTTAGGGGTGTCTAGGGTGGACGCTACCTCAGGGGCACAACTGTACATCATGTTCTCCTCTTCCCCCTCCTCGTCTTGAGAAACGCTAGGTGGCTCTTTGGACAAGCTAGTCCCAGCTCCAGAGGCTGTCCTGCATTGCATTTCCTGGAATTCCTCTAAGGAAATACCAGGAACCCTAGACGAATAATGCTCGTCCGAGGAACTACTACTATAACTTGTGCTACCCTCACCACTCTCATAACTCCCAGAAGAAAAGACTTGGTACTCATCTATCTCTTTCTCTGTACTATCACTAGACGAAGACATAACAAATAAAGATTGAGACGAAAACCTAAAAAGGAAGAGGAAATACTTGAGAACTAGGACGAGAGCTAGACGAAGATCTTGGACAAGATGGTAGAAGGGAGATTATGAGAAAAGTGAAGGGCAAAAAAGAGAATGTGCCTATTTATAGGGCCCAGAAGTAGGGTCAGTGAAGCAACACCATCCATTAAAAAGACGACACATGGCAGTCACTTTGAAAAATGCAACCGACACGACAAATAAACCAATTAAATCATGACACGTGGTTCAAAAAAAAAAGAAGAAGAAAAGAATCAGGTCAGAACCATAAAGGCGTGAATTAAAATCCCTAATGTCCTTGGACAACCCCTGGACAAGGGGGCAACTGATGGGATAGCAAAAATGACCATCTCTGGTTCATCCATAGTGGTCATCCATGAACATCGGCGCCATCTATGAACAAGAGTCGTCCATGAGCAAAGCACATGGACGACCACATAACACTTGGGAAATCCTCAAATATACTCACTCATGTGTGGAAGGTTCGAGCCACAAGATTCTGGAAACGGTTACCCAACTTGTACTCATCGCCACAAATTCCTCCATCCTTGCAATAAGTAAATAACACAATATCAAAATCAGATATAAATTAATGATATAATATAGTGATTCTATACTGAGAAACACTCTTTAGCTCTACACTGTTTTAATCATAAATTCATGATTATGGTCAGAACCCCATTATCTGATATAGGAATGGGATCCTGCAACACAAATAAAAAACCTAACTCATTTCAACCTATGTGGTCTGCAAAGGAACCAACTATCAAGCAGCTGCATCTGCTGATTTTAGGTTTTCAAAAGTCCTACCTCTTCTGTTTGTTGTATAATATTGTTAGTCCCTTAGTGATGCCACATGTCTAGACTCTAACCACACCCTCTATGTAAGTCATAAGTGAAGGATCAACAGCTGCAAGCATGATTGCTGGATCATGAAGATAAACTCCTACATCAGGACAAAAACTAGCGTCAGTAAATTAAACAATTACCTATCAACTCACTCAGTTTCATCAACTCTTTTAAAAATAAACCAACCTTTTATGTTGTATGCATCGTGGTGATATGAGAAATAAACGTCTAAGTTTGCACAAGTACTGAGAAAATTTTCCATCTGCCCTTGACAACTTCTCTCTATCAGCATCTATAATGTATAAAAATTGATGAATCAAATTGAAAGCAAATCCAAATAATAAAAACAAAAGATCAAAGTGAAAGAGGAAAACAAATATATTCAAATTACAATTTTGAAGTTTTCATTTGATATTCTGATTGGCAACTCTACGTATTTCCCAAGGCTTGCACTAAAAAAGGAAAGCAAATACAACATCACTGTCATAGTGGTGACTCTAGAGAGGCACTATGAAGAAAGTGCAAGATTCAAACACAAAGTCTGATGCATTTGCAACTCTAGAAGTAAACAAATTTTGTCAAGTTACTCCACAAAAATTTCCTACAATTAATATTTTTGTACCTATTCTGTAATATCTCAGGCAAGGATACAAATACTGCCTTAGGAAAATTTTCTCAAAGAAAGAAAAAAAATATAGACCCCATTTGTAATAAATTCCAACAAAAAAATTTTGATGAACAAAAAAAATTTCATTAATCAAGATAGCGCCACTGTATTAAAAAATTTTCCTCTCTCATACACAGCAACTTTAGTATTACAAAATTTTTAATGAAGGTAGCGCCACTGTAACAAGCGTATCACAGCTGAATATTAATAAAGAATATGAAAACATAAGTGGACGTGATAATTCAAATGAAATCCTAAAATCTAAATTTTTGAGAAATATTTGATATGCAAAAAGGAATCCAACCATCACAGAAGAACCACAATAAGATAGAGCTAAAATTTGAAGATACACAAAAGCTATGCAGCAAAATATGTTAAATAAATATGAATTAATGGTTTGACATTAAACTTTTTGGATATCACTAACCCAAGAATAAGCAGAGTAGAGAACAAATCATGAATAATTAGTCAACTTCAAGTGAACAGCAAACAAAAGGTTTGAGAGAACATACCAATTTTAATTGATTTTGACCTTAGAACAAGATGTATCAAAGGTTTATCTTAATCAACGGAACATGGAAATCTTAGACCCTTTTGTACCAATGAAATATCACTGGTATTTGCTCATGCAATGAGCTAGTTACACCATAAGCAAAAATTGTGGCTTCTTGCAAATGTATAGCTCATGTATAAACGATAGGTTCTCTAGTTACTGTAGAAGATGTTCTCACTATTTGGTTCAGTGATTTTCAAATATGTTAGTGTAATGTGTTCAAGTAGATGAAGAGGAGACAAAAGATTAGGCCATCCACATATATAATACCCTATTTTTCACTATTGACATGTAATTGACTAGAGAGAAGGCCGGTTCTTTTACTTTTCCTTTTATATTAAAAAAAAATTTCTCCCAAGTGAGAGATTTTAGTTGTGTGTTGTTGGTAAGAAACTCAAGTGTGATGAAGAGGTTGAAGATGCATCTGAGTATAAATAGTTTAACCAATCAGAGGTGAATTCCCCTGGATTTCCCAACAATTGAATCTGGTAGGTGAGGTTAGTTGTCCGTATTAGGTAGAGGCAAATTCTAAGTGCTCTTCTCTAGAAAGGTATCCTAAGTTTTAAAAGAGGAAAACATGAGGAAATTTGAGAGAAATTGCAACTTTAATAAACTTTAGTTGGCTTGCGATTATAATAAATTGTTCCTACAACTGGAAACAATAGATATTGTCTCCAAAGCCAACACATGACAACAATATAATTATAAGGGAAGAAAAAGTATGCTCAAAACAAGCTTGAGAAGATCCAAATAGAGACCTTAATCTCCAAGGCTCTTTCATCTCATTTTATCTCATGCAAAGAACTAGCTACTATTGACAAAAAGTTTAATCTGCAGTTAGTAGCACTAAAGCTTCAGGTCATAGAAGGACATAGTTGGTCATTAATTGTCTGATGTTTCAATAAGCGTTACACCAAGTAGAACCTATGTGATCTTTTTGGTTATCATCCTCAACAACCAAAGACATCCAACTTATTCACCAGAATTTACAACTTACCCATTTGTTAAAATCCAATATATATATATATATATTAAGAAACCAGTAGAGTCATGCATTTATCCAGTTTCAAGGGAAAGTTCCTCATTAAACTATTATGTTAAAAGAAACCAGAAATAATGATATTTGTGCCTTTTCTAAACTGTTAATGGAAGTCATCAGAATTTATCAACACCATGGTAGCTTAAACTACTTATATCAGTATTCAACATAAGTAGCTAAACATAGAGTAGTTTAAATTATCACTCCTTATAATTTGCAAAACCAAATTGTATTAAAAATAGTGAATAATATATAATCTGCGTTAGCTTATACAGAAAGATCCATCACTTTATACTTAAGATATTAGGAACTATCCTTTGACCATTTGCATGATCTAGAGAAACCACTAGAATGTCACCTGTTGAGAAAGACAATAATGTAAAGGTTAAGGGAAAAAAAAAAACCCCTAGAATAGACAGACAACCTCAATCAAAGCTGGTATTTTTTAAATTTTGTAATAGAGAGGTGTGCAAATGATATTTAGTTAAATGATTTTGATGACAACAAACAAGTAAAAAGACTAACTATAGGTGTCTACCTTGTAATCCAGTAAGTTGTTGAAGTCACCGGCATGGAAGCTTTAGGCTTGGAAAACATAATTAACAACATTAAAATAATTTATGTCATCAATTACTTCTCAAGTTTGAAAATAGCATCAAAATAAATCATGATGTTAACAAACTATGATGGAGTTTAAAATTCTAGGTTCACTTAAAAATAGTTTTTGAGGCCATAGTCATATATTCAACATTTTCTCTCATATGGGTGAATGTGATATTGACCTTTAAAATTTGTACAAATAAAAGGCCTACTTTTTAGAGAATGGACAAGTCAAAACATTACAGTGAAGTCAATGTAATGGTAACAAGTAGAAGAGAATTTTATACATAGAACTAATAAAAAAAAAAAAAACTAAAGGGATTGAATGACGCAAAAATTTGAAGGTCAACATACACTATACAGCAAAATATGTTGCACACTGGCTCTACATTAAAATACAAGTTTGAAACAAAATAAAAGTGATATCACAATAAAATAAGTGAACAAGAAATATGGTAAGTGAAAAAAAGAAAAACTACTTTATTCCAAAGCGACAAGTTAGGAAAGAGGACATTTGAGAGAAAATACCAATTTTAGATTATTTTGTAGCTTAGAATAGTTTTTTTGGATATTTGGAATAGGGTGAATCCTGGAGCACTTTTTGCTGAAGTACATAGCCACTAATTTGGAAATGAAGGATAACCCAAATCTGTAAAGTATATGAACAACAAATTTAGAAAATAGCAAATGAAATTGAAAGCAAGAAAAGGAACTGGAAAGAAATTATTGACTTACAAGACAGCCAAAAACAAAAATGTTTGGGGAAACTAAAGAGTCAAAGTAAGAAATTTGGAGAAATTATGAAAAATACTCTTATTTTGTGGGAAAGGAGATTATAAGCGAAGAAAGGAGGATGAGATCAGAGAAAACTTACTGGTCATCCATCTTAATAATGTACATGATCTTCAAATTGCTTCATGTTTTAGACATTCATCAAAATACATATTTGGAATGTGGGAAATCCTAGACCACTTGGCACCGCTCCCCTTTGCACATATTTCTATTAATTTGGGGAAATGATAGATATTCAGCTCTTCGGTTAAAGATCCATGAAAAAAAATTTCCTCCAACTGAACAAAATAGATATGCTAATACTTGCATATCAAGGCAAGATATTTAACTTATTGAATAGTCTTTTAGTTCTTTGAATAATGAGGATCCATGTGTAAGAGTTTTGTAATTTTGTTAGTTTTTTAACATCCTAGGATACTAGCCTTTTTTTAATATCCTGGCTTTCTAGTTATTTAAACTTTTAGTTAGTTCATTATATCCATATCAGCAACTAAAAGAGTCTAAGCAAAGGACATTCCACACTGTTCAAGCTAAGCTATCAATGACTTTCTTACCAAAAGATGTCAAACTACAATTCATCAATCTGACTGTACTCAACCTATACATTATTTTGCTTACATATGAACACATATATGGAGTTGACATTGCACACCTTGACATAGACTAAAAGTTTTTTTTACATAGATATGCACGTTGGCTACAAAACACAGTGACTCAACAATATATATATATATATATATATACACACACCAGTTTAAATTAAATTATATATACAAATCCCAAATGGTAAAGAGAAAACATATTTAAGTACCTTGGCATCAGTTCTAATCAAGTTGGTTATTTTCCCAGATACAAACATCTTTTGAGCTTCATGAGTTAGCCTTAAAATTCTATTTTTGGCAGGTCCCTTCAAAAGGTAAAAAGAACACATATAAAAATATTAGAATGATCAACACCTTTAGTGCTGTCTGAAATTTTATAAAAAATTGAGTTAAACTTTGCTTACACCGGTAGAACAGGAAATCACATAACTTCATGAACTAGTAAAACTGACCTTCCAATCCAAACATGAAAACAAAAATCAGCGAGACCTTCACTCACCCAATTTGTCATTCCTATACAACTCAAATCTATTTTCCCACCATAACTTCACTCTAATAAACATAGCAATTATGACCTAGCCCAAATCAACAAAATCTATTGCCAAGAACTGATCCATGAGCAATTACAGTATCAAGTCAAGAAATACAAGGCGGTCGGGGCTATTTGACACCAATAAGTGAAGGTTTCAAGAAATGTTGAGACCAAGAATGAGCATGTGGACTTAGGCTCTAATAGTGATGAATCCAATATTTAAAATTTTCAAATCTCCAGAAATTTTCAATTTTGAAAAATTAATAGGTAATAATTTGATGAAAGAAAATAGGCTAGTAATTAGAAATTTAAAAAGAAGCAAGACAATTGCTAACAATAAGAAAAAAAAAATTAATTACTACTTTTAGCAGCTTATTAAGTGTTTGTGATAATTTGCAGATACCAAAATTTAAGTAGAACCAAGCCAATGGCAGAAATCACAAAATTTGTAATTATATTATGCTTTTAGTGACTTTTCGCAAATGATTGCAGATAAGTTCTGTTAAGGACATATTTTATATAATTGGCTAATTTTTTAACAAAATGCACTTTACTTGTATTTGAGTAGATCTAGGATGTGTTTAATACTTCAAGAAACATATTATTTAAGTCTAGTATTAAAGCCATGAAAATTGGACCAAGAAACAAGTGAAGAAAAGTTATTCACTAAAGCTGGACAGATAGCTTGACATCTATGGATAGACAACTCGACAGCTTCTTGACAGATAGTTATCTATCGAGGTTTAATGAGACTCGACAGATACTATCTATCGAGGTTACAGGAATTCAAATTTTCAGATTTGATTTTCGGCCCATGCTTATGTATTTGTGTAGGGTTTCTTTTCTTACAATCTTAAACATATATAAGACTTATTTTAGAGGCTGTCACATAAGAGAATAGAAGGAGAACATATGCAAAAGGTGGCCGATGCCTTATTCTCTTTGAAAGAAGCTACTGCGTCTTTGCGCCTTAGGGTTTTGTAACCAAGTGCTTCTTGATCTTCATTGTTGATGAAGTGAAGAACTTTACAGGCAACATTCTTCTTTTTTAAGTTGGTATGTTAGTCACATACTGGGAGTCGTGCATAATTGGTTAGTCACGTATTGGGATTCGTGCAAAAAAGGGTGACGTTCATATATTGAAGAGTTTAGGGGTTTTGAAGCGGTGAAAAGTTTCTACTGTAAGTTCATCTATGGGGATTGTAGAGTCTAAAGACAAAAGTTTTGTACTAGATCTGAAACTTCTCTTTACTATAGTGAATTGCTTTTCGAAAAGGTTTCCCCCCATAATTTTTACTGTGAAACTAGTTTGTTTCATTGGTTTTCTTGAGTCATCATATCTTGTCTTATTTATTTTTCCACTGCATGATTTTGACATGATATTGATGTTTGTTTGTTTGAACAAGTTTTATTCATAATAAATTTAATTAACAACTTGGGTTTAATACTTGTTAATTCTATCAACTGGGGTCTAAATTTTCCAATAAGTGGTATCAGGGTGGGTACATTCTGATTGGATTAATTTCTTGAGTGTGATCCTTGACCCCTATTGTCATAGATTGTGGACAATCTATTTTGATTCCTCCTTTATTTGATGGCACTAATTATACATATTGGAAAGTTCGTATGAAAGTTTTTTTGCAAGCTCTAGGTGAACAAATATGGCAAACTGTTGAAGTTAGTTGGATTAAGCCAAAGGAAGCGCTGGTGGATTAAGATGAAGCAACAATCATAGCAGCAAATTTCAACAGTAGGGCCTTAAATTCTTTGTTTTGGGTAATCAATGAGGAATTCAAGAAAATATCATCCACAGAAGTTGCCAAGGAAGTATGGACCATTTTTTAGACCACCTATGAAGGTACCAAGGCAGTAAAGACTGTGAAACTTCAAAGACTCACTAGTAGCTTTGAAGAAATAAGGATGGAGGAGGATGAGACCTTTGATAAGTTCTATGCTAAACTCATGGATATTGTGAATTCTGCTTTCAACCTTGGAGAATCTATAGTAGAATTCAAAATTGTTAAGAAAATCCCTAGGTCCTTACCGGAAAGATTCCATGCCAAGACCACTGCCATTGAAGAAGTAAAGGACATTGATCAAATTCCTTTGATTGAGCTTGTAGGGAACCTTCAAACCTATGAGATGGGATTAGGCTCAATGGAAAAATGTGGAAATAGTAAAAACTTGGCTTTTAAGGGTATAGAGGAAGAGATTGAGGACTCTGAAGATGAAGATGAAAGTGAAGATGAAGATGAAGATGAGGATGAGGATTTAACTTTCATAACTAATGAGATTATCAAGCTTCTTCAATTTAGGAAAAAGGATAAGGGCAAATCTCCTAAGAAACCTAAATAGTCAAGGAAAGGCAAGAATGAGAAACCCCTCATCCAATGCTAAGAGTGCAAAGGTTTTGGTCATATGAGGATAGTGTCCAAACTACCTTATGAAAGAAAAGACCAAGGAGTCAAAAGATAAAGGGTTGGTTGCTACTTGGAGTGATACTGAGAATGGCTCTTCTGATGAATATGTGGATGAATGTAGTCACGTTATTGGCCTTTGCTGCCTCAACCGATAAGGTGATTGTGGAGAGTGCTAGTGATAGTGAGGATTCTTCTTCTGATGAAGTACCCAAGAAGATAACCCTTTAAGAAGCCTATGATAAGCTATGCACTGAATTCATAAAATCTGAAAATACTTCTCATTTTTGTAGAAAATAGCTTAATGAGGTAAAAACTGAAAAAGCTGCTCTGTTAGTCAAACTAGATGAGATTACAAGGTTAGTTGAGACTCTTATTGTGGAGAACACTTCATTAGAAGAGAAGGTCAAGAATCTTGAGGTTGAGCTTAGTCAAGCTAGAGTGCTTAAAAGCCTAGTTTTGATAAGATTGGCTTAGGATATGCTGTTTCCTCCAGTCCCTCCTCTTCCACGGTTTCTGGATCAAGGACTGTCTTTGTGCTCCAATATGAGAAAAGTGATAAAGGTATGAAATCCAAAACTAATTTGGTTAATTCTAAATCCTTTGTTAGACCTCATCTTGTCACCATTGTGGTGTTCCTAGACACATTTGTCCTAATTGCTTTAAGTTGTATCCTCATAAGCAATTGTCCAAACGGTCACAAGTTTCCTCTCAAGGAACTACACCTTTGTTTAGAGAGTTATTAAAAGTTTTGAGCTTTTTAACTCACTTTTAGGAGAATTTTAATTCTTCTATGTCCTTTAGTAGACATATTAGGACACCTGCCTTTTCATCTTTACGGCCAAAGACTTGTGCTGTTGAGAAAGGAGCCTAAGACTTAATTGTCTTTTTGTTTGTTCTCTACTTTAATTCTTTCTATCTAATGCAAGAATCTCTATGCTTGATTTCTTATCTACTTTTGGAATCATGCCTTCATGCATATGCATCTTTCTTTCATGCTTTCATTTTGTTTGTCTATTTTTGTTTTATTGTATAAGTTTTTATTTTGTTTGTTTTTCAAAATAAAAGGAGAAAAATCAGAAAAATACAAAAACAGTGTATGTTTTGTGTGCATTGGTACTTGTGTATCTTGGATGGCCATTGAAACAAAGTTTTCTAAATTTTGTATCTTTTGTAGCTTAAATGATTATTTCTATGCACAACTAAGCAAGTGAGCTTTGTGGCTCTTGTTTGTGATGAGTAAGATTAAGTAATTTCTTGTACTTAGCACTCGTATCACTCTTTTTGACGGGAATGACTAGAAAATCCTAAGAGAAAGGCATAAATAACCATCTCACTACCGTTGCTTGCCAATCATGAATGACATTTGTGTGCTTCAACGTAGCAAAATTGGAATGTGAAATGCTTAACCTAATTGGGTATTTTTTTTCTATCTCTTATATGCCATGATTCGCTTAAAAAAAAATATGCAAAGAAAAATCAAAAGCAAAAAGACCAAAATACATCTTGACTTCTGCTCCATAGTTGCTCGACACCTCTTGATCCATCGAGATCCTCTTGCATGCATTGTTTTTCATATGTTTTGCATCTTTCTATTATCTTGTCATCTATAGCATCTTATTTCATTACAGTCATGCATTTTTATGGATTCTTTGTGCCCCCTTGATCATCTTTATATTTCTCGGGCAAAGTGTTCTAGTTTCTTGTACCCTTTGTCAATCATGACAAAAATGGGGAGAAATTATGGAGAATATGTGGTTTCTTTTTAAGATTCTACATGTTAGGGGGAGAAATACATGCCCTTGTAAGGGCGAGATGTGTTTCATCTTGTTAGGAGGAGTGATAACTTCCTTCTTCTTGTACAACGTTCATGTGACCATGGTTACATACATTGTGCTTATCTTTGAGATATATATAAATATATATATGATGATGTATGTTTTCTTCACCTACCTCTACATGTGTTGTTTCTTTTATCTTTTTATGCACATGTTTCTTTGATTTTATGCAATCTATTATTTCTGTTTCACACAAAGATGCCTTGATGAGTTTTGTTTAAAGTGTTTCAGAAAATACAAGTTGTCAAACTCTTCTTGCCATAGACTCTTTTCTTGCAAAGTTTTTCAAGAGTTTACGTTAGGATAGATTTTATTATATTCAACGAGTGAATATGAGTTGAGTGATTTATGACTTCTCTTATATCTCATTTGTTTGTTGTGGTTTTGTCATGAATTGCCAAAGGGGGAGATTGTTAACAACATATTTTATGTAATTGGCTAATTCTTTGACAAAATGCACTTTACTTGTATTTGGGTAGATCTAGGATGTGTTTAATACTTCAAGAAACATGTTGTTCCAATTTAGTATTAAAGCCATGAAAATTGGACCAAGAAATAAGTGAAGAAAAGTTGTTCACTAAAGCTAGATAGATAGCTTGACACTTGCAGACAGATAACTTGATAGTTGCTCGACAAATACTATCTATCGAGGTTATGGGAATTCAAATTTTCAGATTTGATTTTTGGCCTATGCTTATGTATTTGTGTAGGGTTTTTTTTCTCACAACCCTAGACATATATAATGCTTATTTTAGAGGCCGTCACATAAGAGAATACAAGGAGAACATATGTAGGAGGTGACCAATGCCTTATTCTCTCTGAAAGAAGCTACTGCATCTTTGTGCCTTAGAGTTTTGTAATCAATGCTTCTTGATCTTCATTGTTGATGAAGTGAAGAACTTTGCAGTCAACATTCTTCTTCTTCAAGTTGGTGTATTAGTCATGTATTGAGAGCCGTGCAAAAAAAGGTGGTGTTCATATATTGAAGAGTTTAGAAGTTCTAAAGTGGTAGAAGGTTTCTGCTGTAAGTTCATCTACGAGGATTGAGAAAGAAGAAAATAGATAAAGAAAAACATGCATAAAAATGGAAATTGTAAAATTAAGTAAAATATATTTTTTAACTTTTTTTTTTTTATAAATATCAATAAGGAAGTGATGATAAATAATAAAAATATGGAACATAAAAGTTATTTTTTGTTGCAAAGTAATTAAAACTCATTGGAAAATTAATGCGACTGCTAGCACTCAAGTATTTTAAGGTAGTAAGATCATAAGTTCTAGCAGCAACCTCCACATTATTGTATGCAACTATGTACAAACACTTGTTAGCTCTTAAATCATCAATAGTATCCAAACAATTTTAGATTTCACAGTCACACTTTTGCTTAGGATCATGTAGAGTGTTGCAAAGAAAAAGAAAAAGAAATACTAACCCATCTTTGAATTTTGCAAACACACTTAAAAGTTAAAACTATGAAACATTCTAAATGTTTGAACTTTGATACGGTAAGAATTGTAATATCCATTTGGCAGATTCATACAACGATAGATATGCCAAATCCATTGTGTTTGTAAGGTTGCATTTTATCAACCATTGTGTTGGCTTTATTTCGTGTCAATTTGCTTGTAATTTAGCATTTAGTAACCCTGTATTTAGGTGGGATTCATGTAAGGGTAATGTGTGAGAGAGTGTGAAGAAATACTCAAGTTTGTGCAAGGATGCAGGGACTTGCTGCTGGGACTCGTGGGTGACTCACGACTGGCAAGCCGCCAAACTGCAGCACATGAGTGAAGCATGCGAGAAGATGAACAGTCATGCCAGCTAGTGCACTACAGGACATAAATTCAGCCTGGTCGTTCTGTTATCTCGCGGCTTGAACGCGCGACTCAGTCAAATCGCGAGGCCAAGTTGCCAACCAGCCCTGTTTGGAAAAAACTGACTTTTTGCATTTCAAACACACAGTACTATATATAGACCCTTATTCCCACGAAATGTAGAGAGTTTTCAGAAAGAATTTTGAGAGAGAAACCCTAGAAAAAAACAAGATTGACTCATCCCCAATCTTCACATAGAGACTCTTCAAATTCCTCTACTCTCTTCCTCTCCATTGATACATCTTTAAGAGGTTCTTGACCAAATCCTTTTCTGACCATACTCATGTTTGTGAGAAGGTCTTTTGGTGCTTAGGGAAGCAGTTTGGAAGAGATCAATGGTTATTGGTTGATGCTATGGGCTATAGCGGAATCCGGTAAGCTAAAGAAGAAATAGGTTTGGTGCAACCTCGTTGGAGCAAGAAGCTTGGGGGGCTTAGGTACACTGGGTAGATTAGGCTTGGAGGGTCTATTGCTATTCATGTATCCTAACTACATTCTTTAGTGGATTACTTACCGCTTGGAGGGCGGTGGAGAGGTTTTATGCCAAGGGCTTTGTTTTCCTCTTCGATAACACATCGCCGTGTTGTCTTTGTATTTGCATCTCTCTTTCTTTATCTTTGCCTTTTAATTTCTATTGTGGATGTGATTTTAATTGGCTTAGATTGTTTATCAATTCTGTCATTAGCTTATGTTCATGTTCCACACATTAATTGTTTGATAATAAGCTTGAATTGGTAATTTGTAATTTAAGGGTCAAAACGTTTATTGTGTTTTATACACATTTTGAACATTCAACATTCATTAAAAAGAAAAATTGGAATCCTCAATTTTTCATTATCTATATATATATATATATATATATTAATTGCCAAAACTCAGAGAAAAATGAAAATTCAATTAGATCTTAATTGGATTCTCAATTTTGTGCCATGTGTCCCATTTAATTTTTAATTTTGTGACAAATAAATTATTGAGTGTGAAAATCGAAGAGTTCAAATCAATTAGATTCTAAATTAGATTTCAATTGGAATCCAATTTTCCGCAACGTGTTCATTTATGTTTTTAATTTTTGTGGTAAGTGAATTATTTGGCGGAAAAACCAAAGAGTCCAAATCCAATTAAATTCTAAATCATATATATAATGAGAAACCATTACATATTTTTAGAAATGTATGTTTTAAAAAGGTGTAAGCTAATACCATGTATATTTTGAATATCTTCTAATAAATGAATAATTTAATCCATGTAATTGTGATCATTTTAAATTGTACTTGTGCACTAGTTTTTTTACAAATACTACATTAAACTTAATAAATTAAATTGACACATGGAACGAAAATATGACTCTAACTAAAATTCAATTTGAAATCTGATTAGAATTTCTCTCAACGTTGACTTTAGGCAATTGAACTCTGTAGACGTAGGAAATTTGCCGAACTATATAATTTCTTGAGTCATGTGTGATTGTTTTCTTTCTTGCAATTTTTCATTTTAATTTTCACATCTCAAGTAAAATTAATAAATTAAATTGACACATGACACAAAAATTTTACCCTCACTAAAATTCAATTTGAAATTGGATTAGATTTTCTCTTAGCATTGACTTTAGGCAATTGAACTCCATGGATGTAGGAAATTTGCTGATCCACATAATTTATTGTGTCATGTGTGATTGCTTTCTTTCTAGCAATTTTTTATTTTAATTTTCACATCTTAAGTAAAACTAATAAATTAAATTGACACATGGCACATAAATTAGATCCTAACTAAAATTCAATTTGAAATATGATTGGATTTTCTCTCAGCATTGACTTTAGGCAATTGAACTCCGTAGTCGTAGGAAATTTGCTGAATCACATGATTTCTTGTGTCATGTGTGATTGTTTTCTTTCTTGAAATTTTTCATTTTAATTTTCACATCTCAAGTAAAATTAATAAATTAAATTGACGAATGGCACAAAAATTTGACCCTAACTAAAATTCAATTTGAAATCTGAAATATCTACTTGGATTTTCTCTCAGCATTGACTTTAGGTAATTGAACTCTGTAGACATAGGAAATTTGCCGAACCACATAATTTATTGTGTCATGTCTGATTGTTTTCTTTCTTGCAATTTTTCATTTTAATTTTCACATCTCAAGTAAAATTAATAAATTAAATTGATACATGGCACAAAAATTTCACCCTAACTAAAACTTAATTTAAAATTTGATTAGATTTTCCCTCAACGTTGACTTTAGGCAATTGAACTTCGTAGATGTAGGAAATTTGCCAAACCACATAATTTCTTGTGTTATGTGTGATTGTTTTCTTTTTTTTCAATTTTTCATCTTAATTTTTACATCTCACAAATTTGGGAATTAGGATAAATTTCGAACATGATTCTCATTCCACATGCCATAACGAAATATTATCATAAGTAGCAACGTTTTCAAATTTAATAGTAATTGCCATGGTTGTGATTACCAATCCATAGAGTAAATTGTCATCTCTTTCTCAAAAAGAAGAATTAAAAAAAAGGAGTAAATTGTCATCAATACCGTTTGCAGTTGTCACTGCAAACCACAATTGGAGCATAAGGAATGATGAACCAGAAATTTATCATTGTCATTACACGCAGATCGTCATTCACCCAGAGAAAACGTTACGCATTTATTACGAACATTGATGACAAACTGTAATGGACAGAGCAAAGGTCACAGAATGAGCTATGATCTCTAGACAAAGATTCTGTAATGCACTAGTTGTTGAGCATAAATGCAGCAGATCATTGCCCATTAATGAGGCACACAGCTATAAAAGAGAAGATAATAGAAGTTAAAGGTACACATAAATACTCTACGAAATCACTCTCTACTCATTTTCTCTCTAGAATCTTTCTCCCTTACTAACTTAAGCATCGGAGGCGGTTTGGCTGATGCCACACTAGCGTGTTACTCTTCCACCTAGTTCATTTTGCAGGTTTCTCATCTATAGAGATGACTCCATTCACAGCATCGTCCATCTGCTACGACGAAGAGCTCAACTATTGATTTTTTGCATCATCAAGGAACATCAATATATTGTTGGAAATATAAATGTACACAGCGAAAAATTAACAGATCTACTTCATTTACAATTGATAACATGTACTATGTAAATTTCATAATATAAGAACAAGAGAGTGTACATTGGTATGGTGAATTTCAAAAAAAAGATTAGAAGTTCTTGGGAACACTTTTAATCTTCACTCCAATTCCACTTGATGCTCAAGAAGCGTGGTCTCTCAATCAGTTATGTGTGTATGTTCTAGAGAGAAAATGAGAGAGTGTCCAACATTCACATACGTACCATTTTATGAACTTTTTTTTTTTAATTCTTTTTTAATTCTGTATGTTTCTCTCAATATAACTGATTATCTAATTGGGCTAGCCTTTTAGGCCTTTCCAATTGAGCTTTAGTATGTGGCTTGGAGTGGGACCAAAAGGGAACAAATAAAACACTAGCTCCAATGGGCCTTTGGCTTTTCTGTTAACTTTTGACAAGTCCAAAGTTACCATTAATTATATTTAATACCACTATATAAATATAATTACACTCTAGGCTTTATTAATAAATTATATCCCAAGACTTTATTGTACATGTAATCCCTTCATAAAATATTCGTAGTAACATAAAGTCATGAATAAAGACTACCACTTTGTGAATTACTACATCTTAATCCTTGAGTATCCGATTTAATCCTTTAAGTTATCCATTATATGTTTATGAAATCCAATTTCATAAATATATACTATAGTAACTATTTACTAAAGTAGTTAGGCCTAACATTTTGCATAACAAACTCATTAAACTTATCTCAAGGGAATATTTTGTATTTTCGTTAAGAGACTATGAATTCCATCTAGAGAATATATGTTCCATCATCACTAAATGTGGCTGCCCAACATACTGAGGTTTTGACCGTTACGTTATACCTCACTCCTGATATATCAAAGCAACCTCTACTTCACGATCAGGTCCATTATTCTCTCAGGATTAAGAGTTCATGTAAATATAAGTCGTGAGATTTATTATTCAATTGACAATCGTTAGGTGAATAATAAATCTCACAGTGATCTTGTTCAATATGTTTTAATTTCTAAAACATATCAACATATCAACTAGAAGTCACCATTTCCATGATCAAGACAAATCATCTTAGTTAATATGTTATAGTCTTCGCAGATGAAACGCCCAATTTCATTATCGACTATGAACTTAATTCTGAGTTTACAAAGAACTTGTGATTTATATCTTCTGTGGCTTTTCACATAAATCACATATTATGCATCTCGTGGACTATATGATAATGTCCAAATATTCATGTTACCATTATTTCAGATAATAATAAAACAACTTTATTAACTACAATATTAAATTATACATCATGTCATACATAATATAATACATAGCATCATACAATAGGATTTAAGGGCATTAATCCTAACATATATAATGGCTTTTTGCTGCATTTTTCATCAAAAACTTTTCTTACATGGTTTTTTTGAAACCCTTATAGTGATGTCGTTATTGGAAAATGAGTGCTTGAGTTGTAAGGGGTGTAAAATAAAATATCTACAAGGATGAAAAATGAGGGAGAAAAAATTGATTTTATGTGTGTTTAGTTGTAGAGAAGGAGAGAGTATAAAATTGATGGGGGAGTGTTTTCTCCTCAAGTTCACCAAAATATTATATCCCCAACTTAGGGAGAAAACTAGCACAAAAAATAATGCTAAAAAAATCTGTGCAATGTTTCTTCTTTGGCCTTTTATTTTTTTTAAAAAAAATTAAAAAAAAAAAAACTTTTACTTTGGTTTTTTTGTCTTTTTTGTTACTCATTTGTTTCATCTTTTAATTTCCTTTGGTTTTCTACTTTTCTTCTTTAGTTTTTGTCTTTTTCAGGTACTTCTCATTCTTTCTTTTCCCTTTTTGGTTGTTGTTTATCCTTTTTTTTTTTTCCCATTTGTTTTGATTTTTTTATTCATCCATTTTTCCCTCTAATTTGTTACTTTTATTTTATTTTTATCTAATAAGGGAACGAAATTAAATTTGTACAAACTATATTTTTTATCCTTTTTTTTTTTTTAACTAAACAAAAGAGTTTTCCATCACTCCAACTAAGCACACATAAGGGAAAACTAAATCTTTTCATTCCTTCCAGATTTTCATCCTCCCATTATTTTTTATTTTCCCAACTAAATGGACCCTTGGTTTCTCTTATGTCTCAAGCCCATTAGAGAAGCTTTGGCTGACCCTAAAGTTAGTGTGAAATGACCACTTTACTCTCTAATCCACATCTCCTTACCATCCTATTGACGGGCTTCTTCCATTCTTATATGGGCTTGGACCAAATGGTGAGAACTAAGAAGGAAGAAAAAGAAAAGGAACAAAGGTTTGTGTTTGTTCAAAATTATTTGGTGACTAAAGGTGGCCCTAATGGGCTTATATTTATATTTCGGTGGAAAAGGTTTGTAGCCTTGGGCTGTAATCATCATTAGGAAGATGACATGTGCCTTGTCATGTGCAATGCACTTGACTCACAATAAGTTTTTTTTTTTCCTTCTAAATAATAGCTTTTTATTTAGTTATGCGTTTTTTATTTATTTATTTATAATTTAGTTATGTGAGATTGGAAAAGTGATTATGAATTTTTTTTTCCCCTTATTTTATATATATTTGTGAGTCCGCTTTAGTTTTTGTCACAGTATTATTTTAAATAATCTTATTTTCAATCTTTTCAAAATAAGTTAGCTTTTAGCTTTTTATTCCACTTATGTAAATAAGTTACCAGAAATAATCAATTCCTAGCTCCATGTTCAAGAATCTCGAACCTTTATCAAAGGTTAAGCAACGGGTGTTTTGACAATCACCCTAAGAAGACGGAGTCTCACAGAACAGAGACATAAGCTTGTGACATGGAGCACCTCGAATACAATATCCGGAGTGACCACAATGCACGTATATCAAACGCGAGTAGAAAACTAAGGTACCGAAGAATCAAATCCGTGCATATTGGAGTAAAACTCTTATATGATCACGGAAAGGCAAGTGACTGGGGCGCCACACAATGACTCCCAACCCCCACTGTAGATGATAGTGGGTAGGTCAGTATCGGAAAAATCTGATAGGATGACTTGGCATTTTGAATGAATGCCTCATCTAGAAAAGTTCTTCGAGAAGTCCTTACAAGCCTTCTCATCACGGAACCGAACGTGAGATGGAGTGGGGCCAAGAAGAAGATGCCCCAAAATGAAAAGGTTTTGGGACTGAGTGGATTTTTGTTTGGGTGCTATGAAGCAACTAACGCAAGAAAAAGAGATAGAGGGAGAGAGAGAGACAATCAGAAAAACACCAACAAGATAATATATATATAAGAATATAGAAACTTGAAGGTACATATGCAAGAAAATGCATTAACATGTGACATGCAAACTTAAAAATATCATGGGCTCAGCCCAATCCAAACCTAACAGCATACTTCATTGCAACAAGGTAAACACACGTCTAAATGCATGAAACATTGTTATAATGCACTGTGATGCAATGCATGATGTTTCAAAATCAAATGTACAAAACCCATCCCAAAATTTTGCAAAAACCTCTTTAATTTTGAAAAACCCCAAATTTTTCAACAAACACCAAAAGTTAGGTCATAAAAGATGAAAGGCATGAAGAAATGAATGAGAAAGAGTCTTACCAGATAAAAGATATGATCTTGAGATCGAAAGACACTTGGGGAAGAGGTTTGGAGTGATTTAGAGGTATTTTGGGAGGTAAAGAGGTTGAATGGATTGAGAGAGATCAAGAAAAGTGAGTGAGAAATCGTGAGGAGCGCTTATATAGAAACTTCATAAACCTTGATGGATCAAGAGCTATTGAGGATCTGTCTAGAGGTTTCTTCAGCAATGAAACTCAATGGATCGAGGTAGCTATCGAGCAACCAGAAGATTTCTAGATGGATCGAGGTAGCTATCGAAAGCTATCAAGAATGCGATAAAAAGCAACTAAAGGGTGTCGATATATAGCATAGCTGTCAAGAGGTATCAAGAAGCTATCAAGATTGCTTAAAAACTATTTTTCAAGAATAGAAAAACACAACTATGAATGCAATCAAGCATGTTTCACAACCAAATATCCAAACAACATTTTAGACTCTCAAAATCATTTCTCAACAAAAAAATGTTAAGCACAAAGATCTAGAATACACATACACGCACTAAACAAGTCTAACCAATTTTATATTTCAAAAACAAGTCAAGACAGTTTAGTGAGCAAACATTAACACATGTATTCCTTATGATGGCCAAATCACATTGTACCTACACGTGTATCAAGAGTAGCAAAGAAAATTGCGTGTTGTGTGTGAAAAACATCACAAGATTGCATAAGTGTCTACATGTTATAACGATTTGAGATATGAGAAAGTCACTTTAACTCACACACAATCATAACTGTTTGATGGGAACTATCACTTTCGAGGTATATCCTATAACTCCCACATCTCTTAGAATACACGCTTGCAATCATATGTAAAGCATTTTGATCTTTTTGCTTTTATTTTACTTTGCATATTTTTCTCTTAAGCAAATCATGCATGGGCATATAAGAGATAGAAAAGAAATACCCAATGATGTTAAAAATCTAACATTCCACCTTTGCTATGTCGAAGCATACAAATGTCATCTCATGATTGGCGGGCAATAGTGGTGAGATGGTTATTTATGTCTTTCTCTTAGGATTTTCTAGTCCTTCCCATCAAAAAGAGTGATACGAGTGTTAAGTACAAGAGATTAATTAATCTTACTTATCACAAACATGAGCCACAAAGCTCACTTGCTTAGTTGTGCATAGATATGCTCATCTAAGTTACAAAAGATACAAAGTTTAGAAAACTTTGTTTCATTGGCCATCCAAGGTACTCAAGTACCAGTGTACATAAACACACACTGTTTTTGTATTTTTCTAATTTTTCAATTTTTATTTTTATTTTTATGAAAAACAAAAATAAAGCAAAGCTGAAAAATAAACAAACAAAAACATGTTAAGCAAATCAATGCAAAAAACTAGACTGACTCAAAATAAGAAAGCAAAACACACAAGTAATGCAAAACCAAAAACTAGAAGGGGAGAGAGAGAAAAAGTGACTGAATCACTTGAAGCCTTTTTCTTTCCACACCTTGGAAGAATCTTTCCGTTTAGCAAATACTTAATCTGGCGGTAAGGGTAGGGGTGTGCAAACCATCACCGGAGCCGACAACACCGACCGACACCGACCCTCCCGCACCGCCATTGGCATCGACCGACGGATCTAATGCTGGCGATCAGAACACGAACGAAGCTCCGATGCCAGTGCGGTGAGGACATCGGAGACGCAAAGCACGCACCGAGTAGAGCCGAACCGAACTGATACATACAGAGTTATACAGAGAAATAATTTCAGATCAAGGATACGGCGTCGTTTAGGCGTGTATTCATTTTAAATTTTTTTACTAAAACGTCGTCGTATTGGGTTATTATTAAAATAAAAAAATAAAAAAACACAAGACACAAAATGGCACTATTTTATGTAGGTTTTCAGACATGCCCACTATAAATTCACTCCTAATCGCACCTAGGGCCCTTAACTCTCTCTCTAGCTCTCGCCGTTAGTCACTGAGTCGCAGCCTCTCGCGGTCTCGCCGGCCTGAGTCACACCTCGCAGCAGCAGTAGCTCACCGCAGGGTAAGCAATCAGCCCCTTTCTTTTGGTTTTAATAGAAACGGAGTGAGAGAGATTGTGTTTGTAGTTGTAGGTACTAAGATAAGATTGGACAAAGGCGTGCCGTGTGCGTATGAGTGGTTGTTGTTGAGTACTCAGTAGGGAAGTTGTGAGTTAGAGATGGCAAGGGTAGAAAGCGTAGAAGAGTGTAGAAGGCTCTTACCGTGCACTAGTTTAGATTCTTTAGAAGAGTGCAGAAAGAAAGGGTTAGTTTTTAACTTTTTATACCGTGCACTAGTTTAGAAGAGTGTAGAAAGAAAGAAAGGGTTAGTTTTTAATATCGTGCACTAGTTTAGAAAAGTGTAGAAAGTTTAGTTTATAGTTAGTTTATACGGCGTGCAGTTAATTTATTTAGTTAGTTTTTAGTTATTTATTTATTTAGTTAGTTTGGTTAATTTATTTTATATAGTGTAGTTTTATAATGCTCTCTTGCTTATAGTTAATGCTTGTCTTGTCAGTTTAGTTGTTATCAAATTTTCAGCACTTATTTTATTTGTCACATTCATAGTTAATGCTTTTTGTCACATCAAAATAAGTGTAGTAAGCACTTATTTTATTAAAAAATTGTTTTTTTTTTTTAATATTTCAAACCGACCAAACCGACTATACCGCACCGCCAAAAACCGCACCGCTATAGGTCGGAAAACCGACCCTAGGCGGTGTGCATCGGTTCCAATTATGAAAACACTGATCTCTATCGGTTTGATAATAAATTTAGAAAAAAACCGCTCTTACCGAACCACGCACACCCCTAGGTAAGGGGGAAGAATTTAAATCATTCAAGTTCGAAAGAAATATAAAGGCTTTGAGAAGATCTCCAAGAGGAGCAAAAGAGGATGGAAACTGATTTTGGTTTCCCGATGCGATCATGTTGTTGCTCTGTTAAGTGGCTAACCGCTTATAGCAATTAGGTCAAGTATGTCCAGCTGCACCATAGTGATGAAAGAAATGCTGCTTTTTCTGTTTGGGCTTTTGAGTAATTCCCTTCTTAGCCATAGGGTTCTTAATCTCTTTCTTATCAAACTTAGGGGGTGCTCCTAAGATATATTTACCGTTGTCTATTTTCTCACTAGCTAATTCATTTTTAACATCATTGTTCTCAGTTTCAATATTATTAGCAGAAAAAAAAAAATAGTAGTACTAGCAGAATCAATACTAGGAGAAGAGAAATCATACCCTAAACCAATTTAATCGGAAGCATATTTCTGAAGACTGAGCATCTCATTGAGCTTTGCACTTGAAATCCTTTCCAATTGGGCTTTGACTTGGAACAGTTTTGCCTCAAGCTTCTTAGTCTTTTCAACTAAGAAATTATTCTCAAACCTCAGTGCTCCAATGGTCTGATTTGCTTCATCAAACTTTGTGGATATTTCTTCTCGTTCAAGCTCCACTTCACTAAGCTTCTTGGTGGCCAACCTATACAACTTCTCATGCTTTTTCGAGACCTTGTATAACTTTGCATAGGCTTTGCGGATGTCATCTTGTTCATCCATCTTTTTAAACTTAGAGTCCACCAATTCCTCTTCTTCATCCACATCTTCAACAATCCCTTTAGTAGGATTTACAATGGTAGTGAAGGTATTTAGGATTCCATCATCCTCATTATCAGAATCATTCTTAGGCTCATTGTCGCTCAACATAGCAGCAAGTGCCTTACTCTTCTCAATAGTCTTAAGATATGTAGGACACTCTTGTTTCATGTGACCGAAACCTTGACACCCAAAGCATTTTGGTCCTAAGGGAACAGTGTACTGATTGCCATCCCCAGCATCCTTCTTCCCTTTGTCTTGGTTCTTGAATTGCGAAGAACTGGATTGCTTTCAGTCCTTGTTAAATCCTTTTGCGTTATCATTCTTTATAAACTTCTTGAATTACCTTGTGATATAGGATTTCATCGTAGAATCTTCATTGTCTCAAGACTCATCAGTGTCACTGCTCTTAGCCTTCAATGCCATGCTTTTGCTCTTACTTGATTTCCTGATCCTTGTCAAACCCAACTTATAGGTTTGCAGATTGCCAACCAACTCTATCAAAGGAATTTTGTCAATATCCTTTGATTCCTCAATCGTGGTGATCTTGGCATGAAATCTCTCGGGTAGAGATCTAAGCACCTTTCTAACAATCTTGCGTTTAGGAATGGTTTCCCCAAGATTAAAGGCTGAGTTCATTATGTCATTGAGCTTGGCATAGAACTCATCGAATGACTCATCCTCCTCCATCTTGATTCCTTCAAAGCTCGTAGTAAGCCTCTAAATATTTGAATCCTTGGTAGCCTTGGTTCCTTCATAGGTTGTCTAGAGAATGGTCCATGCTTCCTTATTAGTTTCAGTAGAGGATATCTTCTTCATAACGCCTTAAAATGTGTACTTGTTATATATTTATGTGGGCGTTATCTCCTTATTACTATGTTTAATTTGTATAATTAAGCCATGATTTGTATTAGTCCCTATTATTTATCTTTACATAATTTCTTGAATAAGATGCTATTCATTATGTGTAATTTTCTACTTTTAGGAAATCATGTGAGAAAGATAAGTTTACAGGAATTTGTGAGAGAATGGAGGTCAAACTAGAATTAAAGTGGAGCTAAAGGACCATGCTTAAATGTCTAAGGAGGTGCAGCTGGAGTGCTTGGATCGTCTACCATGATTGGAAGCTTCAAATAAGGAAAGAAATCAAAGAGGCAAAATCTGAAAAGGAAAAATCTGATTTGAGTACTGATCAGTATTTTGGGTATATCTCTCTCCTCAAAAATCCAATTTACACAAAGCTAGATGGGTTGGAACCGTGACTTAAATATCTACAACTTTTCAGTTTTGAGTTTTTCCAAATTCTCAAATTTTGAAGGCCGAAATTAACTCACAAATTACTGCTGTAAACCTAGACGGAAATTAAAAGAGGAAAAGTTTTATTTTCTTTGGACACTTAGACATTAGGGTTTCTAGAAGGGAGGCTGGGAGAACGAATTTTGGCAGAGAAAACCTTGTATTTTTCTTTCTCTAATGACAGTCTAAACTCTTTGCTAGGGCTAGAGGTTATGTTTGTTCTATACGATATGAATATTCAATGTGATTCTTTCTAGGATTTTATCAATGATATATTTGATTGTTCAATTAGATTTCTTTTGATGTATTAGTTCTTCCATGCTTTCAATAAGTTCAATTATGTTTTTCTTATTGTTTAGAGAAATTTCTAATAGTTTCAAATAGAAATCATGTTTTAAAGTGAATGGGTTTTTTCTGAAAACTTTTCTAACTGCATTATTAATCGAGGTTATCATGCGTTCTTGAATTGTCTCAGTTCAACCGAATCATAAGTTTTTAATTGTATAAGAACAATCAATTTTGAAATATATATTTTCTTAGATCACAAAGAATTTCATATCGATATAGGGAAACACCCCGATGCCCTAGTATTTACATTATTGATTTAAATCAGTTTTTATTATTATTCTTGTTAACAATCACCAAGCAAAAGTATTTTTCTTCTTCACCCAAATTACTGTTTACTTATATTGTCTTTGAATTTACCCTGCTCCTTGTGGTTCGACCTCAGTACTCCGAGAATTATATTGCTACGATCTCCTGCACTTAGGAGTGAGCAAGCACTTCTTGAATTCCTTATTAGTGACTGCACTGAATAAAGCATTCAATGCTCCGCTGTTGAAGTTTACCGCCTTGATCTTATCATCATTCTAGTCGGCCGGCGCTTCCGTAGGCTTGGTCCAGCCTATCTCCATAGCTTGCCACACATTTTCATCTAATGACTGCAAGAAAGCTCTCATGCATACTTTCCAGTATACATAGTTAGTTCCATCAAATAAAGGAGATATAATAAGAGACTGTCCTCTATCCATGACAACCAGGGGTCAATGGATCACACAGCAAAAATTAAAACCTAATCAAAGTGTGCCTGTTCTGATACCACTTGATAGGCCAAGAATGTATTGACCCCTTGTGATAAATTAATCAATTAATTTAGTCAAGTGAATTAATTAAGTTAATTAACATGCAAAGCGCGTGGTAGCACAAACAAATCACAAATTAACTATAGTGTAGTGGAAATTAAATTGACACGGTAATTTGTTTACAAATGGGAAAAACCTACACAGCAAAAATCCTACCGGGTGATTTTAAGGTCACCACTCCCGAGAATCCACTATTATCAACTTACAGTTGAACCCTTACCGCAATACCCAATTGGACTTATTCTGTAATGACAATCTCTCATTTTCAATGCACGGCTCCTAGTACGTGACTAACTAATAGATGCGCGGATCCCAATACGTGACTTAATCACCAACTTAAGAAAGATGTTGGCTTCAAAGTTCTTCAGTTCATCACACGATAAAGTACAAAAAGCTCTTTGGTCACAAAACCATATGGTATACAAATACAGCAGCTTCTTCAAGAGAAATATGAACTAAGGCAAATTCTATCTCCGATAACAATTTGCATGAACAAAACTTTGCTTCACACTCGTGCAACTGTGCACCTTTGGTGGCTCTTAAAATAATCCTTTTATATGTTTAGGGTTGTGAGAAAAGAAGGCCTAAACACGTACTCACGGATTGGAGTGAAATCAGCTCTGAAAAACTGAATTTCATAAACCTCAATAGATAGCCATCTATTGAGCTAGATGTCGAGCTACGGTCTAAAATAGCTTTTAAACCTCGATAAATGCTAGTTGTCGAGATAGCTGTCGAGCTTTAAAATCCAGCACTTTCTCACTTGTTTCTTGGATAGTCTTGATGGCTTTAACACTTGAACTTGAAACCTTGTTCCTTGAAATATTAAACTCATCTTAGATCTATCCAATTACAAGTAAAGTGTGTTTTGTCAAAGGATTGGCCAATTACATAAAATATTGGCATATGTTCCTAACATTGAATCACATATGTCCTAACAAGCTGTACACACCAGACATGAATTCCGTAACGTATTAGCCATTGAGCATAAATGCAGAAATTCATTGCCCATTAACGCGGTAAACAACTATAAAAGGAGAAAGTACCAGAAACCTAAGGTACACCCAATTACACACAAATACTCTAAGAAATCATTCTCAACTCGTTTTCTCTCTAGAATCTTTCTTCCTTACTGACTTAAGCATCAGAGGCAGTTTGGTTGACACCACACTAGCATGTTACTCTTCCACCCAGTTCATTTTGCAGGTTTTCCTCTAACAGAGATAACCCCAATCACATCTTTTTCCTTCAACTACGTCGAGGATCTTATATAGAATATTTTTTGCATCATCAGTTTGGCGCTGGCAGTGGGAACCGACAAGCCATTCAAGCTATCTTTCACAGCGACAAAAGAGATCCTTGCAGTACGAGATGTACGCTGACTCTGCGCGACAAATCCAAGCTCTCCTGGCCAATGTGGAAGAGTTGACTCACCAAAATGAAGAGATGCGAAAGACAATGAAGTCCTGAAACTCAGAACGTCGGCAAACAGGTGGAAACCAAAATGTTGAAGAATCAAACTCCTAAGCCAACAGGCGAGACAAGACCACTAGAAAAGATTCCTCTAGGATGGGGAATGAGCTTCGCAACATGAGGAAGGAGATGGATGAATTAAGAAGGGCCATGAAGGACAAAGACGGGGAGAATTTGGATGGGATGATTCGAAGGACGGACTCACCATTCACTATTGAAGTATTGAACCATCCCCTCCCACCGAAATCCCATCTCCTACAACTGGAATCATATGACGGTTCCAAGGATCCCTTGGATCACATTGAATCATTCAAGGCATTGATGTTGTTGCAGAAGATCCCAGATGAGGTGATGTGCAAGGCAATCCTAACGACACTAAAAGAGCAGCCAGAGTACAGTTCAATAAGATACCCCCAGGAATTATTGCAAATTTTGAACAACTTAGCAAGAGTTTTGTTCGTCATTTCATTGGGGGGCAAAGACAGAAGAAGCCGATTGTTCATCTTCTCAACAGTCAGTAGACAGAAGGAGAATCACTAAGACAATACGTGACCATATTCACTAAGGAGCTACTGCAGGTAGACGAAGCTGAAGATCAAGTTATCCTAACGACTTTCCAAGTAGGGTTGTTACCTAGAGATTTCTTCTTCTCAATCACCAAGAGTCCACCAAAAACAGTTGCGGAATTACTCCAAAAAGCTCAAATGTATATGAAAGTAGAAGGTGAAATAGTTGCGAAGGAAGAGAGATGAAAGGAACTTATGAAGTTGCACTCACCCACAAGGCATGGGGTATAAGAAGAACTTTTCCTTTGAAATCCCATTTTTAGCATTAAGCATGTTTGCATTTTTGTACTCTTGCTAGAATTTCTATCATTCACAAATGAGGCAAGAAAATAAGTTTACTAAAATAAATAAATAAATATATACATGTATATATATGTATATATACATATATCTTTCATGATGTATTTCCTTCTTCATCTCCTCCCTTCACTATGATCCACGATTGAAAGAGGAAAACCTAAAGATGCACAAGCATGGGTATAACTCACGCAGCGCAACAATGTCATGACTAATAATGTCATGAAAAAAACCTAAAGATGCACAAGTGTGGGTATAACTCACGTAGCGCAAAATCGTCATGACTAATAATGTCATGATGAAAACCTAAAAACGCATAAGTGTAGGGGTAACTCACGTAGTGCGACATCGTCACAAGCATCAAAGTTGTTGATACACAACTATTAAAGTCGAGTAAATCAAAACTTGTTTAAACACAACTACTACAATTGTCATTCAAATATGAATGAACAAAAAATGGTTAACCTAGAGACGCTCCAATAACGTGACTTTAAGTCATGCATACAGCACAATATCGTCATTTAAACATGACTCAATACAAAGCTGTTCAAACATAGCTAAACATAAAAAGTTGTTCAAACACAACTAACATTGTCATTCAAACATGACTCAATACAAAGCTGTTCAAACACAACTAAACATAAAAAGTTGTTCAAACACAACAAACACCGTCATTCAAACATGACTCAATAAAAGAGCTATTCAAACACAGCTAAACATAAAAAGTTGTTCAAACACAAATAACATCGTCATTCAAACATGACTCAAACATAAAAAAGTTGTTTAAACATAGCTAAAAATAATAAGTCGTTCAAACACAGCTAAAAATTAATAAGTTGTTCAAACACAACTAACATCGTTATTCAAACATGACTTAATAAAAAAACTGTTCAAACACAGTTAAAAATAATAAGTTGTTCAAACACAACTAACATATTCATTCTTACATGACTCAATGAAAAAGCTGTTTAAACACAGCTAAAAATAACAAGTTGTTCAAACACAACTAAAATCGTCATTCAAACATGACTCAATAAAAAAACTATTCAGACATAGCTAGAAATGGTAAGTTGTTCAAACACAACTAAAATTGTCATTCAAACTTGACTCAGAAATAAAAAAGCTGTTTAAACGCAACTAAAAATAATAAGTTGTTCAAACACAACTGACATCATTATTCAAACATGACTCAATAAAAAAGCTGTTCAAACACAATTAAAAAAATAAGTTCAAACACAACTAACATCGCCATTCAAACATGACTCAATGAAAAAGATGTTCAAACATGGCTAAAAATAACAAGTTGTTCAAACACAACTAAAATCGTCATTCAAACATGACTAAATAAAAAGCTATTCAAACACAACTAAAATCGTCATTCAAACATGGCTAAATATAAAGCTGTTCAGACACAGCTAGAAATGGTCAGTTTTTCAAACACAACTAAAATCGTCATTCAAACATGACATAATAAAAAGCTGTTTAAACACAGCTAAAATAATAAAGACGCATAAGCGTGGGTATAACTCACGTAGCGCAAAATTGTCATTACTAATAATGTCATGACGAAAACCTAAAGACGCACAAGCATGGGAGTAACTTATGCAGCGCAACATCGTCATGACTAATAATGTCATGATGAAAACCTAAGTTCAAGTTTTACTAACTTTACTCTACTGATCATATCTATTGAATGAGTGTTAATGCAGATAAAAGATGGGTCGTCTTCACAATGGCCTTAACCCATGTTGGTTCTAGTAGAAGGCCTAAATATAAGCAGGTATTGTAGGTTTCATCAATATCATGAACATTGCATCGACAAATGCAGGACATTTAAGAAAGGCAGATGGAGACCTTAATTCGTCCAAAAAAAAAAGCTACGGGAGTTTGTACACACAGACGATACCAAGATTCCCACAGGTGAAGTAAGAATTTCTACCACTTACAAATAAGATTCTACTGACGAGCATAAGCTTAGGTAGTCAATCTATATTATCTCAATGATAAAGATTTTACTAACAAGCATAAGCTCAAATTCTACTGATAAGTACAAGCTCAAGTAGCCAATCTATGCACCATTCCATAATAAACACAAGCACAAGAAAAATGAGGAAGGCAAAGTTTCAAAATTATTCCTGCCTTGTCATATAGACAAAGATAGGAATAAGGGGGAAATTGATGAGGAGAAAAATTACCCTCGTCTTAAAAAAGAAAAGCTAGCTTCATCCATCAAATTGGCCCTATCCATAAGCTGGCCTTGTCCATCAAGCTAGCATCGTCCGTCAAGCTAGCTTCGTCATTCAGACGAATGATAATGGCACGCACTAAATGAATCTTCCATTAATGACAAGTGTGAAGTTTAATACACTAGACAAGAAAAAGCGTAACCGAAGGACCAACAGGCAGAAGACCATTGATGATGATAAACGCCTTTGCATTCAATGCTATTATGACCGTCATTGATCAACGAAGATGTTACACATTTATTACGCTCATTAATGATAAAGAGTAACAGATGAAGCAATGGTAACGAATGAGCTATACACACCAGACATGAATTCCGTAACGTATTAGCTGTTGAGCATAAATGCAGGAATTCATTGCCCATTAACGTGGCAAACAACTATAAAAGGAGAAAGCACCAAAAACCTAAGGTACGCCTAATTACACACAAATACACTAGGAAATCATTCTCAACTCGTTTTCTCTCTAGAATTTTTCTCCCTTACTGACTTAAGCATAGGAGGTAGTTTGGTTGACGCCACACTGGCATGTTACTCTTTCACCCAGTTCATTTTATAGGTTTTCCTCTAATAGAGATGACCCCAACCATAGCTTCGTCCTTCAACTACGACGAAGATCTCATACTGAAGATTTTTTGCATCATCAAATAGCTTGCTTGAAGTTTTGAATCTCAATGCCATATGCTCTTCTTTTTAATAAACCGTGATTACATATGCTCCCTTTTTTTTTGTTATTTATTTATTTATATATTTATTTATTATTATTATCATTATTCTTATTATTTTATAAATTTATTAGTAAGGAGCATTTGAATGAATAAAGTATTCATCCTTTCCTTTGGTTTGCTGTCAGGTGAATCAGATGATTTAGGCTTGTTAACCCTTTGCTCCACTTGTGACTCTTCTATGTTTGCTCAAGTCATGACCTCTACAAGCTTTGTCTTCTCCAAGTGGCTGCAATCAAGTGCACTCCATCATGGTCATCTTTTATGACTTATCGAGGACTCTCAATGATCAATCCGTCACTCTCTTGCACTCTACGAATGAACCCGTGGAGAAAGGCGTCGTCTTGAAAGTCCATCCACTTGGTAGCAATGTCCCTTCATCCTCGTCTACTACCATTTATCGACCTTCAAGTCTATCACAATGGTGGTCGAATCATCTCACGAACTACACGACCTGACTAGAAAGGATTCGCATGTCGTTTCGAGGACGTTTACTTTGGCCTCCAACCTTCACTTAACCGCAGACCATATCAATCCATTTCCTTTCCTTGGTTGTTGGATAAGCGCGGGAGAAGTGCAATGGGCCCTACCTTCATCCAAGACTTCTTCACTCCAATATAAGGGTGAGTTTTCCTACCTCCCTAAATATTGGGAGTGGCTAGAAGACATATTGAGCCGCAATACTAAAGTCTTAGGTGATACCAAGCTTTACGAGTTGCTACTTGCATCGTTATTCACATATGATCGGAACACCCATGTCTTGCAAGCCTTCCTAGAGTGTTGGTGTGCGGCTATGAACACATTGCACACGTTTGTAGGAGAGGTCTCCATTAGCTTATGGGACTTACATTCGATCAATGGGCTTCCCATGTACGGCTCATTTTACGAAGAGGTCGTTCCAAACTTGAAAGACATATCATCTCTCCCCTCATGCTATCATCATCTATTTGTCGCCTTCCATCACCTGAGTCTTAAGCTTGGTGGTTCACACTTGGTCACTACGGCCACATGGGTGAAGTTTTGGTTCCGTGGCAAGTCTAAATATTAGAAATTGCCGACTAAAAAGTCAATAAAGAGGACGCAAGAGGCAAGCAATCTCATAACCCCTCTGGTAAAATCGATGCCCCTAAAATTCTGACAGTAGAAGACGAGGCTCCCTTCGATGTGCTCAAAGTGGAGAGAAGGCTCATAGAAGAGACTTGGTTAGTTACTTTGATCTCGAGTTGGCTGTGTGAGTTCGATTTTCCTGATAGGGGACCAAACTTAATCAGGCCTGGTGTTTTCAAGAGCGCAAGTGCGATGGCTCGTGGTAAGAGATACTGCCTTGCAGTCCCAATCCTAGCCAACATTTGTAGGGGCTTGAATGAAATTGTGTCTTCTAAGGCTCCTAGTAAATGTGATGCCACTTTTCTTGCACACTACTTGAATGCTTAGTTGGCCAAATACTTCGACACTCACTTTGAACTTGAAGGGTCTCACTCCAAGGCTATTCCGTGCATGTCTAGATACTCTGGAGAAGGTGCAGCCAAGCATTATGATGAGGTTACAGCTAGTAAGCTATTTCATGCCGTTAGTAGCTTCAAGTTTCATCGTTTGGGCCTTTTTAAAGGCCATGGTGGGATTTTGGTGGATGATGACAAGCTACCTAGCTCTTATACTGATTACTTCATTAGCCAACGCTTCAGCTACTTGGCCTCTCGTCACTGAAGTATATGTATAGTTGAACCATATAGCCCTCACTGCTTTGGTTAACAGTTTGGTTTCAATCAATACATCCCTGGGGAGCTTAATAAGGACTTTTGCACCATCACCTTAGAGCAAGTAGTATGCTTCTGGTGTCGATGTCTTAGTCTTGTTATTGATTCAGAGTTCTTAATCCCTGCTTGCCCATCTAAGCACAGGGCTCCGTGTATGAAGGACTATATTAATTGGTCGACTAGAAAATCTAATGGTTTCTTTTCAAGTAGGACTGAGCAACCGATTGGAAATGTTAACCCAAGCAAGATAAGACTTAAAATAAAATAGTCCAATGAAGTAGTTAAGCCTGTGAAGCGCCCAAGAAATGGGAAGCCCTTTTTTGGGATTTTAGAGGCTACCGATGAGTCTTTAGGAAGAGCGTGCATGGACAAGGCACATTCTCCTAAACGTGGGCCTTCTTACATAGTCTCAACGCCTCAAGATGTGGAGGTGACCAAGGGTAAGGATGCGTTAGATTCCGAGTGGAATAGTGGCAACTCAAATTCTCACTGGAGATGTAAAAGGTAGAGGGACAATCCTAGCAAGAATCTGGATCATGAGGGGGTCACCCAAGTAACTGAATGTGGTGTCGATATGGATTCACTTCCCGACCCTTCTGGTGGTAGTGCACAAGTGAGTCTTAATTCTCTTTTTGATAATTTTGATCTTGAACCCATTAAAGATCTTTGTTACCTTTATGATGACCTTAAAGCCATTTTTGGTGTCCAAGAGCTTTTTGAGAATGACAATCTTGGTATTCTTCCAATGCAAGGTGACAATTATCCTTCAAAAAGAGCAGGAGAGAAGTGTACACCAGTTGCCACTAACCCTTCTATGAGCGAGTTTTCCATTCAAGGCTCGACGGCCTTTGATTTGGCTACTAAGGAAATTGACCAACCGCGTTCGGGGAAGACTAATGCCATTCTTTCTTCTGACCCCATTCACAAGCCTTTAAAGGATGTGACTCGAAATAAATCCATTATGTGTAGTTCAAACATCCTGACCACTTCAACTGTCACAAAGTTTGAACCTGACAATTTGATTTTGAAGGCCGATCGATAGCATGCAAAAATGTTAGGAGATGACCTAATTGAGAAGGCCGTCAAGACCCTTTTACTTTTATGACTTCACTTAGGGATGGAGTCGAGAAGGTCCATTGAGTTATCACACAAATAAAAGTTGTGGATGCAACGCCTTTAAGAGAGCGTATTTCAAAATATATGGATGACATAGACCAATATTCTTCCCTCCAACATGCTCTTTCACAAGGCATCGTGTCTGAAGTCAAGGAACAGAAGCTCACCGATGCTCAGCATTGTCTCACTCTTGCCCTCGACTCAGAAGCCATTAAGATCAATCAGAAAGTTGCAATCAAGGCGAACTTGGACAAGGCCTTAGCTAGGGAGATTGAATTGAAAAAGGAGCTTGAGTCACTTTCAATGCAAAAGGCAGAGTTTATAGCATCAAGCACCCTCTGTGGTACAGAGCTAGCCCAGCAACAAGTGATCATTTCTCAAATCAAGGAGGAGGTTTCCAAGATTGAGGCTCCTTAAACTTTAAAAGTTTCTGATGATGCAAAACTTAGAGAGCTACAAGAGTTACTAGAAACTAGCAAAAAGGAGTTAAGGCATTTAGATTGGATAGGTTAATCATTTTTTTTTCATTGATGTAGTCATTACAATGTAACAACACCTATCTCTTTATTAATAAAAATTCATTTATCTCCAGATCATTTTTTTTTTTTTTTTACGACTATGCTTAGCAAAGGATGCTAGGCTACCTACGAACCCAAAAGGGATCAAGTCATAACATAGTTTAAAGGACTTATTAAAATTTTTTTTTTAAGTAAATATACAACTGAACTTAGTAACGAATACCAAGCTGCCTACATACCTAAAAAGGATCAAGTCATAACGTAGTTCAAGAGAGTAGTTTTTTTTTTTTTTTTTGATAATTTTTTTTTTAGATTTTTTTTTTGTCCTTAACTTTTGCCTAGGTCGCCTCTTTCAAGGTTTTCAACCTAGTGGGATTTTTTTTTTTTTTTTTAGTGGGTAGTTTAAGCTCTTATTGAGGAGTAACTTCAATAATTCATGCATAGTATCACTTCAGGAACTTTGCATTTATGGGACCTACCCTCAAGCCATCTCCATCAACTATCTTATAAGCACCATTAGTGTAGACCTCTTGCACGACATAGGGGCCATCCCATTTTGATGTGAACTTGTTCCCAGTCCTGTGAGAGATGTTGATGGGTCTTTGCATTGCAAATACTATGTCCCTTACTTAGAAAGATCAAGGTCGGACTTTCTTGGTGAACGCTCGCGAAAGTTGCGCTTGGTAGCATTCAAGATGTTATTGAGCTTCCAATCTCTTTTCATCAAGTGCTTCCCACTCTTCAAGTCTTAAACGTGCATTTTATTTGTTTGTGAGCCCTTCTCCAATAGCAATTCGAAGGGATGGAATTTGTCACTCCAAAGGCAAGACTGCTTCGACACCATATACTAATGAATATAGAGTGGCTTGCATGGGTGTCTTGTCTGTTATTCGGTATGCCCATAAAGCTTCTCCAATCTTTTCATGCCAATCCCTCTTCGAGCACTCTACTACCTTTTTCAACAAATTACAAAACGTCTTGTTGAAAGCCTCAGCAAGACCATTGGCTGGCGCATTATACATGGATGACTTGTATTGCTTGAACTCAAACTTCTCGAATAATTGGGTCACCAAACTATTGTAGAATGGCTTATCATTATCCACAATGATATAGCGAGGGACACCATACCGATAGATCAAGTGAGTCTGGATGAAGTTCACTGCATTTTCCTTTTTTACTTCCTTGAGAGGTATGGCTTCCTCCCATTTAGAAAAATAGTCAATCGCAGGTAGACAGATGACCCCCCGACGACTTAGGCAATGGTCCTTCAACATTGAGTCCTCATGCATCAAAAGGCCATGATGTAACTGTAAGGTGTAGGGGCTCTGGCAGCCGATGGATGTAGTTTGCATGAAGCTGGCATGCTTCACATGTCTTTGCATAGTCCATACAATCCTTGACCATGGTGGGCCAATAATAACCCATTCGTTTTATTCGATGATACAATTTGGGGCCAGACTGATGGGCGCCACATACTCCCGAATGAGCTTCTTCCATGGCTTGATCACCTTCTCCTTTACCAAGACATCATAAGAATAGACCTTTAAAAGACCTCCTATATAATGTTCCCTTGTAATGTATAAAACAAGGCGCCTTTCACCGTACCTTAGTCTTGTGGTGGGGATCTTCGAGTAGCTTAACATGTTCCAAGTAATCAATTAGGGCTTAGCGCCAATCCTCATCCTCCATTATAGATATTGATATGGTATTCGTCTCACTCACATATTCTTCTGTGTAAGAGAGCACCCAACAGTTGCAGACAAGGACATTTGGCCTTTCACCTTCCAACAGAGCCAATGTGGTGGCTAGGTTGGCTAAAGCATCTGCCATCCTATTCTCGTTTCTGGAGATATGCTCTAAGGAAACTTCATTAAACTTCTCAATTAGTTGCATATCCATCTGAAAGGAAGGAACCCTCATGTTTAACTTCATAGTGTGTCAAAAGTTGATTGATTACTAACTTGGAATCGTCGTAGACTTCTAATTATGATATCTATATATCGAGGGCCATTTGGAGGTCGGCAATAAAGGCTTGATACTTAGCAACATTGTTTGAACATGGTTCACTAAGCACAAAGGCAAATGGTAACACTTGTTTTTATGGCGACACGAAAACAACCCCAACACCGGATTCTTCTTGCTGCGCAGCCCCATTAAAGAACATCATCTAAGGAGAGAGGACTTCAGTGTACAATACATCTTCTTCTAGAAAATCATCTGAGAGCTCCCAATCGGCAGGAATAGGATGATCGACAAGGAAATTTACTAGTGCTTGCCCTTTAATAGTCTTTTGGGGCACATATGCAATTTCAAACTCTTGAAAGGCCACAGCCCATTTTGCCAACCGTCCAGACATGATTGTCCTAGACAAGACGTATTTAACTAGATCTATCTTTGCAACCAAGTGTATCACGTGTGCTTGCATGTAATGCCTTAATTTTTGAATGGAGAAGAAAAGTGCAAGACACATCTTCTCTATTGGAGAATACCTCAATTCTACCCCAGTTAACTTTCAACTAAGGTAATACAATGCTTTCTCTTTCTCTTCTTCATTTTTCTGAGCTAAAAGGGCCCTAAGTGATTGTTCTTGTGCAGCAATGTAGAGTGCTAGAGGTTTTCCTGGCATAAGCACTCCTAAGACAGGCGGGTTAAGCAAATACCTTTTAATGCTCTCAAATGCATTCCTGCAAGCCTCATCCCATTCAAAGGTGGCATCTTTCCTCATCAATCAACTGAATGGTTGGCACCGTCTTGTTAGATTCGATATGAAATGTCGAATGTATGCAAGATGGCCTTGTAAGCTTTAAAGCTCTCGTAAGTTCTTTGGTTCGGGCATCCTTTGGATAGCGTCCATTTTAGATTGATCCACTTCAATACCTCAATGTTGAACAATAAAGCCTAGAAACTCCCCAGACGTGATGCCAAATGCGCATTTGAGGGAATTCATTTTGATTTGGTATTTCCTTAGTCGATTAAATACAATACGCAAGTCCCGTAAATGATCCCCTCTTTTCTTTGTCTTAAAAACTAGATTGTCAACATAACATTGAAAAATTTTATGGAGTATGTCATCGAAAATTCGTTGCATTTCCTGTTGATATGTTGCGCTGACATTCTTAGGCCCAAAAGGCATCACCTTATAACAATATATCCCTTTTGGAGTTCAAAAAGCAGTGAGCTCTTCATCCTTAGGTGCCATTTAAATTTGGTTGTATTTAGATGAGCCATCCATGAATGATAATACTTCATGACCAATAGTCACATCAACCATGAGCTCTATATTTGGAAGTGGGAAGTCATCCTTTGGGCATGCTCTATTCAAGATTTGAAAATCAACACAAACTCGAATTTGTCCATTTTTCTTTTTGACAGGGACAATGTTTACAATCCATGTCGGGAATTGTACCTCCCAGATGAATCCCGCCTGCTCGAGTTTGTTAACTTCTGCCTCAATTTGTGGGAGGAGTTCAGGTTGAAAGCGACGTTAGGCTTGCCTGATTGGGCACACTCCTTGCTTTATTGCTAACCGGTGAACTGCAATCGTTAGGTCTAAACTTGGCATCTCCTTGTATGTCCAAGCAAACACATCTTTGTACTCCATCAAAAGCTAAAAGTATTTACTTTCTTCCTCTAGTGTCAAAAGCAAACTCACGTAGATTGGGCGAGGTTCCTTGTTAATCCCTAAGTTTAATTCTTTGAGCTTATCCACAGTTGCTTGCCCCTCATCTTCTATTGCCTGAGGGGCTTCATTTGGTTTATCGTTTGATGCATCTGATTTAGAATCAGTTTTTGTTGTCACGTGGCAAGAAGGAAGGACTAGTGTCTCATGATCCTCCTCCCTATCATCAACTTGCTTCTCGAGCTCTTGTGTGTGCATAATAGTTCGCCGCTTTACTTTAATGGAGTTTCTTGTACTAACTTCTACAATCAACTCAAGTTTCATGCGCGAAGGGATAAAGCTGTAGGCTTCGGTGCCATTTCTCTATTGTAGGCCATTTTTCCCTTCCTTGGGTCGTGGCGTGTTAATTGAGCTACTTGTAGACCTAAGCCTATCAAATGCCGACCTATGTGTACGTAGGGTCCCTTCCTCTGTAGGGAGAGAAATGCTTAATCTATTAAATACTAACCCTAGAGGAGCAGATGTTCCTAGACGGTCAAATACAGAAGGTCTTGACATAGGCTCCAGCTTCTCCTCCTCCTCAACTTCAAAGGTGATGTGTTGTGATGTTGCCTTTTTTCCCTTCCCTTTGTCCAAGATTCGAACTGGCTCTTATGATGAATACCCAGCTCGATTCGCACAGCCTTGTTGCTTCAGTTTGCTTTGGGTTGAGTTAAGCCCATGTGACTTCTCTTCCACGTAATTTGAATAAAGTTGTCCCAATTGCAGAGGATTTTTGAAATCATAGCCTGATTTTGCCAAAAGTTTTTACGCTTTAGGGTCGAAACCTTCTTCTGTTCTTCTAACTGGTAGTGAATCTTCTTCAACAAGGTTACGTGTGGCTCTAGTGAAACCTTTGAGTGGGGGTTTTAAAGGCCCCACTTGGTCTAACTTTGGTAATGGCAAGGTGAAATCACTTTTAAGGATAGCGATATCTTCCTCTTGAATAGACTTTTTGCACTTATCCTTAGTCTCCATTGTCAACTCGAATCAAGATTGCCCTTCCTTTCGTTTAGACGCGGGCACATATCGTAAGACCATGGGTGCCTCTTTCTCCTCTTCACAAAACTTCTGTCTCACTTCAAAGTTAGGTTGGGGACCTTCCGTGAGGGGCTCGCCTCCTTCCTTACGTTTTGCCTTCTTCTTTTCCGTAGACTCTTCTTGTGGTACATCGCAAGTTGTGTCGCAATCCAAGTAAAACTTGGCATCTCCAATTTGAGATTCTGTTGTTGTAAATGGTTGAAACTTTGCTGTCACCACCATTATTTTCTTGCCATCACAATACTTGAAGCATTGATGGAATGTAGAATGTACAACACCATTCCCATGAATCCATGGTCGTCTTAACAACAAGTTATAAGAAGTCTTCAAATTGATCACATAGAAGAGAGGTCTTGCTTTCAACTCATCAATAGTCACATCTAACCGAATCATGCCGATTGCCTTTTGACCTTCTTGGTTGAAGCCTTGGATGACGAGTCGACTTTTGGATAACTCTTCCATGGATATGCGTAGGCGTCTCATTGTTCCTTTGGGCATTATGTTGATGGCAGACCCATTGTCTATGAGGACGCGACTTACTCTTTCCCCTCGTGTGTAACCTGAGACAAAAAGTGGTCGATTGTGTGGTTTGGAGCCCAATAGGAGATCCTCATCGACAAACGTCATCTTGTCGCAGTAGTGAGCACATAAAGCAACTGCTTCTTCCAAGGCATAAGTTTCACTTCCCTCTTCCTTGGTCACTTTATTTTCTTCAAGGTTCACTACGTCATGCTTCAACCCTCAAGATGATGGTAGAGCTGATGACGAATTGGTAGGTGACGAAGAGGGTTGGACTTTTGTGACCTACAAGAGATTTCAAAAGCAACGTAACCTAAAACCCCATATTCCTCACGAGAAAGGGGAACTCCAAGCAAACGATTCAAAAGTTGATCCCAAGGGGAAGGGAACAAATGGTCTAAAGAAACAAAGAAAGGGAGCTTGTTTGAATGAGTTATTGCAAAAGGAAGGCCCCTGTCGGTCATGTTGCAAGAGTTTTTCCCTAAAGGCTTTCTTATATAGGACCTAATGACAACCACTTACATGGTCTTTTTCCATGATGCTGATGATCAAGAAGACCATACCGAAAAGGAGGAAAAAAGTGTTCCAAATTGGATGTGCTTGCAATATGCCCTTGATGTTGATGGCAATGTGGACCGCACTTCCGTTGGAATTGGTGACTTCACAGAAATTAGGGATCCAACAGCGAACGTAGCATGATTCGCCTCAGCAGTTTCATATAGGTCTAAAAGAATTTTACCTTCTTTTGCAAGCCTTAGGATAAGGTCCTTAAAAAAAAACATTTTTCCACGAGGTGACTTACAACTTGATGGTATACACAGTATTTTGGGTCGTTGGTACACCCCATTTCCTCTGAATGCTTGCATTCTGGAAGCTTGATCACATTCTTCTTTAATAAGTCCTCAAGCATGCCTTGAACGTCGGCATCTAGAAATGGATACGTCTTTTCTTCCATCTCCTTCAAAGTCAATCGACGCTTCTCCCACTCTTGTATTGGATCGGCCCTTTTCTTCATTCTCTTATTCTCTTTACTGGAGATCTTCACAGGCTCCATAACAATGGCCATAGATTCCTTAACCATGGATCTGGAAGACTTATCCCCTCTCCTTGCATCTTTCTTCTCTGCTCGTCAACAGGTAAGCCCTTTTCTCCATGGCTAGACAAGCAAAGCTCCATGTCATGGGCTTGGGTAGCAAGCTCTTCAAAGGTGTGAGGTTTGATTCCTTAGAGGATGTAAAGGAACCCCCTATGCATACCTTGGATGCACATCGCCACCCCTGAAGATTTGAAAAGGCAATCTTTTCCATCAAGGGTCCGACAAGGATTGATGTAGTCTACCACTAGTTCATCTTTCCATTACTTCATGTTGGTTAATTCTAGCATGCTTACGGTACATCGAGTACTGTAGAAACGGTTCAAGAATTCCCTTTCCATTTACTCCCAACTATCAATGGTCTCAGGCTCAAGATCCATGTACCAATCGAAGGTATTCCCTCGAAGAGTATGCTCGAATTGCTTCGTGACCAAGTCCCCATCCGTATCGGCATTATTGCAAGTCTAGATGAGATGAGCGATATGTTGCTACGGATTCCCTTTCTCGTCGAACTGTTGAAACTTAGAGGTTGGGTAACCTGCAGGCATCTGTAAAACATCAATCCTCTGGTGTATGGTTTCAAATAAATCAGAGACTTTTTTGGTGCCCCACCATATTAAGCTTAAATGGTGTTCATTATCATGTCTTGCAAATACTGGACCGATAGAGATGAAATTGAGGTAGAGCTCCTATGTGGACCATCAGCCTTCTTCAGAGAAGATGTATGAGCACCTTGGGATGTATGCTAATGCGTGTGACAATGGCCTTTGTTGGACTCTCCTCCATTCTAAACCTCAAGCTTGTTCATAAGCGTGGCGATTTGAAGGTCTTTCTCCTCCACAGTCTTGGTAAGTTTAGATATAGCATGTCCCATTTCAGCAATCTTTTTGTCAATGGTGGCAATCCCTGTCATCATGTTTGCCATGGCTATTGTACAAGAAGAATTCTTTGAGAATATAGATGAAGTGACTTCTCGGGAGGATCCTTGGGAAGAACCTAACTGTGAAGCGATACTTTACCTAGCATCTAATGCAGAATAGTGATATTCGTTCCCTATCGTTAAGTCCTCTGGAATGAATGTTGAATCTCCCCTCTTAAGGAAGTGTGCTTACTTGTCCTCAAAGTGCTTAAGGAGATGATCATCTTCGGCTGGGCTAGCGCACTTATGAGTTTGGTCATAGGAGTCTTTCCCTTAACTTCTTTTGATGTGAAGAGCCTTATTGCCTTAGCTTTGTTTCGAGTCATGAGACCTATGGAAGTACTGCTGCTTGTTTTGGCAGCATTCTTAATAATCTAAGACTTCTTCGAGGCCATTGAACTTGGTGAATTGGAAACTTGAAGATTTCTAGAATGGAGAAAAAGATGAGAGGCAGAGTGGTCCCACCGGGCATGCCAGAAATTTGTACACACAATTTTCGTAAAAGATAAATCACATGATCGCAAATAGTGTAACAAATTATCAATTGTATTGATTTGTATATATGTGAGTACAATCCTCTGTATGAATCTTTACAATGAAAGAGTACAATAAATTCCTCTGATTCGATCTCCAAGAAACGTCACGATCTGAAGGGGCTATGAAGCTTGATCTTGAATCATGCTTTAATGTCTCCAAGTTGAATGAAAAGTTGAACATGCTTGATTTAATGCGAGGGCCATTGGCTTGATCTTGAACTAGATTAAAAGAGAATCCCCACTTTGATTTGAAGAAGTAGGAATAGGCCTTGTTGAACAATGGAATTCTTGTGACCTTTAAAGATGACTCTCTATTTTGGTAGAGTATCAGTAGTGTTTTCTCTCTAAATTTTTTCCCCCTTTCTCATATGAGAAGCCCCTATTTATAGGCAACTCAATTATATTTAATTTGGAATTTTCTCTTAGCATTTATTGAGAGTTAATTATGAATTTAATTTGGTCTCCCATTTAATAAGAACTTTCCATATAGGTCTTTTCTTCTATCATTGCCATATGGCTTTCTTATTTGATGTTGCCACATGGCTTGATTTTATTTGTTGATCATTCACCTCATCAATTGGAGATTAATTTGATCACAAGTATTTTATCATGAACAATCAGACGGTTTTGAATGCATCATAAAATTTTGATGTCTAAAAGGACCACTACAAAGAACACTCAAGTTACATTTATCACAGCTGAACACATTTTCATTGTTTTCAAGTTTTTGGTGCAGTACAAAATATCCTTGTCAAACTAAAAATATTTTTGAATGCCCACTCCATTTGCAGACTCATTTATCTCATCCCTCAGAGTATAGGATTGCTAACTTGGTAATTTGGAGTGGAATATTTGTCCACAAAATCTACTTTCAGTTGTGAGTTGCAAAATACCAAGACAAGTATCTCATTCAGTGAAATTGGACCCATTTTTGAACCTTAGATGTCTCAAATTAATAAAACATCAATAAAAGTATTTGGAAAGGTGTAAGACATCAAACAAATGTTGTTTAACTAATAACAAGTTGTCAAAAACAATGAAGGAAAAAATTCGATAAACAAAATTTCAACAAATCAAAACTATAAAACAAAGAAGGATACAAATGATATGAGAAAATGTTATCACATGCCTTGCGTGGTCCAATAGCTCCATTGAGGATACTGCCCTATGGCCCAAGGTATGTAATACCTCTTCATAACTACATGGATTTAAAGTTTGGACAAACATCCATGCAAAAGTTTTTTTAGTAATATCGATACCATATTCTAATTGTAAGGGACACATTTTTATGTAATTGGCATATCCTTTGACAAAATGCACTTTACTTGTATTTGGGTAAATCTAAGTAGGTTCAAGATGATCATTACAAGTGGTTACATTGAAGACATGAAAATTACTCAAGATCTGCTCAAGAAAAGTGCAATCTGCAGGTCTTGATACCACCTCGACAGAACCTTGATCTGTCAAGATTCACTAAAGCTTGACACATGTCTCGATCTATCGAACTTATGGGATTCAGACTACAGCCAGCAACGTTTTCATTCTAAAAGGCTATTTTTTTATGAGTTTGTATAATTCTTATAGGACTAGGAAAAATCAAGATTTGTGGGTTTGTATAATTCTTATTGGACTAAGAAAGCCCAAGGTTTGTGTAAACATATTTGGAATAAGAGAGCCCATTAAGATCCTATTTAAAGGAGGTGGAAAAAGAAAAACCTAACCCTAGAGAGCTTCATAAGGCTTTCTTTTTGAAACACTAGCCTCCTCCTACAAAAGAAAGAGTTCTTGTTGCGTTTCTTGTACGCCTTTGGGTTCTGTAACCAAACAAAGTTTCTTGCACCAATATTGAAGATCTTATTGGTGTTTCTATGTGAAGCTACTACAAATCAACTACAACAATCAAAGGGTTGTTGTGGAGTTAGTCACATACTAGGATCCGTGCATCAATGGTTAGTTACGTACTGGGAGCCGTGCATTGAAAGGAGAGATTGTCACTACATTACAAGTCCAACTAGGTATTGTGGTAAGGGTTCAACTGTAGGTTGGTATTAGGTACTGAGATTCATTTTACTTGTAACCGCTTGTTTTGATAATGGTGGATTCTCGAGAATGGTGACCTTAAATTCACCCAGTGGGGTTTTGCCTCGGTGGTTTTCCCCATTCGTAAACAAATCACCTGTGTCAAATTTATTTTCCGCTGCATTTAACTTAGTTGGTGATTTGTTTGTGCTACCACGCTTATTGCATGTAATTGAATCTAATTAATTTCACTTGGCTAATTAATTGATTAAGTTACCAAAGGGGTCAATAAATTATTGGCCTATCACCAATTACCAAGCCGGGTGGGAATACGAGTGGGAAACGGCGCTCCGGTTTGTTGGAAGGGGAAGTGCATGCCTTGAGGAATGCTCGAGTGCTGCCGAGAGAGTTGATGATGGTGCAGGAGGTGGAAGAAGGGTAGTGTTTGTGAGAATACAAACTATCTCGCAAACTGTAATTGTTCACACAAAAGAACTATTTGCAAGATAGGACTTCGCACCAAATTGATGGGCTCTGCCACTGCCTAAACTGGTATTAGGCCATTCAATAATTTTTTCATCTTATTTTAATTGTTGTGTTAATAAACTATTAATTTAGCCAAGAAATATAAAATCAATAGAATGAATGACATGTTAAAGTGCACTTACTGTATTAGTTTTTGCAAACATGGAGATGCAGCGCCAACGGATCCCAATAAAAAGTGAAGAGGTAGTAGGATTGAAGGAGAGAAGTAATAGTGTAGCAATTTTAACGTATTTTATATTCTCTTATTCATTACAATTTAATAGCATGTGTGTTGTTGAAGAGATTTATTTTATTTTATTATGATATAGCTCCACCGGTAACTCAAGACTCTTTGTAACCTTTTGAGTTGTTATGTTAAAGAGAAATGTTACATACACAACATTTTCACAAAAATTTTATAAAAAATCTTAGGTGACAAATTATTACTTTTTTATAAATAAACAATGTCAATAATATGTTCAGATTAGAACTAATAACAGCTTGCACTTGAAAATTATTGTGAAAATATTGTAGATATAGTATTTCTCTATTGTTAATTTGTAAACCCATTGGATAGTAAAATTTTGGAATTAGAAGTAAACAAAATTTTTTTAACTCTTGTTGCTAATATACAGCATTCAATCAAACAACCGTGGAATTCACATGTATTGACTTGACTAGGATTGGATTTATTTGTATTTCTTGATGGCTTCATTGTCACTGGTAGAAAATTACAAAACGAGTTGCATTCAATCTGAATTGGCTTGACTCGTATTTATATCTTAATGTGTGGCTGCAATGAAGTGAAGATACGATTCCTTATGGTCCAATTCTTTTAATAGCACGGCACTTCTTTCATGAAATCCACACATTTGTGGAAATCTCGAAATTGTAGTGGTTAGGGTGAAAAAATGTGTGGATGCGTTTGTATGGATCTCTAATTCATTGTTTTTGTTCAAGACTGGCGATTATGAAAGCATTTAAAATCAGAGCAATGCTATAGAAAATTGTAATTTACAAAAAATATTTTCTTATGGAATGACATATTAGATATAGCGGCGAAAATAGCCAAATAGCACTTTTTTGCAAACTATGTTGCAATCTACTGCTACTTCGAAAATATATGGAGATCTCCCACTTTTTGGGTATTCGAGTTTGGCAAAATTGAGTTTTCCATGGTACTCGAGTTATGAACTCGAGTACCATAAAAATTTTCTGGCAAATTTGAAGTATATTTTTTTAAAGAACTCGAGTTTTAAAAATGTGGTAGATCCCTACATATTTTTAAAACAGTGGTACATTGCTATTTTTTTTGCTAAATAGTGGTAGTAGGCCATTTATATAGCTCTAGGGGAAAATGGCTCACTACCACTATTTAGCAAAATAATTAGCAATAATTTACCACTGTTTTGGAAATATGTAGGGATCTACCACCTTTTTACCACCTTTTCCATTACCATTTACCTGAACATTTTACCTTGGTTATCTATGCAGTTCTAGAAAAAAATATAAATTAGGTAACAATTATAAACGTGCCATTGTTATAACTTATTTTTCCTTAACTTATTTATATTTATTTAAAAATATGTAATTGGAAAAGAAACATAATATTTGTTTAAGTAAAATATATAATACTATATATATATATATATAATAATAATTAAATTAAATCAAATTAAATAAATAACAAATAATACACTTTTGCAAACATATTATATTAATAAGTAATATATATATATATATATATATAGTTAGATTCAAGTTACACTTAGTGTAACTCTTAGCAATATTACATCACTTAATTACTTATTATTAGATGTGTTTTCCAAAAAAAAAAAAAAACTTATTATTAGATGCCAATTTTGACAAATCTACAATTGGATTAAATTATATTCATATACTCTCCATGCTTACAAAATTTCATGGTGATAAGAAATCAATAGTCATATTATCAATCAATTGTTTAAATTCAAGTTTTTGTAGTTTAAAATAATTCATAAAAGATGAGTTTATGGATCATATGATAAATAATATCCAATTGGCATGAAAATTGGCATGCATGTTAAGCACATATAGAACATGTAATTCAACGGTAGGATTCTTAAAATAAGTAATATTACACCACTCAATATTTTTTAATTGGATGTGAATTTTGACAAAACCACCATTAGTTTACATTATCTTCATACATTCTTTTATGATTAGTGATTAAAGATTAATAGCCATGTTACCAATCAATTGTTTAAATTCAAGTTTTTTTTAGTTTAAATTAATTCATAAAAGATGAGTTTATGGATTATATGATAAATAATATCCGATTGGTATGAAAATTGGCATGCATGTTAAGCATATATAAAACATGTAATTCAACGGTAGGATTCTTAAAATATTAATTTAATAACAAGTTATTAGGTGGTATAACATTATTTAAAGTTACACCTAGTGTAACTTTAAGTAATGTTACACCACTTAATATTTTTTAATTGGTTGTGAATTTTGACAAAACTACCATTAGTTTACATTATCTTTATACATTCTTTATGGTTAGTGATCAAAGATTAATAGCCATGTCATTAATCAATTGTTTAAATTCAAGTTTTTGTAGTTTTAAATAATGCATAAAAGATGAGTTTATAGATCGAATAGTAATAACATCCAACTAACATGAAATTTTACATAAATGTTAAGAACATATAAAATATGTAATTTAATGGTAGGATTTTCAAAATATGAATTTTATAACAAGTTATTGGGTGGTGTAATATTGCTTAGAGTTACACCAGGTTTCGAAGGAAAGCAATGTGCACTGACAAAAGTCCTCGTATAAATGTGTAGATGACAAACTAGCTCAAGTATTCATTTTTTTCTAGTTTCTGCGTAATCAATAATAGAAATATATGGGTCCCTTTTTAACTAAGTCTGACTTATTCATAAATAGCCAAGTTATTTAAAGCCCTATCTCTATGTAGGTTTTGAGTGTAAACTCCATGGGATTCAATTTTAGATACTAAAACTAACTCAAAAATGCTCCTGGGGATGGAGGAAACTTCACTACCTTTAGAGAGTTAACAAGACAATTTATATGATCTTCTATGGAGGATGGAAAAAAATTTAATATCTTGTGGGTATGGTTACAGAGTAGTATAAATGTATAATGCTGTTGCAATTTGCAAGTAGTATTGAGGCAAAAGTTTTGAGTGTATTGAAAGTAAAAAAGCTATCTCTGGAAGCCACATAGGTCTAATTCTCTGGTTTCTATAGAGCAAATTGATCATTATGATAATTTGTGTGCTTTCTGCAAAAGTTGCACAGAAAGTCCAGACCATTTATTTTTTAAATGCAATTTGTCAAAAAGATTATGGAGGGAAGTTATGAAAAGATACCAAATAGACTCTCCTAACCTGACTACGTTGGTTCTCAGTTTGTAATGTTCACCAAGATGCTAATTCAGTGGCTCATGGTTTGGCCCGTTATGCCAGACACATCTCTTCTGATGTATTTTGGTTAGAGGACTCTCCTCCTCCTACCATTGAGGTTTCGTATTCTAATTTGGCTCATTTGCCTTTATAAATGATAATTTAATCTGTTTTCCAAAAATAAAAAATAAAAATTTGTGGTCAGGTTAGAAAGTTGAAAAAGTGAGCAACTTCAACTTTCAACATTTTGATGTGAAAAAAAAAAAGAAGTGAGAATGTAGTTCAATGTAGGGCAATATATAATCAAGAAACTTAAAAAGAAAGAGATTAACGAAATAGATTACAAGTAACTGATCATTATGATAATTTAGGGCAGGTACTTTTAAACCTGAAAAGGAAAGGTCAAAAACAACATGAACACTTAACTCGGTTAACTTGGCCATGAAATCAAAAACCAGAAAATGAATTTTAAGATGAAAAGAAAAATTTGCAATAACCGTAGAAGTTAAGAGGATACCATATACATTAAATGGACCGAAGAGGGCCAAAATGGATCGAAGTGGTCCAAATTGACCGAAGTGGACTCAAATAGATCGAATTGAAGCAAATGGAATGAAGTGGACCAAGTGGATACAATAGGACCGAATGGAAACAAGGTGGACCAAATCGGACTGACTAAGAACATATGGATAGATTAGGACCAAAGTGGACATAATGGACTGAATAGGAACAAATAGGACTGAATATGACCAAAGTGGACCAAATAGGATCAATGTCGACTGGATGAGATCGAAGTGGACAAAATGGACTGAATAGGGCCAAAGTGGACCAAATAAGAACGAATGGACATATTAGGACCAAAGTGGACATAATGGACCGAGTAGGAGCAAATAGGAACAATGTCGACTGAATAGGACCGAAGTGGACAGAATGGACCGAATAGGACTAAAGTAGACCAAATAACCTGAATAGGACTGAAGTGGACATAATGGACCGATAGGACCAATGTTGACCGAATAGAATTGAAGTGGACAAAGTAGAATCAATGTGGACCAAATTAGACCAAATAGAACCAAAGTGGATTAAATAAGACAAAATGGATTGTATATGATCATAATGGACTGAATAGAACCAACATGGACCAAATAGGAATTTTGAATATTTATCATTTTTATTGCATTTTTAGTGCTCATATTTCTAATTTTTAATGTCTATTTTGTTTGTATTTTTAATTCAAAACAAAAGAGTTTAGCCCAAATATAATAAAATTTCATGCTTTTCAACCCAAAAATTAAGGGAAAAAAATAATAATTTTTGAGCTAAACTTGAAAAGGCAACCTACAAAAGATTTAAGGCCCAATTAGTCCAAAGGTGACCGAAATTAACTGAGTAGACCAAATTGGACCAAATGAGACCGAAGTAGACCTAATTGAACAGAATAGAAATTGTTTAATTTTTAGGGAGAACAATTTATTTTTAACAAATTATACATTATATTATAATTACAAAATAATTATTGATTCCCACACATCGTGTGGGTTTGCGACTAATTTAAAATAAAACTTGATTTTGAAGGGCTAATGAAAATTGTAGATGAGTTGAAAAGGGTGAACATATAAAAAAAAATACATAAGAAAAAGGGATAATTACACATAATCCACTTGTGGTTTGGGCAAAAATCACTTTGTCTACTCATGGTTTGAAAAGTGTCACTTAACCCACCTGAGGTATATTCCGTTTGTTTTCCATAACCCACCTTAGTTAAAATCAGGGGTAAATAGGTATTTTTGCTCAAATGTTATATCTCTCTCCTCCCAAAACAAACAAAATAGCACAAAAATGCAAGAGAAACAAGATCAAAAAGGGAGGATTTTGTCTCTCTCTCCATTCACACAAATTTTGAACATGAAGAACATGCCCAAAAAAATAAAACCTAGATCAACCTACACAAGATCATTGACTTAATGACTCAGATTGTGTGAATGGAATCATGGATATATGCACATATATGTTTATGATTGTGTATATTTGCATGTAACAAATACATAGAAATGATCCTATTAAATAATTTAAAAAGATGCAAAATAAAGGTAATGCAAATAACAAAAATGGCTAAGACACAAAATTTTCACCGAAAACCTCATCCATGGTATATCAAAACCACCTAAAGACAGCCTCCTTTCATCTAGGTACAACATTATTATCTTTTTGCAGTTTTGGATCATTTCAGCTTTCCCAAAAAGTATTTATTGGATTTCAATGGTTGTTACTAGTTACCCCAGAAGGAGTTTATTTATTCAAGAAAAAGAAAATTACAATCTTGTTATTTTCTATAGTACCATACAACATCAAGACTGAGGTAGTGACCAAATCAAATACCCCTATACAAAGTACATTAACAGAAAAACATCAAGTGCTCGACCCTTGTTATGTGGGAGCAATTTGACTAGAGCGGGAGCATCAGCAGTGACTGCAGCCTTCACTGTGGGTTTATCAGCCCATTCAGTGACTTCACCAAACCTGGTTCATTGCATAGAAAGTACAAATGAGTCAGTCGGGGCACAATAGCTTCGTCTCTTTTTCTTTTTTTCTTTTTAATGACTAACCTTTTTTCTTTTTTTAAGAATTTTTTTCTATACAAAAATTTCAGGATACTGGGAAACACTCTTTAACTTTACACTGTTTTAATCATAAAATTCATAATTATGGTTAGAACCCTATTATCTAATATAGGAATGGGATCCTGCAACCCAAATAAAAAAACCAACTCATTTCAGCCTATGTGGTCTGCAAAGAAAGTAAGGAACCTGTTAGGTTCTAAAGATTTAGGAATTTATGTATTTACAACTCTAATGTGTAATATTGGCAAACCATGATCACAACAATATGTTTAGTCTTGTTTAGGCTTGCTCAAAGTTATATATTTTATGTAAAGTTGGAATCGAGAGGCTGCAGATGCATTGGTGCATTTCGGCCTGGCTCGATCAATCGAAAGTTAGGCTCGATTGATCGAAAGTTGGCCAAAATGCTTTTTTGTAGAATTTTCCAACTCAGCCCTAACTCATTAAATGTTTTGGGTTTTCTGTTTTTTCCCTAGGTATAAAAGGCAAAACCCTAGCCACATTTTTAGAGTTGCTCTTGTTGCATTGTTGCTCATACTTTGCTGTTTGTGTGAATCTCTTGTGAGATATTTGAGGAGCTTTCCTTCACATAAACTTAGGGTTTTCAAGGCAGAGATTATTTCAATATCTTGATGATCAACTCGGTTGCTGCTTTTGGAGCATAAAGAATAACAAGCGTGGGTGCTTGTAGCTGACTGGAGAATCCAAGAAAAAAGGAGTCCGTGGATTCGGAGCTTGCATATGGTTGTGTCAGTAAGTTCTATTGATGGGTAGCATTAGGAAGTCAAGCGGGGAGCTTATAAGTCCTTTTATATGAATTTCGATTCTTTCACATAGTGGATTCAGTTTACCTTAAGGATAGCTAGGTCAAATCCTCCCCAGGTTTTTATCGTGTAGTTTCCTGGGTGATCATATCATTGTGTTATTTATTATTCCATTACTTTATATTCTTGATATGATTGTATGTTTGTGATAACCTAGAATTGCATAATTTGACTAAGTTAATCACTTGGCTAATTATCCAGGTTAATCTGGTTGGTTTAAAGGGTTTAAAACCTAATAGAACCAAAAATCAAGCAGTTGCATCTGCTGATTTTAGGTTTCCAAAGGTTCTATCTCTTCTATTTGTTGTATAATATTGTCAATCCCTTAATGATGCCACATGTTTGGACTTTAACCACACCCTTTAGGTAAGTCATACATGAAGGATCAATAACTGCAAGCATGGTTGCTGGATCATGAAGATAAACTCCATCATCAAGACAAAAACTAGCATCAGTAAATTATACAATTACCTATCAACTCTTTTAATAATAAACCAACCTTTTATGTTGTATGCACTATGGTGATATGAGAAATAAACGTCTAAGATTTTGCTCAAGTACTAAGCAAATTTTCCATTCGACCTTGACAACTTCTCTCTATCAGCATCTATAATGTATCAAAATTGATGAATCAAATTGAAAGAAAATCCAAAAAAAAAAAAAAAAAAAAAAAAGATCAAAGTGCAAGAGGAAAACAAATATAATCAAATTACAATCTTGAAGTTTTCATTTCATATTCTGATTGGCAATCCAAATTAAAAAAAAAAAAAAAAAAAAAAAAAAAAAAAAAAAAAAAAAAAAAAACACAAAAACAAAAACAAAAACAAAAGATCAAAGTGCAAGAGGAAAACAAATATAACCAAATTACAATTTTGAAGTTTTCATTTCATATTCTGATTGGAAACCCTACGTATTTCCCAAGGCTTGCACTCAAAAAGGAAAGCAAATACAACATCACTGTCATAGCAGTGACTCTAGAGAGGCATTATGAAGAAATTGCAAGATTCAAACACAAAGTCTGATGCATTTGCAACTCTAGAAGCAAACAAATTTTGTCAAATTACTCCACGAAAATTTCCTGCAATTAATATTTTTATACCTATTCTATAATATCTCATGCAAGGACACAAATACTGCCTAGGGACAATTTTCTCAAAGAAGAAAAAACTATAGAGACCCCATTTGTACTAAATTCCAACAAAAAAATTTTGATGAGCAAAAAAATTTCATTAATCAAGATAATGTACAATGGTTACATGAGCAGCAAATACAGAAACATGCCTTGCATTCACCTAACAAAAATGACACTACAGTCCAACCATTGAACTAAAAGTTGCAAAATAGCAAGCACAAGACCAGGTCCATCAAAGCATTTTGTAACTTGCTTGACCACTCTATTGAAAGTACAGCATTCTTCTTTCAATGGCTTAAGTGGCATGCAAAAAATGAGTGGTTGCAGACAAAATGATGCCCTTGGTGAGGTACTTTTACAAAAAAAAACAAGCTACCACCAGCCTAATCATTTTCACAAACACCCCCACAGCTTTTCAAGGGTTATCGTTGCTTCTCTTCACAAGTTGCTCAACTTAGTCCCCAAGGGTAGTACATTTTAATCAGAGAAAGGAAGCTTTCAATACAATTGCTGTACTACAGCTCCACCACTATCTTTTCATTTTCTATGGAAATCATTAACAATTTAACACAAACTCAAAAAAGAGCTCCAGCTTTAGCAAGAAATGACTTCTTTGGGAGTGATAAGCAAATTAATTTCTTCAATCACATCTGCACCAAATTTCTCCCTTTCGGAAGAATACACGATGCGAGCATTCTCTCCAATAGGTTGGTCGCCTATCTTAGAGAAATACCATGCAAGGGTGATGCTGAAGCTGTAGCAAAATTCTGGAAGAGATAGAGAGCGATGTTAAAGGAATTTAGTGGGAAGGAGATGATGGAAGGACTCAAGGAGAGCAGCAAATGTGTTGTTGGTGGGTAATTAACTTCCATTGAACAAAATAGAGTCTTAGTGAAATATGAATGATCCTTAGATTCGGTCTTGCCAGATGAATTGCATCCGTTTTAAAACTGGAGATAATGGGAGAAATAATAACTGAAGAGGAGCCGAACCTGATGAATTGCATCCGTTTTTTTACACAATTGCAGACTTCAAAAAATATCAAATGACGGCAGATTTTATAGGACTTGAACAAGATATGGTCAAGCCTATCCATGTAACATGTGCAGGACTTGATTCACAAGTTCTGAAAATCAATTACAGTAGTGCATATGACAAAATTATATTTGCCACTGCTTTAAACCAAGAGGGGAAATATATAATCTCTTCAACCAGAATTCAAAGGGACACTTCTGTACAAGATAGAGAGGTTTATAGAAGTACGAAATATGAAATAACTTAAATATTATATGTACATTGAATAGAACATCTTGCATGACCCGAGAAATTTTAAAGGAAAAAAAAAAAAAAAAACCTTGTCCTCTTTTTCAAAGGTAGAACAATGTACAACTCTATAAGTGCAGAGCAGTGGCATGAAGGGATAAGAAATACTCAGGATTAAGATTGCCACCCTTCTCCTCTACTCGTCTATGATGAAAAGGAACTGTGGAATTGACAAACACATATCATACACAAACTCTAGACTTCCTAGCTAGTCCGACCTTTTTTTTCTTCTTCATTTCAAAGAAGTATAGAATAACATCCTGGATAGCCAACTTTGATGCATGTTATTGAGTTGACAACCTCAACCCTCTCTTCCAACTGACACAACCTCTATCTAAAGGACCAACTCCAATAAACTTGTTTGTAAAATCCACTTCAAGAGCTTCAATGGATTGATCTTCTATCAAGCCTGAATTGTGGACCTACAAGAATAAGGAAAGACATCGTTAAGGTAATCTGTGTTTGCCTTAAATTGAGGGAATTAGATTAAGCTAGCATTGATAATTGATCATCTTAATAAAATTGTCTAATACATCTATTCACTATTACCTCAAAACAGCATAGACGAATTCTCTATGTAGTCCTTGAAATGTTTCTCTGGTTTGTTTTCCCCTTTGATGGGTACCAGACCATGATGGAGAATTCTGGCCCAACTTTGGAATTTTTGTTAAGTTGGGTTAAGGATGGAAGGAACCTAATAATCTGGGATAGGGACAATTGGGCTGAACCAAATCCAAAAGAGAGGGCTGCTGCTGACATAAAAAAGTTTTGTTGGGTCTTCGAGTCCACTTCGGAAAGTACCAAATTCCCATCGCAATTAGCAGTAGAACACAGCTAGGTGAGACTGTGATAGGAGGAGTATAGGACCAAAACCGATTGGATTTCTTTTACGTAGGAACAGAATGGTTCACTTTTGGTACTGAATATGACAATATATCTGTGTGTATGCCCACTTGGTCGTGGGTCTGAGTTATTGTTGTAGAATGGGCTGGTGGGCTTTGGCCCGTTTTAAATGTTATATAGCCAAAAAATAAAAAACCCCTTAGCAAACCTCTTTGCCTTGACTCATAAAGAAAGAAAGAAGGAATGAAATGAAGGCAAAGTATGTGCCACTAACTAAAGGAAAAGGTTTGTAGCCTTGGGCTCCAATCATCATTAGGAAGATGACATGTGTCTTGTCATATGCAATGCACTTGACTCGCAATAAGTTTTTTTTTTTTTTTTTTTCTTCTTCTAAATAATAGCTTTTTATTTAGTTATGTGTTTTTTATTTTATTTTATTTTATTTTATTTTATTTTATTTTATTTAGTTATGTGAGATTACGAAAGTGATTATGAAGTTTTTTTTCCCCTTATTTTATATATATTTGTGGGCCAAAATGGCCAAATACCACAATTTTTTGAAATTTTTAGCAAAAAACCACTGTATCGGAAATAAATGGCAATCTACCACTTTTTCTAGTACTCGAGCTTGGTGAACTCGAGTACCCTATTTTATAGTTCCATCGTGGCTGCTGAGCTGGAAATTGGCGTTTAAAAAAAATAAAGTGCTACTCAAGCTTGGTAAACTCGAGTACCATGCAATACAATATTTGAGTATACCAGGTTTGAGTACCTTTTATAAAAAAAAAATATAGAAAATTTTTTTTCTATAGTACTCGAGTTTACCAAACTCGAGTACTGTGTAATTTTTTTTTTTGCTTGAGGATAATTGAAAAATAAACATAAAAATAAAAATAAGTAGCTTTTATATGTTTTTATTTATTTAAATAGAAGCATTGTAAGATATAGAGATTTTAATTTCGAAATATGAATTTAATTTCTACATTGATTAAAATTGTTCATTGTTTTCTCATAAAAATTGTTCACTATTTTCTGTATAAACTATTTCTATGATTTTACATAAAATTATTTTCTGTTCAGCATTATTTAAGAAATTGTTCGCTCTCTTTTTTGCATAAATTATTTTCTGTTCACTATTTAAAAAATTATTCACTATTTTCTTATAAAACACCTAGTGAAATCGTGTTTTCTAAATTTAAACGCCAAATCTGAATGCTTTTTCATGTTTGAATTTCACAATAATCGAATATATTTTTTTGCATTGATAAAATCTATTTCTACATTTATGGAATTTTCTCTCTGCACATCATATTTACTGTATATTCAAATCTGCTTACTGCATTCATAAAATCTGTTTTTTTTTTTTTTTTTTTTTTTTTTTTTGCATTAATTAAAACTGTTCACTATTTTTTCATAAAAATTGTTCATTGTTTTTTGCATTAACTATTTCTAGCATTGGCGCAGTTATTGCACTTAAATGGTTTTTGTGTTTTTCTAAATTTGTAACCATATGAATAATGAACAAACTCCATGAAAGAAAAATGAATGATTCGTATAAATTATCTAATGGTAAATGCCTCGAAACATTCGAATTAGTTGAATGTAGAAATTTGAGAAAAATCAATGGAAAATCAATGAACATAGCAAATCGTGAATGTGTACATAAGATGTACAGATAGTCTAGACTTGTTGAGAAATTTGATTTCGTTGAAAGTACAAAATGATGAAAATTCAAAGGAAAGGTATGTATGTTAGATGTATAGATCGTATGAATTTGTTTAAAAATTTGAATTCATTGAATGTACAAAACTGTGAAAACTCAAGGAAAAATTGTGTATATTAGAGGTACAGATAGTACGAATATGTTGAAAAATTTGAATTCGTTGAGTGTGTAAAATCATGAAAATTCAAACGAAAATCGAAGAGCATACCAAATTGAGTAAACTTAATGGAAAATTAATTACATTCGATGTACAGATCATCTATTTTTTTGCATTGATAAAATCTGTTTCTACATTAATAAAATTTGCTCTCTGCACACCATCTTGACTGTTTTCTCATAAAAATTGTTCACTGTTTTCTGCATAAACTATTTTTAGCATTCTGCATAAAATTATTTTTTGTTCAGCATTATTTAAAAATTTGTTCATTCTCTTTTCTGCGTAAATTATTTTTTGTTCACTATTTAAAAAAATTGTTCACTGTTTTCTTGTAAAACACCTAGTGAAATCGTGTTTTTTAAATTTAAACATCAAATCTGAATGCTTTTTCATGTTTAAATTTCACAATAATTGAAAATCCAAATCTGTATGTTTTTTCATGTTCTAATTTCACAATAATCGAATCTGTTTTTCTGCATTGATAAAATCTATTTTGATACACACTTTGTCAAAATTATCCAACAATGATAGATTGTGATTGGTTGTTTATCACTTTCTAATAAACTCACTATTTTTTCTACTTCACCTACAGTCTACCATGTAGAAGTATAGAACAAGTGCGACAAAATGAGTAGAAATTAGAGATGATTTGAATACAATGAATCGTAATGTATTGAAAATTTCCCTTTATTACATTTTATTATTATTATTATTATTATTATTATTACTCCTTATTTAGTTTATTTAAAAAGTTAAACATTTTTTGGTTTATCCAAAAATCTATGCCACAAAATATATTGCGTGAAATCTAGACCAAAGAATTGCCAAAATAAAAAATTGAGTGGCATTTTTGTTGTACTTAAAAGGTTGGGTTTTCAGTTTTCACATACAACTTCGAAGTAGGTTCTTGACCAAATATTTTTTTTCTTTAAAGCCTTTCAATATCAGATTTGTTATATACTTTCCCTCTATCTAGGGGTTGAGAGAGAATAAAATCTATATGTCTAGAAAAAAATAATGAATGTAATAGAATCTATGTTGGTTTAATGGCTGCAATCGTGCTTGAAAAATAAAATAAAATGTAGCTCAATAATCAATTTTCTATTATGACTTTTACCTCAGAGCATGTTTTGAGTGTCCATTTATGTGTGTGATTTTGAACTTGTTTCTGTGTTTTTTTTTTTTTTTTTTTTGAAAGTAGTTGTGCCTGTTAAAAGTACTAAATGTTGATGTTATGATCCATAACACTCAAAACTATTTGTAAGATGGATTTTGGCCCAAGTAGTAACTTGGCTAATTAATTATTTGGTTTAAATCACAAGGGGTCATTCAATTTGTGGCCTATCACTATCTGTACCTCTAATGTACACAATTTTTCCTTGAGTTTTCACAGTTTTGTACATTCAATGAATTCAAATTTTTAAACAAATTCATACGATCTATACATCTAACGTAAATACTTTTCCTTTGAATTTTCATTATTTTGTGCTTTCAACGAAATCAAATTTCTCAACAAGTCTAGACTATCTGTACATCTTATGTACACATTCACGATTTGCTATGTTCATTGATTTTCCATTGATTTTTCTCGAATTTCTACATTCAACTAATTCAAATTTTTCGAGGCATTTACCATTAGGTGATTTATACGAATCGTTTATTTTTCTTTCATGGAGTTTGTCCATTATTCATATGGTCACAAATTTAGAAAAACACAAAAACCATTTACGTGCAATAACTGCGCCAATGCTAGAAATAGTTAATGCAAAAAACAATGAGCAATTTTTATGACAAAACAGTGAATAGTTTTAATTAATGCAAATAACAGATTTTATGAATGTAGTAAGCAGATTTGAATATACAGTAAATATGATGTGTAGAGAGAAAATTTCATAAATGTAGAAACAGATTTTATCAATACAGAAAAATATATTCGATTATTGTAAAATTCAAACGTAAAAAGGCATTCAGATTTGACGTTTAAATTTAGAAAACACGATTTCACTAGGTGTTTTTATGAGAAAACAGTGAACAATTTTTTAAATAGTGAACAGAAAATAATTTATGCAAAAAAGAAAGCGAACAATTTCTTAAATAATGCTGAACAGAAAATAATTTTATGTAAAATCATAGAAATAGTTTATACAGAAAATAGTGAACAATTTTTATAAGAAAACAATGAACAATTTTAATCAATGTAGAAATTAAATTCATATTTCGAAATTAAAATCTCTATATCTTACAATGCTTCTATTTAAATAAATAAAAACATAGAAAAACTACTTATTTTTATCTTTATGTTTATTTGTCAATTATCCTCAAGAAAAAAAAAAAAAAAACAAATACACAGTACTCGAGTTTGGTAAACTCGAGTACTGTAAAAAAAAAAAATTTATATTTTTTTTTTTATAAAAGGTACTCGAGCCTGGTATACTCGAAGATTGTATTGCAAGGTACTTGAGTTTACCAAGCTCGAGTACCACTTTATTTTTTTTAATCGCCAATTTCCAACTTAACAGCCATGGTGGAACTATAAAATAGGGTACTCGAGTTCACCAAACTCAAGTACTAGAAAAAGTGGTAGATTGCCATTTATTTCTGAAACAGTGGTTTTTTGCTAAAAATTTCAAAAAATTGTGGTATTTGGCCATTTTGGCCTATATTTGTGAGTCTGCTTTAGTTTTTGTCACAATTTTATTTTAAATAATCTTATTTTCAACTTTTTCAAAATAAGTTAGCTTTTAGCTTTTTATTCCACTTATGTTAATAAGTTAACGGAAATAATCAATTCCTAAACAATAACCTCTAAAAACTCGGTTTTGCCAAAATTAAGTTCGATAAGTCCACAAGTTTACTAAACCCAAGTTCTTAGCTCCATATCAGTTGTGCCACATCACTAGTTACTACTATTATAGCGTCTACTCTATGATGATTACTCATTATCATCATAAGCCCAAGACACCAACACTAATTGGTTTTGGTATAACCAAGGGATTAAACTCCAGATCTCTTATTCAACGACAAAAAACTTTATAAGTTAAGCTAAGTGGAACCCACTAAAATTAAGTTAATTATAGTTTTCTTCGCTTAATCATTGAAGTAACTTCAATTTCACCTTAAATTATAAAATCAATCCACATTTCCCATGAACTATTGGAAATAAGCAAAACACATTAAGAGGGTGTCTTTTAGTTGGGTGAAAAAAAGAAAGTAAACATGCTTTAGCTCTAGGAGCTTTAACTAGACCCACAACTAAGATTTGGTTGCAAGGAGATTCCTTTGTTTTTGGCAAGCTATATATATATATATATTTCTGTAGATGTAACTCTATATGCAGGGTAATACACAGGGGAGGATGAATATGGCAATTTAGTTTAGATATTTATGTATTTGTGTATACAATACGTAAGCACATGATACGAACATAAATACGTGTATATGATAATTCTGATACAAAAAGAAATCTTGTGAGTATTCTCCAAAATTGCTATTTGTAGAACCCAATAACTTGGTTGTATTTTGGGGACAAGTTTGTAAAATCCTTTTAGCAACTTGCGTATAGGGACAAATATTGTCTAAGGATAACATTCAATTGTGCCTCTAAGCCAATCACCATTTACTTGATGTGTTCATCTTCTTCTTTCTCTATTACTCCTTGATTTGCTAAAATCCCCAACAACTGCAACTGCAGAACGATCAATGCCATATGCATCATCACAACCATAACCCTGTAAAAGCTAATAAAGCCAATTGTAAAGAGTATTACAATATGTAAAAGTAAAATTAATTATGCTTCCAAGCTTTAAAGGGCATTATGATATCAAAACGAAAAATTCATTAGGCTTCTACCACCCTGGGCGGAAAGTTACTAATTAATTCTCTTCATTCTTTCTAGGAAAATGTCTCTTATACAAACTCACACTCATCGTACTCTCACACAATTTTTTCAATTAAAATCCTGGCTTGAAGTCATAATTTGTGTGCAAAAATGGCGTGTACAGTCTCTGTGTAATAGACATTGTCCTCCTTTGTAAATAAAATTAAAAATAAAGAATTAGTAATAAAGAAACGAATAATGAGATTTGAAAAGCAAACTCTAAGCCTACATAAAGGCATTCAACCAACTTGTACATCGGACCACTACAAAGAACACTCAGGTTACGTTTATCACAGCTGAAAACATTTTCATTGTTATCAAGTGTTTGGTGCAGTACAAAATATCCTTGTCAAACTAAAAATATTTTTGAATGCCCACTCCATTTCCAAACTCATTTATCTCATCCCTCAGAGTATAGGATTACCAACTTGGTAATTTGGAGTGGAATATCTCATTCAGTGAAATTGGACCCATTTTTGAACCTTAGATGTCTCAAATTAATAAAATATCAATAAAAGTATTTGGAAAGGTGTAAGACATCAAAAAAATGCTGTTTAACTAATAACAAGTTGTCAAAAACAATGAAGGAAAAAATTTGATAAACAAAATTTCAACAAATCAAAACTATAAAACAAGGAAGGATGCAAATGATATGAGAAAATGTTATCACGCATACCTTGCGTGGTCCAATAGCTCCACTGAGGATACTGCCCTATGGCCCAAGGTATGTAATACCTCTTCATAACTGCAAAGATTTAAAGTTTGGACAAACATCCATGCAAAAGTTTCTTTAGTAACATCGATACTATATTCCAATAACCAAGCCGGGTGGGAATACGGGTTGGAAACAGCACTCCGGTTTGTTGGAAGGGGAAGTGCATGCCTTGAGGAATGCTTGGGCACTACCGAGAGAGCTGATGATGGCGCAGGAGGTGGAAGAAGGGTAGTGTTTGTGAGAATACAGACTATCTCGCAAACTATAATTGTTAGCACAAAAGAACTATTTGCAAGATAGGACTTCGCACCAAATTGATGGGCTTTGCCACTGCCTAAATTGATAGTACTTCAAAAGTACAAAAATTCAACTAAGAAAAACAAGGGAACAAGCAATGTAATCACTATATGTTGATATTTTAATTCAAAATTCAAGATCATAAAAATGAGAAAGATTCAAATCACACATACTCCTAAGTTAAATTACTAAAAAAGTAAAATAAAATAAAAACTATTCCTAGATAATTCATGCTAGGCAAGGCAAAGCGCACTTATAAACATGAAGTTATCCTTCTATTGATCGGGTATGTGAATCTGGCTTGCTAGATTTTGTTTTTGGTGTCCCTTGTGATAATACCTTAATCTTTATTTATAGTAGACCAAAAACAATTACTGCACTCTTCCCCATATTTTGGTAACTTCTCCCATAAATTGCTCATGTGAAAATTGTAACTGCCTGCACACTCTGACTAGTTGATAACTGATCTGCATGCTCTAGCATGTGAAAATAATTATTTTTAGCCTAACAGGTAGCCCAGATAACGCACCGCAAATGATTCATTGTTTGGTAATTTGCCTTGAACAGTTTTAGACCCCTTGAAACAACCAGATTGGTTAGCCTAGATTAATTAGCCAAGTTGTTACTTAGTCAAATTATGCAATTCTAGGTTAAAGCAATCAAATAATCATATCAAGTTATAAAGCAGCAGAAAATAAATGAACATAAGATGTGATGACCCAGGAAACCACATGGTAAAAACCTGGGGAGGATTTGACCTAGCTATCCTCAAGGTAAACCTAAATCCACTATGCGAAAGAATTGAAGTTCATACAGAAGGACTACAAGCTCCCCGCTCGACTTCCTAATGCTACCCACCAGTAGAACTTACTGACACTACCACGTGCAAACTCCGAATCCAAGGACTCCTTCTTTCTTAGATTCTTCAATCAGCTACAAGCACCCCCGCTTGATATTCTTTAAGCTTCAATGGTAGCAACCAAGTTGATCATCAAGATATTGATATTATCTCCAACTTGAAAACCCTAAGCTTTGTGTAAAGGAAAACTCCTCTAGATCTCACAAGAGATTTACACAAAACAGCAATGTATGAGCAACAGTACAATTGGAGCAACCTTCAAAAACGTGGCTAGGGTTTAGTTTATATACCTAGGGTAAAAACATAAAACCCTAAACGTTTAATGAAGTAGGGCTGAGTTGGAAATTTTGCAGAAAAATCAACCTGTGTGATTTTCGATCGATCGAGTCTATTCTTCGATCGATCGAGCCAGGCCAAAATTCCCAAGTACTTCTGCAGCCACTCGATTCCAACTTTACAATAATAAACCAACTTTAAGCAAGCCTAAACAAGACTAAATACATTTTTTTAATCATGGTTTGCCAACATTACAAATTAGGGTTCTAAATACATAAAATCCTAAAACCTTAGAACCTAACAAACTCCCTTTTTGGCAATCCGTGACAAAACCCTAATTAAAAGCTCAAAGTTTTACAAGTAAAAAGCCCTTTACAAAGAAATGCTCATAAACTTCAAATTCAGCCTAACTACTATCCATCGGTTGCAAGTGTAGACAGCAGCTTAGTTGAATCAACCTGTATATTCCTGAAATACTCAACAAACGCATAAACGCATGTGTGACAGAAAAGATTAAAACAACAGGTATAACATTCTTGTAAGATTCACACAACACAAAATAAAGACATATATGAATGATCAACTCATAAATATAAATCAATAAGCAGTGAATCACAAATCAACAAGAATCAATAAAGAAAATGTATATCAATCAATGTTACTCCCCCTAACATGAATATCTCCAAAAATGATATACAAAGTGAAGTACCTAGATACAATCTAAAAACTACACAAGCTCCTCTCAACAAGTAACAAAAATCTCCCCCTAACAACAAAACTCCTCTACAAGACAAAACTCTACTCCCCTTTTTTGTAACAGAATGCCAAAGAGCAATCATGAGTCGCCATCAAAAGGAGGTGGTAAGTGTGAATGAAGACGCGCTAAGTCGGCTCGGAGAGCACGAATCTCATCTAGTAAGTCCACCAAAATGTGACCATGAGCCACCTGAACGGTCATGACAGTCTCCAGAGTACGACGAACATCAAAGTCAGTCGAAGGAGGTGGAGGAACATTAGCAGCAGCAGCATCATCACCAACTGGATCAGGAACATCCTCACCAGTAATACCTGTAGAAGAAGAAGGAGGAGGTGCGCTACTAGACGGCTCAGACCTAGGGTGTTTAGAACCAACTCGAAGATGAGTGGCCCTCTGTCTAAGAAAAGACGCACCTATGGGAGCTATCACATGAACGGGCTCAGAGGAAGGGAAGTCACTAAGGTCAAGATAGAGCAAAATCCTATGAATAAAAATAGGATGAACAAGGGCATGAGAAGTAGATGAACTCCTATAAACATCGATCAAAGAACAAAGAAAGCGATGGGGAAAACTAATAGGAGCACCAGAAACTAGAGCGTACAAAAAAAACACACCTCTCTAGAGGAATGGTGTGAACATGAGAAATGGGCCAGATGGAATGACATGCTATCCTAAAGAACAGATAGTGCAACCCGGAGAGCTCAGCAGAAGTGATCCTAGGATCAGAACCCCACTAGACAAAAGTCCCAGTGATGTAAGATAAAACATCGCTCAGCTTGGGAGACTCGTCATATGGATAGACAGGATTCCTAACCAACGGTACCCCTATAGCATCAGCCACTACCTGGAGAGTAATGGTGTACTCTAGGCCTTGTATCCAACTCTTTACTAAAGTGTTGGAATCATAGACGCGGATAGAGATGTTCGAATAGAACTCTCTAATCAAGGCAGAAGGTGGAGGAGGATCAGAAATGTCCAACAAGGGTAACCAACCTCAACGCTCAAAGTTTGCCCTAATGGCAGGATCTAGCTCATCTAACAGAACAGAACACTCAGCCCAAATCTTTCTCTTAAGGTTAAGTTTCTTAAAAAACTCTTGGTTTTTCTCACTCGAAAACCTCTCACGGTTAAAGGAAGGAGGGGATGGAGAGGAAGAGAGAATGGACCTACGAGCTCTAGTCTTTCTAGGCATGATGCTAAGGAAAGGATAGAGACACAAAAGAGAAAACCAAAAAGACACAAGAAAACAAAACCAAGGACAGACTGCAAGTTAGCAAAAAACAATAGAACGAAAAATTTATATGATGCATGAACAGATACAATGCCATGATGCATGTACTAATGCAGTGAGCAATTGAGTTCAATTGAGATTAAATTGACAAAATTGGCTTGAGCAAGGAATTTCTTATCAAAAACCCAAAAAATTGAAAACCACTTGATGAAATTTTTAAACAAGTTGATGAATTGAGCATTACAAAACACATCACATAGATTATAATGCTTAATTATATCAACACAACAAGCCAATTTCATCAAATTCTACCCAATTTAACAAAATCCCTAAATCGGATCAATTTGAAACCCTAGATTTTTCAATTTTTCACCAAATTCAAAATTGATCAAATTAAACTATTAAGATCATGTCTATAGCATGTCCCCACAAAAACCCATTGATCAATTTCACAAAATAGGGCTTGAATCAACAGAAATCCCAAATAGAAAAAGTTCCGAAATTTTGAGCATAAATGCATGAAAAATGCATGAAATATGTAAATAAACTCAAAAAGGAGGGACAAAACAGACTTACCGGCTTAAGGAAAGAGAGATTTTGCAAAACGACAAAAATCTCTATGTGAAGCCTTGCCTCGTTAGAGAGAGAAAAGAAATTTTTTGAAAAGTTTGAACTAGAACTTTGAAAAAGTCAGATCTGAACTTTTAAATAAGCTTTTCCACGATCTTCGATCGATCGAAAATTACATTCGATCGATCGAATGAAACAGTCATTTTAGAACAAACTAAAGCACTTTTTCGATCGATTGAAAAATAGACTGGATCGATCGAAATGGGCAGAGGCTCACTAAATTTTGAGAAAAAAATCCAGTTTTGAAAGACACAAACCTAATTTTGAAAAACAACTCCTCAAAGCATTCAACAAGGAAAGCAAAATGCATGAGTATGAGATAGAATGCCTTTTCAAAAACCCAAATTTTTTAAACCCAAATTATGTCAAAAACAAGTTTCAATCATTCTCCCATTGAATTTTCTCAAGCAACAAAAATGTTGTGCACAAATCTTAAGATATTTTCAAACTTGGTTGGTCAGACCAAAAACACACACACTAGCATGTACAGTGTTTAACAAAGAGTAACTTGTGTAGTGTGTGATACTAGAAAAAACTTGAGATACATGTGAGGTGATATGTGAATAGCAATCAAACACAAAGTCTACACAATTTATCACATAGAATTGAAAAGAGACTATCACCTAAAGAGTTACATCCTATAACTCCTACATCTCCTAGAACAAAAGCTTGCAATCATGTAAGTTTCTTGCATTTTTGCCTCTTATTTATATGAGATGGCATTCAACCTAATAGTATACACCGGTTTGAATTAAGTGAATTGACATCAAGCCTAATAGTACACACCAGTTTTAATTTAATTTGAGGCTACGCCTTATGTTCTTTTTGTGCATGTGCTACACTTTCTCGAGCACACAATTTTATGATATGCACTAAGGTGTTCACGATTGGCTAGTGAACAGTGGTGAGATGGTTATTTATGCCTTTCTCAAAAGAGCTAAGTCCGACAGTTAAATAACATATGACTTCATAATTACGACAAAGTGATTAAGAACCATACACATCTTTCCCACACAACATGCACTACCAAGTTTTAACTAGTCAAGTGCAATGAATAAGTTCATCAAAGTTAAACAAGGTACACAAGACATGACATGAGTAAAAAGATAGACCAACCTTGTTTTTCAAAAATCAAGAAAAATAGTGTCAAATATAATTTTTGCTTTCTCCTTTTCTCCTTTTATTTTATTTTATTTAAGAGAAAACAAATAAATCCTAGAATGAAATGCATGAATGTAATGCAATGCAAATCCTAGAACAAAACAAAAGAAAACACAAAAACCAAAGAACAATGGTCATAGAGGAATGAGCAATGAAGCACAAGGATCATGTCCGAAAGATTCAATTAGGTCGAATCTTTTGCATCCAAAACCTTTTAGATGCATTACGAGCATTGGAGTTCTTATTCACATTCGAGTGATTTCCAACTCCAGGATTGGAATAAAGGTTCAAAACCTTTACCAATTCACCAATAAGTGCCATAGAATCTTGTGCTTGAGACACAGACACTTTTGGTTTGTTTGCTCTCTAACAGCTTGAAGCTTGTAACAGTTAGGACAAATGTGTCCAGACTTACCGTAAAAATGACACACCCAAGCAGGTTTACCATGCATCTTGTCCTTAGAAAGGGTAGGTTCAGTTTCTCTCAGATCAACCCTATTCTTCTTAGGAGGTGAAACTTCTACGGGTTTGACTACCTCACTCATAAGTGGTTTGACAGTTTCACTCACAACCTCACTCATGGAAGGTTTAGAAGAAGAAGAAGGAACAAAATTCGTGGAATGCAGTGCAGAATTAAAGATGCTTTCAACATAACCTAACCTAGATTTATCAGAAGGATACTTTTGAACATTCAGTATGTGATCAAGTTTAAAACTAGCAGATCTAGCAACCGATAAATCATGTTCCAAAGTTTTAACTTTATCAAGCAAAAGCATGTTCTCAGATTTAACATTGTTCAAAATATTATTAGCATCAAACAGTTTAACAAGCAAATTTTTCTTTTCAAGCTCAAGAGAATCAATTTTCTTCAGGCCAAGTTCTACATTCATAGCATCCTTAGCAGCAATTTTGCAAAGTTTATTGTAGGCCTCTTGAAGATCTGCATCCTCAAAGAGTTCCCCATCAGAAGAGTTCTCTTCAACAGATATGCTTTCATTGACTACAGCAGTAGCAGTGAAAGCAATGAAATTTCCATCCTCATCACATCCGGACTCATCATCGGAAACCTCATTATCGTTAAGGGTTACAGTCATAGCTTTACCCTTAGTCCTTAAGAATGTAGAACATTCAGATTTCACATGACCATACCCTTAACAACCAAAACACTGAGGACCCAAAGAATTATTTGAAGACTGACCAACTTTTTCTTTTGGTTTTTCAAGGTTATTAACCTTAGTGGGATCATTCTTCCTAAAATTTCTAGGTTTAGCAGTGTATGTACCACTTGCCTTTCTATTGGTATTTCTAAGAAATTTTTTGAAATTTTTGGCAAGATAGGCAATCTCTATAGCAGAGAGCTCATCATCAAATCCACCACCATCAACATCATCAACTGACTTAAGAGCCATTGATTTGGATTTGTTCACTTTAGGTAGGTCAGACTCATAGGACTGAAGAGATCTACAAGCTCATCAACAGGGATGGAGTCCACATCCTTGCTTTCAGTGATGGCAATCACTTTGGGTCTAAAGTCTTCAGTTAAGGATCTAAGAATCTTCCTAACAATTTTAGGTTGATCATAGACTTCACCCAAATTAAAAGCAGAATTGACAATATCATTTAATTTAGCATAGAATTCATCAAAAGATTCATCATCAGACATTCTAATGCTTTCAAATCTAGAGGTCAATTGTTGCAATTTATTGATCTTAACTGCCTTTGTACCTTCATGCACAGTTTGGAGGATTTTCCAAGCAATATGAGCAACCTCAACATTAGAGATCCTCTTAAATTCCTCAATGGAAATAGCGTTGAAGATGGCATTCATAGCTTTGCTATTGAAACCAGCTGCTTCTTTTTCAGAAGTTTGCCACTCACTCACAGGAGTAGTGGGCTTCTCCCATCCGTACTCAAAGGAATTTCAGACTCTCTCATCAATGGATTTCAGGAATGCTTTCATCCTTACTTTCCAATAAGCATAGTTGTTCCCATCAAAGTGAGGAGGAACAAACAGAGAGTGTCCATGCTCCATGACAACAGGGGTCAAGGATCAACTCAGAGATCAAGAAATCTCCAACAAAAGAGCTACCTGCTCTGATACCACTTGAACGGTTTTAGACCCCTTGAAACAACCAGATTGGTTAGCCTAGATTAATTAGCCAAGTTGTTACTTAGTTAAATTATGCAATTTTAGGTTAAAGCAATCAAATAATCATATTAAGTTATAAAGCAGTGAAAAATAAATGAACACAAGATATGATGACCCAGGAAACCACACGGTAAAAACCTGGGGAGGATTTGACCTAGCTATCCTCAAGGTAAACCTGAATCCACTATACGAAAGAATCGAAGTTCATACAGAAGGACTACAAGCTCCCCGCTCGACTTCCTAATGCTACCCACCAGTAGAACTTATTGACATGACCACGTGCAAGCTCCGAATCCACAGGCTCCTTCTTTCTTGGATTCTTCAATCAACTACAAGCACCCCTGCTTGATATTCTTTAAGCTTCAATGGTAGCAACCAAGTTAATCATCAAGATATTGATATTATCTCCAACTTGAAAACCCTAAGTTTTGTGTAAAGGAAAGCTCCTCTAGATCTCACAAGAGATTTACACAAAACAGCAATGTATGAGCAACAATACAATTGGAGCAACCTTTAAAAACATGGCTAGGGTTTAGTTTATATACCTAGGGTAAAAACATAAAGCCCTAAACATTTAATGAAGTAGGGCTGAGTTGGAAATTCTGCAGAAAAATCAACCTGTGTGATTTTTGATCAATCGAGTCTATTCTTCGATTGTTCGAGCCAGGCCGAAAGTCCCAAGTACTTCTGCAGCCACTCGATTCCAACTTTACAATAATAAACCAACTTTGAGCAAGCCTAAACAAGACTAAATACATTGTTTTGATCATGGTTTGTCAACATTACAAATTAGAGTTCTAAATACATAAAATCCTAAGACCTTAGAACCTAACACGCCTGATAAGGTACCTTTTTCTATCACTCCCATTATTTTCCCATGTTACATTTGTGCAAGAAATATTGAGAGATTGGAATTGATGGGCCTTTTTTTTTTTCTTCTAAATAACAGTTTTTTTTAGAATTATATTTAGCTAACATGTGAGTTTATTGGGAAGTGATTATAAGTTAATTTTTTGCTTTTTTTCTTTATATATATATATATATATATATTTTTTTTTTTTATGTACTGTTTGTGGTCTATATTACTTTTTATCTAAATTTTATTTTAAATAATCTAGTTTGATTTTTTTTTTGGGGGGTAAATAAACTAGTTTTTAGTTTTTTTGTCTCACATTTTGTAAATAAACTACTGGAATTAAGCAATTCTCAAACTGTAGTCTTTAAAAGCTCAATTTGCGAAAGTCGAGTTCTTAGTTCCGAGAATGTATGTCAAGCGCCTGGCACATACAAGACTTTTGAGTTAGTTCCATATTTGTAAACTTGAGTTCTTGTTTTTTGAGACAAATGATAGAAATTGTATTAATAAATATGAAAGTGTACACGAGCCGTAAACAAAAAAGAAAAGAAAAGAAAGGGTACACGAGCCATGGCCTAAACCGAGGACCAAGGGGACCACTGCCACTAGTAGAGAGTCCAAAACAAAACATGAAAAAGAAACTACATCAAGAAAACTGATTCTCTTCAAAACTACATCATGAAACCTGGTGTGCAACCATTAACCTCTGATACTCTTCAAACAAACCACCAGCTCCCTCAAGAATCACCCTCGGATGGGTTTGCACTTGCTCAAAATAGAACGTATTTCTAGCATTCCAAATTGACCAAGCTGTAACGACCCATCTCTCTAGCTCCAGCTGACTCGGTTTAATCTGCATCTGTTTGAATGCCAGGAAGAAATCATTGGCTTCATTGCTGCACTTCTGCGTTCGACCCTTGAACATTGCCCAGACATTACATGCGAATGTACATTCCCATAACAAGTGGCTTACTGTTTCGGCTTGTTGGCAGCACAACTCACATCTGGGATCAACCTTTACTTTCCGACAGTGAAGATTGTCACTGGTAGGGAGGCAGTTTGAGCATGCTCTCCATATGAAAGTACGTACTTTCGGTGGTACATAAAGAGCCCATATTTTGTTCCAAACAGGGTGATGGGTCTGAGCCGCTGTGCATTCAGCTAAAGATTGGATTTTCAGACGTGATGCCACCTGATATGCTGCTTAGTTTCATATTAGTTGAGCCACATCACTGGTTACTACTATTATGACATCCACACTTCATGATAATTACTCATTATTAGGGACGGAGCCAGAACTTGAAGTTAGGGAGGCAGTTTTACTGTTAGTTGCGTGCAGTGGCTCTAGCTTCTGGCTCAATTGCTTAACAGCTAATGAGTTTTTTTTTTTTTTTTTGTGTGTGTCTTTTATGTGTACATCCATGTATGGACAAAATTATTTTGTTTAAAATTTTTTAAAGGGTCAAGTTGTTTGTTTTAGATAAAATTGGTTGATTAAGTTTAATTGTTTTTAGTTTTACTATTGGTAACTTTTGTTGCTGAATAATTTTTTTTTGGGCTTGTTTATTTTGCTTTAGATTTTAGATCTGGCCTTTAAAAGGAGGAAAATACTAGAATTACAAACTTTTTTTTACAAATTATTAATGTGGTGAGTGGTTATTAATAAGTAAAAATGCGATGTAAGTGATGAGCCCAAATGCAAACCAATAAATGTTTTGTGGCTAGAGTAGTACTCTTAAAAGAATCAATGATAATATTAAGAGGGGCAAAGTGTGACTTTATAGAACAAAATTGCTAAAATTAGTGACTATGTATGCATTAATTAAAAAAATAAATTAGGGGGGACCATTGCCCCCCCTAGTCCAAGTCTCCCTCCGTCCTTGCTCATTATCTTGCAGCGACCAAGCTATTAATTGGTTTTGATATAATCAGAAATTAAACCTTAAATTTCTTTTTCAACAACAAAAAGCTTTATGAGTTAAGCTACCTAAAATCCACTAAGATTAATTAAGTTAATTGCACTTTGATACAAATAATTTTAACATGAAAAGTCAAGAAAAACAATAACGGATGGAACAAGTATAGAAGTGGAACGCGAGTAAGAAATCCCATTTGTTTGGTTCATGACTGAGAATATAGCTTGTACAAGATGAATGATATTGCGTTCTATTTATATATTACTACTTACTAGTAAACGTGAGTGAAGTGAATTTTCATTAATGTCAAAAAAATAGATAAAAAAATGATGGCATGTCTTTAAGGAGTGTGGTATGTTTCATTAATGTCAAAAAAATAGATAAAGAGATGATGGCATGTCTTTTAAGGAGAGTAGTATGGCTAAACATCATGTATACAAGTGAGTAAATCAACCTCAAAGGGCGACCTCTATTCGAAGTTAAATTGAGCCTCTCTCTCTCTCTCTCTCTCTCTCTCAATATTCTTGCAACACAGTATATTAATAAATTATCCCATGAATAATACTTCTAATTATTATTATTATTATTATTTTTGAAGAGATACTTCTAATGTATTATAATTATTGAGAATTGGGTGCGATCATACCAACACTAATGCACCGAACCCCATCAGAACTTCGCAGTTAAGCGTGTTTGGGTGAGAGTAGTACTAGAATGGGTGACCTCTTGGGAAGTCCTCGTGTTGCACCCCTTTCTTTAAATATATATATATATATATATATATATTTGAGAACTAAATTTCAATTATATTATATGTCATTATAAAGAAAGAAAATGTGAATTTTAAGAGCTCCAATTGTAAGGACTCAATTTGGAATGACCCCCAAAATAAGAAGGAGATGTGGTCCAACAAGCCCAAACAATGAATTTTAAGAGAGTGGGTTAAAGAACTAGTTCCATTCGGTAGAAAAGACCATGATCATTGCAAAGCAAAGGACGCTTCAAACTAACCAAATGATAAAAACTCTCCTCGGCTAAGTCTCAGGGGATATCTTTCTGGGTTCTATCTTTTTTTCTCATTTTCTCCTAAAGTCCCCTCTAATGTCATCCACTTTCAGGTTATATACCACGTTCCTCACCCCATTTTCACTGTACACATGTAGATTCTGTTCTGGGAACTCTTTTCTGTCCCATCTAACAACTCCTACAGCCTTCAACTAGCAGCCATAAGGTTGCTTGATCATTGTTTAGGTATCACCTCCACATTAATGTGGTCAGAGAGTTAACTGGGAAGCATTTAATGTGGAGGTAGCAGCGTTAGAAGATATTTGTTGCGTCCCTTATCCCATGTCCGTTTCTCAGTTACAATACAACTTTGTGGACTATCCAGGGTAATGAGATAGTTGCATCGACTTCGGACCATCATTCCGAGATGAACCTTGTCCTCGGACGCATTTTGGACTATCATGTACAATCTTCACCCCCTTTTCTTATATTATTCCCACCATGCCCTTATTTAGCCACCCTCAGATGGATTAACATCCTCGGACTAGGCCACTGGGCCGTAGGCCCAATTCCAACAAACTTACCAATACCTTCTTAGATAGCTAGCCCCACAACTATAATTAAGAATATGAATCAATCAATTGCTTGTTACTACATTCGTTGAACTTTTTTTTCTTTTTTCAATTGTTGCCAAATCAAATCAATTTCAACAATAATCACATGTTTCAAATCAATTATTTCTTATATAAATCTTATAAAAATAATCATAAGAATATATAAATAATTAGTACACCACTTATAAAGAATTTTTTATAGTGACACTTCTAAAATTAACACATCAAAATTCATTTACATGGTACAAAGTAAGGCAACTAAGTGTTGGTTTCACACACACACACATATATATGTTGCATGTTATAAAAGGATTTAGAAATGAAAATTATTAAAATTAATAGAATTGTTAAGAGTTTCGTAACTCAACTGACACTTATTGATATTTCCAGTAGAGACATCCATAGTTCAAATCTTCTTCTCTCTCAATTATCAAATTATTAAAAAGAGATTATTATTGTGGGGCCCATGGGCCTGATAGCCACAGCCCATCGCGTAATAGGCCCAAGGCCAGCGCCGAGGATGACTGACCAGCCAAGGCTAAGTTAGACAAAGCCTCTTTTTTTGACCTACGCCAAGGACTTTTTCGTCCTCGGCATACTAAGGATAATTTTTGGGAGAGGACAAGCCCAGAACAAGCTGTCGCATTCACACTTAATGCATTCACCTACCCCTCTGGCCGCATTAATGGGGATATAACCCCTTGGCAGGGCAAACGTTGATCAGAGTGAACCACTTGAGTACCGATAAGGCCTCTGATGGGACGATGGCCAGAAGGGAGGCGAATGGATGATCAACAGATGGAAGAAGGAGATAGGAAGATGAAGGCTATATAAGAAAAGCAAGTAAAGTAAAGGAAAAGGGGGAGGAGGGAGGCAAAAGTAAAAGGGCTCTTCGGCCACGGGCCGAGGAGCATTCCCTGGTGATAAACAGTTACCTTTTTATATAAAAGAAAAGATGTTCGTGCATGGTAAACGACGGCCAGTTCCTAAACCTTCTACCCATTCTCTACAAATTTATTGTTGGGCTTGTTGGATTGAAAACCCGTTTGTATTCAAGGTCCAATCAAAATTGAGTCCCTACAATTGGCGCCGTCTGTGGGGAGGATTAGAGTGCTAGCCGACGCACCAGGCGATGGTTCTAAGTGGTCGTTTTACAATAGGTTAAAAAAAAAAAATATATATATATATATATATATATATATATAGAAGATTTGACAGTGAAGAAAGAAATTTTGATATTATTATTTCTTAAATAGAAACAGTACAAATTACAATCAGAGGCTCAGGCAGGTGTGTTTCACACACAAATTTACAAGCTAATCCTACCAGCTATTTCTACAATCAGAGGCCCAAGTGGGGCCGCCCTAAAAAAGCTAGCCGGTGGGAAGTGTCAAGCCGTCCCTTTATTGGTATAAAGAGAATGGGAGAGCTTGACACAAAAGGCAGAGAAAGGGGAGGGCCATCATGTTTCCAGGCCACCGACAACTCCCTTCTCAGCGCGGCGGAGCTGGAACAAAGAAAGAAGCAGATGCAAGGGCTCCGGGATACCTTCCCCCATGATGCTCCCTTGATTCTCTCTGATCCTCACGAGTGTTGGCCGTTGGAGACGGCAACACTCGAGCACTGCCCATAACGTGAATTCACACGTCTTCTTCGTCAAGGGTGCACTCCGAAGAGAGACGTTTGGTACTCTAACAACATCCCTCTGGGCCACCTTGTAGGGTGCCATCGGGGTTATGCCTAGATTCTGCCGCACCGGAAGCCCAGTGGGGGCTGCGGCCATACCGGCTTTTGCCAATTCTAGTCACAATTCCGGCGGGATTGTTAAAAGGGCTTGGGGAGCTGGAAAAATGTATTTTTTCTGTTTGTGTTAAGAGGTCCATGGATTGTGGAGAAACCATCTCCCTACCTTATATAGGGGATGGGGGTTGGTGAGAATTAATTCATGCAGAGTTCGAAAAGAGAATTATCAGCTGGGCTAATAATGAAGCTACCAATTTCCAAGGAGGCCGTAGACCGTTGGAATCGTGTTAATTCACGAGGACATTAATGAAGGCGCGTTTCGCGCACCGAAGCATCAAGCGCGGAACACGAATAGACAAAGGGCGCTTCATAAATGAAAAAGGTGGGGCCTCGAGCTGGAGGCAAGATCAACGCCACATGTAAAAATCATAATCCGATCCAAGGAGGAATCACCTCCAGTAAAGCGGTTCGAGGACAAACCTCTACTTACAGAAAAATAGAAGTGGTAGACAGAACCAAGGTATTGCATGGTTCTCGGACCCAAACTTATGGTAAAACTATACACACCATTATACCTGGGTACTAGACAGAACCAAGGTATTACATGGTCCTCGGATTCAAACCTATAGGGAAACTAGATACTTATAGAAAAATAGAAGTGGTAGACAGAACCAAGGTATTGCATGGTCCTCGGACCCAAGCCTATGGTAAAACTATACACACCATTATACTTGGGTACTAGACAGAACCAAGGTATTGCATGGTCCTCGGACTCAAACCTATGGGGAAACTAGATACTTACAGAAAAATAAAAGTGGTAGACAGGACCAAGGTATTGCATGGTCCTCGGACCCAAGCCTATGGTAAAACTATACACACCATTATACCTGGGTACTAGACAGAACCAAGGTATTGCATGGTCCTCGGACTCAAACCTATGGGGAAACTAGATACTTATAGAAAAATAGAAGTGGTAGACAGAACCAAGGTATTGCATGGTCCCCGGACCCAAACCTATGGTAAAACTATACACACCATTATACCTGGGTACTAGACAGAACCAAGGTATTGCATGGTCCTCGGACTCAAACCTATGGGGAAACTAGATACTTACAGAAAAATAGAAATGGTAGACAGGACCAAGGTATAGCACGGTCCTTGGACCCAAGCCTATGGAAAACTAAATACTTATAGAAAAATAAAAGTACTAGACGGAGCCAGGGTATTGCATGGTCCTCGGACTCGAACTTATGGAGAAAATAAATATTTGGAGAAAAACCAAAGCGTTACCTAGAGTTAAGCTATGATACGGTCTTTATATTTATATTTGAAGGATAACAGGCAATTTCATGAGACTAACTCCAAAATAAAATACAAGTATTGAGCAGAATATTATAGTAAAGCAAACAAAAGAAAGTATCTGTACTTGGAAGCAAAGTACTAAGCATTCAGCTTAAACAGAAAGTATACAATTTCCTTACAACGCCACTAAGGCAAGAAACAAAATGAGATGAAAGAGAAAATAAACAAAATTATCCTATGTCGTATACCAGTTCCCTCAACTCAGTAGGCAAATTAGTTCAATCAGCAAATCGAAGGCTTTAGCCAAAGCCTAAGGGCTTTACTTCGAAGGGTCCGCAGGGAGCCTCGCCACATCTTGTGGTATTTCCTGACCCTCGGCTCTAGCTCCCCCCAACGTCCTCTGGGGTTCAATCTCCTCGGATGGTTGGTCAGTCAAAGATATATCCTCGGCGGTCTTATCGTGACTCTCAACCACTGGTAATGAAGATCCCTCCTCAGGAGCAGTAGGGGTAGTCTTGCGAATTGCAATAGGGTAATATACCCTATCCTCCCTCCTAAGGTTAGATGAGGCATCAACCCCTGCTTGGTTGAGGGCTTCATGCCAAGTCTGAGAACAGTAATGCCTGCACACTGCAGGAACTTGAGCCCGAAGGATGGCTTCAGTCTTAGCCACCCCATCTGCGAAAGCCTCCTTCTCTGCCTGTTGTACAGAGCACTCGGCGTCTATTTTTGCAAATACCACCTCGTCTTTGGCTCTTACAGCCTCGTCCTTGGCATACTCGGCAACACCTTTCTCATGGATTGCCGCAGTCAACTTTTCCCTCATATAGGTGATGTCCCCTTTGGCAGTCCGTAGTTGACCCTCAATGTCTTGCAAGCAATTAGTTTGATCCTTAGCTTGCTTCCTGGCTACGGTTAGGTTGGAGGCAGCAGCGTCCCTGGCCTTCGTCATCTCCTCCAAATCCTCGGTCGCCTTTTTTAGGTCGGCCTCGGATCTCTTTAGGGTATTAGCAGCTTCCAAGAACTTGTCACGCTCTTGCGCTAAGGCATTACTCTGGCCGTCGATCTCCTCATCTAACCTGAAAAGAGCCTGAATAGCCTGCCAATGAAAACAAGTAATTCCATAAAGAGAAATGAAGGTACTAGGCGACAAAAGTTGAGTAAAGTAAATAGGTACCAAAGGACTCACCATGCCCAGATACTTCTTAAGGTCAAGGACAACCTTGGACCCACTTATTCTTTCAAGCTCAGCCATGTCGGTGGGAAGAAGAAGAGACTTCTCCAGGGCATCGGCTACGAGGGCCCCCTCAACCCCTTGAGATTCCCGTATAGACGCGTCATCCGTCAGGGGCTGATCATGAAGCATGGCAGCGGGCAGCCAGGCTTGAGCCCCAGACAGTTGGACGATCTTCTTACTTTTCTGTGGACCACCGAGTTTCAGTTGTTTCGGAGGCCTGCGAGATTTATCCTTCTCGGGCGGGGAGTAGGATTTACTCCTATCCATTGGCTCCTTACCCTTGGCGAGTCTTTTCCTTTTCGGATCGAAAGACTTTGTTTGAGGGTCTGGTGCTACAGGGACAGAAGATGACCTAGTTTGTACAGTTAGTATCTTAGGTGGAGGTGTTGGGGGCTTCGACTGCGACTCTTCCGATGTGCCCTTCTTGGAACCGCCTTCGAGCAGGTCAAAAAGACTGGTTTGAGGCTGTCTTTTTAAACCCATCTAAGCTTGAGTACCAACTCTTAAGGATCGAAGGTCGGCTTCGGACCAATGAGGATCTCCTAGGTCACCAGGGGGATCCTCGGACTAATCAACTAGGTCAAACACACTATATTCGTCCTCGGAAGAACTCAGTTCAACCACCTCCCTTGCCTTCTTAGATAGTCCTTCCTCGGCCACCGTTACTTGTGGGGATGAGGAGGGACCTGCTAGTGGTATGCCTTCAGGTATGTAAGACCCCTCGGAAAATGCAAAACCGTCCTCCACCACGGTGATTTGCGTAAGCCGAGGGTCACGAGCTCTAATTACGTGCTTCGGGATTGGGAATGATTTCTGAGCTGGGTCACATCCAAGGATTTGATGAGCGACTCTGATCTAGTTATCAGGTTCGTTCAGGAAAAGGTCCGACCTAAGAACGGTTTCCAAATCCGCTTTGTTAACCAGGTGGAAATGACGTGCAAAGGCGTGCGGATCTGCGAAAAGAAAAATGAAACTCCTATGGTTAATAAACCAAAGCGGATATATGGTTATAAGAGATAAAAATACTGAAACCTAGATTGTCTCCTACTTCGGATATCCTACCTGGCTCCCCCTCTACTGTTGGGCAATGAAAGCCGTTGTGCCACTCCCCCGACACTATGAGAAAATCTTGAGTCAACCCCTTATTGGAATTAGGAAGATACTGGATGAGACGAATCCTATCGTCCCTTGTCTTCATATAGTACGTCTTACCCCTCAGGTGTCAAGGTTGTAGCACCAGTTCACATCGTGGTGAGTTAGTCTCAGCCCTATTTTCTCATTCAAGATATCTACACACCCTAATATCCTAAATACATTCACGGTACACTGAGTAGGAGTCAAGCGAAAATGCCTAAGGTAATTGAGGGTCACCAGCCTCATGGGGATTCTCATCCCTCCCTCTACGAAAGCAACTATCGGGATCACGACTTCACCCTCTCTCCTCTTAAGGTACCACTCCCCTTCTTCACAGTACTTTAGACTCACATTATTGGGTATCCCATAGTCGACAATGAATTTGTTCATCATCTCGTCGGACTCAACCAACTTCTTAAACTTACCTATTCCCCAAGGACGACTAAAAGTTCTAAAAGAAGAAAAGGAGAAGTAAAATCAAGGAAATTTGGGGTTGCTAGAAGAAGAAGACTTACAAAAGTATGGCGATTCTCTTTAGGAAGAGTGCAAGTTGAACTAGACTCAAGTCATATGCATCAATGGTTGTAAGCACGAAAATGAGGAAACCAGGCGGTTTATACCGGTACTTATATTCCCCCTTTAGGTTCCCCAAATGTAACCGCCTGCCTATAAAAGCAGGAGATCCCCACCGAACGATTACCCTCACACCATTGAAAGTGGGAAACATGGTGCCGTCAAAATTTAATGTGGGCGCACATTAAGTCTTGAAATGCAAAAAACACACATCGAGTAGTCGAAAAGTCGCCAACATTAGCACAAACCAAAGTGGGGCGATTCGCCTAGGAGGGCCCGTAGGTATCAAAACCCTCATCCCCGTCCGAGGGAACGTGCAACAGGGTTTTGAGGGGCTATTGTGGGGCCCATGGGCTTGACAGCCACAGCCCATCGCGTAATAGGCCCAAGGCCAGGGCCGAGGATGACTGACCAGCCAAGGCTAAGTTAGACAAAGCCTCTTTTTTTGACCTACGCCGAGGACCTCTTCATCCTCAGCATACTAAGGATAATTTTTAGGAGGGGACAAGCCCAGAACAAGCTGTCGCACACTTAATGCATTCACCTACCCGTGGCCGCATTAATGGGGATATAACCCCTTAGCAGGGCAAACGTTGATCAGAGTAAACCATTTGAGTACCGATAAGACCTCTGATGGGACGGATGGCCAGAAGGGAGGCGAATGGATGATCAACAGATGGAAGAAGAAGATAGGAAGATGAAGACTATATAAGAAAAGCAAGTAAAGTAAAGGAAAAGGGGGAGGGGGGAGGCAAAAGTAAAAGGGCTCCTCAGCTACGGGCCGAGGAGCATTCCCTGGTGATAAACAGTTACCTTTTTATATAAAAGAAAAGATGTTCGTGCATGGTAAACGACGGCCAGTTCCTAAACCTTCTGCCTATTCTCTACAAATTTATTGTTGGGCTTGTTGGATTGAGAACCCGTTTGTATTCAGGGTCCAATCAAAATTGAGTCCCTACAATTATAATTAAAAATACAAACATTTTTTTTGTGAACTCAAAAACAATTTATTTATTTCTAAAATATATGTGATTTGAGAAATTTTTTTTATTTTTGGACTCACAAAATAGGTGATGATAAATTTCAACTAAGTGAATTAGCTAATTATAATAAAATTTTTTCTTTTAGCCCAAGTGTGAGAAAAAAAAATGTAGCTTGTTGAACGGTGAAAAATGGCACTGCTATTATATATTTTGTACTATCGGAGGAAAAAAAAAAGCTACCCTTCTTTTGCCAAAAGTCACCAATATCAAACAACTCTTTTGTAACACAGTTTAATTTATTGTGTCACATTCATGAATGGGCAAGACTTAGATGCAGTACTTAGGTGTTGTTCTTTTGGTTTCTCTTTTAAGATTCTGTCATGTAGATTTTTCCTTATGAGATTAAAGTGTATTTTTTAGTTAAGTAGCCACATGGCTCAATCTTAAGTGAGGAACCTAAGAAACAGTACTTAAGATATTGTATCTAAATTTTGTACTTCATGAATTATGCATAACACTTGTTGACTACAACAAAGCTGACTTTTTTCAAGGGTCAAAATCCTTGAAAAATGTATTAAAAAACCTCAAGAAAAATTATTTTAAGAGTCAAATTGACTCTTGATAACTTTCGAAACTTATACAATCAAAAAAGAAATTTTGAAGGCCTTCGTGGCCCTCAAAACAAGTGCTCTAATCTTATTTTAAGGGTTACCCTTTAAATAACCTTATTTACCAAGGGTTAAAAGATCTACATGTACAACCCTTCATAAATAAGGTTATTTAAGAGTCTTTTAACCCTCAAAATAAGATTTTCTTTATAAATTAAAAAAAAAAAAAAAAAAAAAAACCACAATCATGCACAAAAACCACATACTACAACCAAATACATGAAAAGTCCAATGTATACAACCAAATACATCAAGTCCAATGTACTAATTGTCTAACCAATATATTTCTTGTATACTTGGGTGGCTCATTTTTTCAGATTTATATAATCTTATTACTTATCAAAAAAAAATAATTCTTCTTTGCACATACATAGATCTTATTCCTAGGGCATTGCAAAAACTGCTAGTTCATATAGAGCCATCAAACTGGCCGAACTAGCAACTAGAGCTCTATGCATTATATGGATAGATATCAATCAACCCAGATCATTATAAGATAAAAATTAACATCTGAAAATAAGGATATTGTTAGGACATATATGTTTTCACTTGTTAAGAATATATGTCACTTATTTATGTAAATTGGCTAATTTTTTGACAAAACGCACTCTACTTGTAATTGGGTAGTTCTAGGTGTTTTTAATACTTCAAGAAACAAGGTTTCAAGGTCAAGTGTTGAAGTCATTAAGTCTGTCCAAGAAAAAGCAAGCTAAAGTGCAATTTCATTAAAGCTCGACACCTGCTCGATAGCTACCTCGACACCTGCTACCTGTCGAGGTTTAATATTTCAGATTTTTCAATCTGATTTTATTGGGATCCGTGAATATGATCTTGGGCCTTCTTTTCTTCTAACCCTAAACATATAAAAGGATTGTTTTAAGAGCCGTCAAGAGTGACACAAGTTGCAAAAGTATTGAGCAATCTCTGTTCAAACAAATTGTGATCAAAAGACGAAGTTCTTGACCTAGTTCATCTTCCTTCAAGAAGTTACTGTGTATTTGCACCAAAGGGTTTTGTAACCAAGCATCTTCCTACTATTCATCATAAAGGATGAACTGAAGAACTTTGCAGCCAACCTTTCTTCCTTAGTTGGTGTTCTGAAGTCGTGTACTAGGATCCGCGCATTGGTTAGTCACGTACTTGGGAGCTGTGCATCAAAGGTGGGAACTGTCGCTACAGATCTAGTCCAATTGGGTATTGGGGTAAGGGTTCAACTGTAGGTTGGTAAGGTACTTGGGATTCCTTTACTTGTAACCGCTTGATTTGATAATAGTGGAGTTTCGGGAGTGGTGACCTGAAAATCACCCGGTTGAGTTTTTGCCGTTAGGGTTTTCCCCATTTGTAAATAAATCACCATGTCATTTAATTTTTGCTGCATATTTAGTTTTTGGTGATTTGTTTTGTGCTTCCACGCAATTGCATGATTAATTGATTAATTAACAACTTTGGCTAATTAATTAATTAGGGTTAATCACAAGGGGTCATTCAGATTGTAGCCTATCAAATATTGTAAAGGTACTGAAAGAGCATGACCTTGGAACTGAATTGAAAGCCAGGAACCCATTTTCAACAAGGCAGCCAAAGCAGGGGCAGCAGCTGAACCAAATTCAAGTGCAGAAGCTAATAATGGAACCAACTGTAGAAACAAGAAATCAAAAACATAAGCTAGCATTCAAAGACATTTCAAGTAGATATATGACATTAAAATTTCCATGTCACACCTTTTTCAGGACAATTGGATGAGGAAGTTGCTCTGCTAAATTTGGAAGCTTGCAGAAGAAGGTATCCTTTTCAACACTGTCTTTTAAATTTAGATTCTCCATAAAATGTATTGTGTCCGCCAATTTATTTTGGAAATATTCTGCTAATCCATTGGTTGCAAAACTTTATAATAAGAGGAAAAAGAATGGTAGAGAAAAGAAAATCCAAGAAGCAACATTATGCCAAAAACAGAAAAGCAGAGTTGAGTATAAGAATTCATAGCGAATTTCATCAAAATAGGTACACAACTTGACATAGCCACTACTCATGAGGCACATCATGTAGCAGGTTACCAAGACTAGAGTTTCTCCAAAATTATTAAATACAATCAAGTTTAGGAACTCACCACTATTTTCAATAAGCTTTGATGTATTCAACCTATGAGAAAGCTGCTGATAATCTAGAAGCAAAGTCGGTGAGGCAAGAATACAGATGCAAATGAAAATTGAATCAAAGCAACCAACACATGCATAAACAAAATAACACAATAATTAATATATTACTAAAAAATAGAGGTAATGAAGGCAAATGTTGGGTGGAGATAGTGTAGTGAAGAGGCAGGGAAATAACTCATGGTAAGAACTCACAAAGCCCTACACAAAACCAATACAAAAGGCCAAAAAAAAAAAAAAAATTAAAAATTACCCAATTCCATTTAATCTAAAGTTGGATTAAAAATTTTAAAAAATCTTCAATGAGGGACACACCTTAAGTTGTCCTCAACTGGAAAAGAGTACTAAATCCAATGGAAAAGCCTGCAAAAAAAATATTTCAACATAAGAGTTTCAGTCTTGTTGAGGATCTATAGACTACTCCAATGTTTTGTGACTAAGGCTTTATATCAACAGTCAAAATCTGTTTTAATATTGCTAACTCATATGACCTTACAACTTTTTCTCAAGATGTACCAACAAATTGAAATTGGTCCATCTTATCACTCACAGTGTGTTCAAGGTGGCATTATGTTATCAAAAAAATGATTTTATCAATCAATAGCAAATCATGTGCCTTCACTTGTCCCTATTGCGATCTCAATCTCCATCTTGCTTGTGAGTTGTGAGGAAGAAAGATACCCACTATTTTACCCATTTATCACTGTGCAGACTGTCATTTTGTTGCTGAACTTAAATGCATCATCTTTCAGGCAACCTGATATATATAGAATCTTATTTTTATTTTTGAAGACCCAAAATTTAAAACCATAACCTACTAGTTACTAGCGAAGATCTTTTTATTTCAGAATTGAAATCACCCTGAGACTTGAGTTGCATTGGATAAACACAGCTTCTTAATGCCATGTGTTTGTAAAATATGGTTAAAACAAGATTTTCATAGAAATCCCATGATAAAAGCATGAGTGTGTTAACTAAATGCCTAATAAACTGTTAACAGGTGACAGAAAATTCATTGACATACAAATTCGTATGCAAGGAAGAATGATCAACTATATCCTCTTTAGTAAAAAGCTTCCGAAGAGCAGCAATGTGACCATCAGCTAAGTCCATGACATGGATGTAGTCTCAGACTTGTTTAACACAAAAACATTTGATATTTTGTAAGCGCAAAAAAATTGTCAATTTAATCGAATTTTATGTAATGACAGAAAGTCAAATACTACTTCCATGGTTATAAAGGATTATAAGTGGAATACAAAACTAGACATAGTCTGTGTCAAAAAGGTCCATGAGATGGGACTAATGGATATTACTGAAACTAGGGAAATTCCTATCAACAACTACTCAAAAATACTTACACAAAAAAGAACATACCGTACTACCATCCTTCGTGGGATAATCATGACCATACACATTAAGCTCAAGCAATCTGCCAACAGCTACTTGCTATATTTATGGCATGAGATTGTTTGGGATGCCCTTTGGATCTTCACCAATTCTACCACTCTCATGAGCCCCAATAGGATTGAAGTAACTGAGTCATATAATTTTCCAATCTGGCTCTGCCTTCTGAATATCTCGAGCAATTTCTTCAAGGAAAAGCTATAAATATAGAATATATTAAAAGTCAGGAAAGAAAAGAAGCTGCACTCCTATGAACACAAGAAACAGCAAGTGGGATTATCCAACTTCAAAGACGGATCCTATGTGTGGTATGCCCAAAATAAACATTACTCAGCACCCAGTGATACATACCTTGGTCCTCCCATAAGGATTCATAACTTTCAATTCGAAATCCTCAACACAGGGCATTTTTTCAGGTTGACCATAAACTGTTGCAGAAGATGAGAAAACCATCTATTTGGCAACAGGATAACATTACTTGTGTCAGTAGTGGGCAGAGAATGCCAACATGTGATGTAATCAATAAAAAAGATGGTTCACATTCTAAGACTAAACAATTCTCTGTTAAAGATTCAACTGGAACTTGAATGCTATAACTACTTTCAACAAACAAATAATTAGACATTTTTTATGATTTGATGGTTACAATGGTGGGTGATTTACAAGGTCCATGGTGACAAAAGAATTAGACATCGAACATAAAAACTTCAATTTAGCAGTAAGACACCAAAAAAATCAATATTGCTTCCACAAATATACAGCTACATATACAAATCATAGTTTATGCAATTATGATTTGAAAAGAAATATACTGGAATCAAAGATATTGCAAAATCAAATACGACTAAAATGAACGTTTAATGCATAACTCAACAGCCAAAAATTCTTTAAGACATAGATTATTGTTGATTCACTTCCAAACCATTTGTTACAAGCGCAAGATTCAAAAACAAAATCAAATGAGTTCAAGAAATTAAATTGCGTACCTTTTTGCAATCATATTTTGCCATAACCTCATAAAGATTAATAGTGCCAATCAAATTGTTATCAAAATAACGGTGAGGGTTTGCAACACTCTCCCCAACAGCTTTTAGGCCAGCAAAATGGTTCAAAGCATCAAATCTGTCTCAAACAAAGCCAATGGCACAAAATTAAACCAATTCTAAAAAACCTATTGATGCAGGAGATGCAAGAAGATTATTGTTTAGTATTATTTATGTTTTCAAGCCAATTGTATTTTTATGTTTTATTAGTTTATTGGGCTTTTAGTATTTTAATTTAGAAGTAAGGTTAGTTTTGTAATAAGACAATTAGGGTTTCCTAGCCAGTTAGAACTAGGGTTTAGCAATCATTTATAAGCAACTTATTGTACTCCTTGAGGGATAGTTGATATTTTGATGAATGAAAACAATAGCCGTTTGGTCTTTCTTTGGTCTGGTATTGACTTCAGGTCTACCCTAAATGCTGACTTCTAGTGGTTTCCCTGCTTGGTGCTGACTCCAAGCAAGGCCTAGATGCTGACTCCTAGGTCATATCTTTTATTTTTCCGTTGTTTTAATTTTGTTCTGGTTGTCCTGTGTCAGTTTTGGTATCAGAGCAAACACCAATCTGTTTGAATCATCACCGCAGTCACAAACGAGAAGTACTTAAAAAAAAAAATTAAATTCATTCATTGCCGTGTTTCTCATCCCATTAAATCACAATTCAGATCCACAAGAAGTCAGCGCCGCCATCAGCCTCTGTCAACAGCAGCATCCCCATCACACCGGCGACTTCCAATTTCGTTGTCCAGCGCAGCCACGATGATAATCCAGCCTTCAGATCACCATCTGCTCACCTACTCCAATCGAAGCCAGACCATCTCCGTTGACCCACGAGCCCGATCCTGATCCTTGTCGATGTTGCATCGCCAGAACCCCTTCATCTGGTGCGCCACTGCCTGACCAAACTTTGATGCAGATCTGACCAAAGCTCACTGTTGTTCTCACTAAGACCTATCGCGAGCCTTACTTGCATCTACACAACCTCGCCGAGACCAAAGCTCACTGTTGTTCTTGCAGATCTGACCAACCACGTGAGTTCACTTACAAAGCCAACCCATCAGCCCTAAGTGGGCCACGCCACTTTGGGTTTGAAGTTTCTTCTCTTTTGGTTTAATTTGCTAGTTTGAAATGTTGTCCATATATTCTCTACGTGTATACCAAAAAAAAAAAAAAAAAAATCAAGTCTAGCCTTCTAGGCCTTTAGTCTAGTCCACGGTTTTTCTATTGGTGTTCAAAATTCAATCAGTGAAGCTTTATTTGGTTAATGCCATCGCAATCCCTTCTTTAGTGGGCCATACATAACAAGTCAAGTTGGCAAAATCTTTTTGCCCAGTGAGCTATGGTAATATCTGAAGTACCTTATTTTGATGGTGATAATATTTATCCACAAGATTTTGTCAACTGGATGAATGGGATGGAGCTATTCTTTGAGCAAATAAATTGGGCAGATAACAAAAAGGTTAGGTATGCTAAGTTGAAGTTGAGAGGTGGAGCACAAATGTTTTGGGAGAAGCTTGAATATTTCCGCTATATGAATTATGAACCTGCCATTAGTGTGTGGGAAGATATGAAAGATAAGCTTTGTGATGAGTATTTGTCACCATACTATCGAGCTAAGTATCTACCCTAATCTCAGTGTGGTACTTTTCAAGTTGAAGTAAATACGATGAATCCTCATCCTCATCCCATTTCATGTCCTCAGCGCACTTTTGAACACTCTACCAAGAAATTATCTACCAAGGAAATAAAGGAGCTCATATAAAATGTTTAAGACATGATTGCTCAGATGAAGCAAAAGAAAACTCAAACCGATTCAATTGGGAAACCAAGGATATTAGATCACAATGAACTTATTGTTGCCCCAATAGAAGACAACATTGACGATGATATCTTGGTCGTGGAGAATCCTCCAGCAACACCAAAGCCTAATGTTGACACAGATGTACATGCCTTGACAAGTGTTGCTTTAACATGCGTGCAAGGAAATGAATCTATTGAAGAGTAGCAAGGTGAAAAAATGGTGCCTAAAGAGAGTATTATGTTAGAGGGTGCGCATGATGTGAAAGTTGAAGTTGTTGAATGTGCTTCTGATCAACCCTCCACAATCCTTGAAGATTTACATCTTGGTGAAGTCGAAGAGGTTAAAACCTCAGTGCTTCCTATGGTTCATAAGGTTCAAGAAAAGATTATACTAATTCCACACATTGAATTTGTTATTCCAAATGAGTTTGATGTTGTGGAATTCAAGGTTTTTCTTTTCTCTATGCTCCCTAAGATGATTCTAGACTTGAAGCAAGTGTTACTTTTCAGCATCCTAATCCTTCAACGCTTTAGAACTCAAGGTCGAGTTTTCTCCAACCAGAGGAGAATGATGCGAGAGATGCAAGAAGATTATTGTTTAGTATTATTTATGTTTGCAAGCCAATTGTATTTTTATGTTTTAGGTCCTATTAGTTTATTGGGCTTTTAGTATTTTAATTTAGAAGTAAGGTTAGTTTTGTAATAATGCAATTAGGGTTTCCTAGCCAGTTAGAACTAGGGTTTAGCAATCCTTTATAAGCAACTTATTGTACTCCTTGAGATATAGTTGATATTTTGATGAATGAAAACAATGGCCATTTGGTCTTTCTTTGTTCTGGTACTGACTCCAGGTCTACCCCATGTGCTGACTCCTAGTGGTTTTCTTGCTTGGTGCTGACTCCAAGTAAGGCTTAGGTGCTGACTCCTAGGTCATATCTTTTATTTTTCCATTGTTTTAATTTTGTTCTGGCTGTCCTGCGTCACACTTGCATTTATCGTGCTTTGCATGGTGTTTTAGCTGCATCGTTAGCATCTTGTTTTGATGTGGTCAGTATAAATGCTAGTTTATTATGAAGTCTACACTGAGCAGTGTTCAGATGATCCAAATACTTATTAGAAAATTTAATTTGTGGTTTCAAAAGGAGTCTATCTTTTTGTAGGTAGTGTTTGTAATCACGATCTGTTGTGATTCATTATAGCATAAGAGAGGTACTTGCTGAGTAGTGAATTGATTATGAACCTGTTGTGATTTTTGTTTTTTTAATAATTAAAGAAAATTTTATTCAAAATCCTAAAAAGGAGTCACCTAAGTATACAGGAAGTATACAACAGGAGTCACTTGGTATTCCTAGTTTTGACAATTTCTGAAAAACATCAAGATGATTAACCGCACCTTGGATTCACGCATATAATCTATGGTGAGCAAATATTGCATGGTTTGCATGCAATCTACCAGTTACAGAATTGGGAGTGGTACCTACATAGTCTAAGAACATTCTAAATTTAATCCTTACTTCTGTTTTTACTCTTTTTTCTAGTTTATGGAGACTAATAACTGATTCCCAGATAATGCTTTTTCCTGTTCAATAAATCGGATCCTTTAGAAACAATGCATGAACATTGAATATTTCAGTGACTCAAATAGCAGGACTATTGGAATCTGATTTTGGAACAGTCTTGTCATGTAACAAAAATAACAATTGGTACATTAGGTTCATGAGATTCTCTGGCAGCTCGTGCAACTGTGAATTGTAACATTTTTAGACTTCAATTCTCATTTATTAAATGCAAATAATGCTTCTCAATTGGATTACAAATAAATTGTTATTGATAAAATATGCTAACCTATAATTCAAATTCAAAAAGGGAAAAAAAATCCGAAAAACTAACGGCTAAACTAGTAAAGAAATCAGCTATAAAGTTTGAGAAAAAGATTTATGAATCAGCTATAATTATTATCATGATCCATATGTACATGGATGTGTATTTCTACTTCTAGAGAATAAAAAACCATCAAAGATCTTTTTCCTATTTTGCATCTTGTATACAATGCCATGAGATTTAAGTGTTCTTTTTTTTTTTTTTTTTTTTCATGCCTTATTTCAGTTGGATTATCTACAAATAATAAGTCAAAAGATGCATGTAGTGCAAGCTCTTTCTTAGAAACCTACAAGCAATAAGAATATAAGTCCCCATATGCAGGTAATTATAAACAAAAATCAATGAACTGATAAAGAAGGAAGGATTGAATGAGGGAAAAGTATGTGTCCTTATTCCGATGGAAATGGAACAAAGTCAAAACTACAATGAGTCCCACTAGGTTCACTTTGCCAAGAAGCATGCATTATGATAACACAAAGTCTTTGTTCAGTTGCCTACATCATGGCAGCCAAAAGTTCTAATGATCCTTTTATAAGTTTATCTTTCAAATGCAAACAAAATGGTAACTCAAAATTCAAATGGAGGCATGGAGGGGTGACATAAGTGAAGGCAGTAAGACATTTTAAAAAAATATTTCTTATACCACATATGGAACATAATAGCCAATTAATTCAACATAGAATTATTTCCTTTTTCCCTCTTTGTGCAAATTTAACGGATATTTCAAATATATTAGCAAAGCACAATAACAAATATAAATAAAAAATTCAGCAATAATCCATAATCAAGACACCAAATTTTTACGTGGAAAATCCTTCAATGAGAAGGGAAAAACCATGGGACCTAGTCCAGTAAAATCTTCCACTATAGAATATGGGTTTACAACAACCTTCTCTAGAACAAATGCTATCAGCTACCGAGACGACAAAAACATGCCGTTCTTGGATTACAACAAATATTTATCACACTAAGATACCAACAGTAAAAAGAAGAAAAGATCCCACCACGTGGGCTTTAGGTCCGAGCAAATGGAGAGAAATTTCAAGTAACAACACCAATCACCAGTCAACACGAAGCTCTCTTCATTAAGAAATTCCATCAAAATTGGAGTTGAATTTGATTTTGGCTTGAAAGTATCTAGGCTTTGTAGAAAATTTCTCTAAAATTTTCTTGTCTCATACACAGCAACTTTAGCACTGCAAAATTTTCAATGAAGATAGCACAACTGTAACAAGAATATCAGAATTTAATATTAATAAAGAAAAAGTAAGTGGATGTGATAATTCAAATGAAATCCTAAAAACTTTCTTAATTTCTGAGAAATATTTGATATACAGAAAGAAATCCAACCATCACGGAAAAACCATAGTAAAATAGAGCTAAAATTTTCAGTTACACAAAAGCTATGTAGCAAAATATGTTAAATAAATCTAAATTAATGGTTTGACATAAAACTCTTTGGATATCATTAACCCAGGAATAAGCTGAGTAGAGAACAAATCATGAATAGTTAGTCAACTTATATTACAAGGCCTAAATGGAGAAGTCAACTTATATTACAAATCATGAATACGTAAAATAGCAGAAATAAATGGAGAAGAAATAGTAATGAGTTTGCTGAATCAAAGAGGGAAATATTAGTTTGCTGTGCCAAATTATATTACAAGGCCTAAACCAAGAAGGGAACCATCTCTTCAATGCAAATAATCTCCCTTGAAAGAAATTAATTGCTTTGAGGGAATGGGGCTAAATGGCCTATGCCCAAAAGAATCTTTTGCCTTTAGCAAAGAGCAGGGCTTTAGAGGGAGAGAGGGGATCAACCTATTGGTGCATGCCTGCCATTCTATGCACTTCATTTTTGTTCTTTCTAATTCTTCCTTTCTTTTCTTTTCGTTTTCTTTCTCAGTACTTACTTCTTTGTTGTGATTCTCCTAGAGGTTATTATTACTGTGTTTGTGATCCCCCCTTACTATGCATGACAAGGGTTCTTTATATAATTCCTGTCATGGTTGGCTTTTACTATTCTAGCCTTTAACTACCTTTTTCTGGTCTAGTTGTCCTTGCATTCCACCACTGGTTTGTTAGTTGCCCAACCAACACCACTTACCTGTGCTGGCTGTGCCACTCCCTATCACCAGACAAAGAAGACTATTTTGTTTGTTTATTTGCCGTGACATTCTTACCTACTACAGTATGGGTGCTCTCTCTCTCTCCCTATCCCTCGTGGCATGCACCTAGTGCTTCCAATTCATCCTTACTTCTTTTGGGCAGTATGTCATCCCAACAGGACATTTCCTCCAAAAAAGCTTGAGCAGGAACCCCTGAATAGGTTTTTCCCTTCTCCCTACCGCCAGACCATGCCCTCTTACCTCTGACCCATGACCCACCACTTCTTGTATTGGCTGGGTACAAGCTAGTGGTGTTTGGGCCTTGCGCGTGCTCCACTTCTGTGTATGTCCAAAACCTGCTTACTGCTCATGCGTTCGTTGTGGTTTGGAGGCTCATTTGTACATTCTGTCGTCCATCCTTGACTTCTTATGGCAAGAGCTGTTTTTTGATTTCCCTTTCTTTATGGTTAGCTCCCCTTAGGGGCTGGCTTTGTTTGATTGTGGGCTTTTCTTTCTTTAGCCCACTCTTTTGATCCTTTCTGCAGTCTTGCCACATTTCCTGTTGCACTACTCTATCATTCTTGCTGTGATGTCATTTGACCCAAGCCTGCTAGGCTTCTTTGGACCTGCTGCTTATTCTTTTTTCAATGACTCAGTATGGTCATTAGGCTTTTTATTACATTACTTGTGGGCTCGTGTCCCATTTATTATCTCTTGGGTATCGTTGGCCCATTTACTTTCCTTGGGCATCCTTAGCCCTTTCTAATTCCACGTTCCCATGGGCTTTTACTAACTCCTTTGGGCTTCCTTGGTCCAATTACTCTATCCTTCATCCTTGGGGCTTATGGACTTTCCATCAACCCTTTACTTTCTTTACTTGCATTACTTTGGGCTTGCTGTGGCCCATTCTCACTTTTCTACATCACATACTGCCCATGGGTTTGTTACTTCTCTCTTTCTACGCTCCTTTAGGCCCGTTTGCTTCCTCAAGGCCCATTTCTTTATTTTTATGGGCCTATGATTAATTATTCCTACCGCTTGAGCTTAATGGCTTTTCTATCCAATTACTAACTCCTTCTGCCTATGTTGCTGGGCTTCTTCCTTCTACTGGGCTTCCCAAAATGAGCATCAACAAAAGGAACATGGAAATCAAAGACCCTTTTGTGCTAAACTACATGACCTCTGATTGGGACAATGAAAGATCATTGGTATTTGTTAACCCAATGAGCCAGTTACACCATAAGCAGATATTGTTGCTTCTTGCAAAGGTATAGCTCATGTATAAATGATAGGTTCTCTAGTTACTGTAGAAGATATTCTCACTATTTGGTTATGTGATTTTCAAAAATGTTAGTATATTGTGTTCAAGTAGATGAAGAGGAGACAAAAGATTAGGCCATCCACATATATAATAGTCTATTTTTAACTATTGACATGTAATTGACTAGAGAGAAGACAGATTCTGTTACTTTTCCTTTTATATTACAAAAGAATTTCTCCCAAGTGCGAGATTTTAATTATGTTGTTATTGGTAAGAAACTCAAGTGTGATGAAGAGGTTGAAGATGCAACTGAGTATAAACTGTTTAGCCCATTAGGGGTGAATGCCCTTAGATTTCCTAACAACTAAATCTTATTTGTGAGGTCAATTGCCCTTATGTTTTATTGGCTAGAGGCAAGTCCTAAGCGCTCTTCTTTAGAAAGGTATCCTAAGTTAAAAAGGAAAAAGAAGAAGAAGAAAAGACTGAATTCAATAAAAGAGGAGAGCAGGGGAAAATTTGAGAGAAATTGCAACTTCATTGACCTTTTGTTGGCTTGCAATTATAATAAACTAGTGGATGTCCTGTGCGTTGCGCGTGTTCATTATTAGTTATTTTATAATACTCATATGTGTTTTAATGTTTGGAAAATCAATTTTGATTATGTATTATACGTCTCTAAAATAATGAATGAAAAAAAATTGTAACACAATATATCCGTAAGCAACCATAATTAATTAGTCTCTAAAAATGCCACTATATGCCCTTTTTTGTTTGATCAAGTGTACATGTATATTTAGTTCTTACATTTGACCATTTCCAATATAAAATTTTTTATTATTTCCTTTTCTTTCTTTTAGTAGTTTTTTTTTTTTTTTTTTTTTTTTAAGAAAACATGTGAATTTTTGAAGGCTAAACATCTAAGATTTAAGGTTTATAATTTCTAATTCGCAAAACTAAATATACATGCCAAGAGAATAAAAATAAAACAATAATTGAACAAGGAAATATGAACTTATACTATTTCATATCTTATGTTTAATTTTACTTAAATCTGAGTGTATAAATTCAGCAGCTATTGGAATAAAAGTCATTAGAAAGATTTAAACACTTTCCAAAAATATAAATAAAGACAAAAAACACATACCTTTTAGAAACCCCACATGTTGTTAAAGCATTGTATCAGGCTTTGATAGTGTTGTTAGGAAGTTTAGATCATATGCACTTGAAACCAAAGCCAATTTCATACTCTTGTTGACACTAATTTCTCACTCTTTGTGTCTCTATCTCGCTAGTCCTATTTTTCTTTTGGCCTTTTGATATTTTGTGAAACTGGAATAAAAGAACATGAAAACTAACATTGAATGGAGAAAACCTTTTATTTTTTAAATTAATGAAAGTAAAAGTGGAAGAGTTCAAGAAGTTGGAAAAGGGAGTAGAACAAAATCTTTTAATTTTCTGCAGTTATGGCTTAAACTAATCATTGATAAGAAGGTGGGAGGTGAAAGACTAAAGGAAAAAGTACTCATACAAAGCGCCACATGGCAGAACCTCATGTACTTTCGCATGAGGTCTCTGCTTTTATGTATACTAGCTTGTAACCCGTGCAAATGCACGAGATTTTTATTTAAAAATTTTTAATAATTTTTTTCTTGTATTTTTATAGCGTCTCAAAAGTATTTGTATTTTTTATATAACATCATCAAAAGTAAATCAAATCATACTTCATTATAGTAACATATATTAACACACTTTGAATAAGGGGGAAAACATTAATCTTACAAAAGTGGAAAAACAAATAGTTTTCTTCATAACATCATAAAAATTTAGGTACATAACTCAAAATAATATTTATAATCTTAAAATAAATCAAAAGTCAAATACTTTAACCCCTTAAAAGTTTATGGGTCTAATGTTATGAGCAACCAAGCCATTGATGATCTTTTTGCATACCTGGACATATTAGAACTTTAAAAAAAATATATGTTAAATTGATTCCAAATGAAGAACACATACAGATGTGAAATTAGTTCTACCATCTCAAATCTAAATCACATGAATCAGTGTTAGATAGCTTATAATTTCTTTTTCCTTTAAAAACATCTAATAAAAATCTCTAAATAAAAAAAAAAAAAAAATTATTTTTATGGTAAGCATTAAATGTAGCTTGTACTCATTTTCTTGCCCACTTATCCAATCAGACAATAGGTAAATTATCATGTTTTATATTTCCCAAATTTCACCATGATTTTAATTGCCTCATTTGCAACAAACAAATGTCCTAACACCCAAACACAAATCCACAACTACCTAAAGTATACCAACCACAAACCAACATAAATTCATTGGAAAGATGTTTAAAATAATAATAACATTAAGTAACACCTTTTTCCCAAATCAAAAAAATAAATTCAGTTAAATTTTCAATTAGAATTACTTAATATATCAATTACATTCGTTAGTAATTTTTAACCATTTAAATATGGTTAGCATATACTTATATATGCTAGAGTCCAAAGCTTTTTGTCCAAATTACTTAAAATTATTTCTTATTTCATTAATAGGAAATAAATCATACATTTCTGAATCAAACCTCCCAAATGAAAGAGGAAGAGAGGAATTACTACAACATAAAGACAAACTATTAGTGGGTGCAAATTTTTCTGTCGTTAAAGGATCACTGGATTTAAACTTTTCTTTGTCCAAGCTTTAAGATAGATTGCATTTCATCTTGAACTACTACTCTCAAAATTGAAGCATTCACTGACATGGCAGCATCAACATTTACTTTGACTGTACCTGGTGGGGTAATTTCCATCTTTTGATTACTTTAAGTCCTTGCTCATGATCTTCTCATCAGCCATTTGACAGGTACTTGGCATTAGCTAATGCACTTATTGAATCATTAGCCATTACACAGCTTTAATTCTCATGGATATGATAAAGAGATTGTTCAATTGTTTGACAAAGGGGTCTAGTATTAGACTTGATAAGATTGTGTATATCACAGTTTTGAGTCTTGCAGCCATATTGAACTTTTAAATGAAGATCAGGTGATTTATGGCTGTGTTGTAGGTATGCTGCCGCAAGGAGAGTTGAGGACGCTTATGAGCTAAAATAGAGTAGGCCATTCAAACCTAATGAGTTTGTAAACCAAGACATCGATAATCATACTGCTACTTTTCACATAAAATTTTTTAATTACAAATAATACCTTGGACAATAGTATCATTAAAAGTACATAATCTAAGCATGAATCTCCATTAATACACCAAAGAAACCACGCATAGCTCAAGTTGTTCCTATAATTTTGGAAAAAATAATTCTGTTGCAGCTTCATTTTCTATTAAATGCGGAGGCATGGAACAAACATCTTCATCTGGCATCAAATTTGATAATGATTCTGAAAGTCTGGGAACTGCTTCACTGTACACAAACTCTAACGATCAGTGGGCAGTAAGCAACACTGGAAACTTCATTTCCAATCCAAATGGACCTCAATATATAGTAACGACTGAAACCCAAATAACCAATACTTCAGATTCCAAACTATATAAAACAGCAAGGATTTCACCAAGCTCACTGAGGTACTATGGCCTCGGTTTGGAGAGTGGAAAGTACAATGTTGAGCTTCACTCTGCAGAGATAACAATGGATGATTCTCAATCCTGGAAAGGTCTCAGGAGGCGATTATTTGATATTTACATTCAGGTACAGTCGAAAAAATTTAATTGCAAAGGCAAACACTCCCTTTACTATGAATATCACAAAGTTGGAACCAACACAATTGTGGTAAAAAGATTATTTGAATATTTAATCCTGTAATGTACATTTAACTTGGTTCTACTCCTCTGGAACAGAAAAATCTGGTGATATCCCTTTTTTTAACTATAAGAAAAACATTAAAGCCAGACACCATTTCTAGGAAAAGAATATTCAAGCTGATTTTACATATGGAAACTTTGATAAGTGTACAACTAATATTCAGATCACCTGTAAAACTTCTGCATTACACGATATCAATAGAATAACCACATTTACATTTTTCTGTTCTAAATATTTATCTGATATGTGTTTCTGCATAAACTGCTAATGACCCATTGACCCTTGTGTTTTTCATTTTAATTGATACAGAGCTATTATTACAGGAAAAGAACTTAGCCAATGAACTCTAGCTAAAATGGCACTTGCTGCTTCCATACTAATGGGATGGAGGGTGAGCTTATAGCTTACAATAAAAAAGGGTTTAGGAAAATAACTCCCACGGCACATATTTTCCTGTGCTTGTAGCCTTGTTTTATAGCTTTTGTCAATATGTTCTAATGCTGCAATTGGCTAAAGGGTGAGAGAGTTGTCCAAGACTTCAACATTCAGAAAGAAGCTGGAGGATCTGAAAGAGCCTTGATCAAAACATTCGAGGCGAATGCAACAAACACAATCATTGAGGTCCACTTCTTCTGGGCTGGAAAAGGCACTTGCTGCATCCCATTTCAGAGCACATATGGACCATTAGTGTCAGCAGTCCATGTTTATCAAGGTTCTTTATATCTTTTCCTGGTATTTCTTACTTACAATTGCATTTTTCATAAGTCAATTATTTTAGGGTGTTACTTATTTGTTCCTAAACTCAATTTCTTCCTTAGGGTGCTATTTTTTAGAAGCAGTGGCCACAGTAATACCTTTAGCATCTGTATATACAGAACAACTTTAGCATTGATAGGGGAAATGTAAATATTAACTATAGAGGATTCTACATCGCCACCTTCGGACCTTCCCTAATCATATCAAAATATGCCCAAAGGATCCAAAAGCCAAGACAGTATTCAAATTAAAAACTTTCACCCCTAACCATAACACTATTTGCCTTATAACGAAGACATATAAACATTGTAAATACCAAGACAAAGAAGAATGTACAATAGAGGGAAAATGTGAAGTTACAGGCTATAGATTAAATCAGACAGATATTACAGTTTTACAGGTCAATTCAATTCAAATACTTGAGGGGAAAAAAAACTAAAATATGGGAAATAATTATACAACAAAAAAGGGCATGAGTAACAACAAAGAATAAATAGAATTGTTCTTCCATGAAATCTAAAGACCAAAACACACAAACACCAAAAAAGAATAAATGCTATAGAGACCACAAACCAAATATAAAACCTGATTTGAAACCGAAATTAATGATTACATAATCATCACTAATAGAAACTCAAATCCTTCAAATCCAACACAATGTAATCATTGAGCTACACTGAATAGTAAAATTGCACAAAAACAAATAAGCCAAATTGATTGCAAAGCAGAGCAAACATAAAAATAAAGATCCATGGACTAATCAAAAACATTAATGTATTCATAAGATTTTAGTTTCAAGTTTAACACTTTTACTACTGCTTTGGTATCAGTTTAGTAAAACTGCCATTATTTCCAATTGCTCAAAAAATAAATCATAGCAGTTTTAAATTGCAGCAGATAAAAATGAAAGAAATACCGCAAAAAAAGCCTGAGAAAACATTGAACATATGGGTTGAATTGTCAACAACACACCATTTAATCAAATCTATGTCATTTATTTCTATGTTTCTATTTCAAAGAAGACAGTAAATAATCGAAGAAAACAATAATTTCAATTTGGAAAAGATTATAATGTTACTAAAACAGGAAAAACAAAGATTATAATCTAAGACCAAATCATTCAAAGAGAGAGAATAAACAGCCGGATTTTAATTCAAACTAGCCGCGAACCCTCGCGTTGCGCGTGATAATTATTTTTTTGGTGGTTTTATTAATTTTTTTTTTTACAATTTAAACTAATCTAATAATGAGTAATGTATTTTGTAATTATATTTTTATTTATTATAGGAACAATCATAAATGTAATATAGAAACAATCCAAAACACCAAAAAAAACTTAAATTTAAAAAAATTAGTAAAGCTTAACAATGATTAATTGAACTAATATTAGGATAAATTTTATTTTTGATAACTATTAAAGTTATTTTCTTTGTAGAAATTATAATTTGAGCCACCCAAAACATATTATCAAATAAACAATTATTAGCAAAATCTAAGAATTAAATTTCTATATATGCATTGTTATAAAATAATAATAATTAAAATAAAATTGCAAAAGTTAAAATTTGTCACCTATCCGATTATTTTCATTTGGCTAACCTTTGCTTTTCTTTAAATAAATGGCATTATAGAGTACTTTGTCCACCACAAAGAATTAGAAAATAAACAAAAATTAGTAAAGTCTCATAGTTTAACATCTAAATTAAGTACTATAAAAAAGCATGCTATGTAACAGAATAAATAGCAAATTATCCAAATCATGCTATGTAATAAAATAATATTATATTTTTATATACTATATTTAATTCTTTAGAACATAATAGGATAACATTTAGGAATTTAAAAAAAAAAAAAAAAAAGTACAACAACAACAACAATTTAAAAAAAAAAAAAAAAAACTAAATCACACTAACCCAAAATAGAGTTTTAAAGAATATAAAAAATTATCAACCTAAAGTAGAGATGCAAGAAAAATAAAAAAAAATCCACCAAAAAATATAGAGAGAGAGAGAGGGGGGGGGGGGGAGACCCTTTTCTTTTTTTTTTTTTTTTGTGAGGGAAAACTAGGCATAGAATAGAAGAGATAGTGACAAATTTATAGTAAGAGGGTATGAATAAGAAGAGACAAAAATAAAGGAAGATGAAGGAAAAGAGGAAGAATGATATTAATGTAGAGGGTAGTGGGGAGATGAAAAGGTAAGGGAGGGAGAAAGGTTGGAGAAGTGTAATACTAAAAAAAATAAATGTTAAAAAAAATTATAGAAAAATTGGAAAAAAAAAATCCTAAAGCTTGAAAGGCTTCAACATTTTTTTTTTATAAGCTAAAAAGGCTCACACAAAACTTTAAAGCCAAACTAAAAAGGTTTTAAGTTGAGCTTGATAGTGGAACTAAATAAATAAGAGGTGAGCTGGATTAATTATACAAATTTATTATAGGGTGATAGTGGAAGTAAATAAGTAAGTAATGGGCTAGATTTATTATAGGGTGATAGTGGAAGTAAATAAATAAGTAGTGGGCTGCATTTATAAGGCTGAAAATTGTAAAAACCATTTTAAAATTGTAGGATAAATTATATTATAAAAAAATGGCGTGGCAGCTGATGCAGCGCAACGTGAGAGTAGCAGTATTAAACGCTACGCTTCAGCTTTATAGTAAAAGGGTGTGAATAAGAAGAAACAAAAATAAAGAAAAATGAAGAAAAAGAGAAAGAATGATATTAATATAGAGGGTAGTGGGGAGATGAAAAGGTAAGGGAGGGCGAAAGATTGAAGAAGTAGTGAGGAGATGAAATGGTAAGGAAGAGAGAAAGGTTAGAGAAGTATAATATTAAAAAAAAAAATTGTTATAAACAATTATAGAAAAATTGTAAAAAAAAAAAAAATCCTAAAGCTTGAAAGGTTTCAACATTTTGTTTTTTTTTTTTTTTGTTTTTTTTTGTTTTTTTAACTGAAAAGGCTCCCACAAAACTTTAAAGCTAAACTGAAAAGGTTTTAGGTTGGGCTTGATAGTGGAATTAAATAAACTAGTCGCAGACCCGCGCGTTGCGCGTGTTAATTTTTTAGATAAAATATTATTTTAGTCTCTAGACTTTATATAAAGAGTTAAAAAAAAAAAAAAAAAGTTTCATCATATTTTTCATAATCTTGTCTATAACATTTTTTCCATTATCATATATTTATTGGTTGATGATTTGCATAACATAAACATTAAATAAGAGGTAAAACTATTTATTGTGTATGAAGATTATGATTATATATATATATATATATTTATTTATATAATTTCCCTAGTTAGAGTTTGATTAGTCTTAAGTTTAAATTTTGTATTATAATATTTAATTGTTGATTATTGATTTAATTAAGTGAATGTAATGGTTGATTTTATTACACTATAAAGTTTTCAATGTCCTTTGTATAGCCATCTTTATTTTATTTCTTATTCCGCTAGACTACCTTTTTATTTTTCAAATAACGGTTATTAATTGACGTTTGATTTCATTTATTTTTTTCTTCCTTCATTTATTCTTTATTACTTTGTATGTTCACTTGCTAGTTGTAAATTTTATGGTTATCAATAAAAAATAGATATCATGGATGGCTTAAATAGTTATAGATATAGTTACATTAGTGGTATGTCAAAGGTTTTTTTTCCTTCTGAATTTTCAAGAAAATATGAAAGGCATTTCTCTAGTTTGGTCTCAATCAATTAAGATATCCATAATATATTAATGGAAATAATAATGAGCCTTAAATATTTTTAATGTATGAAGTGGTTAGGTTAGTAGCATGTCAAAGGTTTTATAAAAAAAAATTTAAAAATAATTCCAAGGAAATGTAAAATGCCTTTTTCATAAAAAAGAAATTGTGACTTTTTGAATGGTAGAAATATGATTGTTTTACTTACCTTGTTTATAGATTTCATTATTAAGTTATAAACATCTAAGTTAAAGTAAATGAACATATAAATGCAAAATTATATGTAAAATTACAACAGCACAAGAAAAATATGTATAGATAATTTTTTTTTTTTTTAAATTCACGAATCATTATTTCACTGTTTACTTTCATTTTGCAAAAAACTTAACACAAACTCCTCTTTTGTGACAACTTTTTTTTTTTCTTTTTGCCGAAATAACTTAAGGATATTAAGACTTAAGTTAACACATGTGATAATTGTTAAACACATCAGTGATATGAAAAATAGAAAGATTTAAATATTTAAAAAACATTTTTAGTAGATTGTAATATAAAACATTTTTTCTCAATATTTTATGTAACTTTTGCCATAAGATCAATATTGTTGGCATCCTTTAAAGATGATACATAATATTTTTGAGAAGAAGAAGAAGTAGAGACAATGCTAACACATAATAGAAAATTATTAAGCTTGCGTGATTTAAATTTGTTGCAAAAAAAGTATTAATGTATCTATGATAAAAGTTTTTATCTAAATGATATATAGTAGTTCATTTTTTTTTTAGACTTGATTCAAAAAGTTCATTCTCAATAGCAATAAACATCAAATTATCCAAGTCATTCTATGTAATATAATAACAATATATTATTATACACTATATGTATAATGCAGTAGGATAATATTTAATCAAAGAGAATATAGAAGATAACAACTTAAAGCACAAAACTAAATTACATCAACTCAAAGTAAAATTCTAATTAACACAAAAATTCATCAACCTAAAGAATTGATGTAATAAAAAAAATCATACAAAAAATGAAAAAAAAAATTGTGAGAGAGAGAGAGAGAGAGAGAGAGAGAGAGAGAAGTAACATTTTTTGTGTGAGAAAACTATGCATAGAATGAAAAAGAAAATGTCAAATTTATAATAAGATATTGAGAATAAGAAGAGTCAAAATAAAGGAAAATAAAAAGATAGAGAAAGAATGATATTAAGGTAGAAAGTAGTGGGGAGACGAAGAAGTAAAAGGAAATGAGAGTTTTGGAAAATTAATATTAAAAATAATGGTTAAAAGATATTTTAATTTTTAAATAATTAAGTCACCTTAAATGAGAAAATGTTTTAAAAAATATATAAGAAAAATTGAAAACAAAAAATGATGACGTGGTGGCTGATGTGGCTCAACGTGAGCGTAGTAACATTAAATACTACGTTTCAGCTTTTAGTAATATATAGATAAGAGGTGGACTAAAATAATTATACAGATTTATTTTAGGTGATAGTGGAAGTAAATAAGTAAGTAGTGGGCTGGATTTATTATAGAGTGATAGTGGAAGATTTATTATAGGGAGATAGTGAAAGTAAATAAATAAGTAGTGGATTGCATTTATAAGGCTGAAAATTGTAAAAACAATTATAGAAAAATTGGAAAAAAAAAATCCTAAAGCTTGAAAGGCTTCCACGTTTTGTTTTTTTTTTTGTTTTTGTTTTCTTTTTTTTAACTGAAAAGGCCCACACAAAATTTTAAACCTAAACTGAAAAGGTTTTGGGTTGGGTTTGATAGTGGAATTAAATAAATAAGAGGTGGACTGGATTAATTATACAGATTTATTATAGGTGATAGTGAAAGTAAATAAGTAAGTAGTAGGCTGGATTTATTATAGGGTGATAATGGAAGATTTATTATAGGGAGATAGTGGAAGTAAATAAATAAGTAGTGGACTGCATTTATAAAGCTGAAAATTGTAAAAATCATTTTAAAATTGTAGGACAAATTATATTATAAAAAAAAATGACGTGACAGCTGATGTGGCATAACATGAGAGCAGCAACATTAAACGCTACGCTTCAGCTTTTAGTAATATATAGATATAGATTTGAATAAGAAAAAGTATTGGTGAGGAGTTCCAAAGAAATTAGATATGCAATAACACCAATCAAGCAGCGACAACCAAGAAAGAAAGAATACCACCTTTTAAGCTCGTGAAAAGAAAAAGAAAACACAAACACACACTCTTGTTTAGAGAATGACCAACTTGGCATCAACACATGATCTAGAAAAAATGATAACTGAAATCTCATAAGCTATAACTAATGCAGATTTGAAATAAGTAGAAGGGGAAATTGGCTAAAAAAATCAATTTGTAAGGAAAAAAGCTGGCTAGAACATGCAAATTAGAGCCAATTGAAACACAAATACAGTAAATGGACAAAATCTAATACAACGTATGAGATAAGTAGAAGGAAAATCAGAATATCCTAACCTATCAGTTTGTTCCAACAACGTTTCTTACAAAAATGAATGGTGAACATTATAAATCTATCTAAACAGGACATTCATCATGTCACTTTTGATATAAAACTTAAGTATTAAGCATATGTCAAAGCATATAAAGGAATCTTCCACTCAAACTTGAGGCATTTAGTAATTTAAGATGCCCAATAAAAACTCACACACGACTATTGGGTCAATTGGTATCTCTTGATGTCCCTAACTTACATGTTTAGGATTTGCACCTCCTCTCCTCCTCTCCTAGCTTAATGCAGAAAAGAAAAAAAAAAGTTCAAACCCCACATGGGAAAAAATAATCCAATCTCTCTCTATTAGTTAATGAACCACCAACCTCTCCTTCAATTTCACATACACTGTCTGTGGAAGACACTAACAAAAACTTTGTAGACACAAAGGAACTGTTTGGGTTTAATTAATATCAGATCGAAAAAAAAAAAAAGGGAAAGATTTGCTCTGATTTAATCAAATAAAATATATGGCACTTGTGATTTGCAAATAAAACAGTAAAAGAGAGACAAGAGAAAAGAGTTTGAAGTTATCGTTGTAAAAAACAACGTCTAAAAATCTGTTGCAAAGTGTATAACATATATTAGTTATCAATCTGTTTATTAGTTATTTTAAAATGCAGTAATTAACCCAAAAAATCCCATAATCCCACTTACAAAAAACTTATAATTACTATACACTCTGAAGCATCCATGTTGAAATCTATTTATAATCTCTAATGTATAATACAATAGACCAAAGGAAAATAACAGTTTATGCCTTGTACAAACGAGAAAGTGTATAATACAATAGTCAAATTTTGGCCAAATGGCTTTCACAAATGGTTTAATTATCCATAGCCTGTTGACCTCATGTAAACATTCCCAACAAAATTCCATTCAAGCAAACTTTAATAAATTGTAAAATGGTTTTATTTTTCAATAATCTTCTCAATGTTCTGCTTAAATTAAGAGGTCGGTCTGATTTTTCAAGAATCACCAAATCTAGAGGTTAGTCTGATTTATATATAGCCATTATTATATATGTCCTTTGGAGATGGCCTCTCTTGATTCTAGGGTTCTGCCATTCTTGTCCATGCCATAAGAATTAACATTGACAACAAAGCAACTGAGAATAAGGCCTTGTTTGGATTTGCCTTGTTTTGAGTCATATGACTCAGTTCTCATCACTCAAATTGAGAATTGTGTGGGACCCATTGAAAACCTTGTGTTTGGCTTGATTTTCTCTCTTTGTTTTCATCACTCAAACTCAGTTTGAGTTGAGCTACAATGCAGAAAACTGAAAACACCAAATTGGTGTTTTCAGTTTCTGAGTTACATAACTCAGTGGCAAGATTGTAAAATTTCAGACTCTGTGGAGCCCACAGCTTTTGTGTTGTCAACTCCACTGGCTTCCTCTTTTCTTATTCTTTTTTTTTCTTTCTTCTTCATACCCACTCCAGCGCCAACCACTTTTTTGTCTTCTTCTTCTTCATTCTTTCTTTCTTCTTCTACTGAGTTCCATCGGCTTCCCTTTCTTTTCTTCTTCCTTTTTTTTTTTTTTTTTTTTTTGCTTTTTCTCTACTTCTTCTTTCTTTCTTCTTCATACCCACTCCACCACCATCAAATTTTTTTTCTTCTTCTTCTTCATCAGACCCACTCCACCACCAATGGGGGGTTTTTTTTTTTTTTCCTCCTCTTCTTCTTGGTTTTGTCTTTCTTTCTTTTCTTCTTTAGACCCATTCACCATGTTCATCCACGCATAAATGTATACCCAAAAACAGAAACCCACTTCTCATTTTCATGATTTTGGTCTTCGATCTAAGGATTTCTGGGTTTGGATTTGGCAATTTTAGATCACCAATTTGAAGATTTTGTGTTGGCATGTTTGGGTTTTCTGTGTTTGTAGTTGTGGTTTGAAGCTTGGCCTGTGATCGAGGTGGGTTTGTGTGGCCGTTGGCGGTGTTGACGGTGGTGGGTTCTGAGTTTGCCATTGTATATGTGGTTTTTGGTCTGTGGGTAAGAGGAAAAAAAAATATGAAATTTGGAATAGGGAAGAGGGAAAATATGTGCTATGAGTGGAGAAAAAAATCAAGGAGAAATGGTGCCGGAAGTGGGAGGGAACCAGTCTCTTGTTGGGTTATGTGAAATGGGTTTTCTGGTGTACAGAGGCGTGAAATCAGTTGCTGGGTTTTGTGATGGGAGGAAGAGTAGTAAAATCAAGAGAGAAAATGTCACACGCGGGTACCCATATGACCGTTCTGTGTAGTGTCAGTGGTGGGGTCCGCGAGTTTGGGGAAAAGTGGTAGAGATATGTAGCTAAGAACTCAACCCAAACATGTGTTTTGCAATTTTTGAGTGAAACTGAGTTTGAGAATTGAGTTATGAGTTTTGGGTTTAAGATATGGGAATTGAAAATTGAGAACTGAGAATTGAGTCAGCTTTAAACCAAACGGGGCCTAAACATTCGAATTTCAATTCAAATTCAAACACAGAGAAGTGATGTGTACCTTTCTATGTTGGTCACGAAGTAGTGCCAATCCTCAATCTCAATTCCTATGTGCTTACGGACTATATCTATCTCTCTCTATTTCCGTCTCTCCATTTCTCTATATTTGCCTCTCTCTAATTTTGTTTCTCTATTTCTGCCCCTCCATTTCTCTATATCTGCCTCTCCCTCTGTTATTGGTGTCAGTTAAGAGAAAGACCCTAAAAATTTGCAGCAACCACTGGTTCAATATCTATATCTATATATATATAATAGACAAAGCTGAGAGAAAGTAAGTGCCTACATTTAAGGACATGTTGACAAATCAGAAAAGTGACGACATTTAAAAAAAAAAAAAAAGCGAAACTTTGTGTTGATTTTCAGTGGTGACATCGTTTAACAGAGATTGGTGTATATATTTAAAAGAAAAAAAAAACGTCATATCTTAAAAAAACCCTACCATCTTCGCATCAGAAACTTATTGCCATTCTCTCTCTCTAAAGAAAAAACCCAGCGATACTGCGACTGAGACAAAAGGGAAGGAGACGACAGAGACAAAAGGGAAGGAGAAAAAAAAAAACCTTACCGATCTCTTCCCGTCAAACTCTGCAAGGAGAAACAAAATAAATAAATAAAAACTTGCGCCGCCCTGGAGATTCGTTTGGCCGGCCATCGCCATCCCCTTTTGAGTTTTCCAGGTACGTCCTTCGCTCTCTCCCTCTCTTTCTCTCCATTATTTTTTGTTGTTTTGATTCGGTTTTGAAACTACTCTGTGATTTCGAAATAAGTTTCCCCTGTTTCCGTTAATTCGCGAAATATTGTAGATCTATTTTGCGATTGAAACCCTAACGATTTCTTCTCTTCAGGCCGCCAAATCCTGCCGGACTTAGACCACCACAACCGGCATCCGTCAAACCTAAATACGATCAAAAGCATCCGTCAAACATAAATACGATCAAACGTCAGAGAGATTCTGAGATACGGAGTTACAGATCGGCGCTATTCCGACTAAAGGTACGCATCAATTCTGTGTTCATTCTTCTTCTTTCGGTTTTAAAACTTCTCAGAGATTTCGGGATAAGTTTCCCCTGTTTCCGTGAATTTGCGGACATGAACAAAAATGCAGAACCTTAGAATATTGGTTCTTCAAATTACTGCAGTAATTTGACTGCATAATTTTGTTTTAGAATTATTTATCAAAAAAACTGTGTGCTGTGAATGATATATGTGATATATTCATTCAATTTTCAGATACTATGGCTTGGCATGTATATAATTTTATATGGGTACAAACTTGATTCGTAAAAGCTATGGTAACAGATGCACACTGCTAATGGGATTGCTAGGTTTGTTGAGGTATGATATAATTTTTTTTGTTTTGTTATGTAATAATTGAATCAAACGTCAGAGAGGTTCTGAGATACGGAATTACAAATTGGCACTGTTCCAACTAAAGGTACGCATCAATTCTGTGTTCATTCTTTTTCTTTTGGTGCTTTGTTGTGAAAATTGATTCTTACGGAATGAACAAGAATGCAAAACCTTAGATTTTGGGTACTTCAAATTACTGCAGTAATTTTCCTGCATAATTTTGTATTAGATTTATTTATCGAAAAAACTATGTGCTGTGATTGATATATGTGATATATTCATTCATTTTTCGGATACTATGGCTTGGCATGTATATAATTTTATATGGGTGCAAATTTGATTCGTAAAAGCTATGGTTATAGATGCACACCGCTAATGAGATTGCTAGGTTTGTTGAGATATGATATATTTTTTTTTGTTTTGTCGAGTAATAATTTAAGCACTAGAATTTTTGTTATGATTCTGATATATCTATGGAATTATATGCTTGACATCATTCATATGCTTTTATATCCTTAGATTAAATGAATATATATAGATTCATGTGCGGAAATATATATATATATATATATTTTACTATTGGTTTTTTGATTATATGGGTTAGATTTTATTTTAGCTAAGGTTTTTGGATTAGAATTGTTTTTGTTTTGGGTATTTGGTTTAGATTTGATTCTTTTTGAGATTATTGTTTTTGGGTAAAAGAAATTGAAAATGGTGTTGACTCGCAACAAACTGTTCATCTTCTACTATTTAGAAATCTCCCTTTGAAGATACTTGCAGCCAATCACAGACTCTTTACTAACAGAGGCAATACCAGGTCATATGGTGCCAATGTTGCTGAATAGTAGTTAACCTTTTAAGTTTTGATATTAATTATGATTTAATTATAGTCAAAGTTGACAGTTCTTTGTTGACACGTTTACAATTTAAAAGGCGATGCATTACAATCTTTCACTATGTAAAATACTGTTTGGAGCCTTTGGGTATAAAAAGAAACGAACCGCTTAAAACTGAAAAAAAAAAAAAAAAAAAAAAAAAGATTGGTATGCGGAGAAAGGAGAGAGAGATGAGGCGCGCTGAAGACACACAGAGAGACCGAGAGCAAGAGCAAGAGATCCCAACAATGGCGGTATTGAGATACGGAGATAGAGAGAACTACCACTGGTAATTTGTTTTCCCTTTCTTTCTTAGATCTAGGTATGAAATATGAATTAGTTTTGAGAAATTTGGTTGGATTGATTTTTATTTAGGTATTTGGGTTACATTTGGTTTCGATTTTAAAAGAGAAGAGAGAAATTACTGAAAGGATGCGTTTTTAATAGTGATGCGTTGTTAAGGCACAAGGGAGAAAGACAGACATCTCAGGGCTGGCACTACCGTCAGCCTCCAACCACAAGGAAACTTTATTTCTTTTGCCGTCACACCATCAAAGCCGTTATTGGGTAGGTTTCTTTTGACTCTCTGTTTATTTATTTCAAGTATAAATTCACTATGCGATTTCGACTTTGACTGCACTCTTTGTTTATGTTTATTTATTTCTTGGTTTGTAGGTGGAAAGGCCAAGCCTTTAAGGCAACCCAAATTGAAACCCGTGTAAGGAAAAACAAAAACATAAAAACCCAAAAAATGGTTCAGGGAGGGAGACATGTAACGCTGAATTATTAAACAGAGAGACGGGGAGAAAGAGAACGATAGAGAGAGAGATTCGGTCAGGCATAGAGTGGAGAGAGAAAATCTGAGAAGACAGTCAGACCTCTGCCACCATCAGATCCCGTATCCTCCACCGGTTAGTCTCTGTTTTTTGGTTCTTTAAATTTGGGTTTAAATATGATTTAGGTCTGGGTATTTAGATTGGATTGTATTGGATTGCATTCAGGTTTTGGCTTAGATTCAGTTTTGAGTAAGGAATTTGGATTAGAATGGTTTATAATATGCTTTTTTTAATTTTTTTGTGAAATATTTTCCCCTCTTTATATTTTCGTTTCCCATGTTTCTTTTCTACCATTGTTGTCAAGGTTCTTGCTGTTTTATTTGAAGTTTTTCATTTGCAATTGCTCTGATTTGAAAAAATAAAACCCTAGAACACAGAGAATAAGAAGCTGTTGAACATTAAATTGCCTTTTTTCCTCCACTGATGCCAATCTGCTTCAAGCATTATATCTTTGTGTTTTGGATCCAAAATTAAATCGTACCCACAAAAATCCTTACACAAATCTACATCTCAACTGCCCAAAACCACCATGTCTTATCCGTCTCCAAAACCAAAAATAAAAGTCCACTTAAAAATCTGCCACACTTACAGATTAAGAGAAAAGTTACAATGTTTTGCTGAAACACTTTCTACCTTAAGCCACTTAAAAAAACCCCGAATCGCCACACTCTTAATCAACTGTGCACACTGCAATTCAATCCAAAAAAAAAAAAAAAAGAAACTGCACACACCGCAAAGAAAAGATGAGTTCCCTCCGTTCGGCAGAGGACAAAATGGCAAAATCAAACCTCTTTGTCCTCCCAATTTTCAGTTTGACACCTTCTTTGTTTCACTTCTTTTCTGCAGCGCCACACCTAAAAGAAAAACGATGTATCTATATGGACCCAAATGTAATTAGAAAAACACGTTTAGAACAACTATCGAAAGATGCCTAAGATTTGAAAAATGGTGATGAATCATGATAAATATAGATATAGCAAATTATTTTACAGATTACAGCACAAAAAACACACGAGATTTCTTTGTAATCTACAATGACAATGGTTAAATTGAATGACAAAAGAAAAGACATTACAATAACACTCATTAGGAGTTTTTTTATTAGTAACTATGACAAGACTATTAGTAAAAATGACAAAAAGTAAACCTTCAGCATATAACGTCAGTTCTTAGAGAAGACATTCTATTGGTACAGTAGATGAGGTCACCTATTATCAAAGATTGGAGTCTTATATACAGGCAGCAATGATTTCTCTGTTGACCACCACCCTTCACATTCTGATGCAATTGGCATTAGCTTTTGATGTTTTCCTTGATACCAGCACACAAAATTGAAAACTACAATGGCACTAAAGAGAGAGTATCCAACTCTTTCAACTACTTCCATCTAGAAGTGGACTTCAAATTTACCCATTTAAGTAAAAATCTGTCAACTTTTCAAACCTGCATAAACAAACATTCAACATGAATTCAGTCACAAGAAGAATAGAATTACATTTTCCAGTGGGTTATATGCATCACAAGAAAAGGCACTACAGTGAGTGACAGTTAAGTTTAAAGCTGGATAGTATTGACTAGGCACAAATTTTTTCAACCTTGATTAGCAATTGCCTAATATCCCTGATTCTTTTCTGGGTAGACTGCAAAATTAATTTATGTAAGCATTTTAGATTTAACATTCATAGCTGTATAGTCTAACTTTTTCCCTAAATTTGTGATGCCTCCCTTAATTTTTTCAAATCAGTTTGTAAATTCTCACAAAATAATAATTATCCTATGGCAAGAAAACTGCGTATCTTATTTCAACTTATCATTGACAATGAGGCTAAGTGTAGGAAATACAATTCAAATTGGATAAAAGAACAACTACAATATTTTAGTTTTTTAGTCATAGACAATTTCATTGATAGAAGTTTTCAATCATATTTCTGAGTAATACATATATTGTATTCATTGAATAATTACACACAAAATTCAGCTTACAGAGACTTATGTCCATTGCCTTATCTGCAATCTGTAGGCTATTTCCCTCCATATGGTGGTATGAAGTGGAGCACCCAAGCAGGTTGGCCTCTTAGTTAAGACAACAAGATTGACTATAAGAGAAGACTAAAACAGAAGTTTGAAAATCCATTAATTGAAGCTTACTATTATATGCTATTTGCAGAGATTTGTAGTAGTGATTATCTGTGAAATAATTGTAACAATCAATGAAGTGTGCAAGATGGAAAGTCACCAGATGTATATCTTAGAGCATAACTTGATCATAGACAAAAAACATGCATCAAATTTAAGTTTCAAGTTGCACTTCTTAATTGGGTTCTTCAATTTCTTACAGACGTCTACTAGGAAACTACTGAAGTCACTACTACAAAGACTTTAAGTTAGGAAACCATAACATAGGATTTGAATAGCAGATGAATTGTCAGGAATCCTGCATATTCCAAAAAGAAAAAAGAAAAAAGAAAAAAAAAAGGAGTTATTTTTGATATTATATACACTAGCTAATAACCCGCACAAAGTGCGGGACGCCTTCATTTATTACGAAAGACAAACTGTAGGTGAAAATTTAAACATTTTATAGTTAGATAATACAATATATATATATATATATATATATATATATATTTAAAAAAAAAAAAAAAAAAAAAAAAAAAAAAAAAACTTGCAAGGAAGAAACTCAAATTCAAGGAGTCTTACATAGAGAGAGGCTAGAACCACTACCCATGAGTTTTTACCTTCGCATTTAAGTTTGTTTGTTAAATATGATTAGGTTTTGATATTTTGTTTGGATTGGTTTTGATTTGGATCTTCAAATTCAGTGTTTCTCTTCAGTTTTCAGTTTCATATTTTGATTAGGCTTTGATATTTGTTTGGGTCTTTTTTATCTTCACATTTAAGTTTGTTTATTAAATATGACTACGTTTAAAAATCAATTTCTCTATGCTTGAAATTTGCGTATTTATTAATTTTTTGGTTTGTTATTGGAATACCCAACTTGATGGCTGTTTATGGCAAAGTCAATAAGAGTTTGCAACCTAGGTAACTTAATCCATTTAATATAGTCTAATTTTGGTCTTACCTTCAATCTTCTGCAATTTAATTGTTGGGTCATTCTATATTGGCATTGGATAAAGCTTGAAGATATATTTATTCTACAGTATTTACTAATTCTTTTCTAGAGTAATAGTTATTAAACCAAATATAAAAGCACGTTATGATTACTGTAATATATTAGTTCTTAATATTTATATTTTTCATATTATAATGATCTTATGTGTAAATTTTTGACAATTTGTAAACAACATTTTTCATTGGAGCCGATTTAGCCTTCAAATAGGTGAAATTAGACAAATATTTAAGCCTGAACATGTTAACACTTAAACTTAAATCTGGAATTTTGCAGATTGTACATGTATGTGACTTAACTTTAAATGTGTTTGAAAAAAATATTGATTTGAGATTGACGTATTCTCTTAGAGACAGCCATTAAATTCACCATTATTGGGGAAGTTTGCAGATTGTACATTTGTGTTTTAATGTGTTTTAGAAAAATGAATTGATGCATTCTCTTAGGCTTAGGTTGCATGATAACTAACTGCCTATTTGAGTTTATCTAATGGCCATAATTCCACACTATAACTATTTCATTTTTCATTCATGGTACTTTGAATTCCAAGTTTTAAGACATCACATGCATCATCTGAGCCTATATTATTTCTCAATTGCACTATTCATTTTGATGGTATAAACTTGGTATTATAGAAAAAAAAAAATGTCTTACCTTAAATATGGCTTCATGACTGCGTAAGATATGTATTTAAATTATGAAACTTTGTGATCAATTTGTATTCTAATCATACACCACAAATGTGTAATACTAATATCCATATTCCCAAGTCCCAAGAGGATTGATTTTTTTACCTTTTGTGGCTACTTTGCTTTAAGTGGATGTGGTTTCAGACTAATTGTGAGAGTTAACACAAATCTATCGTTTGAAAAAGGAATATATTTATAGAAAAAATATTCCCTAGAGCCAAAATTTATTTGCAAAAAATCAGTGAAACTCGAATGGAAAGAAATGCAACTTAGATTTATGAGAGCAGCTGAGTTTCATTTTTGTTTAATATAGTAAAAGTCTTGGAGGTGGTAAATGTTTGTTTGTCAGCCCTCTCTTTAATGCTATTACTTGGTTCTCTTTTAGAATAAGTTTTTGTTACTGCCAATTGGCTTTTCTTTCATATTTTCTATTAAAATTTTTTATTGCCTTTCACTCTATTTGCATAATAACCAGGATTAGGTACTTTAAACTTCTGTTTTAATGGCAGACAATTGCGAACAATGTGTTTTGTTATTATACTTTTATGGTTGCTGGTGTGTGAATTGTATTAACAAAACTGACAATGAGTGGCTGCTATTAAGTTTGCAGGTTGCATGTAATTCATTTAGTAGACCATGTTTGGTTGGAGGACACCTCCTAATCTTTGAGGTTCACACTGTAGAATACATTTGATCATAATCAAAATTTTCCGATAGTTTACATTAAAAAAAACTGCAAAAATGCTCTATATATGTACTTCTTTTATACAGAATAGGTACAATATTATTCTAATAATTATTGTTTTGTTCCTTAAGCTCATTGGCACATCTGGTTGAATTCCAATGAGCTAGAAAATTGTATTTCCTAACAGCTTTGAAGTCGTGGAAGCCTTGGCTGCAGAGGGACCGTGATATTATTTGAGATAGTTTTCGATATAGTGCCACCACCACTGTTGAGCCAACTTTCTGCCAACGTCCGGTTTCCTGCCACTTTCTTACCACCAAGTTTGCAAAGAGAAACCCCTTAAGGCAGACATTTAGAGAGAGAGAGAGAGAGAGAGAGAGAGAGAGAGAGAGAGAGAGAGAGAGATCTTAAGACTGCCTACCACCACACTCTCCATCTCTTGGCTCTTCCCCCCTCCCCAAAACAATCCTAGATGTTACTTAAGCTGGTTATAGTCCTAAGGTGAGTTTTTCTTTGATTATTATTATTATTATTAGAGTATTATTTTAAACATTTTTCCAATGAATTTATGTTGGTTTGTGGTTGGTATATTTTGGGTAGTTGTGGGTTTGTGTTTGGGTGTTAGGACATTGGTTTGTTGGGGGTGTTAGGACATTTGTTTGTTGCAAATGAGGCAATTAAAATCATGATGATATTTGGGAAATACAAAACGTGACAATTTACTTATTGTCAGATTGGATAAGTGGGCAAGAAAATGAGTACAAGCTACATTTAATGCTTACCATAAAAAGATTATTTTTTTTCCCAATTTAGAGATTTTTATTAGACAGGTATAAAGGAAAAAGAAATGATAAGCTATCTAACACTGATTCATGTGATTTAGATTTTAGATGGTAGAAATAAGTTTGCATTTGTATGTGTTATTCGTTTGGAATCAATTTAACATTTTTTTTTTTTTGAAACTTCTGATATGTCCAGGTATGCAAAAAGATCATCAATGGCTTGGATGCTCACAACATTAGACCCATAAGACTTTTAAGAGAGAAAGTCCATAAACAAGGGGTTAAACTATTTGACTTTTGGTTTATTTTATGATTATAAATGTTATTTTGAGCTATGAATCTAAATTTGTATGATGTTTTGAAGAAAGGTATCTGTTTTTCCACTACTGTAAGTTTAATTTTCCCCCCTTATTTAAAGTGTGTTAATATATGTTACTATGATGAAGTATGATTTGATTTACTTTTGATGATGTTAAATAAGAAAGAAAAATACTCTTGAGATGCTATAAAAATACAATAACAAAATTATAAAAAATTTTAAATAAAAATCACGTGCATTTGCACGGGTTAAAAACTAGTTTAAGGATAGTTAACAAACATGAACAACAAAAATTATTCAATAATCCTAACCAAGTAAATATCATAAAATTAGTATTTTAAAAAATTATCTCATTGGACCCATTTATCAATGGCCAAAAATATCATTCAGATGCAATTACTAACATATCAAACAAACATGAACACACAAAAAAATAATAATAATAATATACAAACAAACAAACAAACAAAAACAAAATTTCTTCTTCTTTTTTTAATTTTCTAAATAGTTTTAGCCATAAAACTAAATCATGGTTTGAGTGCAATTACAATATTAAAAAAATTTATTAAAAAAACTCTTAAAAATTGCCAATCTAAGAACCAAACACAGAGGCAATAGTTTGACAGAGCCATCTGTAAATGGGTTAGGGGAAACGATGGGGAGACTAAGAAAATAAGGAGAAAGAACTTTGTGAAGAAGAAGAAGGTCATGGGAGTGCATTAGAAAGAGAGAGTTTGATCGGGTGGTTCTGTTATCCAAAACAAAAACCAAATCTAACACAAATATCTAATATTAAAAACCATTCTATTCCAAATTCCTTACTGAAAATTGAATCTAAGCCAAAACCTAAATGCAATCCAATGCATTCCAATCCAATCTAATTCAATACAATCAAAATATCCAGACCTAAATCATATTTAAACCCAAATTTAAAGAACCAAAAAACAAAGACTAACCAATGGAGGATACGGATCTGATGGTCTATCTCTCTATATATCTGTATTTGCCTCTCCGTATCTCAATACCTCTGGGATGTTTGATTGATGGATGCGGGTTGCGGTGGTCTAAGGCTGGCAGGGGATGGCGATGACTGGCCGCACGAATCTCCACTGGATCACAAACTCTAATGAGAAGAGATCGCTAGGGTATTTTTTCCTCCTTCCCTTTCTCTATATTGCAGTATTGCTAGGGTTTTTTCTTAGAGAGAGAAAATGTTAAGCGGCATCTGATGAGAAGAGATTGCTAGGGAAACACACAATCAGTAAAAATAAAAATGCTATAAACTACAAACCAATTTTTTTGAATCTGGTTTGAACTTCAAATGAGTAATTACAAAAGCATCAAAATGTAACATTTTGATTTTCCTTTTTTTCTATGTCTTTAGTACCAACTTTCATGACTCTTCTAAAATTTTTTGGATTGTGTTATTCAATTCCTATTGCTTTAAAACACACAACTGTTGGGTCTCACCAACATACCAATGGACCACAAATATTCACTCAGGAATTTGAAAGTAACTCAAAAACTTCAAACAAACATATAGTAAAAGACAAATAGTAACAATGAATGCAAATATTAATTACGTTACAATTCAAAATTTATTTTTTCTTATTTAAACATGATAAGTCACAATCCAGATTAAGTCATGTGAATTCAAATGTAAAGAAAACACTTCAATATTTGCATTCATTAAGGATCTTAATTCTAGCGAGAACCAAAGAAATTAAAATCTAACTGTACCTTTTAATTGTCTTATTGCAGAAGGTCCAATGTCTTTATCTGGCATAGGGAAATGGTATTCTGCAACTGGAGGGAGAAATAGAAGAAAAAAGAAAAAAACAATTTAGAAATTAATTTCAATAGCAAACAAAGAAAAAAAAAACTGCAAAACAAGAACAAAATTCTAACCAAAAAAACAATAATCGACAAAACAAAACCCAAGAGATTGAAAAAATAAATGGGAACGGAGAACTCTCTCCTTCTCTGTTATTTCTTTGTTTTTGCCCTCTCCAAACCTAAATCATATATAACCCCAAATTTCAAAAAATCAAATCAAAACCTAATGTTACCCAAATACCTAAATAAAAACCAATCCAACGAAATTTCTCAAAACTAATTCATATTTCATACCCATACCCAGATCTAAGAAAGAATGAAAAAATGAAAAACTTATCAGTGGTAGTTCTCTCAATGTCTGTCTCCTTCTCATCTTTATATCGCAAGGTTTATTTTTTCCTCCTTCTCTATCTTTGGATCACAAGCATCGGTGTTAAAAATTGAAAAAGAAGCGAAAAGAAAGTCACATATTAAAACCTGATTTCCTTAGCCCTAATTTTTGAATCCAAATCTAGAACCAAATTGGAAAAATTAAATGAATATAACAAATCTAATTTACCTAAAAAAAAAAATTAGAAAAAGAATAGAACCCATCAGAGGCGTTGTTTGTGGGCAGAGGGGACTTTTTTCGTTCTTGACGCTGAAGTCGATATCATCTTCCTTCTTCTACTTCTTTCTCTGGTAAAATCTTAATGGCGAATGAACTCTGATCTTAGTGAGAGAAACAAACAGGCGTTCTGTCAGAAACAGAGAGGCCATCTCTTCTTTCTCCGTGTCCCAAGATCGCCTTTCTGTTTTTTTGTTTCTTTCTCCGTGTCTTCACTCTTCATAGCGTCTCTATCTCTGCCTCTCTATTTCTCTGTCTCTCTTTTCTCTTGATCTCTCTCTCGTTTCTCCATGTAGTAATTTTTTTTTTCTTTTTAGGCGGTTAGTTTCCTTTTTTACCAAGAGGCTCCAAACAGTATTTTAATGATTTATCGCTTTTAAAAAGTGTTATAGTGTTACCATACAATCTAATGTATCGCTTTTTAACTTAAACGTGTCTGAATTTTAGATAGACAGTTATCCTATTTGTCAACACCTCCTTAATCATAGGAACCCACTTTCTCTCAGCTTCTGCTATTATATATAGTATATGATATTGATTGATTGTTCCTATAACTAGAAACAGTAGACATTGTCTCAAAAACCAACACATGACAACAATAGAATTATAAAGGAAAAAAAATAGTATGCTCAGAACAAGCTTTGAGAAGATCCAAATAGAGGCTTTAATCTCTCGCAAAGGACTAACTACAATTGAAAAAATGTTTTAGCTAACAACACTAAAGTTTCAGGTCATAGAAGGACATGGTTGGTCATTAGTTGTCAAATGTTTCAAAAGCGTTACACCAAGTAGAACCTATGTGATCTTTTTGGTTAACATCATCAACAACCAAAGACATCCAACTCATTCACAAGAATTTACAACTTAACTGTTTGTTATATATATATATATATTAAGAAACCAGTAGATTCGTTCATTTATCCAGTTTCAGGAGAAAGTTCCTCACTAAACTGTTGTGTTAAAAGAAGCTAGAAACAATGATATTGGTGCCTCTTTCTAAACCAATAATGGAAGTCATCAGAATGTATAAACACCGTGGTAGCTTAAACTACTTATATCAGTATTCACCATAAGTAGCTAAACATAGAGTACTTTAATTTATCACTCCATCTTATAAGTCACAAAACCAAATTGTATTAAAAATAGTGAATAATATACCATCTGTGTTAGTTTATACAGAAAGATCCATCACCTTATGCTTAAGATATTGGGAACGATCCTCTAACCATTTGCCTAATTTATAGAAACCACCAGAACGTCACCTGTTGAGAAAGACAATAATGTAAGGGTTAAAGGAAAAAAAAAATTAAAGATGGAAAACCTCAATCAAAGCTAGTATTTTTAAATTTTCTAATAGAGAGGCATGCAAATGATTTATAGTTAAATACTTTGATGACAACCAACAAGTAAAAAGACTAACTATAGGTTGTTGCAGTCACCGGCATGGAAGCTTCAAGGTAGGAAACCATAACAAACAACATTAAAATAATTTATGTCATCAATTACTTCTCAAGTTTGAAAATAGCATCAAAATAATTTATGACATTAACAAACTGTGATGGAGTTTAAAATTTGAGGTTCACTTAAAGACACTGTCAAAGGCCATAGTCATATATTCAACATTTTCTCTCATATGGGTGAACATAATACTGACCTTTAAAATTCGTAAAATAAAAGGCATACTTATTAGCAGGGCTGGCCTATGGCCTAGGCCACTTAGGCCATCGCCTAGGACCCCCTACTAGAGAAAGGCCCTTAAATTATGGGGCAAAAATTAAAATCTTTTTTGGAGATATAGGAAAAAAAATTAGTTTTACATTTTTTTTTTTTTTACTTTTAAGAAGTCCTAAAGAATTGAGTAATGCTAAAGACAATACAACTTTAAATACATGAGTCTTACAAATATATGTGTCACTAATCATAAGAAATAATTCAAATAGTAAAATGCTAGAAATATTATAAATTTTACTTAAAAATCTTTACAAATTAATGTGACAAGTAATATGATTTGTGGATGTCAATAACTTATTAAATGCATTTTTTAATTACTTTTTGTGATTGGTTATACATCTTTGTAAACTTCATATTGTAAAATTTATAATATCCCTAACATCATTCATTTAAATACTTGGTTATTATCTTCTTCAAGTGTCAGTAATTACATTCATTGTTATATAATTTGTAAGTTTTTTTGTAGTAAAATTTGTTATAGATTTAGCATTTTTCCAAAAGAAAAAAAATGCATATTACAAAATAAAAAGAATAGATTTTTGTTATAAAAAAATTATGACATTAAACGTTACTTAAATATTATTTAAGTGATAACAAAAAAGCTCCATTTAAATATATTGCCTTAAGCCTCTAAATTTATTAGGCCACCCTGCATATTAGAGAATGGACAAGTCAAAACATTATAGATAAGTCAATGAAATGATAACAAGTAGAAGATAATTTTATTCATAAAACTAATAAAAAAACAAAAACAAACTGAAGGCATTGAACAAAACAAAAATTTGAATGTCAACAATAGCAAAATATATTGCACACTTGCACAACATCAAAATACAAGTTTAAAACAAAATAAAAGTGATATCACAATAAATAAGTGAACAAGAAATATGGTAAGTGAAAAAAAAAAAAAAAAAACTAGTTTATTCCAAAGTGAAAAGATAGGAAAAAAGAACATTTGAGAGAAAATACCAATTTTAGATTATTTTGAGCTAGCTTAGAATAGGTACCAAAAGTTTTTTTGAATATGGAAAATAGGGTGAATCTTGGACCACTTTTTGCTGAAGTACATGATGAACAACAAATTTAGTAAATAGCAAACGAAATTGAAAGTTAAAAAAATAAATAAATAAATAAAGGATTCATAATAGGTTTGTGCAAGAAAGAAATCAAATGAAAAGAAGATGAGATTGAAAGAACTCACAAAGTTCAACGAAACAATTGCATTGGAACCAAGTGCTACCTGTGGCTTAAAACATTGATGCAATGATATCAACTTATGAAACTAGATATATTAGAATATCAAGATGGAATATATGCTAAGTAAAAAGTCAGAAAATTTCATAGGAAAAATGAGAGGGAAGAGTGGATAATTGGCGTGAATGATATATATTTATTGGATTGAATTAGTACTTCATATATTAGAAGAGAAGAGAGGATTTGAGAAAACTCAACAATCTTATAAATTTCCATTATCTTGGGACTAGATTAAAACTCCCTAAATTAATTAAATCTTTCCTTTGGCTGAACATGGTAGACATGTTGTCCCTAGTGATTTAAATTGTCATTTAAATCACAAAACTCCCTATTTATTTTTAGTCCCTTATTTTGTCTATGCTCCACTGCCTGCTATCCCACCTTCATACTTTGTTTCTCTTCTCATTAGGAATAAGATGATTTGATGGACTAGGCCTAGCCCATATCCACTGAAAGAAGAGGTTTTGTTAGGATATATGTGTTTCACTTGTTAGGAACATATGTCATTCTTTGATGTAATTAGCTAATCCTTTGACAAAACACACTTTACTTGTAATAGGGTAGTTCTAGGTGTTTTTAATATTTCAAGAAATAAGGTTTCAAGATCAAGTGTTGAAGTCATCAAGTCTGCCCAAGAAACAAGCTGAAGAAGTGCAAGTTCATTAAAGCTTGACAACTAGTATGTGTCGAGGTTTAAAAAGCTGCTCAAGCCCCTGTGCTCAACACCTACTCAATAGCTGCTCGACACCTCCCATCTGTCAAGGTTTAAGAAAAACAGATTTCTCTTTCTATTTTCTTGGGATCCGTGTTTATGTGTGAATGTTCAATATGTGTGTAAAACACCCTTGAACGTTTAGACCCCAAATTACAAATTATCAATTCAAGCTTATTATCAAACAATTAATGTGCAGAACATGAACATAAGCCAAACACAGAATTGATAAACAATCTAAGCCAATTATAATCACGTCCACTACAGAAAATGAAAGGCAAATATAAAGGGAAGAGAGATGCAAATACAAGGACAACACACGATGTGTTATCGAAGAGGAAACCCAAGCCCTTGGTGAAAAACCTCTCTGCCGCCCTCCAAGCGGTAAATAATCCACTAAAGAATGTAGTTGGGATACATGAACAGCAGAAGACCATCCAAGCCTAATCTACCTAATGTGCCTAAGCCCTCCAAGCTTCTTGCTCCAACAAGGTTGCGCCGAACCTATTTCTTCTTTAGCTTATCAAATTCTGCTATAACCCATAGCATCAACCAATAGACATTGGTTCCTTCCTAACTGCTTCCCAAAGCACCAAAATGCCTTCTCACGAATGTGGGTATGGTGAGAAAATGATTTGGTCAAGAACCTCTCAAGGATGTGACAATGGAGAGGAAAAGAGTAGAGGAATTTGAAGAGTCTCTTAAGTGAAGATTGTGGATGAATCAATCTTAATTTTTCTCTAGGGTTTCTCTCTCAAAATTCTCTTAGGAAGCTCTCTACATTTCATGGGTATTAGGGTCTATATATAGTGGTGTGTGTTTGGAATACGAAGAGATAGTTTTTCCCAAACACGGCTGCTTGGCTGCTTGGCCTCGCGACTTGACTGAGTTGCAAGTTCAAGCCGCGAGTTAACGGCCTGGCCAACCTGAGACTTTTGTCCTGTAGTGCGACAGCTGGCGTGACCCTTCACCTCCCCACATGCTTCTCACGTGTGCTGCAGTTGGGGGCTTGCCAGTCGCGAGTCAGGCACGAGTCCTAGCCGCGAGTCTCTGCATCCTTGCACAATGTTATGCATTTCTTCACACTTTGTTACACACTACCCTTACATGAATCCCACCTAAATACAGGGTTACTAATTGCTAAAATACAAGCAAATTTGGAACGAAATAAAGCCAATAAGATGGTTGATTAATTTCAACCTTACAATCTCCCCCTTTGGCTATTCCGTGACAAGCCCTACAACAGACTCTAGACTTAATGCGTGAGTTGGGAACAGTTGAGCAAAACTCACTCACACCTAACTTTAGATTCTGATAAGCTCTTGAACCATAGAACCAAGTATCTCCTAAAACACAACAACACAATAATATCATTGTATGCAGGAAACTTGTAATGCAAATGGAACAAGCACAATGCGATCAACCAAAATGGAATAAAGCAATAGACCATGGCTTGACCAAACATGCAATCACTATACAATAGTGATCACAATGCTCATTCACACAAGGAATGAACATCCGGACATGAAAGCTAATAAGCTTATTTGGAAAGTATCATTTGCATGTCCAACACTCAACCAATGCATAAAACATATATGCATCTAGGAACAATCCTACAAGGGCACAAGAGTGATGTACTGAAGAAAAATGCATGACATTTAACATCAAGTACTTAAGCTATAAAGCATGCATACAAAACCTTAAAAGCTTACAAAAGCAATAGGTACAAAACATAAACTAAGAACCTTAAAAACCTACAAAGGTACCAGGTACAAACAGACAAAAACTAAATAACATCATTAGTATTAATAAAAACCAAAGTATTAGACCTGTATCCACACAAATAGATATAAACAGGAAACATAAGTTTGTTAGTCTATCCAAAAAGTATGTAAAATATATAAAAGTATATTAGCATCAACTCCCTCTTCCAGTTTGCACATCTTCTCCTTCCTGTGTCGCTCTCCCCCTTACTATATGCTCTCCCCCTTTTTGTCACGAATAGCTAAAGGCTCTTTTCCAACTTTTGCTGAATAGCATCCAATTGTGTTTCAATGGCCGTAAGACTCATTTGAACTTGGTTATTAGTTAAGTAGATAAGTTGTTGTAGTCAGAGATCCTATCAACCACATTTTCAATCAAGTGGCTTTGCTTGGGCATATGAAATCCAGGGGGAACATATGGAATACCAATTGAGTGCATAGGTGTAGCTGAACTTTGACCAGATGGAGTGACTGGTTCACTTTTAGGTGCTTTAGAGGAGTGGCTCTTACTTGCATGGAGAGTGTTTATGGATATTGGTCGAGGACAAGACACAATTTTTCCATCTGATAGAGGACTAACACCTTCACGAAGGATGATCTTCATGATGAGACTACAGAACGGAAGATTTGCTCGTGTTGATGATTGAGCTGTTGTTTTCCCAATGATTTGAAATATATGGGCACATATATCAATCAGGACACCGGAAATGAGGTCACACAGGAATTTAGCCCTTCTAAGACTGATGAAAGCAGTGTTTGACAATGGGTAGAGGTTGGAGAACATGATCAGCTTTAGAGTTGTCAGTTCAGGTGAAAACTGTGTAGTGCCTATAGATGATCCTGTGCTTCCCACTTCATGTTCATTCCCAAGAACTTGAAGAACGTCTTATGCCTGAAGTACTCTGTCATCATACGGAGTTCGATCCACATTTTCTGGTCTGGTGATGCGAAGAACCTAAGCAATGTAGTCTACATTGATGGAAAATTTTGTTCCTCGTACCCAGCATTTCAACTCTACCCCTGTGTATCTGGCATTAGAGTAGAATTCTTTAACCAATTCTTTAATTGGATCCTCAAAATTCCCAAAAAGTTCAGCCTAATCTCTTTCTTCAAAACTCTTAGGGATAAACGTTGTCCCTAGGGTATCAAACTTGACAATTCATTCTACAATGGAAGTCACCTCTCTAAAAGTGTCTGTGTAGGTCTTTGAATCAACAGGTGTCCTGAATCTCTCAATGGTAGAGTTTGTAGATGACTGAGATGAGAGTCGTGTTCATTTAGCAACTGGGGTTGACGGGTCATCGGTTATAATGTCTTTGCCTTTAGAGGAACGACGAGACATCTGCAAAAGAACAGACACACAGCAGAGAACCAAATACAATACCACAGGGTATCCACATCAACTTGATTAAATTCAGATAAGAATGTGAATTAGAAATATTTCACTCAATTCACAAAATATGAACCAAATCAACATTAAGAAAACATAAGCAACACTGAAGTATTGTAAGAAGCAAGTGAACAAAAATGGTGATTGTTCATATACAACTCAGTATTAGGTGAACACTAAATATCACAAATTCAAAAATAACTGACATTGTGATAAACTACCATGAGCATGATATACACAAATCAATATAGCCATGAAACACACCATAGAGCACAAACTCCATCAGTAATATACTCAATAGACAATCAAAATCACCAACACTCAACCAAAGAACACTGAATCAAAATAAAACAAATCCATGTACGAACAAGATATTTCTCAAAACATAATGGCAACAACACCACTCACAAATTCAAGAAAATAACACTTAAAACATGAAATATGGAGTGAGAAAGAGAGAACCCATACCTTGTTCTTGAAGATTGAAGTGAAAATGGTGCAGAAATGAAGAATTTTTCGAAGAGATACACGGAGTGTTCAAAAGAGTGAAATGGGGAAGACAATGAATAGTCACAAAATTACGAGGAAAAAACTAAAAATGTTTTAAAAACTGACTTTAAAACGCAAAACACACGTTTTTCGCGACTGGTTCAAGTCTCTAGTAAGTTGCCAGGGTAAGCCGCGAAACACTGTGAAACCAAGTTTCTTGAAAAATATTCTAAGTGTTTTTTGCAACTAAAAGGTTTAATCGTGAGAGAGTCGCGAGGTGAGCCACGAAAATTTTTGTGTACCCTTCACGATTGGACCCTCCACCCGCGAACAAGTCGCCACACTGAGCCGCGAAAGTCACAAAAACTCAAATTTTGAAAAATTTTCTAAGTATTTTTCGCGACTAGGACATTAACTTGCCAGTGAGCCACGAAAAATCTCGGAGTGGGCTCGCGACTGGAGCATGTGACTTGGCCAACCTGCGATTGAGTCGCCAAAACAGGACAACACTATTTTTGCAATTTTTGACATTTTTGTAAAAACAAAATACTTTCCAAAAACAAATAAAAACACTCAAAAATCTTTTTGTGTTTGATCAACATAGATTGAGCATGTGAAAACACATTTAATTAAGTACAATCACACAAATGAATATGACATTCATTGATCAAAGACTTGTGTGATGTATGTGGATATCAAAAATGAGATAGTCCTTAGTCTAATGTGAAGTTTCAATGATCAATTCAATCAAGGCATACACAACTAGCACTAGATAATGTGACCTATCTCAATTATAGAGGTATGCATATATGACCTCCCACATAAACTTGATTACATTTCTTTGAAACTTTTCATTTGGCTCCATATACATCATATCATTTGATCTTTTTGAATCAATACATCTCATTGAGAGATTGATACCAGAAATTTTTGATATTTCACTTTGATGATTTAGCCTTTAGCTTTTTGGGTATCATACAATTTATTTTGATCATTTTCTCTTTTTCCTAGTTAAATATTAGTATGTGCGACAAGTTTTTGCAGCTCAATATCTCTTTTCATTTGGAGATTTACATTTGGAGAGCTTTTTAAGCAAAAACAACAAAATAAAAAATGGGAAGATATATAGGCATAAGTCTATGCATGTCTTAAGATCAACAAAACCATTCACTAATCATTCATGACAAGGTTGAAGATCTATTTACAACAGTCACATAGATGTCAAGATTTCTCCCACAATGATATGAGTGCATAAGAGACAAGCTAAGCTTGTAGATGCCCAAGGCCATTAGTACAAAGGTACAAAGCAAAACATGCTTTGAGACAAAACTCAACAATGCAATCAAAATTTTTAGGATTTTCTGCTTTTTATGTGTTTTTGGATTTTTAACACAAAAGCAATAAAAGATTGATAAAAAACAACTTAAAAAACAACTTAAAAAACAATGTAAAAACATTTGAAATAAAAACAAGCAAACAAACAAACAATTTTCAACTCAAACTCGTAAGAAGCACACAACCAAGCATATTCACAAAACATGGGAAGTATTAATGCATGGACACGTTGTAACGCTTATGCATGAGTACCCTTCGTCACTCACACGTCACGTGCGTTTGGGGTGATATCCTTGACGGATTGGGTACGAGAGTTAAGACTTTCAAACCTTCTTGTGAAGCTTTCCAAGCAATTGATGAAGGCACCGATCATCTTTATCATGTCCATCATTCCGAGATCACGGTTTTGACTTCTTGGTTGCTCACCACCCCAAGACCTCTCGTCATTTCTCCGTCCTCATGACCGAGGAGCGCTTGCATTGTTCAATGCTTTCAGCTTATGACAGTTGGGTCTTGTATGTCCTTGCAATCCGCAAAAGTGACAAAAGTGATTCGTTCTAAGACCCCGTTGTGATCTTGGAAGTGGTCTTCCTCTAGCTTTAAATCTGGCTTCTGATTGATTACGGGACTTATTAAACACCCGTTGATCGGCCACCTTCTTTTTCTTTTCAACCTTAACTTTCTCAGGAATAGACTTTTCCATAGCCGTCTCTTTGGCCTTCACAAACTTCACTTCTTTAGTGACATTGGTTGATGAGCTACTCCCTTCAGTATATCCCAACCCAGACTTGTCTGAGGAAGGTTTTTGAGATGAAATAACATCTTCTAACTTCTTGGAGGAGACCCGCTCTATCTTGGCATGAGCTTACACTACCTCTTGCTCAAGAAATCTCACTTTTGTGTAAGCTTCCTAATAGCTCACCATTTAGTATTTCAATCTCACACTTCGCCTCCTTGTATCTTACCAGAAGACTTTTGTAATCTTCCTCAGCTTTCTTCATCTTCTTCACAGTCGCTTTTGCCACCCTTGCATACTCACCCGATTTCTCAAGGAGTAAGGCGTAATTCTCTTGAAGACCAGATGTATCTTCATCCTCTTCAGCCTCTGATTCTTCAACAATCCCAATAGACTCCAAAACAAAATGCTCACCAAGCTCCTTCACAAGTGTACCCAAATCATCTGAGGATTTCACATATGCAATGGTCATGAATGCAGAGTAATTTCCTTCTCCGCCACAGCTTTCTTCAGAGTCAAAGTTTGATGAATCCGAGTCACTTAAGGTAGTGGCATAGACCTTTCCTTTAGACTTCAAATAGTTGGGACATTCCTTTTTGAAGTGTCCGTGTCCATTACACTCGAAGCATGTGATTCCTTGTGAGGATTAGGAATCTCTACCATCTTTCCTTCAGAATTCTTTCTTCTCCTTCCCAGAACTCTGAAATTTTCCTTTGTCACCGGATTTCCCGCCGTTCTTGAGTTTCAAGAATTTCTAGAAGTTCTTTACAAGATACACCACATCTTTATCTACTGCATCCTCATCCGAAGAGTCATGAGATACTACTCTCTCATCAATTGTTTTAAGAGCAAGAGATTTGCTCTTCCTCTATGTGGGCAGTGACAATTCATACATTTGCAATAAACCGACCAGCTCTTGAACTTTAATGTCGTCAAGATCCTTGCTCTCTTTAATGGCCGTTACTTTGGCACGAAAACTTTCTGGTAGTGACTGAAGGATTTTCCTTACAATTTTAGAATCTTCTGTCTTTTCTCCCAAATTGAATTTGTCGACGACCACCTCGTTCAGCTTACTATAAAAAGAGTCAAAGGACTCATCCTCGCTCATTTTGAGCTCCTCAAAGTGAGTGGTCAACATCTGAAGTTTGGTGTCCTTCACTTTCTTAGTTCCTTCATAAGTTGTCTCCAGAATCTCCCATGCTTCCTTAGCAATAGTGATATGTGAAATCCTGTGAAATTCTTCTGGAAAGACACCACATAAAATAGCATTCAAAACTTTACCATTAGCATTAGCATTAGCCGCCGCAAGAGCTGCCTTATTCTTAGTGGATTTGGCAGCCTCTGGCCTAGTCCAACTAATTTCAACTGCATCCCACACAGCATCATCAATAGAACACAAAAATGCCCTCATTCGGACTTTCCAAAATGCATAATTATTACCATCAAAAAATGGTGGTACATTAAGAGATTGAGACCTATCCATCTCAACAAGGGGTCAAGGATCACACTTAGGTATTTAAACCACAACAAGTGTACCCGCTCTGATACCAAATGAATGTTCAATATGTGTGTAAAACACCCTTGAACGTTTAGACCCCAAATTACAAATTATTAATTCAAGCTTATTATCAAACAATTAATGTGCGGAACATGAACATAAGCCAAACACAGAATTGATAAACAATCTAAGCCAATTATAATCACATCCACAACAGAAAATAAAAGGCAAAGATAAAGGGAAGAGAAATGCAAACACAAGGACAACACACGATGTGTTATCGAAAAGGAAACCGAAGCCCTCAGTAAAAAACCTCTCCGCCGCCCTTCAAGCGGTAAATAATCCACTAAAGAATGTAGTTGGGATACATGAATAGCAAAAGACCCTCCAAGCCTAATCTACCCAATGTACCTAAGCTCTCCAAGCTTCTTACTCTAACGAGGTTGCGTCGAACCTATTTCTTTTTTAGCTTACCAGATTTCGCTATAACCCATAGCATCAACCAATAGACATTGGTTCTTTCCTAACTGCTTCCTAAAGCACCAAAATGCCTTCTCACAGATGTGGGTATGGTGAGAAAAGGATTTGGTCAAGAATCTTTCAAGGATGTAACAATAGAGAGGAAGAGAGTAGAGGAATTTGAAGAGTCTCTTAGGTGAAGATTGTGGATGAATCAATCTTACTTTTTCTCTAGGGTTTCTCTCTCAAAATTCTCTCATGAAGCTCTCTACATTCCGTGGGTATAAGGGTCTATATATAGTGGTGTGTGTTTGGAATACGAAAAGACAGTTTTTCCCAAACATGGTTGGTTGGCCGCTTGGCCTCGCAACTTGACTGAGTCGCGAGTTCAAGCCGTGAGTTAACGGCCTAGCCAGCCTAGGACTTTTGTCCTGTAGTGCGATAGCTGGCGTGACCATTCACCTTCCTACATGCTTCTCACGTGTGTTGCAGTTGGCAGCTTGCCAGTCGCGAGTCAGCCACGAGTCCTACCTGCGAGTCTCTGCATCTTTGCACAATGTTGAGCATTTCTTCACACTCTTTCACACACTACCCTTACATGAATCCCACCTAAATACAGGGTTACTAATTGTTAAAATACAAGCAAATTTGGCATGGAATAAAGCCAACAAGATGGTTGATTAATTTCAACCTTACAATGTGTTTGGGCTTTCTTTTCTCCTAACCCTAGACATATAAAAGGATTGTTTTAAGGGCCGTCAAAGAGTTCACAAGTTGCACAAGCATTGAGCAAACTTTGTTCAAGCAAATTGTGACTAGAGATAAAGTTTTGCCCGAGTTCATCTCTTTTGAAGAAGTTGCTGTGTATGTACACCTTTGGGTTTTATGATCAAGTATCTTCTTGATCTTCATCGTGTGGATGAACTGAAGAACTTTGCAGCCAACCATCTTCTCTAGTTGGTGATTGAAGTCGTGTACTGAGATCCGCGCAATTGGTTAGTTACGTACTTGGGAGCCGTGCATCAAAAGGGGAATTGTTAGTACAAAATAAGTCTAATTGGGTATTAGGGTAAGGGTTCAACTGTAGGTTGGTAGAAGGTACTGGGAGTCCTTTACTTTACTTGTAACCGTTTGTTATGATAATAGTGGAGTTTCGGGAGTGATGACCTGTAAATCACCTAGTGGGGTTTTGGCTGTTAGGTTTTTCCCCATTCGTAAACAAATTACCGTGTTATTTATTTTCTGCTGCATAATTAGTTTATTGGTGATTTGTTTGTGTTACCACGCGTTTGCATGTTAATTAACTTAATTAATAAACTTGGCTAAATTAATTGGTTAATTATTCATAAGGGGTCAATACATTTTTAGCCTATCTGGTTTGAACCAAGCAAAGCGACCCATTGTCCCCTAATAGGAGTCGATGAAAGATAACCCATCAATCAATGTCAACCAAGGGCATGAAGTAAATGAAGGAATTGAGGAGAAACCCAAACCCATGAGAAGTATCCGAGGAACCACGATAGGTAGCTCCTAAATTAGACAACTGTTACCTCTGTATTAATTAGGTGTTCCCACCTGACACAAGTTGCATTTAAATTAATTAGGTGTTCCCACCTGACACAAGTTGCATTTAAATGGGGGGAAGAGACACCTGATAAGATATTTATCTTTTAACTCTCATCATAATAGTCCATTACTAGGATTACAAATAAGCCAAGTTGAGTATTAAAAGTTCAAGTGTACTTATTTAATTTTATCTTAAGCTCATCACCAAACAAGATTACATGTTTAATCTTGGTTCATTTACATATCAAGCAAGCTCAAGATAGTTCATGAACTACTTGATTAACTTATTATTTCCCTACATATAGTAAAATCATGACTAAAACATTATACCTTTTCACAAATCTATAAATTTTTTCTACAAATGAATTATTTATATTATGAATAAACAAATAATAATTTTATATCATGTGAACCAATAATTTTAAATTGAAAGCTTGCATGTTACCCTCCCAACCCACCTTGTGATGGTTTTGCCCATCTCTCTCATCACCTTTGGTTTGGTTTTTTCCCCCCTCCATTAAGGATTTATAAGATGCGGGTTTTGGTCATAGGAGTTTTGTGAGGGAAGGTGGTGGATTTTTTTAAGCCCAATGCTTGCATTGTCAGTCCCAGTCTGAGGAAACGGAGCCCAATATCTTTTCTTTTTTACTAGAAACAATCTTCAAGTACATTTTTTTATAGCAAACGCCTATGTAAACACAAAATTTCTCAATTGCAGAAAATCAAACAATTGAAAAGAAATATGGTTTGTAAATATAAATTTGTATTGATGAATAATGAATACAATCTCTATTTCAATTCTTTTACAAAAGAATACTTTCTGATTCTATCTTCATTGAACTTGACTCGAACAAAGAATCTTCTTGACTTTAGTTGGAAGATGGATTGAAAGGTCTCCACAACAAATCTTTATCTTTGAGCTTATTAGAGATTTTTTGTTCTTCAAGTCTTTGAATTTGAAGGCTTTTAGGTTAAAGTTCTTCGGGGCTTTAGAGGCTTGATTCGTTGAGCTTCAAGGATTTGAGGTTTGTTGAAGGTTATGGAGGTTTTTTTTAGCTTAATTCCAATAGAACTTCAAAGAACTTCTTTGAATGTTATTCGTGTGTTCTTGAGGCAAAATTTCTCCAGAGTTTTGACGTCTTCAAAAAATTCTTTTTTTCAAATGAGAGGGGATGTCCTTTATTTATAGTGGTTTCAGAGGATAAGCTTCCCTTTGAATTGATATGCTTGAAAATATGTAGTAGGCTCTTGATTGGCCCAAATTTTGCTTAGAGATAATTATTTCTCTTTATCTATTTTGATAAATATGACATGTTGATAAAGATAATAATCAACAAAGATAAATAATTACCTCTATTTAATTTATTTATTTTAATAAAGATAATTATTCATCAATTTTGAATAGAAAATTTATCTTTATTTTATTTTATTTGTTTTAATTAAAATAATTATCCATAAACTTTGAATAGTGGATTTATCTTTATCTTGTGGGCCAAGTGACACATGACAAATTTCAATATGCCAATGTAATATCAATTTGGATGACACGTGTCATGGCATATTAATCTAGAATTTGTTACTAAATTTTTGATGTGGCATTTTGTAATTGGCTTGATTATTATTATTATTATTTTGCCTCCTACAACCTACTTTTTGGAAAAAAAAAAAAATTCATTGAATTCATGGACTTACTTGTTCGTATGGCAAACACCCAAATTATAATGTAGGGCCCATTTTTTCGTCTAATGTCTATGAATTCATGGACTTCACACTGACTTTTTAAAAAAAAAAAAAAAAAAAAAAACCAGCTCTCTTTCGTTCAACCATATTAATTATTAAGATAATGATAATGTAATTATTAAGAAAATTGGGAAATGATGATATCTAATACACTAGTTGAAGGCCATCCTTTAACTTGGGAGACTAAAATTTTCTTTTTTCATAGATTAAGTTTTCGATGAAAAAAAAATGATGAATAAAAGCTTATTGGAGAAAAGTTGTCACAGTCTAAACCACATCTTATTGGAGATCCCATGAGAGCCATATGTCTCTCAAATTTTATTTATTGCTAAAGTGAGGGTAAAAAGCATATAACTTTGTCAATTTTTGAAAAGTAAGGTAGGTTTATATACAATTGGAAACAAGAACCATTCTACTGCAGGAGCTCATTCATTATATAAACCATTCTACTGCAGGGGTGGTAAAATACAGACACCATTATATAAACCATTCTACTGCAGGAGCTCATTCAAGCACTTCAAACATGGATGAACGCAGGTGTTACCTAGTTTGGTTTTTTAGCTTGCTTTTTCACTTTGTAGCTTGTACCTTAAAAACAAAAACCAAAAAAAAAAAAAGTGACGATGATTGATGACCTAACCAATCCAATAATTTGCCCCCATTCAATGAATCAACAAGGAGTAGAAAACTAAGGTATGTGTTACCTTGTGCTACAAAAATCATACCACCAATGGCTCCAAATAGGTGTGCTCAGGCACATGTTGGCATAGCAGTAGGCAATTGTAAATAAGTATATAATATGCAATGCATTTCCAAAACTTTGACATCTATCTATTGTCAATTCTTTCCAAATTTACAAAAGTAATAAGACATATAAGAACAAATGTTAAAAATCATGATCAACTACATTAAAAAAGTCCAGTCTTTACACAATATGTTCCAATAATAAAATCATAATTATAAACATCACATAAAGGGGGTAAAGTGAAGAAGATATAAGACCTTCAGAAAATGGGGGGCCCCTGATTGTAGAGTGGCCTTCAGTTTTGAGATCCTCCAAGCGAAGTAGAATTTCTTGAATTTCCAGCCGATCCAGCATAGGGTAGATGTTGTTAAATGAATCAAACACACAGCAATCAGGGCGATCCTCCAAATATCTGTGCAAGAACAAGTTTTTTATTAAAGAAAACTTAAAGAATGTTCATTATTTTTGTTGACTTCCGGATAGAATAAATGAATACAAAGAGACATGTAAAAACAAACTACTGATTATGTTATCAGCCAAAATCAGAACAAAAATTTCCTCAATTTTATTTTAATCAAATATCAAAGATTTCCTCAATTATCAGAATTTCTAATAAAATGTCCCTTCAATTTCTAATAAAATGCTCATGTCTAATTGCCTACAGAAACACTGCAGCATAAAAATAATTATAAAAAAATATAAACACAAAATTAACCTATGGATCTACAAATCATTACAAGATTATCACTTGTCAATACCGGCCTACATACATATACTGTAAATTTACATGCATATATATATGTGTGTGTGTGTGTGTGTGTGTGTGTGTGTGTAGGAATTTATTAGTTTTTAACACTAAAATTAACTATATTGATTCAATTTATAGTATGACAAATTTTTATTACAACAAATTACAGGGAAAAATGTTTCGAATATTTATAGTTCAAAAAATAAGTGAGGTTTCCACGCATTTTGGATGCATTTTAATGAGTCAGATGAATATATGGACTTACAAATTATCACTGTATTTTTATTGGGTTCATTAACAAGGCGAGCATTTGACTTTGGCCAAGACCAAATCTTGACAAGATTCATGTTGGCATAATCACAAAACAATTCCACCAAAAAATTAAATGATAAAGATTCATGTGAGGCTAAACATAAAAACTGGCATTGACATGTTCATTTTTTCCCCGATTACCCAGTTCATACTAGATCGTGTAACATTTTATGGACCTGAAAAGTCACCTTTGTAAGTCCTGCATGCTGTTAGAGAAGTTTGTACGGCTCTTCAATTCAATGGATATAATTTCATTAGTTGCTTTATGGAGAACTACGTCAACCTCTTGTAATTGAGGTGATAAAGGAAGCTCAAAGGTGAGGGGCATGAATATCAACCCATTTTGAGTAGGATACAAAGGAAATGCAGCCCTCTGCAAAAACCAGGACAACTTATAAGTTTCTAATTGCATGAATCAAATAGTACAACTAGAAAACTAAAATTTATCATGCACATAACTGCATACACGACCAACCAAAATGCCAGTAACATTCATTAAATCAAATCAAACAAGATCCCTTAGGCCAAAAGCCATGTGATCAGATGATAATACATTCCAATGCATCATATTTCTTACAACTACTGAATCCAATACTTTTCTCTAAAGGAAAAAAAAAAAGCAATGGACTGGAGACAAAACCACTTTCAAGCATACAATTCCACATACCAAATTCTGTTTGTTTACAATGTCACCTTAACATGACACCTTGATCAAGGACGCTTGCAATTTTGTGCCAACTTCATGTATGTATATGGTATCACATGAGGGGGGACTCACAAAGTTTTAATTCTTGCTTTTTTCCGCCACTAAAAATACCTGCATTTATTCATATAGGGCTCACCTTAGCAAAATCTTCTTGACGAGAAGGTCGCATAACATATCCAACAGTCATGACACTATTACCAGTTGCCTGCTTGCAATGCAAAACATATAAATAAATAAAAAAGAGTCACGAATATGTGCAACGAAAGAAGGTACCCACAGGTGTACTTGTCTATATTTATATATTACTAAAAGCTGAAGCGTAGCGTTTAATGTTGTTGCTCTCACGTTGCGCCACAGCAGCTGCCACGTCATTCTTTTTTTTCTTTTCTTTTTTAAAATATAATTTTCCTACAATTTTAAAATGGTTTTTACATTTTTCAACCCTATAAATGCAGTCCACTACTTATTTATTTACTTCCACTATCACCCTATAATAAATCTAGCCCACTACTTATATATTTACTCCCACTATCACCCTATAATAAATCTGTATAATTAATCTAGCCAACTTCTTATTTATTTAGTTCTATTATCAAGCCCAACCCAAATCCTTTTTAGTTCAGCCTATTATTTTTTTTTTTTCCTTTTTCTTTAAGCTGAAAAGGCTCACACAAAACCCTCCTTTTTTTTTTTTTTTGTGTGTGAGCCTTTTTTTTTTTCCTATAATTGTTTTTAACGTTTATTTTTTTTAATATTTACACTTCTCCAACCTTTCTTTCTCCCTTACCATTTCATCTCCCCACTACTTCTTCAATCTTTCTCCTTCATTTACCTTTTCATCTCCCCACTACCCTCTATATTAATATCATTTTTCCTCTTTCCCTTCATCTTCCTTTATTTTTGTCTTTTCTTATTCACACCCTCTTACTATAAATTTGTCACTATCTCTTCTATTCTATGCATAGTTTTTCCTCACAAAAAAAAAAAGGTTCCCCTCTCTCCCTCTCTCTCTCTCTCTCTAAATTTTTTGGTGGATTTTTTTATTTTTCTTACATCTCTACTTTAGGTTGATAATATTTTATATTCTTTAAAACTCTATTTTTGGTTAATGCGATTTAGTTTTGTTTTTTAAGTTGTGATTTAGTTTTGTTTTTTAAATTATTGTTGTTGTTGTTTATTTATTTTTTATTCTCTTTGAATGTTAAATGTTATCCTATAGCGTTCTAAAGAATTAAATATAGCATATAAAAATATAATATTATTCTATTACATAGCATGATTTGGATAATTTGGTATTTATTCTATTACATAGCATGATTTTTTATAGTACTCAATTTAGATGTTAAATTATGAGACTTTACTAATTTTTGTTTATTTTCTAATCCTTTGTAGTGGACAAAGTACGCTTAATAGTTGTACTAGAAGTACTTTATAATGCCATTTATTTAAAGAAAAGCAAAGGTTAGCCAAACGAAAGAAAATCAAAGGTTAGCCAAACAAAACTAATAGGATAGGTGACAAATTTTAACTTTTGCAATTTTATTTTAATTATTATTATTTTATAACAATGCATGTATAGAAATTTAATTCTTAGATTTTGCTAATAATTTTTTATTTGATAATATGTTTTGGGCGGCTGAAATTATAATTTCTACAAAGAAAATAACCTTAATAGATTATCAAAAACAAAATTTTATCCTAATATTGGTTCAATTAATCATTGTTAAGTTTTATTAATTTTTTTTAGTTTATGTTTTTTTGGTGTTTTGGATTGATCCTATATTATATTTATGATTGTTCTTATAATAAATAAAAATATAATAACGAAATACATTACTTATTATTAGATTAGTTTAAATTGTAATTTTTTTTTAATAAAACTATCATAAAAATAATTATCACGCGCAACGCGCGGGTTTGCGGCTAGTTAAAAGAAAAGGTAGTCATACATGAATGATAAGGCACATTCACAAGCTGCATAATAATGCAACTTGTAGCAATCAAATTCCTAAGTTATTTTTTTTTATAAATAAAACAATTATATTGAAGAGAGGAGAATGTTCGAATACAATGCGTGCAATGAAACACTCCTAAAAAAATTAGGATCTAAGACTCAAAAGATCTATAAGGTCTAGAAAAGAGGATGAAGGGATGCTACCTAGGTTAGTCATCCAATCATACAGGGGTTTTAAAAAAAATTGTTCAATAACATGATTAGGGTGCTTGACACTTTCAAAATTTCTTAATTCCTTTTTTTCCAAAGTGGCCCACCGAACACATAGCAAAATTTCTTTTGTATCTTTTTTTTGATAAGTAGAATTGCTTTTGTATCTTTGGTCCGTTACAGTTTTGGCAAAACACAAATTACTCGAAATAATGCAAACACAAAAGATCAAATATCTCATGCCAAGAATAATGGAGTAAAAGATGTTCAATTGACTCCCCACTATTCTTGCACATGCAATACCAATTAACAAGCATAATACTTCATTTCTGAAGATTGTCCAAAATCTAAATTTTACCCAGGGTAAGCAACTTTACCCAAGGCACCTTAGTACCCATATGCTTCTCCACGGGAATTGCACTTAAATAGACCCTCTCAGAGTATCATACTTTGAATGAATTTTAAAAGTTCCATATTAAATCAGCCTCCGTACTAACTGTTCCTATTCTTGACAAGACAAAAATTAGAATACAACAAATTAAAGAGATTGTCCATTGACTCTAGTTCCCAATCTTGTAACAACTAAGAAAACTGAGAATTCCAACACTCACTTCTATCATCTTCAATGACCAATAAGAAGCCATTGAAGCTTCCTTATCCACTGCCAATCTCAACAAAAAAATCTGGAAAGAGGTCTTTTTAAAAGGAAAATCCCCACACCGTGGGTCATACCAAAATGAACATGAGAACCATCCCCTGCTAGAAAATTTAGATGATTGAAAAGGAGTTCTGCCCTGCTCTAATACTCTCCCACAAGCTCACCACTGATCACCTCCGTGGTCCAATAAGACTTTATTAAAAGTACTCAATTTACGGATCCTCAAACCTCCCTTCTTTAATGAAGAACATCTTTTTACCCAATCTACTAAATAAAACTTAGACTTATCACCCATCTCTCCTTACAAGAAGTATCTTTGGACAATAATATAAAGCTAAGGTAGCCCCAAGACATTTATAATAACAAAAACCTAAACCCTTCAAGAACAATGATATAAAAACCTATTCTTAAAAAATCTAGACTTATCTGTTTCTCCAAGTTATTTTTAAACATTAAAACTAAAAATTAATATATACACAAATAAGATCTTCCACAATTGGAACAATGATATAGGGACAAAAGTTACTTTTGAAACCTTTCTATTTATGTGGCATATGGTTGAAGGCAACTCTTCTAGCTTCTTGATAAAAATCATGCTTGAGTTCTCACATGCACTGCCACCTTCAGTAACTGTAAAAACATGACCAAATAGACTAAGCTACTAGTTTGACTTTAATTGGTTATGCAGTCAAGAAAGCCTATCAAATTCCGGCCAAGTAAAAAGCACATATAAGTAGCAAGATGAATATGAAAGACAGAAAATGAGTAGGCTCAAAACATAATTATGCCTAAAAATAGCACCCTATGCAGTATGAACACAGAAGAGGGAAGTGCAAACCTTCTGCTGATTCTTTGACCAAGAGATCCTGCAATAGAACATCAAGCCAATTAGATGTTTGCAGTTTTCTTTCTGGTAGACACAAGAAAAACAGATTACAAGGTCTAAAGAAGTTTAAAAATTTATAGGTCACTGTCATCCCATCAAGATAACTAATTTCCAGCATAGGACACCCCTGTACCATCATCATTTGTAGCTATCAAGGCCACTACAGTCTCTAACCCAATTTATGCATCCATCATAGAACCAAAAACTTCACCTAAATCGCATATTTTTTTTTCTAAATAAGATCCCAAAGATCTCACACTGTGGTAGCTTAAACTACTTATATTAGTATTCACCATAAGTAGCTAAACATAGAGTACTTTAATTTATCATTCCTCCTTATAAGTCACAAATCCAAATTTTATTAAAAATAATGAATAATATACAATCTGTGTTAGTTTATACAGAAAGATCCATCACCTTATGCTTAAGATATTGGGAACTATCCTCTGACCATTTGCCTGATCTAGAGAAACCACCAGAATGTCACCTGTTGAGAAAGATTATTTCTCAAGTTTGAAAATAGCATCAAAATAATTCATGACATTAACAAACTATCAGGGAGTTTAAAATTCCAGGTTCACTTAAAGTAATGTTAGAGGCCATACTCATATATTCAACATTTTCTCTCATGTGGGTGAACATGATACTGACCTTTAAAATTTGTATAAATAAAAAGCCTACTTATTAGAGAATGGACAAGTCAAAAACATTACAGTGAAGTCAATGCAATGGTAACAAGTAGAAGAGAATTTTATACATAAAACTAATAAAAAAAAACAAATGAGAAATTACACTTTACCATCCTAAACTATACCCCAGATGGGTGAACATGATACTAACCTTTAAAATTTGTATAAATAAAAAGCCTACTTATTAGAGAATGGACAAGTCAAAAACATTACAGTGAAGTCAATGCAATGGTAACAAGTAGAAGAGAATTTTATACATAAAACTAATAAAAAAAACAAATAAGAAATTACACTTTACCACCCTAAACTATACCCTAGATTACACTTAGCACCCTAAAATTTTCGAATGCACATTTTGCACCATAAACTATGACTATGTTACACTTTTCATCTCGACGTTAACTTTTCCGTTAATTTGGATGGAAAAGTATGACATCATGTAAAAAGGTCCGATTGCCCCTATTCTCAATCCCTTAAAAATAAAGAAGAAATTACACTTTACTACTCTAAACTATACTCTTGATTACACTTTGCACCCTAAATTTAGATTTCAATTCAAGTTAACAGCAAACTTAACGTTAGAGTGCAATGTGTAACAAGGGTCATAGTTTTGGGTGCAAAACGTGCATTCAAAAAGATTAGGATGTAAAGTGTAATCTAAGGTATAGTTTCGGGTGGTAAAGTGTAATTTTCCTAAAAACAAATTAAAGGAATTGAATGAAACAAAAATTTGAAGGTCTACATACACTATACAGCAAAATATGTTGCACACTTGCACTACATTAAAATACAAGTTTGAAACAAAATAAAAGTGATATCACAATAAAATAAGTGAACAAGAAATATGGTAAGTGAAAAAAAGAAAAACTAGCCTATTCCAAAGTGACAAGTTAAGAAGAAGAACATTTGAGAGAAAGTACCAATTTTAGATTATTTTGAGCTAGCTTAGAATAGGAACCAAAAGTTTTTCTGGATATTTGGAACAGGATGAATCCTGGACCACTCTTTCCCTTTCCTGAAGTACATGGCCACTACTTTGAAAATGAAGGATAACCAAAACCTATAAAGTATATGAACAACAAATTTAGTAAATAGTGAAAGAAATTGAAAGTAAGAAAAAGAACCGAAAAGAAAGGATTCATAATAGGGTTGTGAAAGAAAGAAATCAAATGAGAAGAAGATGAGATTGAAAGAACTCACAAAGTTCAATGAAACAATCACATCGGAACCAAGTGCTACCTGTGGCTTACAACATTGATACAATGATATCGACATGTGAAAACTACATATATCATAATATCAAGATGGAACATATACTAAGTAAAAAGTTAGAAAATGTCGTAGGAAAAGTTAGAGGGAAGAGTGGATAATTGGCATGAATGATATATACTTATTGGATTGAATTAGTACTTCATATATTAGAAGAGAAGAGAGGATTTGAGAAAACTTAACAATCTTATATACTTCCATTATCTTGGGATTAGATAAAAACTCCCTAAATTAATTAAATCTTTCCTTTGGCTGAACATAATAGAAATGTTGTCCCTAGTAACTGCACATTGAGGAAACAAATTTATTGATTTATAAGATAGCCAAAAATAAAAATATTTGCCGAAACTGAAGAGACAAAGGAAGAAATTTGGAGAAATTATGAAAATACTCCAATGTTGTAGGAAAGGAGAGTATAAGAGAAGAAAGGAGGATAAGTTTGGAGAAAACTTACCGGTCATCCATCTTAATAATATACATGATCTTCAATCTGCTTCGTGTTTAATATATTTATCAAAATAGATATTTGGAATGTGAGAAATCCTAGACCACTCAGCACCACTCCCCTTTGCACATTTTTCCATTAATTTGGGGAAATGACAGATATTCAGCTCTTTGGTTGGCTTGAAAGTGGGTTAAAGCTCCATGAAAAAAAAAATTTCTCTAGCTGAACAAAATAGATATGCTAGTACCAGCGTATTGAGGCAAGATATTTAACTTGGAGAAACAAAGTTAATACAAGAAAGATCCAAAACCCAACAGAAAAAATCAAATCTTTTAAACAAAATTGGCATACGCATTTGACAAAACCATCTTAAAAACCCAAAAAGGAAAAAAAAATTGTTTTTGGTTGGTACCAGTAGAATCCTTGTGTTCGAATTGTTGAAGCTGTGACCCAGTAAAAGTGAGAGTGAGAGGGATTGCTTTTAGTGACTTTTAAATTAAATTATGCTTTTAGTAACTTTTTGCACATGATTGCAGATAATTTCAAAGATTGAAGAAGAAGAGTAGAATTTTTCAAAAGTTGCCACAGTGGTTGGTGAGATTAATTTCTACTCTTAATTTCAAAAGCCAATAAAACAAATTGCAGCATTTATATATTTCTTCAATGGCATCCAATTAAGTATTCATACCAGGAATACTCTCACCCATTACAGATATAAGAGAATGGAAGAGGATATAGGGTAGTATGAATAGACTTAATCATTAGGTTTTGTAAATGACCAATTTTGAAGTAAATTCTGTACACATAATGCAAATGGTAAGAGAGAAAACCTGAAGTGCCTGGGCATCTGTTGTCATCAAGTTAATTATTTTCCCAGATGCAAACTTCTTGCCATCTTTCTGAGTTAGTCTTCAAAAATCTAAGCTATGTGGGTACCTTCAAAAGGTAAAAATCATATATAGATATATTAGAACCATCAACCCAAACATGAAATGAAAAATCAGCAAGACCTTCACCCACCCAATTTCTCATTCTTATGCAACTAAGCTCCATTTTCCACAATAAATCCACCCTCATAAACAAAGCAATTATGACCCAGTGCAAATCAATAAAATCTACTGTCAAGTTTTAGATAGCTGTAAGTAAAAGAATCGATCCATGAACTCTTACAGTATCAAAATGCTAATCGAAATAATGAGTATGTGGACAGCTCTAACAGTGATTGATTCAATATTCCAAATTTCCCAATGTCCAGAAAAATTTAGTATTGAAAAATTTGTAGAAAGAAAATAGGCTAGCAAACAGAAATTCGATAGTAGCAAGACCATAAGTAACAATCAAAAAATTGTTAAATAGACCATGCTTCTAATTATTTTGATAATTTGCAGCAACAAAAATTTGAATAGTGGCAAGCCAATTTGAATAGTAGCCATCACAAAATTTCTAATTAAACTCTTGTTTTAAAAGCTTTTCTCAAATGATTGCAAATAATTTCATATAAAAAAAAAAAAAAACAAACAAACAAACAGAATTGGATTTATTAAGTATAAGCAGAAGGGTTAGTGAGATTAATTTGTGCTATTTATCTGAAGAACCAATAACCCAAATTGTAGTATTTATATATTTTCTTAATCGGGTCCAATTAAGTATTTATACCAGAATACTGTCACCCATTACAAATATAAGAGAATAAAAGAAGAGGAAATGGTATTAACCCATGGAACGTGGCTAATCTTGATCCGCTCATTGTCTTCAAATTTGTGGCAATAATAAATGATCAGCGTTTTCAATTGGGTGAGGCGTCACATGGTTTCCTCGGTGGGCAGATGCACCAGATTGCAGCAATTCACAATACACAGCCGTTGAAGAGAGGAAAGATTGCCCAACCACTCTGGCAAAGCTACCATCTCACGAAATCCCCCTTTCCACAGAATTTTAAGGGCAATGAAGTATTGAATTTGGTCCAACAAAGACTCACACCCTATTAGCTTTAACTTCAGGAGGGAGGGTTGAATGGAGGAAGTAGAAGGCAGACAACAATCCCCATTCTCCAAATATTCAACACACAGTAACCCACTGAGTGGGTCTTCAATACTGTTAGAAATTGGGCTGGTTTTGATCCAACTCATAAACCATGGCCCATGGATCGTCCACGTGGATTATCTGATAAGTAAGTTTAAATTTAAACTAACTGATATTGGTATGAGTTATCAATATTAGTAGTGGAATAATTTAAACTTAATAAATATTGATATGGGTTATCAATATCAGTGGTGGAGTAATTTGAAACTTAAAAGATGAAATATTTTAGGGATCACATATATCTGATAGTAAGTGAATCTCTACTAGTATTTATATACTCCTACATCAGTCAGATATAGGTCAGACACAGTGAGTGAACATACGTATAGTTTTGAGTGCTCTCTCAAAATAAGCCATCTCTCTGGGACATCATCTACTATTCCTTAGAATTTGGAGCGTGGAAAATAGGAGAGGCTCTAGTAGCCTTTCCTACGACTTGGAGGTGTTCCACAAACACAAATTTTGAAATCTTTCGACAAAAATCTAGAGAGTTATTGTCGTTTGAAATTGGACCACCGAGTTTTACCCAAAATTCAGAGTACAACTTCGTGCGGATAGCAGGGCATAAAAATGGATTTGTATGGGTTTATACTTGAATTTGGTGCAAAAATATTAGATGATTACCTTGAGAACAGTCCACACAAAATCAAGCTCTAACGTTTTGTTCACGAATTTGACTCGAAATATTTTTCTTATATCGCGAGATCAATCATCTCAAAATCAAACTCTGGGTAGAAAATACGTCAGTGGCAAGTTATTCACGACCCCTAATCGCTTCAAAAATGAGTTGAAAAGTGACCTGCGGTTACTGTTTTCAAAGTAACTTTGAATGGTAAGGAATTCCTTAGCAATCTGCCTTGGCTTCCAAGGCCAAGGCAGCCCATAGGAACCTTGCCAAGGCCGAGGCATGCATGCTGCTAAGGCTAAGGCAGGCCCATGGGTGCGCAGCCAAGGTAGCCCATAGGCACGTTGTCAAGGCCAAGGCAGCCTTATGGGGACACAGCCAAGGCTAAGCCATGTAGCAGTTAAGGCCAAGTCCAAGGCATGTCAACATGGGCATGCTACCAAGGCCAAGGCATGCAGCAAGCAAGGCCAAGACACATTGCTATAGGCATGCAATCAAGGCCAAGGCATGCATGCTGCCAAGGCCATGGTAGCCCTATGAGCACGCTGCAAAGGCCAAGGCATGTAGCCAAGCCCGAGCCAGTCCCCATGGGCATGCTATTGGGCCAAGGCAGCCCCAATGGTCATGTAGCCAAGGCCAAGGCATGACTGCTACGAAAATTCCCATTGATCAGATTGGTCAAGAATTTTGACAGGAATCCACTATCAGCGATTTTGCTTGAATACAAGTAAATACCATATATAGATGTCCAAAAAACAAATGGAAAATTATTTACCCAAAAAAAAAAAAATCGCATAGTTTTTGTATGAAAATACCCCTACGTCCGATTGGTCAAGAATTTTGACTTCAACGAAATGTCGGCGTGTGTGCATTAAAACAATTGGATAGTGCATGAAGAGGTGCAAGAAAGAAAAGCGAAATTCTTTATAAAGAAAAGAGAAAAAAAACCTAATACCAAGATCGTGAGGAGTTCGTAAAGCAAGCAAAGAGAAAGATCCGGCAATTTGGTGATCTGTTCCACCAAAGGTATGTGTCTACATGACCTCTAGTAAAGTATATATGTTTTTCTAACATTGGTATCAGAGCTGTTTTATGCTTGTTTTCACTCTTGAATGATGCCATGATCTCTAAAATATATAATCCTATATGCATGCTAAAATTAAAAGTTTAAGTAATTTTTAATTTTTCAGATCTGTAATTTTTTTTTAGGCATGTTATTGCATGTAGGAGAGAAATAAAAAGCTGTAATTTTTTTTATTGTTTACATGTAATCTGAAATTTACAGGCTTATTTTGACCCATTAAATCTTGTTTAATGTCAAATATTTTTTAATGGTTTGAAAGTCCATTTCATAAGCTTTAAAACGACAGTTTACATGCTTAATTTAGACTTTAAATGAGAAAGTTACGGTCTTTTAAAGATTATGGTTGTATTTGATAAAATCCGAGAAACTGTTGTGATGAACAGTAAAAGAAAATACGTTTTTCACTCATTTAAAATTGTCTTGTAGTACCACCGCACACCCTTGGTGCGATGGTCACTCCACAAGTATAAATGCTTGTGGAGTGTGGGGGGCAAGGGCCGGGGTTCAAGTCTCTAGGAGGGAGCTTCACACACATATACACTTAGATTAGGCTAGAGTAGAATTCTATCTTGTATCAAAAAAAAAAAAAAAAAAAAAATTGTCTTGTAGTAGTTTACCATGCGTGTAGCACTCTGCTTAGTGCTTGGATGGTTATCCATAAATTAAAGCAATGAGCCCCACGTTGGTGACTTGGTGTATTAGTTACACACAAATTCTTATACCTGTTGTTTCCTTCAATAAGGAAACTGCGAAATGAAATAAGCCACACGTTGAGTGGCTACGTGGGTCTGACACTATTGTTTACAAATGCTATGTGAATTTGTTTGCAGTAGTTTACAAAGGATAACTTTGCAAGATATGGATTTCGAAATTATTGCTTACGTAGCAATAACACGAACAGTGACTTTTTTTTATTTTTAATTTATAGTAAAACTATATATATTATATGTAATTGTAGTTGCAATTTTTTTAACTGTGATGTTAAAATGGAATTGTGATAATATGAGAAAATTGTGAAATTAGTTTTCTAATTTTCTGTATAATTATGCTTTGTTTTAAATCTTTGAATTAATTTATGATGTCTTTTTAACATATTGTGATATGATTGAATTGATATTATATGAATGCATTATGCGATGAATATGTGTCCAAAGGGTTTATGAGACTCTTTTGGCTCATCTCTATAGTTAGAGATTATATTGGTAATTTATGCAACATGTATATTTTTATTTATTGTTATTGTGAATGGATAAGACAATTTTTGAAATTATTTGGTAACGTGGCATCCCCAATTTTTTAATTACAAATAGAATCTTTGTAGTAGGGTACTTGGATATGTAATTTTTTGGGCCATTGTTTTTGGCAATGTAATTTAAGGCTATGTAATTTAATTTTAGAAGCCATGTAAGGGGATGTGTTTCACGGTTACCTATAATTTTCAAATTTTGTCTTAGCATGTTGTATGAAATTACCAATAGGGCTTATAGTGGAGCCTATACACAATGCGTTGTGCGCAAAGATGTATGGACACATGTTATATGTATGATTTAATATGTGGATGGTGTGATGTTTTATTCTTCACAAAATTTTATTTAAAAATCAATTAGATGTGTTATTCCAATTTACATAGTGAGAGATGATTATGAGCTTAGCGAAATTTTCGATCTTACTATGTAGAAAGGAATATCATGGTCTAGTTGGATTTTCTTTTAGAAATAAAATTTAAAAATGTATGTGCTAATGTCAACTTGTGTAATGAATGTAGTGATCATGGCCACTAAGAATGTAGTTGCTGATCTAACTAAGGGAGAGAAACTAGACGGAACCAGCTATGATATGTGGCATAGAAAAATTCAATATCTGCTTAATGAACAAGAGGTCCTTGAAACCCTAACCAATGTGATGATGCAACCTGAAAATGGGAATACTGCCCAACATCGCCGTGACTTAGAGGCCTATGAGTCTTGGGTTAAGAAAGATCGTTGTGCACGCTTCATTATGCTGAGTAGCATGCACAATGATCTTATTGGGGAGTTTGAGAACTACCCAAATGCCCAAGAGATGTGGAACCAGCTTAAGATTGCCTTTGGAGGGACTTCAGCAACTAAGTTGCGAGCTCTTACTTTGAAGTTTGAGCAATATGTTATGGATTCAAAGCATAGCATAGCTGAACATTTAAGGACAATGTCTGCATTGATTCGTGACCTAAAGGCTGCTGGCAATAATCTCTCTGATGAACAACAGGTCACAGCGGTGATACATTCACTGCCTGAACCAACTTGGGGGCAAATGAAGCTTGTTTTGACACATAGTGAGAATATCAAGACTTTTGCTGATATTTCTTGTCATCTCGAGCTTGAGGCAGAGCGCATGGGGGTGCACCAAAACACTCTCCTTATCGCCCAATCTGGGCAGCGGAAGGCATTCAGGCCTAAACGCAAAGGACAAGGGAGGAATGCCAAAGGAGCTGGTAACCTTGGGCCTAAAGAAGGCAAGATAGCAAAGCGCCAAAAGGGCAAGCGTGCTAAGAAGGACAAGGCAAAGATCAAGTGCTACAACTGTGGTAAAAAGGGTCACTTCGCTCGTGAATGCACTGAGCCGAAGAAGGTATCCATTCTTAACAACTCTACTATTACTTATGTTTGTACACATGTTTTAGTTGCTCATACTATTCCTGGGTGGATTGTAGATTCAGGAGCAACCAAACATATAGCCAGAGATAGAGTTGGGTGTGTGGATTACAAAAAGATACCAACAGGCACATAGTACGTTATTTTGGGTAATAGAGCTCAAGAAGAAGTCATAGGAGTTGGAACCTACCAACTCAAATTGCGTCTGGGACGTACGTTACTTCTTCATGATGTGCTTCATGCACCTGGTGTCCAATGTAATATATTTTCAGTACTTACTATGCTTAGACTTGGATTTAGTTTCCGTTTTGATGGTCCTCAGTTGGATTTTTATTTAAATAAAACCTTGTATGGACATGGTTATTTATCTAATAATTTCTTTATGTTGGATTTAGATCATTCCTCTTTTTCTTTTATTGCTCATAATGATGATATTTCTGATTCTGTAATGTGGCATGCTAGACTTGGACACATAGGAAAAGATAGATTGGCTAGACTAGCTAGAGAAGGCCTATTGGGGTCTATCACTAATGTAAGCCTACCTATGTGTGAACCTTGTCTAGCTGGAAAGGCCTGTAGGAAGCCTTTTGGTAAGGCTCCAAGGGCAACTCATCCTTTGGAATTAGTCCATTCGGACATATATGGACCTATGAATGTTAAGGCACGCCATGGCGCCTCTTATTTTCTCACATTTATAGATGACTATTCACGTTTTAGTAATGTCTATCTGATCTCCCATCGCTTTGAAGCATTAGATTGTTTTAAGCGCTTTGTGGCAGAGGTTGAGAATCAGAAAGAAAGGAACCTAAAGGTTTTTCGAACAAATAGGGGTCGTGAATATTTGTCTAAACAGTTTTAGGAACTGTGTGAGGAAAAAGGGATACGCAGGCAATTGACGATTCCTGGTACTCCACAACAAAATGGTGTTGCAGAGAGAAGGAATCGTACTCTGTTAGAGATGGTTAGATCGATGATGGTGCAAGCTAACTTACCAATTTCATTTTGGGGGGATGCATTGTTGACTGCTGCCTACATCCTTAACCGTGTGCCTTCTAAGTCAATTCCCACAACACCATATGAGTTATGGACTGGTACAAAACCCAATTTGGAGAACTTGCGGCCTTGGGGTTGTGCAGGTTTTGTTCACAGTACTTCCCATAAGTATGGGAAATTGGGCCCTTGAGCAATTAAGAAAATCTTTATAAGATATTCAGATAGCTCAAAGGGGTATGTAATGTATGGTGAACATTCTAATGGTGGAATGATTGAGATAAAGTCTCGTGATGTCAACTTCATTGAAAATGATTTTCCAAGCATCAGTGAAGCAAAACAAGATCTTCAGCTTTATGAGCTGCAAGAACTTGAAGGTGTCATACCATCTTTGGGCGAGGGTGGAGAATCACAACTTCATCCTGAAATCGTCAAAGATAGTGGGAGTGATTTTGCTTCTAGTGGGAGCAAACCACTAGATAGTGACACACAAGGATCCAAAGTACGTAGAAGTGAACGTGGAACTATTCCCCGTCGTCATTTTGAGATTGAGGGGGAATCTTTTATATGTGATTCACTAGACCTTGATGAGCCTGCTTCCTATGAGGAAGCATTAGCTTCACCTGCTTCACATGAATGGATAATTGTTATGAGGGATGAGATGGATTCTATGGTAAAGAATCAAGTTTGGGAGTTGGTTGACCTTCTGCTTGGGCGCAAGACCATTGGAAACAAGTGGGTTTTAAAAATAAAGTGCAAGGCAGATGGATCAATTGACAAATATAAGGCTCATCTCGTGGCGAAAGGCTATACCCAAAGATAAGGGATAGACTATGATGAGACTTTCTCCCCAGTGGTGAGATTTGTCTCTATTCGCCTTATTCTAGCTATTGTTGCACATTTGGATTTGGAACTCTTCCAAATGGATGTAAAGACTGCATTTCTCAATGGAGAACTAGATGAAGAGATCTATATGGATCAACCTATTGGCTTTGAGGTCAAGGAACTAGGGCGCAAAGTGTGCCACCTTAAGTGTTCCATTTATGGCCTAAAGCAAGCGTCTAGACAATGGTATTTCAAATTTCATAAGGCTATTATTTCGATTGGTTTCGAAATGATGGAAGAAGACCATTGTGTGTATGTCAAACGATTAGGAAAGAGTTTACTTATCCTGTCTTTGTATGTGGATGACATTTTGTTGGCTGGAAATGATATGGAGATGATTGTCACCACCAAAAGGTGGTTGTCCACTATTTTTGAAATGAAGGACATGGGAGAGGCTAATTATGTGCTTGGAGTTAAGATCTTCAGGGATCGCTCAAAGAAGCTTCTTGGTTTGTCTTAAGAAACTTACATAAAGACGATCTTAGAGCGATTTCGTATGCATAATTCCAAACCCATAGACACTCCAACAGAGAAGGGACATACATTAAGCCTTGAAGATTGCCCTAAATCAGAAAAGAAAAAGAGAGAAATGGCAAGAGTTCCCTATGCAAGTGCAGTTGGAAGTCTGATGTATGCTATGTTGTGTACTCGACCAGACATCTGTTTTGCAATTGGTATGGTTAGTCATTATCAAAGTAATCCAGGACCTATTCATTGGCAAGCAGTTAAGAGGATTTTTCGATACCTTCGTGGGACATCGGATCTCATTCTCTGCTATTAGGGTGGAAATTTGAGATTGGGAGGTTATTCTGATGCTGACTGGGCCAGTGATAGAGATGAGTGCAAGTCCACTACAGGTTATGCATTCCTACTTAGTGGTGCAGCTATCTCTTGGTGCAGTAAGAAACAGTCTTGCATTGCTTTGTCCACAATGGAGTCTGAGTATGTTGCTTGTTCAGCAGCAGCACAAGATGCTGTTTGGTTAAAGAGATTTTTCCAAAGCCTAAGGGTGACATCTCTTGCAGATGAAGCTGTAAAGATGTATTGTGATAATATGGCAGCCTTGTCTCATGCTAAAGATCCTAAGTATCATAGCAAAAGCAAACACATACAGGCTCGTTATAACTACATTCGTCTTGCTATTACACAAGGAGAGGTGATCCTCCAACATATCTCCACTAGCAAGATGGTGGCTGATCCACTTACTAAAGCCATTGCTAGAGATGCCTTTCAAACTCATGTTAGGAGTTTGGGACTTTATAGGATTTGATATGTTTTTGGATACCTTATGGACATTTATGTTTATTCATACTTTATGCAATAATGATGTTATTCATTTTGATTCATCTTGTGATTTGATTGATATTGCATACTGAGCACACATTATTTAAGAATATGTCACCAGGCTTAGATCGGTTTACTCACATAGACGGTCACCCTAGCGCTTGAGTAGCGAGCAGGATGAGACATAATGATCACTTTGTTTTTCTATAAATCAAGTAAGTGATCATCTTGATGCTTAGGGAGGCGTGCAAGATAATATAATGAATGTCGCCTTAGCTAGGCTAAGATGAGACTTATGGGAGTCGCACTTGAAGTGTATCCACAACTTCATGAAGCCTGAATAAAGCCAAATGTGAGATCTTGGACAGGAACTTGATGTGTAACTGTGCTAAGAAACTTAGGTTGGTTGCTATTTTGGCAATTGGACTAAGATTTGTACGGTGTTTGAGTGTGACAAGCCCAGTTGAGTAGGAGCTCCACCATAGCATACAAATTATACTGTATGTGCTATAGCCGACCAATTAAGGGAGTGATTGGATAGATCCCTACTCTGTCACTATGTGAGCCCTATTAGACCATTATATGGTCCATTTTGTGCCCTTTTTTCGACCTAGAACTATGTCATGAAGTGAATGTTTGATGTCGCTACTTTAGCATGTCATCTCAGGGCCATGATATATACGGTCTCACAGAGCATGTCTAGGAAAGCGGTCAAGTGTGAATGAATTGACATGAGTGTCTGGGGAAGATTATTTAGAACACACCATTTATTTTATGGCTCATAGCCCGGGCGATTATGAGGAATTTGTTTTTCAACATAATCATGAGCATATCATATGGTATAGGATCAAGTTTTGCTTTGAGTTTTGAACTCATGAGGGATTAAAGAAACTTGATCAGGCGTGATCAAATAATCTGGGGCATAGACGAGATACTATGAGTGATGAACTATGTTAGTTTAGATGGTGACTTAATATAGTACTCCTACCCTACACCTTCTCGTCAGGTCACACACTCCATTTTTCTGTATAAAGAGAGGATTGGACAAGAGATTGAGAAGAGCCAGTTTTAACTGTAGTACCTAGTGTGGACGAGTGGGAGATGTTAGAAATTGGGCTGGTTTTGATCCAACCCATAAACCATGGCCCATGGATCGTCCACATGGATTATCTAATAAGTAAGTTTAAATTTAAACTAACTGATATTGGTATGAGTTATCAATATTAGTAGTGGGAAAATTTAAACTTAATAAATATTGATATGGGTTATCAATATCAGTGGTAGAGTAATTTGAAACTTAAAAGATGAGATCTTTTAGGGATCACATATATCGGATAGTAAGTGAATCTTTACTAGTATTTATATACTCTTACATCAGTCAGATATAGGTCAGACACAGTGAGTGAACATACGTTTAGTTTTGAGTGCTCTCTCAAAATAAGCCATCTCTCTGGGACATCATCTACTGTTCCTTAGAATTTGGAGCGTGGAAAATAGGAGAGACTCTAGTAGCCTTTCCTACGACTTGGAGGTGTTCCATAAAGGAGATTGTGAGGAGTTCGTAAAGCAAGCAAAGAGAAAGATCTGGCAATTTGGTGATCTGTTCCACCAAAGGTATGTGTCTACATGACCTCTAGTAAAGTATATATGTTTTTCTAACAAATACCATACCTTGTTATGGATGGGACACCTGCCAAATACCTCAACTTAGGACAATCCTCTACCACCGAATTCTGAAGGGAAACGCAGGTACGCAATGAGTCTGGCAAATATCTCAGTTTATTACACCGACTAATAATCAACTCCTCAAGGCAAGGAAACACAAACAACACCTAATCTGCGGTTGTCAACTCCTTTGCATCCTTCCACTCTTCTAGGGTTTCCATCCCCTCCAATATGACTATTCTCAATGTTGGAAATAATGTAGTAGTATTTTTGTAACTCCCATCACTGTAAAAGTAAAACTCCCTTCCTATACATCTTACCTTCACCATGTAATATATTTCAAGAACCCTAAGACAGGGTAATTGCCCCAGAGTGAAAACTTCTTCACATTCCTAACACCATCTCAAATTGATCTCAATCAAATTGTGATATAGCGACGAATCAACCCATGATGGGAATTTCTTTCCGCTATAGCATTCGATTTCTAAGCTTTTCAAATTTGGGTGAGGTTGTAGGCCTTCCAACACCTTTTCATCTTTATCATGTGGGTTTTTTTTAAATCAAGTTTTTAACACTCGATTTTCCCGTGAATTTTTAAAGGGCTAAATCGACTTCACAAAAGTCGAATTGCTATAAACCAAATATGTTTCAAACATTGCCTAACTAATAATATAGTTTGAGAGATGTGGTTATTTTTTAATAAAGTCCTCATCATGCCTACTAAACCATACTAATCCCAAGTTGAATATTTCCATTTCTTTTAATTTTGCACTTTTGGCTTCTTCCTCATCTTTCACGTACCCTAGATTCCTTATTCTTATTTCTCCTCCGAGATTCTTCAAACATCCCAATTCTTTAATTCGATAACCTTCATCTGGACCCACATGAAAAAATTGCAATGTTTGAAGGCAAGTCAACCGCCCCATATTTTTAGGTGTTTCTATAAAATTACCATTAATTTCATTAATATGAATGTCTTAAGTTAATCAAATTGCTTAGGTCTTCCCTAAGCTCTACTAAATGAGAAATTATAGAGTCCTCTGGTGGACAAGTGATGTGGTCCACCATTCCACTAAAAAACTTCCACTTGTTTAAAATTGTTGAGTCAGTAATTAATTTCTGTTTAAAAAAATTTTCTAACTAACAATTTTAAACAGGTGGAAGGTTTTTAGTGCAATGGTGGACTACATCACTTGTCCACTGTGTGGATCTTATAATTTTTCCTACTAAACAGCCTTCAATTCTTAAAGTTTGCAAATTGTATAGTTTGGTGATGGATTTTGGTAATTCTTCAATTAAGTTTGAGATGTGAAGAAGCCTCAAATGTATTAATTGCTCAATTGAATCTAGCAATTCCTTTATACTATCCCCGGATAATTTTAAAACACGTAAGCATTTAAAATTTGATAACATGATGTCAAAGTTGAAATTTTCTGAAATTAACGTGCGCAATTTTGTAAAATCAACTCCACTAAATGAACTTCCTGGTGTTGTTTTGCCATCAAGTCGGGCAAATAAATAAATAAATGTTGTATGCTACTACCATCATCCACTGAATCTTCCTCCAAGATTAGAGTTTCAAATTTTGAAATTGAGAGTGCAAAGTCGTGCACCAAATCATGTATTTTGTAGCTAATAATATTACCGCAGGCATCCTTTCTAGCATTTTGGAAAAAGAAAGTGGCCAACAAAATATTGAAATACATGTTACCAATATCTTCCATCTCCATATTAGCTTCTTTAGCTAGTAGGAACCCTTTAGCCATCTAATACTGAATTACTTCATCCTTTTTCATGTCATAATCTTTAGGGAATATTGCACAATATGCAAAACATCGTTTCAAAGATGGTGTTGGAAGATGATCAAAGCATAACTTAAGCAAAGGAAAGATGTCACTATTATCTTCATCCAACAAATCCCAAATTTTATTATTTTGAATCTCTAGCCATTTGTTTTTATCAAATTCGAAGCACATTGTTCCCCCTAAAACTCTTGCAGCCAATGGAACCCCTCCACATCTTTTAGCAATTTCCCTGCCAATAACCTCCAAATCTAGAGTTAATGGAAATCTTCCATCTATAAATATTCTTTTTTTCATTATAGACCAACAATCATCTTTTGATAACTTCTTTAAGTGATGTGGGGGATGTATCTTCATGATTTGCCCCACATTATTACTACGGGTTGTAACAACAATATTATTTCCTATATTGGAATTAAACTTTAAAAGTAATCCTTTAAGGAACCCCATTTAGGATCTTCATTTTGTACATTATCAAGTATGAGAAGATATTTTTTTGCCCCCAAAATTTTGCACATATTTCAAGTACTTCAGCATGTTCTAATTCTACATCACTCAAGTCTTCTCTAAGAGATTTAAGAATCTTTCTTAATATCTCTTCAACATCAAAAATTTTGCCGACATTTACCCAAGCTATTACATCAAAATGTTTTTTTATTAGTTCATGGTTATACACAAGTTTTGCTAAAGTTGTCTTTCCAAGACCTGTCATACCCACTATAGGGAGAACCGAGATGTTGGGAATTCAAGTGTATGTAATGCATGTGATGTTGTTGGTTAGTGCATGTGGTGCTGCATAAGGGGGTGCTATAGGGTACGCTTGGGCTGATGATGAAGGGGGCGTAAGTTGTTGATGCAGCATGCGTGCTTGGCTGATGAAAGGGGGCTTCTAGTGCAGCTGTGTGTGCAGGACTATGTTGCATGTAGTGGCATTGTATATCTGTAACACGTGTAAGGATGATATGGCAAATATATGTGTGTGTTAGCTGATGTAGGAGTTAGTTAGATTGATTAGCTGTTAAGGTTGTTACAAGTTAGTTACACAATACAGTTTTGGAGGGAAGGCCTAGGGGTATTATAAAAGGGGTAACATATTGTAATCAAGGCATTGAACCATTTTGTTAATTGAATACTTCCTTTTCTCTGCTCTTTCTCTCTATCTCTAATCTCTATTCTCTCTATCCCTGTTCTTGGAGGCCTAGTTGTCCTTGAATTCAACTTCTAAATACCCTGTTCTTAACATTTGGTATCAGAGCAAGGCCTTCCTCGGCCATGGCTAAAACACGTTCAACTACTGTTGCGACTCAAAAGGCTCTAGCTTCATTGAGGATTGCTAGTGAGCATCATGGTAAAGAAATTCAAGAAATGTGTACTATCCAGGAAGTGCATACACGCACTATGAACGAAATGAATTAACAATTAGCAATTCTGCTACAGAGGCGTAATGGTTCCGATCAAGGTGGATTGCCTCAATCTCTAACATATGGTGAACCCAGGAATACTAATTCAGCAACAATGGCTCTGGCTCGTCCTGTGAGATTGGAGTTTCTAAGGTTCTTTGGAGAGGACCCTGCAAGTTGGGTTTACAAAGCCAACCAATACTTCAATTATTATAATACACCAATTGTAGAGAAATTGATGCTAGCCTCGTTTCATATGGATGGTGAGGCTCTAATCTGGTTTCAAGACAGTGAAGAGGTAAGTCTTTTTGTGGATTGGGAATCACTGATTCAAGCATTGCACATTAGATTTGGTGCCACAGCTTATGACGATCTCATGGAAACACTGACTAGGCTAAGACAGACTGCTTCAATGTCCTTATATAAAGCCCAATTTGAGGTGTTGTCTAATAGGATTAAGGGTTTATCTGCTAATCACAAGTTAAGCTGCTTCTTAAGTGGTTTAAGAGATGAAATAAGGTTGCCAGTGAGAATGCTTAGTCCTAAATCATTAAATGAGGCTTTTAGTTTGGCAAAGATTCAGGAAGAGTATAATTGGAGTTGCAAGAAGTTTGCCAAGACTCAAGGGGATCAGGGCAAGCCTTCCATTTTAGGAGCTCCTCCAAAAAACTCCTTTTCTATTGAAGACTAAACCAAGGCTACCTCTCAAGAGAATTTCTCCTGCTCAAATGGAAGAGAGGAAGAAGAAAGGATTATGTTACAATTGTGATGAAAAGTGGGCTCCTGGCCACAAGTGCAACAATGCTGAGCTATTTTTGTTGGATTGTGTAGAGTTAACTCAGGGAAATACCAATCATGGAGTTCACATCACTGAATTGGAGGAGAATGGCTATGCAGATCAGGTTGGACAGGATCAAGAAGATGCTGAGATTACTCTTTATGCATTGAGTGGCACCCCCACTTCAGGCACTATGAGGGTCATTGGAAGGATTAAGCATAAGTCCTTTGTCATTCTTATTGATTCAGGGAGCACTCACAACTTTATTGATGCAGCATTGGTATCACATCTGCACATGAATATTAATGCTTCACAAGTCCTGGAAGTCAAGGTTGCCAATGGTGAAGTGATCAAGACTTAAGGTGTTTGTGAGGAGGTACCAATCTGGTTACAAGGGCATGAGTTTGTGGTGCATTTGCATGTGTTGCCAATGGGGGGTGTGATTTGGTTTTAGGAACTCCATGGTTGGGTACCTTGGGAGTAGTTCAGTGGGATTTCAAGATGCTAACAATGAGCTTTGGATATAACCACAAGCAGGTGCTGCTACAAGGGTTGAGGAGTACAAGGTCTCAATTGCAGGATGGGAATACTTTTTTGAAACAATCTGCTAAGAAGGGGCTGGTTCTTCACGTTGCATTCCAGCTTCAATTGCTATCTGCAGAGGGCATGGATCAATTACTTGAAGAAGTAGCTGCTTTGTTAAAGGAGTTCAAATCAGTTTTTGCTACACCAGAGGGGCTACCACCCTTAAAGGATTATGAACCCCAAATCACCTTGAAGGAGGGAGCCCAAGCTATTTGTCAAAGGCCTTACAGGTACCCTTACTACCAAAAAAATGAAATTGAGAAGATTGTTAAGGATTTACTATCTGCTGGTTTAATTAGAAATAGTAGCAACCCTTTTGCTTCACCAGTCCTCATAGTTAGGAAGGCAGATGGTTCATGGAGAATGAGCATTGATTATAAGGCCTTAAATCAAGAAACCATTAAAGATAAATACCCTATACCTGTCATAGATGAACTATTGGATGAGTTGTTTGGTGCAGCTGTCTTTTCTAAATTGGATTTAAGGTCTGGGTACCATCAAATTAGAATGAGGGAGGAGGACATTCCTAAAACTGCCTTTAGGACTCATGAAGGGCACTATGAGTTTTTGGTAATGCCATTTGACTTAACCAATGCACCTTCCACTTTCCAATCCCTCATGAATTCCATTTTTAAGCCTTACTTAAGGAGATTTGTGTTAGTATTTTTTGATGACATCCTGGTATATAGTAAGAATGTGAGTGATCATGTGTATCATCTTCATGTGGTCTTGGAAGTTTTGGTGAAACACCAATTGTATGCCAAACAATCAAAGTGTGTGTTTGCTTGTAAGGAAGTGGAGTATCTAGGATATCTTATTTGTGGTGATGGGGTTAGGACAGATCCAAGAAAGACTGCTGCTATGCAGCAATGGCCAATTCTTAGAGATGTGAAGCCTTTAAGGGGATTCTTGGGGTTGACAGACTATTACAGGAAGTTTGTCAAGGGGTATGGACAAATTCCTGCACCTCTAACAGCCTTGTTGAGGAAGGATTCATTTAATTGGACCTCTGAGGCTTCTCAAGCTTTCCAACTCCTTAAGGATGCAATGTCAAACCCTCTTGTTTTGGCTCTACCTGATTTCACTAAGTCATTTGTGGTGGAATGCGATGCATTTGGTCTAGGTGTTAGGGCTGTCCTAATGCAAGACCAAAGACCAATTGCTTACCACAGCCAAGCCTTGAAGGGTAAAAGCCTTGCCCTTTCAACATATGAGAAGGAGTTGCTGGCTCTGGTAGTTGCAGTGAAGAAATGGAGACCATATCTCCTTGGCAGAACTTTTGTGATTAAAACAGACCATCAAAGCCTTAAATACTTGCTTGAGCAGAAGATTGGGACCCCTGCTCAGCAAAAATGGATAACTAAGCTCCTTAGCTATGCATTCTTGGTGGAATATAAACATGGGAAAGAAAATTTGGTAGCAAATGCACTTTCAAGAAAAGAAGCTATTGAGGATGGTGACTTTGAGGGGGTTAAGGTGGGGACCCTTTGTATTATTTCCTTTCCCACTCCCACTTGGTTGGATAAACTCAAGTTGACTTACACAACTAATGCTGCAACTCAGAAGATAATTCTTGCTGTTCAGTCAGGTGGTGACATTCCAGCTGGGTTTACTTTGTCTAATGACTTGTTGTTTTACAAGGGCAGGCTATTTTTAGGTAGTTCAGCTAAGGAATTGAAGACTCAAATGCTGCAACAGGTACATGCTAGCCCTTTAGGGGGTCATTCTGGCTATTTAAAGTATTTTCAGAGGCTTAAGAAGGATTTTTACTGGACTGGTATGGTAGGAGACTTGAAACAGTTTGTGAGGGAATGTGATACATGCCAAAGGTTGAAGAGTTAGACTTGCTTACTTGTTGGCTTGTTGCAGCCATTGGCTATACCAGATAGGCCTTGGTTAGACATTAGCATGTATTTTATGGAAGGGTTGCCTAAGTCTCAACAGAAGTCAGTGGTTTTTGTGGTGGTGGATAGGTTCACCAAGTATGTGCATTTTATTCCCTTGGCTCATCCCTACACTGCTGCTAAGGTGGCCCAAGTGTTCATGCAGTATGTTTTCAGGTTACATGGTATGCCATCTACAATTGTGAGTGATAGAGACCCCGTGTTCACTTCCAAATTCTAGTCAAAATTGATGAAACTACAGGGCACTAACTTAGCTATGTCTTCCTTATATCATCCTCAATTTGATGGGCAGACTGGAGTGGTAAACAAAAGTCTGGAGCACTACTTGAGAGCCATTGCTACTGACAGACCTTTTTCTTGGGTAGATTGGCTGCCTATGGCTGATTTTTGATTTAATACTAACTTCCACACTGCCATTAAATTTCTACTAGACACAGGCTGTGTCCTTTTTTTTTTTTTTTTTTTTTTTTTTAACCCTTATTGCTAATACAACATTTGATTTAGGTGCCTTAATTTATTGTCTGACAGTGATAGGTAGGAAACAAATTGAAGATGCAATTCAATTCTGATGGCTGGACTAGCAATGATTCTTTAAAATGAATCAAACAACCGCGGAATTTACATGTATATCATTCTTAATGTGTGGCTGCATCGAAGTGAGGATGTGTTTCCTTACGGTCCACTCCTTTTAATCGTAGCGTAAAGAATTTTCAAAGACTATTAATAAAAAGCTGTCTAAAGTGGTTGTATTGGTACATGCATTTGGAAATGCATGAAGTTCTGTCAGACAATTTTTTTTTTTAGTTTTTACCTTAACAAAGATTATGTTTATGTCAAAATATTATTTTGTTCATGGGTTAAATATATATATTAATGATTTATAGGTGTGTACTAATTTTATATATATATATATATATATAAATAGTTTATTTGGTTTATGTTTTATAAATAAGAAAGCAAAAATTTCAAGTGGGAGACTATGTTGTTTTATTATGTGGCACATTTCAGGGGCGGCGCTACGTTGTAGTTAGGGGGTTCAAATGAACCCCCTGACTTGAAATTATATATATATATATATATATATATAATATTAAAAAAAAATTTGAACCCCTGCAACACAAATTTGCACACCCTCACTTGAACCTGGCCTTTTTTTTTTGTAAGCCTAGCATAAACTTCGGAAAAAAAAAAAAAAAAAATCTGACAGCAAATTTTTGGTCTTTAATCTTAGAAATAAAAAGCCCATAAATCAAAATTTGAAAAATCATAAAAAAAAAAAAGTGACCAATAAAACCTAAGATCTGTTGCTGCGTTACTTGCGTAGATGCTGCCCCCAAAATCTCCCACGATTCTTCTTCACTATCCAAACCCAAAGGAAAAAGGCTACTTCACACACAAAAAAATCTGCTGCTCTGTAGCCCTAAGAATCTATAGCGGTGTCGCCGCCGGGGCTGTCCTTGATTTGCTGCCATCGCCGCTTCATCTGGTTTTTTAGCTCTCTCTTTCTCTCTTTCTTTCACTGTTTTATTTTGTTTTGATATACTCTTTCATTGAATCACTATGTGTGTGTGTGTGTGTGTGTGGGGTTAGTCTTTTGATTTTTTTTGTTGAGTTTTGAGTATTTGACCGTGTGTTTTTTTTTTTTTTGGGGGGGGGGGGGGGGGGGTGGCGGCGGCGGGCTGTGGGGTTATTAGATTTATATAGTGTTTTGATTTTTTGTTGTTGAGTTTTTGAGTCTCTGAGTTTGTGCTCTAACTGTTTGTGTGTGTGTGTGTGTTGGCCTGTGGGGCTGGTGTTTGTTTTGCAAACTTATAAATTAAAGAATTGTAAACAAATTAAAGAATTGCAATAGTGCGGGGCTGTCTCTATGTGTCTTTACTGTTACTGTGAATTGTGTCTATGGGGCTTTGTATTGTTAACTTATAAATTGAATTTTTGAGTCCCTATGTGTCTTTACTGTTACTGTATTTAAAGAATTGTAAACAAATTAAAGAATTGCAATAGTGCGGGGCTGTCTCTATGTGTCTTTACTGTTACTGTGAATTGTGTCTATGGGGCTTTGTATTGTTAACTTATAAATTGAATTTTTGAGTCTCTATGTGTCTTTACTATTACTGTATTTAAAGAATTGTAAAAAAATTAAAGAATTGCGAAAAAAATCACTTAACAACAATAATTAATATGTTTATTGTATTAGAAAAAAATATGTTAATGTAACTTATAGTTTTTTTTTTTTTTTTTAATTCTTTTGCTTGTACTATGAACTTAAGAAGATATTATTTACAAAAAATACATTTTCAACCTCATGAACACAATTTTCCTCAAACGAAAATTGGTGGACTTATGCGTTGATTTAATCCTAAATGGTTTAAAGAGTATGGAAGTTGGTTGGAATATAATATTGAAAATGATGCTACAAATTGTTTATATTGTTACCTATAGTATTGAAATTTACGTTTCTTATTGACCCCCCTGAACAAAAATCCTGGAGCCGCTCCTAGCACATTTACACTATATAATAAACATCAATAATATAGAATAGATTAAAATGCTTTTATCATTATTTGAACAAGCTTGTAACCTCACACACACACACACACACACACACACACACACATATATATATATATATGCATGGATATACTTAAAAGATAGACATCAAGATGCATAGTATAATTCTTACATATGTAATTTAAATATTATTGATAGTCATTCTTATATATTTTTTTAACTCTTTTTAAATTTACCTTATGGTTTGGATTTGTTCAATATATGATCCTTGAATAAAGATTTGGAGTTCAACTTCCAATTTAAATTACTTGAATAATGTAGACTTGATTTTATTTATTTTTTTTTTATGTTTAATATATGGATTTGAAATTATTAATGATTAATTAAAATTTTTATTCAGCCAAGGAAAAAAAATCGACAGCATAGTTTAGATAGAACAAGGTTGATTATCCAAGAGTCAAGAGCAAGTTTAGGTTCAAGTTTTTCTAATTTCAATTATAAGAAAAAAACATGACTTGGATAAAGCTCTAAAAAGGTTTGTACATATATCACTATATGACTACATTTACATGTCATTATTATCATGAACCAAGTTGCAAAAGAGATAAGTCTGTAAGTAAATAAACCAAGTCAACCAAGAAAAAAAAAAGTTAATAAGGAAAAAATATTAAAAAAAAAAAAAAAAAAAAAACCCCACAAAATTGTTCCATTTTTTTTTCAAAAAAAAAAAATGTTCTATATTTTAAGGGTATACCACATATGGTGGATGTGGGGCTGGTTATCCAAAAAGGTGATGTGGAAATCGTAGGAAATAGGCTTGTGGCCCAACAGCCCAGTCCGAGGACATTCACTTATCCGAGGATGGTTAAAGAAAGATATTGTGGGAATAGTATAAGAAAAAGGGATGGAAATCATATATAGTGGCCCAAAACGCGTCCGAGGATAAGATCCACCTCGGATACCATGGTTTGAGGTGGACGTAACTATCTTACTATTCAGGATACTCTGCAAGGTTGTATTAGAACTGGAAAGTGAATATAGAACGAAGGAGGAACCGGGAGAGATAATAAATATCTTCTCAAGCTGCTACCTCCACATTAAATGCTTCCCAACTAACTCTTTGGCCGCATTAATGTGGAGGTGATACTTGAACAGTAACCAAGTAGCCTTATGGCTGATGAACGAAGGTTCTGGGAGGTGCTAGATGGGACAAAAGGGAATTCCCAGAATAGAACCTACACGTGTACGGTGAAAGTGGGGGGAGGAACGTGGTATATAACATGAAAGTGGATGACATTAGAAGGGCCTTTTGGAAAAAAGGAAAAAAAGATAGAACCAAAAAAGATATCCCCGAGACTCAGCCGAGGAGAGTTTTTATCATTGGGTTAGTTTGAAGCGTCCTTTGCTGCGTAATGATTATGGTCTTTTCTACCGAATGGAACTAGTTCTTTCACCTACTCTCTGAAAATTTATTGTTTAGGCTTGTTCGACCACATCTCCTTCTTATTTTAGGGGCCATCCCAAAGTGAGTCCTTACAATTGGCGCTGTCTGTGGGAAGAACTTGATCTATTTGTAGGGAAAGGCAAGTGCAGCGGTTGTGATGGAAGGGGGAGCACTACAGCAGCCATTGGTGGGCCCACAACAGGTGGATGTTAATCCACACCAGGCAGAGTCCAGGGGGTTTTAGCATGGTAATCCATTGGTAATCCTTGAACAAAGAGGAGGTCTTGAGGGAAGTGTGCGAACAACCCACACTAATAGAAGTCATTCTCGGGGGAAAAGCCATATTTCCCATGTAAAGAATGACGGGGACATGCAGCGTAAGATTAACAAATTGAAAAGGGAATTGCAACATGAGCGATGAAGATGTATGGCTCACAACTCCGGGCAATCCTCTGAGGAGTCAGATGACACCAGTTATAGACAAAGGACAAGAACTCCACCCAGTGAATCTTTTTCATATGATGAGGAGTACCACCATGAACGAAAATATAAGGGTCCGCCTCGCAAGGGTTTAGGGAATGACGACCTGAACAAAGCGTTGAGTCAAGTTTCCAAATTGTCCTTCATGCAATGCATTGAGGATGCAAATCTTCCTTGGCGATTCCATCAGCCCACGTTCACCATTTATAATGGTCGAACAGATCCAGTGGAACATGTTAGCCATTTCAGTCAAAGAATGACCGTTCATGCTAAGGATGAGGCCTTGATGTGTAAGGTCTTCCCATCTAGCCTGGGTCTAGTGGCGATGAGATGGTTCAACGATCTAAGAGTGAATTCCATTGACTCCTTTGAGAAGCTCACACAAGCTTTTGGTGCCTGCTGTATTACCTACAGGAGGGTTTCTCAGCCCTTGGGATTGTTATTATCCATGTCTATGCGAGAGGGGGAAACCCTAAAGGCCTATTTTGATAGATATTGGGAAATGTTCAACGAAGTAGATGGAGCCTATGATGACGTGGCTATTAATACCTTTAAGGTTGGCCTCCCAACTGAGCATGATCTAAGGAAATCTCTGACTGGTAAACCTGTTACCAACGTGCGTCAGCTTATGGATTGGATTGACAAGTATAGAAGGGTAGAGGAGGATCAGATACAGGGTAGAGGAAAGTCCAAGATAATCCCTCAAGAGAGGAGAGATTTCAAGTCGGACTGGTACAATAATAACCGACCTCGGAAGGACTTTGTGGGGAAACTAGGATCTGCTAATTTCCAAGTGGTTAATGCTATGTTCCTAGAACCAGTACAACGGGTTCTGGAGAAGATAAAAAATGTGTCATTCTTCAAATGGCCCAATAGGATGGCAGGAGATCCTGCGAAATGTAATCAAAACCTTTACTGCCAATATCACTCGGATCATGGACATAGTACTGAAAATTGCAGAAATTTGTGGGACCATTTGGATCAACTGGTTTGAGAAGGGAAATTGACTCAGCTTCTGCATCATTCCAGTGGTCGAGGAAGCCAGGCAGGTTCGACAATTCGGGAGATGCTTCTTCAAGACCCCCTTTAGGCATGATAAACGTTATATTTGCCGCCCTAGGAAGAACCGGGTCTTACCCCTCCAGGGTAATGTTTGTGTCTTATTGTTTGGATGAGGGATCTAGTTCAATGCTGAAGAGAGCCAGATTGGACACCTCACTGGTGTTGGGCTTTTCAGATGAAGACAAGAGAGGAACCATACAACCATATGATGACGCTTTGGTGGTTGCACTTAGGATCGGGGGGTATGATGTGAGAAAGGTGATGGTTGATGAGGAAAGCGTAGCCGAGGTGATGTATCCTGACCTGTATAGGGGGCTAAATTTGAGACCCCAGGATCTGAAAGCCTATAGCTTCCCGTTGGTGAGTTTTGAAGGTAGATCGGTCATTTCGATGGGTATGATTAGATTACCTGTGTAGATTGGCTCAGACGTGGTGGAGGTGAATTTTATTGTTGTAGATGCTTTTTCTCCGTATACGGCTATTTTGGGTAGGCCCTGGCTGCATACCTTGGAGGCTGTTTCTTTTACTCTTCATCAAAAGGTGAAATATCCATTGGGAGGCCAGGTGTTAGAAATATTGGGGAATCAAGCCATGGCTAGGCAGTGCTTGATAACGGCTATTTAACATCGGCTAAAGACAAATACTTCGGCCACGGTTGAGAATGACTTATAGCAATTAAAGACTCCGACGAACCTCTTTAGCACATCTGTTGGTGAAGCAGAGTGTGAGAATTTGGAGAGGATGAGTGTTGGGGATGATCCAGATAAGTTCTTTCAGGTTGGGGCACAGTTGCCTTTGTTGGAGAAGGAGCAATTGGTTGAGGTCCTTAGGAGAAACATTGATGTGTTTTCATGGAATGCTTACAAAGCCCCAGGTGGATCCAGACTTCATTTGTCATCATCTGAATGTTAATCCCTCTATTACTCCAAAGAAACAACCACCTCGGCGTCCGTCCAAAGTACATGTCAAGGCTATCAGAGACGAGGTGACCAAGCTCAAACAGGCAGGGGCTATCAAGGAGGTGTTTTACCCTCAATGGTTGGCTAATACAGTCGTGGTGAAAAAGAAAAATGGAAAGTGGCGCATATGTGTTGATTTCACGGACCTTAATAAAGCTTGCCCAAAGGACCCTTTCTCTATGCCCCGTATAGATCAGCTGGTGGATGCAACAGTAGGCCACCCTTAGATGAGCTTCCTAGATGCCTTTTAGAGCTATCATCAGATCCCACTGGCATTGGATGATCAGGAAAAGACTGCTTTTCTCACTCCCACTGGAAATTATCACTACAAGGTAATGCCCTTTGGCTTGAAGAATGCAGGGTCTACTTACCAGCGGATGATGACGAAGATATTTGAGCCACAATTGGGCAGGAGCATCGAAGTCTATATTGATGATATGGTTGTGAAGAGTAGGGTAGTGGCCGAGCATGTGACAAACCTCACCAACATTTTTGAGATTTTAAGGAAACACAAATTGTGACTGAACGCGTCCAAGTGCTCATTTGGGGTAAGCTTAGGGAAGTTTTTGGGCTACATGGTGACTCACCGAGGAATTGAAGTGAACCCCGATCAAATTAGAGCCATAAGTAGCTTGCAACCACCTCAGAATCCCATGGAGGTCTAGAGGTTGACTGAGATGACCACTGCTTTGAACAGATTCATATCCAGGTCGGCGGATAGGTGCAGACCTTTTTTCCTTTTACTCCACAAATGGAAAGGATTCGAATGGATCGAGGAGTGCGCCCTGGCATTTCAGCAGCTTAAAGAGTATCTATCTCGGCCACCCATTATGTCTAGTCCTGAGGTGGATGAGATCCTTTTTTCCTACTTGGCGATAGCCACTTATGCGATCAGTTTTGTTCTGATACGAGTAGATAATGGCGTACAATGGCCAATATACTACGTGAGTAAGTCGCTTCATGAGGTTGAAGTACGTTATCTACCATTGGAAAAGGCCATTTTGGCAGTGGTGCATGCTACAAGGAAACTTCCCCATTATTTCCAGGCACACACTGTGGTTGTCCTAACTCAGTATCCACTCAAAGCAGTACTTCGAAGTGCAGGCTACATTGGTAGGATTGCCAAGTGGGGCACAATTCTAGGGGCTTTTGATATCAAGTATATGACTCATACCTTTGTGAAGGGTTAGATTCTCGCCGACCTAGTGGCCGAATTTGTTAAAGGCCCTGAAGAAATAGAAGCAAGTCCACATGGCATGGATGAAAAATCGGTTGGCCTTATCTCCGCGCAACATGCCTCACTCTAGAAAGTGTATGTGGATGGAGCAGCAAACCAGTGGGGATCAGGGGTGGGCTGGTTCTGGTATCTCCTAAAAAGGTCATTATCGAGAAGTCTTTAAGGTTGGGATTCACAGCTACTAACAACGAGGCAGAGTATGAAGCGTTATTAATAGGGATGGCAATGGTTAAGAAACTAGGTGGAAAAATAGTGGAGATTTTCTCGGATTGAAGACTGGTCATGGGCCAAGTTAGAGGGGAGTTGGAAGCTCGGGACACAAGAATACAGGGGTACTTGGGCCAGGTTAGGCGTATGCAAGTAAATTTTGAATTTTTTAAAGTAACCCATGTCCTTAGGAGCGGAAATGCCCATGTAGACTCTTTGGCTACCCTTGCTACCACCTTAGCCCAAAACTTACCTCGAGTGATAATGGTTGAAGACTTAAACACACCTACCCTAGTAACGGGGGACTTGCTTTAGGTCCATCAAATCAATTCAGCGCGTAGTTGGATGGATCCTATACTGTTATTCCTTGAGAAGGATATACTGCCTGAGGACAAATCAGAAGCTGAAAAGATACGAAGAAAGGCTTCTCAGTTTTGGCTGTTCGAGGACAAAAAGTTATACAAACGTTCTTTCTCTAGGTCATATCTGCTTTATGTACACCCCGAAGCATTAGAGGCACTTCTAAAAGAGCTACATGAAGGGATTTGTGGGAGTCACACTAGAGGAAAATCTTTATCTCACCGGGCAATTGCTCAGGGGTATTGGTGGCAAGGCATGCAAAAAGAAGCACAATAGTATGTTAGGAAATGTGATCAATGTCAAAAGTTCGCACCAAACATCCATTAGTCGAGGGAAGTTCTTAATCCTCTTTCTAGTCCTTGGCCTTTTGCTCAGTAGGGCTTAGATATCGTTGGCCCTTTCCCTAAAGTAGTAGGAAATAAAAAATATTTGCTAGTTGGCACAGACGATTTTACGAAGTGGGTCGAAGTTGAGCCTCTGGCCAATATCAGGGATGTGGATGTCAAGAGGTTCGTCTGGAAAAATATCATTACTCGATTCGGGGTTCCTCAAGCTCCCATCTCAGATAATAGTCTTCAATTTAATAGCAAGGCTTTTAGAAAGTATTGTTCCGATCTGGGGATAAAGAATAGATATTCCACTCCAGCCTATCCACAGGGAAATGGGCAGGCTGAGGTTGTCAACAATGTTATAGTGGGTAGCCTAAAAAAAAAGGTTGGATGATACAAAGGAAAAATGGGTGGAAGAGTTGCCACATGTCCTCTGGACGTATCGAACAACGCCTTGACGATTAACAGGGGAAATCTCATTTTCAATGACGTATGGGGCTGAGGCTGTGATTCCTCTTGAAACGGGTTTTCCCACACTAAGGACCAGTGCTTTCACCTCGGATGGAAATGATGAACTGTTGAAGAAGAATCTAGACTTGATAGACAAACAATGAGAGAATGCGATAGTTCAATTGACCTACTACCAGCACAAGCTAAAACAAGGTTACGATGCAAATGTCAAGTTGACACTACAACAAAATGTATTTTCAGTGACGAAAAAATTCGTCACTAAAAGTCCGGTTTTTCGTCACTAAGGACCTTTAGTGACGAAATTAGACTTTTAGTGACGAAACTCATTTCGTCACTGTAGCCCCATCACTAAAAGTCCTGGTGACGAAAAATTTCGTCACTAAAAGTCCGATTTGATTTTTAAAAAAAAAACTTTTAGTGACGAAAACGTTTCGTCACTAAATGTTTTCCTCACTAAAAACACTATTCAGTGACAAACATATTTCGTCACTAAAAACACTTTAGTTTACTAAATCATATTTAGTGACGAATAATTTCGTCACTAAAACTATGTTCTAGTACATATAGTGACGAAAAAATTCGTCTCTAAAACTATTTTTAAGAAAATTCAGGCACATATAGTGACGAAAATTTTCGTCACTAAAACCATTTCTTACAAAATTTTGCTATATTTAGTGACGAAATTTTCGTCACTAAAACAATTTTTTGTTGCTATATTTATGACGAAAAAATTCCCGTTAAAACTTATTTTCTGTTTTTATTTTTTCATGATTTTAATATTAACCTGTAACTTGTCATTATATTATTAAAACCTCACATTTGAATAACACATTTATTTCAACAACACATTTATAAAAAAAAAAAAAATCCATACATTTCACAAGTAAAAAATAAAATAAGTATCTAATTCAAACTTCTCCCATACAATAATTGTTTGCAATACATAATAACTCTACCTAAACCCTATTTTAGAACTAACGGAAGATGTCCTCGTATGTCTTCAAGTAATGCCAAAAGTAAATCCCCTAAAAACCACCAATAAGAAATCTGTACAAATATAAAAAAAATGTTTCGTTAAAATCGTAGAGTAAAAACATTAACTATGTTATAAGAAACATTTCTAACAATGCATTAAGAGTAACCACACCAATAAATTAAAATCACAACTCCTAATGTATAAATTGTAGAAAGCAAATAAAATACTAACCAAAAAGTATTGACCCTTTCAATATATGGATGACTTAATCTGCCATCGGGTGTCTTACCCATTGTCTTCCAACTTTTATCCATGTTTGACTACAATTACAAGAAAAATGCTACTTTAGTAAAATAAGGACAACTCATGCATAATATATTCTAACATCTAAGTCTATAAGCTACTTAGATAAAGTTCTATTCCATTCATGAATGCACAAGTCTATATTAATACTTAAACAAATATACATTGCACACTTCAACACTCCCAATATGTATTTAAACCACCTTATAACACCATGCAAGCCACCCGCTTGCTCCAACACAACAACTCACCACAAAATCAATTTCGAACATTAATATAAAGTTTTACAAGTATTTAAATCAAATAAAATACTATTCGTCACATCAAATCAACAATACTCATTCACATTTGCAAGAATTGAAAAACACTCCTAATATGTATTTAAACCACCTTATAACACCATACAAGCCACCCGCTTGCTCCAACACAACAACCCACTACAAAACCAATCACAATCATCACAACTATAATGCTTACAAGTATTGAAATCAAATAAAATACTATTCATTACATCTAATTAACAAGGTTCATTCACATTTGCAAAAAATGAAAAACACTCTCAATATATATTTAAACCACCTTATAACACCATGCAAGTCACCCGCTTGCTCCAACACAACAACCCACCACAAAACCAATTTCCAATATCACAAGTATATATAGAGTTTTATAAGTTTTTAATTAGAATTTACTTACTTTGCTCAAGCTAAGTTTACAACTTTTAGAAAAAATCCAAAGTTAACTTGTATTCTCCACCTTGTTCCTCACAATTTCTTCAGCCACAAAAAAAGAAACAGAGCTGGAGATAAAAGAAAGATAACTTTTAGTTAGCTTTAGCCCACATACAAAAAAAAAAAAAAAAAAAACCTTTATGGAGCTTTTTAGCCTTTTCTGTATTGAAGTTCATAAAATCATGCAACTTGATGGAGCCAAATAATGTGAGAATAGTACAATAATAATACATATAAAACCCATAATTTCCTATAACGTGTCCAAAATAAATTGGTTCAAAGGAACATTACAAAAAAGTTTGTCCTTTTCATTTGATTTGAACATCCCAAATCAAAACAATGTATTCTTAGTTTCCTTTAAAGGAAACCAAGAATGAATAAAATAGGAGCTGCCATTGAGTATTGCCAAAAGATTAAAAAAAGAAAAAGAAGAAACTATGCATGTTAGTAAATTAAATGGGACAATGAGAATGTGACACATGCATGTTGAAGAATATGGGCATGGGGTTTGTAATGCTAATATTAAGGGCAGATAAAGCACATTTTGGGGGGGGGGGGGGGGGGGCGCGGGCTTCAAGACACGCTTGCTTCATTAGCGGCCCAAACGCAATCAAGTTTAATGGTCGGTTGGTCTTTTAATAAAATTTGCGTTTATTCATTTTCATTTTTTTAATGCTTCTTTGAATCTTTGATTGTGTGTCTATGAGCAGGGAGGTCGAAAAGTATGGGTTTTGATCCCACCTTGGGAATTGAAAAGAATTATGTGTCATGAGCCCAACTCCAAGTTTGCACCCAAAATCCAATTTTCTATAAAATAGTGCTAATGTAGTATGCAGATTTTCCAATGAACTCAGGGCTTAGCCCAACTCCAAGTTTCCAACAAACAACAAATGGTCGTTAAAAAATAGAAGCTAAAACAACAAAGGCCCGGGCACACTCATACACAAACCAAACTAACTAAATTAACCTTAATTCTACATATTTGCAAACAAACATATTATATAAGTACTTACTTTGCTCCAAGAAAAAGCAATTTCACTTTCAAAAGCACTAAAACAAGTGCTTCCAAAATGCCAAACATCATCAATCATAATCTGAAAACTAAATTTAAAACAATAACAATTATAGTAATAAATAAATAAATGGCAATAAGCACGTGTACAATATATATCTTCCAACCCAATCACCCAAAAAAAAAAAAAAAAAACACTAGATCAATAAAAATCCTTTCAAACCCAGAAACCCAAAATCATAATTTTAAAAACAGTGTTGTCTACACTTGCAAAGTAGTGTGCTCTGCCCAAAAACTAGCAACATCAAACATTGTTTCTCATTTCTTCATGCCAAACACCAGGTTAAAATCTATATGATTCCACAAATTTAAAAAACTATACTCCAAAAAATTGAACCTAAATCCATATTCCAAAAAATTGTTACATGCAACAGAATTTAAAAATAAAAAAATAAAAATACACCAAAAGCACAAAATCAAGAAATATTTCATTTTTCAGCAAAGGAAACCCACTAAAAGTAACGGTTTACAATCCGCAGAAACAATCCTATTATCAAGAAATAGCTTATTTTCATGAACTCAGCAAAAAATATGACACTCAAAATAGCCCAGCACACACAATCCAAATCAAAATTTACCAAACTTGAGGTAAAAAAAAAAAATACCGTCGCGAGCGTCGCCGGAAGGACTGAAACGTCGCCGGTGTATGTTTAACGGCGACGGTTTATTTGCAACTGTCGCGAGCTGAAGCTGGGTTTTGGCGACGGATAAACCGTCGCGAGCTGAAGCTGGGTTTTGGCAACGGTGAATAGATCGAACCGTCGCAATCAGAAGCTAGCCTCACCGTCGCGATCTGAAGCCAGCCTCATCGTTGCGATCTGAAGCGTCACCGTTGCGATCTGAAGCGAGCTCACCGTCGCGATCTGAAGCCAGCCTCACTGTTGCGATCTGAAGGGAGCTCACCGTCGCGACCTGAAGCAAGCGAACCGTCGCGACGGTAAGGAATACAAAGGGTCGCCGGAAGTCAAAAGGTCGCGATTTGGAGTGGGTATCGGTGTATGTTTAACGGCGACGGTTTATTTACAACCGTCGCGAGCTGAAGCGTCGCCGTTGAGTTTAATCGGCGACGGCTGAGCTCAACGGCGACGGTGGTTGGAGTCATCGTCGCCTAAAGGAGCTGAAGAACTGAGTTTTTTTTTTTTTTTTTGACTGAAAAAGTGAAGGTTTGTTTTGTGGCTATTTATTTTTTTTTTTGGGTGTGCTGGGTATTGAAATTAGGCGTCTCTAGTGACAAATTCCAGTTTCGTCACTAAAGACCTAGCTTTGTTAAGATTTTTAGTGACGAAATTCATATTTCGTCACTAAATCATACTTTTAGTGACAAAATATGAATTTCGTCTCTAAAAACATATAAGTGCAAACTTATTATTATTTTTAGTGACGAATATTTTTCGTCACTAATTCTTCCTTATAGTGACGAAAATTTTTTCGTCACTAATACTATCCATAGTAATATCTACAGTGACGAAATATTTCGTCACTAAAAATTTCAACTTTTAGTGACGAAATATTTCGTCACTATAGATTAATTAAACTCGCGCCAAAGTTTCCCTCCACTGGCTCTTATTTTTCAGATCACAATAGTGACGAAATTTATTTTTCGTCACTAAATGTTATAATTTTTTTTTATTATTAGTGACGAAATTCATATTTCGTCACTAAAGCTGTATTTTTAGCGACGAAAAATATTTCCTCACTAATTTTCGTCACTAAAAATACATTTTGTTGTAGTGTGAGGCCGTTAGCCCCAGGAGATTTAGTATTAAGAAAAGTCTTGGGAACTACCAAAAATCCAGCCTGGGGAAAGTTAGGGCCTAATTGGAAAGGACCGTATCGTATCGCATCTGTAGCAGGAATAGGTGCTTATTACTTAGAGGATTTAGATGAAAAAACTGTACTTCATCCCTGGAATGTAAGCAACCTAAAGAGGTATTATTATTAATAAGAACAGTTCTGTTTTAATTCCTTTTACAATTTATCCTAATTCTGCAACTTGTGTTTCTTAGTCTATTGAAGTATTAAATAGAAACTTAGTTATGTTAGGTCTTCGGACCACAAACTTAGTGAAAATTAATACACTTTGACATCTATTGAAGTATTAAATAGAAACTAAGTTATTTCAGGTCATCGGACCACAAACTTAGTGAAAATTAATACACTTTGACATCTATTGAAGTATTAAACAGAAACTAAGTTATGTCAGGTCCTCGGACTACAAACTTAGTGAAAATTAATACACTTTCTATTGAAGTATTAAACAGAAACTAAGTTATGTCAGGTCCTCGGACCACAAACTTAGTGAAAATTAATACCCTTTGACATCTATTGAAGTATTAAACAGAAACTTTGTTATGTTAGGTCCTCGGACCACAACCTTAGTGAAAATTAATACCCTTTGACATCTATTGAAGTGTTAAACAGAAACTAAGGTATGACAGATTGTTCAAACAACAAACTTAGTAGAAATCAATGCTTTTTAAATAGGGCCCGTGCAACTAAAATTGTATATCAAAGCAAACTCCCTGAGCATCACATAAAGTATTTTCAGGTGCTCAGTACCTCCCTGGGTTAAACATTTAGAATACTTTCTCAAATGTGGAAACTTTTTAATGAATTAAAAGCAAGCCTTTGTAGGGCTGTGGAGTTCACTGTTATAGTCTGCTTTGGTTTCTAATAAGTTTTCCCTTATAGTATCAGATTTTGTTCTTTTGTAGCCTGCGATCATATAAAAACAAAGAATATTCATGCAGAATGTTGTACAAGTGATAGATAAAGCAACAACATCTAATGTAAATTTGGAAAGGGAAAATACATGTCACATAAAAATATCCTCAAAAAAAAAAAAAATAATAATAATAATAACAAACAAAAAATATGAAATGAAATGGAAAATAAAGGGAATTTAACTATGTTAACTATCGTTTTAATTTTATTTGGAGCTTGGGTTGGGGAGCTTTGCTAGTTGCCTTAAGAGGATCATCTTTCTCTTTTTCCCTTGGAACTTGTCCGGCAGGCAAGATGGTTGAAGGTAAAGCCTATTCAAAGCTTTGAGAAACTGTTCCATCTTTAGGCCCCTCTGCTGCTTTGTCTGAAGAAATACTTTTGCAACTTTAGGCACTTCAGGTTTCTTCTGCTGGTTGAGAAAGGGAGGGTTCTGAGTTTGTGCTTCTTTGGCCGAATTAGCAACTGTGGAGGATGCCTCCTTTTGTTGAGAAGAAGGGCTTGAGGCTTAAATAGCAGGAGGGAAATAAACGTTTTCTAGCCTTTTCAACTTGGAAGAAGATTCAACCCCAGCTTGGTTGAGAGCTTCTTCCCAAGTCTGGGCACAGTATGCCTGACACATGGCATGCACTTTAGCTCGGAAGTTATCCTTAGTCTCAGCAACGCCGACATCGTATCCATGCTGTTCGACTTGGTCTTTTTCTTTCTTAGCCTTTGCCCTTGCTTTCTCTGCCTCTGCCTTTGCTTTTTCAGCCTAGTCTCTGAGCCTCTGGGTTTCCTCCAGTTGTTTCTTCAGGGTTGATATCTATTCCTTGGAAGTTGCCAGCTAGTCATTAGCATCGCACAGACGTTTACTCTGGTCCTCAGCTTGCTTTGGGTGTTTTCCAAAGCTGAGTCAACACTCTTTCGAGCATGTTCTTCCTCGGCTAACTTTTTCTTCAGTTGTACGTTACTTTGTTCCGCAATGGTGAGTGTTTGCATAACTGTGGCTCGCTTCATCCTCTCATCGTATAGTTGCTGGTAGCAAGAATTGGTTATCTCCTCCAGCCTGAAAGTGGCTTGAGTAGCCTAGAGGAAAAAGAGTTAGAGATGCAATAAAGAAAGTTGTGTGTATGAAATTTATAATTAAAGAAACAAAGCAAGAAGGGTATCATACCATGCCTAAATATCTTTTAGCATTCAAGGAAACCTCGTTCTTCTTTATGCCTCTCAGCTCGGTCATATCCTTGGGAAGTAGGAGGGTTTCCTCTAAGGCCGAGGTGATGTGGCACCCAATTTCGCCGTTGAAGTCCCTAATCGATGCATCTTCCCTTAGGGGCTCACCACCAAGCATGGGTGTAGGGAGCCAAGCCTTGGGTTCCGAGGACTGAGTGACTGTCCTTTCTATGACTCGTTGAGGCCCATGGCTAACCTTTTGCTGCTTCGCAGCTTAATGAGCCCTGTCTTCATGAGTAGGACGAGATCTCCCAGTCTCCATCACTTCCTTGTCTTTCGACTCTCTCCTCCTCTTCGGATCATTAGTTTCGATCCTAGGTGGTTGGAATTGTTAGGTTCTAAAGATTTAGGATTTTATGTATTTAGAACTCTAATGTGTAATGTTGGCAAACCATGATCAAAACAATATGTTTATTCTTGTTTAGGCTTGCTCAAAGTATGCTTATTTGTAAAACTGGAATCGAGTGATTGCAGATTTATTGGACTAAATCTGTAAGGCTCGATCGATCGAAAATTAGACTCGATCGATCGAACCACGTACAGATTTATTTTTTTGCAGAGTTCTAGTTCAGCCTAAACTCATTTTAAACGTCTTGGGGTTCCAGTAAAACACTCCTATACATAAGGAAAACCCTAGAACGTTTTTGAGGACTTTTAGAGAGAGAGATTAGAGTGCCTCTTGTGCCTCCTTTTATTTTTAGGGTTTTGTACCCAAACCTCTCTAAGTCTTTGTTGCTCATATTGCTGTTTATGTGAATCTCTTGTGAGATCTTTGAGGAGCTTTCCTTCACATAAACTTAGGGTTATCAACATCTTGATAATCATTCAGTTGTAGATTCAAGAACTTAAAGATACACAAGCGGGGGTGCTTATACTTGATTGAAGAGTCCAAGAAAGAAGGAGTCCATGGATTCGAAGATTGCACGTGGTCGTGTCAGTAAGTTCTACTGGTGGGTAGCATTAGGAAGTCAAGCGAGGAGCTTATAGTCCTTCTGTATGAACTTCGATTCTTTCATAGTGGATTTAGGTTTGCCTTGAGGATCGGTGGGTCAAATCCTCCCCAGATTTTTACCGCGTGGTTTCCTAGGTGATCATATCATTGTGTTTTTTATTATTCCGCTGCCTTATTATTTTGATATGATTATTTGATTGCTTTAACCTAGAATTGCATAATTTGACTAAGTAACAACTTGGCTAATTAATCTGGGCTAACCAATCTGGTTGTGTTTTAAGGGGTCTAAAACCGTTCAAGTGGTATCAAAGCGAATAGCTCTTCTGTTGTAGATCTTTTGATCTCTGAGCTGATCCTTGACCCCTGTTATCATGGATAATTTGAAGTGTCTTTCTACTCATGCTTCTGCTGATTTTATTGATGCCTGTGATGTTTGAATAAAAAGGACAATATTGTTTCTGTTGATTTTTTTGATGCTTTTGAAACTCTTTGTAAGGAATTATCTAAATTTTTGAAAATTTCTAAGAAATTTAAAGAAGAGTTAAAATTGGCTAATCTTGAAAAAGAGGAATTGATTGTTAGATTAGATGAGTCTAATAAAAATAATGAATTTTTGAGAAATCAAATTTCCTCTCAAGATGAAAAGATGAAAAGCTTGGAACAAGAGTTAGTTAAGTCTCAAACTAAACTTGAAAATTTGACTTGTACCAAGCCTGTTGTTGATAACAGAAGTGTTTTTGTTTCTCTTAAGCCTAAGACTGAGAAAGTTTATATCCCTCCTTTTAAGAGGAATAATAAAGAAAAGGCTTATTTTGCTAGGTTAGACAAAGGTAAAAGTTCTGATGTAGACGCTGAAGTTTCTACACCTAAGTCTAAACCTACTATTAGAGAGCATAATAAATTTGTTTTTGTGCCTACCTATCACCTTTGTGGTGTTGTTGGTCATATTAGACCAAACTGTTCTTTGTTGAGACAAAAACCAAAATCTGAGACAAGATCTGCTGTTAGGAATACTGATGTTCCTAAATTTGTTCCTGTTTGTCACTTTTGTGGTGTTCGTAGTCACATTCGTCCTAATTGTCATAAATTGAAATTTAAACATTCTGTTTGTCAATCTAGGATATGTGATGATATTTCTCTTGCCATAAGTCCATATAAATTGTTTCATATTCTTTTGAAAAATTTGAGCTTGTTGGCTTGTGAAAGGAATTTGCAAGATTTCACTCTCTCTCAGAAGTTTGGTATAATCCCTCAAATACACTCTGCTTCACATGGATTTTCACCTACAAAGCCGAAAACTCATGCTAGATGGGTGAGAAAAGATTCTCCAAGGTGAGTGTTGATAACTTGTCCCTGATTTAATTCTTTCAATTATTTGTGGACATGTTTTGTTTTTGTTTTTGGTTGTATTGTTTTTTAGGTTGTTTTTATTTTTTTTTTTTAAAAAATCCAAAAACATTGAAAAATTTCAAAAAGACAAAAATATTTTATTTTGTGTCTTGTTTTATTGTTCTTGAGGATTACATGGGTTATGATATCTCTCTCTTGATTCAGAACATGCTTGACATTGTGGAGAAACTTGAATAGTTTGTGCTAAGCTATTTTTTATTATGCATAAGTATGTACTAGTTTGTACACGTACTTATGGGTTAATTAAGAAATTGTTATTTCTTATTTGTGTACCCTCTATAACTTAGTTAAACATTGTCATGCATTGCATTTGCATTGTTCATTTAGAATAATGTGTGCCTTTTGTTATTGGTCATAAAATTTGTTAAACCAAAAAGATTTTTGTATTTTGTATTTCATATCATGGATTTGAAATCAAGGTTGGCCACCTTATCTTTACATATCATGTCCTATGTACCTTGTTTAACTTTGATGAACTTATTCATTGCACTTGACTAGTTGAAACTTTGTAGTGCATGTTGTGTGGGAAAGATGTGTGTGGTTTTTAATCACTTTGTCTATATCATGAAGTCATATGTTATTTGATTGTCGGACTTGATTCTTTTGAGAAAAGGCATAAATGTTATGTGCCTCATTTAAAATAAAAATTGAATTTCAAGGGCAGGTGAAAATTGTAGATGAGTTGAAAAGAGTGAACATATAAAAAAAAATACATCAAAATGGCTACACATTAACAGGGGCATGTGTCTGTCTGCACCTATGCTTCCGCATACGTATGTTTTTGATTGTGTATATTTGCACGTAACAAATACAAAGAAATGATTCTATTAAATAATATAAAAGACGCAAAATAAAGGTAATGCAATATATTTTTCATGTTTATCATAATAATGCAAATAACAAAAACGGCTAAAACACAAAATTTTCACATAAAACCTCATCCATGATATATCAAAACCACCTAAAGACAGCCTCCTTTCATCTTGGTACATCATTATAATCCTTTTGCAGTAGTTTTGGATCATTTCAGCTTTCCCAGAAAATATTCATTGGATTTCAATAGTTGGTAACCCAGAAGGAGTTTATTTATTCAAGAAAAAGAAAAGTACAATCTTGTTATTTTCTGTAGTACCTTACAGCATCAGGACTGAGGCAGTGACCAAATCAGATGCTTGACCATTGTTAATTTGTAAACCCAATTCAGAGTAATTTATATATATATATATATATATAAGTTGCACTCAAATTTGATGGCTTGACTGGTTTGACTCTTTAAATTAATTAAATAACAGCGGTAAATTACATTACATATATGTATTTGACTTAATCAGTGTTTTTCGTAGAATTATTCATGTGAAAAAGGAAGTTTCCAATGGTCGATCCATATCTTTTAATTTCCTTCATTTTCTCTCTCTATATGGCTAATGAGTGTGAAACTCCACTGAAATTTTCTTTTTTTACATTGTAATGTAGTACAGTATAATATAAATTTATATTGTAAACACACAAAATGTGGTAAATATTATACACATTTACAAAATATGGTAAATATTATACACTTTTTGCAAATGTACATTTGCTACTTTTTGAGTGTTTACATTGCAAATACAACATAAACACATAGGGTTCCAGGCTTGAATGTGGACAACTGGGCATCGGAACTTAGTGAATGCCATAGTCATTGAGGCTAGCATGTTACACGCCTATCACTTTTGGATTCTATAGTTTATATTCGTTCCTATGTTGAAAATTTTAGAAGAGTTCCAACTATAATTAATTTGGTAGATATTTGTCTATAATTTGAATTATTAGATTTTATTTCCATATGGTATAAGCTATTTACTAGATTTAAAATAAACAAAAGAAAAAATAATATCATTTGAAAATTGATAATTATTGGAAAAAAATAGTAATTATTTTTGTCCCACCCCACCTCTTTTGGAACTTATAATTGTTGGCAAACAAGTAATGAACTTGTGAAACTCTCGGAGGAATTCAAATCTTTCAAATGGAAGAATTTTTCCAAACCCACCCATAAATACGTACCTCAGTCCTCTCTTGACTTTCACTACCAATCTAAAGATTGGGTTGTGCGACTGAGAAAAAATTCCTTCAAATGAGTGCTCATTTGTATTGTAATTGTTTTAAAACTTCTAAAATTTGTGTTGTTAATTTCACTTTTTAATTTTCTGTTTTGGCTGTGGTTTGAACTTTGAACCTGATAAATGCAATAATATTCCATGCCATCTCCTTTGGTTGTGTTAATAAACTATTTTTTCCTCAACCAAAAAAAGAAAAGAAAAGAAGTAAATAGCACAGAGACATGTCAAAGAGGCAAAGAGAACTTACTTAAAAAGCTTGCAGATAGGTAGATGCAGTGAACGTTGGGAAGAATAAGAGAAAGAAAAAGAACCAGACCTCAATCGGTAGATTACCAGCAATGGATGTGAAAGGAAGATCTGAACCCAACAATGAAAAGAGGAACAATATATTCATATCTAAACCATAAATAATAAAATAGGAAGAACAAAGAAGCAAACCAGTTAGTAGTTACAGAATGTCATTGAAACTCACCGGAGATGAGAATGAAAGGGCCACGTTGTCTCTCTCTCTCTCAACAAAAGTTTTGGATTTTCAGTTCTGTTGTTCCTAGTAGCGGAAAATTGTTTCATGGGTCATGACTCATCAGATGGACAAACTCCAATTCTTATTTCTTACCTAATCCACCAAATCTAAAATTTCTCCACTCCAAATATTCTTTTTAGTCTTATTTGCCAGCATGTCTGCGAGAAATTTATAAATTAGCAAATAAAACCTCCTTCTTAAATCTTGATTTACGTTCACGTTGGTATCACAAGATAAAGACAACACTCCAAAGGCAAGCCTTGCTTATTCAAAGGTAACTATTTAATATCTCGGTTAGTATGTAGTGTCCGATATGATATAAATATGAATATGATGCAGGTCTGATGATAAAAAATTAGAGTTGCACTCTATTTTAAGTTTTTAACTCTTCTAAACCACCTAATCTAGAATCCCCTTAAATAAAAAAAAAAAGAGTAAAATATCTGTTTTAGTCAAAATTTTGACCTTGCCTTTTGATAAAATTTTAAAGAGAAATTATAACGAACACCATTAGGGCATTGGTTAATAATTTATTTAAAGAAAATTTTTATAGTAAAAAAAAAATTAATTAATATTTTGACAGTTTTTTTCATTTTTCATAAAAGTTGTGTCAAAACTTTTTTAAAATGAATTATTAACTAATATTCTAAGAGCACTCATTAGCATAATCCAATTTTAAATTAGCAGATCTACCGCCCTCTAAAAAGATAAAACTAAATTTACATTCACCAAGGTATTATCCATGGTTAAACTAATTTTCTTTGTGTACAGTACTTCATGTGCCATGAGGCCCATGACGGAAAGAAAAAGACATTATTAAGAAAATAAGCAAACCCAAAAAAAAATATTCGAAGAAAGGCATTTATTATTCAAAATTTATCTCTCACTGACTTTAAATCTAAAAATTCGAATTCTTCTTCTTCTTTTTACCCGGTCAGTTGCGGATTCAAGAGCTGAAAGATATACAAGCGGGAGTACTTGTACTTGCTGGGAATCCAAGAAAGAAGTAGTCCGTGAACTCGGAGCTGTCACATGATCGTGGTAGTAAGTTTCCTACACGAGGTAGCAATAGGATGTTAGTGGTCTAAGTCGCTATTATGTAAACTTCAATTCTTTCATAGTGGATTTGGTTTACCTTGAGGATAGATAAATTAAATCCTCCCCAAGTTTTTTATTGGTTTGGTTTTCCTGGGTTATCATATTATTGTGTTCTTTATTTTTCGCACTTTAAAATGATATGATATATTTGTGTTAACCTAGATTTGATAATTTGACTAAGTAATCACTTGGCTAATTAACTATGTTAATCTGGTTGTGTTTTAAGGGGTCTAAGAACAAACAAGTGGTATCAGAGCGTGTAGCTCTTTTGTTGTAGATCCTTTGATCTTGGAGTTGATCCTTGACCCCTGTTGTCATGAATTCTTGGAAGATCTTATTGCTAATATGCCAACTTGCCTACTTGTTGTTTTTGTCTCTTGTTACTTTTGTTAAATCTTTCGTTGAGCATCTTGGTATAATAACTTGTGATGATTTATGTTATACTACTTTAACTGCCTTGAAGGCACGTGATTCTTGTCTTTGGTATTTGGATAGTGGTTGTTCCAGACATATGACAGGAAATAAAGCTTTGTTCAAGACACTCTTTGAAGGAAAGATTGGGACAGTCACGTTTGGAGATGGAAGCAAATCCGTGATCAGAGACATTGGAACTGTGGACATTCCTAGGTTGCTGGTTTTTGAAAATGTCTGGTATGTTGATGGATTAAAGACTAACTTACTCAGCATCAGTCAGATTTGTGACAATGGATTAAATGTTCTCTTCACCAAGTATGAATGTGAGATACTTGATGGAGGAGGTGACTGTATGTGTATTGGTGTGAGGACAGTTGACAACTGTTATGGTATAACACCAAGTATAAGCAACAAGTGTTTTAGTGCAAAGATCAATCAAGTAGACTTATGGCATTAACAGTTGGGACATGCAAGTCACAAGCAATTAGAGAATATTTTCAAGTGTGATGCTGTTATTAGTTTGCCTAAGTTTGAGAAGATAGACAAGTGCATATGTGGACCATGTCAGATGGGTAAACAAGTGAAGTCCAAACATCCGTCTGTAACTGATGTTCAAACTTTGAGACTTCTAGAGTTGTTGCACATTATTCTTATGGGTCTTGCCAGAGTTCAGAGTTTAGGTAGAAAGAGGTATATTATAGTTGTTGTGGATGATTTTACTAGATATACTTGGGTTGTGTTTTTGAGAGATAAAGCTGAGGCTCTTGAAAAGATGATACACTTATGCAAGAAATTGCAAGTTGAGAAAGGTATTATGATAGCTAGAATTAGAAGTGATCATGGAAGAGAATTTGAAAACACAAAACTGGTTACCTTCTGCAATGATCAAGGCACACATCAGGAGTTCTCTTTACCCAAGACACCACAACAAAATGGAATAGTTGAACGGAAGAATAGGGTTGTTCAAGAGATGGCTTATGTCATGCTACACAACAAAAAGTTGCCCAAGTCCTTCTGGGGAGAAGCAGTTAACACTGCTTGCTATATGCTTAATCGAGTGTATTTCGTACCAGATTCCAAGCAAACTCTTTATGAACTCTGTAGAGGAAAGAAGCTTGTTGTCAAATACTTTAGGATATTTGGCAGTGACTGTTATATTCTGCGTGATAGGGAGAACCTATAAAAATTTGATGCAAAGAGGGACAAGAAAATATTTTCTGGTACTCTTCTACAAGTAGAGCATATATAGTGTACAATCTGAGAACCAAAATAGTCATGGAATCTTCCAATGTTGTGATCAATGTTAAATTATGTTCCGAAACTCATTCAGAAAACACTTCTTTGGTTCAAGAAAAGACTATGGAGGTTAATGATTCTCTTCCTGATGATTATGTGGGGAAGCACAGTGATGAAAAACTTCTATTATTGAATGATATAGTGTCAGTACCAGCAAGTTCAGAACCATCCACACCAATTCATGAAACTTAACAAGTACAAAGTGAGCTTAGCCCTCCATCGGAATCAAAAGGTACCTCCACATCTCTGGTCAAAGGTCCATTTTCTAGAGTAAATCTAAATCATCCTGCCATAAATATATTGGGTAGTCTGAATGATAACATGAGATTGAGATTCAAAGCCCTGAATGTAATTACTTACTCATGCTATCTATCCCAATTTAAATCGAAAAAGGTGGATGAGGCACTTCAAGATGTTGATTGGGTTAATTCTATGCATGAAAACCTTCATCAATTTGTTTGGAATGATGTGTGGGAATTAGTTCCTAGACCTAAGGGAGTAAATGTGATTGGAACTAAGTGGATCTTTAAGAACAAGTCAAATGAACATGGCATTGTTATTAGAAATAAATCAAGACTTGTTGCTCAATGGTACACACAAGTAGAAGGGATTGATTTTGATGAGACTTTTGCACCGGTAGCAAGACTGGAATCCATTAGGATACTTTTGGCCATAGTAAGTCATCTAAATTTCAAGTTATATCAAATGGATGTCAAGAGTGCTTTCTCGAATGAAATGTTGCAAGAAGAGGTATATGTTGAACAACCAAAGGGTTTTGTTGATCCTCACAGACCGGATGATGTCTACAAGTTGAAGAGAGCCCTCTATGGTTTGAAACGAGCTCCTAGGGCTTGGTATGATAGATTGACTACATATCTCACTAAGCATGGAGTCAAAAGGGGATTTGCAGATACTACTCTCTTCATATGAAAGGATAAGAATTATTTTGTTGTAGCTCAAATTAATGTTGATGACATTGTTTTTTGTGCTACTAATGATTCTCTTGCTCAATCTTTTGCAGATGAAATGAAGGCAATGTTCAAAATGAGTATGGTTGGTGAAGTAACTTATTTTTTGGGATTATAGGTGAAGCAAACGAATTTTAGAATTTACATCAACCAAGCAAAATATGCCAGAAATCTAGTCAAGAAATTTGGACTTGACAAGTCTGCACATGCTAGAACACCTATGGTTGCAAATGCAAAATTAACTAATGACCCATCGGGTGAGTCTGTTGATGTTACATTATATAGAAGCATGATTGGTTGTCTCTTGTATTTAATTGCAAGTCGGCCTGATATTGCATTTAGTGTTGGTGTTTGTTCTAGGTTTCAATCTAATCCTAAGATTTCACATTTGAATGCTATTAAAAGAATCATAAAATATGTTGGTGGAATTTGTGATTATGGATTGTTTTATAGCAAAGAGTCAAATCTGTCTCTTGCTGGATTTTCTGATTCTGATTGGGTCGGCAATGCCAATGATAAAAAAAGCACCACTGGTGGGTGTTTTTATGTAGAAGCCAATCTTGTTGCTTGGATGAGTAAAAAGAAAAATTTTGTGTCTTTGCCTACTGTAGAGGTAGAATATATTGTTGCTGGAAGTTGTTGTTCACAACTTCTTTGGATGAAAATGCTGTTGAGTGATTATGGGATATCACAAGACACCATGGTTGTTTATTGTGATAATTATAGTGTTATTGATATATCTAAGACTAAACGCATAGAGATTAGATATCACTTTATTAGGGATGTTGTTGAAAGAAAGATTGTGGCTCTTGAGTATATCCCTACTGAACATCAGAATGCTAACATCTTCACCAAACCTCTTGATAAAAGTAAGTTTGAGACACTTTGTCAAGTAATTGGTGTGATTATGTGTCCCTAATCAGCTTTGGCATTTATGGTCCTTGTGCTTCATTGCACTACTCTTTGTGACCATTCTTCTTTGTAGCTATTGTTTTCTTTGTTTTTCTAGGATTTGCATTGCATAACATTCATGCATGTCATTCTAGGCTGTTTTTGTTTTTTCTTTAAAAAAACAAAAAACAAAAAAAAGGAAAAGGGAAGCAAAATGTGTTTTGCATTATTTGTCTTGGATTTGAAATCAAGGTTGGCCAATTTATTTTTACATAACATGTGTATGTACTTTGTTTATCTTTGATGAGCTTATCTATTGCACTTTACTAGTTTGAGCTCTATAGTGCATGTTGTGTAGGAAGATGTTTATAGTTTTGGATCACATGATCTTGATCTTGAAGTCACATGTTTTTGATTGTCGGACTTGATCTTATTGAGAAAGGCATAAATAACCATCTCCCCACTGTTTACTAGCCAATCATGAACACATTAGTGCATATCATATGATTTTGTGCTCAAGAAAGTGTAGTACATGCATAAAAAGAACATAAGGTGTAGCCTCGGTTTAAATGCTAAAATTGGTGTGTACATTATGGGCTTTAATAACTTCACAATCAAATAAAATTGGTGTGTACATTATATTGGCTATTTTAATAAGTTTCTAATCTAATAAAATCGGTATGTATATTATGAGGTAAATCAAGAAACTTACATGATTGCAAGCTTTTATTCTAGGAGATATGAGAGTTATATGATGTAACTCTTTAGGTGATAGTCTCTTCAAACTTATGTAATGAATTTTGTAGAAATTGTGATTACTTACTATTCACATATCACCTCACATGTATTTTAAGCCTTTGCTAGTTGCACACACTACACAAGTTACTCTTTGATAAACTTTGTACATGTTATTATGTGTGATTTTGTTTTGTCCATCCAAGATTAAAAATTCCTTGTTTTTAATGCAAAATGTGTTTGAAGTTTGAGAATTTAAGGATAATTGATTGAAAATCTTATTTTTGGGAAAATTGGGTTAAAAAACAAGTGTTTTTGAAGAACATTTCATTTCATACTCATGCATTTTATTCATAAAATACTATACTTTGAGGAGTTTCTGCATAAAATTGCTCTATTTTTCAAAAAAATGAGTTTTCCAAATTTTCGATCGATCAAATTTGTTTCTCAAACGATCAAAAATGCGATTAAAATTTTGTTTTGAATCTGACCTACTCAATCGCTGTTGGATCAATCAAAAGTGATTTTCGGTCGATCAAATCTAATTTTCGATCAATCGAAAATTGTATAAAGAGTTTTTTAAAAACCTTAAGCTTTTCACGTGTTCTATCATTTTCAAACTTTTCAAAAGCTTTTCTCTCTCTCTTCAATCGGTCTAAGATTCTAAGCAAGATTTTTGTTGTTTTCCCTCAAATTTCTTCAAAGGTTTTGGTCCTCTAAGGCTGGTAAGACCTTTTTGGCCCTCCTTTTCCATTTATTTTCATGTTTCATGCATTTTAAGGAGAATGTTGAACCTATGAAAATTTAGGATTTTTGTTGATTTCAATGAATTATTTCAAAATTGATCATTGGGCTTTTGTTATGGGATGTTATCAAATTGTTCCCTGGTGTTTAATTTGATCAATTTGTTGATTTGAGAAAAATAAAAATTTCTAGGGCTTGAAACTACCCAATTTGGGGATTTTGTTCGATTGAGCTTAATTTGATGAAATTGGCTTGTTAGATTGATTGTTTTGATCATTATTTTATGTTATCTATCTTGTGTAATGATCAATTTGTTGGATTTTTGAAAATGGGTTTTCAAATTTGGGGTTTTTTTTTATTTAAACTCTATGCTTAAGCCAATTTTGTGACTTTTAAGTGCAATTGAACTTATTCTCACTACATTAAAACATGCATCATGTGTTGATATTGTTTATGCATCATATAGAATTGTTATTGTTAGGACATATGTGATTCACTTGTTAGGAACATATGTCACCATTTTATGTAATTGGCTAATCCTTTGACAAAATGCACTTTACTTGTATTTGGGTAGATGTAAGATGTGTTTAATACTTCAAGAAACTTTGTTTCAAGATCAAGTATTGAAGCCATGCAAGTCTGTCCAAGATTCAAGTTGAAAAGTGCAAGTTCGCTAAAGCTCGACAGCTAGCCATCTATTGAGCTTAAAGAGCTATTCCAGGCTCGTGGCTCCACAACAGCTCGACAGATAGGGTATCTGTTAAGGTTTATAAAAAATAGAATTTCACATCTATTTTGACTTTAATCCATGATTGTATGTTTGAGTTTTTTTTTTTTTTTTCTCACAACCCTAGACATATAAAAGGATTATTTTAAGGGCCGTCAAAGGTGGAACAAGTTGTACAAGTGTTGAGCAAAGTTTGTTCGAGCAAATTGTGACCGGAGATAGAATTTGCCCTAGTTCATCATTCTTGTGAAGAAGATGCTGTGTTTGTACACCTTAGGGTTTTGCGATCAAGCATCTTCTTGATCTTCATCGTCTAGATGAATTGAAAAACCCTGCAGCCAACAACCTTCTCTAGTTGGTGATTGAAGTTGGGTACTGGAATCCGCACAATTGGTTAGTCACGTACTGGGAGCCGTGTCTCAAAAGGATAGATTGTTACGAAGCCATGCAAGTCTGTCCAAGATTCAAGCTAAAAAGTGCAAGTTCGTTAAAGCTCTACAGCTAGCCCTCTATCGAGCTTAAAGAGCTGTTCCAGGCTCATGGCTCGACAACAACTAGATAGATAAGGTATCTGTTGAGGTTTATAAAAAATAGAATTTCACATCTATTTTGACTCTAATCCGTGATTGTATGTTTAAGCTTTCTTCTCTCACAATCCTAGACATATAAAAGGATTATTTTAAGGGCCGTCAAAGGTGGACAAGTTGTACAAGTGTTGAGCAAAGTTTGTTCGAGCAAATTGTGACCGGAGACAGAATTTGTCCTAGTTCATCATTCTTGTGAAGAAGTTGCTGTGTTTGTACACCTTAGGGTTTTGCAATCAAGCATCTTTTTGATCTTCATCATTTGGATGAATTGAAGAACTTTGCAGCCAACAACCTTCTCTAGTTGGTGATTAAAGTTGCGTACTGGAATCCGCGCAATTGGTTAGTCACGTACCAGGAGCCGTGTATCAAAAGGATAGATTGTTACTACAGAACAAGTCCAATTGGGTATTGGGGTAAGGGTTCAACTATAGGTTGGTATAAGGGACTACGATTCCTTTACTTGTAGTCGCTTGTTTTGATAATAGTGGATTCTTGGGAGTGGTGACCTTAAAATCACCTAGTGGGTTTTTGTCGTGTTAGCTTTCCCCATTCATAAACAAATCACCATGTTAATTTAATTTCTGATGCACTTATTTTAATTGGTGATTTGTTTGTGCTATCACGCACTTTGCATGTTAATTTGATTAATTAATCAATTAATTTATCACAAGGGGTCTATTCGTTTTTGGCCTATCAGTTATTTCTATATATTTCTATGCTAACTTGCAATCTGCCCTTGGTTTTTCTTGTTTTTGTCTTTTGTCTCATTTCAGTCTTTCCTTTTTGATCCTTAGCATCATGGTTAGGAAAACTAGAGCCTATAAGACCTCCACCTCTACTCCTTTCCCCACCTTTGATAGTGAGATGTTCCTGAGTGAGAAAAACCAGGAAGCATATGAGAAGCTGAACCTTGTTAAGAATATTTGGCCTGAGAGAAAGGTAGTCTTAGATGAGCTTAACCTTGAGATTAGGAGAAACTTTGAGCAACAGGGTTGGTTACCATTGATGGATATTTCTCATCCACCTCTAGCTACCTTGATCAAAGAGTTCTACTCGAACCTCTCTATCCACTCCTATGATTCCAACACTCTTGTGAGAAGTTGGATACGAGTTGATGAGTACATCATTACTCCTTCAGTAGTGGCTGCTGCTCTTGGGGTGCCACTAGTCCAGCATCTGGTTTACCTTTATGATGAGTCTCCTCCCTTAGATAACATCATGTCGTACATCATTAGTACTTCTATCCATTGGGGTTCTGATCCTCGAATCACCTCTCACGAGTTGACTGAGATTCATTATCTTTTCTTTCGGATTGCTTGTCATTCTTTGTGGCCTATCTCTCATTCACACACCGTCCCTATTAAGCATTGTGCGTTTTTGTATGCCCTTGTCACTGACGCTCCTATGAGTTTTCCTCATCTTTATATTCATTCCTTGATTGAGGTTCATAGGAGTAGTTCTACTGCTCATGCTCTTTTCTTTCCGGTTTTCATTCATCGGATTCTTTTGCATTTAGGATTAGAGCGTTTTCCTGCATCTGAGCCTGTTCATAGCATTGCTTCTATTGGTGCCATCTTTCTTAGGCAGAGGGTTGCTCAAATGAGCGCAAGCTTTAAATGCCCTAGGGTTGAGTCTTTTGGTGTCAGACTTTCTCCTCCTTCCTCTACAGGTGATACTTCTACTGAGGCATCTGTCGATCCTGCTACTGCTGCTATTCCCCTACCTTCTACTTCAAATGATTCAGACATTCGTTGTATGTTGGAAATTGTCATGACCGTTCAAGCGGCTCATGGTCAACTTTTGGTGGACATACTTGATGAGCTTCGTGCCTTGCAAGTAGATTTGGAGCATTTTAGACGGTCGCCTCCGCTTCCTCCTTTTAATGATGAGTGAGTGCCCTTTGAAAATTTGTCACAAAAAGGGGGAGTACATATGTAGAAGGTTTTTGTTGTTAAGGGGAGATTTTTTTTTTTTTTTTTTAATGTTTTGGAGTTGTGGAGCTTTTAGATTGTATCTAGGTGCTTCATTGTGTATCTACATTTTTGGCTCATGATGTATTTTTGTTTTTGATTGGGTTGTCCATGATAGGGGGAGATACTATGATGTATTTATATATGTTTCTTGTTTCACATTGCTTATTGATTTATATTTATAAGATTATTCATGATATATGTCTTTATTTTATGTTATGTGAAATTAAGAAGTTATTTTGTGTTACTAGTATTTTTCACACATGCGTTTATGCTTTTTTTGAGTGTGTCAGGAATATATAGATTGATTCAGTTGTGTTGTTGTCTACACTTGCAACTGATAGATAGTAGTTAGGTTGAATTTGTTATGTTGGGCTATGTTTTTGTAATGGGTTGTTTTTTGTAAACTTAGAGCATTTTTGTTTAGTTTGTGTTTTGTCACAGATTGCCAAAGAGGGAGTTTGTTAGGTTCTAAGGAATTAGGAAATAATGTATTAGAACTTCAATTAGGAAATAAAATGTTTTAGTCTTGTTTTAGACTTGCTTAAAGTGTGTTTAAGTGTAAAGTTGGAATCGAGTGTTTTGGAAGATTTACTGTGTAAATCTGCCTGGCTCAATTGATTGAAAATTAGACTCGATTGATCAAAGCTCGTGCAGATTGTTTTTCTATAGAATTTTCTAACTCAGCCAAAGCCTAGTTTGACGTGTAGGGTTTTATGTTTTGTCTTAAGTATAAAAGGGAAAGCCCTAGCCATATTTTGAGGTTGCTCTTTATGTTGTGTGTGTGAATCTCTTGTGAGATCTAGAGGTGTTTGCCTTCACATACACTTAAGTTTTCCAATCTCAAGATTGATGTCGAGAGCTTGGTGATCAATTCAATTGCTGATTTAAGAGCTTAAAGATACATAAGCAAGAGTGCTTGTATTTGCTGGGAATCCAATAAAGAAGTAGTCTGTGGACTTGGAGCTATCATGTGGTTGTGATAGTAAGTTTCCTACTCGAGGTAGCAATATGATGTTAGTGGTCTAAGTCACTATTGTGTAAACTTCAATTCTTTCATAGTGGATTCAGTTCACCTTAAGGATAGATAGGTTAAATCTTCCCCAGGTTTGTTACCAGTTTGGTTTTCTTGGGTTATCATGTTGTTGTGTTCTTTATTTTCCGCACTTTACAATGACATGATATATTTCTTTTAACCTAGATTTGATAATTTGACAAAGTAATCACTTGGCTAATTAACTAGGTTAATCTGGTTGTGTTATAAGGGGTCTAAAAACAAACAACTTGGAACCGGTCTCAATCTCTAAATGTTCCACCATTTTTTGATGGTAACAATTATGCATTTTGGAAAGTCCGAATGAGGGCATTTTTGTGTTTCATTGATGATGTTGTGTGGGATGCAGTTGAAGTAGGATGGACCAAGTTGGAGGCTGCCAAATCCACTTTGGATAAGGCAGCTCTTGCGGTAGCTAATGCTAATAGTAAAACTTTGAATGCTATTTTCTATGGTGTTTTTTTAGAAGAATTTCATAGGATTTCACACATCACTGTTGCTAAGGAAGCATGGTAGATACTGGGGACCACTTATGAAGGAACAAAGAAAGTGAAAGACACTAAGCTGCAGATGCTGATCACCCAGTTTGAGGAGCTCAAAATGAGTGAGGATGAGTCATTTGACTCTTTTTATAGTAAGCTGAATAAGGTAGTCATCGGCAAGTTCAATTTGGGGGAGAAAACAGAGGATTCTAAAATAGTGAGGAAGATCCTTCAGTCATTGCCAGAAAGCTTCCGTGCCAAGATGATAGCGATTGAAGAGCATAAGGACCTTGATGATATCAAAGTCCAAGAGCTGATTGGCTCACTGCAGACGTATGAACTGTCGCTGTCCACACAAAGGAAGAGCAAATCTCTTGCTCTTAAGACAACTAATGAAAGGTAGAAGCAAACGACTCATCAGATGAGGAGGTTGTCGATAAAGATGTAGCATACCTTGTAAAAAAATTTCGGAAATTCTTGAAATTCAAGAACAATGGAAAATTTGGTGATAAAGGGAAATTCTAGAGTTATAGGAAAGAGAAAAAAGAATTCAAAAGGAAAGATGGTAGGGAATCCCAATCTACGCAAGGAATCACTTATTTCAAGTGCAACGGGCATGGACACTTCAAGAAAGAATGTCCTAATTATCTGAAATTGAAGGGCATGGCATATGCCACAACTCTTAGTGACTCGGATTCATCCAATTCTGATTCTGAGGAAAGCTGTGACGGAGAAGGAAATTACTGCGCCTTTATGACTATTGCTTATGTTGAGTCGTCGGAGGACTTGAATTTGCTTATACAAGAGCTTGGGGAGCATAATGATGAGGAATCAATGGGAATTGTAGAAGAGTCGGATGGTGAAGAAGATGAGATTATTAAGGGTCTTCAAGAAAACTATAATTCACTCCTTGAGAAATCAGGAGAATATGCTTGCTTGGCCAAGGCAGCCGTGAAAAAGATGAAGAAGGCAGAGGAGGACTATAGAAGTCTCCTAGTCCGACATAAGGAGGCCAAATGTGAAATAGAAAAGCTGAATGGAGAGCTGTCAGAAGCTTATTTAAAAATTAGATTCCTTGATCTTAAGGTGGTTCAAGCAAATGCCAAGGTAGAAAGGGTCTCCACCAAGAAGCTAGATGATGTCATTTCCTCTCAAAAACAATTCTTAGACAAATCCGAGTTAGGATATACTGAAGAAAGTAGTGCAGCTGTGAATATCTCCAAGGAAGTGAAGTTTGCGAAGGCCAAAGAGCCGGTTGTAGTTGCCCCCACTGTGGAGAAGGCAAAGGTTGAAAAGAAGAAGATTGTGGCTGACCAAAGGGTGTTGAATAAGCCCCAGAACCAATTTGTGGTCAGGTCTGAAGCCAGAGGGGGATCTATTCCAAGATCACAAAAAGGTTCGAGAACGAACCACTTTTGCCATCATTGTGGTCTTCAAGGACACACCAGACCTAATTGTCAAGAGCTTAGAGTATTGAAGAATGCGACTGATTAAAGGTCAAGAGGACCAAGAAATGATAAGAGGACTTGGGCTGTTGAGTCATCAAGTGGTCGAAATGGTGATCCAGGTCTGATGGACGTGATGAAGATGATCGGTGCATTCACTACTTGCTTGGAAAGCTTCACTAGAAGGTTTGAAAGTCCTAACTCTTATACCCAATCCTACAAGGACATCACCCTAAATGCATATCACGTGTGGGTGAAGAAGGGTACCCATGCTTAAGCATTACAACATGTCCATGCATTAATACTTCTTATGTTTTGTGATAATGCTTGGTTGTGTGCTTGGTAGTAGTTTGAATTGAGAATTGTTTGTTTATTTGCTTTTGCTTTAAATGTTTTTACATTGTTATTTTTTATCAACCTTTTCTTGTTTTTATGTCAAAAATCTAAAAACCACATAAAAATTAGAAAATCTAAAAAGTTTGGTCGACATTGTTGAGTTTTGTCTGAAAGCATGTTTTGCCTTGTACCTTTGTACTAATGGCTTTGTGCATCTATGATCTTAGCTTGTTCCCTATGCACTCATATCATTGTGGGAGAAATCTTGAAATCTATGTGATTGTTTTAAATAGATCTTCAACCTTGTCATGAATGATTAGTGAATGGTTTTGTTGATCTTAAGATATGCATAGATTTGTGCCTATATATCTTCCCACTCTTTATTTTATTGTCTTGTTTAAAAAGCTCACCAAATGTAAATCTCCAAAATGAAAAAAGATATTGAGCTGCAAAAGCCTATCGCACATATTAGTATTTGACTAGGAAAAACGAAAAGCGGCCATAAATAAAATGTATGATGCCCAAAAAGCCAAAGGCTAAATCATTAAATTGAAATATCAAAAATTTCAAGCATTAATGTCATAATGAGATGAAATGATAAAAAAAATCAAATGATATGATGTACGTGGAGCCAAATGAAAAGCTTCAAAGTTATGTATTCAAGTTTTGTGGGAGGTCATATATGCATATTTCTATAATTGAGATGGGTCACATTATCTAGTGCTAGTTGTGTATGCCTTGATTGAATTGATCATTGAAGTTTCACATTAGACTAAGGATTATCTCATTTTTGATACCCACACACATCACACATGTCTATGTTCAAAGAATGCCATATTCATTTGTGTGATTGTATTTGATTAAATGTGTTTTCACATGTTCAATCTGTGTTGATTGAACACAAATTTTTTTTGAGTGTTTTAGTTGTTTTTAGAAAGTATTTTGTTTTTGCAAAAAGTGTCAAAAGCTTCAAAAACTGTGTTGCCCTATTCTGGCAACTCAGTTGCAGGTTGGTCCAGTCGCATGCCCCAGTCGCGAGCTTTACTCATAAGGTTTTTACAACTCTCTAGCGGGTCAAAGTCCCAGTTACGAAAAATGCTTAGAATATTTTTCAAAATTTGGGTTTTTATGTTTTTCGCGGCTCAGTGTGGTGACTTGTTCGCGGATGGAAGGTCCAGTCGCGAGGGGTACACAGAGATTTTCGCAGCTTACCTTGCGACTCTCTCGTGGGTAGACCTTTCAGTCGCGAAAAACACTTAGAAATTTTTTTTAGAATTTTTGTTTACAGTGCCTGACGGCTAGACCTAGCGACTTGCATGCGACTTGATCCAGTTGCAAAAAACATGTGTTTCTGTTTTTAAAGGGATGTTTTTAAAAACTTTTCAGTTTTCCCTCGAATTTTCGTGACTGTTCATTGTCCTCCCATTTCAACTCTCTCAAACCCACCATGTCACTCTCGAAAAACCTCTATTTTTGCATCATTTCAACCTCAAATCTTCAAGAAAATGTATGGGCTTTCTCTTTCTCACTACATATTTCATGTATTGAGCTTTATTTTCTTAAATCTGTGAGTTGTGTTTTTGATTTATGATATATGTAGTCTCGGATATGGGTTTGGTTCATGTGTGTGAGTTTAGGTGTTTAGGTTTGATTGATCTTGTTTCTAAGATACTAAATATGGTTGTTATCATGTTTTAGTTTCTCTATTAGTGTTTGTGCACTGATTAGTGTCGGTTGGTAAATCTCATACCCATGTTGATTTGTCTCATTGTCACATTCTATTTGATTGGGTCTTTTGTGATTTAATCTGCTAGTGTGTATAGTTTGGTTCAAAATGGTTGATTATGTGTTGTTTCTGCCTTGAGGATATTGTATGTCCTGTGTTGGTTTGAACATTTCATACTCATTTAGGTATGTCTCATAGACATATTTTTGTGTATTTACTATTTCAAGACAACTGATTTTTGCATGTTGCAGTCTATGATTAGGATTGTGCCTCGGTATGCTCACTGTCACAATCTAGTATGCATCACTTTTGGTGATAGGTTGTTCCATTTTCTTTGATTTGAGCTATCCCTTTCAATGTCTGAATCTCAACTGATTATAGACTTAATGGTGGTATAATGCTATGTTCTCTTCAGTAATACTAACCTGTCACTAATGTTTGAATTTCCATCCATTGTGCTTTGTTCTTGTGGCCTTTTCTGCTTTGTTTATAGATGACTCCTACCAAGAAGAAAACCACTGCTAAGAAGAGTGATAAAAAGCTGAAAATGGATAACTCCAAGTTTAAATATACTCAACACTTTGAGAGATACAAAGTCCATTACATGATTGCAACAATCATTCAAGAAAAATTTGTGGACTTGGTGGATTTGAAGGACACTTTCATTCCCAAATGTTTTGAGGGCAGAGGTTGGGATAAGTTGCTGAGTGACTTACCTGGAGTGTGTGAGCCTTTAATCAGGGAGTTTTATGCAAATGCTGTGCTAAAAGAGGATGAAATTAATTGCTAGTTAAGAGGAAAGGAATTCACTATAGATGCAGGTGATATAGATAAGGTACTAGGTCTTGAAGGTTTGGATGACCATGACTTCACCAACTACAAGGACAGGATGCTATCCATAGAAACTATCCAATCTTGTATTGGTGGTGTTAGAGAGGGGAGATGCCTTAACATTAATTCCTTCCCAGCTGACATGAGGTGTCTGACCACTATTATGATGTTCAACTTGTACCCAGTAAGGAAGCTGACTACAATCAACAATGCCAAAGCTATCTTTCTTATGGAGCTTAAGGAGAACACCTTCATAAACATTAGCTCTCATATCTTTAACATAATTGTGGATGAGACTAGAATAACTTCAAGGGCCAAGCTGATTTTTTCCGGCCATCTTATGAGGATTTTTAGATTGAAAGGTGTTGAAATCCCTCAAGATATCAGTCCCATGCCTGCACTCTCAACCATCAACAAACAAGTCATCACAAGGATACAAGTTCGTCTCCCAGGTGATGAAGAAGAAGGTGAACCAATGGAAACTGAGACAGAATGAACAATCTGACAGAAGGTGTACCTTCAAATGCATTCAAGATCATCCTAGAGAGGATTGATGGGCTCAGAGATGTCCAGAATGAACAATCTGACAAGCTAGCTACACTTCAAGATCAGATGAACATCCTCTCAAAAAATTTGATAGCTTCTCCACCTAGCAATGACCCTTTGGCCATTTCGGTCAAAAAGGGGGAGATTTTTAGGGTAGCTCTTGAGGGGGAGTGCCAGTTTGAAGGGGAGCCTGCATAAAACTTACATTTAGCTAATTTTACCTTAGTTTTTACCTCAGTTTTTACTTTATGTTTATGCTGTTGGTGTTGGTATTATGGTTTGGATAATGTTGTCTATATTTTGGGGTTTGCTACACTTTGGTTAATAGTTTAGTTTAAACTCATGATTGTTTCTGTTAAAATTTTTGAAACTTGGGATTCACTGATTTATGTTTATATAAGATGTTATTCAGTTTATATCATGTGTATGGTACATTTGTAACTGTTTGCTTTTGTAAGCTCTTAGGTTTTTGTACCTATGCTTTGTAGCTTAAGTACTTGTTACTAAATGTTATACATTTTCTTCAGTACATCACTCTTGTGCCCTTTGTTGGATTTTTATCCTTAATGCAATTACCTTGTGTTGTTGCATTGGTTGAGTGTTGGACATGCAAATGATACTTTGCAAATGAGCTTATTAGCTTGCATGTCCGAATGTTCATTCCATGTGTGAATGAGCATTATGATCACTATTTATAGTGATTGTTCGTTTTTGGTCAAGACATGATTTATTGCTTAAGTCCATTTTTGCTTGATCGCATTGTGTTTGCTCCATATGCATTACAAGTTTTCAACATACAATGATCATACAGTGTTGTTGTGTTTCAGGAGAAACTTGTTCTTATGGTTCAAAAGTTTCACAGATTCTAGAGCTAGGTGTGAGTGAGTTTTGCTCAACTATTCCCAACTCACGCGTTAAACCTAGAGTTTGTTGTAGGGTTTTGTCACGGAATAGCCAAAGGGGGAGATTATAAGTTTGAGTTTAATCAACCATTTTGTTGGCTTTATTCCGTGCCAAATTTGCTTATAATTCAACATTTAGAAACCCTATATTTAGATGGGAATCATGTAAGGGTAGTGTGTGAGAGAGTGTGAAGAAATGCTCAAGATTGTATAGTGAAGCAGGGACTCGCGACTAGATCTTACGGGTGACTCGCGATTGGCAAACTGCCAGAAGATGCACACGAGTGAAGCGTGCTGAGTAGCTGAAGCGTCGTGTCAATTGTTGCATTACAGGACAAAAAGTCCAGAATGGCCATTCAGTTAACTTGCAGCTTGAACTCGTGACTTAGTCTAGTCGCGAGGCCAAGTTGCCAGTCAGCTTTGTTTTGGAAAAATGACTCTTCGCATTCCAAACACACATCACTATATATAGACCCTTATACCCACGAAATGTAGAGAGCTTCCAGAGAGAATTTTGAGAGAGAAACCCTAAAGAAAAACAGGATTGACTCATCCACAATCTTTACATAGAGACTCTTCAAATTCCTCTACTCTCACCCTCTCCATTGTTACATCCTTAAGAGGTTCTTAGCCAAATCCTTTTCTCACCATACCCACATCTGTGTGAAGGCTTTTTAGTGTTTTGGAAAGCAGTTAGGAAGGGACCAATTGATATTGTTTGATGTTATGGGTTATAACGGAATTCGGTAAGCTAGAAAAGATAAAAGTTTGGCACAACCTCGTTGGAGCAAGAAGCTTTGAGGGCTTAGGTACATTGGGTAGATTAAGCTTGGAGGGTCTATTGCTGTTCATGTATCCCAACTACATTTTCTAGTGGATTATTGACTGCTTGGAGGGCGGCGGAGCAGTTTTATGCCTAGTTCTTCAGTTTCCTCGTCAATAACACATCATTATGTTGTCCTTGTGTTTGCATCTCTCTTCCCTTTATCTTTTCCATTTTATTTCTGCTATGGATGTGATTTTAATTGGTTTAGATTGTTTATCAATTCTGTTATCGGCTCATGTTCATTTTTTGCACATACATTATTTGATATTAAGCTTGAATTGGTAATTTGTAAATTGGGGTCTAAACGTTCATAATGTTTTTACATGCTATTTGAACATTCACACATGATAAGCCTGCTTGGGTTTGTCATTTTTGTGGAAAGTCTGGGCACATTCGCCCAAACTGTTACAAGCTACAAGCTACTAAGAGAGCAAATAAACTAAAAGTACCTGTGTCTTAAGCACAAGATCCTATGGTACTTATTAGTGAATTGGTAAAGGCTCTAAACCTTTATTCCAATCCTAGAGTTGGTAATCATTCTCATGTGAATAAGAAATCAAATGCTTGAGGTGCATCTAAAAAGTTTTGGATGCAAAAGGCTCAATCAAATTGAGTCTTTCTGACATGGTCCTTGTGCTTCATTACTCTACTCTTTGTGACCATTTTTTTTTTGTTTTTTTTTTCTTTGTTTTTAGGATTTGCATTGCATTACATTCATACATTTCATTCTAGGATGTTTTTTATTCTTTTCAAATAAATCAATAAAAAGAAAAAGAAAGAAAAAGGAAGCAAATTGTGTTTTGCATTTATTTTCTTGGCATTGAAACAAGGTTGATCAATTTATTTTCACATAACATGTCTTTGTACCTTGTTTAGCTTGGATGAGCTTATTTATTGCACTTTACTAGTTGAAGCTTTGTAGTGCATGTTGTGTGGGAAAGATGTTTATAGTTTTTGATCGTTTTGTCTTAATCTTGAAGTCACATGTCTTTGATTGTCAGACTTGAACCTTTGGAGAAAGGCATAAATAACCATCTCACCACTGTTCACTAGCCAATCATGAACACCTTAGTGCATATCGTAAGATTTTGTGCTTGAGAAAGTGTAGCACATGCATAAGAAGAAAATAAGGTGCAGCCTCGGTTAAATTGCTTAAAATTGGTGTGTACATTATTGGACCTAAAGTTAAATCAATCAATTAAAATTTGTGTGTACAATATGAGGCAAATCAAGAAACTTACATGATTGCAAGCTTATGATCTAGGAGATGTGAGAGTTTTAAGATGTAACTCTTTAAGTGATAGTCTCTTTCAAACTCTATGTGATGAATTTTGTAGACTTTGTGTTTGATTTCTATTCACATATCACCTCACATGTATCTCAAGCTTTTGCTAGTTGCACACACTACACAAGTTACTCTTTGCTAAACTTTGTACATGTTATTGGGTATGTATTTGGTTTGACCAACCAAGTTTGAAAACTCCTTGAGTTTTATGCAAAACACATTTGATGGTTGAGATTTTAAGAGAATGGATTGAAAATCTTAATTTTGGGATCACTAGGTTATCGAATCTGTTTTTCGATCGATCGAAAATCGTGTAGAGAACTTTTTTAAAAACTGATTTTCACATGTTCAAACTCACTTTTTCAAAAGTTTTCAACTTTTTCTCTCTTTATACGACTCAATCAAGGCTCCAATCCTTTTTTTTTTTTTTTTGTCGTTTTCCACCATTCTTTTTGCAAGGTTTTTCTCTTCCAAGGCCTGTAAGACCTTTATACCCTTCATTTTGCATTTATTTTCATTTTTCATGCATTAAATCATGCATTATTTGGGAAATTTCAAACCTATGTTATTTTTGGGGTTTTTGATGAATTAAGCCTTTTCTTTCACAATTGATCAATGGGTTTTTGTTGGGGGATGTTATAAACATGATCTTTGGTGTTTAATTTGATCAATTTGTTGTATTGTGAGAAATTGAAAATTCTAGGGTTTGAAACTACCTGATTTGGGGATTTTGTTTAAATTAAGTTTAATTGATGAAATTGGCTTGTTGGATTGATTAATTTGATTACTATAAATTGTTTTCTAACTTGTGTGATGATAAATTAGTTAATTTAGTACAAATTAAACAAGTGGTTTTTCAAAATTTTGGGGTTTTTGTTATAAACTCTATGTTCAAGCCAATTTTGTGATTCTAAACTTAAATTGAACTTGTTATCACCGCATTAAAGCATGCATCATGACATTTATTTGTTCATGCATTATATAGAATGTTATTTCTATTTTTTTGTACTAACTTGCAGTCTGCCCTTGGTATTTTTTTGTTGTTTTCGTTCTTTCTTTTGTGTCTTTGTCCTTACCCTAGCACCATGCCAAGGAAGACTAGAGCCCATAGGACATCTTCCTCTTCTTCTGCTCATTCCTTTGTGGGCACTTTGTTTCGGAGTGGGAAGCCAAGAGTTATATGAGACACTAAACCTTAAGAGAAAATTTTGGGCTGAGCGTAAGGTTTTGTTAGATGAGCTAGATCCTGCCATTAGGGAAACTTTGAGCGTCAAGGCTGATTGCCACTTTTGGATATTGATTATCCTCCTCCTGATACCCTGATTAGAGAGTTCTACTCGAACCTCTCTATCCATGTCTATGATTCCAACACTTTAGTCAAGAGTTAGATACGAGGTATAGAGTTCACCATTACTCCTCGTGTAGCAGCTGATGCTCTTGGAGTACCCGTGGTCCCGAACCCTGTTTATCCTTATGATGATTCTCCTCCCCTAGATGACATCATGTCTTACATCACTAGTACTTCTATTTGGTGGGGTTCTGATTCTCGGATCACTTCTGCTGAGCTCACTGAGACCACCTATCTTTTCTTTAGGATAGCATGTCATTCCTTGTGGCCTATCTCTCATCTGCACACCATTCCTTTGGAGCGATGTGCATTTTTGTATGCTTTTTTTACGGATGCTTTTATTAGTTTTCCTCATCTGTTTCTTCGTTCTTTGAATAAAGTTCATAGGAGTTCTTCTATCGCTCATGCTCTTTTTCATCCTGTTTTCATTTGTAGGATTTTGTTGTTTTTAGGTTTAGATGACTTCCTCACCTTTGAGCCTATACACATTATTACTCCCATAGGTGCCACTTTTCTTAGGCAGAAGGCTGCTCAGATGAGAGAGAGGTCTAAACGCCCTCGAGTTAACCTTTCTGGTACTGCATCCCCTTCTTCTTCTACAGGTACTACTTCTGGTGAGGCGTCTGCTGATGCCGTTGGTGGTGTTGCTACTGTTGTTCCTCCACCACCTACTTCGGATGACTTTGACATTCGTCGTACATTGGAGACTGTTATGACCATTCAGGTGGCTCATGCTCAGATATTGGTGGACGTGCTTAATGAGCTCCATGCTTTACAAGCAGATTTGGTGCATCTTCGACATTCGCCTTCACCGCCTCCTTTTGATAATGGATTCTGATTGTCCTTTGTCATTCTATCACAAAAATGGGGAGTACTTTTGGACACTTGTAGAGTTTTTTTTTTTTTTTTTTTAGTTAAGGGGAGAGGTTTTTTGTTTGTTGGAGCTTGTGGAGTTTGGATTGTATCTAGGTGCTTCACTGTGTATGTATCCTTTTTGGAGCTTGATGTATTATTTTTGGGCTATTCATGTTAGGGGGAGATACATTGTTATCTATGTTTCTTGTTTCACTGCTCATTGATTTATATTTATGAGTTATTCACGATATATGTCTTTGTTTTGTGTTTGTGAAGTTAAGAATTTATTTTTGTTTTACTTGTATTTTCCACACATGCGTTTATGCGTTTGTTGAGTATTTTAGGAAATATACAGGTTGATTTAGTCGTACTGCTGTTTACATTTGCAACTGATGGATAGTAGTTAGGTTGAATTATTTTGTAAATGACATTATTTTTGTAAAGGGCTTTTACTTGTAACTTTGAGCATTGTGTTTGTGTTTTGTCATAGATTTCCAAAGAGGGAATTTGTTAGGTTCTAAGTACTTAGGAACTAATGTATTTGAACTCTAATTTGTATTGTTGGCAAACCATGATCAAAACAAGTTTTTAGTCTTGTTTTAGACTTGCTCAAAGTATGTGTTTTATGTCAAGTTGGAATTGAGCTGCTGCAGAATTCATTGTGTAATTCGGTCTGGCTCGATTGATCGAGAATTAGACTAGATCGACTGAAAGTCGGGTAGAACATTTTTTTGCAGAATTTTCCAACTCAGCCCTAAGCCCATATGACATGTAGGGTTTTATGTTTTACCCTAGGTATAAAAAGGAAACCCTAGTTACATTTTTGAGGTAACTCTATTTGTTGTGTGTGTGAATCTCTTGTGAGATCTGCGAGGTGGTTGCCTTCACACATGTTTATAATTATCAAGAAGGAGATTTCATTGAGAACTTGATGATCATTCAGTTGCTGTAATAAAAGCTTAAAGATACACAAGCAGGAGTGCTTGTACTTGCTAGAGAATCCAAGAAAGAAGGAGTCCGTGGTCTCGGAGCTGTCACGTGGTCGTGTTAGTAAGTTTTCTACTGGTGGGTAGCAATAGGATATTAGTGGTCTAACTCGCTATTGTAAAACTTCGATTCTTTCATAGTGGATTCAAGTTTACCTTGAGGATAGCTAGGTTAAATCCTCCCTAGGCTTTTACCAGTGTGGTTTCTTAGGTTATCATATCTTTGTGTTCTTTATATTCCGCACTTTACATTGATATGATTATATGATTGTGTTAACCTAGATCTGAAAATTGGACTAAGTAATCACTTGACTAATTAACTAGGTTAATCTAATTGTGTTTTAAGGGGTCTAAAAAATGTACACAATTGACATTTTATGGTGTTTTCAATATGAACATAATTAATTATAGTTCTTAGCATATATATATATATATTAATAGGTAAAGCTTGGAAAAAATTGAATTAGAATTTGAAATTATAATCCAATTTTGTGTCATGTGTCTAAATTTATGTGAGAACAATACCATAATTATCCACTTAAGCTTGTGCCATGTGTCTACTTAAGTTTTTTAATCTTCATGTCAAGTGAGTTAATGAGTGTAAAATTCTAAGAATCTAATATTAATAAACTATAAATTTTTTTTTTCAAAAAAATAATCACATATACTCAATAAAAATCACCACACAACAAAAATAGCCACATGTTCTATTTTATTAAAAATTAGAAAAAAAAAAAAAACGATCATAAGTTGTATTAAATTTAGATAAGAATTTTAATATGTGACTAATTACGTTTACTTTAAAAATAATAATTTGACTAATTATCTATATTTTATGATAAAAATTGTGTTTAAATTTAAATGTATCTATATGTATGCATGAATTCATGTGTTACATGATTTAAAAAAAATTAATTTGACTAATTATTTATATTTTTATAATAAAATTTTGTTTAATTTTGAATGCATCCATGCGTTTGCATGGAGTTAAATGCTAGTTTCAAATAACAAGTAGGCAACTTAAATTTCGGTCAAACCACATATGGGTAGCTACTAATCTATACTACTATTTAAGAGGCTTCCCTTTCCAAAATATCCCTACAGACTACGTTTAAGTAGGGGCAAAACTTGAGGATATCTTAGTAAAAATATATCTCTAACTCTCACCTAAAACATTTCCTATAAAATAGGATCACTCTCCCACTAACTTACTTCTTCAAAACAACTAGAAGTTTGTTGTTATTTATTTTTTCCTTAAAAAAAAAAAAAAAATCATCCTCTCATTATCTTCAAATCAATTTTTTTTTTTAAATAAAACTTCCTCAAGTTTATCCCCCCAAAAAAAGAAAAGAAAAGACCTAAATAGATATATATTACAATTTATTTAAACTATTTTAAACTTCTTTTTAAAAATTAAAAACAAAAAACTTAATGAAAAAAATCACGTTTCTATCAAAAAAGTTATCTATTCTTCCTTAGATTGAATACATTCAGTTTAGCTCTACATCCTCTTCTTTCTTCTTCTTCTACTTTCAGATTTTGTTTCTAAACAATTTAAACAAACTTTGTCAGAGGCTCCTTCATATACTTTTAGATTTAGTTTCTAAACAATTTAAATAGATATTGTCAAAGGTTCCAACAACTTTGCATCCAAAACTTTTTAGATGTACCTTGAGCATTTGAGTTCTTTTTCACATTAGAGTGATTTCCAACTTCAAGATTGGAATAAAGGTTAAGAGCCTTTACCAATTCACCAATAAGTACCATAGGATCTTGTGCTTGAGGCACAGGTGCTTTTGATTTGTTTGCTCGCTTAGCAGCTTGCAGCTTGTAACAGTTTGGATGAATGTGCCCAAACTTTTCACAAAAATGACAAACCCAAGCAGACTTACCATGCAACTTGTCCTTAGAAAGGGCAGACTCCTTAGGTTTAGACTCTTTCAAATCAACCCTAATCTTCCTAGGAGGAGTGACCTCTACAGGTTTAACAGTCTCACTCATAGGGGGTTCAGAGGAAGAAGAAGGAACAAAGTTTGTGGAATAAGGTGCAGACACAGAGATGCTTTCTACAAAACCTAAGCCATTTTTGTCAGATGGAGACTTTTGAACACTCAGCATGTGATCAAGTTTGGAGCTTGCAGACCTATCAATTTGTTCTCTAGCAACAGATAGTTCATGCTCCAAATTCTTAATTTTATCAAGCAAAAGCATATTCTCAATTTTTACATTGTTCAAAAGTTCATTAGCTTCAAACAGTTTCACAAGCAAATTTTTCTTATCAAGATCAAGAGATGCAATTTTCTTCAAGCCAAGATCAATATTTATAGCATCCTTTGTAGCAACTTTGCAAAGTTTATTATAAGCTTCTTGAAGATCTGCATCCTTAGAGAGTTCCCTATCAGAAGGGTTCTTTTCAACAGACAAGCGTTCATTGACTACAACAGTAGCAGTGAAAGCAATGAAGTTCCCATCCTCGTCATAACTAGACTCATCATCAGAAACTTTATCATCACTAAGGGTTACAGCCATAGCCTTACCCTTAGACCTCAAGTATGTAGGATATTCAGATTTCATATGACCATACCCTTGACATCCAAAACATTGAGGACCCATAAAATTATTAGAAGATTGACCTACTTTTTCTCTAGGTTTTTCAGTATTGTTAACCTTAGTGGGATCATTCTTCTTAAAGTTTCTAAGTTCAGTATTGTTCGTACCTCTTTCCCTTCTGTTGTTGTTTCTAAGGAAATTCCTAAAGTTCTTGGCAAGGTAAGCAATCTCTAAAGCAGAGAGCTCATCATCAAATCTACTAACATCAACATCATCATCATCAACTGACTTAAGAGCCATTGATTTGGATTTGTTAGTTTTGGGTAGGTCTAACTCATAAAACTGAAGAGATCCTACGAGTTCATCAACAGGGATGGAGTCCACATCCTTACTCTCAGTGATGACAGTCACTTTGGGTCTAAAATCTTCAGTTAAAGATCTAAGAATCTTCCTAACAATTTTAGATTGATCATAGATTTCACCCAGATTATATGCAGAATTAACAATATCATTAAGCTTAGGTTTTAAAGACTCGGGATTTTATGTATTTAGAACTCTAATGTGTATTGTTGGCAAACCATGATCAAAACAGGTTGTTTAGTCTTTTTTAGACTTGTTCAAAGTTGTGTGTTTTATGTAAAGTTGGAATCGAGTGTTCTACAGGATTTACTGTGTAAATCTGCCTGGCTTGATCGATTGAAAATTAGGCTTGATCGATCGAAAGTCGTGCAGATTGTTTTTCTGTAGAATTTTCCAACTCAACCCAGGCCTATTAAGGATTAGAGTTTCAGATCTACTTCTCCCACTATATAAAGGAAACCTTAAGCATGCTTTTAAGAGAATTTTCAGAGAGAGAAGAGAGTGCCTCTTTTGTATCTAGGGTTTTGTACCCAAACCTCTCTAAGGTTTTTATTGCCCATATTGCGGTTTGTGTGAATCTCTTGTGAGATCTTTGAGGAGCTTTCCTTCATATAAACTTAGGATTATCAAGAAGGAGATTCGTTCAAGAACTTGATGATCATTCAGTTGCTGCCATAAGAGCTTAAAGAAACACAAGTGGGTGTGCTTGTACTTGTTGGAGAATCCAAGAAAGAAGGAGTCCGTGGATTCTGAGCTTGCACGTCGTCATATCAGTAAGTTCTACTGGTGGGTAGTAATAAAATGTTAGTGGTCTAAGTCTTATTGTATGAACTTCGATTCTTTCATATAGTGGATTCAAGTTTACCTTAAGGATAGTTAGGTTAAATCCTTTCTAGGTTTTTTACCGATTTGGTTTTCTTGGGTGATCATATCTTTATGTTATTTATATTTCCACTGCTTATACATGATATGATTGTGATAACCTAGATTTGCATAATTTGACTAAGTTAATCACTTGGCTAATTAACTAGGTTAATCTGATTGTGTTTTAAGGGGTTTAAAAACCTAACAGTTAATTGTTGTAACTTATTGATTTTAACAGCCTTTGTGCCTTCATGCACAATCTGAAGGATATTCCAAGCAATATGAGCAATCTCAATATTAGAGAGTCTCTTAAATGCCTCCATAGAAACAACATTAAAGATAACATTCATAACTTTTCTATTGAATGCAGCTGCTTCTTTTTGAGAAATTTGCGATTCACTAACAGGAGTAGTGGGCTTCTCCCATTCATATTCAACGGAGTTCCAGACTCTCTCATCAATAGATTTCAGGAATGCTTTCATCCTTACTTTCCAATAAGCATAATTATTCCCATTAAAGTGAGGAGGAATAACCAGAGAGTGTTCGTGTTTCATGACAATAGGGGTTAATGATTAGCTCAGAGATCAAAAGATCTACAACAAGAGAGCAACTTGCTCTGGTACCACTTATTTGTTTTTAGACCCCTTAAAACATAACTGGATGAACCTAGTTAATTAGCCAAGTGATTACGTAGTTCAAATTTCAAATCTAGGTTAACACAATCATATAATCATATTAATGTAAAGTGCGGAATATAAAGAATATAAAGATATGATGACCTAGGAAACCACACTGGTAAAAAACTAGAAAGGATTTAACCTAGCTATCCTCAAGGTAAACCTAAATCCACTATGAAAGAATTGAAATTTTACAATAGCAACTTAGACCACTAACATCCTATTGCTACCCACCAGTAGAAAACTTACTGACATGACCACGTGACAGCTCCAAGACCACGGATTCCTTCTTTTTTGGATTCTCCAGCAAGTATAAGCACTCTTACTTATGTATCTTTAAGCTTTTATTGCAACAACTGAATGATTATCAAGTTCTTGAATCAAATTCTCCTTAATAATCCTAAGTATGTGTGAAGGCAAATACCTCTAGATCTCACAAAAGATTCACACACACAGGAAAAGGAGCAACCTAAAACGTGGCTAGGGTTTTTCCTTTTATACTTAGGGCAAAACATAAAACCATACACGTCATATGGGCTTAGGGTTGAGTTAGAAAAATCTACAAAAAAACGTTCTGCCTAATTTTGATTAGTCAAGTCTAATTCTGGATAGATTGAGCTAGCCAGAATCATACTATAAGTTCTGCAGCAACTCGATTCCAACTTTACATAAAACGCATACACTTTGAACAAGTCTAAACAAGACTATAAAACTTGTTTTGATCATGGTTTGCCAACAATACAAATTAGAATTCTAATACATTAGTTCCTAAGTACTTAGAACCTAACAGCTGACTTAAAAATTTCAATCAAGAGAGTTTGTGCTTGAGAAAGGATATTGGTAAGGATTATTTCTATTTGTAGTTTGCACCAACGTGTTTCCAAACATTTGTTTTTTATTTTATATTTTATAATGAATTCGTTCTTTATTTTTTTTAAATGATTAACATTAGATTTTTTTTTTTTTTTTTTTAAGTACAAACCTCTCTCTCAAACACAAACTCTTTTTTAGTTTTTTATTATAGGATTTTACGTTACTTTGGTTTCACAATTTAATTATGTTTTGCTTTTTTTTTTTCTTTTTTTTTTAATAATGATAACCTACAAAAAAACTTCAACGTGTTTGTGAACCACTTCCCATCATTGTTGATTAATTCAAAGTCATTCAACATGTTTGTGAACCAAAAAAGTCATTCAAGGCCATTCAACGTGGTTATCAAAAAAAAAAAAAGAAAGGTCATTCAACGTCATTCCATTTATAAAGATTGCTTTTTTTTTTTTTTTTTTTTTTTTTTTTAATTTTTAATTTTAAAATACTTGATTTATTCAAAATAATGATAATATTAGATTCATCTCTTTCCTCTCTCAGGCTGATATATGCACAAGTTTCTCAAATTGCATTTAGGATGCATTGAAATGAAATATTAGATAAGTTCGGGTGAGAGATTTTGTAAGAATTATTGCACGATTCAAACCTCACATCAAGTGGTTGTTATCTAAGAAATTGTTGTAAAAAAATTTCTTTTGTAAAACAAATTATATTTATCATTTGTATAATTCTACGTGGGATTCAATTTATAGTTTTTTGGATAAGAATAAGAAAAGGATAAGGGCTTTTTTTTTTTTTTTTTTAAATCGAAATCAGTTTTTTTTTTTTTTTTTTTTGGGATAGAATCATTGAAATCAAAGGTATTTTTCTTTTGTTTTTCTAAGAAGGTGAGTGATAGGCCAAAAATGTATTGATCCCTTGTGATGAATTAATTGATTAATTAGCCAAGTTTATTAATTAATCAAATTAACATGCAAACGCGTGTTAGTACAAACAAATCATCAATTAAACTAAGTATGCAGTGAAAAATAAATTGACATGGTGATTTGTTTACGAATGGGGAAAACCTACATGGTAAAAACTCCATCGGGTGATTTTAAGGTTACCACTCCTAAGAATCCACTATTATCACAACAAGCGATTACAAGTTAAGGAATCCCAATACCTTATACCAACCTACAGTTGAACCCTACCCAATTGGACTTGTTCTGTAGTGACAATATCTCCTTGTAATGCATGGCTCCCAGTATGTGACTAACCAATTGCACGGATTCCAATACGTGACTTCAATCACTAACTAGAGAAGATTGTTATTTGCAAAGTTCTTCAGTTCATCACACGATGAAAATCGAGAAGTTCCTTGGTTAGAAAATCTTACGGTGCACAAACACATCAACTTCTTCACAAGAAAGATGAACTAGGGCAAATTCTGTCTCCGGTCACAATTTGCATGAACAAACTTTGTTCAACACTTGTGCAACTTGTGTCTACTTTGACAGCCCTTAAAATAATCCTTTTATTTGTCTAGGATTGTGAGAAAAGAAAGTCCAAACATACAATCATTGATTGGATGAAAAACAAACTTGAAAATCTGAATTTCATAAACCTTGACAGATACCCTATCTGTCAAGCTGCTGTCGAGCCACGGGCTGGAACAGCTCTTCAAGGCTCGATAGATGCAACTGTCGAGCTTTAATGAATAACACTTTTCACACTTGATTCTTGGACAGACTTGCATGGTTTTAACACTTGAACTTGAAACAAGGCTTCTTGAAGCATTAAATACGTTCTAGATCTACTCAAATACAAGTAAAGTACGTTTTGTCAAAGGATTAGCCAATTATATAAAATAATGACATATGTTCTTAACATACGAAACACATATGTCCTAACAATCTCCCCCTTTGGCAATCTGTGACAAAACCACGACAAACAAATAAACATATGAAAGAAGTCATAAATCACTCAACTCATATTCATTTATTGAATACAATAAAATCTATAATAACGCAAACTCTTGGAAAACTTTGTAAGAAGAGAGTTTATAGCAAGTTTTTAATGCTCATGAGATGAAAAACTCTTGTTATAATGCTCATGAGATGCAATGCATGAAGTTTTTAAGATCAAATCTTCAAAACCCATCTCAAAAATTTCACAAAAACTCTTTGATTTTCAAAAACCCCAAATTTTGTAAAAATCCCAAAAACTTAGGTTACAAAGTATGAAATGCATGAAAATGAGGGATTTGAAACTTACCAAGTAAAGAAAAACTTGAATAAGCTTGAAGAATTCTTGAGGAAGAGGTTGAAGGTGAGTGAGAGAAGTTTTGGGAGGTGAAAAAACTGAGTTTGTCGAGAGAGATTGAGGAAAGTGAGAACAGAAATCGCGAGGAACATATTTATAGAAGCCCCATAAAGCTCAATCGATCGAGATGTGTCGAGGAGCTGTCGAGGTTTAAAACGCATGTCCTAGCTGTCAAGCTAGCTATCGAGGATCTGTCGAGGATCAAAACAACAGAATTGTTCACAAAAAAGCTCAATGGATCCAAGTAGTTGTCGAGGAGCTATTGAGGATCTAGAAAGTTTGTCGATCGAACGACCTAGCTATCGAGAGGTGTCGAGATTGTGATAAAAAATCAGCTGAAGAGCTTGATAGATAAGCTAGGTGTCAAGAGGTGTTGAGGAGCTGTCAAGATTGCTTAAAAACAGTTTTTCAAGAAGGAAGAAAAACACAGATATTAATGCAATCAAGAATGCAATCAAGCATGCAACTCAACCAAGGATCCAAACAACATTTTAAACTCTCAAAATCAACTCTCAACAAAAATGTTAAGCACAAAGATCCTAAAACACACACACACACACACACACACACACACTAAACAGGTCTAACCAATTTTATATTTCAAAAACAAGTCAAGACAGTTTAGTGAGCATACATTAACACGTGTAAACCTTGTGATGGTCAAATCATATTATACTTGCACATGTATCAAGAGTAGCAAAGAATATTGCGTGTTGTGTATGAAAAACATCGCAATATTGCATAAGTGTCTACATGTTATGACGATTTGAGATATGAGAAAATTACTATAACTCGCACACAATCATAACTGTTTGATGGAGACTATCACCTTTGAGGTACACCCTATAACCACATCTCCTAGAATACACGCTTGCAATCATATATAAAAGCATTTTGATCTTTTTGCTTTTTATTTTTCTTTGCAATTTTTTCTTTTAAGCAAACCATGCATGGGTATATAAGAGATAGAAAAGAAATACCCAATTATGTTAAGCATTTGATATTCCAATTTTGCTATGCTGAAGCATACAAATGTCATTTTATGATTGGAGGGCAACAATGGTGAGATAGTTATTTATACCTTTCTCTTAGGATTTTTTAGTCCTTCCTGTCAAAAAGAGTGATACGAGTGTTAAGTATAAGAGATAACTTAATCTTACTCATCACACACACGAGCCACAAAGCTCACTTGCTTAGTTGTGCATAGAGATGCTCATCTAAGTTATGAAAGATACAAAATTTAGAAAAATTTATTTCAATGGCCATCCAAGGTACACAAGTACCAATGTACACAAAACACACATTTTTTTGTATTTTTCTGATTTTTCAAATTTTTATTTTTATTTTTATGAAAAAAAAAATTGAAAATAAACAAACAAAAACATGTTAAGCAAAGCAAAGCATAAAACTAAATGCTGTAAAGTTAAATTTAATCAACCATTTTGTTGGCTTTATTCCTGCCAAATTTGCTTGTAATTCAGCATTTAGAAACCCTGTATTTAGGTGGGAATCATGTAAGGGTAGTGTGTGAAAGAGTGTGAAGAAATGCTCAAGATTGTGTAAGGATGCAGAGACTCGCGGCTGGAACTCGCGGGTGACTTGCGACTGGCAAGCCATCAATTGCAGCACATGAGTGAAGCATGCAAAGAAGATGAACAGTCATGCTAGCTGGAGCACCACAGGACAAAAATTCCGGCCTGGCCGTTCTATTAACTCGCGACTTGAACTCGTGACTCAATCAAGTCGCGAGGCCAAGTCGCCAGCTAGCTCTGTTTTGGAAAAACCGACTCTTCGCATTCCAAACACACACTACTATATATAGATCCTTATACCCACAAAATGTAGAGATCAGAGAGAATTTTGAGAGAGAAACCCTAGAGAAAAATAAGATTGATTCATCTACAATCTTCACCTAAGAGACTCTTCAAATTCCTCTACTCTCACCATCTCCATTGATACATCCTTGAGAGGTTCTTAGCCAAATCATTTTCTCACCATACCCATATTTGTGAGAAGGTTTATTTGGTGCTTTGGGAAGCAATTAGAAAGAGACCAATTCATATTGGTTAGTGTTATGGACTATACCGGAATCCAATAAGCTAGAAAAGACAAACGTTCGACGCAACCTCGTTGGAGCAGGAAGCTTGGAAGGCTTAGGTACACTGGGTAGATTAGGCTTGGAGGGTCTATTGCTGTTCATGTATCCCAACTTCATTTTCTAGTGGATCATTGACCGCTTGAAGGGCGGCAGAGAGGTTTTACGCCGTGGGCTTCGGTTTCCTCTTTGATAACACATCGAGTGTTGTCCTTGTGTTTGCATTTCTCTTCCCTTTATCTTTGCCATTTAATTACTGATGTTGTTGTGATTATTTATGGTTTAGATTGTTTATCAATTCTGGTTTAGCTTATGTTCATGTTCCGCACATTTATTGTTTGATAATAAGCTTGAATTGGTAATTTGTAATTTGGGGTCTAAACGTTCATTGTGTTTTACACACATTTTGAACATTGAATTGGTATCAGAGCGGGTGCACTCTTTGTGGTTTAAATACCTTAGTGCGATCCCTGACCCTATATTAAGATGGATAGGTCTCAATCTCTAAATGTGCCACCATTTTTTAATGGTAATAATTATGCATTTTGGAAAGTCCAAATGAAGGCATTTTTGTGTTATATTGATGATGCTGTGTGGGATGCAATTGAAGTAGGTTGGACTAAGCCGGAGGTTGCCAAATCCACTTAGGATAAGGTAGCTCTTATGGCAGCTAATGCTAATAATAAAGCCTTGAATGATTTTTTTTGTGGTGTCTCTCTAGAAGAATTTCACAGGATTTCACATATCACTATTGCTAAGGAAGCATGGGAGATTCTGGAGACTACTTATGAAGGAATAAAGAAAGTGAAAGACACCAAACTACAAATGCTAACCACTCGCTTTGAAGAGCTCAAAATGAGTGAGGATGAGTCCTTTGACTCTTTTTATAGTAAGCTGAACAAGGTGGTTGTCGGCAAGTTCAATTTGGAGGAAAAGACATAGGACTCTAAAATAGTAAGGAAGATCCTTCGGTCACTGCCGAAAAGCTTTCGTGCCAAAGTAACAGCTACTGAAGAGAGTAAGGATCTTGACGACATTAAAGTCCAAGAGTTGATTGGTTCACTACAGACATATGAATTGTCATTGCCTACACAGAGGAAGAGCAAATCTCTTGCTCTTAAGACAATTGATGAAAGAGTAGTATCTCATGACTCTTCGGATAAGGATGTAGTAGACAAAGATGTGGCGTACCTGATGAAAATTTTCTGGAAATTATTGAAACTTAAGAATAGTGGGAAATCTGGTGACAAAGGAAAATTTTAGAGTTCCAGGAAGGAGAAAAAGGAATTCAGAAGGAAAGATGATAGAGAATCCCAATCTTTAATAAGAATCACGTGCTTCAAGTGTAATGGACATGGACATTTCAAGAAAAAATGTCCCAATTATTTGAAGTCGAAGGGCAAGGCATATGCCACTACTCTTGGTGACTCGGATTCATCAAATTTTGATTCTGAGGAAAGTTGTGACGGAGAAGGAAATTACTCTGCCTTCATGACTATTGCTCACATTGAGTCTTCGGAGGACTTGAAACAACTTATACAAGAACTTGGAGAACATAGTGATGAAGAATCCATAGGGATTGTTGAGGAATCGGATGCTGAAAAGGATGAAGATACAACTGGTCTTCAAGAGAATTACGCCTTCTTGAAAAGTCGGGAGAGTATGCAAAGACGGCGAAAGCGGCTATAAGGAAAATGAAGAAAGTAGAGGAGGACTACTGGAGTCTCTTGGTCTGACATAAGGAGGCCAAATGTGAAATAGAAAAGCTGAATGGTGAGCTGTCAGAAGCTTACTTAAAAATTAGATTCCTGGAGCTTGAGGTGGTTCAAGCAAATGCCAAGGTAGAGAGGGTCTCCACCAAGAAGGTAGATGATGTTATTTCCTCTTAAAAGCAATTCTCAGATAAATCCAAATTAGGATATGCTGGTGAAAGCAGTGCAGCTATGAATATCTCTAGTGAAGTGAAGTTTGTGAAGGCCAAAGAGCCGGTTGTAGCTACCCCCACTGTGGAGAAGGTGAAGGTTAAAAAGAAGAAAATTGTGACTGACCAAAGGGTGTTAAATAAGTCCCAAAACCAATCTATGGTCAGGACTAAAGCAAGAGGGAGATCTCTTCCACGATCACTAAGAGGTCCTAGAGCAAACCACTTTTGTCATCATTATGGTCTTCAAGGTCACACCCAACCCAATTGTTATAAGTTGAGAGCATTGAAGAATGCAACTGATCAACGGTCAAGAGGACCAAGAAATGACAAGAGAACTTAGGCTGTTGAGTCATCAAGAGGTCGAAATGGTGATCTAGGCATGATGGACGTGATAAAGATGATCAGTGCTTCCACCACTTGCTTGGAAAGCTTCACAAGAAGTTTTGAAAGTCCTAACTCTTGTACCCAATCCTTCAAGGATATCACCCCAAACGCATGTGACGCATGGGTGAAGAAGGGTACTCATGCATAAGCATTACAACATGTCCATGCATTAATACTTCCAATGTTTTGTGAATATGCTTGGTTGTGTGCTTATTGCGTGTTTAAGTTGAAAAAAAAAATTTCTATTCGTTTGCTTTTTGCTTTAAATGTTTTTACATTGTTGATTTTGATCAATCTTTTCTTGCATGTGTGTCAAAAATCCAAAAACACATAAAAAGTAGAAAATCCAAAAAGTTTGATCGACTTTGTTGAGTTTTGTCTCAAAGCATGTTTTGCCTTGTACCTTTGTACTAATGGCTTTGTGCATCTACGAGCTTAGCTTGTTTCCAATGCACTCATATCATTGTGGGAGAAATTTTGAAATCTATGTGATTGTTGTAAATAGATCTTTAACCTTGTCATGAATGATTAGTGAATGGTTTTGTTGATCTTGAGACATGCATAGACTTATGCTTATATATCTTCCAACTCTTTATTTATTTATTTATTTTTTTGCTTAAAGAGCTCACCAAATGTAAATCTTCAAATGAAAAGAGATATTGAGCTACAAAAGCATGTTGTACATACTAGTATTTGACTAGGAAAAAGGGAAAGTGACCAAAAATAAAATGTATGATGCCCAAACAGCCAAAGGCTAACTCATCAATTGAAATATAAAAAATTTCAGGCATCGATCTCACAATGAGATATAAAGATTCAAAAAGAACAAATGATATGATGTATATGGAGCCAAATGAAAAGCTTCAAAGTTATGTTATCAAGTTATGTAGGAGGTCATATATGTATATTTCTATAATTGAGATGGATCACATTATCTAGTGCTAGTTGTGTATGCCTTTTTTGAATTGATCATTGAAGCTTCACATTAGACTAAGGACTATCTCATTGTTGATACGCGCATCACATATGTCTATATTCAATGAATGCCATATTCATTTATGTGATTGTACTTGATTAAATGTGTTTTCACATGCTCAATCTTTGTTGATCAAACACAAAAAGATTTTTGATTTTTTGTTTGTTTTTGGAAATTATTTTGTTTTTACAAAAATTGTCAAAATTTCAAAAACAGTGTTGCCCTGTTCTGGCGATGAAGTCGCTGGTTGATCTAGCCGCATGCCCCAGTCGCGAACCTTTACAGAGATTTTTCGCGACTCACTGGTGGGTCAATGTCCAGTCATGAAAAATACTTAGAATATTTTTCAAAATCTGGATCTTTATGATTCTTGTGACTCTCTATGGCAACTTGTTCACGGGTGGAAGGTTCAGTCGTGAGGGATACACAGAGATTTTCGCGGCTCACCTCGTGACTTCCTTACTGGTAGACCTTCCAGTCGCGAAAAACACTTAGAAATTTTTTTTCAAAATTTAGGTTTGAAGTGTTCTGGTGGCTAGCCCTGGTGACTTGCATGCGACTTGACTTAATCGCGAAAAATGCATGTTTTGTATTTTAAAGACAGTTTTTAAAACTTTTCAGTTTTTCCTCAAACTTTTTTGACTATTCATCGTCTTCCCCATTTCTACTCTCCCAAACACACCATGCACCAAACCCAAACCTCCTTTGTTGATCATCTCTCCAACCTAATTTTCCAAGAAAAAGGTATGAGTTTCTATTTTCTCACTCTATTTTACATGTTTATAAGTGTATTTCTTCATTTTGATAGATTTTGTTGAGTTTGTGCACATCGCAATGGTCGAACATGGGTTTGCTTAAATTGTTGAGTTTGGTTGTTTGAGATTAGTTGTGTTTGTTGATAGACTGCTAAATATGTTTGCTATCATGATTAAGTTTCTTTGATTCAGTCTGTAATTTCAGATTTGGTGTTTGAAATATCTCATACCCATAAAATATATGTGTTTGGATTATCTGTGATTTACTCTGAGTGTGAGTTTGGGTGTTTCAGTATGTCTGAGTTTTTGGAATGGTTTGGCTAATATTGCTTTTTCATTTGCCATATCTTGTGTATGTTTCTGTCTTGAGGGTATATCTTGAACATTTCATATACATTAAGTTATGTCTCATAGACATATGCTTACTCTTGTCTGAATGTGGTTTACACTGTCCAAATATTACTAATTAGTGCTTGTTGCAGTCTGCATCAATACAGATTGTACTTGTTTGAGTGGTTGAGGTCTGATTTAAGCTATCTTTCTCTGGTTGTCAACTATGTTACTCCCCATGTAACTAACATGATACTAATATGGGTGTATTTCCACCTATTGTGTTATGCTCTTGTTGTAGCCTTTTCTGCTTGTTTATAGATGGCTCCCACACCCATAAAGCAGAAGACTCCTGCTAAGAAGGCAGACAAAAGGTTGAAAATAGACCATAACTTGTTTAGGTCTGGTCAACACTTTGAGAGATACAAAGACTCTTTCTTGAAAGGAACCATTATTCAGGAAATGTTTGTTGACTTAGGAGACTTGAAAGACACCTTCATTCCAGATTATTTTGAGGGCAAAGGATGGGACAAGTTGCTGAGTGACCTACTTGCAGTTTGTAAGCCCTTAATAAAGGAATTCTATGCAAATGCTGTTATAAGGGAGGATGAGTTAAATTGCTAGATCAGAGGTCATTAGTTCACTCTAGATGCACATGATATTAATGAGGTTCTAGGGCTTGAGGGTTTAGAAGATCATTAATTCACCAATTACAAGGACAGGATGCTATCTATAGAAACTATCTAGAATCGCATTGGTGGACAGAGAGAGGGAAGATGTCTCAACACTACAGCATTTCCAGTTGACATGAGGTGCCTCACCACCATAATGATGTTCAACTTGTATCCAATAAGGAAGCTGACTACAATCAACAATGCTAGAGCTATCTTCCTTATGGAGCTCAAGGAGAAAACCTTCATTGATATCAGCTCACACATATTTGACATAATTGTGGATAAGACCAGAACCACTTCTAGGCCCAAGCTGATCTTTCCTAGTCTTCTCATGAGGATCTTCAGAGCAAAAGTTGTTACAATCCTTCAAGATATCTGCCCATGACTACACCTTTAGCTATCAACAGGATGACCATCATCAGGATACAAGTTCGTCTTGTAGGTGATGAAGAGGAGGGTGACCAAGGAGAAGGTGATCCAACGGAAATTGAGGCTGAGGCTGCAGGATAGACTTCCACATCCAGAAGCAGAGGCAAGAGGAGCAGAGCTTCAACATCATCAGCTATACCTCCAGATGCATTTCAGATTATCTTAGAGAGGATTGATGGACTCCGAGAGGTCCAGAATGAGCATTCTGACAAGATGGCAGCAATTCAGGAGCAACTCAACATACTTTCAGCCAAGTTTGATAGCATCAACTCCCAGCAGTGACCCTTTGGCCATTCCGGTCAAAAAGGGGGAGAATTTTTGTGAAGCAGCTCTTGAGGGGGAGTGCCATTTTGAGGGGGAGCAACCAAAAACAGTGTTTATCTAGTTTATGGTTCAATCTTATATTATGTTTATGGCTATGGTGTTGGTTATGGTATTATGTTTTTGAATAATGTTCATTATGGGTTTCCTACATTGTGTTAAACAGTTTGGTTATTCTGCTAGTTTTAAAACTCATGGATATACTTTGGTGTGAAACTTTGGTTCTAGTATATAATATGATGTTATTCAGTTAGTTGTGTATGGTACATTTGTAACTGTTTGCTTTTGTAAGCTTTTAGGCTTTTGTACCCTTGCTTTGTAACTTAAGTACTTGTTGCTAAATGTTTTGCATTTTCTTTAAGTACATCACTCTTGTGCCCTTTGTTGGATTTTTATCCTTAATGCAATTACCTAGTGTTGTTGCATTGGTTGAGTATTGGACATGCAAATGATACTTAGCAAATGAGCTTATTAGCTTGCATGTCCAGATGTTCATTCCATATGTGAATGAGCATTGTGATCACTATTTATAGTGATTGTTCGTTTTTGGTCAAGCCATGATTTACTGCTTAAGTCCATTTTTGCTTAATTGTATTGTGCTTGCTCCATATGCATTACAAGTTTTCTGCATACAATGATCTTATTGTGTTGTTGTGTTTCAGGAGATACTTGTACTTATAGTTCAAGAGCTTCCCATATTCTAGAGTTAGGTGTGAGTGAGTTTTGTTCAACTGTTCCCAACTCACGGGTTAAGTCTAGAGTTTGTTGTAGGGTTTTGTCACGGAATAGCCAAAGGGGGAGATTGTAAGGTTGAATTTAATCAACCATTTTGTTGGCTTTATTCTATGCCAAATTTGCTTGTAATTCAGCATTTTGAAACCTTGTATTTAGGTGGGAATCATGTAAGGGTAGTGTGTGAGAGAGTGTGAAGAAATGTTCAAGATTATGCAAGGATGAAGAGACTCGCGGTTGAAACTCGCGAGTGACTCACGACTGACAAGCCGCCAACTGTAGCACATGAGTGAAGCGTGTAGAGAAGATGAATAGTCACACCAGCTGGAGCATTATAGGACAAAAAGTCCAGCCTGGCCGTTCTGTTAACTCACGACTTGAACTCTTAACTTAGTCAAGTCAAGAGGCCAAGCTACCAGCCAGCTCTGTTTTGGAAAAACTGATTCTTCGCATTCCAAACACACATCACTATATATAGACCTTTATACCCATGAAATGTAGAAAGCTTTCAGAGAGAATTTTGAGAGAGAAACCCTAGCGCAAAACAAGATTGATTTATCTACAATTTTCACCTAAGAGATTCTTCAAATTCCTTTACTCTCACCCTCTCCATTGATACATCCTTGAGAGGTTCTTAGCCAAATCCTTTTCTCATCATACCTATATCTGTGAGAAGGTTTATTTGGTGTTTTGGGAAGCAGTTAGGAAGGGATCAATTCATATTGGTTAATGCTATGGACTATAGCGGAATTCAGTAAGTTAGAAAAGACAAAGGTTCGATGCAACCTTGTTGGAGCAGGAAGCTTGGAGGGCTTAGGTACACTGGGTAGATTAGGCTTGGAGGGTCTATTGCTGTTTATGTATCCCAACTTCATTTTCTAGTGGCTTATTGACCACTTGGAGGGTGGTGGAGAGGTTTTACATCGAGGGCTTTGGTTTCCTCTTCGATAACACATCGAGTGTTGTCCTTGTGTTTGCATCTTTCTTCCCTTTATCTTTGCCATTTAATTACTGATGTGGTTATGATTATTTATAGTTTAGATTGTTTATTGATTATGGTTTAGCTTATGTTCATGTTCTGCACATTTATTGTTTGATAATAAGCTTGAATTGGTAATTTGTAATTTGGGGTCTAAACGTTCATTGTGTTTTACACACATTTCGAACATTCAAATACAAATGCACGAGGAGGAAAAAGGAGAGGAAGAGATCAATCCATGGAGATGACACTGATGTTTTGACAAAGGAATTCAAACCGTTTGCTCTTAAGAGGTTTGGTAAACAAATCAACCTTTGATCATTAGTGTGAATAAACTTGAGAGTAAGAGTACCATCTTCGACTGGCTCCCTAATAAAGTGTTGTCGAATCTCTGTGTGTTTAGATCTAGAATGTTAAACCAGATTCTTAGAGATATTGATGGCACTAGCATTGTCACAGTAGATGGTAAGATGCTCTTGACAAATACCATAATCATGAAGGAATTTTTGCATCCATAGAAGTTGGGTGCAACAGTTACTGGCAGCGATGTACTCATCTTCTGTAGCGGATAATGAGATGGAATTCTGCTTTTTGCTCATCTAGGAGACAAAATTATTACCCATATAGAAACACCCCCCTCCTTGATGTACTCTTTCTATCATCAGTATTCCCAACCCAATCAACGTCAGAGTACCTAACTAAGACATCATTTGTGTCCTTGCTATACCACACACCAAAGTCGGCAGTGGTTTTGACGTACTTTATGATTCTTTTCAAAGCAATCATATGAAACTCTTTGGGATTAGCCTGATATGTAACACACACTCCCACATTGTAACTAATGTCAGGTCTACTAGCAGTAAGATAAAGAAGACTACCTATCATGCTTCTATAAAGAGATGAATCTACACTTTTACCTAACAAGTTAACAGTGAGTTTAACATTTGGGCTCATAGGGGTTCTAACAGAACTAGCAGATTTTAAACCAAACTTTTTCACTAGATTTTTAGTATATTTAGATTGAGATAGGAATATACCTGAATTTTGTTGACGAATCAGCAATCCAAAGAAGTGAGTTAGCTCTTTAATCATGCTCATCTCGAACTCGCCTGCATGAGTTTTGAGAAGCTATGAGCAAGTTCATCCTTAGTCGACCCAAAGATGATATCATCAATATAGACTTGAGCAACTATCAATTCGCCGTCTTTCCTTTTGATGAAGAGAGTCTGATAAGCTTTTCCTCTTGTGAACCCATGTGATACCAAGTATTGTGTGAGCTAATTATACCAAGCTCTAAGGGCTTGCTTTAAGCCATAAAGTGCCTTCTTGAGGCATAACACATGATCCAGAAAGTGTGGATCAATGAATCTTTTTGGTTGAGCCACATAGACATCTTCTTTAAGGAGCCCATTCAAGAAAGCAGTCTTTACTTCCATTTGATAAAACTTGAACTTTAAGTGACATGCTAGGGCTAGGAGAATTCTGATGGACTCCATACGGGCAATTGTGGCAAATGTCTCATCTTAATCTACTCCTTCCATTTGTGAGTATCCTTGAGCTATAAGATGAGCCTTGTTGCGAATCACATTACCCTTCCCATCAGTCTTCTTATGAAACATCCACTTTGTGCCGATGATGTGCTCACCCTCCAATCTCAGTACTAGAGTCCAGACATCATTTCTCTAAAATTGAAGCAGTTCATCATGCATTGCTTTAACCCAGCTTTCATCTTGAAGAGCTTCCTCAACTTTAGTGGGTTCAACTTGTGACAAATAACAAGAATAAGACACAAAGTTAGCAACACATTTATCAATTGTACGCTTCCTTAATGTGAGTTCATTCATGTTTCCCACAATGATTTCAGGAGGATGATTTAATTTAATCCTGGAAGAAGGTCCTTTCTCTTCATGGGATTCAAAATCTGGTGAAGTGGATATATCTGCAGAATCTTCCACAACACTCGGAGTATTAGGAGTACTTGGAGATGCGAGCTCTTGTTCAACAATTTCTTGAGCTTCCTTTGGCTCAAGAGGAAGAATTTCTTTAGGGAATTCCTCACTAACTTTCTTAGAACTAGAACCTGAAGATTCATCAATAACAATATTTATTGTTTCCATTACCTTTATGGTTCTTTTGTTGTATACCCAATAAGCCTTGCTTGTAGAGGAGTATCCTAGAAATATTTCTTCATCACTTTGAGAGTCAAACTTTCCCACATTCTCTCTACCCTTGAGAATGAAACAAGTACTTCCAAAAATTTTGAAATACTTCACATTTGGCTTTCTTTCTTTCCATAACTCATATGGAGTCTTCTCGGTATTTAGTCTAAAGTACACCTTATTAACCGTATAACATGCAGTGTCTACGGTTTCTCCCCACAAGTTTCTAGTCATCTCCTGAATAACTTTGTTCTTTCTTTCTACTGCACCATTTTGCTGAGGAGTGACAGGAGCAAAGAATTCTTAAGATATACCTGATCTTGTTCAAAAGAACTCTATATATGAGTTCTCGAATTCTTTACTGTGGTCACTTCAGATTCGATCAATTTTCAGGCACTTTTCATTCTACAATATTGTGCACAAGGCTTCAATGTGCTCAGGAGCATCAGACTTGGATCATAGGAGGATAACCTAAGTGTACCTAGTGAGGTCGTCTACCACAACCATGATGTATCTCTTTCCACTAAGAGACTCGGTTCTAGTTGGACCCATAAAATCCAAATGTAGTAGCTCTAATGGTCTAGATATAGTAGATGTCTGAGTGCCCAAATGTTTAGCTTTCGTCTGTTTCCCAAGTTAACATGGTCTACATACTACATTACTTACACTACTAAGCTTTGGTATACCCAAGACTAATTCATGCTTAGATACAATTGAGAGATGTTTGTAACTAGCATGTCCTATCCTTTGATGCCATAGATCTTCATTTGGTAAAGAATGCTATTGCAGACAATATCAGCATCAGGAACCAAACCATAACCGTTGTCTAAAGTGTGAACACCATTTATGAATTTCTTTCTAGACTCATCCATGACAAGACACTTTCCTTTTGAGAATAGCACCATGAAGTCTTGATCACATATCTAATTTATGCTCAATAGGTTCACTCTCATACCTTCTACATATAGAACATTTGCAATGTCTAGTAGTCTAGGTAGAGAGACGATTCCCTTTCCTTTAATCTGTGATTTGCTCCCATCACCAAAAGTGACATTGCCACCTTTCTTAGACTTGAAAACCTTGAAGAGAGATTGGTCTTCAGTCATGTGTCTTGAGCAGCCGTTGTCAAAGTACCACAAACACATGTCCATAACCTTAAATGTGGACTTCATCATGAAGCACACTTCATGCTTAGATGATAGATCAGTGGGAATGGTGTTTTCTCTCATTTGCCTTTTATGACCTAAGCCTTTAACCTTCACTCTTCTCAGATGAACTCCTTGGCACATTTTCATTCTAAGATAGTTTAGTTTCTTCTTTATCAACTTGAGATCTTTTCCAATAGTCATCATTATGGAATTCAAATAACTTTTAGATTTGCATTTTTTAATACACTCAAACAAGTAGAGATTAGAAAAACAAAATGTATTTGAAAACAATGGATCATACAGCAGAGACTAAAACCTAATCAGACTGTGCCTGCTCTGATACCACTTGATAGGCCAAGAATGTATTGACCCATTGTGATGAATTAATTGATTAATTATCCAAATTTATTAATTAATCAAATTAACATGCAAACGAGTGTTAGCACAAACAAATCACCAATTAAACTAAGTATGCAATAGAAAATAAATTGACACGGTAATTTTTTTACGAATGGGGAAAACCTACACGGCAAAAACCCTACCGAGTGATTTTATGGTCACCACTCCTAAGAATCCACTATTATCACAACAAGTGGTTACAAGTAAAGGAATCCCACTACTTTATACCAACCTACAGTTGAACCTTTACCCCAATACCCAATTGGACTTGTTCTATAGTGACAATCTCTCATTATAATGCACGGCTCCCAGTATGTGACTAACCAATTGCACAGATCCCAATACGCAACTTCAATCACCAACTAGAGAAAGTTGTTGGCTGCAAAGTTCTTCACTTCATCACACGATGAATATCGAGAAGCTTCTTCATTACAAAACCCTACGGTGCACAAACACAGCAGCTTCTTCACAAGAAAGATGAACTAGGGCAAATTCTGTCTCCGGTCACAACTTGCATGAACAAACTTTGCTCAACACTTGTGTAACTTATGTCTCCTTTGACGGCCCTTAAAACAATCCTTTTATATATCTAGGGTTGTGAGAAAAGAAAGCCCAAACATACAATCACGGATTAGATGAAAAACAGACTTGAAAATCTGAGTTTCATAAACCTCGACAGATACCCTACCTGTCGAGCTTCTGTCGAGCCACGGGCTGGAACAGCTCTTCAAGGCTTGATAGATGCAAGCTGTCGAGCTTTAATGAACATCACATTTCACACTTGATTCTTAGACAGACTTGTATGACTTTAACACTTAAACTTGAAACAAAGTTTCTTGAAGCATTAAACACATTCTAGATCTACCCAAATACAAGTAAAGTGTGTTTTGTCAAAGGATTAGCCAATTACATAAAATAATGACATATGTTCTTAACATGTGAAACACATATGTCCTAACAGTGAGAAAAAAAGAAAGAGAGGAATTGAACGTGCGTAAGAGAAAAAAGAAAAAGAAAAAAGAGCGAGATTTTATAACCTAAAATTTATGATTTTAAAATTAATAATTTTACTTAGATAAGTGAAAATAAGTGGTGGATAACTGGAAATTCTTTTAAATACATGGGAAAATCTCATTAAAAAATTAAAAATTAAAAATACATGGATGATGGGATAAGGATAAGGGTTTTTTTTTTTTTTTTTTACATTAAATGGAAATAAGGGTTTTTTTCTTTCAGTTTCAGCTCTAATTCAACGTTAGTCTAGGTTAACATGGTTTTTTGTTGAATAGAATCATTGAAATGAAAGGTATTTTTCTTTTGTTTTTCTAAGAAGGTGAGGAAAAAAGAAAGAGATTTTAGAAGAGGTTTCTATCTAGCAAAAGTGATTTAAAGAAGAAAAAAAAGGGTAGGTTTGATAGCCATTTAGTGGATTCAGGTTCTTTTTTTTTTTTTTTTTTTTGTATGGAAAAGTGGATTGAGGTTTTTATTTTGGTTTTTATTTTTAAATAAATAGGGCTGTTTTGAAGACATGGATCAGTGGGAAACTGGTTCTATTTTGTAGGAAATTTAGTAGTTTAGTCATTTAGTGTACTCAGTAGTTACATTTTAGGGCTATCATAAACAAATAACATACATTTATGTATATTTTTATTTCCATAAAAAATGTTAGGTATAGTTTCTTGATTTTAAAGGTAGTTGTGAATCTTGAATTTAAACTCTTTTTGACTTTTGTTATGGATGTATAGTAAGTGGTTAAATTCTAGGATTAAAAAAAACGAAATTTTAGGATTAAACAAAAAATTATAACTGTCACAAATAAAATTTAAAAAAAAAAAAAAAAAAAAAAAACTAAATCAGAAAAATGTGAGCATTTTACTATAACCAAAAAAAAAATAAAAACTATTAAAATTTTGTACTTTGTTTTGTTATGGATGTGTACTAAGTGGCTACATATTAGGACTACCATAAATAGTTAACAACCATGTCCATTCTTCTAAAAAATCCCACATCCATTTTTATTTCCGTAAAAATGTTACGTACAGTTTCCTACTTTTAAAGGTAGTTGCTAAATCCTAAATTTAAGCTCTTTTTAATTTTTGTTATAGATATAGTAAGTAGCTAAATTTTAGGATTAAAGATAAGTAGATAACTCCCATAAATAAATCATAATTTTCTCTTTAAAAAATATAAGAAACAATTGAGGACAGAGGTGTAAATAAAAATTTGGATGAATGAATCATTTCAAAATGAAGTATTCTTTTTCTATTCTTCACTGGAAAAAAAAAGAAAAACAAAATCAAAAAAAAAACAAAAAAAACAAGGTAATTTAGATATGCCCACAAATATCGGACAGAATTCAAAACTAATAATAAAAACTATTGTAGTGAATTATTTTAATACGATGACCTATTCCATGTTTCTAATATGGTGAATTATTTTACTATTTTACCTGATGTAAATATTTGAATTTTCTACATTTATCCATCAACTTCTTCATAATAAATTTTGTAAATATTTTTATAGTTACAATTTCATTATGCATTTTCAATATATGCACGATTTATAAGATTTATTCAGAGGATATTATTTTTTCTCCCCCTAAAAGTTAATACTAAATTATAGCATCATCTTTTAATCAATAACATGTTGATTACTGCATAAACAAAATTGGCAAAAATGGATAATAATTACGGAATACTAGCCTCTGAGCACGCGCTCATGCATGTGCTTAGAAACTCTTCTATTTTCTGGGTAAGGGTTAATTTAGAAAATTTATTATAATTTGAGATTACTACATTTTCTAATTACTAAAAAAAAAAAAAAAAAAAAAAAAAAAAAAAAAAAAAAAAAAAAACTAGGGGTGTGATGAGTATTATGTGAGAGCAAGGTGTTATCCCATGGGATTTAGGACAACCAACACCAATTCTTGTACATCTTCATCAGGCAGGAGCTCTTCCCAAGGGTAGGCCTTTAGTCCCTAGTTATGGCAGTGTAAGTTCTATGGTTCATTCTTACTCACAAGATATTACTTTCTGACATATTAATTCAATTTCTTGTATATTTATGCAAGATTTTAGGCCTCTGCATGCCAATATTTTGTATCTGTTTCCTTTTTTTTTTTTTTTTGGTTTTCTATCTCAATATTTTGTATCAGGAAGATTAGTCCCTTAAGGATCCATCATCTATGATTAATTAGGCCAATGATCCTGTAGAAAATCTACATGTGATTTATGTTTGATGAAATTATAATTTGTGGAAAAAATAATGACACTTGAAAATAATTTCTTGTTTTAAGATTAATTCAATGATCATTAATGACATCTTAAAATATGGTAGACGATATTTGACATGATTTCTATCTCATCCCAGTGAAGGGGACCCAAAAAAAAAAATGTAAAAGATTAAACAATAACAATTAAATCTCCCTGCAATTGAGTACGAAGTTGAAGCAAAATTCAGTTGTTAAATGAATTCCTGATGCAATTATTTGATTGTATCAGAAATCAATCACTTCGTATCTTTCCTTCCTCCTCCTTTCTCACACATGGAATTTTAACTACTACTTGATCAAGCATTACTAAAAAGGAGACAAGTTGTAGTGTATATATTTCCTCCCCATTTACCCTGTTTGCATGTTACATTATTTATGTGTTGTTCTTATATCTTTATCTGTTTACTAGCATTTTAGCTTGCTATTGTGGCCAACAACGAATTGCTCAAATATGGCAGGGTTATGATGTAGCAGCAATTGCATGCCCTAAACGCTATGTTGTTGGATTGGATATATCAGACATTGCCATTAAGAAAGCAGTGGAGGTCAGAGCAGTTGGTTAGAAAATTCTAACTTCACTAAGGCTTGCAATCTCTTAGAAGGAAAAGACACCCGAAAGTTTTTACTTTTACCATTTCATTTGCTGTTTCCTTTGGAGAAACAACCATGTATGTGGCTATGATGATATAATTGAAATATTAAAACTGAATTACCCATCTTTATTTGGCCATTACTGTCTAATTTATCAACTTTTTGGAATGCCTCCCTGAACTGGTTGTTATTCAGCATTTCTGAATTGGATTAGGAACTATAGCTGGGTTACCCCAGCTTTTCTCAATTTTGTTAAGGACAGGGATTAGATGCATCGCACTTGTGATCTCTGTTAAATTGGATTAGGAACTATAACAGGGTTGTTCTAATTTCTGAAAACATGCCATTATTCATTTTTAGATTAACAGAGAGTCGAACTTGATAGATTCAGTTACTAGTTCATAAGAAGCTAGTATTTTTGTGACCAACAGATTGTTGAACCTGATAGATTTAGTTACTAGTTCATAAGAAGCTGGTATTTTTGTGACTATAACTTGTGATAAGTCATGGAATTCAAAACGATGTGGATACACGGATTTCATGAAATGGTAGATTTGCCAGAGTGGTAGGGCAACCTTTCCTCTCTTCAAGAGCTGTATATTGTGGGATGCAAGTACTTGGTGCATCTGCCCACCGATGAAGCCATGTGACGCCTCACTAAATTGAAAATGCTGATGATTTATGAATGCCCTGAATTGAACATTGAGCGGTCCAAGATTGACCACATTCCATTTGTCAAAGTCCAGGATGATGGGTAAGTTTACTCAGACAATTTATTATGTTAATCGTTCTTCAAAATAAATACAACGCATCACTGTTAGAACCTTCTTTATGTGCATATACTCATTTCGCTCAGCATTTTGATACTGTAAGAGTTCATGGATCAATTCTTTTGCTTAGGGCTGTCTAAAACTTGATAGTAGATTTTGTTGCTTTGCACTGGGTCGTAATTGCTCTGGTTATGTCGGTGAATTTATTGTGGAAAATGGATTAGTTGCATAAGAATAAAAAATTGGTTGGATGAAAGTCTTTCTGATTTGTCATTTCATATTAGGGTTGGGGGTTAGTTTTTCTTGGGCGACATTGAAATGATGTGATCCCCAGTTCTATTAGTGCAAGCAAATTTAACTTAAATTTTCAAACAACACCGAAGGTGTTGATGGTTCTAATATATCTATATATTGTTTTTACCTTTTGAAAGTGGCCAAATTGCTCTGATTTTGAAGACTAATTCAGGAAGCTGGCAAGAAGTTTGCGCCTAATTTATTTGATGACGACTGATGCGAAGACACTTCAAGTTTTCCTGCTCTTACCATTTGCATTACAAACATGATTTACTTCGAAACCCAATTCAGTTCAATGCTCAGTAAGTGTACTCATACTACCCTATGTCCTCTTCTATTCTCTATATTTGTAATGGGTGAGAGTATTCTTGGTATGAATACTTAATTGGATGCCATTGATGAAATATATAAATGTTGCAACTTGGTTTAAACCAACCACCTTGGCAACACTTGAAAAATTCTACTCTTCTTCTTCTTCAATATTTGAACTTATCTGCAATCATTGGCAAAAAGTCACTAAAAGCATAATATAATTAAAAATTTTGTGATTTCTGCCTTTGGCTTGGTTCTACTTAAATTTTTGTATCTGCAAATTATCACAAACACTTAATAAGCTGCTAAAAAGTATAGTAATTAAAGTTTTTTTTCTTATTGTTAGCAGTTGTCTTGCTTCTTTTCGAATTTCTGATTACTAGCCTATTTTCTTTCATCAAATTATTACCTTTTAATTTTTCAAAATTGAAAATTTCTAGAGATTTGAAAATTTTAAATATTGGATTCATCACTATTAGAGCCAAGTCCACATGCTCATTCTTTGTCTTAGCGTTTCTTGAAACCTTCACTTATTGGTGTTAATAGCCCTGACCGCCTTGTATTTCTTGACTTGATAATGTAATAGTTCATGGATCAGTTCTTGGCAATAGATTTTGTTGATTTGGGCTGGGTCATAATTGTTATGTTTATAAGAGTGAAGTTATGGTGGGAAAATAGATTTGAGTTATATAAGAATGAGAAATTGGGTGAGTGAAGGTCTTGCTGATTTTTGTTTTCATGTTTGGATTGGAAGGTCAGTTTTACTGGTTCATGAACTTATGTGATTTCCTGTTCTGCTGGTGTAAGCAAAGTTTAACTCACCTTTTTATAAAATTTCAAACAGAACTGAAGGTGTTGATCATTCTAATATTTTTATATGTGTTCTTTTTACCTTTTGAAGGGACCTGCCAAAATTAGAATTTCAAGGCTAACTCATGAAGCTTAAAAGATGTTTGTCTCTGGGAAAATAACCAACTCGATTAGAACTGATGCCAAGGTACTTAAATATGTTTTCTCTTTACCATTTGGGATTTGTATATATAATTTCATTCAAACTGGTGTGTGTGTGTGTGTGTGTGTATATATATTATAGAGTCATTGTGTTTTGTAGCCAACATGCATATCTACGTAAACAAAACTTTTAGTCTATGTAAAGGTGTGCAATGTCAACTCCATATATGTGTTCATATGTAAACAAAACAATGTAAAGGTTGAGTACATTCAGATTGATGAATTGTAGTTTGACAACTTTTGATAAGAAAGTCATTGATAGCTTAGCTTGAACAGTGTGGAATGTCCTTTGCTTAGACTCTTTTAGTTGCTGACATGGATATAATGAACTAACTAAAAGTTTAAAGAACTAGAAAGCTTGGATGTTAAAAAAAGACTAGTATCCTAGGATGTTAAAAAGATAACACAATTACAAAACTCTTACCCATGGATCCTCATTATTCAAAGAACTAAAAGACTATTCAATAAGTTAAATATCTTCCCTTGATATGCAGGTACTAGCATTTCTATTTTGTTCAGCTGGAGGAAATTTTTGTTCATGGATCTTTAACCGAAGAGCTGAATATCTGTTATTTCCCCAAATTAATAGAAAAATGTGTAAAGGGGAGCGGTGCCAAGTGGTCTAGGATTTCCCACATTCCAAATATGTATTTTGATGAATGTATAAAACATGAAGCAGTTTGAAGATCATTTACATTATTAAGATGGATGACCAATAAGTTTTCGCTGACCTCATCCTCCTTTCTTCGCTTATACTCTCCTTTCCCACAAAATAAGAGTATTTTTCATAATTTCTCCAAATTTCTTACTTTGTCTCTTTAGTTTCCCCAAACATTTTTGTTTTTGGCTGTCTTGTAAGTCAATAATTTCTTTTCAGTTCCTTCTCTTACTTTCAATTTCATTTGCTATTTTCTCAATTTGTTGTTAATATACTTTACAGATTTGGGTTATCCTTCATTTCCAAAGTAGTGGCTATGTACTTCAGCAAAACGCGCTCCAGGATTCACCCTATTCCAAATATCCAGAAAAAACCTTTTGTTCCTACTCTAAGCTAGTTCAAAATAATCTAAAATTGGTATTTTCTCTCAAATGTCCTCTTTCCTAACTTGTCGCTTTGGAATAAACTAGTTTTTCTTTTTTTCACTTACCATATTTCTTGTTCACTTATTTTACTGTGATATCACTTTTATTTTGTTTCAAACTTGTATTTTAATGTAGAGCAAGTGTGCAACATATTTTGCTGTATAGTGTATGTAGACCTTCAAATTTTGCGTCATTCATTCCCTTTAGTTTTTTTTATTAGTTCTATGTATAAAATTCCCTTATACTTGTTACCATTGCATTGACTTCACTGTCATGTTTTGCCTTGTCCATTCTCTAAAATGTAGACTTTTTATTTGTACAAATTTTAAAGATCAATATCACATTCACCCATATGAGAGAAAATGTTGAATATGTAAGGTTGAATTTAATCAACTATTGTGTTGACTTTATTCTGTGCCAATTTACTTGTAATTTAGCATTTAGTAACCATGTATTTAGGTGGGATTCATGTAAAAGTAGTGTGTGAGAGAGTGTGAAGAAATACTCAAGATTGTGCAAGGATGTAAGGACTCGCAGGTGACTCGCGACTGGCAAGCTACCAAATTGCAGCACACGAGTGAAGCGTGCGAGAAGATGAACAGTCATGCCAGCTGGTGCACTACAAGACAAAAATTCAGTCTAGCCATTCTGCTATCTCATGGCTTGAACTCGCGACTTAATTAAGTCGCGAGGCCAAGCCGCCACCCAGCCCTATTTAGGAAAAACTGACTCTTCGCATTCTAAACGCATAGCACTATATATAGATCCTTATTCCTAAGAAATGTAGAGAGCTTTCAGAGAGAATTTTGTGAGAGAAACCTTAGAGAAAAACAAGATTGACTCATCCTCAATCTTCACATAAAGACTCTTCAAATTCCTCTACTCTCTTCCTTTCTATTGATACATCCTTGAGAGGTTCTTGACCAAATCCTTTTCTCACCACACCCACGTCTGTGAGAAGGTTTTTTGGTGCTTAGGGAAGCAGTTTGATAAGCCACAATCTGAATGACCCATTGTGATTAAACCTAATTAATTAATTAACCAAGTTGTTAATTAATCAATTAATTATGCAATTGCGTGGAAGTACAAACAAATTACCAAAAACTAAATATGCAGCGGAAATTAAATGACACGGTGATTTGTTTACGAATGGGGAAAACTCTTATGGCAAAAATCCTACCGGGTGATTTTCAGGTCACCACTCTCGAAACTCTACTATTATCAAATTAAGCGGTTACAAGTAAAGGAATCCTAAGTACCTTACCAACCTACAGTTAAAACCTTACCCCAATACCCAATTGGACTTGATCTGTAGCGACAGTTCCCACCTTTGATGCATGGCTCCCAAGTACGTGACTAACCAATGTGCGGATCCCAGTACGCGACTTTTAAACACCAACTAAGGAGAAGAGGTTGGCTGTAAAGTTCTTCAGTTCATCCTACACGATGAAGATCAAGAAGATGCTTTGTCACAAAACCCTTTGGTGCAAATACACAGCAATTTCTTGAGAGAAGATGAACTAGGTCAAGAATTTCGTCTTTTGATCACAATTTGCTTAAACAGAGATTGGTCAATACTTTTGCAACTTATGTACAATTTGACGGCTCTTAAAACAATCCTTTTATATGTTTAGGGTTAGAAGAAAAGAAGGCCCAAAAGCATATTCACGGATCCCAAGAAAATCATATTAGAAAATCTGAAATTATAAATCTCGACAGATAATAGGTGTCGAGGTAGCTATCGAGCAGGTGTTGAGATTTAATGAAATTGCACTTCAACTTGCTTTTTCTTGGACAGAATTGATGATTTTAACACTTGACCTTGAAACCTTGTTTCTTGAAGTACTAAATACACCTAAAACTACCCAATTACAAGTAGAGTGTGTTTTGTCAAAGGATTAGCCAATTTATATAAATAAGTGACATATGTTCTTAACAAGTGAAAACACAAAACTAACAATCTCCCCCTTTGGCAATCCATGACAAAACCACAACAAATAAATGAACATATGAGAGAAATCATAAATCACTCAACTCATATTCACTTGTTGAATACAATAAAACATATCCTAACACAAACTCTTGAAAAACTTAGCAAGAAGAGAGTTTATGGTAAGTAGACTTTGACAACCTGTATTTCTGAAACACTTTAAACAAAACTCATCAAGGCATCTTGTGTGAAATGGAAATAATAGATTGCATACAAGTATAAAGAACATGTGTATAAAGATAGAGAAGAAACAACACATGAGGAGACAGGTGAAAGAAACATACATCCACATATATAAAGGAGAATAAGTACAATGTATGTAAAACTGGTCAAAAGACCTCATATACAAGATCAATGTATTTTTAAAGAATAGAAAAGAAAAGATACATCAAAACCTCACTACATCCCTCAAAATATCAACACTCCCCCTATCAAAATGTCCTATACTAACTCTCCCCCTAAGATGACTACTTTCATAACCCAAAACTACTCCCCTTTTTATCACGAGTGACAAAGGGTAGAGTGTCATGTAGACATCTCATCAGTAGAGTTAGCATCTCTATCATCATCATCATCATCATCCTCATCCTCGGAATCTAAAGCCGCTGGAGTAGGTGGTGAAGAAGGAGCCTCTAGAGCAAAACCACCCATGGTCGCCTGCCATCGTGCAATACGACTAACACGAACATTCAACTGATACAACTCAGTGGAGAGTGTATCAAGGTGAATGTCCATGCACTACAGCTGCGCCATAATATCTCCTAGAAATACATTGCCTATAGAGGAAGAAGGAGCAGATGTAGATGGACCTAATCTGGATGGAGCTGAACGGGAGGGAGGAGTGGAATCCATCTGTCGCGACCTAAAATACGCCTCACTACGTTTTACGGTAGCGGCATCTATGACACATATGTGTGTGAAGTGGTTGGACACAGGAAAGGGAATAGAAAAATGGTATAAGATCCTCGTGATAGCGAAAGGAAAGATGAGCTTATTACGGAACGCCGAGTCAAGATAAACATCTATAATAGAAAGAATAAAGTGAGAAGGAAAATCTATAGTAAGATGCTCTAAAAGAGACAACAAAAATCGAGCACAAGACTTTGTGATGGAGTTGTAATGAGAGAGTGGATGGAGTACAAAAGTTATCACCATGTTAAGAAATCTAAGACCTTTAGCAAAAGGCCTACATGATATGTACTGATGCTCTCCCTAATCAGCTGGGCGCTGATGAAAGGCAGAAATGAGCTTATCTTTGGACACAGTCCTCAGATGCTCACAGGAAGGGTAATCAGGAAAATCTATCCTAGGATCCCTAAGCACATTCGCAACTAGCTGCAGTGTGACAGGGATGCGCGTACCTCGAATGCAAGTGAAAAAGAGAGGTACTAAACGATTTTTCCTGTGCATGTTGGAGTAAAACTCCTGAATTAGCACGAGAGGGCAAGTGACTGGGACATCACACAGTAACTCCCATCCCCTACTGTGAATGACAGAGGAAAGGTTAGTGTCGGCAAAGTCTGCCAGAATGACTTGGCGTTCCGAATGAACACCTTGTCGAGAAAAGTTCTCTAAAAATGCCTTGTGGGCATCTCCATCATAGAATCGAAGGTTAAGAGGAGCAGAGTCAGAAGAAAAGGAAGATCCAGAACGCAGAGGGTTCTGAGCCAGAGTGGATTTACGTTTGAGTGCCATAGACACTACTAACGTAAAAGAATGAGAAAGAGATAGAGAGGGAGACAATCAGAAAAGTCCCAACACAGTTCATATATATCAAATATATTGAACAAGAAGTACGTATGCATGAGAATGCATGAACATGTGACATGCAAATCAAAAGGCATCATGGGCTCAGCCCAATCCAGTCCTACCAGCACACAAACATAGAGCAGACATTTAAATGCATGTAAATATCATTCTAATGCACATGAAATTCAATGTATGACATTTTGAAAACATTTAAGTGAAAACCCAACCCAAAATTTTAAGAAAAACTCCTTAATTTTGAAAAACCCCAAAAATTTTCAAAAATCCCAAAAATTAGGTTTCAAAACATGAAATGCATGTAAAAGGAAGGGAAAAATGAACTTACCAAGTGATTGAAACCAAGAGAAGACCGAAAATGAAGTGGGTTTAAAGATTTGAGTGAGAAAAAGGTGATTGGGAGATGAACCGCCTCGAACAGATCGAGAGAGATTGAATGAATGAGAGAAAAATTGTGACTGAGCTTTATATAGACACCTTAGTAAATCTCAATAGCTAAGGTGTCGAGAGGTATCGAGGAAGCCGTCGAGGAAGGTGCCGAGAATTTAGCTGTCGACAGCTGAAGGTATCGAGAGGTGTCGAGGTACAAGAACTAGTTTCAAAGAACAAAAGCTTGATCGATCGACAAGGTATCGAGAAGACATGAACTTTCTCGATCGATCCACCAGGTGTCGAGACAGGTGTTGAGATTACGATAAGAAAAGGCTTGAGAAGCTCGACAGATAACCAGGTATTGAGGAGGTGTCGAGGAGTTGTCGAGCCAGTAGTTAAAAGTAGTTTTTTGAGAAGAGAAAAACACAGACATGAATGCAATCCAACATACACTTCAACCAATGATCCAATCAACATATTAAGCTCTCAAAATCATCTCTCAACAAAAATTTAAGCACATGGATCCTCAAAAACACAGACACACACACAAAACAAGTCTAACCAATTTTATTTTTCAAAAACAAGTTAAGACAGTTTAGTAAGCATACATTAGCACATGTAAAACCTTTGTGATGGCCAAATCACATTGTACCTGCACAAGTATCAAAAGTAGCAAAGAATATTGTGTGTTGTGTGTGAAAAACATCGGAAGATTGCATATGTGTATACATGTTATGACGATCTGAGATATGAGAAAATAACTTTAACTCTCACACAATCATAACTATTTGATAGGAACTATCACCTTCGAGGTACATCCTATAACTCTCACATCTCCTAGAATACACGCTTGCAACCATATTTAAAGCATTTTTTTTTATCTTTTTGCTTTTTATTTTCTTTGCATATTTTCTTCTATTTTAGCATATCATACATGGACATATAAAAGAAAGAAAAAAAATACTCAAGATGTTAAGCATTTGACATCGCATTTTTGCTATGCCAAAGCATACGAATGTCTTTGACACTGTACTTTTGCTATATCGAAGCATACAGGTGTCATATTATGATTGTCGGGTAATAGTGGTGAGATGGTTATTTATGCCTTTCTCTTAGGACTTTCTAGTCCTACCCGTCAAAAAGAGTGATATGAGTATTAAGTTCAAAAGATAACTTAATCTTACTCATCACAAATAAGAGCCACAAAGCTCACTTGTTTAGTTGTGCATAGAGATGCTCATCTAAGCTACAAGAGATACAAAGTTTAGAAACTTTGTTTCAATGGCCATCCAAGGTACACAAGTACCAAAGTACACATAACACACACTATTTTTGTATTTTTCAATTTTTTCAAATTTTTTTTTTTATTTTAAAAACAAAAATAAACAAAACTGAAAGTAAACACATGAAACATGTTAAACAAAGCAAAGCATAAAACTAGACCGACTCAACAAAAATGCAAAACACACAAGCAATGCAACAAACAAGAAAAACAAGAAGGAGAAAAGAAAGTGATGAAATCACTTAGAGTCCTTTTTCTTCCACACCTTGGAAGAACTATTCCTTTGATTAAACCCTTGAATCGGCGGTGAGGGGGAAGAATTGAAACCGTTCAAGTTCGAAAGGAACATGAGGGCTTTTAGAAGATCTCCAAGAGGAGTAAGAGAGGATTGAAGCTGATTTTGGCTTCCTGATGCTATCATGTCATTGCTCTGTTGAGTGGCTAGCCATTTATAGCAATTTGGTCGAGTATGACCAGCAGCTCCACAATGATGATAGAGATGCTGCTTCTTTTGTTTAGGCTTTTGAGAGTTAGCCTTCTTAGCCTTAGAGTTTTTAGCATCTTTCTTATTTTGCTTAGGGGGTGCTCTTAAGATAGATTTACCCTTATCTAAGTTCTCACTAGCTAATTCAGTTTTAACATCAGTGTTCTCAGTTTCAGTGTTATTAGCAGGAGAAAGAAAAATAGTATTACTAGTTGAAGCAGTATTAGAGAAAGAAAGACCATACCCCAAGCCAGTTCGATCCGAAGCAGATTTCTGATTGCTAAGCATCTCATCAAGCTTTGCGCTTGAAGTCCTCTTCAATTGAACTCTGACTTGGGACAGCTCTGCTTCAAGTTTCTTGGTTTTCTCAGCCAAAAAGTTGTTCTCAAATCTCAGTGCTCCAATAGTTTGATTTACCTCATCAAACTTTCTGGACAACTCTTCACGATCAAGTTCCACATCACTGAGCTTCTTGGTGACTAGCCTATACAATTTCTCATACTTCTCAGAGAGCTTGTAAAGCTTCTCATAGGCTGAATGGATATCATCTTGATCATCCATCTTCTCAAATTTGGACTCCACCAATTCTTCTTCTTCATCCACTTCTTCAATAATCCCTTCAGTAGGGTTGACTGTGGCAGTGAAGGCATTTAAGATTCCATCATCCTTATTGCCGGAATCATCTTCAAGCTTAGTGTCACTCAAGGTTGCAGCAAGTGCCTTACTCTTCCCAATGCTCTTGAGATATGTCGGGCATTCATGCTCCATGTGACCGAATCCATGACATCCAAAACACTTTGGTCCTGCAGGAACAGTGTACTAACCGCCATCCTTAGCATCCTTCTTTCCTTTGTTTTGACTTTTAAACTGAGAAGAACTGGATTGTCTGCGGTCCTTGTCGAAGTTCCTCCCATTGGCATTCTTCATAAACTTCTTGAATTGCCTTGTAATGTAGGACTTCATTTTAGAATCTTCATCATCGGAAGACTCGTCTATATCATTGCTCTTTGCCTTCAAGGCCATGCTCTTGCTTTCACCAATTTTGCCAATCCTAGAAAGTCCTAGCTCATAGGTCTGTAAGTTTCCAACCAGCTCAGTCAAAGGAATCTTATCAATATCCTTTGATTCTTCTATTGCCGTAATCTTGGCATGGAATCTCTCAGGTAGAGATCTGAGCACCTTCCTTACAACCTTAGGTTCAGGGATGGTTTCCCCAAAATTAAAGGCTGAGTTCACTATGTCCTTAAGCTTGGCATAGAACTCATCAAATGACTCATCCTCCTTCATCTTAATTTCTTCAAAACTTGTAGTGAGCCTATGAAGTTTTGAGTCTTTGACAGCCTTTGTTCCTTCATAGGTTGTCTGGAGGATGGTCCAAGCCTCCTTAGCAGTTTCAGTTGAGGATATCTTTTTGAACTCCTCATTGGTGACTGCGCTAAATAGGACATTTAACGCTCTGCTGTTGAAGTTAGCTGCCTTGATCTTTGTGTCATCCCAATCGGCCAGTTCTTCTTTTGGCTTAGTCCAACCAATCTCTATAGCTTGCCACACCTTCTCATCTAAAGACTGCAAGAAAGCTCTCATGCGTACTTTCCAGTATGCATAGTTAATGCCATCAAATAAAGGAGGTATGATTAATAACTGTCCTCTATCCATAACAAACAGGGGTCAATGGATCAACATAACAAAGATTAAATCTAATCAGAGTGTACCTGCTCTGATACCACTTGATAGGCCACAATCTGAATGACCCCTTCTGATTAAACCTAATTAATTAATTAGCCAAGTTGTTAATTAATCAATTAATCATGCAATTGCGTGGAAGTACAAAAAAATCACCAAAAATTAAATATGTAGCGGAAATTAAATGACACGGTGATTTGTTTACGAATGGGGAAAACCCTTACGGCAAAAACTCCACCGGGTGATTTTCAGGTCACCACTCCCAAAACTCCACTATTATCAAATCAAGCAGTTACAAGTAAAAAAATCCCAAGTACCTTACTAACCTACAGTTAAACCCTTACCCCAATATCCAATTAGACTTGATCTGTAGCGACAGTTCCCACCTTTGATGCACGGCTCCCAAGTATGTAACTAACCAATGCGCGGATCCTAATACGTGACTTCTAAACACCAACTAAGGAGAAGAGGTTGGCTGCAAAGTTCTTCGGTTTATTCTACACGATAAAGATCAAGAAGATGCTTGGTCATAAAATTCTTTGGTGCAAATACACAGCAACTTCTTGAGAGAAGATGAACTAAGTCAAGAACTTCGTCTTTTGATCACAATTTGCTTGAACAGAGATTGCTCAATGCTTTTGCAACTTGTGTACAATTTGATGGCTCTTAAAACAATCCTTTTATATATTTAGGGTTAGAAGAAAAGAAGGCCCAAAATCATATTCACGAATCCCAAGAAAATCAAATCAAAAAATATAAAATTATACATCTCGACAGATAGCAAGTGTCGAGGTAGTTATTGAGCAGGTGTCGAGATTTAATGAAATTGTACTTCAGCTTGCTTTTTCTTGGATAGACTTGATGACTTCAACACTTGACCATGAAACCTTGTTTCTTGAATTATTAAATACACCTGGAACTACCCAATTACAAGTAGAGCGCATTTTGTCAAAGGATTAGCCAATTTACATAAATAAGTGACATATGCTCTTAAAAAGTAAAAACACATATATCCTAACACAGTTTGGAAGGGACTAATAGTTATTGGTTGATGCTATAGGCTATAACAGAATCCGGTAAGTTAGAGAAGAAAAAGGTTCGACGCAACCTCGTTGGAGCAAGAAGCTTGGAGGGCTTAAGTACACTGGGTAGATTAGGCTTGGAGGGTCTATTACTGTTCATGTATCCCAACTACATTTTCTAGTGGATTATTTACCGCTTGGAGGGTGGCGGAGAGGTTTTGCGCCGAGGGCTTCGGTTTTCTATTTGATAACACATCGCTGTGTTATCTTTGTGTTTGCATCTCTCTTCCTTTATCTTTGCCTTTTAATTTCTGTTGTGGATGTGATTTTAATTGGATTAGATTGTTTATTAATTTTGATATTGGCTTATTTTCATATTCTGCACATTAATTGTTTGATTATAAGCTTGAATTGGTAATTTGAAATGTGGGAGTCAAAATGTTCATTGTGTTTTATACACATATTAAATATTCAATTGGTATTAGAGCGGGTGCACTCTTTGTGATTTAAACACCTTTGTGCGATCCCTGACCCCGTATTAAGATGGATAGATCTCAATCTCTAAATGTGCCACCATTTTTTGATGGTAATAATTATGCATTTTGGAAAGTCCAAATGAGTGCATTTTTATGTTTTATTGATGATGCTGTGTGGGATGCAGTTGAAGTAGGTTGGACTAGGCCAGAGGCTACCAAATTCACTTGGGATAAGACAGCTCTTGCGGTGGCTAATGCTAATAGCAAAGCCTTGAATGCTATTTTTTGTGTTGTCTCTCCAGAAGAATTTCACAGGATTTCACATATCACTATTGCTAAGGAAGCATGGGAGATTTTGGAAACAACTTATGAAGGAACTAAGAAAGTGAAGGACACCAAACTACAGATGTTGACCACTCACTTTGAGGAGCTCAAAATGAGCGAGGATGAGTCCTTTGTCTCTTTTTATAGTAAGCTGAACGAGGTGGTCGTCGGCAAATTCAATTTGGGGGAAAAGATGGAGGATTCTAAAATAGTAAGAAAGATCTTTCGGTCACTACCGGAAAGCTTTCGTACCAAAGTAACAGCTAGTGAAGAGAGTAAGGACCTTGACGACATCAAAGTCTAAGAGCTGGTTGGTTCACTGCAGACATATGAATTGTCATTGCCCATACAGAAGAAGAGCAAATCCCTTGCTCTTAAGACAATTGATGAAAGGGTGGTATCTCATGACTCTTCGGATGAGGATGCAATAGATAAAGATGTGGTGTACCTTGTAAAGAACTTTCGAAAGTTCTTAAAACTCAAGAACAGTGGGAAATCTGGTAACAAAGGAAAATTTCAGAGCTCCGGGAAGGAGAAGAAAGAATTCCGAAGGGAAGATGGTAGAGATTCCCAATCTTCACAAGGAATCATGTGCTTCGAGTGTAACGGACATGGTCACTTCAAAAAAGAATGTCCCAACTATTTGAAATCGAAAGGCAAGGTCTATGCTATCACTCTAAGTGACTCGGATTCATCAAATTTTGATTCTAAGGAGAGCTGTGATGAAGAAGGAAATTTTTCTGCATTCATGACCATTGCTCATGTGGAATCCTCGGATGATTTGGGTGCACTTGTGAAGGAGCTTGGTGAGCACCCTGACTTGGAGTCAATTGGAATAATTGAGGATTCTAAAGATGAGAAAGATGGAGAAGTAGTGGGACTGCAAGAAACTTACAATTCCCTCCTTGAGAAGACCGGTGAATATGCAAAAGTAGCCAATGCAGCCATTAAAAAGATGAAGAGGGCCAAGGAAGATTACAGAATTCTTCTAATGCAATACAAGGAGACCAAATGTGAAGTGGAGAAAATGAATGGTGAGCTGTTAGAAGCTTACTTAAAAATTTGATTCCTTGAGCAAGAGGTAGTGCAAGCACATGCCAAGATAGAAAGGGTCTCCTCCAAGAAGCTAGAAGATGTTATTTCATCTCAAAAACATTCCTCAGACAAGTTCGGGCTGGGATATACCGAAAGAAGTAGCTCATCAGCCAATGTCACCAAAGAAGTGAAATTTGTGAAGGCCAAAGAGACGGTTGTAGAAAAGCTTATTCCTGAGAGAGTTAGTGATGAAAAGAAGAAGAAGGTGGTTGATCAACAGGTGTTAAATAAGTCTCGTAATCAATTAGAAGCCAAATTTGAAGCTAGAGGAAGATCACTTCCAAGATCACAACGGGGTCCTAAAACGAATCACTTTTGTCACTATTGTGGATTGCAAGGACATACCAGACCCAACTGTCATAAGCTGAGAGCGTTAAACAATGCAAGCGCTCCTCGATCACGAGGAAGAAGAAAGGACAAGAAGTCTTCAGGTAGTGAGCAACCAAGAAGTCAAAACTGTGATCTCGGAATGATGGACGTGATGAAGATGATTGGTGCCTTCACCAATTGCTTGGAAAGCTTCACAAGAAGGTTTGAAAGTCCTAACTCTCGTACCCAATTCGTCAAGGATATCACCCCAAACGCACGTGACGTGTGGGTGACGAAGAGTATTCATGCATAAGCATCACAATATGTACATGCATTAATACTTCCCGTGTTTTGTGAATATGCTTGGTTGTGTGCTTCTTGCGAGTTTGGGTTGAAAATTGTTGGTTTGCTTGCAAGATTTCTTTGAAACGTTTTTACATTGTTGTTTATGTTTTTGATCAACCTTTTACTACTTTTGTGTCAAAAATCCAAAAACACATAAAAAGTAGAAAATCCTAAAAGTTTGATCGACGTTGTTGAGTTTTGTCTCAAAGCATATTTTGCCTTATACCTTTTTACTAATGGCCTTGTGCATCTATGAGCTTAACTTGTTTCATATGCACTCATATCATTGTGGGAGAAATCTTGACATCTATGTGACTATTGCAAATAGATCTTCAACCTTGTCATGAATGATTAGTGAATGATTTTGTTGATCTTGAGACATGCATAGACTTATGCCTATATATCTCTCCACTTTTTATTTTGTTGTTTTTGCTTAAAGAGCTCACCAAATGTAAATCTCCAAATGAAAAGAGATATTTAGCTGCAAAAGAGTATTTGACTAGGAAAAAGGGAAAGCGACCTTCCAGGCTCACCTTGTGACTCTCTCGCAGGTAGACCTTCCAGTCACGAAGAACACTTAGAAGATTTTTCAAAAATCTTGTTTTCAAAATGTTTCACGGCTTACCTTGGCGACTTACTAGCGACTTGATCCAGTCGCGAAAAATGCATGTTTTGCATTCTAAAGTTAGTTTTTTTTTAAAAACCTTTTCAGTTTTCCCTCGAATTTTTGTGACTGTTCATTGTCTTCCCAATTTCACTCTCTCAAACTCACCGTGTCACTCTTCAAAAAGCCTCCATTTCTGCACTTTTTCTTCTCCAATCTTCAAGAAAAAGGTATGGGTTTTTATTTTCTCACTCTTTTTTACATGTTTACAAGTGTATTTCTTCATTTTGTGAGATTGTTTGGTGAGTTTTTGATCTTTGCTTTGATTGAACATGGGTTTTGATTAAAATGTTGTGTTAGGCTGTTTGGGGATAGTTGGTCTTGTTGATTGAATGCTAAATATACTTGCCGTTATGATTAAACAAGTCTGTCATCTTAGATCTGGTATTTGAAAGTTCTCTTACCCATAAGATTTATGTGTTTGGGTTTTCTGAGATTTACTCTGAGTGCGAGTATGATTGTTTCTGTCTAACTGAGGTTTGTGATTGTGGGTCCGTTTGGATTGAACTTATTGTTGCTGAAACTGAAAACACTGTAGCAAAATAATTTTTAAATGTGTAAATAGTACCGTGGGACCCATTCTTAATATTTTTTAGTGCGTGAACAGTGCGTGAACAGTGCTAAATAGTGCATGAACAGTGTTTTTTGTCCTGCACAGTAAAATCATGTGATTTTACTATTCACTGACAGGAAAAAAAAAAAAAAAAAAAAGGAAAAACTCAAACGTGGACGCACACTAAAAACGCAAAGGCCAAACGCCCTCTGTGTGGCTACTATTATCTTGTTTTAAGATTGTTATATCATGTGTGTGCTTCTGTCTTGTGGGTATAGCTTGATCATTTCATATTCATTATGATATGTCTCATTGACATAGACTTACTTTTGGCTTAATGTGATTGTCTCTATCTTAATATAGATGTTTATGATACAGACTATTCTTATTTGAGTTGCTGTGTTTTAATTTGTGTCATCCTTCTATGGTTCTCAACTTTGTTACTCCTCTTGTAAGTAATTTGTTACTAATATGTGTTTATTTCCTCCTATTATGTTCTGTTCTTGTTGTGGCCTTTTCTGCTTGTCCACAGATGGCTCCCACACCTACAAAGAAGAAGACTCCTGCTAAGAAGGTAGACAAAAGGCTGAAAATGGACCATAACCTGTTTAGGTTTGTCCAACACTTTGAGAGGTATAGAGATTCCTTCTTGAAGGGAACCATTATTCAGGAAAGGTTTGTAGACTTAGGGGACTTGAAGGACACCTTCATTCCAGACTGTTTTGAGGGCAGATGATGGGACAAGTTGCTGAGTGACCTACCTGCTGTGTGTGAGCCTTTAATAAGGGAATTCTATGCAAATGCTATTATAAAGAAGGATGAGTTGAATTGTTGGATCAGAGGACGTGAGTTCACCCTAGATGCGCGTGACATTGAAGTACTAGGGCTTGAGGGTTTAAAGGATTATGAATTCGCAAATTACAAGGACAGGATGCTATCTATAGAAACTGTCCAGAATCGCATTGGTGGACAGAGAAAGGGGAGATGTCTCAACATTAATGCCTTCCCTGTGAACATAAGGTGTTTGATCACCATCATGATGTTCAATCTGTATCTAGTAAGGAAGCTAACTACAATTAACAATGCTAGAGCTATCTTCCTCGTGGAGCTCAAGGAGAAAACCATAATTGACATCAACTCACACATATTTGACATAATTGTGGATGAGACTAGAACCACCTCAAGGCCCAAGCTGATCTTTCCTAGCCTTCTTATGAGGATTTTCAGAGCAAAGGGTGTTGCAATCGCTTTCAGATATCAGTCCCATTACTCCACTCTCAGCCATTAACAAACAAACCATCACAAGGATACAAGTTCGTCTTCCAGGTGATGAAGAGGAGGGTGACCAAGGAGAAGGTGATCCTATGGAAACTGAAGCAGAGGCTGCAGGACAAACATCCACACCCAGAAGCAGAGGCAAGAGGAGCAGAGCTTCAACTTCATCAGCTGCACCCCTAGATGCATTTCAGATCACCCTGGAAAGGATTGATGGACTTAGAGAAGTTCAGAATGAGCATACTGACAGGATGGCAGTAATTCAGGATTAGCTCAACGTACTTTCAGCCAAGTTTGACAGCATCAACACCCAGTAGTAACCCTTTGGCCATTCCGGTCAAAAAGGGGGAGAATTTTTTAGGGGCAACTTTTGAGGGGGAGTGCCATTTTGAGGGGGAGCATGTCAAAAACAGTGTTTTTAATCATCTACTTTACTGTTTAGTCTTACTTTATGTTTATACTTTAGATAATGTTTTGTTTTGCTTTGATTATGAGTTTGATACATTGTGGTTAATTGGTTCTAGTATATATTTATTTCAGATGTTATTTAGTATGTCATGTTGTGTACCTGTTGCTTTTGTAGGTTTTTAAGGTTCTTAGTTTATGTTTTGTACCTATTGCTTTTGTAAGCTTTTAAGGTTTTTAGGTATTTTGTACCCATGCTATGTAGCTTAAGTACTTGATGTTAAATGTCATGCATTTTTTTTAAGTACATCACTCTTGTGCCCTTGTAGGATCTTGTTCCTAAATGCATATATGTTTTATGCATTGGTTGAATGTTGGACATGCAAATGTTACTTTGCAATTGAGCTTATTAGCTTGCATGTCCGGATGTTCATTCCATGTGTGAATGAGCATTGTGATCACTGCTTATAGTGATTGTTCATTTTTGGTCATGCCATGGTCTGTTGCTGTATTCTATTTTGCTTGATCGTATTGTGCTTACTCCATTTGCATTACAAGTTTTTTGCATACAATGAACTTATTGTGTTGTTGTGTTTCAGGAGATACTTGTTCTTATGGTTTAAGAGCTTCACAGATTCTAGAATTATGTGTGAGTAAGTTTTCTAACTGTTCCCAACTCACGCGTTAAGTCTAGAGTTTGTTGTAGGGTTTTGTCATAGAATAGCCAAAGGGGAAGATTGTAAGGTTGAATTTAATCAACCATTGTGTTGGCTTTATTTCATGCCAATTGGTTGTAATTTAGCATTTAGTAACCCTGTATTTAGGTGGGATTCATGTAAGGGTAGTGTGTGAGCAAGTGTGAAGAAATGCTCAAGATTGTGCAAGGATGCAGGAACTCGCGGGTGACTCGCGACTGGCAAGCCGACAAACTGCAGCACGAGAGTAAAGCGTGTAAGAAGATGAACAGTCATGCTAGATAGTGCATTACAGGACCAAAATCCAGCTTGGCCATTCTGTTATCTTGCGACTCAGTCAAGTCGCAAGGCCAAGCCGCTAACCAACCTTGTTTAGGAAAAACTAACTCTTCGCATTCCAAACACACACCACTATATATAGACCCTTATACCCAAGAAATGTAGAGAGCTTCCAGAGAGAATTTTGTGAGAGAAACCCTAGAAAAAAACAAGATTGACTCATCCTCAATCTTCACATAAAGACTCTTTAAATTCCTCTACTCTCTTCCTCTCCATTGATACATCCTTGAGAGGTTCTTGAACAAATCCTTTTCTCACCACACCCACATTTGTGAGAAGGTCTTTTGGTGCTTAAGGAAGCAGTTTGGAAGGGACCAATGGTTATTGGTTGATGCTATGGGCTATAGCGGAATCCGGTAAGCTAGAAAAGAAAAAGGTTCGGCGCAAGCTTGTTGGAGCAAGAAGCTTGGAAGACTTAGGTACAATGGGTAGATTAGGCTTGAAGGGTCTATTACTGTTCATGTATCCCAACTACATTTTCTGGTGGATTATTTACCACTTGGAGGGCGGCGGAGAAGTTTTATGCCGAGTGCTTCGGTTTCTTCTTCGATAACACGTCGCCGTGTTGTCTTTGTGTTTGCATCTCTCTTTCTTTATCTTTGCCTTTTAATTTCTATTGTGGATGTGATTTTAATTGGCTTAGATTGTTTATCAATTCTGATATTGGCTTATTTTCATATTCCGCATATTAATTGTTTGATTATAAGCTTGAACATTCAGAATATATGACTATGGCTTCTAAAACTATTTTTAAGTGAACCTAGAATTTTAAAATCCATCATAGTTTGTTAACATCATGAATTATTTTGATACTATTTTAAAACTTGAGAAGTAATTGATGACATAAATTATTTTAATGTTGTTAATTATGTTTTCCAAGCCTAAAGCTTCCATGCCGATGACTTCAACAACTTACTGGATTACAAGGTAGACACCTATAGTTAGTGTTTTTACTTGTTGGTTGTCACCAAAATCATTTAACTAAAAATCATTTGCACACCTCTCTATTAGAAAATTTAAAAATACTAGCTTTGATTGAGGTTTTCCATCTATTCTAGGGTTTTTTTTTTTTTCCCCTCCTTAACCTTACATTGTTGTCTTTCTCAACGTGTGACATTCTAGTGGTTTCTCTAGATCATGCAAATGGTCAAAGGATAGTTCCTAATATCTTAAGTGAATGCTCTAAAATGTGTAAAAATACAAGAGCTGTTAAGACCCCCAAGTTAAAAATTACGGCTCGATAGATTTTACCCTAACTTATACTAAATGTGGAATAGAGTAAAAGTGAGCGAATGAATAAATAAACTACTCTAAGACATAATCAATATAACACAACAGTAATATGAAATCTAAAAGAGTAGAGAAGAAGGATGCAAACACAAAGACAATATAGCGATGTGATATCGAAGAGGAAAAAAACCTCTCCGCCACCCTCCAAGCGTTAATCGATCCACTAGACAATTAGTTGGGATACATGAGTTAGCAAGAGACCCTCCAAGCCTAATCTACTCGATGTACCTAAGCCCTCCAAACTCCTACCCCAACAAGGCTACTCAGAACCATGCCTTATCTAGCTCTCTAGATCCCGCAACAAGTTCCATGTTGCATCTGCCATCCTTGACTTCTTCCAATGCTTCCCAACAGCACCAAAACCTCACTAAACACTCTGGAAAGGTGTGATAAGTGTTTGAGCTGTCAACCTTTCAATGGTATGGAAATAGAGAGATAGGAGTTGAGGAAAATCCACAAGCAAATGTGTTGAGATATGTGGGTATAACAATCTCTAACTCTCAAGGTTTGTGGCTAGGGTTTTTCTCTCAGAAGCACTCCCCAATATCTATGGGTAATATGGGTATATATAGTGTAGGCATAGAAAGTGTGTATCAGAAATGACAGTCTGACAAAACAGAATGTTTCGCAGGTGTCTCGCGAGAAGGCCTTACCCACGAGCTGCTCGCGAAACATAGCTATCTCCATCTATCTTGATTCTTCACATTCCAGTCATGTGCAGGGCACATGCAACATTTTGCAGGATGCTTAATTGCGAGCTACCTGCGAAAACTCTTCTATCTTCAATTGCTTGAATCTTCACACTCTCTCTCTCTATCACACAACCTTTACAATTAAATCCCACAATAAATAAAGGATATAAATGATTGAATAAAATTACAATCAAATTTGTCACGTAATTAAAGCCAACAAAACACATAGTTGTAAATTACAACTTTACATTAAGTATAACGTGATGGATCTTTCTGTATAAACTAACGCAGATTGTATATTATTCACTATTTTTAATACAATTTGGTTTTGCAACTTATAAGGAGTGATAAATTAAAGTACTCTATGTTTAGCTACTTATGTTGAATACTGATATAAGAAGTTTAAGCTACCATGGTGTTGATAAATTCTGATGACTTCCATTAATGGTTTAGAAAAGGCATTAATATCATTGTTTCTGGTTTCTTTTAACACAATAGTTTAGTGAGGAACTTTCCCCTGAAACTAGATAAATGCATGACTCTACTTGTTTCTATATATATATATATATATTGGATCTTAACAAATTGGTAATTTTTAAATTCTTGTGAATGAGTTGGATGTCTTTGGTTGTTGAGCATGCTAACCAGAAAGATCACATAGGTTCTACTTGGTTTAACGCTTTTTGAATCATTAGACAATTAATGACCAACTATGTCCTTCTATGACCTGAAGCTTTAGTGCTACTAACTGCAGATTAAACTTTTTGTCAATAATAGCTAGTTCTTTGCATGAGATAAAATGAGATGAAAGAGCCTTAGAGATTAAGGCCTCTATTTGGATCTTCTCAAGCTTGTTTTAAGCATACTTTTTCTTTCTTAATAATTATATTGTTGTCATGTGTTGGCTTTGGAGACAATATCTATTGTTTCCAATTGTAGTAACTATTTATTATAATCACAAGCCAACAAAAGTTTATTAAAGTTGCAATTTCTCTCAAATTTCCTCTGTTTTCCTCTTTTAAAACTTAGGATACCTTTCTAAAGAAGAGCACTTAGGATTTGCCTCTAGCGAATAAAATATACGGGTAACTAACCTCACCTACCAGATTTAATTGTTGGGAAATCCAGGGGCATTCACCTCTGATTGGCTAAGTTGTTTATCCTCAGATGCATCTTAACCTCTTCATTGCACTTGAGTTTCTTACCAACAGCACATAATTAAAAGAACCGGCCTTCTCTCTAGTCAATTACATGTCAATGGTGAAAAATAGGGTATTATATATGTGGATGACCTAATCTTTTGTCTCCTCTTCATCTACTTGAACACACTACACTGACATATTTGAAAATCACAGAACCAAATAGTGAGAACATCTTCTACAGTAACTGGAGAACCTATCATTTATACATGAGCTATACAATTACAAGAAGCCACAATATTTGCTTATGGTGTAACTAGCTCATTACATGAGCAAATACTAGTGATCTTTCATTGGTACAAAAGGGTCTAAGATTTCCATGTTCATTTGATTAAGATAAACCTTTGATACATCTTATTCTAAGGTCAAAATCAATTAAAACTGGTATGTTCTCTCAAACCTTTTGTTTGCTGTTTCGCTTGAAGTTGACTAACTATTCATGATTTGTTCTCTACTTTGCTTATTATTGGTTTAGTGATATCCAAAGAGTTTTATGTCAAACCATTAATTCATATTTATGTAACATATTTGGCTACATAGCTTTTGTGTATCTTCAAATTTTAGCTCTATCTTATCACATCCACTTATGTTTTTATATTCTTTATTGATATTCAGTTGTGATATGCTTGTTACAATGGCACTACCTTCATTAAAAATTTTGTAATACTGAAGTTACTGTGTATGAGAGAGGAAGATTTTAGAAAAGAAAAAAAAATCTACAAAACCAGACACTTTCAAGCCAAAATTAGAAGGTCATTTTAGCTCCAATTCTGATGAAATTTCTTAATGAAGAGAGCTTCTTGTTGACTGGTGACTAGTGTTGAAATTCCTCTTCATTTGCTTGGATGCTGAAGTTTAGCTGGTGGGATCTTTTCTTCTTTTTACTGTTGGTATCTTAGTGTTATTAATACTAGTCGCCGACTCGCGCATTGCGCGTGATAATTATGTACGTTTTTAGATCCCTTAAAGTACAAGTTGTTTAACCTAGTTATTTAGCCAAGTGATTAATTGAATAAATTATTCAGATCTAGGTTCACACAAGTAAATTATATCATGTAAATAATGCAAAAATATAAAGAATACAACGATATGATAACCCAGGAAAACCAAAACGATAAAAAACTTGGGGAGGATTTAAACTAGTGATTCTCAAGGTAAAACAGATCCACTATGAAAGAATTGAAGTTTTACAATAAGACTTAGACCAGAAACATCCTATTGTTACCTCGAGTAGAAAACTTACTACCACGACCACATGACAGCTCCAAGTCCCCCAACTACTTCTTTCCTTGATCCATAGCAACCACAAGTACTCCCACTTGTGTTTTTCTTCAAGCTCTTGAAACAACAACTAAAGAGATCACCAAGTTCTCGACATCAATCTTGATCTTGATAACCTTAAGCGTGTATAAAGGTAAACACCTCTAGATCTCACAAGAGATTCACACACATAGCATATCAACAACCTCTAAAATGTGACTAAGGTTTTTCCTTTTGTACTTGAAGCAAAACATAAAACCCTACACGTCATATGGGCTTGGGTTGAGTTGGAAATTCTGCAGAAAAAACAATTTGCATGAGTTTCGATCGATCGAGTCTAATTTTCGATCGATCAAGTCTTGCAGATTTAGTGCCAGCAAATTCTACAATCACTTGATTCCAACTTTACACATAAACACACTTTGAGCAGCCTAAATTTGAACTCTAAGTTTTGATCATGGTTTGCCAATATTACATATTGAAGTTCTAATACATTTAGATCCTAAAGTCTTAGAACCTAATAAACTCCCTCTTTGGCAATCCATAATAAAACACATAACAAAGCAGAAATGCTCAAAGTTACAAACAACCTCTTAAACATTAAACTTGCCTAAAAACAATTCAACCTAACTACTATCTATCAATTGCCAGTGTAGATAGTAGTACGACTAAATAAAACCTGTATATTGCTGAAACATTCAACAAAAACATAAACGCATATGTGGAAAATACAAGTAAAACAAAATAAATTCTTAATTTCACAAAACAGAAAATAAAAGAAATATATAAGGAATAACCTCATAATATAAATCAATAGCTAATGTAGCACATGTGAAACAAGAAACAATAATAGAAATAAAAACGTAGTGTCTCCCCCTAACATATACAACCCATAAGAAAAAAAAAATACATCATGAGCTAAAAAAATACATCATGAAGCTTCTAGATACAATCTAAAGCTCTAAAGCTCCAAAACCATCAAATTCTCCCCCTATCTCCATCAATATGTACTCCCCCTTTTTGTGACGAATTGCCAAAGGCCAATCAAGGATTATCATCAAAAGGAGGTGGTGGAGTAGACCGCCAAACACTCACCAAATTTGCACGCTAAGCCTGAAGCTCTGTGAGCACATCCACCAAAAGCTGTCCATGCGCCGCCTGAACGGTCATGACAGAATCCAACATACTCTTTCAAAAGAATCTCTCAATATTAATGATGCATGTCATTGGGTATTTCTGTATCTTATTTAGGAAGAGGTTCTCCATCTATTCCAATTTTACTTTTCTTTACAAGTTCAATGGTCCTGGTTTATGCTCTACAAAATGAATTCCAACCATTCCTAAGGTTTGATTACTCCTTTCTTTCATCTGCCTATACTTTTGTTCCCTTTTGTCAAAAAAATTTATTGTTTAATTATATAATTTTATTGTTTTCCTATGATTGATGTTGCATGTTTATTTTCCGTTTCATAACAAGTTGCAAGGAAAATCACAATTTTAATGGTCCTAGTTTATGCTTCCTAAGGTTTGATTACTTCTTTCTTTCATCTGCCTATACTTACATTCCTTTTTGTGAAAAATTTATGTTGTTTAATTATATAATTTTTTTTCCTATCACTGATGTTGCATGTTTATTTTCTGTTTCATAGGAAGTTGCAAGGAAACTCAGAATTTTAATGGTCCTGGTTTATGCTATGCAAAACGAATTCCAACCATTCCTAAGGTTTGATTACTCCTTTCTTTCATCTACCTATGCTTTCCTTCCTTTTTGTGAAGAATGTTTATTCTTTAATTATATAATTTTTTTTTTTTTTATTTCCTATGATTTATGTTGCATGTTTATTTTCTGTTTCAAAACAAGTTGCAAGGAAACTAGGGAATTGTTTGAATTGAAAGTGAGAGTTTTGATAGTGCATTAATATTTCCGTGATATATTTCAAAAAACTTGTTTATATTGCACACATAGGGCTGTCTCCCCATGCTTTAGAAATCGAATTTCGAAACACATTTGGTTCTACTTCTTCTTCTTCCCCTGATTGTGTAATAGTATATTCTGTTTTAGCATAAAAATTTGTTGGTAACTTATATGATAAAGGGTCTTTAAACAACTCATTGTCTTAACAGAGGTCATCTATGTTTTTACAGTTTATGTCCTTATTTGGTGTGCTTTTTTCCCCCATAGGAGATTGTCATAAAATTGGGAAACTTTGTTGCCAACGAATTGAGGCTTTTTAACTACTTATTTCCTTACCAAAGGTCAGCTCTTTTTTGTTGTTTATGTTGTTATTATTATTGGTCAATTATTTGATAGGCTGTTGATATTCTATTTATTCCAGCTTTTAATGTTTTAATTTTAACGGTAGTCACAATTGTACCAAAACTTTCTATTATCCCATCAATCTATTTTCAAGTCATTAAAAAATATGGCAAGTAGTTAGCTGTGATTTTCCATAGTACCTGCTTATTTTGTTAACAAAGGTCAGTTTTTTTCCCCTGTTTATGTTGTGATTACAAAAGTATGGTTAGTATTTAACCCTGATAATCTATATATTACTAAAAGTTGAAGCGTGGCATTTATTGCTGCTGAACTCCTGTTGCGCCACCTCATCGCCACGTAATTATTATTTATTATTTATTCCTATTTTTTTTACAAAAAATATATAAATAGATTATTAACTTTACATATTCATCTTTGTCGGTTTTAACATCTATAAATATTTCTTTTTTATTTCCAATTTTCCAATAATTTTTTTTAAATTCACTTATATTTTAAATATTTACACTTTTTTTCAACCTTTCTTCTTTCCTTACCTTTTCATCTCCCCACTACCCTCTACTTTAATATTGTTATTCATCTTTCCCTTCATCTTCCTTTATTTGTCTCTTTTTATCCTTCCTTCTTACTATAAATTTGTCACTCTTTTCCATTCTTTGCATAGTTCTCTCTCTCTCTCTCTCTCTCTCTCTCTCAATGTTTTGGTGGATTTTTATTTTTTATTGCATCTCTGCTTTAGGTTGATAAATTTTTGTGTTTTTAAGAACTCTAATTTAGATTGATACGATTTAGTTTTATGTTTTAAGTTATTATTATTATTAATATTTTGCTCTTTGATTGTTAAATTTTATCGGATTACATTATAAAAAATAAAGATAGTAGATAAAAATAAAATAGTATTCCATTACATAGCATAATTTGGATAATTTAGTGTTTATTGTTATATCTTTTAATTTTTCTTATTTTTTTTTTCTTCTCTTCTATTTTAATCAATATTGAAATTCAACCACAAAGAAAAGATGGAGTTAATTCGTCATTGGGTATCTTACAGGGGGCAGACACTTGCTAGAACAGGTTTGATAATGATGAGTGTTGTGGTCTGTCCTTAACCATAATTGTATATGGATTTCAACTTATACTATGCGCTTCTATCAATATGTTTGTGCCAGTGAGAGGGATGATGTACTATAAGCAGGCTTTAGAACTTCAGTGCTTCCTGGAATTTGCTAATGACGATGGTCAGTAGTTTCTGTCACAGATACTAATTTTGATTCTAAACTAATTCATTCAACTTTTGGTTCCAACATATTTTAAAAGTTGATGCTATGGCAAGACATTTTTAATGATCTATTCATTGTTTTCTTTGCAGCTATTCTTGGTGTCTATCGGAACTTTGAGTTATATGATGATCATAAGCCTTTTCAAGATCGTGCACAAGCCTTGGCTGATTTGAAGTTTACATATGTTGTTTCTTGCCAGGTTTAGTTGTGGCTATGATTAACAATTTCCAGATTTTAATGCCCCCCAAATTCCCTATTCCTGATTTATCTTTCGTAATATATTTGTACTAATTTTTTTTAACATTTACATTTTCTCCATCTCTTTACATTTTTTTCTCCCCAAACGTTCTACCTTAATATCACTCTTCCTTTTTCCTTATATCTTCCTTTATTTTGTTTCTTTTTATTATCATCCTCTTAGTATAAATTTGTCATTCACTCTTCCATTCTTTACATAATTTTCTCTCACAAAAAAGTGGTTATTTCCCACTCTTTCTCCCTCAATTTTTTGGTGGATTTTTATTTTTATTTTCCTTGCATCTCTATTTTAGCTTGATAAAGTTTTGTATTCTTTAGAACTCTATTTTGGTTGATGGGATTTAGTTTTGTGTTTTAAGTTTTTTATTTTTTTATTTTTTATTTATTTTTTTTATGACTTTGATTGTTAAATATTATCATATTGCATTATAAATAATTAAAAATAGTATATAAGAATGTACTATTATTATGTTACATAGAATTATTTGGATAAATTAGTGTTTATTGTTATGTATTTTTTTTTCTCATATCATTTTATTTAACATTTAAATTCAGTGACATCCCCCATATATATCATTAAATTATTTATATTTCCACTCCTTTTTATTTTAAAAAATTTTAAATATAATATTTTTCCTAAATTAAATAAATAAAATTGTTCACATTAAGTGGAGTAATGCTAGGAAAACACTCATTCTCACACCCAATGCATCAAAGGAAGAATGAAATACAAAACAAATCAAGTTAGAAACACTAAATTAAAAAAAAAAAAAAAAAAAAAAACTAATAATGCATATTTAATGTCATAGAATCATCATCAAATTTTGGAAAACGATAGGTTGCCAATGGAGAGAGAGAGAGAGAGAGAGAGAGAGAGAGAGAGAGAGAGAGAGAGAGAGAGAGAGAGAGAGAGAGAGAGAGAGAGAGAGAGAGAGAGAGAGAGATGGTATAGAAAAAAACAAATACAAAGTAATAAAGAGTAGATAAAGAAAAAAAAAAAAAACCAAACGTCAATTAGTAATCGTTGATTGGAAAACAAAGAGGTTGTAAGGAGAAGAAAAAAATAAAATAGAGATTACCGTGTGGAGAACATTAAAAACTTTATAGTGTAGTAACATAAACCATTAAATTCACTTAAAAAATTAAATCAACAATTAACAATTAAATACAATCATAATACTAAATTCAAATTTAAAACTAATCAAACTCTAACTATAGAAACCATATTAATCATAACTAAAAAAGAGATGTTCTTTGATAGTAATAGAAATTACATAAGAAATAAAGTTAGAAAATTTAAAAATCCATTTTTTGACATTTCATTTAACCTTATTTATAATATATATATATATATATATAATTTTCATACACTTTTACTTTTGAAAATCTAATGAACAATGATACCTCTCATTTATTGTCTTTGTTATGCAAATCATCAGTTAGTAAATATTTGATAATGATAAAGAAGTGCTACAAATGAGATTACTAAAAAACATATATAAAATTAATTAGCCACTATCATTATATATGGAGTAGTAATCTAAATTTTACACATCTAAAAAAGTGGAATATAAAGAGTTTTCTTAGTTTTTATTAACTTAAAAACTAATGAAAAACCAATGGTTAATAATTAAAATTATAGTATTAATAAAATATTTAAGGAGACCATCCTAAAAAAAATATCACGCGCAACGCGCGGATATGCGACTAGTGTATAAATAATTGCTTATTCTCTTGAAAAAGGTTAGCTACTTTTTTACTGATAGTGTTGTTATTATTACTGGTAAATTATATGACTTCTTGTTAATATGCTTTTCATTAGAGCTTTTAACATTTTTGTTTTTATGGTATTCACAAACTACCAAAACTTTGTATTTTCCCAGCTAATAAATTTTCAAGTAATTAACAAATATGGTGAGTGGTTAGCGGTAATGTTGTGTTAGTGGTTTGATAATACAAGTATATTATTTAAGATAGTTATGGATGAAGCACGAGCTAGAAGGTCAAAAAGGCGTTTGATTTTAAATAAATAAATAAAAAGAGCTACCCGAACTCAAGTAGAGATGAGTGTTGTAGAAGTGAAGTGGATCCTGGCAACCTATATGATATTCCTATTTCATATGGTCTTGGTACCTTTGCCCTTCAACGTAAAACCTAAGAAGCACGGGTGCGTTTTGGGACTTAGGTGCGGGTGCGGGACTCGGCAATTTTTTAAAAAGGTGGGTGTGAGTGCGACGGGACTCGGCGATTAAAAAATTATTAAAAATATTTTTATATAGTGAATTTAATATTTTTATATATAAAAAAAATCAAATAAATGGTAGAATTTATTATTAAAAAATAATTTTTTATGATTTGTTTTTAATAAAATCAATATTTTTGGTAATTGTAAACAAAAAACCACATTTCAAAAAGGTTCTTTTACTCATTTTTCAATCCCCAAGCCCACCCACATTAAGTATTTGACTTTTCCACCCCTTAATTTATATTCTTTTGTTAGGTACATTTATTCTTCTTTCATCTTCTTTTTTTTTTTTTTTGGTGTCTTCCCGTCTTCTTCTTCCTTCTCTTTTTTTCCCCCTCTCACAAGGCCACATGAAGCAGAAGAATGGCAGATACTGCCTATTTCGTCCTGTTTCGGCGGCTGTTTCAGCCGGAATCGGCCGTATCAGCCTGTTTCGGTGGCCATTTCAGCCGGAATCGGCCGTCTCGGCATGTTTCGATGGCCGTATCGGATTCCATTTCCGCCGAAATCAGCTTGTTTTGGCCCGAATCGGCGCGAATCTGGCCGAGTTGGCATGAATCAGCTCGAATTTGGCTGAGTCGGCGCGAATCGGCGCAAATCCAAAAAAAAAAAAAGAAAAAAGAAAAAAAGGGAAGAGTCGGCGAGTCGGACTCCAGTGCGGTCACCTTGGAGCCACGTCGGTGCTTTCTAGCATAAAACCATCAATGGAAATCTATTTGAGGTACCTAGAGAAGTATGGTTCTGGTATCTATACCTTTGAATGTCATGATAAAAATGGTGCTACTAAGAGATTGAAATCGGGAAAAACAGGGGGAATTATCAACAAACAATTAGTGAGGGCTCCTATTATTAGATGTGATTTTCATTTTGGTAATGTGGAAAATACGCTGGTTGTGTCTCAATTGAATGATGAAATCCTCCAAAGATGTGACAAAGAAGTTATAGATGACAGCTTATTAGATGTTCCTGTGGATGTGATGGTAGAAGAGGTGGCAACTGATTTTATTCCAAATAGTGCGAATACTATCTTTGGGAGCACTTCACATGAATCCAATACTATATCAGGTTAGCCTTTTGTTATACTAATAATGTGCAATGGCTGTTTGGAATCTATCTTTGCACTACTAATAACGGTAAATTCAGCAGATGATCTTCGTATTGAGCACTTGATCCACGTGATAAGCCCCGCCAAAGTTGTTGCCCCCATAGGTAAAATGGAATAGAACTTTTTTTTTTTTTTTTTTTTTTCACATGCCTTGTAAAACTATATGTATCGACATCCAAATTAAAATGCATGCATATGAATGTTTAAAAAACACCCGTAATCCAGTTTGTTTTCCATTACTCCGTCAGTACACCCAACTACCTAAGTAGCTTAAATAAATAAATAGCTGACTGTTTTCTTTCTCTTGCCCGCTAGCATTAAAATCAACAATAAGACTCTATCCATTAACCCCTCTCTGTTGTAAGGTACCAATGACCTCTTCACCTCTTCGTTGTTTTTGCCAATAACACTTTTATCTTCTTTTCCCTTACCGAAGATAAATGAGTTTCATACTTCTATTCTCGGTTTCAAAAACAAAACTAGGCGAGCCCTCTAATTAGCCAGCTTTCTTAAAAACATTGAATCTTGTGGCAATACCTCTTTGACTCTGTTTTTTGTCTCTCTTTCTGTTTGTTTTTCGTTTCAATCACACACTTAAAGTAAGTAAGAATCTAAGTAGAGCTTCATTTTGTTCTAGACTCTTTATATTTAAATAAAACCTGTGAAAGAAAATATTTATGCTCTTTTTAAAAATTGCTTTCTCTCACTATAGTATCGACACCCAAATTAAGATACATCCATATGAATGTTTGAAAAAACAGTCAAAATCCAGTCTGTTTTGAATTAGCAATTGTTCAGATTTATCTATTTAATTGTAGAGCTAAACAAGTTGGTTCCAATAGCTACCGATTATATATTTGACATTCCAACCAAAACTTGATTTTGTTCTAGATTCTTTACATTTAAATAAAGCCTGCTAAAGAAGTTATTTATTCTCTTTTTAAAAATTACATCCTCTCATTAGTTGGTAATTAGTTTAGTTATGCTCCCTGTTGGTTCTGTACCCTTTTCTTTTAACTAGCCTCCTTCTCATGCCACATCTCTTGATTGATAGATTTAGTTGTGCTCACTGTTTTTTGAATCACTGTTTTCTCGGGTCTCTCATATAGGCTTTCAACGCATGATGTCTAAATCATTGTAGGCAAATATTTCAGGTTGCAATTGTTCTTGGTGGGGACCTCAAGAGTAAGACCAAAAAACCCTTTCAAAGTGACAAAATTTCCAAAACTGCTCGTGGGGAAACTTCTTTCTATTTTGTTATTCTCCAATTATTTGCAAAAACAATTATTTGTCCCATGAAAGAAAAAGATTTTGATTTTCGTCTTTCCATGGTCCAAAACTTTTTCAGTTTAACTGTGTCTATTTTTATATCAAATTGCTCAAGAAGAGCTAATATTAGTATATATTCTAAAACCTTTACCATAAAAGAGTTTCTAGAAAATTTTTCATTATAGATAATTTCTTTGAAAACTTGATTTAATTTATAAATAAAATAAAATAAAATACAATAAATAAATAAATAAAAATAATAAAAAAATAAAAAAGAGAAAAAGAAAACATTCTATGATAGGGAGCTTATTCACACGGAAGAGATACATGGGCTTGAGGCTTAAATGAACACTAGTCGCTAACCCGTGCGATGCACGGTATAATTATTGATAATACCTAAAGAAACATTGGATTATTTTCTTATTCAACACAAATCTAAAGAAACATTAGGTTATTTTCTTTTTCAATTGAATATGTAAATCTTTTCCATTGTAGTTTTACAGGTTGTCAATAGAACCTATTGAGGAGAAATGTATTAAGAAATTAGAATACAAAATACTGTGGACAAAGTTTGGTTATAATCACTTGAAATGATTGTATGGTTTGTCTTCTCAAAAAATAATTTAAGTATGATTTAATAAGTCGTGCATTATACTTGACAACAATACTTGTCATTTTCCTATTGTTAATTGTAGCCTTAAGGTAAAATAATTTTTAGGGGCTTTAAGTACCGTTGGGTTGTATAAAGGAACTTGTGAAGTTTCTATTTTGATATTCACCTAGATGTTAGGCTAAACTCTTCTTCTCCATAGATTCTATAATTAAACTCATGTTTTGCAGTAAATTACATTATACCCTTGTACACTTCACTGGAGGAACATTCAGTTCAATCTGATGGTTGTATCCCAATTTGAGAAATGAGAGGCATCCTGTAAGATTCGGCTCAGGCTTTGTACCCAACAACCACAATCTTAAGAAAGTATATATATATATATATATATAACATTAGCCAAAGGAATCACAAATTATAAAAAAAAAAAAAATAAATAAAAAGTGTTTTTATGTTTTCGCATTTGAAGAAGCTTTATTGAAAAAACAAAGTTGGAATCTTGAAGAAACAAATCTCTCTTTCTAACCTTTTGAGAAATTAATAACTAAAATAGTAAGTGGATATAAGCTTTCAAAATTAATTATTTCATTTCAAAATGTAGAACTTATTCAAATTTCTTTGATCATGAAAACACCATGAATAAAACCTAATATCTTTTCCTAACTCTTCCTCAAAATATCTGTTTAATTGCTAAAATGAGAAAATTTCACTACATCCTAAAAAACTTCGGAAGTTAATCAAGATTGATTTTGTCTGCTTTCTTAATTTATCTTAACGTCCAAATGTGGTATATAACCTCTAAGCTAAACAGAAACAAAAGAAGATAAGTTTAGATGAGTACAAGGAATCAAAATACATATTTAGGCCTTTTATTTAACACCTAGCATATATAATCATTTGTTGTAACATTTGATCAAGATAAACGGCCATTTGTTCTTCTTGATTTGGAAGGGAAAAAAAATAGAAAACTCAAAGCATGACAAAGATGCAATGGAAGAATTATGCATTAGCATTGTTAAAAGCATATAGTATGCACAACAATTAATTATTTGAAGTTTTCATTAATAAAATGAAGTGTATTTTTCTAAAGATTATCTAAAGCATATATTGCAGCCCTTAAATTGTAGTCCATTGTTGAGCAACAATGAATCCTCCATCATAATAAGCATGCGTTAGGTAAGATTGAGTAATCAATATAGAAGCAAAATTATTTTAAAAAGAAAAGTTCTATTCACTATAGATAACTTTGAAAATGCATATACCACACTCATTGTTCATCAAGCAAATGTATAGCTTAGAATTTATGAGAAGCGCATAAATTCTAGCTAAAATCCTAAACTTATGTAATCAATTATTTTCTTTAAACTACACCTCAATATAGATTCAACCTATACAAAAGTCACACAACATTGATCTCATTTAAAAAATTCTCGTGACCAACAAATCCAATTGTGTGTGAATGTATATATATATATGAAGTTATGGATTTTCACTCAATTACAAATTAATAAAGAGATTCACCCTTTACAAAGCTACACAGTGTTGTTAATTTAATAATTACTCTCCTTACAATTAAATTTCAATTGTGTGAATCTATACATCCAAAGTTATGGATCATCATAAGAGCAACTAAGTTCTAGATGTTAATTATGAGGAAGGTGCATCTCACATATTAAAAACATCAAAATTAAAATTCACTTAAGATACCACCAACAACAAAAGTAAGAAAGAAATGTACAATCAAAACCATTCAGACCTCATAACCATTAGTAAGTAAATAATGCTTCCATAGCCCAAAATTCAAATACCCACAAACAGAAGCAAATATGGAATGTATGTACCAGCATAAATCTGACAAAATAACCCATCTGCTACATTTGGTTATGAATGATTATATACCATGAAAGAAACGACCGCAAAAAGAAAAATAAAACATAGGACTCAAATTAAATTCATCTCCTTTTTGTCCATTTTCAGAACAACCAAACAGAATTTGAAGCTACAAATTTTCAGACAATCTTGCATTTGTAACCAAAAAACACAAGATTGAGAAGATAAACTACAATTCAAAAGATTTAACATAAGTTAGATAATCACGTAGGTTACAAATTTTTTGAAAGATTTAACTTTTAACACCAAAATAAAACAAAAAAAGAAAAAAGAAAAAAGAAAACTAAAATCTCAGATATTAGAACTTCCAAAGGGCCAAAAAATTTAATAATCAAACTTAGAAATTATTGAAACTAAGCAAAAAAAAAAAAAAAAAAAAAAAAAAAAAAAAAAGGTATGACTGCAAAATAGAGGAAAAAAAAAAAAAAAAGAAGAAGAAGATAAGAGCAGGTACCCTTAGAAGAATAATCGATAGTCATTGATTGCAGATCAGCCAATCAGTTTCAGAAGTGACATGTTCCACGGAAAAGAAATCCATGGTTGCACCAGAAGACATAATAGTAGAGCATGGACTGATAATGACAATGCACTCATGTCTTACCCTGCATAAGAGTGTATAGAGGAATATCTATTGTTAGATAGATTTCCAAAACGGGGAACAATGACTGCAAAAATTGTTAAAATATAAATTGAACATATTCAATGCTAAAGTGTGATTCAAACTACTCCAATTTGCTATTTAACATAAACAATGCTTGGGACTCACTTTGTAGTTAAGATATCATTGGTGGATTTAGTGAAGTTTAGATACAAAATAACTTTAAGAAAGGATAGAAAACTATAAGATTTTTTCCCTTATAATTCCTAAATGACAGAAAGTTTTGCCTAGGCATTTTCACGAACACTTTGAGGGAGTAGATAACACAAACCTCTAAAGTAAATATTCAACATTTGAAAAAAGGAAAAAAAGAAAAAAGAAAAAACGGTTAGTTTCAAATTTGGAAGTTGAAAGACAGTCTCTTCAAAAAAAAATTAGAATAAGCCTGGAGTTTTGTCTACAGCCGTTAGGCACTAAAGTTGGCTGCCCAGAAAACCTTTTTATAGTCTAATTACATATTTTCACTCAGTTTTTGACATAGTACAACATAATGTGATCCATTCTGTGCTTACAACAAAGTAGCACAAAATGCAAAGAATTTGAATTTAATTTTCAGATTAAATTCAGGTTTTGAATAATCAAGTACAGTAGTTTTAAAATATTTTCTGACCTTTTCATCAAGGAGATAGAAGGTCGATATCCTCCTTCCTTTTCACTATCTTTCTCTTCTAAATCAAGATTTAGGGATTGAGACTTGATAGTATATATGTACAATCAAAGAATACCTGTACCAGTTGCGGTTGTGGGATGTCAGCCTGAACGGGGTGCTTACTTTACGGTAGTAGCGCCCTCAAATTTCTCATTCTCTTTCTTTCTCTTCCTACGCCATACGTATGTTTTCTCCATGCAGTTTTTTGTTTTGATGTTTATAAAGAGGAAGGAGGGAAGACAGAGAGACTGCCATTACAGGCTTGCGCTAGCAAGTTGAAGGGTTGCCGTTGAAGAATTGTAACTGTTGGAAAATTAAAACGCTGATGAAGGGTTGTTTTTCTCAAACCATAAACACGGTAGAACAAAACGTGGGGAGACAAAAAGCTTTGCCGATTAAATTTGAAACTGTGAAACACAAAAGTCAGGCTCGGGTTTATGTTGTAACCATGAAAAAAATTAGGTTTGACTAAGGGATTTAGTTGAAAAGGATTTGGGTTTGGGCTTGGGCTTTATAGGGGAATTAAATGTATAAGAAATGGACTTTAAAGTGGAGATAAGGCTGTAAATAATTTTAGTTTTATTAGTATTTTAAAATTGGTAAAAACTATTTTAAAATTGAATGAAAAATTCAAAAAAGAGGTTGGAAATGACATGGCTGCTGACGTGGCTCAATGTGAGCATAGCACCATTAATTGCTACGCTTCAGCTTTTAGTAATATATAGATTTGTTAATTGTTGGTGGGCCTCTCTATTTCTTATTGAATGACAAACACTCTTGGGCTAGTCTCTGGTTTCGGTTGGGCACAACTTAAAGCATAGCGTGTGGCTTACAATCCTAGTTTCACTTGTATAGGGAATTTTCATAGAGTCAGTCGGCTTCTTTTTGAAGTGCGTGTGTCTTTGTGTGATATAAATATGAGCAAACAGAAAAGTGAGGCTAGGGCTGAGGGCTGAGGGCTAAATGTAGAGAGAGCTGCAGCTGTGCCTACCTTTTTGGTTTTCTTCTAGGACAGTTAGTTTTATTTTATTTGTCTAGTTTAATGTTTAGTATTTTATTCTTGTGTTTTATTTCAATTCCTATGAGTAGCTAAATCTATAATTAGGGTTGAGGATGAAACCTTGTTAAGGATTATCAGTAATATTTATGTGATTTAATTTTTCTCACAATAGTTGTTCTTTAATGATTTAAATTGTTCTTGTTTCATATCAATTGACTAAGATGGGATTCTAGATATGAGTTCAATCATGTTTTTCTCGTGATTTAGGATTTATCTTAATTAATTGAATGCTTGGTTTATCAATTCTTGATTATAAAATTGGATATTGCTTGTGATTTGCCTATCAATGGATACAATTTATGATTTGATTTTTAGAATTGGATATATCTTGTGATTTGTTTGGCTACGGATACAATTGATGATTTAATTTTATACTTAATAAGCGATGAAAAACATGCTTTAGATTTTTAAACATAAGTTTTAAAGATGATATTTTTCATGATAACAGAATTGATTTCTAGATTATCATGCAGTAGTTGGGAAAAACCTTAATTTCCCAAAACCTTAATTTCTTAAGTATATGCTTTATATGCAATAATGATCATAAGTATATGCTGATATGACTTACAAGACGGATTCCAAAACCTTAATTTCTTTCTCTTGATTGTTTACATCTTTTTATTGCTTTATATATTTTGCTTAGTTTAACTATTTGCTTAATTTTATTATTTGTTTAGTATATTTAATTGTAAACAACCAATTTTTATTAAACTATAATAGGATTAATTCGGTTAAGGTTTAATTAATTTTCCTACGTTCATTCAAGTCCCTGTGGGTTCTACCTTGTTCTTGTCAAACTATACTTCGGTACGGTTCATACACTTGCGAGTACTTTAAAATTTCACAACAAGTATTTTGGTGCCATTGCTGGGTGCTTGGTTAGGAAAATAAATTAGGTCTTAATTGAATTTTTCTTTCTACTAGTTGTAGTTAAAATTTATTTTAGAAAAAAAAAAAAAAAATATATATATATATATATATATATATTTCTTTGTGCTTTGTGTATGAGAACTTGGATACGTGATAAAGAAAATTGTCTTGTTAGCTTTGATTATTCATCCACAATGGGAGAAACAAGAGATGATTCAAAAACTCTTAGGGAGTTGTTCTCACCCATAATCAACGACCCTTCATCTTGCATAGTATTGCCTACAACCGCTGTTGCACATTTTGAGTTGAAGCCACAGATAAACCACCTTCTTCCTACTTTTTATGGATTGGATAGAGAAGACCCTTATATGCATGTAAAGGATTTTCTTGAGATTTGTGCTACTTGTAAGTTCTAGAATTTCACTGATGACTCTGTTCACTTGTGTTTATTCCCTTTTTCCTTGAAGGATAAGGCAAAAGCATGGCTTAATTCTTTGTCACCTAGATCTATCACTTCATGGGAACTGTTGGTCACAAAATTCCTCTCTAAATTTTTCCCAACGGCCAAGACCAATGCTTTGAGTAGAGAAATTGCAGATTTTTATCAGGATGAACAAGAGAAATTTTATGAGAGTTGGGAGAGATTTAAGGACTTGATCTTAAAGCGTCCTCATCATGGTTTTGAAACATGGAGACTAGTACAATATTTTTATAATGGTTTGACTCAGACAAATCGTAATATGATTGAGTCCATGAATGGTGGTGGATTTTTTAGTCTGGTAGATGATGAGGCATACAAATTTCTTGAGAATTTTTCTAAAAGTTCACAACAATGGGATTTTTCCAACCGTAAAGAGATATTTGCCCCTGCAATTCTGAAAGGAGGATTGTATGAAGTTAGTGAAGATTTAGACATAAAAGCTAGGTTGGACAATCTCATTCGTAAGGTTGAAGCTTTAGCTTTAGGTAGAGGGATGAATTCTGTCAATCAAGTTCAAAATGAAACTTGCTATATTTGTGCAAGTCCTATGCATACAACACAAATGTGTCCTTCTGCAGCTGGTACCTTGATTTTTATACTGAGCAAAAATCCACTAAATAATTATGCAAAACCATTTGCTAGTCCATTTTCAGAGACATACAATCCAAATTGAAGGAAACATCCTAATTTCTCATGGAGGCAAAATTAGCCTCCCACAAATGTAGGTGGACAACAAGTGCATCAACAAAGTCAATTTCGTCCACCTACTCAAGCATATCCTCCCATTCCTCAATCAACAGCTTAGTTTGTAGCACCACCAAGACAACAACCATCTTTGGAGGAGTCTCTCAAAACTTTCATGCAATCAACTTGCCAAGCCATTCAAGAGATGAAAAGTTCCACCCATTTGAATACTCAAGCTATTTCAAAGTTGGAAAATCAAGTTGGTCAGTTAGCAACCCAAGTTGAAGAAAGGGAAAAAGGAAAGTTTCCTAGTCAACCTATACCTATCCCAAAAGGACAGTATGCCATCAATGGTTCTTCTAGTTCTACTCATGGACAAGAACATGTTTAGTCTATTACTATCCTTAAGTCTAGTAAGCAAGTTGATAATCAAGTGAAAATGCTAGAAGTGGAGGATGATGAAAATATTGTGTTAAAGGAAAAAGGAACTCATAGTTCACATGATGATCATGGAGAAAAGAAGGTCAACCCACTCGCCACTCCAATTCAGGATCTTAGTTCCCCCCTTGACAAAAGGTTTGTTCCTAAAGCTCAATTTCCTCAAAGGTTAATCAGTCCTAAAAAAAGTGCACAATTTGGAGACATTTTAGGAGTTTTTAAGTAAGTACAAATAAACATTCCATTTCTTGATGCAATTCAGCAAGTTCCTACTTATGCCAAGTTTCTAAAAGATCTTGTGACAATGAAGAGAAAGACAAATGTCCCTAAAAAGGCATTTTTGACTAAGCAAGTTAGTTCAATCATTTAGAATAAATATCCAATGAAATGTAAGGATCTAGGATCCCCTACAATTTCATGCAAGATTGGGGATCATCTCATTGAGCAAGCTTTGCTAGATTTAGGGGCAAGTGTGAACTTATTGCCATATTCTGTATTCTTACAGCTAGGTTTGGTGGAGTTAAAACCAACAACCATAACACTTTAATTATTTGATAAGTCTATGAAAATCCCTAGAGGTATTGTTGTGGATGTGCTAATTAAGGTGGATGCATTCTATTTTCCTGTTGATTTTGTTGTGTTATACACTGAACATGCTCTAAATGCCAGTACACAAATCCATGTCATTTTAGGTCGCCCTTTCTTAGCCACATCCAATGCTTTGATCAATTGTCGGAGTGGTGTAATAAAGATTTCTTTTGGAAATATGACTGTTGAGCTTAATATCTTCCATATAAGTAAACAAGTGCTAGACAATAAGGATATCTATGAGGTTGACATGATTGAGAGTCTAGTCCATGATACTTTCCTACAATCGAGTTATGAGGATCCTCTAGAGGCTTGCTTAAATCTTTTTGGGTGCAATTTTGATATTGAACACTCAATTGAAAAGGTCAATGCATTGTTAGATTCTGTTCCTCTCTTAAGTACTGATAGTTAGCAACCAAAAGTGATCCCTCTTCCACTTTCTTCATCCCCCCCCCCCCCCAATCTGTTGTGGAACCACCAAAGTTGGAGTTGAAACCATTACGTAACACACTTAAGTATGCCTTTTTAGGTTCTTCTAAGACCTTACCTGTCATTATAGCTTTAGATTTGAATGACCTTAGGGAACGCCAATTGATAAGTGTACTTCAAGAGCATAAGGAAGCTATAGGTTGGTCAATTGCTGATATCAAAGGTATTAGTCCATCTGTGGTGATGCATAGAATTCACTTGGAAGAGAATGCTAAAACTTCACGTGAACCACAGAAACATCTAAACCCTATTATGCAAGAGGTAGTGAGAGCTGAAGTTTTGAAGCTTTTGGATATGGGTATTATTTACCCAATTTCTGATAGTACTTTGATGAGTCCAGTTCAAGTTGTACCGAAGAAATCTAGCATGACAATTGTTAAGAATGAGAATGATCACTTAGTCCCAACTTGTGTGCAAACAAGATGGAAAATATGCATTGATTACCGTAAGTTGAATGCCATGACAAGAAAAGATCATTTTCCTCTTCCTTATATAGACCAAATGTTGGAAAGGTTAGCTGGTCATGCTTATTATTGTTTTCTTAATGGATATTCTAGATATAATCAAATTCCCATTGCACCAAAAGATCAAGAAAAGACTACCTTCACATGCCCCTTTGGGACATTTGCTTACCATCGCATGCCATTTGGTTTATGTAATGCTCCTAGTACATTTCAGAGGTGCATGATTAGTATTTTTTCTGATATGGTGGGACGATTTTTGGAGGTATTTATGGATGACATTTCAATATTCAGATCCACTTTTGAAGAATGTTTGCACCACCTATCCTTAGTGTTAGTGCGGTGTAAGGAGAAGAATCTTGTTCTCAATTAAGAGAAATGTCATTTTATGGTGAGAAAGGGAATTGTTCTTGGGCATGTCATATCATAAAATGGTATTGAGGTTGATAAAGCCAAAATAGATTTGATTTCTAACCTTCCACCTCTTCGATTTGTTAAGGAAATTAAATCATTTTTGGGTCATGCAGGATTCTATCGAAGGTTCATCAAGGATTTTAGTAAAATCTCAATGCCCTTATGCAACTTACTTGCCAAAGATGCCCCATTTGTGTTTGATGATGAGTGTCTCCATGCATTTAAGAGAATAAAAATTGAGTTGACGTCTGCACCTATCATTCAACCACCTGATTGGAAAGTGCCTTTTAAGATTATGTGTGATGCCTTTGATTACGCAATTGGTGCTGTTTTAGGACAATGGATTGGAAAGGTTCCCTATGTGATTTATTATGCTAGTAAGACTCTAAATGATGCTCAAATGAACTACTCTACAATAGAAAAGGAGTTGTTAGCAATTGTTTTTTCCTTGGATAAATTTAGGTCCTATTTATTGGGGTCTAAGGTCTTAATTTTTTCGGATCATGCTACACTGAAGTATCTTCTCTCCAAAAAAGATACTAAAACTTGACTTATCCGATGGATTTTATTGTTACAAGAATTTGATCTTAAGATTCGAGACAAGGAGGGAACTAAAAATGTAGTAGTTGACCATTTGTCTAGATTAATCGTTGAGCACACTGATGACAATTTACCTATACTTGAATCTTTCCCTGATGAACAGTTGTTGCATGTATCCCATAGACCTTGGTATGCTAATATTGCAAATTATCTTATCACTAATCAAATGCCTTCACATTGAACTAAACAAGATAGGTCTAAATTTCTGGCTGAGGTTAAGTATTTCTTTTAGGATGATCCATACTTGTTCAAGTACTCTTCTGATCAAATAATTAGGAGATGCATATCTGAGAGTGACCAGCAAAATGTTATATCCTTTTGTCATGATCATGCTTTTGGAGGCCACTTTAGTTCAAAAAAATCCGCTGCCAAGATTTTGCAATGTGGATTCTATTGGCCTTCCATTTTTCATGATTCTCATGCATATTGTTCTACTTGTGAGAGATGCCAAAAGTTGGAGAGTATTAGAAAGAGAAATATGATGCCATTGAACCCTATTTTGATTGTTGAGGTTTTGATGTTTAGGGTATTGATTTCATGGGTCCTTTTCCTAATTATTTTGGTAACTTATACATCCTTATTGCTATTGATTATGTTTCTAAGTGGGTTGAGGCCATTGCATGTAGAACTAATGATCACAAGGTCGTAGTCAAGTTTTTGAGAAAGAATGTGTTTGCATGGTTTGGTACACCACGTGCCATTATTAGTGATGGAGGAAAGCACTTTTGCAATATAGTTTTTGAGCAACTAATGAAGAAATATGGCATCACTCATAAGGTTGCAACGCCTTATCACCCACAGACAAGTGGTCAAGTAGAGATATCTAATAGGAAATCAAGAGAATATTGGAGAAAACAGTTAACCCCACATGGAAAGATTAGTCTTTAAGACTCAATGATGCATTGTGAGCATACCATACAGCATTTAAGACTCCCATTGGAATGTCTCCCTATCAAATTGTGTATGGCAAGGCTCGTCACCTCCCTGTTGAGTTAGAGCATAGTGCTTATTGGGCTATTAAGCGATTGAATTTTGATCTTGACAAAGCAAGTGTTGAAAGGAAACTCCAAATCAATGAGTTGGAGGAAATTTGCAATGATGCATACAATTGTGCTAAATCGTATAAGGATCAAATGAAAAGGGTTCATGATAAAAGCATCTTGAGAAAATCATTTGAACCTGGTCAGAAATTTCTTCTTTATAATTCTCGTTTGCATCTCTTCCCAGGTAAGCTACGATCTCGATGGACAGGTCCATTCATAGTTCGCACTATTTATCCCCATGGTGCTATTGAGATTGAGAATCCTAAAAATGGTGATATGTTTAAAGTTAATGGCTAACGTTTGAAACCATTTTTAGAACTTGAGCCTCTAGAAGTTGAAGAAGTCCTCTTGGATGATCCTGTTTATTAGGATTGATCCCAGTTGTGTTTATCAGGTTTGCATTTTTCTTTTTCTTTTTCTATTGTTTATTTTCTGCTTCTAGATTAGACTTTGTGTTTATTTTCTTGTTTAGTTTTATTTTCTTTTGTTCTAGCTGATATTTGACAGAAATTAAAATTTATAACAATCAGCTTGATTAAGGTACGTCTCCTCCTTCTTCTTACCTTACTTGTTTCTACTTGGTTCTCATGTTGCATATTAATATTTTTCTCTCTTTTCATTCAACAAATATATTTGAGAGTATCATTTTTAACATTAAGGACAATGTTTGGTTTAGGTTTGGGGGGGATGTATATAGATTTCTATCCTTCTGTTTTGTTTTGTTTTGTTTAGTTGTGTTAAAAAAATAAAATAAAATAAAACTTTTGCCTAGCTTGAGTTTTATGTTTTGAGTTCGTTATACTTCTCTTGCTTAAAGAATTTCATTGCTTTAATGCTCAATTCATTACACATGCACGTAGCCACTCAGACACAACTTGTTGTTGAAGGATAAAAGTGACTAGAAAATCTTGAAGATAACAATGTGGAGACTATAACCCTTGTGAGTTTTGAGCCAATCATTATTTTTGGAGGCTTATTTATTTTTTTTCTAATCTTGAAGTTCATTTGGAAGTGCATAACATATTTCCCTTGATGTAATCTCATTGTTTTTTTCTTTTGGCCGAGAAAAAAGAAATGAATTTATGCCACACTTGAATCTTTTGAAGTCATTGATGTTGAATGAACTATACTAGTCTTTGAGAGATGAGATTAGGCTATTTTTGTCTACTTTGAGCCATATATGTGTTTTTCTTTTTTGATGCATTATCACTAGTCACCCCAATGAGCCTTTTAATTATCCTTTCTTTCTTAAAGCCCTTATCCACAGTGTTTCAAGATGGAATTTGATCAGTTTGTTTCAATGTGGTAGTTTATGCGAGAATTTAAAGAAGAAAGAAAAAAGAATTCAAAAAAAGAAAAAAAGAAAAAAAAGGAAAGTGTCAAAAAGAAGAAAATAAAAAGGGTTCTCATCAAATTTTGAGAAGTGAAATGGAAGGAAGGAGTACTGCTTTTAAGAAGAAGAGTTTAAAAAAAATGTTGAATGGAAATTCCAAAAAGAGTTGACATTCCGACAAATCCTAAAAACGCTTCTTATTATTTACCTTTACCCATTTTTGTTTCATTCCCTTTGCTTTTACCCTACATTACGTCTTAATAAAGTCCTTATTTGATCTTGAAGATTTTGTAGTTCAAATATTGATATGATTGAATAAAAAGTGTGGTATAAATTCTTTTTGGCATCCTTTCATGAGACTACTTGTTCTTTCTTGGTTAAGCGTTTTTCATGTGATTTATATGTGAGGTGTTTGATTTTGCTTACATTATTCCACTCACATATATTGTTGAGAGTGTTACACCCCATTTCAAAGTGATTTCATTTGTTGAGTGATAACACTTGAAAGATTTGAGTTGAATCATATTTTCAAATAGAGATTCGAGTCAAGTTTATTCTAAAACTAAGAGTATGTTTGGGTTGGCTACCACTTTTCACTCACATTGAGTTTTGATGGCATGAGAAATTTCTTTAGTATTTGTAGTGTTTTTGAACTTGAATTAATCCTCTTTGCAAAAGGCAATTGAAAAAAAAAATTAATTTTCTTTGTTTTGTTTATTTCTTTAGTATTCATTCTCAAAATTTTGTGAGTATATTCCCTGCAAATCCTCACGAGACTACAACTCGTTCATTAGTGTAAGCTCGGGGTTTAAAGGCTTGTTGCATATGCTAAATGCAATCGAAATTTCCAACGAAAGTGGATTAGTTAGGATTTCCTTTTTTTTTTTTTTTGTTTTACTTTTTATTTGTTTTGCTCAAGGACTAGCAAAATGTAGGTTTGGGGGTATTTGTTTTGCATGAAATATATATAATAAAATACTCTCATATTTGCATTTTTTACCATACTTTTATGCTATCTTGTGATTGATTATATATTATCTTTGTTTAATAGGTGATAAGGGTTTTTCATGCAAAGTGGAGCTAAGTCAATTGCTAACCCAACCCGAAGGACCTGGAGGGCATGAAGTAAAGAAAATAAAAGCAAGACGAGCTTAAGCAAGTAGAAAGAAAATTAAAGAAAAGAGGTCCAGGCCTATTGATTCAAAGCCAACATGAAAAGGACCTGGAGATACGTGAAGGAGCAAAGAAAAGAACTAATTGATAGGGAGCTTGTTCACGTGGAAGAGATAAATGGGCTTGAGGTTTAAATGAACATTTGTTAATTGTTAGTGGGCCTCTCTATTTCTTATTGAAACACAAACACTCTTGGGCTAGTCTCTGGTTTCGGCTGGGCACAACTTAGAGCGTAGCATGTGGCTTACAATCCTAGTTTCACTTGTATTAGGAATTTTCATAGAGTCAGGCGGCTTCTTTTTGAAGTGCGCGTGTCTTTATGTGATATAAATTTGAGCAAACAGAAAAGTGAGGCTAGGGCTGAGGGCTGAGGGCTGAATGTACAGAGAGCTACAACTGTGGCTACCTCTTTGGTTTTTTTCTATCACGATTAGTTTTATTTTATTTGTCTAGTTTAATATTTAGTATTTTATTCTTGTATTTTATTTCAATTTCTATGAGTAGCTAAATCTATAATTAGGATCGAGGATGAAACTTTATTAATGATTATCAGTAATATTTATGTGATTTGATTTTTCCCACAATAGTTGTTCTTTAATTATTTAAATTGTTTTTGCTTTATATCAATCAACTAAGATGGGATTTTAGATATGAGTTCAATCATGTTTTTCTCATGATTTAGGATTTCCCTTAATTAATTGAATGCTTAGTTTATTAATCCTTGATTATAAAATTGGATATCGCTTGTGATTTGTCTGTCAATGGATATAATTTAAAATTTGATTTTTAGAATTGGATATATCTTGTGATTTGTTTGGCTATGGTTACAATTGATGATTTAATTTTATACTTAAGAAGTGAAGAAGAACATGCTTTAGATTTTTAAACATAAGTTTTAATGATGATATTTTTCATGATAGCAAAATTGATTTCTAGATTATCATGCAATAGTTGGGAAAAATTAATAATCATAAGTATATGCTGATGTGACTTACAAGACGGATTCCAAAACCTTAATTCCTTTCTCTTGATTGTTTACATCTTTTTATTGCTTTATATCTTTTGCTTAGTTTAACTATTTGCTTAATTTTATTATTCGTTTAGTATATTTAATTGCAAACAACCAATTTTTATTAAACTAGAATAGGATTAATTTGGTTAAGGTTTAATTAATTTTCTTACGTTTATTCAAGTCCCTATGGGTTCGACCTTATTCTTGTCAAACTATACTTCAGTACGGTTCATACACTTGCGAATAATTTAAAATTTCACAACTTTTTTGGTGCTATTGCCGGGGACTTGGTTAGGAAAATAAATTAGGTCTTAATTGAATTTTTCCTTCTACTAGTTGTAGTTAAAATTTATTTTAGAAAAAAAAAAATAACAAAAAAATATATATTTATTTCTTTGTGATTGGTGTATGAGAACTTGGATACGTGATAAAGAAAATCATCTTGTTAGTTTTGATTATTCATCCACAATGGGAGAAACAAGAGATGATTCAAAAACTCTTAGGGAATTGTTCTCACCCATAACCACCAACCCTCCATCTTGCATAGTATTGCCTACAACCACTACTGCACATTTTGAGTTGAAACCACAAATAATCCACCTTTTTCCTACTTTTTATGGATTGGATAGAGAAGACCCTTATATGCATGTAAAGGATTTTCTTGAGATTTGTGCTACTTGTAAGTTCCAAAATTTCACTGATGACTCTATTTGCTTGCATTTATTCCCTTTTTCCTTGAAGGAAAAGGCAAAAGCATGGCTTAATTCTTTGTCACCTAGATCTATCACTTCATGGGAACTGTTGGTCACAAAATTCCTCTCTAAATTTTTCCCAATGGCCAAGACCAATACTTTGAGGAAAGAAATTGCAAATTTTTTTCAAGATGAACAAGAGAAATTTTATGAGAGTTGGGAGAGATTTAAGGACTTGATCTTAAAGTGTCGTCATCATGGTTTTGAAACATGGAGACTAGTACAATATTTTTATAATGGTTTGACTTAGACAAATCGTAATATGATTGAGTTCATGAATGGTGGTGGATTTTTGAGTCTTGTAGATGATGAGGCATACAAATTTCTTCAGAATTTTTCTGAAAGTTAACAAAAATGGGATTTTTCCAACCGTAAAGAGAGATCTGCCCCTGCAATTAAGAAAGAAGGATTGTATGAAGTCAGTGAAGATTTAGACATAAAAGCTAGGTTGGACAATCTCACTCGTAAGGTTGAAGCTTTAGCTTTAGGTAGAGGGATGAATTCTGTCAATCAAGTTCAAAGTGAAACATGCTCTATTTGTGCAAGTCCATGGACTAAGCCTCAGTAAATCTCCCATTAAAAACCACGCAACATTATTTGGGCCGGGTCAGGTCTTCAACTGGATCAAATACAACTAGGCTCCACAGGTTATATGGATAGGCTTGACCATATCTTGTTCAGGTCCTATAAAATTTGTTGTCATTTGATATTTGTTGAATCTGCAATTGTGTAAAAAAAACGGATGCAATTCATCAGGTCCAACTCCTCTTCAGTTATTATTTCTCCCATTATTTCTAGTTTTAATTCATTAGGAGACTGAATCAAAGGATCATTCATACTTCACAAAGACTCTATTTTGTCCAATGGCAGTTAATTACCCACCAACAACACATTCGCTGCTCTCCTTGCATCATTCCATCATCTCCTTCCCACTAAAATCCTTTAACATCGCTCTCTATCTCTTTTAAACTTTTGCTACAGCTTCAACATCACCCTTGCATGGTATTTCTCTAAGATAGGCGACCAACCTATTAGAGAGAATGCTCGCATTGTTTATTCTTCCGAAAGGGAGAAATTTGGTGCAAATGTGATTGAAGAAATTAATCTGCTTATCACTCCCAAAGAAATCATTTCATGCTAAAGCTGGAGCTCTTTTTTGAATTTGTGTTAAATTGTTAATGATTTCCATAGAAAATGAAAAGCTAGTGGTGGAGCTGTAGCACAGCAATTGTATTGAAAGCTTCCTTTCTTTGATTGAAATGTACTGCCCTTAGGGACTAAGTTGAGCAACTTGTGAAGAGAAGCAATGATAACCCTTGAAAAGCTGTGAAGGTGTTTGTGAAAATGCTTAGGCTGGTGATAGCTTGTTTTTTTTGTAAAAGTACCTCACCAAGGGCATCATTTTGTCAGCAACCACTCATTTTTTGCATGCCACATAAGCCATTGAAAGAAGAATTCACATAATTCAGTACTTTCTATAGAGTGGTCAAGCAATTTACAAAATGCTTTGATGGACCTGGTCTTGTCCTTGCTATTTTGCAACTTTTAGTTCTATGGTTGGGCTGTAGGGTCATTTTTTGTTGGGTGAATGCAAGGCATGTTTCTGTACAAATGGGGTCTCTATATTTTTTACTTCTCTGAGAAAATTTTCCCTAGGCAGTATTTGTGTCCTTGCATGAGATATTACAGAATAGGTATAAAAATATTAATTGCAGGAAATTTTCGTGGAGTAATTTGACAAAATTTGTTTGCTTCTAGAGTTGCAAATGCATCAGACTTTGTGTTTGAATCTTGCAATTTCTTCATAGTGCCTCTCTAGAGTCACTGCTATGACAGTGATGTTGTATTTGCTTTCTTTTTTGAGTGCAAGCCTTGGGAAATACGTAGAGTTGCTAATCAGAATATGAAATGAAAACTTCAAAATTGTAATTTGATTATATTTGTTTTCCTCTTGCACTTTGATCTTTTGTTTTTTTATTTGGATTTGCTTTCAATTTGATTCATCAATTTTGATACATTATAGATGCTGATAGAGAGAAGTTGTCATGGTCAGATGGAAATTTGCTCAATACTTGAGCAAAATCTTAGACATTTATTTCTCATATCACCATAATGCATACAACATAAAAGGTTAATTTATTATTAAAAGAGTTGATAGGTAATTGTATAATTTACTGATGCTAGTTTTTGTCTTGACGATGGAGTTTATCTTCATGATCCAGCAACCATGCTCGCAGCTATTGATCCTTCACGTATGACTTACCCAGAGGGTGTGGTTAGAGTCCAAACATGTGGCATCATTAAGGGACTGACAATATTATACAACAAACAGAAGAGATAGGACTTTTGGAAACCTAAAATCAGCAGATGCAATTGCTTGATTTTTGGTTCCTTACTTTCTTTGCAGACCACATAGGCTGAAATGAGTTGGTTTTTTTTATTTGGGTTGCAGGATCCCATTCCTGTATCAGATAATGGGGTTCTAACCATAATCATGAATTTTATGATTAAAACAGTGTAGAGTTAAAGAGTGTTTCCCAGTATCTTGAAATTTTTGTATAGAAAAAAATTCTTTAAAAAAAATGGTTAGTCATTTAAAAAATAAAAAAAATAAAAAAAAAATAAAAACGAGAGAGGCAAAGCTATTGTGCTCTGACTGACTCATTTGTACTTTATACGCAATGAACCAGGTTTGGTGAAGTCACTGAATGGACTGATAAACCCACAGTGAAGGTTGCAGTCGCTGCTGATGCTCCCGCTCTAGTCAAATTGCTCCCACATAACAAGGGTCAAGCACTTGATGATTTTCTGTTAATGTACTTCGTATAAGGGAATCTGATTTGGTCACTGCCTCAGTCTTGATGCTGTATGGTACAATAGAAAATAACAAGATTGTAATTTTCTTTTTCTTGAATAAATAAACTCCTTCTGGTGTAACTAGTAACAACCATTGAAATCTAATGAATATTTTCTAGGAAAGCTGAAATGATCCAAAACTGCAAAAAGATAATAATGTTGTACCAAGATGAAAGGAGCCTGTCTTTAGGTGGTTTTGATATACCATGGATGAGGTTTTCGGAGATAATTTTGTGTTTTAGCCATTTTTGTTGTTTGCATTACCTTTATTTTGCACCTTTTAAATTATTTAATAGGATCATTTCTATGTATTTGTTACATGCAAATATACACAATCATAAACATACGTATGCGGAAGTATAGATGCAGACAGACACATGTATGGGTAGCTATTAACCTATAGGTCTTTTATCTTGGTTGTGTGTCAATGTGTAGCCATTTTGATTTTTTATTTAATTTTCTTTTATTTTTTATATATGTTCCCTTTTCAACTCATCTACAATTTTCACCGGCCCTTCAAATTCAAGTTTTAATTTAAACTAGTCACAAACTCGCACGATGCGTGAGAATAAATCATTATTTTATAATTATAATATAATGTATAATTTGTTGAAAATAAATTGTTCTCCCTAAAAATTAAACAATGAAAGCTTAAATAATGTAAAAATCTATAACTTATTTAGACACCTAATTTTAAAAACACAGCTTAATTGCCTTTACTCTAACTTATGTAAGTGCGGAATAACAATAAATGATATGCAATAACCGGAATTACTCTCTAAGCCATAACCATAAGCAAGCAATAACAAATATAAAGTTTAAAGAATAAGGGAAGAGAAATGCAAACATAAGATAACACCAAGACGTGTTATTGAAGAGGAAACCGAAATACTCGGCGAAAAACCTCTCTGCGACCCTCTAAGTTGAAATGATCCACTAGTGAATAAGTTGGAGTACAAGGACACAAAAAGACCCTCCAAGCCTAATCTACCCAAAGTACTTGAGCCTTTCAAGCTCCAGCTACCAACGAATTTCTCAGAGTCCTGTCTTCACTAGTTATTTGGATCCCACAATGTCGCCCGATTGCATCCGCCAAGCCTCACCGACTTCTTTTGGAAAATCCCCAAGCTCCAAAACATTCTCTACACTCTAAATATGTGTAGATTGTGTTTGTGTACAAACCTCCTCTTAAGGTATAACAATGGGAGAGGAAAACAAAAGAGACTACAAGGATTTCTAACTTAAGGATGACTTGCTCTCTCTCTAAAAGGTGGGTGTTGTAGAAACCTTTCTAGGGTTTTCTTCTGAATAACCTCCTTGCAATTTTGTGGGTAATGTGGGTATATATAGTAGGGTAAATAAAAGGAAATGTCACACTTAAAATCTAGCAGTTCAGTGTATCTCACGAGTTGGCCAAGTCGCAAGTGACTCGCAAAACACACTGATTGTTGAACTTCCTCATGTGCTCTCCACATGGCCTTTCGTAGATGCTGCAGTGGCAAGCCAGTCTTGAGTTAGTCGCGAGATCAACTATCTTGAGCAATTTTCACCAACTTAGTACTAAACCCATTACAATTAAATTCTACAAAATACAAGGAAATAAATTAATAAAATTACAACACTTTTTGTCATGGAATAGGCCAACATAAATGTTATGTGAAAAACCATAACTTAAGAAAAAATTTATATTCGGTTCAATTAGGTCTACTTCAGTCCCATTTGGTCCAATTTGGTCTACTCAATTAATTTCGATCACCTTTGAACTAATTGGGCCTTAAATATTTTGTAGGTTGCTTTTTCAAGTTTAGCTTAGAAATTATTTTTTTCCCCTTAATTTTTGGGTTGAAAAGCATGAAATTTTATAATATTTGGGTTAAACTCTTTAGTTTTGAGTTAAAAATATAAACAAAATAGACATTAGAAATTAGAAATATAAGCACTAAAAATGCAATAAAAATTATAAATATTTAAAAGTCCTATTCGGTCCATGTTGGTTCTGTTCGTCCATTTCGGTCCTATACAGTCCATTTTGTCCTATTCGATCCACTATGGTTCTATTTGGTCTAATTTGGTCCTATTTGGTCCACATTGATTCTATTCTGTCCACTTCAATTCTATTTGGTCAACATTGGTCCTATCAATCCATTATGTCCACTTCAGTCCTATTTAGGTCATTTGGTCTACTTTGGTCCTATTCGGTCCATTCTATCCACTTCGGTCCTATTCAGTCAACATTGGTCCTATTTAGCTCACTTTGTTTCTATTTGCTCCTATTCGGTCCATTATGTCCACTTTGGTTCTAATCTGTCCATTTGTTTTTATTTGGTCCACTTCAATCCTATTTGATCCATTCTGTCCACTTTGGTCTCATTCAATCAACATTGGTCCAATTTGGTCATATTCAATCCTATTTGTTCCTATTCAATCCATTATGTCCACTTCGGTCCTAATCTATCCATTCGTCTTATTCGGTCCAATTTGGTCCACCTTGTTCTTATCCGATCATATTCTATCCATTCAGTCCACTTCATTCTATTTGGTCTAATTTGATCTATTTGTGTCCACTTCGATAGATTCGGACCACTTTGATCCATTTTGGCCCTCTTCGGTCCATTTAATGTATATGGTATCCTCTCAACTTCTACGGTTATTGCAAATTTTTTCTTTTCATCTTAAAATTCATTTTCTGGTTTTTGATTTCTTGGCCAAGTTAACCAAGTTGAGTGTTCTTGTTGTTTTTTACCTTTCCTTTTCAAGTTTAAAATTACATACCCTAAATTATCATAATGATCAGTTACTTGTAATCTAATTCATTATTCTTTTCTTTTTTAAGTTTCTGGATTTTATATTGTTGTACATTGAACTGCATTCTCACTTTCTTTTCTTTTTCACATCAAAATATTGAAATTTGAATTTGCTCACTTTTTCAACTTTCTAACCCAGCCCCTGTTTTATTTTATTTTTCGAAAATGGATCAAATTATCATTTATAAAGGCAAATGAGCCAAATTAGAATACAATGCCTCAATAGTAGGAGGAGAGTTTTCTAACCAAAATACAAGCAGAGAGTGCATGAGGTCCTGCCAAGTAACACTTTAATTTTGCATTTAGCCTTTTTTTTACCTCTTTTATTAATTTTTTTTACTGTTATCCAAAAGTTCACATTAATTTATTTTATTGTTATCTCCTTAATATCTCATTAATTGTCTAAGCTTTCACCACACCTTTCACTATTTTTCATGTCTTTTAGCATACCCATTGTTTTAGTATTTTTTTTAAAACAAAAAACAAAATAAAATAAGTAAGGACTAATAGTAATAACTAACGAGATAAGGCTCTAGAGAGAAATAGAGAGGCACAAAAATGTTGTGGATTGTTAAATAAAACACACTATTTCACTATATATTACCAAAAAAAAGACTTGAGACTAACAAAACATTTGAAAGAGAGAGAAAGAGGAATCTGAGGGGTCACCACCTCTGTTATACTAGCCTCCCACCACCATCAAGACACTGAAACCACTGCGGGTAATTTTTTTTTTTTTTTTTAAATTAGGGGCTTAAATATGATTTAGGTTTAGGTAATTTGGTTAGTTAGTTTTTGTTTTTGGTATATAAGTAGAAAGAATATTTGGTGCGCAATGTAAAGCTATATTTTACCATGGTTTAATTTTAAATCATCTATAAGACACATGCATACACACTTGCCCACACTATGTCTTAATGTCGCACTATTGATGAGTGGAAAGCAGTTAGAGCGTTGAGCATACTTTTATTTCATAGCATGAAATATATGAATACAACACAAATTAGTTGATTTTCATGGTCCTGTTATTCTTTTGCGTTTATTTTTGGTTTTGTGATTTAAAAAAATAATAATCTTACCTTAAGAAAACTACAAATATATAGTGAAGCTACTAAACTAATTTTTAAAATATATATGTTTTTCTACTCTAATTTAGTTTACTTTTTCTTTATAATATATGTAGTTATGTACAACATTATCCAAAATTGTTTTATATAAAATATCACAAAATTATCTATACATCGCACGGGCAACTTACTAGTTAACAATAATTTGCTTTACTATTTACTTCTTTTCTTTATCCAACACCCAAAGTTTACCCCTTCTCCTCCTCTTGTTGCATCTATCTGTTTGCAAATAAATAGAGTAAGTGCACTATGACATGTCTTTCATGCATTTTATTTTTTTGGTAACATGTCTTTCATGCTATTGGTTTTATATTATCTTGGCTAAATAAATGGTTTATTGACACACAACATAGAGAATAAGAAGAAAAAATTAAATAGTTTGATGTCTACCACTATCGAGAAGATAGACATTATATAGATCCAACTCTATATATAGCCTCTGACTTAACCAAAAGAGCCACCTTTTTTGTTTAATTTATTATACATGCATGCTCAGATCTAGTCATTACAAAATGTAGGAATTAAGAACGGTAACAATTGTTGAGCTTCTTGAGAACTGATGCAGAGAGTAGGTAATTAGGATTACTATTACTATATCATATGGTATCAATGATTAAATATAATATTTGATCATGTATTTATATTTTATATGATCTGGACACTCTTTCTTCATATATTTTTTTGAAAAACAGAGAAATAAACTAATTATTTAATATTATTAAAAAATAGAATAAACTTATTTTTATTCTTTTCTACCTCAATTTTTATTCTTGAAGAGAACTGTTTCAGTTCCCTTCAAGAACTGAAGTTTAGGAACAAGATTGCTACTACCTACCAGCAAAGCAGGTGGTGCACTCCCTTTCCATGGAAAGCTAAATATAGAACTGAAACTTGAATTGGTTCCAAATTTCCAATCTAATTGTTTCATTGAAATTTGTGAGTCGTCACATTCTCTTCTTTTTTATTTGATTTCTCTCTTCCAACGAAGCCTAATATGATTCCTTTTTAATTCTTTTTTCTTCTTTCAATTTCATATATTATTATTGTTAAATTTGTTGTACATATGCTATTTATAGATTTTGGTCATCCTTCATATCCCAATTAGTAGTCATGCACTTCAGCACATAGTGGTCCTAGATTTGCCCCATTCCAAATATCCAGATAAACATCTGATTCCTATTCCAAGCTCAAAATAATGTTAAATTTTTATTTCCTCTCAAAGGTCCTTTTTTCTCTAACATTTCATTTTGGAACAAACTAGTTCTTTTTATAATTAATTTACCATATTTCTTATCCACTTATTTTAAGGCAATTTCCCTTCAATTTTTGTGTCAAACTTGTATCTCTATGTACTGCAACATATTCTGCTGCATAGCATATTACCTTCAAATTTTTGTTTCAAACAATGCCCTCTAGTTTTTTGGATTTATTTTACATTGGAAATTCAGGTTACTTGTTACTATTGCATCGTCTTCACTATAATTTTTTGACTTGTCAGTTTTCTAATTTTCTAATAATAATTAGTGGCTCCTATCAAATATTATGAAACAGCATTTTGTATATGCTTTGGTCATAATCTGATTTCATTTTAAAAATGAAAAGCTAGAACCTTACGCTTTCTCAGTCTCTCTATATATACACCACTAGCTACCACATCTCAGTCTCTCTATATATACACCACTAGCTACCACATCTGCTACATATGTTTATTTGAGGACTCAATATGCCTGCTAACTGTGGCTAGGAAACAGCTATAAAGTTCAGATATATGCTTATGTGCACAAATGCATGTATTCCAAAACCACGCAAGAATCCCATAAGCCAATACTTGAGCATCATTCATCTCTCTTAAATTTCTCTGTTAGAGCATCCACATCAATTTGTTTAAATTTTTTGTCTATTTTACACGAAAAAAAACCTACTATTTCTATTTTACGCATCCACTTTTACAAAACACCCACATTAGTTTATCTATTCTACACATTTATTCAATAAAATATTCATTATTTTACAATTTTTTATTATTTACTCCCTCATTGCCCCTCTCTCTCACAGACCCACAGCCACCATCACCACCATCATCACCACCCAGCCACCATCACCACCACCCAACCAGCATCATCAAGGAAAACCCACTTAATCCCAAACCCATTAATCACCTACCCAACCTAAAAACCCAGTCAAGCCAAATCATCACCCACCCAATCGGCGGCAAGATCATCAAAACCCACTAATGAACCAAAAAAGCCAAGCCAATCAAGATCAAAACCCACCAACCCACACCCACAATCAACCAAAAGACTAGAAAAAATGGATCAAAACCCACCTCCTCGCGATGGCCTCCAGCCTCAAGCTCAACCAAAAATGGATCAAAACCCACAAGATTCTAGGCAAAGGACCCATCGGAGAACTCTATTCGTGTTGTAGGTGACAGACTCATCCGGCAACTCGGTTTGCTCGACCTTATTCTCATCGGCGGCGATGGCCATCGGCAGAAGCTAGAGGAATAAAAATGGATGAGATGAGAGAAAGAGAGAGCTGTGCTATGCACCTAAGAGAGAGGGAGGTGAGAGTCAAGTAGAGAGGAGAGAGAAAAAACTATTAAAAAAAAAAAATTTTAAATACACATGCTATAGTGCCCGTGTAAATTTACACGGGTACTGTAGCTCGTTGAAAATTTTAGAAGACATTACACGTTTTTAAACGAATTGATGTAGGTGTTTTTTGGTTCAAAATGTGTAAAATTTGTACTTTTTTCTATTTTAGAAGACTATAAACGGACTGATGTAGATGCTATAAATAGGAGATAAAAGGAGCAACAAAACTAACATATATATGGCATAAATACACTATGACAATGGCTCTACTTGACTGCATTCAAAGATATGGTGACAATACTAAAAGTCCTACCAGCCCCTCTTTGAAGATTCTCCAAGGTAATTCCAATCATGCCATCATGGTTTAAGCATCCTACATAAACTTGTGTCTTGATCCTGATGGTAGAGAGGTTTCCAGTACATATTCAGACCATCACTTTTAAACCATGTATAGCATTTTCAGCTTGGTATATTTGTTAAAGGTTTCATATAATCTTGAATGAAAATTCCATGACTTGAACACACTTTTTATAAGGTTCAAAGTGGTTGGCGTACCTCATCTCCTTCATTTGGAAAGGATCATGAACTAGAAGGAGAAAGTGAAGAATTTGAGACATACTCTCAGCACAAAGAAACATAATCAGGATGTTAGCACCACACCTTCTTGGGATGTCAGGTTGGATGATGATGAAGATGAAGAAGATGCTGATTTCTTTGAAGCCCCAAGTAATATCATTACAACCTTTTTTTTCTTAACACATTTGTTCCCATGTTTTGTCTTTCTTTATTCTTTTACTGCTTTTGTGAGGTAAAATGCAAACACTCCAACACGGTTTCCTAATTCCTAATGCCCCTTATTTTTTGATTTTCAGCATTAAATCAAAGCTGGCTCCTGAGGGGTTCAAGGAAAACCACCAGACATAATCCAAGAGCAATACATAAGAATTTGTGGAAGCATGTTTTGTCAAGCACTATCATTCTTAGTTTTAGAAAGAAAAACAGAGGCCTACAATTCTTAAAAGGACATTAATTGAAACTGCAACTGAAAAGTTGGCATCAACTTTTGCTGTGGTATTGGAAATTCGGAGTGCTTTCCACAAGCTTATTCTGTCTCTGTTGCTACTGAAAGAGGAAAGCAAGATAATAATGGCGAGCAAATATATAGAAGGTTGTTTCAGTGGAGTATCTAATGCATAAACTTAATCCCAGGGAAGATTGCTTTCTCCAATGATATCCAAGACAATGAGTCCAAAGAGAACTCCTGGTGATATGGGTGTGGTTTGAGGGACGCTGTGACTTTAACATGAGGAATTGTCCAAATACACAACTATGAGCTCAGTTAGAAACACAACATCACCCATGCCAATTTCCACCAATGTGCATTCGGCTAAAGACTCACCATCAAACACTCGGATCTCAGCCAATGCTTATAATTTTTATTTTATTTTATTTTATTTTGGGTGTCAATTTTGATCCTATATGTATATAGAGACATGTTGACGAGTTTCAATTAGTTTTTGACTTCCATGTATCGATACTAAAAACAATCACTATCAGACATGCAAGATCTGACACTAATTATTCTATTGACAGTCTGATAACCGTGGCATGCATTTGATAAATAGTAAGAAATCACTTGCTCAAATGTATGTCGATATTTAGTTATTTGAACAAGGTCCCGATTGTGCTATGGTGTAATTTCTCTTTTTTGGTATTATAATTCATATCTCATGGGTATTTCTCTTTCTCAATTGATTGGAAAGAAAATCATGGGTACAACAATGACAAGCAATTTCAGAAAAATTATAACAAGAAATAGCCAGTATGACACGGGTATGGTACCCTAAATGAACTGTTTGCGCTTCCTAGGCCTATAATGAACTATTTGGATCTCAAAGCAATCATACTGGGTGCCATTCATGATGAAATGATTCTGTAGACTTAGTTATGCTTGCCTTCAGCATATTTCTTGCTTATGCCATCTTTAATTAATTTTATTTATTCACTACCGCACATTCTTGATGCGATGGTCACTCTACAAATATAAGTGTTTGTGGGGTGTGCAGGGTAAGGACTGGGGTTCAAGTCTCCAGGAGGGAGTTTCGCACACATATACACTTAGATTAGGCTATAGTAAAATTCTATCTTGTATATAAAAAAATAATAATAATAGTTTTATTTATTCTTTTTTCTTATGTTCGTTTGTTTTTATCTTTAATAATAATTATTATTATTATTATTATTATTTTTTTTTTTTTTTTGGCTAAGCATGCTCACCTGATTCGGATTTCTCAAATAAGTATTGTATTCCATCCACATAGTGAAATGTTAAAAACTGATTTCTCTTTTGAACAGTACTCATGATTGTAGCATTACCATATGAATGAAACTGAATAAAATATCTAAGAATATAATAGAATATGAATTAACTAAAATAAATATTAATTATTTTGTGACATACCATCAAATTTGATACAACTCTATATTTTTTTACCCTGATGTGAAAAAAAAAATGATATAACTCTTTATTTTTTAACTCTTAATATGACGTGAGATATGATAAAATTAATGTTATATGTGTATAACCTTACCTCCTTAAGTAGAAGTACTTCCTTTTTGATAATATATATTCTAGTCAACTACTCTCTAAACCGAATTCGACTGCACACATACAACTATGCTTTAAGCAAGAGGATGAGGTAATGGTATTATTTTTATTTCCAACCATAATTCAGGTTGAAAAGATGACAGATATGTCATATGTATAAACACATATTTCATGAATATATGTCTTCTTTCGGTTCATTTTATTTTTTATTTTTTGGGAGAGGTGGGAAGATTCTTTACTTTTATGCTATAATGTTGTAAGATCTACTACACATTTCTTTAGTTTTTCAAACAATTTAAATTGTGTAAAAAAAAAAATACCCAGTACACTAAACTCTTACTTTTGCACGGTTTGAAAGAGGCCATGGTAAAACTGAACAGCTTTACCTATTTTAAGCTTCACAATCCGGTTTTTGGAAGGACGTCTGGGGTTTAAAGGTTCTGAAAAAATTTAAAACACTTTGTTTGGAGAGTGTGTAACGAGGCCTTGCCCACGAAGAAGAATCAATTTAAGAGGAACGTCACCAAAAACGCTACTTGTGATGTTTGCAACAATGAGGTGGAAGACACAGTGCACGCGTGGGAAGATAAAACTTGCAGACCTCACTTACGGGACCAATTTGCAAGTTTCAGGGACTTGTTAATGACTATCCTGAATTTTAGTGAACCAAATCTTGCAGACCTATTCGCTATGGTGGGTTAGAGTATTTGGTACAAAGTAATGCTTTCAAACTGTAACAAGTTTCATTACCATACTCAAAATTTTATTATGATGCAGTTGCTAGACTTCATGAGTTCCACATTGTTATAAACCCTCCTCCTCAATCTTTTCCACTTTCCAGTTTTGAGCAATGGACACCTCCCACCCCTCCTTTTTACAAAGCAAATTTCGTCGGAGTTATTTTTTAAGGAATCATAATCGGCAGGTATTGGAGTTAATTATCCGAGACTGTGAGGAACATGTAATTGGGGCTTTGTCAGAACATACGGTTTTGCCTCCGTCAGTAGACAAAGTCTAAGCTCTTGCTTGCAGGCGGGCTATTACCTTTGCCATCAAAATTGGCCTCCAAGAGGTGATCATGGAAGGGGATGTTGGGTATGTTTTAAAATTAATTGGATATGTTTAAAACTTAAGTCCATAATATTTTGTTGTAAAGCCCAAACCCATGTATTAGAATTTTCCTTGGCTGGCGTGAGAATTTTTAGCAGCAAACAAAACCCTCAATCATCTCATATTTCCTTAGAAAACTAGACAGCCGCACCTTCCTCTTTTTTTGCAGAAAATACATAGCAGCTTGTGGCATCAATGGGAAAAAGCTCTAAGACTATCAAATTATGCATATATTAGATTAGCTATGTAACACCCCAAAATCATAAGCAATAAAAGTTTATTCAATTTGAAAAAAAAAAAAAAAGTAACCAATAACCTAAAATCTCATCACAAATGTCAAAGCTCTAATCCACCAAAAACAACATCCCCAAAATAATTCTCCAATACAATGTTTAATGCCATAAAAATAATAATAAAATCTTCAGTTCCACAAAATAATTCGTAACTATTGTCTTCCAAGAATCTCTACTCCAATAATCCCTCTAATGTATCTATAAGGGGAAATAAACGAGGGTGAGATAACTCATTAAGTGGAATTTACTAACATTGGATTGTGGAAACAACCTTTCAAATAAATAATTCTTACAACAAATTTATGACTTGTAACTCATTAATATTTTGTCAACAAATATTTCACATTAAAAAAATATATATATTTATATTGTGACCCATCATAATATATATATATATATATATCAATACCAGTCACAAAATCCCCCTACACTCATAGTTCATCCTAATTTCCAAATCTAACTCATCTAGCACTACCTTCCTCTCAGCCCAAACAGACCTAAAGATGTTCAACTTATCATAGGCCTCTTGGTTTTTCTCAAACCTAAACCTATCACTATCAAAGGTAGGGGCAGAAGAAGAGGCGGTTTTCTTATTGGCTCTAGTCTTCCTAACCATGATGCTAAGGTTGGAATAGGATAGACAAAAGAGAACCAAAGAAAGAAAAAATAAAGAAAACCCAAGGGCAAACTGCATCAGACATGGTTAGAGCACAAAAAAAAAATATAGAAAAGAACAATCTATATGATACATGAACATAATAAACATATGAAGCATGCTCTAAGGCATTGAGAACAGTTCAATTAGACTTCTAAAAACACAAAATTGGCTTGAACGTAGAATTTTAGAACAAAAACCCAAACTTTGAAAAACCCAATTTCAAAAATCCCAATAAATTGAACAATATGTCATTACACAAGGTAGATAACAGTATATAATGACAGAATTAATCAATAACACAAGCCAATTTCATCAAATTAAGCTTAATTGAACAAAATCCCCAATTCAGGTTGTTACAAGCCCTAGAATTTCAAATTCTTCCCAATTCACCAAATTGATCAAATTGGTCCTGTCCTAGGGTACTCAATCGCCATACCCCTCCCTTGATGGAAGTTATGGGGTAGGAAGGATCGAGGGGGCCTTTTTAACCAGTCTTGTCCACCTATGGACCTAGAAGTGCCTACAACATCGGCCTCGAATCTAACTATGGGTAACACTGTTGATGCATGTGTCTAGGCATCTGGGGATGCAGTGATGAAATCCCCAAAGAGATGTGACTACACTAGCAGTGCGAAGCCCGAGCTCGGCTTAAAAAGGGTATATATGTCATGCAATCATTAATGAAGGGGGAAGACTTTTTCAAAGCACAGCAAATATATATATATATATATATATATATAAGTAGATAAAGGTGTAGCAGAAATTAAATTTTGCTACCCTATCTTTTCATTTGAGGAAAGCTGTAAAGCCCGTGAGGAAAACAATAAAGCCCCATGTTAAAATACCTCAAAGCCTCCCTTTTGGAAAAATGTATTTTTTTTTTTTTTGGAAAAAGATTTTTGGCCCTTTTGAAAATAATCTACTAGGATATGGTAGAAGCCCTTTTCAAAAGGAAAGCCCCGAAGGCCCATGCCAATTTTTGTGTTTTTGAAAGCCAATGTCCCAAGATTATGGTTTTATCAAAAGCTCTAAAGGCTAAACTCTCATCGATCCCTAGTGGAATTGTTAGTTTGTCGATGCCCAACCTCAATTAGAACGATAGAAGAAAAAAAAAAAAAAAAAAAAAAAAAAAAAAAAAAAAAAAAAAAAAAAACCATAGTTGCCGTCACGGGCCCTCGTTCGACCACTCGTCATGGCAATAGCTCCCACGCGTGCGGGGGCCCGTTGGAGGGCTCCTCTTGATATATAATGGTGGGTTGTGCATGTGCATGTGCTTCACGCTGAGCTTCGGGTTCTATTTCTCTCTCAGTGGAGGAAGGTCAGTCTGCCTTTGCCATTATGGCAAGAGTCTGGGCCAAATTTTAGGTGATTACTAAAGGTGAGTGGAGTCGCCACCAATCATTGGGTTTTTCTAAGGTGTGATTGATCACCTATTTCTAGTTGATTTTATTACCAATCCTAGGTTAAGAAAAATCGCATTTTTCCTAATCTAATGTGGATCGCAAAAAAATTTTGATTCTTAGGTCCGGAAGTTTGGTTACGTGTGGGGAAGATGTTAGGCACCCCAAAACGCCTGTCCAAGGACAGTCCTTTGTTTTGATAAAACCTTAATTTTTTGAAATTGGCAACAAAAACATGATTTTGGCATTGGCTTTTAGGGCTTTGCATGTATGGGGACTTTGAGGTTTGGTTTTTGAATGTGTGTGGTCCCAATCTATGCTTTCCTATGGCGTTCAAGCAAAGTGCCAAATTTTGTGGCGGAAATCTAGCGACAAGTCACCATACTTTCGTGGCGGAAATTAGGCATCACTTGCCTTAGGTGACACGGACTGTGACAATCACACTGGAAGGGGCGAGCAGGTATATAAATACATACACCATGCACAATACAAGCACACAGAACAAGAAAGTAAATGCCTACATCCATAGAGTATGGCCCAAAATATAAGTGCAGGAAAATAATCAGGGGTTGTCATACTCTAGAGATTAGAACAAATGGTACATGGCATTATATACCTAATACAAACCATCTAAGAGAGAAAGGAAGAAGGAATAGAGGGGTTTAAAACAGTACTTAACCAAAGGGAAAAACTAGACTCCTAAACCTACTGAAAATAATCGCTTGACTCATGCTTGTGCCTGCGCCCTTTTGCTTGCGCTTGAGAAACTGCACCCTAGCCCCATGCGTCCTTGCTCTATGTGTGTACATATAAAGGCAAAGACAAGAATCCAACAGACAAGCAATGGAAAGAAAGGATGCAAAGAGTATATGAAAAGGCATAAAGTAGATAAGTGTGATAGATATGGCAAGCATAACATAACAAAGTAAGCGAGGAGGCGAGGAGGCAAACAAGTAAGAAAGCAAGCAAAAGGTGGTGTCCATAAGAGACAAATGTAGGTTTGGATCGAATGTCCATAGCTTCATTGTGTTGAAGTATGGACGACACGCTAGCAAGCAAGACTCATGCATAAACATGTAAGTAGACGTGTAAAGATGCAAATAAAGCCAATGAGTGGCACAAACAAACGTGGTAAGCATCGCACAAAGCGGAAAAATAGGAAAGGTATGCGTGAAGCAACTAGCATCGTGGCAATACATCCCAAATGGTTACATCTAAACAAGGCCTCATGAGCCTTGAATGTAACCACATAACCACAAACTCAAAAAGGGTGTCAAACGTGGCAAAGCCTGGATCTAGAGATGCTAACACAATCATAAAGCATAGAAGCAAGCAAGCATAAACTTTCAAAATAGGAATGTGATAGGTTTTAGACCCCTTAACCCAACCAGATTAACCTAGTTAATTAGTCCAGTGATTAACTTAGTCAAATTATTCAAATCTAGGTTAACAAATCAAACAATCATATCAAATATATAAAGTAGCAGAAAAGTAAATAACATAATGATATGATGACCCAAGAAACCACACGGTAAAAACTTAGGGAGAATTTGACCTAGCTATCCTCAAGGTAAACTTGAATCCACTATACAAAAGAATCTAAGTTCATATAAAAGGACTTTACAAGCTCTCCGCTTGACTTCCTAATGCTACCCACCAGCAGAACTTACTGACACGATCATGTGCAAGCTCTGAATTCACAGACTCCTTTCTTGGATTCTCCACAAGATACAAGCACCCCCGCTTGTGTTTCTTTAAACTCCAATGGTAGCAATTGAGTTGATCATCAAGATGTTGAAATAATCTCTACCTTGAAAACCCTAAGTTTATGTGAAGGAAAGCTCCTCAATGATCTCACAAGGGATTCACACAACAGCAAAGTATGAGCAACAATACACTTAAAACAATTCTCAAAAACATGGCTAAGGTTTTGCCTAATATACCTAGGGCAAAAACATAAAACCCTAAACATTTAATGAGGTAGGGCTAAGTTGGAAAATTCTGCAGACAAACATTCTGGCCGCTTTTGATCGATTAAGCCAGACCGAAATGCACCAATGCACCAATGCATCTGTAGCCTCTCGAATCTAACTTTACATGAATTACACAACTTTGAGCAAGCCTAAACAAGACTAAACATATTGTTTTGATCATGGTTTGCCAACATCACACATTAGAGTTTTAAATACAATAAATCCTAAGTCTTTAGAACCTAACAAACTCCCCATTTGGCAATCCGTGACAAAACACAAATTAAAAACTCAAAGTTTACAAATAAAAGCCCTTTACATAAATAATGCTCATAAACACAAAAATTCAATCCTAACTACTATCCATCAGTTGCAAGTATAGACACCAACTCAATTGAATCAACCTGTATATTTCTAAAATACTTAACAAACGCATAAATGCATGTGTGACAAAAAAACAGTAAATCAACAGATATGTAAACTAACTTTCCCCTTAAGTTAGATAAAACAAAAATAAAACATTCTTGTAAAAATTCACACAACACATAATAAAGACATATATCAATGAACAATCTCATAAATATAAATCAATAAGCAGTGAATCACAAGAAACAAGAATCACATATATCAAAATAAATAAATGTAACTCCCCCTAACATGAATAGCCCCAAAAAAATATACACAGTGAAGCACCTAGATACAATCTAATATCTCCACTAGCTCCGCAAAACAAAAAAAAATCTCCCCCTAACTACAAAAACTCCTTTACAAGTGCCAAAACTCTACTCCCCCTTTTTGTGACGGAATGCCAGAAGACAATCACAAGCCATCATCAAAAGGAGGTGGTGAGGGTGAACAAAGATGAGCCAAGTCAGCTCGCAAAGCACGTATCTCATCAAGTAAGTCCACCAAAATCTGACCATGAGCCGCCTAAATGGTCATGACAGTCTCCAAGGTACGACATACATCAAAGTCATCCAAAGGAGGTGGAGGAACATCAGCAGCAGCAGCAGCACCAACAGGATCATCGACATCCTCACCAACAGGACCTATAGAAGAAGAGGGAGGAGGTGCGATACCAGAAGGCTCAGACCTAAGGTGTTTAGAGCCAACTCGAAGATGAACAGCCCTCTGTCTAAGGAAAGACGCACCTATGGGAGCAATAACATGAACGAGCTCAGAAGAAGGGAAATCATCTAGACCAAGATATAACAAAATCCTATGAATAAAGATAGGATGAATAAGAGCATAAGAAGAAGATGAATTCCTATAAACTTCGTTCAAAGAACGAAGAAATAAATGAGGAAAACTAATAGGAGCATCAGTCACTAGAGCATACAAAAAGACACACCGCTCAAGAGGAATGGTGTGAAGATGAGAAATGGGCCAAATAGAATGACAAGCTATCCTAAAGAAGAGATAATGTAACTCAGATAGTTTAGAAGTGGTGATCCTAGAATTAGAACCCCACTGGATAGAAGACCTAGTGATGTAAGACATGACATCACTCAAAAGAGGAGACTCATCATAAAGGTAGACAAGGTGCTAGACCAATGGTACCCCTAGAGCATCAGCCACTACAGTAGGAGTAATGGTGTACTCTACGCCTCGTATCCAACTCTTTACCAAAGTGTTGGAATCATACATGCAGATAAAGATGTTCGAAAAGAACTCTCTAATCAGGGTAGCTAGAGAAGGAGGATCAGAAATATCCACCAAGGGTAACCAACCCCAACGCTCAAATTTGCCCTAATGGCAGGATCAAGCTCATCTAAAACTACAGTACGCTCAGACCAAATCTTTCTCCTAAGGTTTAGCTTATCATAAATCTCTTGGTTTTTCTCACTCGGAAACTTCTCACGGTCAAAAGAAGGTGGGGAAGGAGAAGGTGAGGGAACAGACCTACGAGCTCTAGTTTTCCTAGGCATGATGCTAAGAAAAGGACAGAGACACAAAGAAAAAACCAATAAAACAAAATAAAAAACAAAACCCAAGGGCAGACTGCAAGTTAGCACAAAAAACAAAATAGAACAAAAGTCTATATGATGCATGAACAATATTAATGACATGATGCATGTTCTAATGCAATTAAAACAAGTTCAATTGAACAAAATTGACTTGAACACAGAGGTTCTAACAAAAAACTCCAAAATTGAAAACCACTTGTTAGGATTTTTTTAAAAAAAAATTGACAAATTGATCATTACATAAGTTAGAAAACACAATATAATAATCAATTATATCAATTTATCAGGTCAAATTTCATCAATTTCTATCCAATTGAACAAAAACCCCAAATCGGTTCAATTACAAGCCCTAGAATTTTCAATTTTTCACAAAACCTCAAATTGATCAAATTAAACCATCAATATCATGTTTATATCATGTCCCAACAAAAACCCATCGATCAATTTCACAAAATACAACTTAATTCAACAAAAATCCCAAATTAAGCATAGTCCAAAAATTTACCCATAAACCATGAAAATAATGCATGAAACATAAAAAACAATGCAAAAGGAAGGGTAATATGAACATACCCGCTTTAAGGAGAGAGAAACTTTGCAAAAATTTTGGAAGAAAATGAAAAAAAAATTGTTGTGGAGCCTTGTCGAGTCGGAAAGAGAGAGAAAAGTTTGAAAAGTTTTGAAAAAATGACTTTGAAAAAGTCAGACCTGAGTTTAAAAAAAAACTTGATTCATGATATTCGATTGATCAAAGATTACATTCGATCGATCGAAAAATAGATTGGGTCGATCGAAACAGGAAGCGACTCACAACATTTTGAGAAAAATCACAGTTTTGAAAAACAACCACATTTTGGGCACAACTCCTTAAAGCACTAAAATCGTTGAAACAAAATGCATAAGTATGAGAAGAAATGCTTTTTCAAAAACCCCAATTTTTCAAAGAAAATTTCAATCATTCTCCCTTTAAATTCTCAAGCAAAAAAAATGTTTGCATAATACTCTAAGTATTTTCAAACTTGGTTGGTTAGACCAAAAACACACACAATAACATGTACAGTGTTTAGCAAAGAGTAACTTGTGTAGTGTGTGCAATTAGCAAAAACTTGAGATACATGTGAGGTGATATGTGAATAAAATCAACCACAAAGTCTACAAAATTCATCACATAGAATTTAAAAGAGACTATCACCTAAAGAGTTACATCATATAACTCCCACATCTCCTAGATCATAAGCTTGCAATCATGTAAGTTTCTTGAATTTTGCCTCATAATATACACACCAATTTTAGTTTAAGTGACTTGGCATCAAGCCTAATAGTACACACAAATTTTAAGCATTAAGCATTTAAACCGAGGCTTCACCTTATGTTCTTTTTGTGCATGTGCTACACTTTCTCGAGCACAAAATCTTACGATATGCACTAAGGTGTTCATGATTGGCTAGTGAACAGTGGTGAGATGGTTATTTATACCTTTCTCAAAAGGATCAAATCCAACAGTCAAATAATATGTGACTTCAAGATTAAGACAAAGTGATAAACACCATAAACATCTTTCCCACACAACATGCACTACAAAGTTTCAACTAGTCAAGTGCAATAAATAAGCTCACCAAAGCTAAACAGGGTACAAGGACATGTTCTGTGTAAATAAATTGACCAACCTTGTTTTCAAAAACCAAGAAAAATAATGCGAAACACAATTTACTTTCCACCTTTTAAAAAAAAAAAAATTAAAAGAGAAAATACAAATAAATCCTAAAATGAAATGCATAAATGTTATGCAATGCAAGTCCTAGAAAAAAAACACAAAAACTAAAGAACAATGGTCACAAAGGAAAGAGTAATGAAGTACAAGGATCATGTCAGAAAGACTCAATTAGATCGGGTCTTTTGCATCTAAAACCTATTAGATGCACCACAAGCATTGGAGTTCCTATTCGCATTCGAGTGATTTCCAACTCCATGATTGAAATAAAGATTTAAAGTCTTTACCAATTCACCAATGAGTGCCATAGGATCTTGTGCTTGAGGCACATACACTTTTGGTTTGTTTGCTCTCTTTGCAGCTTGAAGCTTGTAACAGTTAGGACGAATGTGTCTAGATTTTCCCCAAAAATGGCAAATCCAAGCAAGTTTACCATGCATCTTGTCCTTAGAAAGGGTAGACTTCTTAGGTTTAGATTCTTTCAGATCAACCCTAATCTTCCTAGATGGTGAAACTTCTATAGGTTTGACACCCTCACTTATAGGGGGTTTGACAGTTTCACTCACAACCTCACTCACGAAAGGTTCAGAAGAAGATGAAGGAACAAAGTTTGTGGAAGTAGGTGCAGACATAGTGATGCTTTCAATAAAACCTAATCTAGATTTGTCAGAAGGAGTCTTTTGAACACTCAGCATTTGATCAAGTTTAGAACTAGCAGATCTAGCAACAGATAAATTATGTTCCAAAGTTTTAACTTTATCAAGCAAGAGCATATTTTCAAATTTCACATTGTTCAAAAAGAACATTAGCATCAAACAATTTAACAAGCAAATTCTTCTTTTCCAGCTTAAAAGATTCAATTTTCTTCAGACCAAGTTCTACATTCATAGCATCCTTTGCAACAACTTTGCAAAGTTTATTATAGGCCTCTTGAAGATCTACATCCTCAGAGAGTTCCCCATCAGAAAGGTTCTCTTCAACAGATATGCTTTCATTGACTACAGCAGTAGCAGTGAAAGCAATGAAGTTTCCATCCTCGTCACATCTAGACTCATCATTAGAAACCTCATTATCACTAGGGTTACAGCCATAGCTTTACCCTTAAACCTCAAGAATGTAGGACATTCAGATTTAACATGACCATACCCTTGACATCCAAAACATTATGAACCCAAAGAATTATTGAAAGATTGACCTACCTTTTCTCTAGGATTTTCAGTGTTGCTAACATTTATGGGATCATTCTTTCTAAAATTTCTAAGTTTAGCAGTGTTTGTATTTCTTGCCTTCCTGTTATTATTCCTAAGAAAATTCCTAAAATTTTTGGCAAGGTAAGCAATCTCTGTAGCAAAGAGCTCATTATCAAATCCACCAATCTCAACATCATCAACAGACTTGAGAGCCATTGACTTGGATTTGCTAGCTTTGGGTAGATCTAGCTTATAGGATTGAAGAAATTCTATAAGCTCATCAATAGGGATGGAGTCCACATCCTTACTTTCAGTAATGACAGTCACTTTGGGCCTAAAGTTCTTAGTCAAATATCTAAGAATCTTCCTAACAATTTTAGGTTGATCATAGATTTCACTAAAATTAAAAGCAGAATTAACAATATCATTCAATTTAGCATAAAATTCATCAAAAGATTCATCATCAGACATCCTAATGCTTTCAAATCTTGAAGTTAATTGCTGCAGTTTATTAATCTTAACTGCCTTTGTGCCTTCATGCACAGTCTGGAGGATTTTCCAAGCAGTATGACCAATCTCAACACTAGAGATTCTCTTGAATTCTTCCATAGAAACAGTGTTAAAGATGGCATTCATAGCTTTGTTATTGAACCCAGCTGCTTCTTTTTGAGAAGTTTACCACTCACTCATAAGAGTAGTAGGCTTCTCCCATCCGTACTCAACGTAATTCCAAACCCTCTCATAAATAGATTTCAAGAATTCTTTCATCCTTACTTTCCAGTAAACATAGTTATTTCCATCGAAATGAGGACGAATAACCAGAAAGTATCCGTGTTCCATGACAACAGGCTTCAAGGATCAGCTTAGAGATCAAAAAATCTACAACAAAAGAACTACCTACTCTGATACCACTTGATAGGTTTTAGAACCCTTAACCCAACCAGATTAACCTAGTTAATTAGCTAAGTGATTAACTTAGACAAATTATTCAAATCTAGGTTAACAAATCAAACAATCATATCAAATACATAAAACAGCGAAAAAGTAAATAACACAATAATATGATGACCCAAGAAACCACACGGTAAAAACCTGGGGAAGATTTGAACTAGCTATCCTCAAGGTAAACTTGAATCCACTATACGAAAGAATAGAAGTTCATACAAAAGAACTTACAAGCTCCCCGCTTGACTTCCTAATGCTACCCACCAGTAGAACTTACTGACATGACCACGTGCAAGCTCCGAATCTACGGACTCCTTCTTTCTTGGATTCTCCACAAGATACAAGCACCCCCGCTTGTGTTTCTTTAAGCTCAAATGGTAGCAACTGAGTTGATCATCAAGATGTTGAAATAATCTCTACCTTGAAAACCCTAAGTTCATGTGAAGGAAAGCTCTTCAATGATTTCACTAGAGATTCACACAAACAGCAAAGTATGAGCAACAATACACTCAGAGCAACTCTAAAAAACATGGCTAGGGTTTTGCCTTATATACCTAAGGAAAAAACATAAAACCCTAAACGTTTAATAAGGTAGGGCTGAGTTGGAAAATTCTGCAGAAAAACATTCTGGCTGACTTTCGATTGAACGAGTCTAACTTTCAATCGATCAAGCCAGGCCGAAATGCACCAATGCATCTACAGCCTCTCGATTCCAACTTTACATGAATTACACAATTTTGAGCAAGCCTAAACAAGACTAAACATATTGTTTTGATAATGGTTTTCCAACATTACACATTAGAGTTCTAAATACAGTAAATCTTAAGTCTTTAAAACCTAACAGAATGATCCAAACCCTTTGATATGAGCCGAGGTGTGCAGACAATGACAAAAGCCATAGGTCTAGATCAGGTACTAATCATTAGGCCAAAATGCAAGAAAATGCGATAAAAGGAACAAAAGGACTACAATAGCACATGACATGACTGTTGGTTAAAACTGGTTTTGTATCTCATACAAAATACATAGCGGAAGCAATAAACAAACATCTATTTCATTCATTATTGATAACTTGCATTATGTAAATTTCAAAATTTGCGTACCTTCGTGCGGTGAAATTCAAAACAAAAGATTATAAATCCCTGGGAACACTTTCAATTTTCACTCCAATTCCACTTTACGCCCAAGAAGTGTAGTCTCTCAATCAATTTCCAAGGGAGAATAATTGAGTGGTTTCACTCGCACATACACACCACTTCACAATGGTGCCTCACTTTTTCTCTAATTTCTTATATATAAAAAATTATGTATGTCTCTCCCTTTATATATAACTGATTATCTAATTGGGCCGGCCTATTGGGCCTTTCCAATTAGGCTTTAATGTGTGGCTTGAAGTGGGACCAAAAAGACCAATAAGACACTAGCTACAATGGGCCTTGGGCTTTTCTGTCAACTCTTGACAAGTTCAAAGTTACCATTAATTATATTTAATACCACTACATAAATATAATTGCACTCTAGGCCTTATTAAAAAATTATATCCCAAAACTTTATTATACATGCAATCCCTTCATAAAATATTCGTAGTAATTCAAAGTCATAAATATAAACTGTCACTTTGAAGATTACTACGTCTTAATCCTTGAGTATCCGGTTTAATCCCTTTAAGTTATTCATTATATATTTATGAAATCTAATTTCATAAATATATATTTTAGTAATTTCTTACCAAAGTAGTTAGGCCTAACTCTCTGAATAACTAAACCCATTAAACTTATCTCAAGGGAATATTTTAAATCTTTGTTAAGAGACTATGAATTCCATCTTGAGAATATATGTTCCATCAACACGAAATGTGGCTGCCCAACATACTGAGGTTTTGACCGTTACTTTAGACCTCACTCCTAATATATCAAAGTAACCTACACTTCATGATTAGGTTCATTATTCTCTCAAGATTAAGAGTTCATACAAATATAAGTCGTGAGATTTATTATTCCATTGACAGTCATTAGGAGAATAATAAATCTCACAGCGGTCCAGTTCAATATGTCTTAACTCTTAAAACATATTAACACATCAACTAGAAGTCTCCACTTCCATCATCAAGACAAATCATCTTAGTTGATATGTTATAGTCTTCACAGATGAAATGCCCAATTTCATTACCGACTATGAACTAAAATTCTGAGTTTACAAAAAACTTGTGGCTTATATCTTCTGTGACTAAATCACATAAATCAAATACTATGCATCTCATGGACTAAATGATAATGTCCGAATATTCATGTTACCATTATTTTAGGTAATAATAAAACAACTTTATTAATTACAATATCAAGTCATACATTATGTCATACATAATCTCATTCATAATATCATACATAACATCATACAATAGGATTTAAGGGCACTAATCCCAACATATCTCCCACTTGCCCTAAAGACTATTGTGCACTAATCTAACTCCCATTCCCTCCAAATACGACTCGAAGGTCCTTTGAGACAAGGCTTTGGTAAAGGGATCTGCTAGATTATTTGCACTTTCAATCTTTGCTACCATCACATCTCCACAAGCAATAATATCTCTAATGATGTGGTACTTTCTCTCAATGTGCTTTCCTTTCTTGTGGTTCCTTGGATCTTTTGATTGTGCAACTGCACCACTATTGTCGCAAAACAATGTGATGGGAACTTGTTCTATTCTCATTACACCAAGGTCAGAAAGGAATTTCTTGAGCCATACAGCTTCTTTTGCTGCTTCACAAGCAGCAACATATTCTGCTTCCATAGTGAAGTCTGCAATACAAGATTGTTTGACACTCCTCCATGTTATGGCCCTACCTCCTAAGGTGAATACACATCCTGACGTGGACTTTCTGAAATCTAGATCCGCCTGAAAATCTGAATCTGTATAGCCAATGGGTATCAAATCCTCACACCGATAAACAAGCATATAATCTCTCATTCTCCGTAGATACTTGAGAATATGCTTTACAGCTTGCCAATGTTTTGGTCCTGGATTTGATTGATATCGGCTGACCATGCCTACTGAATAACAAATATCTGGTCTAGTACAAAGCATGGCATACATGAGACTTCCTACTGCAGAAGCATAAGGAACTTGTCTTATCATTTCTTTTTCCTCTTGAGTTTTAGGCCTTTGGTCATCAGACAGAGGAACTCTATGTTTGAAAGGAAGTAATCCCTTCTTGGAGTTTTGCATGCTAAACCGTTCTAGAACCTTATCTATATATCCAGCCTGTGATAAGCCTAACAACCTATTCTTGCGATCTCGCCAAAGCTTGATCCCTAGAATAAAGTTAGCCTCACCTAAGTCCTTCATATCAAATTGGTTTGACAACCAAACCTTTATCGATGACATTACCCCATACATCATTTCCAATGAGTAGAATGTCATCAACATAAAGCACTAGGAACATTACTACTTTATCTCGATATGTTTTGTACACACATGGTTCATCAAGATTTTGTTCAAAACCAAATGACTTGATTGCTTGATCAAATCTAATGTTCCATGACCTAGATGCTTGTTTAAGTCCATAAATGGACCTTTTTAACTTGCATACCATATGCTCTTGGTTCTTTGCTATAAAACCTTCCGGTTGCAACATATAGATTTCTTCTTTAAAATTGCCATTAAGAAATGCAGTCTTGACATCTATTTGCCAAATCTCATAATCATAATGAGCAGCAATAGATAAGAGAATTCTGATAGATTTAAGCATGGCTACTGGCGAAAAAGTTTCATCATAGTCAATACCTTCTTTTTGTGTATACCCTTTCATCACTAATCTTGCTTTAAAAGTTTCAACCTTTCCATCTACCCCTCTCTTCTTCTTGTAAACCCATTTGCAACCAATAGGTTTAATGCCATTTGGCGCCTTTACAAGATCCCAAACTTGATTGGAATACATGAATCTAATTCAGATTTCATAGCTTTGATCCAATGATGTGCATCTATATCATTCATTGCCTCTTCATAAGTGTAGGGATTTGATTCAGCCTCTTCTAAGATAGCTTCATAAGTTTCTCCCACACCTATGAATCTTATAGGAGGCCGAACAATTCTCCCACTACGACGAGGCACCTGTGTACTAGACATCTCATGAGCAGTATCTTGTGGTGTATCCAATACAACCACATCATCCCTAGTTTCATCTATTGGTTGTTCAACTAAAGGTTCATTCATTTCAGCCAAAACAACTTTATTTCTAGGATCTAAATTATTCATATAATCATCTTCCAAAAATTTGGCATGTGTGCTAACAAACACTTTGTTATCTTTATGATTATAGAATAAATAACCCTTTGTTTCTTTTGAATACCCTAAAAACATGCATACTTTGGTTTTAGATTCCAACTTATCAGACTTCCTTTTCAACACATGTGCTGGACATCCCCAAATGTGGAGATATTTCATACTAGGCTTACGCCCACTCCACAATTCCTTAGGTGTGTTGGGAACAGATTTTGATGGAATGAAATTCAAAATATGCATTGCAGTTTTTAATGCATATCCCCAAAAAGAAACTGGTAAAGTTGAGTAACTCATCATGGACCTAACCATTTCCAAAAGAGTCCTATTCCTTCTTTCTACTACACCATTCCGTTGGGGAGTTCCAGGTGCAGTCAATTGGGATATAATCCCATTTTGAGTTAAGTAATCCTTGAAATCCCCAAGAAGGTATTCGCCACCACGATCAGATCGAATAGCTTTTATGCGTTTACCTAATTGATTCTCAACTTCAGCCCTAAACTCTTTGAACTTTTCAAAGGCTTCGGACTTCCGTCTCATTAGGTACACATAACCATATCTTGAGTAATCATCGGTAAAAGTGATGAAGTACTCATAACCTCCTTTTGCTTAGGTTGACATAGGACCACATACATCTGTATAAACTAATTCAAGCAACTCTTGGGCTCTTCTACCTTTTGTATTAAAAGGTCGTTTGGTCATTTTGCCTTCCAAACAAGATTCACAAACTGGAAATTCATCAAAGTCCAATGGCTCTAAAAGACCATCTTTGATCAGTCTTTGAATTCTATTTGGATTAATATGACCCAAAAGCAAGTGCCAAAGATATGCTTCATTAGTAGAAGGAAACTTTCTCTTTAATGATTTTAAATGAGAGTTATGATCTAATTCAGAATTATATAATTCATGCTTATCAGGAGTTAAAATATAAAGACCATCCACAATATTGCCAGAATAGATAAACACTTAATCCTTCTTTATTACAACATTGTCTTTTAAGATAACATAATATCCATGTTTACCTAAATAAGTTGCAGAAATTAAATTTCTACGAACATTAGGTACATACAAACAGTCTTCCAATACTAAAACTCTAGATTCAAAACATAAATTAAACATTCCAATAGCTACAACTAGAATCCTGCTCCCATCAGCCAAGGTAAGAAACATTTCCCTTTCATTCAGCTTTCTGGTCTCCTGAAACCTCTGCAAAGATTTACAGATATGATTAGTACAACCTAAATCCACACACCAAGAATCTGTGGGATTTTGTACCAAACATGTTTCAAGAAGAAATGTACTTTTCATACCTCTATTCTTGGTAGCCTTAAATATTGGACAATTCCTCTTCCAATGTCCTATCTCACCACAATGAAAACACTTTCCTTTGGTTTTCTTTCCTTTGTTGGCAACTCCTAATGCAACTTGTTTACCATCTTTCTTAGTGAAGTTCTTCTTCTTCTTCTTCTTACCTTTGCCTTTCGACTTAGGTTGAGAAGTAGAAGCTTCACCAACATTGGCTTCAACACTAGAAGTGCCAAGGATGCCTTCCGCTGCTACCAACTCATTCATCAATTCAGACAATGTATAAATCTTTTTGTTCATATTATAGTTAAGTCTGAATTCCTTGAATGATTCTGGTAGTGACTGGAGTTTCATATCCACTTGGGATTCTCCATCAATATCGGCACCTAAAACTTCCAATGTATTCAGATTAGAGATCATCCTAAGACAATGCTCCCTCACTGAAGTACCTTCAGCCATTTTGGTATTATAAATCTGCCTCATAGTTTCTTGCCTAGCAGAACGGCCTTGCTCACCAAACATCTCCTTCAGACTAAGCATAATGTCCGAAGCTAGTTCTACATCCTGCATTTGATGTTGTAGAACATTTGAAATAGATGCTAGGATATAGCACTTAGCCATCTCATTAGATTTCTGCCAACGATCGTATCGCTGTTTTTCCTCAAAAGGAGCATCTAATGATGGAAAGCTAGGACATGGTTGAGTAAGCACATATTTGTGCTCTTCAGCAATAAGAACAATGTCCAAGTTTCTTTTCCAGTAAACATAGTTGGATCCAGTCAGTTTGTTTTGATTAAGAATAGCAACAAGTGGGCTAAATAATGTCATGATTTTAAATCTGAAAATAACAAACATGAATATAATAAGTAAACTAGACACTATCAATTTAGCATATATTCACATAATATGGAACCTTATAAAACCATAAAATAATATATGCAACGACAAACCAATCCATGTCTATAATTCCTTGGTAGCAAGTTTATTATAAACACTTTAATTGATTGAGAACTATTCTCATTATTAGTGCTATCATGATAACTCTTATCATACACTAATAATATGCCGTATTAGCTTTAGCCTCTAAGTGATAATGACATAGCTCCTTTGGGAGGTTAACATTGCACTTATTCTAGTGTACACCATTATCTAGAATCATGTGTAACCACATTTCATCTCCCTTATAATGTTTAAACTTGTAGTAACATGGAACAAAACACCCTCCTTTGGGATCGCGAGACATATACGTCAAGACAAGGTGCTTATTCATACTACTTTAAACAGGTTAGTTCAATCTTATAGTACTTGAAGTAAACACCCTCCTTTGGGATCGCAAGGCATATACGCCAAGACGAGGTGCTTACCTACACTTCTATGAACCGATAATGGAGGCCATGAGATCCAACCCTTGTATCTCTCTCCCACTAGATGTTTTAAATTAAAGGTTTTTATGATCAAGAACCATAATAATGCTAGAAACCCTTAAAATCATAATCCTAATCTCATTAGGAATAAATTTCATTAAATGAATACTTTAATCCTAGCATTTAACGTAATAATCAATTCATGAAGTTAAGCCTTGAATCCTTTATAAACAATTTACATATAAACCCATACTATAACATATGACAATTATCACACCATATATATACAATATACGGATTCAATGTTTCCAAGGCAATTATTTCATGCGTATAAGATGGCCATCAAGAACTTGCATATAAAAATTTGAATGCATTTGAAACCATATAACTATATATAATGTAATAATCAATTCATGAAGTAATATAACATACGGATTATTACATTACATATAACTTACATGAAAACCTATATGATTTCAAGATGGCAATCAAGACAATAACTATTAAATTGTCTTTTATAGCCAAGTGGTGCAAGAAAGTCCAACCAATGCAATCAATTGGTTCGTGTACATGACAGTTATTTCAATAACTGTATCCGAACAACTAGAAGTTTATGGCCAAGGATAAATATATATGCGCCAAGCCATGTATATCATCTAGAAGTTTATAGAAACTTCAATCTATATATAACCGAATGGTTCTTTAATCATTGTTATATATAGCAAGGATTCAAATGAATCCTTTAAGACAACAAAATGCAACCGTGGGCCAACATAAATCCTTTTGAAGACGGAATTCCATATTAAAAGGAATTCACTTCACATCAATGCAAAGTCAATCTCCAAAAATAAATTATAAAATCAAAAATCCTATAAATGTGATTATATAGAACAATCACGATTCAAGAATCCCATCATGCAAAGAAAATGATATTCTTTGATTCTGAAATTCAATCACATGCTATACAATCATGATATGAAAACCTGGCTCTGATACCAATTGTTGGTTAAAATTGGTTTTGTATCTCATACAAAACACATAACGGAAGCAATAAACAAAGATCTATTTCATTCATGATTGATAACTTGCATTATGTAAATTTCAGAATTTGCGTACCTTGGTGCGGTGAAATTCAAAACAAAAGATTATAAGTCCTTGGGAACACTTTCAATCTTCACTCCAATTCCACTTTATGCCCAAGAAGTGTGGTCTCTCAATCAATTTCTAAGGGAGAATAATTGAGTGGTTTCACTCGCACATACACACCACTTTACAATGGTGTCTCACTTTTTCTCTAATTTCTTATATATAAAAAATTTTGTATGTCTCTCCCTTTATATATAACTGATTATCTAATTGGGTCGGCCTATTGGGCCTTTCCAATTGGGCTTTAATGTGTGGCTTGAAGTGGGACCAAAAGGACCAATAAGACACTAGCTACAATGGGCCTTGGGCTTTTCTGTCAACTCTTGACAAGTCCAAAGTTACCATTAATTATATTTAATACCACTATATAAATATAATTGCATTCTAGGCCTTATTAAAAAATTATATCCCAGAACTTTATTATACATGCAACCCCTTCATAAAATATTCGTAGTAATTCAAAGTCATAAATATAAACTGTCACTTTGAAGATTACTACGTCTTAATCCTTGAGTACCCGGTTTAATCCTTTTAAGTTATTCATTATATATTTATGAAATCTAATTTCATAAATATATACTTTAGTAATTTCTTACCAAAGTGGTTAGGCCTAACTCTCTGAATAACTAAACCCATTAAACTTATCTCAAGGGAATATTTTAAATCTCTGTTAAGAGACTATGAATTCCATCTTGAGAATATATGTTCCATCAACATGAAATGTGGTTGCCCAACATACTGAGGTTTTGACCGTTACTTTAGATCTCACTCTTAATATATCAAAGCAACCTACACTTCATGATTAGGTCCATTATTCTCTTAGGATTAAGAGTTCATGCAAATATAAGTCGTGAGATTTATTATTCCATTGACAGTCGTTAGGTGAATAATAAATCTCACAGTGGTCCAGTTCAATATGTCTTAACTCTTAAAACATATTAACACATCAACTAAAAGTCTCCACTTCCATCATCAAGACAAATCATCTTAGTTGATATGTTATAGTCTTCGCAGATGAAATGCCCAATTTCATCACTGACTATGAACTAAAATTCTGAGTTTACAAAGAACTTGTGACTTATATCTTCTGTGACTAAATCACATAAATCACATACTATGCATCTCATGGGCTAAATGATAATGTCCGAATATTCATGTTAACATTATTTTAGGTAATAATAAAACAACTTTATTAATTACAATATCAAGTCATACATCATGTCATACATAATGTCATTCATAATATCATACATAACATCATACAATAGGATTTAAGGGCACTAATCCCAACAATGACAAACAAGGTCTAGGCCTAAGCACACAAACATGACATGGAATGCACAAGCACATAGAAGACAACGTGAAACTTAGAGGCAGGTAGGTCTCAGTCGTAGCTAGGCATGAACCATCAATGATACAATGAATAACACAAATTGAGTTGTGACTTTTGTTGGGCCATAAAGTATAAAGTAATAAACGGTGAAAATAGCTATATAGCATTTTTTTTCAAACTATGTTGCAATTTATTACTATTTCGGAAATATGTAGGGATGACTCACTTTTTGAGTACTTGAGTTTGGCGAAATCGAGTTTTCCCTGGTACATTTTGTTTTTGTTTTTTGTTTTTTTTTTTTTAATGAACATTTTCCTGTGTTATTAGAGCAATCAGTCATTGTAGGACACAGTTAGCGTTCTCATTGAGGCCATAATGAGTAGGATGCTTGGAGTATTAAAGTGAGGGTTGATTTTAATAATGTAGAGAGACTTTCATTTTAGAAATTTCTTTCATCTGAATGTTGCAGCCTTCTCATTTATTTATTTAGGGTTGAAAATGTTTTATCGTGTATGCTGATGTATTCTAATTCTATTAGCTGAATATGCTGTAATCTACTTAACATTGTTTAATTCATTTTTTTTTTTTTATGAAATCAGTGAATGCTGCGTTAGATATATATTATTGCCATTTTCAATAAAATATGTTTATAATTAAAAATAAATAAATAAGAAGAAGAAGAAAGTTTATGTATTTGAAGTGAATTTTCCCTTGATTGTTGTTGTCAGCAAATGCTAGATATGGACCCACATGAACCGGGACCCTCTATACAGACTGTCTTGAGCAGGCAGCCTATGCATTGTTCAAGTTTGCTATGGGATACTCCTTTGGAAGGCGAGGTATGCACTTGTCCAAAATCGTAGTCAATATATGTAGTAGAAAGAGTTTTGACATTTAAGAAGTGTAATTAATACTAAGTTGCTTTGTTTACAGGCAGTGCCAGGTGTACTGACTTGTCATCACCGAGATAAAGGTCTGCTTGAAGATGGTGCAGTTTTAGATCCATGGATTACAGCTTATATCATAGATGCAGGGTTAGATGGGCTGCTTCGGGTCCCACATATAGACCTCGACCATGCATTGATCATGGCATTGGTGGAAAGATGGCGGCCGGAGAAGCACTCATTCCACTTGCCCCACGGTGAGATGACCATCACGCTACAAGACATGGAGGTTATAATGGGGGTACCTGTAGATGGCTTGCTGGTGGTGGAAGATACTGAAAATGATGATTGGGCCCACTTCTGTTGGGAAATGCTAGTGCATAGTCTGCCGGGAATAGTCGTTGGTGATCATCGCAAGAACACTGCAGTGATAGAAGGGTCGAGGGTAAAAGCCAAATGGCTTGAGGATCGGTTTAGCAACCCTCTCCCAACTGATGCCACCGAGCAGCTTGTGTAGCAATATGCTTGGTTTTACATACTGGAGTTGTTGGGTGGTACGCTGTTTATGGATAAATCTGGCGAACAGGTCTCACTTATATATCTGCAATTTTTCAATCCAATCAGCAACGGAAAGAAGTATAGTTGGGGTAGTGCAGCACTAAGTTGGCTATATAGACACCTATGTAATGCATCAAAGAAGACAGCCAAGCAAATTGGCGGTGCACTGCTATTGGTGTAGTTGTGGGCGTGGGTGAGGTTTCCACACATATGTCCTATGATGAGGCATCCACACTAGGCATTGCCCCCAGGTCCACTTGCTATCAGGTATGTAGAATCTTAGATAGTTACTGCTTTACATTTCCGCATTATGTTTTTTCGCATAGGAATTATGTAAGTACCTAACATGGCTTTTATATCTCTGTTGTTTGCTAGATGGAAAGGGGCTAAGATAACAACTGAACATGGAATGCACGTCCTACGCACCTATCGTGTGTCGCTTGCTTCGCTACGGCCAAATCAGGTATTGTACCTTACAAGTGGGAACGGCTTTGGCATGCAGTTGTTTTACTTACAATTTGCATATACATGAATAAACATTTTTTTTTCTAGAGCAATGTTACATGTATTGTTCACATTCTTGATAATTTTTTATAATTATATTGATAATTACACATTTTTTATAATTATATTGTTAATATGCTTGTTTGCATTGGTTGGATCATTGCAGATTGTGTAGGAGCCATACAGAAAATATTTGCGCTCCCTTCCCGCATATTGTAAGGCAGGCCAACACATATGGAGGTCTATCGTGCCACTCATACATATATGGGTGGTTGAAGACCATTACCCTGAAACATATAACGAGGAAATTGAAGCACACTCTAACCTCAAAATGAATTTGCTAAAAATAGTTTAGGAAACCACTTATAATGTGATGGTTCTACAATAATGTCATAAAACACATAAACCGATCTATTTTTGAAATGTCTCCGAACTCTTATGCTTGTTACACTACGAGCAATTTACTTGGTGATTGCGCTTAAGAGACCTTAGGTCAAAAGAGGAGAAAGAATCTAAGGGGGAGTTCTAGATAAACAGAAAAGGAAACCTTAGTTCCTATGCCTTTATTTTCATTTGTTCTGTGATATGGAAAGGTTGAGGTGAGTCAAGATCAATATCCACTGCTACCTGGGAGAAGTTAAACAGTCAAGCAAACTAATCTAGTGACAGTATGTGCAACACCAAAGATTTTATAAGTTCATGTAAAAAATGTATCAACATATTCAACAAAGACAATTTTTTTCTCTCCACCTCCTTTCAATGAAATGGAGTTTACAAAAAGCAAAGATAAAGTCAAATTCCAAATCTCAAAAGCTACCCACAAAAACAAACTGATAAAAACAAGATCATATTAGAAAAGATACTTAGCTAAACAACAATTGACTGTTCCGTATAAACTTCATCTCTTACTACCCAATCAAAACTGTCCGCTAAACAAGCATGTATATGAGAAAGAATTTCAATTGTATGAACACCATCTTTCTTATAATAAGCAGACATCTGGTAGATATACCAAAATAAAAAAGCTGAAGATTACTGGCCAATATATGTTCTATTTGAAATGTTTCTCTTTATTTCAATGTCAAGCCAAGAGTATTACAGTTTTGAATCCCCAAGCAATCTTTTAAAATTGATGAATAAGATCAAAGTTAGCAATTGCAAATTGGGATTAGGAATTTTTTTTTTTTAACAATTATTTGTTAGTTCTATTCAAAATGAAATAGCCGACTGTCTTACAATAACCTTATGTCTATTTTTCTCACTCCTTTTCTTTTATTTCAAAAGAGTTCTTCCTTTTGTAGGGCATCTCGCCCCTTTGAATATTAGACTTATTAACCAAATAAAAATAAATAAATAAATAAAAAGTATACAAGAAGCTACAATGTGAATATCAAATGTTTTGGTTTTGTGAAACACAAACCCACTTCAAACTATAGTTTTAGTGTTATTTCTTAGCATGACTGAGGATATGGTACTATACTAGAGACTTCATTAGTTGATAAAGATTGAAGTTTAAAAATAAAGATATCATTGAATAAGAATACGAAAAATAAGTAAATAAAAATCCATGTGCAATGTAAGCAAAGAAGAGAACGAAGATGAGAAATCATATTCATACCAAAGGCATCTGATCAATGTCTGAGTCATTCTCATGATCAATCACCCATTCTATAGCTACCTCTAAGCTAGAATTACCTGATTATTAACACAAACATTTAGTCATGTTCATTCCCATATCATAATTATTATTTTATTTATTTATTTAATATTATAGTTGTTGACAAATAAATATAAATACCCATAGAAACACTTATCTAGTGAAGACTCATTTGAAAATAACTAGCTATAACAATCATAACTATGAGCTATGTACCACTTTTTTTTTCTTTTTCTTTTTTTAACTTCTCTCAAACCCTACATATGAGACCCCATTTCGAAAATCATGGATTTTTTTTACATGAGTAATAATAATTCATCATTAAGAAAATGTAGACTAAATAGCATTTCTTCACCATAAGCACAAAATGGAGGGTGAAATACTACAATACCAATAACTAAGTCCTAGTCTCAAATTTATTGGGGTTTCAACAAAGTACTCAAAGTTGGTCATATGCATTAGCTCATTCTATTCTACACATTAGCTCAAATTTATTGGGGTCCTAATCTGTGTTTTTTTTCCTCAATATTTCTAATTTTCAATCCATTAAAATTTCAAATGAAATACGTAACCCTAAAACTAAAAAACTGACCTTAGTGCGAGACAGTGAGAGAGCTGAGTGAGAGGTCACCAACGAGAGTCTTCTGTCATCGATGGAGTGAGGGTTTGGGGTTTTTACATTTGGGTGTGACGGAGAGTGAGAGTGTGAGTGTTCACAGTAAGATAGCTGAGTTCGGTCGCCGATAAGAGTCTTCTGCCGCCGACGAGAGTCTTTTGCTGCCACGGGTTTTCTACCATCGACGAGAGTCTTCTGCTGCCACAGGTTTTTTGCCGCCACCAGTGTAAGGGTTTGGGCTTTGTGTGAATGTGTGAAGGAGAGGGAGAGGGTGAGGTTCTTCTGGTGTTCTGGTCACTGAGAGTGAGAAGTGAGTGAGAAATAAAAATGAGTTTTTAGATATTAGTATATTGATACCCGAGTTAAGCGAACCTGGGTAATTTTTTAAACAGTACTTGAGCTTCCTGAACTCGAGTACTGTTTGGAATTTTTTAATCTAGCAATTGGTGCCAATACAGATTGATACCCGAGTTTAGTGGACTCGGGTATCCCATTGAACAGTACTCGAGCTTTCTGAGCTCGAGTACTGTTTGGAATTTTTAAATCCAGTTGCCATGTCAGCCATGCCACGGTGGAGCTATAAAATGTAGTACTCAAGTTCACCAAATTCGAGTACTTAAAAAGGTGGTACACCACCAATTATTTCCGAAACAATTTTTTTTGGCCAAATATTTCTAAAATTGATGGTAATGGGCCATTTTGGCCAATGTTGGATAGTACAAAAGTTTCTTCCTCACGACACGTTATTCAAATTCTTGGTTGTTTAAAAAAAAAAACTAAATTCAAATTCATGCATCTTTAATAGTGAATCAGAAAAAATTCAAATGCTCGTAAAAAATTCAAATTCAAATTCAATAACACAATTTGAATGGATCAAACACTTAACAATAAACACTAAGCGCATGTTTGGTATACTGTAATCACTATTACAATGTAATAGGAATAGGTATTATACGGAATACATGAGGCTGGAATGGAATAATTATTACTATTCTTTTGTTTGATGATAACAAAGGAATGGAATCCTTAAGCGGTAGAATTGCATCATATTTTAGTGAAATTTCCTATAATGACCTTTTTAAAAAAATTCCTTATTTCAAAACTAAAATTGCATAAAACAAGTATTGTCATCTGAAGCCAAGGACTTCTACCACCATAGATTGGTGGTTACTCACCCTCTCATGGCGTTCATCATCATGTCCATCTTGTCTTTCATCGTCTACATATCTTGCACCTTGCAAATTGCGCTACTCTCCAGCTTCGACTGACAATCAATGTCTTCCTTTTTATTGTACTTGCTAGCAGCATTGCTTTCTTCTTAGTCTTCCCTCTTGTCTTGGTCATATGTCGAGAGGTGGCTATTATCAAACTCGTCATCATATTGATTATCGGTTTGAGTGTGGTGCTCATGCATTAGGTTCATCTGCTACTCGAGCTCCTGGTTTCACTAGGTGTTCATCTGCTGCTCGAGCTCCTAGTTTCACTGGGTGAGTCGCTCAATAGCAGAGGTAAGGGTTTGCACTTGCCTCTCCAAGGTGTTGGAGGGATTTCTAGTTTCAAGGTTAATGGTAGTCATTGACTGCATTTGGATCACGCAACTCTTTGTCTTAGAAGCCTTGATATGGCTAGTCACTCAGTTTCCTACAGACGGTGCCAACTGAAGATGCACAAAATCATTAGTGAGTCGATTGTCCACACACGCAACGATTGGAGGTACCTGAAGAACAAAAGGTGAAGCACCTATAGAAAGCATTGATGGGGTGCTGGCCAAAGACGCTTTGAAGGTTAAGTTAGCGACAAAAGGATCTCCAATAAGTCTAAAAGCATGAGAGTTAGGAAATTTCACGTACCTTGGAGAAGAGGAGGCTTGGTGCTTATATAGTGGTGTAGGACTGACTGAGATCCCATAAGTGTAAGATCTTCCCTTGTAGGAAGGGTACAAAGTTAATGTCCCAAGATCTTTGGGTTTAATTCCCCATATTTGGAGGATACGAGTATGTAGAAAGATCTTTGAGCGTGATGTGCAAGTTCTTTCTAAAAGTTCAAATAGTGTTGAAAACACTATGAATGTTTAGACCCCCAAACAACAAAATACCAATTCAAGCTTTATATCAAACAATGTATGTGCGGAAAATGATAACAAGCTTATATCAGAATTGATAAACAATCTAAACCAATTAAAATCACACCCACAACATAAATTAAATGGTAAAGATTAAGGGAAGAGAGATGTAAACACAAGGACAACACAACGATGTGTTATCAAAGAGGAAACTGAAGCCCTCAGTGTAAAACCTCTTCGCTGCCCTCCAAGCGGTCAATAATCCACTAGAAAATGAAGTTGGGATATATGAACAGCAATAGACCCTCCAAGCTTAATCTACTTAAGTACCTAAGCCCTCCAAGATTCTTGCTCCAACGAGGTTACGTTGAACCTTTGTCTTTTCTAGCTTGCTGGATTCCGCTATAAACCATAGCATCAACCAATAACCATTGGTCCCTTTCAAACTGCTTCCCTTAGCACCAAAAAACCTTCTCACAGACGTGGGTATGGTGAGAAAAGGATTTGGTTAAGAACCTCTCAAGGATGTATCAATGGAGAGGGTGAGAGTAGAGGAATTAGAAGAGTCTCTATGTGAAGATTGTGGATAAATCAATCTTGTTTTTCTCTAGGGTTTCTCTCTCAAAATTCTCTCTGGAAGCTCTCTACATTTCGTGGGTATGAGGGGTATTTATACTAGGGTGAGATAGGAATGTAAAAAGTCAGGTTTTTCAAAACAGAGCTGGTTGGTGGCTTTGTCTCGTGACTTGACTGAGTTGTGAGTTTAAGCCGCAAGATAACAGAACGGCCACACTGGACTTTTTGTCCTGTAATGCTCCAGCTGGCACGACTGTTCATCTTCTCGTACGCTTCACTTGTGTGCTGCATTTGGCAGCTTGGTAGTCACGAGTCACCTGTGAAGCCCTGCATCTTGGCAAAATCTTGAGCATTTCTTCACACTCTCTCACTCACTACCCTTACATGAATCCCACCTAAATACAGGGTTTCTAAGTGATAAAATACAAGTAAATTGGCATGGAATAAAGCCAACAAGATGATTGATTAAATTCAACCTTACACTTTCCATATGGGGACACAGGAGTGAAAAGCACGCAAACATAAGAATGGAGAACATGCAACAACGTGGGACTTATTACCCGGATTCGCTAGTACATATATGATCATCATGACTATGGGGTGATAGACGACTCATTTATGCTTTCTTAGGTTCTTATAGGCTTAGGAGGCTTGACAACCATTTGCATACCGACGATGGTTAAGCAACCTTGATGACCCAAATGGAGCTTTGACTAGACAAACAAGGTGACTCACACGTTGGTGAATGATGATGCCTTTAGAGGAAGAAGACTCTTTAGTGGCCGAAGACCCTAGGCTGTTAGGTCTTTCCCTACAAGAATCAATCTGATAGACCCATGCCACCTCTATTCAGATATTTTTTTTCTATGGTTAGAATCGTCACTGTTGCCCTCTTGGTTTCAACCAAAACTGACTCAACTCATAGAAATTTGACTTGATCCAATTTGTTGATGCTTTCCAATCTACAAAAGGTCCTTCATTTCGCCACTTGAGAGGAGCAAGTTGAGCCTAGCCCTGACTAGACCTAACCCATGGACACTCGTAATTAAATTGTACATGACACTAGCATAATAATAGTCTATATAAAATAAAATTCTTTCTATTAAGAACTTTAAAACTCAAATTTTTTCATGTCACTATTGTAATATGTTGTTTTATTTTGTTTTTAGATTTACAAATAGTGTTAAACTGATTCAATTTAAATTAATTATAACACACTATTTTCTTTTTGGATAAAATAACCCAATGTAGACACTCGATTTTGCACCCATAATTTAATTTTGGAAGATGACTAAAATGAACATTTCAAATACTCAAAAATCATAATTGTATTACTTGCATTAAATCATTCATTGCATATCATAAAAATGATCTTAAGATTCTAACGGTTGCAATGGTATGCCTAATTCCCAAATTGGACTGTTAGATTGAAAGATATCACAAGAACAAATGTTTACGGTCTGCATGCATTGTATAAAGGTGAAACTAATCACATGTGATTAATTGAAACTAATTCTGATTTGTTAAACAAATAAAATTAATTAAATAATTATGTGATTGGTTGTTGGTTTTTGTCAGAAATAAGCCTGTTTGTTGGTTGTGGTTATATTAAACAACTATCTTCTCTTTATGCAAGGTAAATACACTCTATGTGCACCAGGTGACTACCATTTATCAGATAGTTAGGTATATTACATAAAATCTCTTGTAAGTTGGGGCACTTCCTAAAAAGTTTTAATTAGAGCAATAGACATTTCAATTCATTTATGTTCCATTTTTTCGAAACGAAATATTTTCAAGTGTTTGTTGTGACATGTAACTAGATTTTGGTTGTCGGACTATTGTATCTAGTAACCTGACTGCTGGTAGCCATAAGGGTTGCTCCTATGATCAAACTGTTGCACTAACTACTCAGCATATTGGACTAGCAACCTAGCCACTAAACATCCATTTTTTATTTTTAAACTAATTATTTTCTTTTATATGAAATATATAATTTGATTTTTATTTACAAATACTTATAATTGAATATATTATATTTTTTTAATAAAAGTATTTTATTAGGTTTTCAATGCATTGCATTGTGTAAGGTTGAAATTTATCAACCATCTTGTTGGCTTTATTCCGTGCCAATTTACTTGTAATTCAGCATTTAGTAACCCTGTATTTAGGTGGGATTATTATAAAAGTAGTGTGTGAGAAGAGGTGAAAAAAAGCTCAACTATATGCAAGAAAGCAGGGTTTTGCGACTAGGACTCGCGACTAACTCATGACTGGCAAGCCGCCAACTACAGGCACGTGAGATGCACACATGGGGAGCTGAAAGGTCGCGCTAGCTGTCACACTACAGGACAAAAGTCTCAGGCTGGCTAGGCCATTATGTCGCGACTTGAACTCGCAACTTGGACAAGCCGCGAGGTTAAGCCGCCAATTAGCCTTGTTTGGCAAAAACTGTCTCTTCGTATTCCAAACACACACTACTATATATAGACCCTTATACCCACTAAATTGGGAGAGCTTCCAAAGAGAATTTTTGTGAGAAAAACCCTAGAGAAAAATAAGATTGCCTCATCCCCAATCTTTACCTTAGAGACTCTACAAATTTCTCTACTCTCTTCCTCTCCATTGTCATACCCTTGAGAGGTCATTGACCAAATCCTTATCTCACCACACCTACATCTGTGAGAAGGTTCATTTGGTGCTAAGGGAAGCAGTTTGAAAGGAACCAATATACATTGGTTGATGCTATGGTCTAGTAGCGAAATCCGGGAAGCTAAAGAAGAAATAGATTCGGCGTAACCTCATTAGAGTAAGAAGCTTGGAAGGCTTAGGTACTTGGGTAGATTAGGTTTAGAGGGTCTTCTGCTGTTCATGTATCCCAACTACATTCTTTAGTGGATTATTTGACCACTTGGAGGGCGGCGGAGAGGTTTTACGCCGAGGACTTCAATTTCCTCTTCAATAACACATCGTGTGTTTTCTGTGTGTTTGCATCTTCCTTCCCTTTATCTTTGCCTTATATTTACTGCTGTGAATGTGTTTATATTTGGCATAGATTAGTTATCAATTCTGTGATTGGCTTATGTTCATGTTCCATACATTAATTGTTTGATTATAAGCTTGAATTGATATTTTATAAATTAGGGCCTAAACGTTCAAGAATGTTTTATACACATTTTGAACTTTCATTTGGTATCAAAGTAGATGCACTCTTTATGGTTTGATTACCTGAGTGCGATCCTAGACCCCTTGGCTATGAATGCAGCTGTAAAAAGGGTCATGCAGTATTGTGGTTTAGGTATTTGTGATAATGACTTTATGATTATGTTTGAAGGGTATTCTAAAAATGAACTCTTAGAGTTAATTAAATTCAGGAAACATGCTAGGATGTTCATTCACATGCTGAAATACTTTGAGAATAAGAACCACATTCTACACAATAGTCTATGTGAGTCTAACTCTTTGATTGAGAAATACAAAAGAAGAAATAGAACATTGTGTGAAAATGTTGATAATCTGAAAAAGAAAATTCAATCTGGAGAAAGCAAGGAAAATAAAAAGGAATTTTCGTTTGATGGTCAAAAATGCTTGTTTCATGCTTGTATATATGTTTGTGCACACCTCATTGAAGGTATTTAACTCATGCTTATGGTATCTTAACAGTGGATGTTCTCGTCATATGACAAGAGATAAATCACTATTTAAGACTCTGAAAGAGAAAGCATGTGATTATGTGACTTTTGGTGATAGGAGTCATGCTCAAGTTCTCAGGAAAGGGACAGTTGAAATACTGGGATTACCTCTACTGAAAGAAGTGCTATACATCAAAGGATTGAAGGCAAATCTCTTAAGTATCACTCAAATATGTGATGAAGACTTTCTTATCCAATTCTCAAAGAAGGGGTGCATAATCATTGATGAAAAAAGGACTCAAGTCTTGGAGGGAAATAGGACTACCGATAATTGCTATGGAGTAGTTCCTACGGCACCTATTTCATGTAGAAGTGCTCGTGTTGATATGCTGAAACTTTGGCATTATAGGTTTGGACGTGCAAACTTCAAACAAGTATGTAAAGTCTCTAAACTTGAGGTGGTTGAGGGACTCCAAAAGTTTGGAAAGGTGGAGAAGACTATATATGGAGCATGTCAAATGGGGAAACAAACAAAAGCAAACCATCACAAGGTGAATGTGATTGCTACCTCACGGTGTTTAGAGCTTCTTCACGTTGATCTAATGGGGCCTACAAGAACTGAAAGCTTAGGAGGAAAAAGATACATTATAGTGGTAGTTGATGATTTCTCAAGGTACTCTTAGGTGGAATTCCTTAGAGAGAAGTTCGAAGCATGTGATAAAATGCAAAGATTATGCGAGACTACAGAATGAAAAAGGAGTTCCCATAGTCAAAATCAGAAGTGATCATGGGAAGGAATTCGAGAATGCTAAATTTGAAGTGTTTTGTGAAGAGCATGGTATCAAGAAGGAATTTTCAGGTCCAAAGACTCTACAACAAAATGGGGTGGTTGAAAGAAAGAAATGGGTGATCTAAGAGATGGCAAGAGTCATGCTACTCAATAAAAACATACCTCAAAGGTTCTAGGCTGAAGCTGTGAACACATCTTGTCACATTTGTAACAGAATCTATTTCTGAGTAGGGACAAAGAAGACGTCATATGAAATATGGAGAGAAAAGAAACCCAAGGTGAAGTATTTCAAAGTATTTGGAAGCACATGCTACATTCTAGTGACAGGAAAAATTCGAGAAAATTTGATGCTAAGAGTGATGAAGGAATATTCTTAGGTTACTCCACAAATAGCCGAGCCTATAGAGTGTACAACAAGCGTACTAAAACGGTGATGGAGTCAATCAATGTGGTCATAGACGACACCATATTTGAAAAGGAAATTGAGGATGATGGAAAGGGGCTCAAACTCAAGGAGAATGAGGATGATGATGATATGCCTCTAAGTGATAATGCTGAGAAAGTAACACTCGAAAAGGAGTCCACACCTCTTATATCAAGAAGAGAGACTAGATCAACACAAGAAGTCTCAAGTCCACTCACTCTTTCAGAAGTTCAAACCCCAATTTCTTGTGATGAGGAACTTTCAACTTCCAAGAAACCTTCATCAAGAGTGACTCTTAATCACCCATCAAGTAATATTGTTGGGGATGTGAACGAGAGACTTCGTTTGAGAAAAGGGCCAAAGTACACTGCTAACCATGTAACATATAACTGCTATCTTGCTCAATTTGAACCTAAAAAGGTAGAAGAAGCATTGAAAGATGAGAATTGGGTAGAGTCTATGCACCAGGAGCTACACCAATTTGTTAGAAATGATGTGTGGGAATTGGTTCCAAGGCCTGAAGATACACATGTGATCGGCACTAAGTGAATTTTTAAGAACAAAACAGATGAAGATGGTGAAGTTATCCGAAATAAGTCTAGATTGGTGGCTCAAGGGTATACTCAGGTGGAAGGCATAGATTTTAATGAATCGTTTGCTCCGGTAGCAAGACTAGAGTCCGTTCGAATTCTCTTATCCATAGCATGCATCATAGATTTCAAGTTGTACCAAATGGATGTAAAGGGTGCCTTCTTAAACGGCTTTCTAAATGAGAAAGTCTTTGTTGAACAACCAAAAGGGTTTGAAGATCCTCACTTTCCGGGTCATGTACTAAGATTGAAGAAAGCTTTATATGGGTTGAAGCAGGCACCAAGAGCATGGTATGATCGTCTCACTACTTACCTATTGGATCGTGAGTTCAAAAGAGATCAAGCAGATCGAACATTATTTGTTAAAAGAGATGAGAAATCCCTCCTTGTAGCTCAAGTGTACGTGGATGATATTGTATTTGGATCCACAATTGATCAACTAGCTCACGAGTTCTCAGAAGAAATGAAAAGGGAATTTGAAATGAGCATGGTGGGAGAGTTAAACTACTTCCTAGGGCTTCAAGTGAAACAACAGAGAGATGGAATATTTATTTCTCAAGAGAAGTATGCCAAAAATCTTGTCAAAAGATTTGGTCTGGACTCTAAGAAACATACCTCTACTCCCATGAGTTCCTCGGCTAAGTTAAGCATTGATGCAGCCGGTGTTGACGTTGATCCAACACTTTATCGAAGTATGATTGACAGTCTTCTCTATCTCACAGCAAGTAGGCTAGATATTGCATTCAGTGTCGGGGTATGTGCGCAGTTTTAAGCTGCTCCTAAAGTATCCCACTTAACAGCAGTTAAGCGAATCATCCGCTATGTAAATGGCACATCTGACTATGGGATTTGGTATACAAAAGATTCGAATGAGTGTTTGGCGGGATATTCAAATGCCGACTGGGCAAGGTGCATTGATGATAAAAAAAGTACTTTTGGTAGGTGCTTCTATCTTGGGAATAACTTAGTGTCATGGGTGAGCAAAAAGCAAAATTCAGTATCCCTGTCAACGGCTGAAGCTGAATACATTGCAGCAGGAAGTTGTTGTGCCCAATTGTTATGGATGAGAAAGTTATTGCATGACTATGAAATCTCTCAAGACACTATATGTGTGTTCTGTGATAACACCAGTGCCATAAACTTGTCAAAGAATCCAGTTCAGCACTCCAAATCAAAGCATATTGAGATCCGCTATCACTTCATTTTGGACTTAGTAGAGGACAAGATAGTATGTCTAGAATTCATCAATACTGACAATCAAAAGGCAGACATATGCACCAAACCTCTTGAGGCAGACATATGCACCAAACCTCTTGATGGCCCGAGGTTTGAATCCTTGCGTAAGACAATTGGTGTCGGTAACATTCCTTAAACTCAATCCTCCATGATATGTTATTGGGTTCTAGGCTGTTTTGTGTGTCTTATGTTTGTCTGAATTTTTTTGTGTGTGTGATTGTCTTTGTTTCAAATGTTTTTACATTTTGTTTGTTATTTTTTTGATAATTCTTTTACTACTTTTGTGTCAAAAATCCAAAAACACATAAAAAGTAGAAAATCCAAAAAGTTTGTGTTGAGTTTTGTCTCAAAATATGTTTTGTCTTGTACCTTTGTACTAATGGCTTTGTGCATTTAACGAGCTTAGCTTGTCTCTCATGCACTCATATCATTGTGGAAGAAATTCTGAAATCTATATGACTGTTGTAAATAGATCTTCAACCCTGTCATGAATGACTAGTGAATGGTTTTGTTGGTCTTGAAACATGCATAGACTCATGCTTATATATCTTCCCACTTTTTTATTTTTATGCTTAAAAGAGCTCTCTAAATATAAATCTCCAAATGAAAAGAGATATAGAGCTACAAAAGCCTGTCGCACATACTAGTATTCAACTAGGAAAAAGGGAAAGCGACCAAAATAAAATGTTTGATGCCCAAAAAGCTAAAGGCTAACTCATCAATTGAAATATCAAAAATTTCAAGCATATATCTCAAAAAGAGATTTTCTTTGCTCAAAAAGTGTAAATGATATGTTGAATATGGAGCAAAATAAAAAAGTTTCAAAGAATTGTTATCAAGTGCTTGTGGGAGGTCATATATGCATGTTTCTATAATTGAGATAGGTCACATTATCTAGTGCTAGTTGTGTATGCCTTGATTGAATGGATCATTGAAGCTTCACATTAGACTAAGGACTATCTCACTTTTGATATCCACACACAACACACAAGTCTATGTTCAATGAATGTCATATTCATTTATGTGATTGTACTTGATTAAATATGTTTTCACAATCTCAATCTTTGTTGATCAAACACAAAAAAAAAAATTTGAGTGTTTTAGTGTGTTTTTTGAAAAGTTTTTTTTTTTTTACAAAATGTCAAAATTTTCAAAAACAGTGTTGCCCTATTTTGGTGACTAGGTCGCGGGTTAGTCCAGTCGCATGCTCTAGTCGCGAAGCTCACTCCAAGAGTTTTGGCGGGTCACTTGTGGGTCAGCATCCCAGTTGCGAAAAAGACTTAGAAATTTTTTCAAAATTTGTGTTTTTGCATATTTCGCGGCTCAGTGTGGCGACTTGTTTGCGAGTGGAAGGTCCAGTCGCGAGGGGTACACAGAGATTTTCGTGGCTCATATCGCGACTCTCTCGCGGGTAGATCTTCCAGTCACGAAAAACACTTGGAAGATTTTTCAAGAATCTTGCTTCATAGTATTTCGCGGCTTATCCTGGTGACTTACTAGTAACTTGATCCAGTATCGAAAAACGCGTGTTTTGTGTTTTGAAGACAATTTTAAAATGGTTTTTAGTTTTTCCCTCGTCTTTATTATGACTGTTCATTGTCTTCCCCATTTCACTCTCACAAACACTCTGAGTATTTCTTTGAAAATCATTCATTTCTGCAACGTTTTTTCTCAAATCTTCATAAAAAATGTATGAGTTTTCTCTCTTTTCCTTCATACCTACTGCTCTGGGCATCTTTTCTTGTTTTGTAGAGATTTATTGTGGTTAGTGGTTTGTCATGTTTGAACATGGGTTTTTGATTTACTGGTTATAATGTTTGTTTGTGATGGTATATACACTGTTTTTCTCTATCTTGTGTACCTAATTTGGTTATTGGGTGTATACACATTCTCATTGTCATGATTTGTACCTAAACCTCAAGAGTTTAAGGTTTTCTTCGGTATCCATGGTGTGAAACTGACATTTTGCTAATAATGTTTGGTGTCTTGTCTGGTATCTCTTGTGTGTGTTAAATCATGTTGCAGTGTCAAAATGTCTCCATTCAAGAGATCAGCTGTGAAAGGAGGTAGCAGCAAAGGGAAGGAACCTGTCATTGAAATTGATGATTTCTCCCCTACACCAAAAAGGACTCGTTCCCCATTCGGTGTGTTCGATCCGAACAAGTTCCGATCGTATGTTGCTTTTCAAATTTATGAAAATTACTTCAAAAAGGCTACACCACTGATTGAAAGAGTCTTTGACCAACATTCTCTCTTTGACAGCAACATTCCTCAATGGTTTGCCCACAAGGATTGGAATTATCTCCTCTCCGACCTTGATGATGCATATGAAAATCTGGTAAAAGAATTTTATGCCAATGCAATTGTCAATGGAGACGAACTTAAGTGTTGGGTTAGAGAAAAAAGTTTCTCGGTCTCTCCTACATACTTAGTAGAGATTTTGCTCATCAACCGGCCAATACTTAGGGTCTCACCAATTTATGATGATCTACATCCAGATGAGGAATTACTTAAAGCTGTTCTTGGAGAAGATCTAGAATTTTCCTCAAATGGGAACTCAGTCAATGTTTCATCTTTTCCTCAAAAATTGAGGGTGCTTACGATTGTCATGTTTCACAACCTATATCCCTTATCCAGCACAGGGTATATGAACCTCAAACGAGCATTGTTCCTTCATGATTTGATTTATGATGTTGAGATTGATATATGTGCTCATATATTTCATATCCTTCGCAAAACTGTTCTACGAACAGAGTCAAGGATCTGCATTCTTTTTTGTTGTCTTATTTCAAGGATTCTGAAGTTGAAAGGGATCCATCCCTCTGAAAATGAATCTTCCTGCCCAAAACCATGTCTAATCAACATGCGTACGTTCAACGCTAGCATTGGCCATAGCAAGAAATGAATTAAAATAGAAGTTTTAGCGTCCTGCAGTGGTTCACACTCCAGCTCATTTCCCATCGACGAGAAGCTAGACTCTATTGTAGCATCTGTCAGTGAGCTGAGTACAAAGATGTCAGGACTTACATCCATCTTGCACCATCTTAACATTCGGTGGGATACGAAGTTCACTTCTATTCAAGCCCAATTGGATCAAATTCAGAGAAAGCTAGAAGATGATGAAGACTAGCTATTCCATGACAAAAAGGGGGAGATGCTGTTGGCAGGGGGAGCTCAATGAAAGGGGAGATTTCGGCTAACAGGCTTTTGTTTATTGCTTTTGTCTATCTTTAGCTTCTATCATTCAGTATCCACTTTGTATGCACATCTTTCTTTTTGTGTTGTTTTGTACCTGTTACATTTGTAGGTTTTAAGGTTTTTGTTTCTGGTTTGTACCCATGTTGCTTATGAAGCTTTAAGGGTTTGTTTATATACACTTGTAGGCCTTTGTGGTTTGTGCCATGCTTTATGCAGCCTTTGTACTTTGTTAAATCAGTACTTCTAACCTAATGCTATGCATTCTTTTTTAAGTACTGTCATTCTTGTGCCCATGTAGGATTTTTCCTAGATGCATATACTTCATGTATTGTGCATTGGTTGAGTGTTGGTCATTCAAGTGATTTGTCTTGTATTTGTCATCTTGAATGTCTAGATGTTCATTCCAAGTGTGAATGAGCATTATAATCACTTGGCTATAGTGATTGCATGTTTTGGTCTTGCCATGGTTTATTGCTTTATTTCATTGTGCTTGTTCCACTTGCTTTACAAGTTTTCTGCATACAATGAACTTATTGTGCTGTTGTGTTTCAGGAATTACTTGTTCTTATGGTTTTAAAGCTCCACAGATTCTAGGGTTAGGTGTGAGTGAGTTTTCCAACTGTTCCCAACTCACGCGTTAAGTCTAGAGTTTGTTTTAGGGTTTTGTCACGGAATAGCTAAAGGGGAAGATTGTAAGGTTGAAATTTATCAACCATCTTGTTGGCTTTATTCCATGCCAATTTGCTTGTAATTTACCACTTAGTAACCCTGTATTTATGTGGGATTATTGTAAGGGTAGTGTGTGAGAAGAGGTAAAGAAAAGTCTCAGGCTGAAGGGTCGCGCCAGCTGTCGTACTATAGGACAAAAGTCCCAGGCTGGCCAGGCCGTTACGTCACGACTTGAACTCGTGACTTGGACAAGCCGTGAGGTCAAGCCGCCAATCAGCCCTATTTGGCAAAAATTGTCTCTTCATATTCCAAGCACACATCACTATATATAGACTCTTATACCCACTAAATTGAGAAAGTTTCCAGAGAGAATTTTTGTGAGAGAAACCTTAGAGAAAAATAAGATTGCCTCATCCCCAATCTTTACCTTAAAGACTCTACAAATTTCTTTACTCTCTTCCTCTCCATTGTCATATCCTTGAGAGGTCATTGACCAAATCCTTATCTCATCACACTTATGTCTGCGAGAAGGTTCATTTGGTGCTAAAGGAAGCAGTTTGGAAGGAACCAATATACATTGATTGATGCTATGGTCTAGTAGCGGAATCTGGGAAGTTAAAGAAGAAATAGGTTCGGCGTAACCTCGTTAGAGCAAGAAGTTTGGAGGGCTTAGGTACTTGGGTAGATTAGGCTTGGAGGGTCTTTCTGCTGTTCATGTATCCAAACTACATTCTTTAGTAGATTATTTGATCACTTAAAGGGCGGTGGAAATGTTTTACACTGAGAATTTCGGTTTCCTCTTCGATAACACATCGTGTGTTATCCGTGTGTTTGCATCTTCCTTCCTTTTATCTTTGCCTTATATTTACTATTGTGGATGTGTTTATATTTGGCATAGATTAGTTATCAATTCTGTGATTGGCTTATATTCATGTTCCGCACATTAATTGTTTGATTATAAGCTTGAATTGATATTTTATAAATTAGGATCTAAACGTTCAAGAATGTTTTATACACATTTTGAACTTTCACGTTGACTATTTACTTTGGAAAAATATTTCCCTTCAAACTCTCCCTATATTTTTTTATTAGATATGAATTTTGAAAATCTAATTCTTAGAATGGATGTTTAACTTTTAAATTTTTGTGGTAAAAAATTATGCATAGATAATAATTTTATTACTCAAATTATAAATAACATCCGATTTAAAAAAAATTTAACATCCATATTAAGAATACAAAAAATATACAATCTAATAATTAAGTTTTCAAAATTTACAATAAATAAAAAAAAATATAAGATTTAGAATGAATCTTTATCCATTATACGTTGTTTTAAAAAAAAGTTTTCCATTAAAAAAAAGAAAAAAGAAAAATATTTTGAAAGATGACTAAAATGAACATTCAAATACCCAAAAACCATAATTGTATTACTTGCATTAAATCATTCATTGCATATCATAAAAATGATCTTAAGATTCTAACGGTCGCGATGGTATGCCTAATTCCCAAATTGGACCGTTAGATTGAAAGATATCACAAGAACAAATGTTCACAGTCTGCGTGCATTGTATAAGGGTGAAACTGATCACATGTGATTAATTGAAATTAATTCTGATTTGTTAAACAAATAAAATAAATTAAATAATTATGTGATTGGTTGTTGGTTTTTGTCAGATATAAGCCTGCTTGTTGGTTGTGGTTATATTAAATGACTATCTTCTCTTTATGCAAGGTAAATACACTCTATGTGCACTAGGTGACAACCATTTATCATATACTTAGGTATATTACATAAAATCTCTTGTAAGTTGGGGCACTTCCAAATTAAATACCAAAATTTAAAAAGTTTTAATTAGAGCAATAGACATTTCAATTCATTTATGTTTCATTTTTTCGAAATGAAATATTTTCAAGTATTTGTTGTGACATGTAACTAGATTTTGGTTGTCGGACTAATGTATCTAGTGACCTGACCGCTGGCAGCCATAATGGCTGCTCCTACGATCAAACTGTTGCACTGCCTGCTCAGCATATTGGACTATCAACCTAGCCACCAAACATCCATTTTTTATTTTTAAACTAATTATTTTCTTTTATATGAAATATATAATTTGATTTTTATTTACAAGTACTTATAATTGAATATATTATATTTTTTTAATAAAAGTATTTTATTAAGTTTTTCAATGCATTGCGTTGACTATTTACTTTGGAAAAATATTTCCCTTCAAACTCTCCCTATATCTTTTTATTGGATGTGAATTTTGAGAATCTAACTCTTAGAATGCATGTTTAAATTTTAAATTTTTGTGGTAAAAAATTATGTATAAAAAATAATTTTATTAATCAAATAATAAATAACATCCGATTTAAAAGAAATTTAACATTCATATTAAGAATATTAAGAATACAAAAAATATACAATCTAACAATTAAGTTTTCAAAATTTACAATAAATAAAAAGGAATAAGATTTAGAGTGAAACTTTATCTATTATACGTTGTTTTAAAAAAAAGTTTTCCATAAAAAAAGAAAAAAAGAAAAAAAAAAGTTTTTTTTCACGCGGAATCACGTGTGATAAACGCAATCCTCCGTAGATTGAGATTTTTTATTTTTAATTTACAGTGCAATTTATCACAATATTTTACTTTTTTTCCTCTTTTCAAGTTACTAAAGCAGTTTTCAATGCGGTAGGCGGCATAGAATATCTTTAGCACGTTGTCGTGTTCAAGACGTTACTTTCATGGAAAATTGCGTACAATTTAATAATTTCGTCGTGGTTGGGGGTGGTTCCTAGAAGCAGAAAGTTGTGCCTTGCGTGGTCCATGTCCACTCTTTCTGAATAATACGGGGCACTCGTGGTCCTACCAAAAAATAAAGAGTATTATACGTTTTTGCTTTTGTCTTTACTTCACACATGACACATGTCTCTATCAGTTATAATTGACCACAAATGCTTTCCAGTTCAGAAATTTCAATCACACTACACAGGAAATTTCAGTTTTCACACTTATGTGGGCCCCATTTACGCAAGATTTAATACGCTTTTATTAATTCGGGCAGGGAAAAGAAACATACGTTTTGCTGGTTAGTTTCCAATTTTTTATGTATATATACTGTTATGTAAGAGGTTTTTTTTTGTTTAGGTTCTTTAATTTTTTGTTCAAAAATAATTTTATATTTTTATGTTTAAGTAGGAATAAAATTAAAAGATAATTTGATAAAAATATAATTCTAACTTCTACTAAAATATTATTTAAAAAATAGAGTTTTTTTTCTGTTAATTTTTAAATTATTTTATCCACTTATTAATTAAAATTTTAAAATAAAAATTATATATAAAAATAAAGACATAAGTTTTTTTTGCTATAAAATAGGACTACTAAATCCAAAAAAACACAGTTTTTTTTGTTAAAAAAAAAAAAAGCCTCATTGCACGCAGTTCTTGCGCAATGAGGCTAGTTTACTATAATAATTTTATAATAAATTTTAAAAAACTATTATTAAAATTTTTTTTTGAAAAGAAATTATTATTAAATTTAATTTCACTTATCACTGATAATACAAATTCAAAACGTTAGTTTCATGGAAAATTGCGTTTAATAATTTCGTTATGGTTGGGGGTGGTTCCTAGGAGCAGAAAGTTGTGCCTTGCGTGGTCCATGTCCACTCTTTCTGAATAATACGGGGCACTCGTGGTCTTACCAAAATATAAAGAGTATTATACGTTTTTGCTTTTGTCTTCACTTCACACATGACACATGTCTCTATCAGTTATAATTGACCACAAATGCTTTACAGTTCAGAAATTTCAATCACACGTGACTACACAAGAAATTTCAGTTTTCACACTTATGTGGGCCCCATTTACGCAAGATTTAATACGCTCTTATTAATTCGGCCACGGAAAAAAAAATACGTTGTGCCGGTTAGTTTCCAAATTTTTATGTATTTGCTATAATATTTTTATTATATTTTTACAATAAATTTTAAAAAATTATTATTAATTTTAATTTCACTTATTACTAAAAATACAATTTTATGCACCATCAGTTAATAATATTATACTATTTAAAATATATTGTGAAAATTTTGTCAGATTAAATTTTAATTTTTGAGTGGGTCCGCGTGGGTTGGACTCTGTCGCACTTAGGCGTTTAATACGGTAGCATCTGATTTGTTAATATATATATATATATATATATATCCAGTCTTGAAAGGCAGCTGCAGCCAAATTGTGGGCCCCCATTTACACCAGATTTAATACGCTTTTTATTAATTCGGCCAAGGAAAAAAAATACGTTTTGGATTGGCGTTTAATACGCCTGCTTCTGCCTCTATAAATATGTTAGCAACTTGCTAGCCATAGAATAATGCTAAGAATTGGTATGAGAAGTTTCTCCCAAAAAAAGAGAAGAAAAAAGAATTGGTATGAGAAAAATGGAGTCAAGGTATTTGAAGGTGCTATCCCATGCAAAAATCCTTAATGAAGTTGTAAATTATTATGTTTGCCGGCTTGTATGTATTTTTATCGCTTTCCCCTCACAGTTTATATTGTACGCTTCCTCCACTATGTTTACCATTCTTTTGCTTCTTCCTCACGAGAACGACAGCAAAGACAGAAGATGGCTTCCAACCGTGGTCTTCAAAGATCAGCCAACGGCATATCACGCCTTCCTAATCTCCATAATAATTGCTTTTACGGGAGCTTTTTGTGCTATGTTGGTCCAACACAGGCCAAGAGTGGAAAGCTTTTGCAAGGTTTCTGCCTTGCTTTCATTGCTATCTGCCTTATCATTATTCTGTTTTGCCGTAGCTTCTTCGGATTTCTGGGGTGTATAGGCCAGACGAAATCATCACGTGAATGGGAGGAAGAAGGTGGAGGTCATGGCGGCGGCCGGAGGATTTCTCGGTTGATGCTACTTATATTGTGTTTTTGTTTTTGTTTTAATTTGTATGCATCTATGATCTAGCGTTGCCGATGATGATTTTGTATTAATAATATATTTCTTTCTTTTAATAAAGAAAAAAAAAAAATCAAAGTGGTACTACAAGTTTTATGAGTTTGTAAGCTTTTAATGAATTAAAACTTTTTTTTATTTGTTCTATATGATGAGTTTGTGAGCTTCAAGCAGTTAAAATTGTTTAATACGTTCATGCTATTTCCGTATTTTTTGTGAAGAAAAAAAAAAAAAAAACGGTTTGACCACTGTGGGGTAGGGTGGTGTAGTGGAAATCCGTGTGCACTCAACACTGGCGTTTAATACGCTTGCATTTGGCTCTATAAATATTAAGGCAGTCAAATGGCTATAAATATTAAGGCAGTCAAATGGGTGGATTTGAAGTAGGTATAATTGAGTTGGGTATATAAAACTCGTTCACACATTAAAACTTATTTAATTAATTGCTTCTAATCCAAATCCAATCCAACTCAATTTAGGATTTTCGGGATAAGGAATAAACAAATTATGGATAAATCTAAGCGACCCTATTTTAAATCCAAGCGATCTTTTTGTAGGTGTTTGCCCCCGATTGGGTCGGGGGATCGAATTGATTATAGAAACATAAGTTTAATTAGTCGATTTATTAGTGAACAAGGAAAGATATTATCTAGACGGGTGAATAGATTAAACTTAAAACAACAACGATTAATTACTATTGCTATCAAGCAAGCTCGTATTTTATCTTTGTTACCCTTTCTTAATAATGAGAAACAATTTGAAAGAGGTGAGTCGGCTGCTAGAACTGCGGGTCTTAGAATCAAAAAGGGGGATAGGTTTACTCTTCACTTGAATCAAAATTCTAATACAAACTCAAAGGCGGATTGATGTTTTGTTTGAAAAATTCGTGAATTAAGATGCGAGTGTTGTGTCATAAGAAAAAAAGGATTGGGGAAAAAGAATAAATCATAATGGGTAAACTTCAGTCCACCAATTATCAAAATTACTAAAATGCCCCTAAAGTGAAAAACACATCAACAATTTTAATTTTCCGTCACTTTCACGTCGATTTTCTCACTCTGCTCCTCTTTGACTTTCTGATCTTGCTCATCCAATTTCGCCACCTTCACCTCCTCTCTCTTCTTCGTCTTGGCCTTGGCAGTTGAGTCCGCGTGATCTTATTCATTGATCGTATCGTACTTTTTCTTCGGGGCAGCGACTTGTCGGGGCTCGACCGTAATGTTGGCGATGGAGTGGTACTTCTGCATCTGGAGCACCGAGATCCAGTTCAGCCTCCAGCGGTGTATTGCAGCGAACACCACGTCATATTCCGATGATGCCACCCCTCCGACTCTAGCGCCAGCCAACTGAGTTAGGTGCGCGCACAACGCGTTGATGATCGCATCCGTCGCCGCAAACTCCCCACGGTACCATGCGAGAATCGTGTCTCGGGCGAAGGAGTCCAATATCATCATCGGATTCTGCATCGGAGAAGGCGTAGATGCACCATGGTTAATTTTCATTTGTTTATTCCATATTTTTTATTATTATAAACTCTGTTTTATTCTTCTTCTTCTTCTTTTTAATTGTTTTTTTTATTTTTGAGTAATATTCTATTTGGTTGGGGAGAAAATGCTAGAAAAGTGAAAGAGAATTTGTATATTTGAGTTTCAAATGTTCTCTTAAATTTCTTGGACTCTGTTTGGTTATTGAGAAAATCACAGGATGGTTAATTTTCATTTGTTTAGTCCATATTTTTATTTATTTATTAAAAACTACGTTTTATGCTTATTTACTTATTTTTTTTTTTAAGAAAATGGCTGGGTTGAATTTGGGTATATTGTTTTTGGGTTAAATGGGGTTCAATGGGTTTAGTAAAAACCCAATAATCATTGGGTCTAATTGGGTTGATGCCCATTTAACCCAACTAATAATTGGGTGGGGTTGGGTTCAATTAAAGTGGGTGGGTTTGGGTGAGCAAATGGGTTTGGGCTTATTTTGCCACCCCTAATATGTTTTCCTTTCTTTGAAGTATAGGTGTCTTGGCGTTTAATACGCTTGCATTTGACTCTGTAAATATGTTTTCCTTTCTTCGAAGTAATGGTGTCAAATGGGTTGGTATGGGTGGGCATAATTATGTTGAGTACATAAAACTTATTTACTTATTTATTCCTCATTTAACTAATTACTTTTAACTCAAATCCAATACAACTCAATTATTATGGGTAAACCTTAACCCATCCAATTACCTAATAATCAAAATTACCAAAATGTAAACACTAACCCACCCAATTACCCAATAATTAAAATTACCAAAATGCCCTTAAAACTTGAAAATGACCAAAGCACTCCTGAAATCCTTTAAAATTACCATAATACCCCATAAACCTAAAAAAAGACCAAATATGCCCAAAAACCACTGAAACATTTTTTCCGCTATATAAAGCCTTACATGATACAATTTCAAGACATAGAAAATCCTAAAGGAAAACCTAAGATTCATTAGAAAATAATGAATCAAAAGGGAGTTTTTCACAAAACACCCTCAAGTCATTTTTTTTTCCTGATCGGGACCTTTTCTAGCCCCAATCCTTTGAATTCAAAGTTTCTAATTACTGTTTTATTGAATTGTGATAGATTTGACTGAGGGAAACGGTCAAAATCAAAGCTTGGGAACTCCTTTTTGAGGTATCAACCTTCAACCTTTCTTTCTCTTTTTTTAGCCTTTCTTTTATTGTTTTAATCTTGTTTCTTTGCTTTGTTTATGCTTATATATGTTTGTGTAGTTTAGTTTTATGCTTTCTTTTTATGTTTGTGAACATTTTTGGTTGTTAGAATTAGGGTTTTCATTTATGCTTTGTTTTTCTGTTTCGTGTTTCTGGATTAGGGTTTTTGAACAATCCCAAGCACGCATGTCATAAGCATGTGTACGCAAGTTAAACCCTATGTACGCATGCCTTCGTTTGTGTATGCAGGCATTTGCCTAGAAACCCTAATTCAAATTTCTACTTTGTTTGGCTTGCTTGCTTCACATAGTTTTCCTCTATTTAAACCCTTTTCATATGTGTACACGTATCTGAGTCTCTGTTTCATATGCTTTATTTGTTGTTTATCCCTCATATGCTAGATTAGGGTTTTCTTTTGTCTTGATGCCATAAACATGTATTCACATGTCCATATATGATGCCATAGGTGCTGTGTTGCTGAAGAGGTAAGTCATGCATTGGTATGAACATGCATTTGATGATGTATATTATTTGAATGTTTGTTTTATGTATTTTAATTCCAAATGTATGCTTTATATGTTTGTTTTATGTATTTTAATTCCAAATGTATGCTTTATACAATTGTCATGTCTTGATACCTTGCTGCCATGATTGGGTTGTTGCCTTTATTTGGGATGAATGATATGATAAGGTTTCACATGCTAGGGTTTTTCATATATGTATGGGTTTGGCACTCTTTTGGTTAAGGGTAGATATGTATGTGTTTTGGGGATGAAGGATGCCATGCTTAGATGTATGCTAGTGTGTGTGTGTGAGTATAGATACAAGTGTTGAACACGATTTTAATGAGGTTAAGACATAAGACACAATAATGGGAGGCCAACCTTAGGGTTGGGCGGTCTTGGGTGCCTAACACCTTCTCAATAACGTATCTAAATTCCGAACCCATATCTTTGGCAGTAAGATAAAAATTCCTTTCTCAAAAGAATGTTATATATATGGTTCCTAGACTATTGCAAAAACTAGGTGGTGACTCCGACATCCATTTATTGTGTCCACAATGGGACAACCCTAGTTGATTTAGTGTAAAATATACTTTGAATGGTCAGGAGTCAAGAAGATTAGGTAGGGGTGTCAATTCGAGTTAACGCGTCAGGTTTGTGTCATGTCAAGGTAGGGGTATTCGACTAAATAGCTCAACCCTAACTCAACCCATTTAATAATCGTGTTATGATCCTTCAACCCTAACCTAACCTGTTAATAAGGCTAGTTGACCTGATCCAACTCATTTTGTTAGGAAATTTAGACCCCGGTTGATAGAATTAAGAAGTTTTAAACCCAAGTTATTAATTAGATTAATTATAAATAAAACTTGTTAAAACAAACTAACATCAATATCATGTTAATAATGAATACAACGGAAAAATAAATAAGATAAGATATGATGACCTAGGAAAACCAATGAAACAAACTAGTTTAATAGTAAAAAACCTGGGGGAAAACCTTCCTGAAAAGCAATTCACTATAGAAAAGAGAAGTTTCAGATCTTGTACAAAACCTTTGTCTCTAGACTCTACAATCTCTGTAGATGAACTCACAGCAGAAGCCTTCTACCGCTTTAGAATTTCTGAACTCTTCAATATATGACGCCACCTTTTGATGATGCACAAATCCTAGTACGTGACTAACTCTTTTGCACGAATCTCAGTACGTGACTAACCAATTGTGCGGATCCCAGTACGCGACTTCAATCATCAACTAGAAGACGATGTTGGTTGCAAAGTTCTTTACTTCATTAATAATGAAGATCAAGAAGCACATGGTTACAAAATCCTAAGGCACAAAAGACGCAGTAGCTTCTTTCAGAGAGAATAAGACATCGATCACCTTTTGCATTCGTTCTCCTTGTATTCTCTTTTGTGACGACCTCTAAAATAAGCCTTATATAGGTCTAGGGTTGTGAGAAAAGAAACTCTACACAAATACATAAGCCTGGCCCAAAAATCAGATCTGAAAATTCTGATTTTTGTAACCTCGATAGATAGCAGGTGTCGAGCAGGTTTTGAGCTTTAAATTTCGATAGATATAACTATCGAGAAGGTGTCGAGGAGGTGTTAAGCTTTAAACTTCAATAGATATAGCTATTGAAAAGGTGTTGAGAAGGTGTCGATGGGACAGAAGCTGTCGAGATTGCGATAAGAAAAAGCTTATGAATCTTGATAGATAGCCAACTGTCGAGAGTTGTCAAGTAGCTGTCGAGCTATCTATCTAGCTTTATTGAACACATTTTCTTCACTTGTTTCTTGGTCCAATCTTCATGGCTTTAATACTAGACTTGAACAACATGTTTCTTGAAGTATTAAACACATCCTAGATCTACCCAAATACAAGTAAAGTGCGTTTTGTCAAAGGATTAGTCAACTACATAAAATAGTGACATATATTCCTAACAAGTGAATCACATATGTCCTAACACATTTGACACACTTAATAAACGAATCGCATTAGGTTGACACGAATGTAACACAACCTATTTCAACTTGCATAATATTAAATATAACATTTATCTAGAAACAATTTTTTTTTTTTTTTTTTACATCCCAAAAGCAATGCGTACACTTCAAGTCTTCAATCCACATTCTTGTACTCTTTAAAAGCAATACCCATCATATCTAATTCCTAACTATCTCAATAAACCAATTTGCAAGATATGTGGACGTGTCCAACACTAATACAAACACACACAAAAAAAAAAAAAAAAAAAAAAACCGTGGCACAAGACAAAAGCTACAACCGTGGCCTTAATCAACAATTAATATATCTCATATATTGTCAAAGGCCTTATAGCTAAATTGACACATCTCCATATACAAAGTGCTTGGGGGTCTAGGGGGGAAAGGGTTTAAACTGCGGGGTTAGCAGCATGTTGTAATTATGTAGAAAAAATTTATAGAAAAAATGCGTTTAAACTGCGGGGTTCAAAGTTTATAGAACAAAAGCATTATGTAGAAAAAATAAACACATGATTTATTATGTGTTGAACGCAGCTTTGAAAAGGTAACTAACATACAACATAATTTGCATTGGATTTTTCAAGTTGAGCTTGCTTCATCTACAATAATTTATTATCCAGTTGATTGGTTCAGTGAACGGACCAAAATGTGCCACATTAGTTGAAAAATTCAAAAACTAAAAATTTGGCTATGCCATTCAACATTCATACACCCAATTCCTCCAACAGATATTATCTCTTTAGTTATTCTCCAGTGACTGGGTGGACACATTTCAAACAGTGAAAAAATGCATCACTAACTTTGTGGTTTTGTTTGCCACCAAGTATTTCCCTGAAGGCATTGATGTTTACTTTGAACATGTTGGGGGCAAAGGGTGTGTTTGGATTGAGCTTATTGTTGCTGAAACTGAAAACTGAAAACTGAAAACTGAAAACACTGTAGCAAAATAATTTTTAAATGTGTGAATAGTACCGTGGGACCCATTTTTAATATTTTTTTAGTGCGTGAACAGTGCCAAACAGTGCATGAACAGTATTTTTTTGTCTGTGAACAGTAAAATCATGTGATTTTACTGTTCACTTTCCAGAAAAAAAAAAAAAAAAAAAAAAAAAAAAAAAAAAAAAAAGAAGAAGGAGGAAAACGCAGACGTTGACCGCAGACGCTGAGCCCAAACACTACCAAAATGCTTAAAGCTGTGCTCCTCAACATGAGACACCATGGTCGCATTGCTATGTGCGGAATGATCTCACAATACAATCTTGATGAGCCTGAAGGTATCAAAAATTTGATACAGATCTTATACAAGTCGATCCAAATGAAAGGATATACACATCGCAATTATTATCACCTATATCCCAAGTTCTTAGACCTTGTGCTGCCTTACATTAGAGAAAAGAAGTTGGTGTATGTGGAAGACATAGTTGAAGGCCTTGAGAGTGGTCCAGCTACCCTTGTTGGACTTTTTAGTGGTCGCAACTTTGGAAAACAAGTGGTTGTTGTTGCTCGTGAATGATTCAATCATACATTGTATGAATGTGGCATGAGCATTGTGTCTAATTACCATCCTAGTCTAAGTTGTGGAAGGCTTCTAGGTTTGAGGGTCAAGATTAGGTTAGTTTGTTGGGTTATGGCTAGTGCCTAAGAAGAATAATTATGTCCTATATGTATATATAAGGTGAAAATAAAGAGAAATTGTCCAATGCTTAATAAATGCTATCATATGCGAGTGCATGTATTTTTTACATATTTTGAATTGAAAATCATTTACAATTGCACTAAAAATTAATGGAAATACAGCTTGGTTATTGGCCATTGGCCATGTGATATAATGGCATTCTTCTCCATTCAATTTGTGAGGTTAAATCCGGGGTTGAATTCCTTCAACTTACATTTAAAGGGAAAAAATGAGGAGGTCTTGACCAATGAACTTGAAAACCATGTTCTTTACTCTTCCTTGCAGCTACACCACTGATAAAATCATAGCTTCAATTATCGGCATAGTAAATCAAACATGAATAGTCATTTGAATCATCACATGGTGGGTTGGATGAAGTTTCTTCCAAACTGATTTGGAGGTAAACTCTATCTAATGAAAGAAAAGCCTCATATCTTATACCTCAATAGTATGCTATGTTAGGTAAATCCTTAATGAATAAGAAATTGCAAAAATTACCCTTTTCTGTTAAAGGCCCATAAGAAGAACAAGCATGCTTGGTAAACTTCAAGCAGAAGAAAGTGAATCTTTCAACCACTTGTCTGGAACTCAAAACAAGGGATGACTTGGAGAGAGAGAAACAATAATGCAACTAGAATATACATTTTCTTTACTTCTAGCACTTCCAACTACATAACAACCAAACAATTTTGCAAATTGTCTAACAAATTAGCCAACAGAACCAGATGCTGCTGAAACGAAGACATATTCTCCTTCCTTAGGATAACAAACTTCCTAGAAACCAGCACAAGCGGTCATACCAGGCATACCTTTTTTAAAACGAAATGGCAAAGTTAGAAGATTAGTACACATTTATAGGGAGAATCAAACAAGATGCCCACAACATCAAAAGGAGATCTTAAATTAATGAAACTACTCTTTGAGACATGCATATCAAAAGGGTATGTAGCATAATCACCTTTGTCTAATCTCAAGTCAATCCAAACTTTATAGAATAAGCAAACAACATACCCAGTCTTGTATAGTAGGAAAGGGGTACATCACTACGCATGATCTTTCTGAGGCCTTTGGTTGCCGTGATTAGGCTATACTCTTCCCATCTAGCAAAACCCAAACTAAGTCACCTGTCTTGAAGTTCGGATGCCCAGAATCCAAAACTTTAGCCACTCCATACTCGTTTATTGGCTGCAAGTTTTCACAAAGAAAAGTTCACAATTGTACACAACATCATTTCGAACAAGCAGTCATATATATACATATATACATATATATTATGCTATCTCATTAATCTTTTTTAGTCATAAAAAGAATTAGTTAATCTTTCAGTAGTCTCCAAAATTTTTAACAAGGTTATTCCTCTTCAAGCATTTTGCTTTCTTTCTTTTGTCATTTATAACTCCACAAGTTCCAAAGACATAATCTGTGCATTTCTCACCAATATATTCTATCATTTTATCTACCAGTGAAACATTCTTTATTGTGATTCCAAATACAAATATTCTAATGTCATTAAATTTCTAAATTCGATTTCCAAATTGAACAATTTTCCATAAATCACAATGAAAAATATATATCTCTTAAGTTATCATTTCATTTGCCAAAAATAAAATATAAAGATTCTTAATTGAGATTCCACTACACATATTCTATTGTATTTTAATTTCTAAATTCAAATACCTAATTTTTCAACCAGGAATCACCATGAACAATGTATAAATTCATAAGTTGGAACCCAAGAATTCAAATTTCCAATTAGGAAAAGAAAAAGAACTCAAAATCATCTTGCTATGCAATCATATTATGGGCAGTCTCCAAATTTGAAAGAACCCCACTTCAAATAAGTAAAAAACAGTAACAATTATGAGAAGATTCAGAACCCATATAATAACTTTCTGGGGAACCAAATAGAAAAACTCATAGAACCAGGGGGTGTAATTGGAGAATCCTTTAGGAATAACTCGTTGCATTAGGATATGCATGACAAGGACACAAGACAAGTAGAGATTCTTCAAAAGAACACCATTATTTGGAACCCTCAATAACACTCGCCATCACCACTATTACCCTCAATAACCTTCAACAGTCCTTGTATATCACTTGCTTGTTGCTCACTTCCTTTTCAATAACACTCGCCATCGCCACTATTACAAAGTACTATCTCTCTCTCTCTCTCTCTTTGCTTGTGTCGCATTTGCGTGGAACATGTGAGGTTGTATTTATAGTTTGTAGTTAGCAACACACCATCCTAGAACTACGTGTAATTGTTTACGTGGCAATATATTAGTGTGTGTACCACTATATCTTTTTTTTAGAAATAATATATCCATAATATTTTCATAATATTTTTACAACAAATTTTAAGTGGCAAGTTGTTATTGGTTGTTATTGTCGGGGCAAAAAAGTAATCTTAGTGTTAGGTTCAAATTTGAACCAATAACAACTAACCACCTGTGATTTGTTGTAAAAATATTGTGGATGTAGTATCTCTCTATCTTTTTCACTTTCTTTTATTATTTTGACATTTGATAGCCCTGGTAAGATATTTTTAGTAACGTTGTTTAAATATTATAGAAATACGTATTGTGATGTTTAAATATTGAAGACTGTTGTTTAAACAACAGTACTAAACGAGCTCTGAACTTTTCTAATCCTCCGTGTCGATGTTATTTATGTAGGAATCTTTCTAGAGTAGAAGTAGAATATATATATATATATATATATATATATAATCTTAATCCTGTCCTTTTTAAGAGAAACAAGAAACTAAACAAAAATGTTTTATTGTTAATTATTCCACATCTAAAGTTGTAAATGAAATTTTAAGGTATTAACGGTATCAATTTGATTTCAAATTTATATAAAAAAAAAAAAAATTGATTTCACATTCATTAATGGTATTAATTTAGTTTCTCAACATTTAAATCAACCTACTCAGATATGAAATTGATTTCCAAGTGAATTAGGCACATTGAAATATTAAAGTGGTAGGTTAGGTTGGGTGGCAAGTTGAGTTTTTTATAAAACCGCCAAAACCTGACTCAACCCACCTTTATATGTATATATAATGTCTTTTAAATCTTTTCTCATATTAATTTTTTTTTTGTTAACTTTATGATTTACAAATGTTGATATGAAAAAAAAAAATAATTTCTTCATCGTATGAGAAAAACAAGTGAACTTTGACCTGTGAGAAAATTGGTCAATTACTACGATTTCTTCAATAGTTTACAGGATTGGAGGAAATACAACTCAAATTTATCTGTAAATTATATATAAAAAAAAATTAAAATTAAAATTTAGTGCATAACACATGCTAAAATTAACTTGCTTAACCCACCTAATTTTAAATGAAATTTTAAATACACATCTAAAATTTTAAATGAAATTTTAAGGTTAAATTATTAGTGTGGGGGGAAAAAGGCCCAGCTCAACGTAATGGGCCGAAGGCCCATAGGAGGGCTATTTTGCGACCGAGAAGAAGAAGATGGAAAAGGCAGGGCTCGTCTGGAAGTGGGACCCTCAGAAGGAAGAATTATCACAATCCGAAGAGGATATCTCCTGTCCGAAGAGGTTATAATCCTCTGACGCAATATTATAAATCAATTGAATGTGTGAAAGGCCAAAATGACCTTCCGAGGACTCCACCTGATCAAGATAAGCTCTGAGTATGCTATGAAATGATAAGGATGGAGAAATATCTAAGGGGAAAGCTGCTACCACCGTATTTAATGAACTGCAGCAACTTTTCTGGCCGCATTTATGTGGAGAAGACCCCTGAACAGTGCATCCTAACTTACCGCCACTCACACAGAGCTAAAAGAAGATGCCTGACGTGACATGTACTCAAGCAAACTCATGAATGAGGAACAAGTGGACGATGGAGATAAGGAGAAGGGTAACTATATAAAGGAAGGAAGCTCTTAACAAGAGGAGGAGGAAGAGAGCTTGATTGGAACCCTAAGATTTTTGTTCATCAGATAAACAATAGTGTAACTCTTCGGATTTTCAGATTTTACGTATAAATTCATGTTGGTTTGTATTTGAAAGTTGTGATCCATTGTTATCAATCCCATACTTAACCTAGCTCTTTCACTCATACTCTACAAATTAATTGTTTTTGGGCTTGGGCCACAAATACCAACCCTACAATTAGTCATTTAGTTTGCCAACCTTTTCAATTAAATTAACTAGGCATTAACTGGCGCTCTGTGAGGGTGCTTTCTATTTCTTTTGTTTTTTTTTTTTTTTCGGAGAGGATTTTAATATTAATTATTTGATACTATAGTTTTTTTTTTTGGTGTGATATTTGATACTATAGTTAATTTATAAAGATAATTGAAACTGCAAAAGCATGGCTATATATTAAAATAATTTACTATAAAGCATTATTATTTCCATTTGTAATTTTTTTATAGATTTCATTATAAATTTCTTACCTTTTTGCAGTAATAGAAATTGCGACTAATAAAAAATAACAATATAAATTACTGGTAACTTGAGTTTTAAAGGGAGGATCAATCTAAAACTTATATGTAACTAATTTATAACTTAAAATCAAATAAGCAAAATGTATATATTATTGTCTCCTTTTCAGAAAGCCTAAATAGTAATATTGTCGAAGTATAATATAACTATCAATTTTTTCTATGCATAATTGAATTGGTATAGCGAATTAGTCAATTAAATTATATATGATTATCTAGAAGTAAAATAAAGCAAATTTTACATGAAGAGACATTAAAAGCGGAAAAAGGGAGGACAATGAAATGAATTTTGTGCCCAGACAAATAGTAATATTGACTAGTATTGCAGGATGCAAGTGATGAATTTGTGGGGTTAGTGGAGACGAGTTTGCTATGAGATCTTGTGGCTAAAGGTACAGTTTCAAGCCTAATGAAGGAAAAGGTATGCAACTTCTTTTCGGTCTACAATCCTGTTGTATTCTACGGCAATATGGCAAACAAAATTAAGCCATTTGTCAATCATTGGATAGAATTAAAGATAATATTATTGGATTTGGACTTAGAATGGAGTTTGTGAATTTAATAGTTGAGGTTAGTCTAGATAGGGAGATAAACTCCTTTATGATTCGAAAGTTGTATGAAAGGAAGATGATGTTTTTAAAACTATAAACTTGCTAATTAGTGTAAGCAACATGGTTTTATAAATCAGTACGATCAAAGAACTATTTTTGCTCCCGGTTCTTGATTTTGACCAATTTTGGGGGTTTTTACTAAATTGAATTGGTGCTTTGGTTCAAGGTTATACCAGTCGGTCAGTTTTTGTCCAGTTTTTAGAACTATACTAAGCCGTCAACAATTTTTGGAAAGACTTAAACAAATCTAGTGTGTATAAATATAATCATTGACAAGTACAAATACATTTTTATGTACTGTACTGACATGGCTACATGGCATAACAGAAAAAAAAATAAAAATAAAAATAATAATCTACAATCACTAAATATTTCGGTACTAAAAGGACTTTAATTCCCAAGCGTCATTTTCCCTTATCTTAGTGCTGTTTCTCTCCTTGTAATTATCGTGGTTCTAATGTTTGGTATAAAAAAAAAATTGTTATAGCTATGATATTTAAACATATTTGGATTTTTGTGGATTGTTTTTACAGCATGTGACAGATATGTGATTTAAGTGCTATATCTAATAGTTTCTGGTGTGTTGTTGGCAATGGAAGTACTTTTGTTCGTGTCCTGGTTAACATAGAGATTGTTATATCTACAAAGTTCCATGGACAGATGGACTTATGTATGTCCTTGTGTGTAGGGTGCCATTTTAGATATGCTCTTGGGATTAACACAATTTATATTAAATCTTTATTAAAACCTTAGGTGAATACAACAAAATGGCTGAAGAAAGATTTTATTTTATTTATTTTATTTGTTATTAAATAAGGCTATTATTAAGTCCAAAACCCAAGCCCATGAGTCCATGACACAAATTCTTACCATGGTTTACCTTTGAAAGAAAGACATGGTTTACTAAGTTAAGAGTTGGTCTTTAGCTTGATTGATCAGAAAAAGGGAGTGTTTCTGTTTGGGCAAGCTTAAGTGTAACTTGGGCCTTTTTATTTGGGTTTGACTCAATATGACCCTTCAAACAGAGGTGCATAAAGCCCTTGTTAATTCATGTAAACACTTAGTTTGAGAAACACTATCAAATAGACAGATACACACTTGATGTAGTCACAATGCATAGAAACATCCACTGTAATTAGCAATGTCTCAAATCAGACCCAATTCCTTGCCAAAACACCGTGCTGAAATTGTTTGAGTAGCTACCAATTTTTTCCCTTATTTGCTAGTTAGACCATATCCCTCATATTGTTTACATATATGGACAAGAATTCCTTATATAATGTCACTGGGAGCAGGCTTGAGAAGTGTAGTTTGATGCTGGTTGGTAACAGACTCTTGGTGGAAGAAAGACAGTATGCAAGATTAGCATTCACTTCAAATATGTTCATTTTATGGACTTGGCTTGGCTGACTGAGTAGTACCTTTGTCTTAGCCCTTGCTGTTTAGGTTGGGTTGCCATTAAATGTTCAGTCAATTAGGTGCTAACTGGCTTTTCTGTTTTGCTGTTTTCTTAATGAACTAAAAAAATGCATTGACAATATGGGCCAGTTATGCTGGGCCTTTTTCCCATTATTTAAGTTGATCTCTTTCCTACTTCCATGCACTATTATGGGCTGTAAACCACTTTTTTTTTTTTTTGAAAGGGGATGTTCATTCATTTAAATGGATAATGAATCATGATACAAAGCATCCATGGCCGGTGGTGGAGAGTCCTCCATCCAGTACAAATCCTCATCTAGTGTAAATCTAGCGTGTTGAGCCAAAGCATGTGCTACCCGATTCCCACCCCTCCTAATACAACCAACAGCATACCAATGCAATACCCTCAACAAATGACGAATATCATCCACAACATTACCAAACAGCGAATTATTTTCTGCAGAAGAAGAAATAGCATGAATAACGTTATTGTTATCACCCTCAATGATCAGCCTATAAAAACCGGCATCCACAGCAAACTCTAATGCTTTCCGGCAAGCGAGTAACTCTGCTTCTTTACTGGTGTGTACAGGCGGTCCACAAGCAGTCATAGCAGCCATTACCTCTCCCTTTTCATTTCGAACAACTGCTCCTATCCCTGTTCTGCCTAGGTCCGAAAATGTAGCTGCATCAAAATTGAGTTTATACGCCACTGATGGTGGTGGTTGCCATACCTCTCCATGAGGTTGCTGCCTTGACTGAACAGTTAGCTGGTTTTGAGCATTTTTAAATTCTTCCATGCACTCCTCTGCCCTTTTGTTCAAGCAAGTTGGATTTTTCATCTTCCCTCCATGCAGCAAAGAATTTCGCTGATTCCAGATTAGCCACGCTTGAGTCCAGAACAGCTCAATTTCTTCTAAGTTCAACCGCTCCACAAGTTCCTCCATCAGGTGCAATATATCGAACTAACCATGCTTGAATTTCTGCAGCTTACGGATACTTCCAGCCCAAATGTCTTGAGCTGCTGCACAATCCCACAAAGCATGAATGGTAGACTCCGATTCTGTGGTGCACACCGAGCACTTATCTTTATAAATTACTCTTCTTCTAGTCAGATTTACGGCAGTTGGTAAGATTTCATGGCAAGCTCGCCATGCAAAGATTCTAATTTTATTAGGGGTCCGTAACTGCCAAATTGCATCCCAGATCTGTTTTGCAGCACAGCCCTTAGAGGTTCCAGCCCGAGCTGCCTCTATAAGGATTTTCCTAGCCACATGGTAAGCAGATTTTACAGTAAAGACCCCCCGTGAATTATGCAGCCACACTATTGTATCAGCAACATATCTTCTGCTCAATGGAATTTGACAGATTGCATCAGCTTCGTTTCTGTGAAATATGGTCCGAATATCCTCATATCTCCATACATTCAACTCCGGATTGATCAACTCACACACCATCAACTCTCCCCCATTATCTTGGATCGGATTTAGAACCTTATTTGTGGGGAAATTTGGGATCCACTTATCCTTCGAGGCATTGATTGAGACTCCATTACCAACCCTCCAACAATGGCCGGATTGAAGAATAGGCATTGCAGCCATCAAGCTTCTCCACACATACGAGCAATTAGGTGATACTTTAGCCTCTAAGAAATTTGATCTTGGAAAGTACCTTGCTTTAAAACATTGATAGAGCAATGAATCATTACCTTGGACCATCCTCCAACCTTGCTTGGCCAACATAGTTAGATTAAAAGCTCTCAAATCCCAAAATCCCATTCCACCCTCTTTCTTCGAAATTGTCAGCTTATCCCAACTCTTCCAGTGAATTTTCTGTTCACTTCCTACCTGACCCCACCAAAATTTTGCACATAGAGCATCTATTTCATCACAAAGTTTCAAAGGGATTTGGAACACACTCATAGTGTAAGTAGGTATGGACTGTGCCACAGCCTTGATAAGGATTTCTTTGCCAGCTCTAGACAGTAGCATGCCCTTCCAACCTTGAAGTTTCTTCCAAATTCTGTCTTTTAAGAATGAAAATGTGGGATATTTGGCCCTCCCAATCAAAGTTGGGAGACCAAGGTAGGATTCAAACCGGTCCACCTCTTTCACTTCAAGAACTTCCAAGATCTGACCCTTCTGCCTCTCTGAAGTATTACTGCTAAAGTAAACTGAAGACTTTTCCAGGTTAGTACTTTGCCCAGAAGCTCTTTCATTGGTTTGGAGGATTTCTGCTATGGTTTTCCCTTCATTCTGAGTTGCCTGGCAAAACAACAACGAGTCATCAGCAAACATTAGGTTCGTGACCTTTGGTGCTCCTCTGTAGATGGAAACTCCCTCTATCCGCCCTTCTGATTCTGCTTTATTCAGTAGTGCAGTCAAGCCTTTTGCACACAATAAGAACATGTATGGTGATAATGGGTCACCCTGGCGGATTCCTCTAGATGGATGGATCATACCATATGACTTTCCGTTAATTAGAATAGAGAAGGATGGTGTTGTCACACAGCTCATCACCCTCTCTATCCAAACAACCGGAAACCCCAACTTCTCCATAATCTTTCGAAGAAAGTGCCACTCCACACGATCATAGGCTTTACTGATATCCAGCTTCAATGCCATAGAACCTTTTTCCCTTTTTTCTTGGAATGCATGGTATGTAGTGTCTCATATGCCACCAACACATTATCTGTGATCAACCGCCCCGGTACAAAGGCGCTCTGAGTGGGTGAGATGATCTGAGGTAGTACCTGTTTCAACCTGTTTGCCAACACCTTGGAAATAATTTTGTAAATAACATTACACAGGCTTATGGGTCTAAACTTAGACAATCTCTCCGGATTTTTCACTTTAGGGATAAGCACAATATTTGTATGGTTAATATCAGGTAGCATATTACCATTATTAAGAAAATCTAAAACAGCTAGAACAACAGAATTCCCAACAATATGCCAAAATTTTTGATAAAAAAGGGCATTCATACCATCGGGACCTGGAGCTTTTGTTGGTCCCATTTGAAATAGAGCCACCTTCACTTCTTCAGCAGTAAACTCAGAAGATAAGAATTCTCTCATATCCTTAGTCACCGTACCCTGCACTGCATTAAGGCACTCCTCCATCTGATCCTCTACTCCTGCCTGGAAAAGATTCTCAAAGTAGGCTAAAGCTACCCCAACCACCTCCTCCAACTCTTCCACCCACTGCCCATGAATATTTCGGATACCCTTGATAAAATTTCTCCTTCTTCTTTGTGATGCTTTGGCATGAAAAAATTTGGTATTTCTGTCCCCATGTTTTAGCCAATTTATTCTAGACCATTGGGCCTAGAAAATTTCTTGCTTCTGTAGAAGATCATCCATCTGTTTGCTTAACCCCAAATATTCTGCTTTTGATTCTTCGGTCAATTCGGACTCATTCAGTCTATCCAGCTGTTTCTAAGTCTCTTTGATAGCAGTGGTATCCGGATTAGTAATTGGAGAGCCCCAAGCCATAAGCTCTGCTCCACAGACCTTTATTTTTTCCTGTATAGCTGCTAAACCAACCCTTTCTCCTCCTACATTCCCCCAAGCCTCCTGAACAATCTCTTCGCATTCAGTACGGAGCAACCACGATTCCTCAAACTTAAAACTTCTCCCCCGTTGCTGCCTTGGTTGTTTAAAGGATTGAGCATGTAGTAGAATGGGTAAGTGATCAGAAGCATGAATTGACAGATGTACAATTTTACTTAACTGAAATCTATCTGTCCATTCCTTATTTGCAACCCCTCTATCAAGTTGTATCTTGGTATTTGCTTCATCGGGTCTCTTATTACTCCAGGTGTAAGGATACCCTATGTATCCTAGGTCTTGAAGTTGACAAGAATTCAAAGCCTCCCTAAAGGCTTCAATCTGAGAATACTGTGGCTGCCTGGCACTTTTCTTTTCTGAAGCTTGTAAAAAAGCATTAAAGTCTCCAATTACCACCCATGGTCCCACTACAAAAGATTGTAAATGCTTCAACAATCTCCAAGAATTTTCTTTTTGTTGTGCTTCTGGCCACCCATAGAAACCTGTTAAATACCACATAAACCCATCTTCTTCCGTGACTTTCGCCAAAACATGGTTAACAGTGAAATTAATTACCTCCAAACTAACTTCGTTCTTCCATAAAAAGGCTAACCCTCCTCTAGACTCCGGATTCTTCACAATGATTTTATTTTGAAACGGTAAGTCTCCATACAAATTATCAAACCTATCTTTATCAAGTCTTGTCTCCATAAGAAAACATACCGTGGGAGCTTGTTCCCTCACAATCTTGCGAAGACTTCGACCTGTCCAAGGGTTCCCAAGCCCTTGGCAGTTCCAGCTTAACAGCCTCATTGCTCCTGGCAAGGGTGGCTCTCCACCCCCGCCGATCCATCTTTGTTGATATCCTCCTCAGTGTTCAGTCTTCCTTTCTTCAGCTTCTGCTCTTCAAACTGCATCCTCTGTGTTTCACGTACATCTCTTTTACCTAGTCCAGGTAGTGTAATTGAGTTGGTGAGCCCACCTAAGCCGAAATCCATTCTGTTTATACGGGTCCATGTACTTTTGGGCTTTAGTTGGCTAGGCCCAATCTGAACCGAGTTTGAAGTGACACTTCCTACAATGAAATTCTGGTTTTTGAATGGAATAGACTTCACGTGCTCTCCACCTGTTGTATTATTGGTCACACTCGTTTCCTCAACTTCAGAGAAATCCGTGATTGGATGATCATCCTGCTGGAATTTAGGGATGGTTTCCTTTAGTGTAGAAATAGTATCCGTTGTGTGTGCATGGGCATTTATTTCCGAGCTATCAACGTGTTCAGCATCAATTTTTTTTCCCTGAATCACGACACTAATTTTAAATATGGTCGTAACATTGGGTTTTTCTTTTCTGGATAAGGTTGTAACATCCATTTTAACCTTTGAGATAATCTGATCTAATTTTCTTGATAAAGATTTGGTTTTTTTTTAGCTGGATATTTGTTGTGATCCTTGGTATTACTTGGTATCCGTTTGGATAGCAGCCACGTCCAGCGTTTTTTGCACGTACAGCAGTTTTTGTGGGTCCCGTGCACTGTTCACGGAACTCGCAAATACTTTTTTTTTTTTTTCCCAGAAAAACAGCTTTAAAACTAGGTCTTACGGTACTATTCACACATTTAAAAATTATTTTGTTACAGTATTTTTAGTTTTCATTTTTTAGTAATAAGTAGTATCTAAATCGACCCTTAGTTCAAGTTTGGTATATATGCACTTCAAACATTTGCAATGTTATTTGACATTTTATAGGCAAAAAATGTATTGATCCCTTGTGATGAATTAATTGATTAATTAGTCAAGTTTATTAATTAATCAAGTTAACATGCAATGTACGTGGTAGCACAAACAAATCACCAATTAAACTAAGTATGCAGAGAAAAATAAATAGACACAGTGATTTGTTTACGAATAGGGAAAACCTACATGACAAAAATCCCACTGGGTGATTTTAAGGTCATCACTTCCGAGAATCTACTATTATCAAAATAAGCAGTTACAAGTAAAGGTCTTATATCAACCAACAGTTGAACCCTTATCCCAATACCCAATTGGACTTGTTCTGTAGTAACAATCTCTCATTTTCAATACATAACTCCCAGTACGTGACTAACCAATTGCATAGATCCTAATACGCGACTTAATCATCAACTAGAGAAGGATGTTGGTTGCAAAGTTCTTCAGTTCATCTAGACGATAAAGATCATGAAGTTGCTTGGTCACAAAACCCTAAGGTGTACAAAACATAGCAGCTTCTTGAAGAGAACGAAGAACTGGGGCAAATTAGGTTTTCGGTCACACTCTTCTTCACACTTGTGCAATTGTGCTCTTGTGCAACTTCTGTAACCTTTTACGGCCTTTAAAATAATCCTTATATATGTTTAGGGTTGTGAGAAAAGAAAACCCAAACATACATTCACAGATTGGATGAAAACAAAACTGAAAAATCTGTCTTTCATAAACTTCGACAAATACTTATTTGTCGAGTAGCTGTCGAGTCTCAGATTGAAATAGCTTTCTTTAAGCCTCGATAGATGTTAGTTGTCGAGTTTTAATGAACAACACTTTCTGACTTGGTTCTTGGACAGACTTGTATGACTTTAACAGTTGAAATTGAAACCTTGTTTCTTGAAGCATTAAACACATCCTAGATCTACCCAATTACAAGTAAAGTGTGTTTTGTCAAATGATTAGCTAATTATATAAAATAGTTACATATGTTCCTAACATATGAAACATATATGTCCTAACAACATTTGACATAATTAACTATTGTACATAAAAGGATCATATTGAACAAATCCAAACTATAAGGTGAAAATTTTTAAATTTAAGCAATCAATGAAAATTAACAAAGAATCTAAATTTTGAGGAACCAAATTATGGGGGTTTTTTTTTTAACCAAATACGCGTCAATAAGAAATAAAATTTAAAAAATAAATAAAAGTAATTACAAGTTGGGAAACAAAGAATGAAACCAAGGGCTTTTTTTATTGAAAAAAAAAAGGTTAAAAGTATAAAGTTGATTAGAAATTTATTCAAGTGGATGGTGAGCAGGGATAGCCATACCCATTGAATAATGGATATCCAACCCTACCCAATTCAAATATTCTAGGCAATACCCTGTTCTTCATGGGTAGAATGTAATCAGGTAGGATTTGGATATTACCCATTTACCCATTATTAGCTATATACATTGTAGGGGCTCCTTTTTTGGAGGTGGGCCCCCGACAATGAATTTGTAGAGAGTGGGGCAAAGGGTTTGGCTCCGGCCGGCCCCTCGCCGGTCTTCTTTGAACTTCTAGTTTATTGCTCCACGCTTGGGGTTGCTCCTCGGCTGGCGTCCGAGGAGGCCCCCCTTTCACAAGGGGGGTTCTTTGCCTTATATACGCCCTTTAGCTCGATCCTGGCCCTACAGCTGTTGGCCATCCGGGCTACTGGTTCAGGACTTGTCCCATCAGACAGGTTCCTCACCATACTGGGGGTTGCTGTCTCCCAGGTTTCTCAGTGAAGGGTCTTGTCATCATTAATGTAGCCTGGAGGAGCAGGCATACTCGTTAAGTGTGGATGTGACCACCTGTTCTGGGTCTGTCCCCCACCTAGATTAGACTAAGTGTGCCGAGGAGGGGTGTGTCCTCGGCTTGGGTCTTGGGAGAACTAAAACCTTAAAGCCGACCATCTGGGGAGATTACCATCCTCGGCTTGGGCCCCTGGGCCAGCCTAAAGGTGGGCCGGTGGTTCTGGGCCCTCGGGCCTCATAATAGCCCCTCAAAACCCTGCTGCACGTATCCTCGGAGGGGAGGAGGGTTTTGCAAACCTCGGCCCCTATGGTCCGGAAGGCCTTTAGTCGGCTGGTTCTTCCTTGAGTGGTTAGATCGACCCTTAGGTTCTTCAATAGGTAGTTAGTTTCTTCACAGGAATAGGTTTTCGGGCCGAGCGGTACCTCGGCTCCGTCGTAAATAGATAGCTCCCTGTAGGCTTGAGTCCGTAGACTATGCAAGACCTAGGTGCAGTTGCTGCCTTAAGTACGAGTGGCCAGCTCCCCGTAGGCTTGAGTCCGAGGACCATGCAAGTCCTAGGTACAATTGCTGCCATCGTTTCCATGTGGCTAGCTCCCCATAGGCTTGAGTTCGTAGACCATGCAAGACCTAGGTATAGTTGCTACCTTAGGTACGAGTGGCCAGCTCCTCGTAGGCTTGAGTCCGAGGACCATGCAAGACCTAGGTACAGTTGCTGCCTTAAGTACGAGTGGCCAGCTCCCCGTAGGCTTGGGTTCGAGGACCATGCAAGTCCTAGGTACAATTGCTGCCATCGTTTCCGAGTGGGCCCCGAGCATGAGGACACAGTGTTTACCTCTTTGGGCAACTTAGTCTCACGTCGGGTAGAAGTCCCTCCCCCTAGCCCCCTTGCAGGCTGCTGGAGCAAGAGTCATTGTACCACTGCTGCACAGTTGCCCTCAATAGGAGTTTGTCCTCGGATCCGAGGACTTTGTTTTTGGTGTGAGGACATCCACGGGTCTTTTCCTGTGAGCTGTTTTTCCTCGGGTCGGACTGTGACTTCGCACGTGGGGCTGATCTTGCTTCTGGTTCGTGTTCCTCATCTTTCTGGTTTACAAGGCGTCGCTTGGCCTTCCGCTCTCCCTGTTTGACGCTTCGGTGCCCGTAACGCGCCTCCATTAATGCCCTCGTGAATTAACACGCATCAGGCAGCTGGCAATCTCCTTGGAATTGGGTGGGAATTAATTCCCTTTGACAATTCCCCCTTCGAATTCCGCGCGGTTCAACTCCTGCTGGTTTTCGCCCTCCACAAAAGGCGTTCTGGGGGGAGTGTTTCTCCTCATTCCATGAATTCTCCCCCACAAACAGACATATACACTTTCACCTTCCTGAGCCCCTTTGATACCGCCACCAGGGTTGTGACCGCAGTTAGGAGACCTGGAGTTAAGTGCCGCCGTGGCCGCAGCCCCTACTGGGCTGCCGGCGCGGCAGAGTTTAGGCATAACACTGGCCGAGTCTCGCATGGTGGCTAGGGGGGATGTCGTTGAAGTACCTAACGTCTTTCCCCAGAGCGCACCTTCGACGAAGGGGCCACGCGAACTCTCGTCATGGCTGGTGCCCGAGTATTGCCGTCTCCGACGGTCAATGCTCGTGCAGTTCGGAGGGGGTCGAGGAAGCATCACGAGGGAGGGTGTTCCGGGGTCTAGGGGCTCCTCACTTTGTTCAAGCTTTGGTTTGAAGGTGAGCCAGCTCTCAGCCCCCCTTCCCGTGCTTTTACTGTCAAGTTCTCCCATTCTCTTGGCGCCAATAAAAGTATGGGTTGACACTTCCCTCATTCCTGATATTAATTCTTTGCGAGCCTCTTGCCCGGCCAGTTCCAACACCGGTCCGCCTGGGCCTCTGATTGTAGGATTAGTTGGTAGGAATTTTTGTAAAACATGCCTATCTGAGCCTCTGATTGTACTTGTAGCTTTTCTTTTATGAAATAATGAGGATTGTTGTACTTGTAATCTTTTGTAATCTTTTTTGAAATAATAAAGAATTTTCCCTTTATTTGTTGTTGAACTTTCTTTTCGTCCTGCAATTCTTCTCTTCTTCTCTTCTTTTTTCTTTCTTTTTTTTTTTGCACCGCCAACTTCTGAGTAATAACTGCTTTAGAATGATCGCCGGTTGCGCCGGCCGGCGCACTAACCCTTCCCACAGACGGCGCCAATTGTAGGGGCTCCTTTTTCGGAGGTGGGTCCCCGACAATGAATTTGTAGAGAGTGGGGCAAAGGGTTTGGCTCCGGCCAGCCCCTCGCCGGTCTTCTTTGAACTTCTAGTTTATTGCTCCACACCTGGGGCCTCCTCGGACGCCAGCCGAGGAGCAACCCCAGGTGTGGAGCAATAAACTAGAAGTTCAAAGAAGACCGGCGAGGGGCCGGCCGGAGCCAAACCCTTTGCCCCACTCTCTACAAATTCATTGTCGGGGGCCCACCTCCGAAAAAGGAGCCCTTACATACATATATACATATATATATGTGTGTGTGTGTGTGTGTGTGTGTGTGGATGTATATTAATAGGCAAAAACTTAGAGAAAATTCAATTAGATTTTACAATTGAAGTTCAACTTTGCGCCATGTGTCCTAAATTATTTATTGTTAGAGAGAGTTTTATTTCTTAACTAGTGTTATGCCTGTGTGATGCACGGTTTAATTAAAAATCATATGTAACTTAAATAAAAGATAACAACAACTAAGTTTTTATATTTATCTAAAAAATTGATAGAGATGTATAGGAAAAAAAATCGATAAGAACAATTATAAGTTTGTGTCTATCCATAAGGTGTTTTAAAAAAATAAAAAATAAAATTAAAGGTTGATATTAGTAGTTGTATAAGCGTATTAAATTAACGTTGATATGAACTATTAGTGTGAAACCAAAATTCTAATTCCCTAGAATGCTAGAACTCATAAATCTCCTATTGCTAATTAAATAAATCACTTAGAAATTATAGATAAATTAATAATAAAAAGATTTGATGAAGAATTTTTGGATTGTTATAGGAGAAGAGGATAAGAACAATATATATATATATATATATATATATTTAAAATTAATAAAAAGTTTATTGAAAAAATAATTAGATTATTATTTTTAATTTTACAGATAGCTATAATTTACTTACTTATATATCATGTTTACACATGCAAAATAGTTGGTGATCTATATGAGTTGTGCATGTAATGGAGCTACAATATAATGATATTGTATGACTAAGAGTGAGAGCATGTTTGTGTGAGCACACTTTGGAATAATTTTTAATTTCATGTATGTTTTCTTCCCAAGAAAAAAAAAAAAAAAAAAATTCATGTATGCCTGCAAGGGTTACATATATACCAATTTGGTAACAATGGAAACTTTAGCTTTGAGATAAAGAACTGATGTAATGTTCAAGGAAGCTACCTTGAAAGGTCAAAAGAATCAATAGATTATAGAAGAAGTGATCAAGAAGAAAAAGAAAATATATTATGCTCATAATATGCATGACTTCTAATTTAATTGAGAAACTATAAACAAATAAAAAAATTTTGACACTAAGAAAATATAAACTTAGCTATCAAAAATAATTAATTTTCAACTAGTACAGTTGTACTAACATTTTTCTTAAATTTAAGACCCCTACACCTTTGAAGAGTTGTAGAAGACAACCATATATAGTTTATCTATGACATTCAAACATCAATTGTCTGCATTTAGAAGTTTATAGACATATAATGTTGTTACTATAAAAAATAGAAAGTAAAAAAAAAAAAAAAGGCATACCATATATTTCAAAAGAAAGAATTTCATACTCGTATATTATATATAACATATATTTCTAATAATGGCCTCCACAAATATATCCAAAAAAATAATATATTTTCTCCCTCTTGCATAAAAATTTTTGTTGATCAATTAATTAAAATATTATCTCTTGATATAATGTGTCAAATCTAAATAATATATTAATCAATATTAGGCTTGCCCTTTTTTTTCCCACCACCTCTATATTTTACTGTATTGGCTTCAATAATTTTTGTTAGTTATGAAGATTGTAATGTATTATGTAGAATCAAATTTTTTGTGTTAGTTATGAAAATAGCAATGTATTATGTAGAATCAAAATTACCTATTAGGTCTTTTTTTTTGTCAGCAAGATAGTCCAACTCATGGATGTTGAAGTACCTTTCTTATATGAAAAAAAAGAAAGAGAAATGCATACCTCTAACATTGAATACATGGACAGAGGTTGGCTATAAGACAAAAGCCTTCATGTCATATTCAGTTCAGAGCTGGGCAAGTTGGATAGTGATTTGGCTGCTGCTGCTAGTAATAACATTGCTTTGGGCGCCATTGCTAGAGTTATTTTTACAATTGCACAATGCCACAATGCGAACCAGGAGACTAACCATTGCCACGGCAAGTTTGACCCACGAAAGCACTTGTTCTTTCCTGTACGTTACAAAAAAATCAATGAAGTTATATCAAATATTCAACACTGAAAAATAAATTTTTTTTATAAAAAGTACATAATGCATGAATAACTTTAGGTATTGTTTTGCTACCTGTTTAGAGGGTGAGGAGGAGGGTTTTCAAAAGTGGAAGGGTTGAAAGGAGGCAAGGAAATGTATAAAATTTTCTATTTAGGAATTATAAGAAAATGATAATTAATGGTGGAGAGAGTTGATACGAAGATACAAAGGTGAAATTTAGAGTTTATATATATTAAAAGAAAGTTAAGTAGCCGTGTGACAGTGAAAATAAACAAGAAGTTGATAGACTTTAGTAGATGAACCTTTTATCCATCTATCAAAAAAACCTTCTATCCTTTACTAAAAAAAAGCATAATAGATTAACCAAAATAGGAGGAAAAGTCAAGAGAAAAAAAAATAAATAAAAGAAAAGTATTAGAAACGAAAAAAACGTGAAGGAAAAAATAATTATAGAAAAATATTAGAAACGGATTTTTTTTTTTAAAATCTTTGTAGGGACTGGGTTTTAGCACTTCTACTGTTGAGTGAGTGGACTCAAGCCCAACTAGCCCAATACAATGAATTTGTAGAGAGCGGGTTCAAGAACTAGGCCCTAGTGAGGGATACGACTGCTATGCATGACTATGGATTGAATAGCGTGAACGTGGATTCGGGTGTGCAATGATGTTCCTCGAGCTTGAGGTTCTTATTATTTCTTCGGTGATTGGCTACAAAAGTCTTTCTCATTCATACAGGTTGTTACGGTGTTCTATACTTCTCCCTTTTTTCTACCTCCTTCGTCCTCCTCTCAAGAGGGATTCCTTACATTACATACCCTCATTTCAGTTGATCTTAGCCCTACATTTGTTGCCCAAGCAGGTTACTACTTGACTGCTTGTCCTATCAACCGCCTTCCTACCCTTTTTGTGGGCTGCGGCAGCCAATGCTGCATTGTTCAGGGGTCATTTTCTTATTAATGCGGCCAAAATGTTAGTTGTGGGCATTTAATGTGGAGGTGATAGTTCATCTTAGGCTTGCTCCTCCACCATGCCTCCACAGCTGACATGTTGTACTTGTTCCTTCTCTTTAGATGCTCGGGAAGGTTGCTTTTGGTGGGCCATTACTTCCTCCTTCCATGGTCTCAGTTGGCCAAGGACAAGGTCATCCTCGGCAAGGTTCCTAGGCAATTTGGACTTTCGCACTCCGTCCTCGGGCGTTTCTTCCTCTTCGGCATGGGCCTTGGGCTTGGTACGAACTGGGCCGGGGTTTCCAAATTCTTTGACCCCACAATCTTCAATATAATTGATTAGTTGTAATACTATTTTTTTTTTTTTTGGGTTAAAAGGAACCATGTCATTATCAAACCAAAACAATAGCAGTATTGGCAAAGCGCCTTAGATTATATAGACCCTGTGCATCAGAATTTAAAATATTACATAGTTCAACAGAGTCAGGGTTTTCTAATATAACAAAATCAAAAGGGGAAGAACAGCCTTCCTTAGCAAGCTTGTTTGCCACTCTGTTGGCTTCTCTGAAGACGTGGTTGGCCTTGAAGTGCTGGAAACAACTAAGGAGAAACTTGCCGTCATTGAAGAGGGGGGAAATAAGCTCTGTTAGAGTTGTTATTTGAAAGTATAAGCTGCACAATAACCTTAGCATCAAGCTCTACAGCAAGATGGGTTATTCCCAGTTGGTCTGCTAAAATGAGACCATCTCTGAGAACCCAAAATTCAGCTATGATGCTTGTTGCAACCCCAACTCTTCTTTAAAAACCTTTAACCCAGTTGCCATTATAGTTGCAAATTACACCACCACCTCCCACTTTGCCCGGATTTCCTAAGGATGCTCCATCTGAATTTAACTTGAACCATCCTTCCTCTAGTTTATTCCAACGTACCAGATTGGTTGAGCAAGGCTTGGGAATGCGTATATTGCTCACACAGAAGTGATACTCCATGGCTTGCTGAATGCATGATTTGTGTAGGCAAAAATTCAGAGGGGTGTTTTCAAAAACCACCCGATTCCTGTGTTTCCAAAGGCCCCAAATGACAAAAAGAAATTGTGTGCCCCACGGCAGTCCATTAGCCTTCAATTGATTGTTGTCAAGGAAATTCTTTTTTAACCATTTAGCCAAGTTAGATGGCATAAATTGAAAAGAGAGAGAGGAGTCTTGAGTGCTTGCCAAAAGGAGACAACAAAGGGGCAATCTCTCAAAAGATGCAATAGTTTCCTCTTGGTTATTACATAAAGGATAGGTAGTATCACAATTAATACCACGTGCAGCAACCACTTGTTTCACTGGAACACTATTGTGGTGGCATAACCAAAGGAAGAAGCTAATTTTAGGCCATATGTCCAACTTCCAAACCCAGTTGCCCATAAAAACTTGAGGGTTATTTTCTGTAGTAGAATTAGATGCATATGCCGATGCCATATTAAACTCACCATCATGGGAAGACTTCCACAACAAAGAATCCTTCCTATCACCATATATTTGCATGGGTGTGGCATAAATCTTGTCTTTTACCTCATTCGGTATATCAAAAGATATAAGCTCCCATCTCCAATTCCCATCTTGGAACATATCATCTATAGTCAATTTAGCTTCACCTTGGGTGAGGGGGCCTTCAACCAAGCTTCTTAGTGAGTTGCCTTTAACCCATTTATCCCCCCAAAAAATTTAGCTTAGAATTTTTACCTGCACTCCAACACACTCCTTTTTAAAAAATGGGAAAGCCTTTTTTAATTGCAGCCAGGCAAGAAGAGTATGATAACTTGTCTGGGTCTTTTGAATTTCTTCTTGAGCTTGAGCAATATTTTTGCAAAATGACCCTTGCCCATAATGATTCTTTTTCCTGATATAGCCACCAATTTAGTTTTGCTAGTAAGGCAATGTTCTTTGCCTTTGCCTCTTGGATCCCCAAACCACCCTCCTCCTTTGATTTGATGATCTTGTTCCAACCAACCAAATGTAACTTCCTCTTCTCTGGAGATGAGCCCCAAAGGAAATCTCTATTAATTTTATCTAGTTTGTCATAGAGATGTGATGGAAGAGCAGCCCCTTGCATAACATAATTGGGGATGGCCATCATGACTGATTTTATTAACACGGTTCTGCCTGTAAAATACAAAAATATGGCTTTCCAACCAGCCAGTTTAGAGATTACCCGCTTTGCCACAAAATTAAACTGTCTCCTGGTTGCCCCTTTGTGTCTTAGGGGAAAACCTAAGTATCTCCCAATATTGGTGGTTGCATGAATCCCTAGATACTCATAAACTTTGTCCTTAGTATTGGATGGAACATTTGCTGAAAAATAAATCTGGGATTTTTCTAAACTAATCTTCTGCCCAGAATCTACACAAAACACATCTAGAACATCTTTAATGGCCTCACACCCTTCTTTACTCACCTTAGCAAACAACATTAAGTCATTCGCGAAGAAGAGGTGTGAGATGGCAACATTGTCCCTAGAAGCTTTCATCGGAATCCACCTTTTGGCAATGCACTCCTTCTTAATGAGGGCCCCAAGGTATTCCATACAAAGGATGAACAAGTAAGGAGAGAGAGGATCCCCTTGCCAAATTCCTCTGCATGGCTTAAAGGAGTTCAACTTACTTCCATTGAAAAGAATTGAAATGCTAGTGGTGGTCACACAACTCATAATCAAATCGATCAAACTTTGTGGAAAGTGGAAAGCTTTAAGAACTTTATGGATGAAGCTTTATTCGATTCGGTCATAAGCTTTGGCCAAATCCACTTTGATTGCCATGAATCCACCCTTTCCTTTTTTCTTGCCCAAGGAGTGAATTAACTCTTGTGCAATGATGATATTATCTAGACCCCTTCTTCCCGGAACGAAGGCTGCTTGAACTGGGGAAATAAGTTTGTCCAAAAGTGGTCTAATTCAGCCAACTATAATTTTGGTGATCACTTTGTAGATTGTAATACATAGACTGATGGGCCTATAATTGTTGAGGCTCTCCGAGCTTTGAGTTTTTGGAATTAGAGAGATCAGGGTCTCATTTAAATATTCAAGAACAATCTTAGCTTCAAAACTATTATATACCTCCCACATCGAAGCCTTAACATCAGCCCAAAAATATTAGAAGAACCCAGCGTGAAGCCCATCAGCTCCTGGGGCTTTAAAAGGCTTTAAAGACCAAAGCCCAAATTTTATTTCCTCCTCTGACACCGGTGCACAGAGGGAATCCCGATCACCTTCCAAGAGAAAGCAACAGGAAAAGTTTTCAATATCAGAAAAGCGATTGGATGATGAAAAGCTTGTCTGGAAAAGATCTATATACCCCGTTAAAATAACATTTTTAACCTCCTCCTCGGTCACCCACTCACCTAGGGAGTTTTTAATGCTCTTAATCCTGTTTCTATGTCTCCTAACCAACGTGGACACATGAAAAAATGACGTATTACGATCTTCATAGGTAGCCCAATTAATGTGGGCTTTAAGAGCCCAGTATTCCTCCTCTTGAAGCCTTATGTCAGCATATTCCTTAATTAGATTCTGTTCTAATTGTACCAGGAAATGGTTTGGCCCATTTGAAAGTGCTTTTTGGGTCCCATTGATCCTAGCAAGTAGCCTCCTCTTCCTAGCAAACAAGTTACCAAACACTGTTTTATTCCAATGGGTCACCCTACTTGTGAATAACTTAATAGCAGAAGGAAGAATTGATTCCTGTTCCCAGGCACCTCTAACTACATTATGAAAGTCAGGGTGATGCAGCCACATAGTTTGAAAGCAGAAAGGTCTGTTAATGGACGCAGGAGGTGGCTTGGAGAGCTCTAAAAGAATGGGGCAATGATCTGAAAAACCCTGGGGAGATGAGTAATAAAGGCCTTAGGGTATAGGAGTCTTCAATACGGATTTGTGAAGCATCTATCAATATGTTCCAAGATTAAATCCGAAACCTGTTTGAGATTGGACCAGGTAAATTTTGGTCCTAAAAATCCTAAATCCAGAAGGCTGCAAGTATCCATACACTCTTTAAAATCTAGATTTATACTCCTACCACCGAATTTATCTTAACTGCTGAGAACTTCATTAAAATCCCCTAGTAACAACCAGGGCATATTATGCAACTGGGCAACTTTGGTTAAATTTTCCCATAGAATTTTTCTTTCAGCTATTCTAGGACTAGCATAAATAGGAGAAATAAGCCAAGTAAGGTCAGAATCATGTACCTTAACAATGGCATGAATCTCTTGTTCGGTTGAGGACAGCACAAAGACATCCACTTCCTTTTTTTTCCACAACAACCATAATCCACCTGCATATCCAATGGTCTCCGTTACAAAGAAACCATCAAAAGGGAGGTCCTCACAGATTCTAGCAGCCCTATCACCTCCAACCCTAGTCTTAGTAATGATCATGATGGATGGAAAGTGGTTAACAACCATTTCAAATACTCTCCTCTTAAAATCAGAATTAAGAGCACCTCTACAATTCCACAATAGAACATTCATTTGGGAGCAATTGTTATTAGGAATCTCCATTGGGTTAGTTCCCATCATTGATGTTGCTATCATGCTCCATCCCATCCTCCAAAGAAGGTCTTTGGAAGCTGCCTAATCTGGTTTCCACACTGTTAGGTAATTCAGTATCCCCTTCACTTCCTCTCTACAACAAACCAGGAGTTTGCAACTCATTACCGTTTTGAGCACTTGGAATAGTTTCAACGTGGGTAAATTCCCCAAGTGCGCTGTTGCTGAACCCCTGAAATCTATTAATTTTCTCTCCAATATCAGCCACCCCGACTCGTCCAAGTGGGACGGCACTAATGGCCGCCTGAGCTTGTTCAACGCCTCTGCTTCCATTTCCGAGATCAATGGCATGTCTGTGAGGAATTTCCACTAAGGATTTGGTGTTGTTCCCCACGCTGAGTGATCCAATGCCAGATTCCCTGTTCTCATGCTCTTTGGAGTGATTGGAAATATGTGTTTCCATGCTGTGCAAAGATTCTCCTCGGCTCCGCCCATTGTGATCGTGGGAGTTGACTGAATTTGAGCAATTACTTCGTCTGGGATAACTACAGCCATGTTCTTGTGCCACATTGCCCAACCTGAGAAGGGGAAGGTTGGTGGCCTTCTGTTGGAATGGTCCATGGAAGGAGCTGGAGGAAGAAGAAGTTGAGGTTGAAGGAGTGGATTTGGACGATTTTGTGCTTGGCTCAGGACTGGAGCAATTCAAGGACTTAGTTTCTTTGGTATTGGAACTTTTTTTTTTTTTAACTTGGGGTGACCTTGAGTTTATGGCTTTACTCTTAACCGTCCCATCTATCTGGCTTAAGTGGCAGCCCAATTCATTCCTTGAGATCATCCCATCACTTCCTATATCACCGATCCGAATCTCTACCCGGTCTTTGGGCATATTACGCACGTTATCTACACGTGTCTTCCTTCCATTGTCGCCAGCTGAGGTAGAGTCACGTAAAGTCCCAGCCTTGAAAAGGAATGTCTTATCAGTATTAAAGGTGGCCAGGCTAGTTTTTGGGTTACCGAAAAAGCCATTAGTTCCTTTTGTATCTAACAACCCACTTTGGTTCGTTTGATTGAGTGTATTTACACGTTCATTCTTAACTGGTTGTTTCTTTCTAGTTACCAACATCCACTCCCTAAATTTTTGGTCTGACTTTTGAGGAGTCTTCTTCTCCGGTTGCATAGGCAGTGGTTCAGGTGAAGATGTGTTCTCCTCAGGTTGGACACGAAAACAACAAGCTTTTTATTTGTGTCCAACTCTACCACAGCAGAAGCATAAAGCTAATAATCCCTCATACATCACTTTCTGGTATAGCCTACCCACTTTAATGGTATTTATCAATGGTTTCTTAAGATCAATTTGTAGGCACAAACGAGCATAACTGCCTTTTGAACCGGAAGCTGTGTAGGAATCAATTCTAAGGACTGGTCCAATGGCTTTGCCTATTTCCAGAAGGACTGACCTGTCATAAAACTCAATAGGCAGCTTTGGAAATCTAACCCAGACAGCCACTGATGAGAAACTAGACTCTGAAGCCCTGAAATATGGCTCCCAAGGTTTGATTGCCAGAAAATGTTCACCAATAAGCCATGGACCACCACGTAGAACTTTGTCATAGTCCCCATTGACATAAAATTTTATCAGGAAAAAGTCTTTGCCTAAATCTACACAATCCATTCTAGCAGTGGGTTTCCACATGGCATTGATCTTGAAAGTGAGATAGTTGTATCCAACAGTTCTACCAAACACTTTCACTATCAAAGCTTTGGCCCATGGTGCTCTAATACGGTTCTTAGTTTCTTTTGTCAGTTTAACTTCTACCAGACCTTCTGTAATTTCTTCTAACTTAGAGTCAGACTCTGCTTCAAGAACCTCTTCATTCTCAAAGCTAAAAGCTTGAGCATTGGCTCCTGGGATATCTCCCATAAGACTATCTTTGTAACTTACCTAACCATGAGTTTGAATGAGTGGATTATCTCCACTACTGTCTTTGAATTTCTTTGTGCTTCTGTCAAGCTCTTCCTCTTCTTCTCTGGAGCATGGGGTTGCGTGTTGAAACTCAGGTTCCATCTCTTATTTTTGGGTTGGGAAAATCTTTTTTACTTTCGATTAGTTGTAATACACTATTAGGCATTTGTGTCTATCCAAAGTGTTATTTTCCCTTAAGAGAAGTCTATCAAAAGAAGAGATTGATATTGTGCACACCCAAAATTGAGACCAATTGGGCCGGGCCTCCCTTGGGCTCACGACTTACTTGTAACGTGGGTTTGGATTTCCTACACTGGGTCGTTCTAGACACCAAGACTCAATAATGTCACCTCCTGTATTCACTCTTCTCACCACACTCGTTCCAACCCCCTCTTCTTAATCTTTCCTGTATTTATAGTCCATAGGTAGTGGCGACGCCATGATTACTCACCAGTAAGTGCAACTGGCGGTCCAATATCATCGATCGCGAGTGGATGGTTAGGTGGTAGTGGGGTGCGGCGAGGGTGGCGTTGGAACTTGGTTCCCACCCTCATAATAGTTCTCGGCAACGGGGATCACCCGAGACACTGCCGATCAGGCAGAGGGCGGGGCGTCCCGAGAGTACGATGTCTGCATGTGCTCGGGGAATCACCTCCGAGAGAATGATGACGAGGCAGGGATTGGCCCGGTCGCACGCGTGGCCTGGGAGTGGGCCACCGAACAGGAAGGTCGGCCTTATGGGCCTTACATCCAGGCCAGGGTCCACAGCCTGATACAAGAAAGACATGGGGGCCCGTACAATAGCCCCCCCTTGATTCACTCCCTATTTACGGGGGCGAATCAAGGATCACGAGGGGTGAATGTTCGTCGGGAAGATGAAGGGTCAGTGCTCGGCTGTTGTTGGGCGCATTAACGCGTTTCGAAAGACGCGTCTGGAACTGATGGACAACCTGCCCGTCATCATTGTCTGACGGTTCGTGAACCGAGGCGTTACGCGTGTGGCAGTCGAGGCGACGGCCCACGTGGTTTTCACACCTGTGAATCATTTAATGCTCCTCTCTTCACTCTCATGCCTATAAATAATTCTTCCAGTTTCTGATTCTCATTTTCGCATATCTCACTTGATATGTCCCTTACTCTGCCGAGCATCCATTCTTCGTGGTCTACCCTTTGGCCCAGAACATACTTCCTCCTTAGAGCCTCCAGTAAGTTCCTTTCCCTCTCATTGTTTTCTCTCTTGTTGTTTAGCCAGTTCAGTCTATTTTTTGATAGTTATAGTAGTTATTTTCTTCGAAAAACACTCGCTTAGGAAAATGAGTTATTCTCACCTCCTTTCCTCCGAGCATGCTTTGGCTAGATTTAGGGAAGCCTATGACGTTCCCAATGACATAGATATTGCCTATTGCAATATGGGTGATATTGACATCCAGAGGCGCCGTGGTGAAAACACGGTGTTCTTTCCTTTAATGGCCATTTTAGAGGGTGGGCTTAGGTTCCCGGTAGACCCTCTGATTCTTATCACCCTTAGATTTTACGGCCTTTGCCCCGACCAACTCCCCCCCAATTTTTACCGGGTAGTGAGTTGTGTAAGTAGGCTGAACCAGTTGTACGGGCTGCAGCTAAATCATTATGACATCAATCAGATGTATAGTCTGTGCGGTAACATCGGGTCCGATTATTATTTAAAGACTAGGGACGCAAGGGTACGGCTCATTTCATGCCTACCCGACTCAAACCGAAATTCAGCCAGGGATTTTGTTCGGGTGAGCGGTAATTGGTTTGCCGAGGATACCCCTTGTGTATTTTCGCCGCGCGAAGTCGGTTGGTGACTAACTTTTGTTCCCCTTCCCCCCCCCCTTTTTTTTTTTTTTTTTGGTCCGGTTCTGTTGTCATTAACCCATATTTTCTCTGTGCAGACGGTAAAAGGTTCAGACCGGACATCAGAGTGGTACATGTTCGGGACCTGAATTTCGTGCTCAGGTCGGAAATCTTTGTTCATTCTGACGGACAACTCCGAGCATCCCATCTTATTCTCGGTGTAACTCCCGTATACACAACTTGGCAGGCATTCAGCCAAGCACTGCTAGTTGACAGCCCTCTCTTCTCCTACATAGACGTTCGGCACGCGAACTTCTTCCCACCAAGGCTCACCGTTGGCGAAGCGCGCGATCTCGGCCCCCGGTATATTTGTTCAGACGAGCGGCAGCCGATTCGCGACGAATCAGCCGAGCGAGTATCTGCTGAGCGTAGGAGACGAGCTCACGAACAAATCCAGCAAGAAGCTACAAATCAACCCGAGAGAATCTTAGAGCCCGAGGAACCTGTTCAGGAAGGGGTAGGCGCGGCTACAGATCCAACTGACTCCTCCGAAACAAGATCCGATCACGCTAACGAGATGGTGGCCATGAGGAAGATGACGATCGACCGCTTCGTCCCGAGCGCCCGGCCTGCGGCACAACAACAAAATCTCGACCAAATCACCTCGCCGCCCGTCGTCCCGTCTGTCCGGGCTCGCAAGAGGCCGCGTGCAACTGACCAGACCGAGACAGGTACGGGTAACGTCCCCCTCCGTCCTTCGGCAGGTATAGTTATACGGGAACCTGTAGCGCCGACTAGGATAGATCGGGCGTCCACTTCCCGAGGTCCAGTAGGATGGCAGCCCTCCTTCCAACTCGACGGCGGGCCTCTCCCGACAACGGCAAGCGCCCGAGTTTGGGACAAAGGCCATGGGGGCCGTGTGGCGCAGAGCCTGGCACGTGGCATCCTCCTGCCCGAGGATATGCACGTTTTCGCAGAATCAACGGATGAGTCCTTGGGGATGCGCTTGCAGTGGCACGCCATAGCGGTACATGTTTCATTTTTTATTGTTTTCGGTTTCCCTTTTTCTTACGTACGTGTACCTTCCATTTTGCCTTACAATGTGAATGCTGTATGGTCAGGTTGCGCAAGTGTCGTACGTTGTGGACGGCAGGATGAAGGAGCTGGCCGAGGATGTTGAGCGGGAAAGAGCCCTGAAAGATGTTGCTAAGGCCACGGCGAAGGAAAAGTCGAAAATTGCTGATGAGGCGGAGGACCGAATTGCTGCTGCCGTAAAGGCCCGGGCTCTCGCCGAAACGAAGTCAGACGAGCTGGAGTCGCAACTGGGCGGCACTGAACTTAAATTGGCAGTGGTCTAGAGCTTGAACACCATGCTGGAAGGTCAGTTGGCTGATTCGAAGGCGGCGCTGGAGGCTTGTGAAAACAAGTGGTACAATGAGGGGTTCGCGGACGCCGAGAATTCAGCGGAACCGGTCATCCGTCAGGCCCATAGGCTCGGGTACGAGGAGGGTTGGTTCGCTGCACTTCAAGCCCTAGGGGTGCCTGCGGACTCACCGTTGAGGGATCGCAGCAAGATCCCTTTCCCGAGCGTTCCCCACACCGAGCACCCGGCGCCCCTTGTTATCGATGAGGAAGAGACCTCGAGCATGAGGGAGCTGGTGAACGCCATTGACTCTCACGCAATGCCGACAGATATGGAGGAGACCAGCCACCCCCATGGTGGAGACCAAGCCGGGGAGGAAATCCAGCCGCCCATTCTTCATTCCGAACAACGTCCTCAGGAAGACGCATCTTCAGCTCATGTGGATCTTTAATTTTGAAAGCCAACTTTATTTTGCCCTCCTCTTTTTTTTTTTTTTTTTTTTTTTTTGAACTTTAAATGGACGGATTTTGCCTACGTCACCGGGTTGTGGTGACGGGATAATTTGCTCGTATGTTCTTTCTTCTTTTGAAACGTTACTTTGGGTTTTAGGCTTTCGCATGAATGACTTACATTTTTGCACGGATGTTTTGTGCTTTTGTATGAACGTCTTATCCTTTTGTATGAACGTGTCCACTTGATCGGCTCTTAGGGATGGAGCCGAGGTTCAGTTCTCTGTCTGAATAAAAGGCTAAGGTTTCCACCCGCTCGGTGATAGAGATCGAACCGAGAGTCGGGGTTCGGTCCTTAGAATACTTTAGGTTTCAACCAGCTCGGTGATAGGGATCGAACTGAGAGTCGTGGTCTGTCCTTAGAATATTTAAGGTTTCCACATGCTCGGTGATGTGGATCGAACCGAGAGTCAGGGTTCTGTCCTTAGGATATTTAAGGTTTCCCCCTGCTCGGTGATTGGGATCGAACCGAGAGTCGGGGTCTGTCCTTAGAATATTTAAGATTTCCACCTGCTCGGTGACGTGGATCGAACCGAGAGTCAGGGTTCTGTCCTTAGAATATTTAAGGTTTCCACCTGCTCGGTGATGTGGATCGAACCGAGAGTCAGGGTTTTGTCCTTAGAATACTTAAGGTTTCCCCCTGCTCGGTGATAGGGATCGAACCGAGAGTCGGGGTCTGTCCTTAGAATATGTAAGGTTTCCACCTGCTCGGTGATGTGGATCGAACCGAGAGTCAGGGTTCTGTCCTTAGAATATTTAAGGTTTCCACCTGCTCGGTGATGTGGATCGAACCGAGAGTCAGGGTTCTGTCCTTAGAATATTTAAGGTTTCCCCCTGCTCGGTGATAGGGATCGAATCGAGAGTCAGGGTCTGTCCTTAGAATATGTAAGGTTTCCACCTGCTCGGTGATGTGGATCGAACCGAGAGTCAGGGTTCTGTCCTTAGAATATTTAAGGTTTCCACCTGCTCGGTGATGTGGATCGAACCGAGAGTCAGGGTTCTATCCTTAGAATATTTAAGGTTTCCCCCTGCTCGGTGATAGGGATCGAACCGAGAGTCAGGGTCAGAAGGTGAAGATCTGTGAAAACTATCATTAACATAACTAACAAAACATATACAACAGGCTGCAGTAGACACTATGGTCGGCGCACCGCCCGTTAATGGTAAAACTTCTTTAGATTATGGACGTTCCACGGCCGGGGCAGCTGTTTTTCGTCAAGGTCCTCCAAGAAGTAAGCCCCCGAGCCAGCCACTGCAGTGACCCTGTAGGGTCCCTCCCATGTCTGTGCCAGTTTCCCGGCACCAGTGTCCCGCATGTGGCCTACGGCTCTTCTGAGCACCAAATCTCCGGCGATGAACTCCCTTGTTCTCACGCCTCGGTTGTATCTCTGGGCGAGCTTCTGCTGGTATTCTGCCAGCCGTATTGTTGCCATTTCGCGGCATTCCTCCGTCTTGTTCAAGCTCTCCACCATCATTTGGTTGTTTCTGGTTTGATCAAACCGAGCAACACGCGCACTGCAGAGATTCACCTCGGTGGGGATCACGGCCTCAGCTCCGTATGTTAGAGAGAAAGGGGTCTCCCCGGTGGACCGTCTGGGAGTGGTGCGGTATGCCCATAAGACTGTTGGGAGTTCCTCGGCCCAGTTTCCCTTCGCGCCTTCTAGCCTTTTCTTCAGCCCGCCCACGATTACCTTGTTTACTGCCTCAGCCTGTCCGTTCCCCTGTGGGTAAGCGGGTGTTGAGTACCTGTTCTTGATACCGAGGTCACTGCAGAAGTCTCGGAAAGCCCGGCTGTCAAACTGTAGCCCATTGTCTGATATGATAGTGTTCGGCACCCCGAACCTGGTGATGATATTTTTCCATACGAATTTCTTTACGTCCACGTCTCGTATATTGGCCAAAGCCTCCGCCTCCACCCATTTAGAAAAATAGTCGACGGCCACCAAAACGAACTTCCGTCCCCCCGTTGCCTGAGGGAATGGGCCGATGATGTCCAGCCCCCATTGTGCAAAAGGCCAAGGGCTACTGATCGGGTTCAGGTGGCCCCCGGGCTGGTGAATCAGGGGGGCGTGCTTCTGACACTGTTCGCACTTGCGCACATACTCGGTGGCATCCTTCTGCATCTGAGGCCACCAAAACCCTTGAGTCATTGCCCGGTGTGCCAGAGACCGTCCTCCTACATGACCGCCGCACACCCCAGAGTGGAGCTCCTCTAAGAGCTCGCCCACTTTTTCCGGACGCAGGCACAAGAGGTACGGCCCTCCGAAGGACCTCCGGTATAGGGTCCGGTCTTCTGCCACCCAATACCGAGGAGCCATCCTACGGATCCTGCTGCCCTCCTTCTCATCACTTGGCAGTCGGTCGTCAGCCAAAAAATCGATAATGGGGTCGATCCAGCACGGTGTAGGTGTCGCGACTGCGACCGCGCTGATCCCTGTAGTTCCCGAGTCCCTCGCGATTTTGACGCTCGGTTCTGAAATGAGTTCCACTTGGATTTGCCGGGGTATCGCTTCAGTTACCGACGACGCCAGTGTGGCGAGCGAGTCAGCGTGTCTGTTCTGTGTTCGAGAAACGTGGAAAACCTTTACTGTGTTGAAGCCGGCCATAACCAGCCAGGCTAGTTCTAGGTACGCCTTCATTCGGGGATCTCGGGCTTCAAAACTGCCCTGCACCTGGTTAACCACCAGCCTAGAATCCGAATAAAGCTCGACCTCCCGGGCCCCTAGGCTTGACGCTGCTCTTAGGCCGGCCAGGAAAGCCTCGTATTCCGCCTCGTTGTTGGATGCCCTGAATCCCAGCCTAAATGAGTGTTCGAGTCGTATTCCTTCTGGGCTGATTATGACGACCCCTGAGCCGGCACCCGTGGAGCAAGAAGCGCCGTCCACGAATACCTTCCACGGGAGGGTTTCCAGCTGGCACACCATCTCCCCCTTACCCTTGGGCGAAAACTCGGCGATAAAATTCGCAAGGATTTGGCCTTTCACCGAGCTTCGGGGTCGGTACCGTATGTCGAAGGAACCAAGCCTAGTTCCCCATTTGGAGATTCGGCCCGTAAAGTCTGACCTTTTCAATAACGATTGCAATGGGTATTCGGTCAAGACGTATACTGTGTGTGCTTGAAAGTAGTGCGGCAACTTCCTGGTGGCGTGTATTAGGGCCAACACGAGCTTCTCCAGGGGCAGGTATCTTGTCTCGGCGTCGACTAGGGTTTTGCTGATGTAGTACACGGGTCGCTGGACTCCTTTGTCCCTTAGCAGCACAGCACTCACAACGTGCTCGGACACTGCCAGGTACATAAACAAATCCTCGCCTGGCTCTGGCGCTGTGAGCATGGGCGCCTGCGCCAGATAATTCTTCAGCTCCACAAAGGCCTCTTCGCACTCTTCACTCCACCGAAACCCAATCCATTTCTTCAGTAGATGGTAGAATGGTCGGCAGCGGTCTGTGAATTTTGAAATGAACCGGTTGAGGGCCGCCAGCATCCCGGTTAAGATTTGCACTTCTTTTGGATTGCTCGGTGGCCTCAGCCTTCTCACAGCTTCAATTTGGTCGGGGTTGACTTCGATTCCCCGCACACTGATCAGATACCCCAGGAACTTCCCGGATCCGACGCCAAACGTGCACTTCTCCGCATTAAGGCGCAACTTGTGCCGTCGGAGGACCTTAAAAACCGCTTGGAGGTCATCCAAATGCCCGGATTCCTGTTTGCTTTTCACCACCATATCGTCGATGTACACCTCCACCGTGCGTCCTATCTTATCTCGGAACATTCTTGTTACCATTCGTTGGTAAGTGGCCCCGGCGTTCTTCAACCCGAAGGGCATCCTCGTGTAGTGGTAGTTTGCCTCCGGGGAGATGAACGCCGTTTTTTCTTGATCCTCGGGCGCCAGGGCAATTTGGTGATACCCCTGGAAGGCGTCCAAAAAACTCATCCTCGGGTGCCCACACGTGGCGTCTACCAGCTGATCAATCTTCGGTACAGGAAAAGGGTCTTTTGGGCAGGCTCTGTTCAGATCGGTGAAGTCGATGCAGACCCTCCACTTGCCGTTCTTCTTCTTTACTACCACGGTGTTTGCCAACCATTCCGGGAAGAAGATCTCCCGAATCACCCCCGCCTTTTTCAATCTTTGAACTTCTACTTTCACCGCCTCGGAATGCTCCCAGGCCGTCCTCCTCAGTCTTTGCCTTTTCGGTGTGAACGAGGGGTCAACTCCTAGTCTGTGCATGATGAACTCGGGGCTCACCCCGGGAACTTCGTATGGGTTCCATGCGAATACGTCTACATTCCGTATTAGGAGCAGCAACATTTCTATCCTTTCCGTGCCTTCCATGCTTTCCCCTATTTGGAAGTACTTGCCTGTATCTGGCAACACCTTCACCTTGATCATGTTCTCGGCTCGCGCTACCCCCTTATCCCCTTGCGGGTCCTGTAGTTGCTATAAGGACTCCGACGACGAGCATCTCGGGTTTTCCCTATCCTCCCGGTCGGCTTGTTCCTTCTTCTGATCGACCATGGCAATCAAACATTGCCTGGCCGCCTGCTGATTTCCTTGCACCACCGTGACACCATAATCGGTATGAAATTTGACCTTCATGTGCAGGGTGGACGGGACAGCCCCCATTGCATGTATCCACGGCCTCCCAAGAATCGCCGTGTAGGGGGAGTACGAGGCAACAGTGATGAAGCTCACCATTATCTCCTTGCCCTCCATGTTCACGGGCAGAGAGATTTGCCCCTCAGGAGTCACCATTTTCCCGTCGAACCCAACCAGGGGGGTGCTGTATTTTGTCAGATCCTCCTTTCTCAACCCGAGCCCCCTGAATAGGTCCGGATACATAACGTCCGCCCCGCTTCCCTGGTCTATCATTATTCTCTTCACTACGAAGCCGCCAACCCTAGCCGTGACTACCAGTGCGTCGTCGTGCGGCTGAATAGTTCCTTCCAGGTCATTGTCATCGAACGCGATCGGTTCTCGGGTGGGCTTATTCCTCTTCGCGGGGGGTGACGCGTTCGCACTTCCCTCCACAGATACTACTGTCAACACCCCCTCCGCATTTGCCGTCGAAACGCCTCTCGGGGCGACGTGAATAACATCAATTACTCCAAGCGGGGGCGGAAGGGGATCCCTTCTGTCTGGAGCACCATGCCCTTTTCCTCGGTCCCCTGAGTCTGTCACAAATTCCTTGAGATGCCCCGCCTTTGCCAGCTGCCCGAGATGGTCTTTCAACACTCGGCATTGCTCGGTGGTATGTCCCCGGTCTTTATGGTATGTACAGTAAAGGTTCTGATTCCTTCTGGTGGGGTCGCCGGCCATCCTGTTCGGCCATCTGAAATACGGCTCGTGTTTAATCTTATCCACAATTTTATGCACGGGCTCCTTGAATGTCACGTTCACCTCCCCTACTGGTGCTACTGGTTCTTGAATTCTTAAGTTTCCCCGTGCCCTCTGCTGAAAACCGCTCTGCCGAGGTCGATCTGTCATTTGCGCCTTGCCTTTGCTTTGCATTCTGTCATCTTCCAATCGCTTGTACTCCTCAATGCGCCTCATCAGTTGCCTCATATCCTCGGGAGGCTTCTTAGTTAATGATTCCCTCAGCCCTGACTCCTCAGGCAACCCCATCCTAAAAGTGCTTGCGGCTATCTTCTCGTTCCCTCCGCCGATCTCGTTGTATAGCTCCCAGTACCGGCTAGCATAATCACGGAGAGTTTCCCTTGCCCTCATCTTCATAGACAGCAGTGCATCCACAGGCTGTTGTTCTCGGCTGCACGTCACGAAACGTGAACCAAACTCTTGTATAAGCTCGGCGAAACTATGGATGGAGCCTTTGCGCAAACCGTTGAACCACCTCAACGCCGTGGGTCCCAAGCTGGAGGGAAAAACTTTGCACATCAGGGCGTCATTCTGGGTGTGGAGAGACATCATCTGGATGTAGTGGCTGACGTGCTCCACGGGATCCGTTTTCCCTCCATATGAATTAAACGGCGGTCGCGCGAATCTGTCCGGCATCGGTGCTCGCTCGATGTCTGCTGAGAATGGGGATCGAGCAGCCCTGCACAACGCGCGGCTCATTGCATCCATTGCCGCATTCCTCGGCCGCCCCTCTGGTGAGTCCGAGCCTCGATCCCCATACTCCCGTGACCGAGAGCGACGTCGCCTCCGGCGAGATTCCGCTGAATAGGAGCGGTCTCGTCGGTGACGGGACTCCCTCGAGTCTGAACGCTCCCTGCGGCGGTGGGATCCTGATTGATTCGATCCCATCCCGCGTCTTTCTTCCTCGGCCTCAGGCCCTCTTTCTCGGTCATAACGACCCATTCGGCGGCGCTCGTTTCCCGCTTCTAATTCCAGTTCTCGCACTAACCTCCGCAGCCGCTCGAGCTCTTCATCCCTGGCGTCGGGCCGCCCGCGCCGGGAAGCGTGGGAAGCCGTTCTCTCCGTTTGATAGGACCCCTCTCCAAGGCCGGATTGCTCATCTAATTGCTCGTAAGCCGGATCCTCGCGTCTCTTGTGCCTGTGTTCCCGCCAGGCGGATCCCCGGGAAGATCCTGCCGAGCCGCTCTCGGTGTTACCTCCAGACATCTCCTTGTAAACAAGTCTCAGTGGAACCACTGCTAAGTAGGATTTCCCACAGACGGCGCCAGTTGTGCACGCCCAAAATTGAGACCAATTGGGCCGGGCCTCCCTTGGGCTCACGACTTACTTGTAACGTGGGTTTGGATTTCCTACACTGGGTCGTTCTAGACACCAAGACTCAATAATGTCACCTCCTGTATTCACTCTTCTCACCACACTCGTTCCAACCCCCTCTTCTTAATCTTTCCTGTATTTATAGTCCATAGGTAGTGGCGACGCCATGATTACTCACCAGTAAGTGCAACTGGCGGTCCAATATCATCGATCGCGAGTGGATGGTTAGGTGGTAGTGGGGTGCGGCGAGGGTGGCGTTGGAACTTGGTTCCCACCCTCATAATAGTTCTCGGCAACGGGGATCACCCGAGACACTGCCGATCAGGCAGAGGGCGGGGCGTCCCGAGAGTACGATGTCTGCATGTGCTCGGGGAATCACCTCCGAGAGAATGATGACGAGGCAGGGATTGGCCCGGTCGCACGCGTGGCCTGGGAGTGGGCCACCGAACAGGAAGGTCGGCCTTATGGGCCTTACATCCAGGCCAGGGTCCACAGCCCGATACAAGGAAGACATGGGGGCCCGTACAGATATATTATTAAATTATTAAGTTTTTGTGTTCATCAAACTTTATCCAAAGAGGTGATAAAGTAGTAGACAAAATTCTGATAATAACAAATAATTTGCCCAAGATGCAAACTTTAATTAAAAATCATATGTAACTTAAACAAAAGATAACAACAATTAATTTTTTGTATTTAACTTAAAAATCGATAGAAATATATATTATATATATTTTTAAAAATCTAATAAAATTTTTACAATTTGGTGAAACTACGTGGCGCAACCACAATTTTTAAGCCCAACTTTTATTATATACTAGTATTATACCCGTGCATTGCACGGTTTTAGTTATAAACTTTTAGTATAATTTATTGATAAATAATAAATTAATAATCACTTGAATCTAGATTATATAAATTATTGTTCTTAAAAGTATCAAGAAATCACACAACATATTTATATGAAAAAAATTCATAAATTTAATAATTAAAAATCTATGGAAACTTAACCAAAGGTATGTCATTTGCCAAAACATTAAACATAATTCTCTTCTAATCAATATAAGAATACACTAAAAAAACCGTATATATAGAAAAATTTTCAATTGTGAAGATGTTAGGTTTCTAATCAATTTATGAATTATAAGAGAAATAGAATTATTAGGAAAAGATATGTACTAAAAAATTATCACAATTAACATTAAAAAAAAAAAAAAAAAACGTAAAACTCGTCACTTAGGATGAATGCTTATCCAAAAAATTGGGATGTAGGACTTGTGAGAGTTCTATTAGACATAGAATTTCAAATTATATTGAAGTTAAATTATAAGCGAAATTATTAGATGATTTGGAATTAAAGAAACACCTATCCTATGTGAAATTCTAAACAATTATATATATATATTGTTAAAAGAAAATGTTTCTATCCAGCATTAAAAAAAAAAAAAAATAGCGTGTATTTTTTTTTTTTTAAATTATTTTGTATCTATGATTTTAAATTTTAAATAATATACTAATGGTTACACGATCCTAATTTAAGTAAATTAGTCATCTTATCCATGTTTCTATTTTTTTTTTTTTTGATGTGTCTAATCATTTTAAATTTTTTTTAAAAAAATTGCAATATGGATTAGACCTTTTTTTTTTTTTTTTTTTAGTGTAGTAATTAAAAAAATGAGAAGAATTAGATTATACTATGTCTACGTTGTTGCAATTTAAGATGTATTAGACTTTTTCTTTTTTTTTTTTTCTTTTTTTTTTTTTTTTTTTTTTTTTTTTTTTTTTTAATGTAGTATATGTTGTTGCAATTTAAGATGCATTAGACTTCCTATCAAAAAAAAAAAAAAAGATGCATTAGACTTTTTTATATAAATTTTTTCTTTTTACGTGTAGTGTAGTAATTAAAAAAAATAAGAAAGTTATTGATTTTTTTTTTTAATACACTACACATAAAAAGTATGGACTACATGGATAAGATAAAGAATTTGAATTATAATAAAATTAAGATTTTTATCAACTTAGAAATTATAGGAGAAGAAAAATTATATATATTTTTAAAATCTAAGAATCTTAAAAAATTTCTATAATATGGTGAAGCCACTTGGTGCAACCACAACGTTTAAGCCCAATATTTATTATATAGTATATGATATAATATATAGTATAATATGATTTTCAAGTCAAATGTGGGAGCACATCATAAATATCCATCTAAGTGAGTTATAGCATACAAAAATTAAAGAGTCTAGAATTAATGGGTAGAAGGTAATCGGGTAGGGTTTGATATTACCCATATATATATATATATAATAGGCAAAGTTTAGAGAAAATTCAATTAGATTTTACAATTGAACTCTATACATTTTTAGACCCCTTAAAACACAACCAGATTAACCTAGTTAATTAGCCAAGTGATTATTTAGTCAAATTATCAGATCTAGGTTAACACAAATATATCATATCAATGTAAAGTGAGAAAAATAAAGAACACAAAGATATGATGACCCAGGAAAACCAAACCGGTAAAAAACTTGAGGAGGATTTAATCTAGCTATCCTCAAGGTAAAACGAATCCACTATAAAAGAATTGAAGTTTACACAATAGTGACTTAGACCACTAACATCCTATTGTTATCTTGAGTAGGAAACTTACTACTACGACCACGTGACAGCTCCAAGTTCTTTCTTGGATTCCCAGCAAGCACAAACACTTCTGCTTGTGTATATTTAAGCTCTTGGATCAGCAACTGAAACAATCATCAAGTTCTTGACATAGTCTTGATTCTTGATAACCTTAAGTATGTGTAAAGACAAATACCTCTAGATCTCATAAAAGATTCACATACATAACATAAAGAGCAACAAAGACCACAGAGAGTTTTTGGGTACAAAACCCTAGATCTACAAAAGAGGCACACTCCTCTCTCTTTAAAAGCCTTATAAAAACATGCTTAGAGTTTCCTTTATATGCTAGGAGAGGTAGATTTGAAACCCTAATCTTTAATGGGCTTGAACTGCTGTTTGGGCTTAATTAAAATTCTGCAGATATGAATCTCGATCGATCGAGCCTGTTCTTCGATCGATCGAACTAGGAAAATTATGAATCTTCTTCCTGCAGCTTGTATGTTCTTGAATCACCTTGAGCATTGTCTAATAATACCTATAGACTCTAAGATCTATATCTAGACAAGTTTGTGTTCATGATTTGCCAATTGTTCTAAACATTTAGAACCTAACAAACTCTAATTTTGCACCATATGTCATAAATTATTTATTTTTAGAGAGAGTTTTATTTCTTAATTTTAGAGTCAAATGTGGGACCATATCACAAATATCCATCCAAGTGAGTTATTGTGTACAAAAGACAAAAAGTTTAGAATTAATGAATAGAAACCACTGCACTCCCTTGGTGCGATGGTCACTCCACAAGTATAAGTACTTGTACTTGTGGAGTGGGGGGCGCAAGGGCCGGGGTTCAAGTCTCCAGAAGAGAGCTTCACACACATATACACTTAGATTAGGTTAGAATAGAATTCTATCTTAAAATAATAATAATAATGAATAGAAAATTTTTTTTAAAAAAATGAAAATTTTACATTTTCTACCTAATAATATTCTTACAAGACTTTTTCAAGATTAAAATATATATATATATATATATATATATATGAGAATGACTATCAATAATATTTAAACTATATATGTAAGAATTATATTATGCATTTTAATGTATATCTATGCATATGCACAAGTTACAAACTAGTTTAACTAATTACTTATAACTTAAGCTCAATTCAACCCAATTATTATGGATGAACCCCAACCCACCCAATTACCCAATAATTAAAATTACCAAATTGCCCCTAAAACTTGAAAATGAACAAAGTACTCCTAAAATCCTCTAAAATTGCAAAAATATACCCTAAACTTAAAAAATGACCAAAACTTAAATAGACTTTGGGTAAGATTTTTTTTGTTTTTTCTTTTGGGTTTTTTTTTTTTTTTTTTTTTTTTTTTTTTTTTTTTATAATATTTTTTTTGGTTTACATGATTGAGTTTAGGTTTGACATGGTGAAGAGGACAAAAATTTAGGCATCAAGTAAGGTTTGAATTTTTTTTCTTCTTCTTCTTCTTACATGATTGAATTTGTGTTTCACCTAAAATTGATTAGGGTCAAGATTGGATTGAATTAAAACTACCTCAATCAAAAAAAAAAAAAAAAAAAACCTCAATCGAAAGGAGTTACTATTTTAAACACGTATGACAGGAGTTTAGTTTAGATCAACATTAACCCATAAGTTTTTTTAATCCTAAACATTAAAGAGAAATTAATCAAAGTTTCAAAAATATTTCCAAAATCAATATTTTAAGAGAATTCTTAAATTTTTTTCCATTTAAAAATGTTTCAAAGGTGAAATATTGCTCCATAGAGTGCCATTCAGTCTTTAGAGAAGTCCGCCAAACGAGCAATTTCTTTGTAAATGAGAAGAAATAAAGCAAAAAGTGACTCATGCACAGTGTACTATCAAAGAGACTTTGAAATCGGTGGAAGCAAATTTGTAATAATGAAGGTGAAATTAGTGAAAGCCAATCAATCAATATATATATATATATATATATAAATAGAGACCTTGTGTGGGAGTGCATGAGATCTAGCCAAGTGACGCTTTAATTTTGTATTTAATCTGTTTTTTACCTCTTTCATTAAGTTTTTCTATATCAATATGAGCTGTGATGGTCCCACGCGTTTTCACTTTTCAATTTTCTATTAAAAAGTAAGAATACACATAATTTGATTGATTCGCCAATATTTCATACTTTTTTTTTTCTTTTTTGATGAAGTTTCATACTTTTCTCACAACCCATAATTTTGAGTAAAGTTTGTGTTCTATAAATTTTCTTAACACAATCTTTCGGACGGTCCCATTATTTTTTCAAAAGAGACCTTTCTTTCGAAGAAATTGTATCAATACAATCCTTCTATGTACAACTCTCTCTTCTTCCCTTTCCCTTCCCTTTCATTTTTCTCCCTTCCTTCTTCCTCCATTCCTTCCTTTTCGATCATCCAACCAAACAAGATTTTAGTTTCCAAATTCAGCTCATAAAACAAAAAGTTTTAGAGGATATTAATAAAAAGAGTTTGAATTTGGTAAGAATGAGATGTAAAATCCATGTTTTATATCATCCAATAAGAGATTATCACATCAGTTTTCTACTTAAAACTCAGTACATCATACCACAATGAATAACATCTTAATAAACTCCCATTTTGGTTGAATTTTCAAATCAGTATTATAATTAATAGTGTGGTTATGCTTATTCTTTAATGTATGATAAGATGATGTGACATGTTGGAATTGGAGGGTGTAAAACTTGGGGTTTAAATTACATATTTATAGAATTTAATCTTTAATAAAAATATGTAAAAAAAAAAAAACATGTTTAATTATCATTTTAGTCTTTAAAACTTGTACCATGTGTCAAAATGGTTTTTGACATCTTAAACGTGTCAATTTTATTTCAAAACTTTTAATATTGTGTCAAAATAATCCTTATTATTAAGTGTTACATGAAAAAAAAATTGATGCATCTAACATTAATATCAAAATAATATTTTTATGCCATCTAAGCTATCCTTTGAATTATCACATGTCCTTAATTATAAAATAGAATAAAATATTTGAAAATATATTATTCGTGTCTCCATATGTAAATGAGACGTCATTTTATTAGCAGAAATTGAAAATTTATTTCTCTTCTTTTCCTCTGCTTTCTCAGCAACCAAACAGGGTTTAAATCTTGACTTTTTATTGTGGAGGGACTTCTAGCAAAGTTGAGATCAATTGTTATAGAGCAACATATTAGTTTTGAGTTGGGTTTCAAGGAAGGGCTAATAGACCTTCTTATCTTGTTAGCCCAAATTCAACTTGTGTTAAATGATGCTGAGAAAAGACAAGCAAGTGATGATTTTGTGAGGAGTTGGTTAGCAAAGCTTAGACGTGTTGCTTATGACATTGATGATGTGCTAGACGAGTTTGGCTATAACTTTCTTCAGCAAAAGGTACTAAACTATGCTTCACCTTCTAATGACATTATCAATATGGCAAACAAAATTAAGACCATCAACAAATCATTAAATAGACTCAAAGGTGACATTGCTAGTTATGATCTTCGAGTGGAGTTGGAGAATTTCGATCCCTGAGATTAGCTTTAACATGGAGATAGACTCCTTCCTTGATGATTCAAAGTTAATCAAAATGTTGGAAACAACATTGTTGAAGCAACCTATTGTGATAGTGTGACAGAAATCACGAAGACTCTTCCCCAATATGAATTAACGGAATATGATTGTTGGTCCATATTCAAAGAAAGAGCATTTGCAAATGAAAGACCCACTACAAAAAAAATGACCTATTGCGGTGGGCCAAAAAGCGCCGCTGAAGCCCCAAAAACCGCCACTAAAGGTACATTTGACCTTTAGTGGCGGGTGCTATTGCGGTGGTTCTTCCCGCCATCGTTGCAGTGCCACTATAGATCTATTGCGGCGGTAAAAAAAAGTGCCGCTATAGATACACCTTTTAACTCTAGATTTGAAGAAAATTGGAAAGGAGATTGTTAAAAAATTTAAAAGGGTTCCATGGGCTGCAAGATTTTTAGGGGGAATAATGTACTTTATACATGATAATGGTGAATGGCTATTGATTCAAAATAATGAAATTTGGGATTTATTGGACGATGATAATAATGGAGTCTTTCACATATTAAATTTAGGCTATGATCACCTTCAAAAACCATCTTTGAAACAATGTTTCGCATACTGTGTAGTTTTCCCTAAAGATTATGACATGAAAAAGGACGAAGTAATTCAGCATTGGATGGCTGAAGGGTTCCTAGAACCATCTAAAGAAGCTAATATGGTGATGGAGGATATTGGTAACATGTATTTCAATATTTTGTTGGCCACTTCCTTTTTTTCAAAATGCTACAAAGGATGCCTATGGTGATATTATTAGTTGCAAAATGCATGATTTTGCCATCTCAATTTCAAAATCTGAAATTCTGATTTTGGAGGGAGATTATATGGACAATGTTAGTAATGTACAACCTTTATTTGTCCGATGTAATGGCAAAACAACACCAAGAACTTCATTTAGTGGAGATGGTTTCATAAGAATGCGCACATTAATTTCAGAAAATCTAGACTTTGATGACATGTTATCAAATTTTAAATGCTTACGTTTTTTAAAATATTATCCGGGCATAGTATAATAGGGTTGCCAAATTCAATTGAGCAACTGATACATTTGAGGCTTCTTCACATCTTGCGCACTAAAATTGTGGAATTACATCCATTACCAAACTCTACAATTTGCAAACTTTAAGAATTGAAGAATGCCCTGAACTCAGTAAGCTTCCAGAAGACCTAAGCAATTTGATTAACTTGAGAAATATTAATATTGGTTGTTTGAAAGGGTCATGGTACATATATAAACCACTCAAAAATATGGGGCAATTGACTTGCCTTCAAACATTGCCATTTTTTATTATGGGTCGAGATGAAGGTTATTGGATTAAAGAAATGGGACCTTTAAAGAATCTTAGAGGAGAAATAAGCATATACAATCTAGAGGTGGTGGAAGATGAGGAAGACGCCAAAAGTACAAAATTAAAAGAAAAGGAAATATGCAAGTTGGGGTTATACTGGAAAGATAGAGATAGTCATTGTTATAATTTTAGAGCAGCAGAGTCTAGCTATGATAAAGATGAAAAGGTGTTGGAAGGCCCCCAGCGTCACTCAAATTTGAAAAGCTTGGGAATTGAATTTTATGGAGGAAAGAAATTCCCATCATGGGTTGGTTTGTTGCTATATCACAATTTGATTGAGATCAAGTTGAGTACGTGCCATAAATGTGAAGAAGTTCCCACTTTGGGGGCATTTACCTTGTCTTAGGGTTCTTGAAATGAGAGGAATAAGGAAGGTAAGAAGTATAGGAAGTGAGTTTTATAGTGATGGGAGTTACAGAAATACTACTACATTATTTCCGGCATTGAGAATACTCAAATTGGGTTGGATGGAAACCCTAGAAGACTGGAAGGATGCAAAGGAGTTGACAAACGCAGGTGAGGTGTTGGTGTTGGTGTTTCCTTGCCTTGAGGAGTTGACCATAAGTTACTGTGATTAGTTGAGAGATTTGCCAGACTCACTGCACAACTGTGTTTCCCTTCAGAAATTGGTATTTGAAAGTTGTCTAGACCTGAGTTCTTTGCCAGGTGTCCTATCCACTATTCAACACTTGGAGATAAAGAACTGTAGTACTGAAGAACTACCTGGAGGGATACAATTCTGTACATCTCTTCAATATTTGGAGATTGGGCCCTGTTCGAATTTGAGATCAATTCCAGAATTATTGCACTCCTGCATTTCCCTTCAGAAGTTTGTAGTACGATATTATCATCACCTAAGGTATTTGACAGGTGTCCCATCAGTTATTCAACACTTGGAGATAATAGGGTGTGGTATTGATGAACTACCCAGTGGGCTACAATTCTGCACATCTCTTCTATTTTTGAAGATTAGGGACTGTCCGAATCTGAAATCAATTCTAGATTTAGGAGGAGTATTTCATTCTCTTATTCATTTAAAACTTAGCAACTGTCCTGATGTAAGACTGGCGCTTTCACGGCGAGAGGGCCACTTAAAGACTTTGATAATCGGTGGGTTTATTGAAGAGTTGGATGCTTTCCTGAGTCTGCATTATCCTTTCATTCGATAATTGCATGCGACCCTCAAAAAGCTAAGATTGCTTGGGAGTCCTAAACTCAACTCTCTCCCGAACGAAATTCAACTCTTCACTGCCTTTGAAGAGTTGTAGATAGAGAACTTTAACGGAATGGAAGCTTTGCCTAATTGGTTGGGCATTCCTTCTTCTCTTCAAAAGTTGTCTCTTTACTTCTGCCAATAGCTGATGTGCCTTCCCATTCTAGATCTCACCAATTTAAATCATTTGCACATTGCTTGTTCCCCCAATTTAGCTAAAAGATGTGTAGATGGGAGCAGGGCAGAGTGGTTTAAGGTTGCCCTTATTCCAAACATCAAATTCAATGGAAAATACATCAAAGGGAAGGATTCTGAGGACTTTGAAGACTTTTACGACTTTGACATCTCCGAAGATGACTAGTAAGTGTACTTATACCTAGACTACAAGTATATTCCATTTCCTACTTATTTAGGCCAAAATTGCAAACTAGCCATAATTATTCAACTATATAGTTAGTTGGCCCAGCTTGCAAAGTAAATTATTTAGTAACATCTCGAGTCTCAAAGACTCGATTTTGGCGTTATAAATCGAGTCTTTGAGGCTCGGTTTTTGTAGTTTGACATGGCCAAAGGCCACGTGGAGTACACCTGGAACTCGAGTTTCTAAAACTTGAGTTACATACCAAGCATTAGAGTCTTGATTTCTGGGGGCTTAGAATCCACGTAGGCGCCACTTGGATCTTGAGTCTTAGAGACTCGATTTACTAAAAGCGAAACCGAGTCTCACAAACTTGAATTTTAAATGTGGTCAACATGTGGGTTGTAGATTCCACGTGGCGTCTAAACTGGAAACCGAGTCTCTAAGACTCAATTTCAGTTTGGGTTTTTTTTCAAAAATAATGCCTCTCACACAGAACCCAGACACTGTCTACTTTCACTCTCACTCACCTCTATAACACACAGCACTCTCACCCTCTCACTCTCACTCACCTCTCTAACACATAGCACTCTCACCCTTTCACTCTCATGCTCTCACTCACCTTCTCACTCTCACACTGAACCACAGCCACTCTCACTCAGTCACCCTCTCCACTCTCCACTATCACTCGCTCACCCTCTTCTCTCAGTCTCCACTATTGCACTTCGAGCTCTGCACACAACCAACGTCTATGATTGCTACCTTCAGTCTACGCGGTCTCTCAGAACTAAAAAAAAGGTGAGTCGTTTTGTACAAATTCACTGTTTGGTTGCCGAGAAACAGGGGGGAAAAATCATAGAATTCACCAAGTTTTTTTCTATTTTGGTTTATGTATTGAATTTCTAATAGAACTGTTAAAAAAGATGGAAGCTTTATTGTTTTTTGAGATTGAATTGGTTTGTGGGTTTGATTTTTTTTTTTTTTTGGTTTTGTTTTGTGCTTTGTTCTGTTCGTGGGTTGATATCAGGCAAATTTCAAAATTTTATCTTGAACTATGCATTGTTCTGCAGTGATGATGTTAGGGTTTGTTAACTGGGTCTTTGTTAAATTAAATTGTTGATGTTAAGGTTTGTTAAAGTTGATGATTTAGTGTGTTTAATTGGATCCATGTTACTGAAAGTTTGATGACTTTCTTCTTGCTAAATTTGATAATGTCTTAAACCCCTTTTTATTTTCCTAATTTTGTGAATTCTACATTTGTGCTCCTTTAAATTTTATTTACATATAAATATTTCAATTGGGTTCTCAATTTTTTTTCCCATTTAGTAATTGAAAATTTTCTTATTGCTGATTGTTTTGTTAAAAAAGCCTTTGTTTTTTTGTTGGGTTTGCAACAGAATATTTGGGTAGTAGTTAAGTTTTGTCATATTCATGTTATATTTGTTTAGTGATAATGGATGAGAAAATTTTGTGAAGCATATTGTTGTCTATTTGGTTGAAATAGACTCCCAATTTCATATAAAAGAAAGACAGTGATATGTCATATAAAATAGACTCCCAAGCATATTGTTGTCAGTTTCAAAATTGCTTGCCATTTTGGAATGGTATTGTTCTATCTCTGGACAGAAAATTAATTTGGCAAAATCGGATCTCTATTGCTCTCCTAACATAGTTGATGTGGACAAAGAATCTCTTGCTTCTACCCTTAGTCTCAATCTGGTTCAAAATCCAACTAAATATCTCGGTATGACTTTTAAGATGAGGGGTAATAGATGCGCAGACTTTCAATTTTTGGTAGATAAGCTTCAATCTAGACTTTAAGGTTGGAAGGCTAGGCTTTTATCACAAGCTGGTAGAACAACCCTCATCTCTTCTGTTCTCCAATCTCTGCCCCTCTATAGATTTTCCTGTTTCAGGATACCTGATACCATTTACAACAAAATGGATGCTGTTGTAAGAGCTTTTTGATGGGGGCATGAGACGGGAAAGGAAATTACATCTAATCAAATGGGATACAGTTTGCCAACCTAGGAGGCTAGGGGAGCTTGGTCTAAAAAAATTCAAAACAATGAATCAAGCCATGATCACCAAACAGTTTTGGCGAATTCATCATAATCCCTATTCTCTTCTAGCCAGGACCTACAAAGCAAAGTATTTCCTTAGAGGACCAATTCAGGACTGCTGGCCCAAACCACATCATTCATGGTTTTGGAAAAACATCATTAAACAAGATTGTCCTACTTTGAGGGAAGGAAGATGGTGGATTGGTGATGGATACAATATCCCTCTCAAGCATAAAGACTGGGTTCAATGGTCTCCTCTTAATCTTCAAGACCATAGACTCCCTACTGGAACTGTGGGAGACTTAATTAACCACACAGCTGCCTCTTGGAATTATGATTTAGTCAGAGCTCTCTACCCCCCTTCTTTGGCTAGGAAAATCTTTCAATTTTCCATTTCTAAAACAAACTCTGTTCAGGACAAGTTGGTTTGGAAACACTCTTCTGATGGGGTGTATAATGTTAAGAAGGCCTATGAGATCCTCAACTTAGAGCAATTGCAACCTACTAATCTCAACCCTTATAATCAGGTGGTGTGGACCAATCTTTGGAAAGTGAAAACCCTTTTGAAAATAAACACTTTTGTGTGGAAATTGCTTCTTGACAGCTTACCTACATTTTCCAATCTAAGGAACAGAGGAATTTCAGTTAATTCCAATTGTCCTTTCTGCAATGAGCATGAGGAGAATAGCACTCATTTATTTCTTTTATGCTCCTTTTCGAGAGCTTGCCGGCATGGCACCACCTTGGCCATACACTCGTCTGACTTCAATAACATATCTGTGCAGCAGTGGCTAACTGGGGTCATCAACAGGCACAACAGCAAGGACCCTAATGTTATGAACTATCTGCAAGCATTGTTCACTACCTTGTGGTCTATTTGGAATCATAGGAACAAAGTTGTTCATGAGGGTATTTCTCCTAATCCTATGAATGCAATTCTCATGGTGCAATCTCTATCTTGTAGGTATAAGGATGCATTCTCAGAACAACCCACCTCAAACCTGTCCCCAAGAAAACCAACAACCCCAGTCCAATCTGCAACTGGATCTTGGCAATTAATTATCAAAGTCACTAGGTTCAAAGACAAGAAGAGGAATAGAAGTGATTTTGTTTTTGAAGCTGTCAACATACAGGGAGATAGTGTGTTCCTTGCTGTGAATAGTAGCCTAGTTGGAGCAGAAGCTGGATTTTTGCTTGAAGCTGTGGTGGATGCCTGCCTTACTGCTAAACATCATGGGTTTCATAGTATTTTGTTCCTAAGCGATAGCAGAGGATTGGTCAAGCTTTTCAATACCAGGAAGGCTTCTGATTGGCAAACTCATTATAGGCTTGCTGATCTAAATTTTCTTGTACAAAATGGTCTCCTGTGTCACATGATCTTGGTTCCTCATTTACTGCTTAAAACCTTATGTAATGTAGCTAAAAAGGCAGTACAGGTGCCTATTAAACACTACTGGTTGAACCCAGCTCTTTTGTAATCTCCCTTTTTTGGTATCAAAAAAAGCATATTGTTGTCATTGAGTTACATAGTCTCCCAATTTCATATATTATACGATTCTCGAAAAAAAAAACAAAAAATTTCATATATTATCCTTAATTTTTTAAAAATGTTTATTAAATCAAATAATCAATAAGTTTTTTTCACCTTTTCAGTAATAGTAGCCATGCTGTTTCAAATTTCCAAACCAAGACATATAAATTAGGACTTTAGGAGCAAAATACAGTAACCTTTAATATTGAAAGTTGTCCTCAAATTATGGAAAGATGGAAACTGATGTTTACTAAAACAGTGGCCAAAGTGTTTCCAGGCTACCCGGTGGAAACTCCAAAGATTTAGAGAGGTCAAATGTAAAATCATTTTCTTTGAAATATATTTTCCTTACCCCCTTAAAGTTCTCTTAGAATTTGATCAAAAAAACAAACCTGTCATTGTTGCTGTTGGCGATTCTAGCTAGTGTCATACTAATTAGACCCAGTCATGAATACTATTGTACAGTCTATGACTCGATTGTACAGTCTATGACTTTCAAATCAGACCATATCATCCACCCAATCTTAAGCAAAGCTTGAAAGTTCAAAAAGGGTATAAAACACCTTTGAACGTTTAGACCCCAAATAACAAAAATACCAATTCAAGCTTTATATCAAACAGTTTATGTGCGGAATATGATAACAAGCTTATAACTGAATTGATAGAACAAACTAAGCCAAATATAAACACATCCACAATAGTAAATATAAGGCAAAGGTAAAGGGAAAGAAGATGCAAACACACGGACAACACTCGATGTGTTATCGAAGAGGAAACCGAAGTCCTCGGCGTAAAACCTCTCCGCCGCCCTCCAAGCGGTCAAATAATCCACTAAATAATGCAGTTGGGATACATGAACAGCAGAAGACCCTCCAAACCTAATCTACCCAAGTACCTAAGCCCTCCAAACTTCTTGCTCCAATGAGGTTACGCCGAACCTATTTCTTCTCTAGCTTCTCGGATTTCGCTACTTGACCATAGCATCAACCAATGTATATTGGTTCGTTTCCAAACTGCTTCCCAAAACATCAAATGGACCTTCTCACAGACGTGGGTGTGGTGAGACAAGAGTTTGGTAAATGACCTCTCAAGGGTATAACAATGGAGAGGAAGAGAGTAGAGGAATTTGTAGAGTCTCTTTAGATGAAGATTGGGGATGGATCAATCTTGTATTTCTCTAGGGTTTTCTCTCACAAAATTCTCTCTGGAAGCTCTCTCAATATGATGGGTATAAGGGTGTATATATAGTAGGGTGAGAAGGGAATGCAAAATGTCAGTTTTTTGCCAAACAGGGCAAGTTGGCGACTTGAACTCACGGCTTGGCCAAGTCGCGAAATCAAGTCGTGACGTAACGACCTGGCCAGACTGGAACTTTTGTCCTGTAGCGTGACAGCTGGCGCGACCCTTCAGCTTCCCAGTGTGCCTCTCACGTGACTGCATTTCGCGACTTGCCAGTTGCGAACCACCCGCGAGTCCTAGTTGCGAGACTCTGTTTTTCTTGCACACTCTTGAGCTTTTCTTCACATCTTCTCACACACTACCCTTACAATTTCCCACCTAAATACAGGGTTACTAAGTGCTAAATTACAAGAAAATTGGTCACGGAATAAAGCCAATTAGATGGTTGATAAATTCAACCTTACAAAGCTCTTAGTCAACACGTTGTTGAGCAGATTAAAAAATTTGGGAATTTAGACTGATATTGTTGCTTATCTTCAAATCCACTACTACCACCATAAGTAGTTTCCCTTCACACTGCAAAAGATTTAGGGCTAGCAAATATCACCAGTCCAAATTAACAAATTTATATAGTCCTCACTTAAAATCAGTATGTGTGGTACAGTCAAGAGCGTTTGGTACATAGCAACTGTCCATTTACCTCAAACAATCAACTTCCCAAGCTCAACAACCCACCAAATATGCTCCTCGTTTTCTCCCCTTGGGCTAGGCACAAGGAAAAAAAAAAAAAATGCAGTACTTTGATCACCCAATGCTAGGTCTGAATTCTTTTAGACTTTAGACTACTTAGTATTCAGAAAATTTTCAAACAAAAATAGTAACCTGCATTCCAACTAAATACCACATTACAATGCATGATGACAGAATTTCAACAAGACAATCCAGCATTTCGTAAACTCTGTAAGTGATACAAAGAGAGAAAATGGGAGCATTTAAGAAACTACACAAGTAAATAGATTAGTTAGTGGATTCACACAGATAGATTGGAAACAACCAATCAGCTGGAAGCTCTTATGTCTGTGAAACATAAAACAATGAAGCCAACTGAGAAGCTAAAAAATTCCTGTTGTTAATGTTCTATTAGAGATCTTACAATCATCTGAAGTGGCTCATTGTTTGGCATACAAAGCTCTAGAAAGTTGCCATTGCAAATTTATGTACTAATGCCTATAAATATTAACTTACAAGCCCAAACAAAAAGCCTTGACATTGGTTCTACGTGCTCTAGACAGCAAGAAACTCACCATGAAATTTGTCTATCTAATGCTTTACCACATAACAAATCCATCAACCTGATGTAGACAAAATTATTCAGCATACCTTACTTGCAATTGCAGAAAGGATATGCCTTAATTTTGTATCAATGTCCAAATCCAACAGAATTGCTAACTGCACTGAGCAACTTGAAATAAAGCCCCCCCATTGTGCACTCTATTTGCTTCACTATGCATTCGAAACAGCCCCAGAACAGCAAATTTACAAACTGAAGAATCTTTCTCATCAAAGTATTTTTTGGCTATACATTGAACTCTACTGTGCACTCTTTAGTGCACTCTATTTGCTTCACTATTGCTTAATTGGTTTAGTAATAGAAATTTGATTGCTTTATGTCACTTAGCAAAAACTGGGGAAAAAAAACAGTGAATTAGGAATAATAGTGTGTGTTATGTACTTAAATGTGTTTTGTTGTGTTGCCTATTTAATTCAAGTTGTTAAATGAGGAATTTAGTAATGCATTGAAATTATATTAACTAGTCGCATATCCGCGCGTTGCGCGTGATATTTTTTTTAGGATGGTCTCCTTAAATATTTTATTAATACTATAATTTTAATTATTAACCATTGGTTTTTCATTAGTTTTTAAGTTAATAAAAACTAAGAAAACTCTATATATTCCACTTTTTTAGATGTGTAAAATTTAGATTACTACTCCATATATAATGATAGTGGCTAATTAATTTTATATATGTTTTTTAGTAATCTCATTTGTAGCACTTCTTTATCATTATCATATATTTACTAACTGATGATTTGCATAACAAAGACAATAAATGAGAGGTATCATTGTTCATTAGATTTTCAAAAGTAAAAGTGTATGAAAATTATATATATATATATATATATATTATAAATAAGGTTAAATGAAATGTCAAAAAATGGATTTTTAAATTTTCTAACTTTATTTCTTATGTAATTTCTATTACTATCAAAGAACATCTCTTTTTTAGTTATGATTAATATGGTTTCTATAGTTAGAGTTTGATTAGTTTTAAATTTGAATTTAGTATTATGATTGTATTTAATTGTTAATTGTTGATTTAATTTTTTAAGTGAATTTAATGGTTTATGTTACTACACTATAAAGTTTTTAATGTTCTCCACACGGTAATCTCTATTTTATTTTTTTCTTCTCCTTACAACCTCTTTGTTTTCCAATCAACGATTACTAATTGACGTTTGGTTTTTTTTTTTTTCTTTATCTACTCTTTATTACTTTGTATTTGTTTTTTTCTATACCATCTCTCTCTCTCTCTCTCTCTCTCTCTCTCTCTCTCCATTGGCAACCTATCGTTTTCCAAAATTTGATGATGATTCTATGACATTAAATATGCATTATTAGTTTTTTTTTTTTTTTTTTTTTTTAATTTAGTGTTTCTAACTTGATTTGTTTTGTATTTCATTCTTCCTTTGATGCATTGGGTGTGAGAATGAGTGTTTTCCTAGCATTACTCCACTTAATGTGAACAATTTTATTTATTTAATTTAGGAAAAATATTATATTTAAAATTTTTTAAAATAAAAAGGAGTGGAAATATAAATAATTTAATGATATATATGGGGGATGTCACTGAATTTAAATGTTAAATAAAATGATATGAGAAAAAAAAATACATAACAATAAACACTAATTTATCCAAATAATTCTATGTAACATAATAATAGTACATTCTTATATACTATTTTTAATTATTTATAATGCAATATGATAATATTTAACAATCAAAGTCATAAAAAAATAAATAAAAAATAAAAAAATAAAAAACTTAAAACACAAAACTAAATCCCATCAACCAAAATAGAGTTCTAAAGAATACAAAACTTTATCAAGCTAAAATAGAGATGCAAGGAAAATAAAAATAAAAATCCACCAAAAAATTGAGGGAGAAAGAGTGGGAAATAACCACTTTTTTGTGAGAGAAAATTATGTAAAGAATGGAAGAGTGAATGACAAATTTATACTAAGAGGATGATAATAAAAAGAAACAAAATAAAGGAAGATATAAGGAAAAAGGAAGAGTGATATTAAGGTAGAACGTTTGGGGAGAAAAAAATGTAAAGAGATGGAGAAAATGTAAATGTTAAAAAAAATTAGTACAAATATATTACGAAAGATAAATCAGGAATAGGGAATTTGGGGGGCATTAAAATCTGGAAATTGTTAATCATAGCCACAACTAAACCTGGCAAGAAACAACATATGTAAACTTCAAATCAGCCAAGGCTTGTGCACGATCTTGAAAAGGCTTATGATCATCATATAACTCAAAGTTCCGATAGACACCAAGAATAGCTGCAAAGAAAACAATGAATAGATCATTAAAAATGTCTTGCCATAGCATCAACTTTTAAAATATGTTGGAACCAAAAGTTGAATGAATTAGTTTAGAATCAAAATTAGTATCTGTGACAGAAACTACTGACCATCGTCATTAGCAAATTCCAGGAAGCACTGAAGTTCTAAAGCCTGCTTATAGTACATCATCCCTCTCACTGGCACAAACATATTGATAGAAGCGCATAGTATAAGTTGAAATCCATATACAATTATGGTTAAGGACAGACCACAACACTCATCATTATCAAACCTGTTCTAGCAAGTGTCTGCCCCCTGTAAGATACCCAATGACGAATTAACTCCATCTTTTCTTTGTGGTTGAATTTCAATATTGATTAAAATAGAAGAGAAGAAAAAAAAAAATAAGAAAAATTAAAAGATATAACAATAAACACTAAATTATCCAAATTATGCTATGTAATGGAATACTATTTTATTTTTATCTACTATCTTTATTTTTTATAATGTAATCCGATAAAATTTAACAATCAAAGAGCAAAATATTAATAATAATAATAACTTAAAACATAAAACTAAATCGTATCAATCTAAATTAGAGTTCTTAAAAACACAAAAATTTATCAACCTAAAGCAGAGATGCAATAAAAAATAAAAATCCACCAAAACATTGAGAGAGAGAGAGAGAGAGAGAGAGAGAGAGAGAGAGAGAGAGAACTATGCAAAGAATGGAAAAGAGTGACAAATTTATAGTAAGAAGGAAGGATAAAAAGAGACAAATAAAGGAAGATGAAGGGAAAGATGAATAACAATATTAAAGTAGAGGGTAGTGGGGAGATGAAAAGGTAAGGAAAGAAGAAAGGTTGAAAAAAAGTGTAAATATTTAAAATATAAGTGAATTTAAAAAAAATTATTGGAAAATTGGAAATAAAAAAGAAATATTTATAGATGTTAAAACCGACAAAGATGAATATGTAAAGTTAATAATCTATTTATATATTTTTTGTAAAAAAAATAGGAATAAATAATAAATAATAATTACGTGGCGATGAGGTGGCGCAATAGGAGTTCAGCAGCAATAAATGCCACGCTTCAACTTTTAGTAATATATAGATTTGGGATAAGTTCTTCTTCCTTTTTTTTTTTTCTTTTTTAGATAAGGCTATTCTCTTCTACGTGTATATATAATGTTTGTAATAAATAATAGCATTTTGAATAATAATTTTTTTTTTTTTTTGGTTTTATTGTGAATGTAGATAAATAGAAGTACTCCGTTTTTTCTTATTGTGATAGTAGACATAAATAGAATTTATTTTTTGTGTGCGCATTGGAATTTATTCTTAAAAAATCTCATTTATGTCTCTCTTTCTTCCATTATTTTTCATGGCAAAAAAGTGATGATAGACAAGTGGATGATAATAATAAAAATCAGTCAAACACTTGTTTAAAAGAAAGAAAAGTTTTACTTTTGTGATCATCCATTGTGCCATTCCTTTTTTTCCTTCGGAAATTGAGCCAGCTTGGTCCCCATTAATTGGACAAATTTGTTGACTAGAAGAAAGCAAGTTCATCATATGCTCATCAATTCATCATCGACCTTGTTTGGGGCCCTAGAGTTTAATACTGTTTTTTGGAATTTATACGCCTAGTGTTTAATAGTTAATACTCTATCAAGTAACTACAATATGAATATCATACTTATCAACAAACCAAAAAAAAAAAAAGTTAAGTACAATGTCAAACTTTGTTATTTTTGCTTGCATATGAGGATGGGGCTTGATTAATTACTCATTACCAGAGGAAATGATAATTTTTAAAGTATAGGTTAAGAAATTATATGCTTCCACTCATTCATGAGCTCACATTTTGATCGAAGAAGGAAAATATACTTGTTAATAATTCATTAATTTATAGGCACGATGTGATTGTGTAGTTTTTCTTTTTTGAGTATATGTACTCCAATTTGATTTTTTATTTCTTGAAAAAAACCTCCTTACCATTGCCCTTTGGGCATTTATTCTCAAAATAATTTATCAAGCTTAATTTTTAATTCAAGCTATGCAATTATTGAAAGCTAGAGACAGTACAGCGAATTTAATCAAATAACCAACACAACATCATCATCATCATTGTTGAGTCGGTGGCTATAATTTGGGCTAACATAGAGTGCTTGTTGTAATATAGCGGTCTATAGTAACCCTTGTGTAATGTTAATACCCTAGCCGATGTAATATATATACATATATTAAGTTAGTGCTGCGGCAATTCATTTAGGGAAAAGTATAATTAAATTGGGGTTTGGGTCAAGAGTGCTTGTGTTACTATTGTAATCTTCTTATTTTATAGTGAAACTTTCTTTGTCACCGTCGGGGAACGTAGGCATATTGCGAAAATTCTTGTGCCTATTTTTCTTCTCTTTTCTTTAATCTTGCCTAAATGGGTTTATTTTTGCAACAATCATCTTTAATAGAGAAATGATAAATAATCAAGACTAGAATTTGATGTTTGGGTAATGGAGACTCTAACTATTTCTACAATTATTACATGTAGCATGGTGAAGTTTAGATTCTGATGCAGCCAACTCCTGTATCTTGCTTCCTCCCCTTCTGTTGTGTTAATTTCTGTGCATCTCTAATCATAAAGTGATATACCAAGCCTAAGAAGCTGTGTTGTGTGTGGCTTGTTTTTTGAGAATCTTTCTTAGATTGCTTTTGTTTTTGTGTTCAATAATATCTATTACGTGCTAACTGCTTATCATTTTTGTGCAGTATGGTTGCTGGAAATATTGGACGGATTAACTATGTAGAGCCTGGACCCATTGACACGTCGGTGTTGACACAGCAGGCCAACCATCAGTCCGAAGCAATTTGGAATGGGCAGATAAAATGCAACACTAAATCTTTAACTAATGTACATGCATTTAATTCATACAATGTACACGCTGCAACTGTCATATATTAATCCATGGTTTTGTTCTGTGCAGGATCTAGAAACCTTTACCTGCCATAGCTGTAATTCAGAGTTCTCCAATTGAGAGCCAATGGTGGACAATCGAGTTGTTAACATCATTAAGGCACTTGGTTTAGAGGGACCACTCTGGGTCTTGGGTAGAGAGATTGACCATGGCCTGATAACGGACTTAGTGGAGCGATGGCGGCCCGAGACTCATACCTTCCACATGCCACATGGTGAGGTCAGCATCACATTGCAGGATGTGGAGGTTCTTCTCGAGCTTCCTACTGATGGTGAAGCTATAACAGGGAGCACGCAGAAAATATGGATAGAGGTGTGCCGGGACTTCCTTGGATTTGAACCTATAAATCAAGAGAAGCATAAGCAACTCACTGGCCAGAGGATTCTCATTAGCCAACTTTTGGAGCAAGTTGCTGGTCCATTGCCGCCTAATGCTAAAGAGGATGCGCTGCATAAGTACGCATAATGCTACATCCTAGTGCTATTGGGGGACACAATATTCGGGGACAAATCCGGCGATAGGGTGCATCTAATGTGGGTATAGCAGTTGGAAGACCTTCGCAACCCACAAATGTACAGTTGGGGAAGTGCTTGCCTTGCATGGTTGTACCAAGAGTTATGTAGGGCAAGCGATAGGGGCACTAGTCAGATCGGTGGGTGCTTGCTGTTGGTCCAATATTGGGCATGGGCCAGGTTCCCCTATTTGTGTCCGGCAGTTGAGCGTGGCCCGCCAGTGGGTGCTTACGGTCCGCCAGTGCGTGGTCCACTATCCCTGAAGTAAGTCTCTCTTGAATCCCATCCCCACTCCCTTTATTTTGGACAGACTACATCCTCTCTCCCAAAACCCACTCCACCCTGTTTTTAACTAATTATTATTGTTTGTTGATTTTTTTTTTGGTGGACTAGGCAACTAATAGTTTTGTTATAAAGGCATTTTTGGGCAACCTTTGATGAGTTGAAAAATGTTTGAAGAGGTTTGGATGCTGTGAAAATGTGCTTGGCTGTGAAAAAATAGTATTTTTAATATTTGTTTAGTGATAACTGATAACTTCTACAACTTTGTTTGAATTTTAGAGGGCATTGTATTAAAACATTGCACAACTGGTCTACTAGGTATTGTTTAGATGTGGCAGTAAAATTATGGAATTAAAGCAATATACTTCCTCCTTGATAAACCCAATTTTCTGCCAATGTTGCAACATCATCCAAAATATTGGTTCTGTGTATACACAACATACTCTACATATTTTATGCCAAGTTTGTTGATTTGAGTGTTATTCCAGATCGGTAATTCTGTCAAAATGAAGTTTTATGAATATTCTAACACAATCTCATGTGTACAAGGTTTCATGCATGTCATGTGCATTCACCCTTGGTTCTTCTCAATGGGTTTTCCACACTTTGGACATGGCTTAGTATTGATTACCATCCATGCTGTATTATGAGCCTCAGAAGTATTCTTCAATTGCCACTTAGCCACAGTCTCACAATTCACTGGCCTATGCGCATCATCCATACAATTCCAACAAAACCCATTGATTCTATTTATTTATTTTAAAGGCTTCTAGGAATTATTTATGTCAACATAAATAAATTTTAAACAAAGGCTCAATATATATGGACTCAAATATACTCTAATTTTGTGACTGTCACGTGGCTTGTATGTGCTCTATGATTATAAGGACAATTTCTTATTCTAGTAATATTATTAATTGAGTAAATATCTATAAGATTATCTTAGTTGTTATATGTGATTACATTATAGATTTAATCATGAAATTATCTTAGTACGTGTTAGGACATATGTGTTTTCACTTGTTAAGAACATATGTCATTTGTTTATGTAAATTGACTAGTCCTTTGATAAAACGCAATCTACTTGTAATTGAGTAATTCTAGGTGTTTTTAATACTTCAAGAAACAAGGTTTCAAGATCAAGTGTTGAAGTCATCAAGTCTGTCCAAGAAAAACAAGCTAAAGTGCAAATTCATTAAAGCTCGACACCTTCTCGATAGCTCCTCGACACCTTGCTATCTGTTGAGATTTATAAAATCAGATTTTCTGATCTGATTTCTTGGGATCCGTGAATGTGTCTTTGGGATTTCTTTTCTCCTAACCTTAGACATATAAAATGATTATTTTAAGAGTTGTCAAATTGTACACAAGTTGCACAAGCATTGAGCAAACTTTGTTCAAGCGATTTGTGATCAAAGATGAAGTTCTTGACCTAGTTCATCTCTTCTGACGAAGTTGCTATGTATTTTGCACCAAAGGGTTCTGTGACCAAGCATCTTCCTGATCTTCATCATGAAGGATGAACTGAAGAACTTTGCAGCCAACCTCTCATTCTAAGTTGGTGTTGAAGTCGCGTATTGGGATTCGCGCATTGGTTAGTCATGTATTTGGGAGCTGTGTATCGAAAGGGGGAACTGTCACTACAAATCAAGTCTAATTGGGTATTGGGCTAAAGGTTCAACTGTAGGTTGGTAAGGTACTTGGGATTCCTTTACTTGTAATCGCTTGATTTGATAATAGTGGAGTTTCGGGAATGGTGACTTGAAAATCACCCGGTGGGGTTTTTGCCGCAAGGGTTTTTCCCATTCGTAAATAAATCACTGTGTTATTTAATTTCCACTACTTAATTAGTTTATTGGTGATTTGTTTGTACTTCCATGCATTTGCATGATAAATTGATTAATTAATAACTTAGCTAATTAATTAATTGATTTAATCACAAGGGGTCATTCAGTTTGTGGCCTATCAAGTGGTATCAGAGTAGGCACACTCTGATTAGGCTTTAATCTTTGCTGTATTTGATCCATTGACCCCTGTTTGTCATGGATAAAGGACAGTAATTAATTATACTTCCTTTATTTGATGGGACTAACTCTGCATATTGGAAAGTACGCATGAGAGATTTTTTGCAGTCCTTAGATGAAAAGGTGTGGCAAGCTGTAGAGATTGCCTGAACTAAGCCAAAGGAAGCACCGACCGATTGGGATGAAGCCAAGATCAAGGCAGCAAACTTCAATAGTAGGGCATTGAATGCATTGTTCAGTGCGGTCACCAATGAGGAATTTAAGAAGATATCCTCAACTGAAACTGTTAAGGAGGCATGGACCATCCTTCAGACAACCTATGAAGGCACAAAGGCTATCAAGGATTCAAAGCTTTAGGGGCTCACAACAAGCTTTGAAGAAATAAAGATGGAGGAGGATGAGTCATTTGATGAGTTCTATGCCAAGCTCAAGGACATAGTGAACTTAGCCTTCAATCTTGGGGAAACCATCCCTGAACCCAAGATTGTGAGGAAAGTGCTCAGATCTCTACCAGAGAGATTCCATGCCAAGATTACGGCGATAGAAGAATCAAAGGATATTGACAAGATTCCTTTAACTGAACTGGTTGAAAACTTGCAAACCTATGAGCTAGGCCTATCTAGGATTGGCAAGACGGGTAAAGGCAAGAGCATGGCCTTGAAGGCGAAGAGCAGTGATACAGATGAGTCTTCCAATGATGAAGATTCCAAGATGAAGTTCTACATCACCAGGTAGTTCAAGAAATTCATGAAAAATGCCAATGGAAAGGGCTTTGACAAGGATCGCAGGCAATCTAGTTCTTCTTAATTTAAGAGTCAAGACAAAGGGAAGAAAGATACTAAGGATGGCAGTTAGTACACTGTTCCCGTAAGACCTAAGTGCTTTGGATGTCATGGATTCGATCACATGAAGCATGAATGCCCTACATATCTCAAGAGCATTGTGAAGAGTAAGACACTTGCTGCAACCTTGAGTGACACTAAGTCTAAAGATGATTCCAACAATGAGGATGACAGAATCTTAAATGCCTTCACTGTCACAGTCAATCCTACTGAACGGATTGTTGATGAAGTGGAAGAAGAAGAAGAAGAATTGGTGGATTCTAAGTGTGAGAAGATGGATGATCAAGATGATATCCATTCAGCCTATGAGAAACTATACAAGCTCTCTGAGAAGCATGAGAAACTGTATAGGCTGGCCACCAAGAAGCTCAGTGATGTGGAACTCGATCGTGAAGAAATTTCCACAAAGTTTGATGAAGTTAATCAAACGATTGGTGCACTGAGGTTTGAGAACAATTTCTTAGCTGAGAAGACCAAGAAACTTAAAGCGGAGCTGTTTCAAGTTAGAGCTCAATTGGAGAGGACTTCAAGTGCAAAGCTTGATGAGATGCTCAGCAATCAGAAATCTGCTTCGGATCGAACAAGCTCCGGGTATGGTCTTTCTTCCTCTAATACTGCTTCTACTAGTACTACTGTTTTTGTTTCTCTTGCTAATAACACTAAAATTGAGAACACTGATGTTAAAACTGAATTAGCTAGTGAGAACTTAAACAAGGGTAAATTTATCTTAGGACCACCCCCTAAGTAAGATAAGAAAGATGTTAAACACCCTAGGGCTAAGAAGGCTAACTCTCAAAAGCCAAAACAGAAGAAGCAGCATCTCTGTCATCATTGTGGAGTTGCCGGTCATACTTGACCAAATTGCTACAAGTGGCTAGCCATTCAATAGAACAACGACATGATAGTATCTGGAAGTCAAAATCAGCTTCAATCCACTCTTGCTCCTCTTGGAGATCTTCTAAAAGCCCTCATGCTCCTTTCGAACTTAAACGGCTTCAATTCTTCCCCCTCACAGCTGGTTCAAGGGTTCAATCAAAGGAAAGGTTCTTCCAAGGTGTGGAAGAAAAAGGACTCTAAGTGATTTTATCACTTTCTTCTATCTTCTTGTTTTTGTTTGTTGCACTACTTGTGAGTTTTGCATTTTTTTGAGTCAATCTAGTTTTATGTTTTTTTTTTTTTATAGAATGTTTTTGTGTGTTTATTTTTCAGTTTTGTTTATTTTGTTTTTGATATAAAAATATTAAAAAAAAATTGAAAAATCAGAAAAATACTAAAATAGTGTGTGTTATGTGTACATTGGTACTTGTGTACCTTAGATGGCCATTGAAACAAAGTTTTCTAAACTTTGTATCTTTTGTAACTTAGATGAGCATTTCCATGCACAACTAAGCAAGTGAGATTTGTGGCTCTTGTTTGTGATGAGTGAGATTAAGTTATCTCTTAAAACTTAACACTCATATCACTCTTTTAGATGGGTAGGACTAGAAAATCCTGAGAGAAAGACATAAATAACCATCTCACCACTGTTGCCCGCCAATCATAATATGACACCCGTATGCTTCGGCATAGCAAAAGTGCAGTGTCAAATGCTTAAAATCTTGGGTATTTCTTTTCTCTCTTTTTACGCCCATGCATGATATGCTTAAAAGAAAGTATGCAAAGAAAAATAAAAAGCAAAAAGATCAAAAATACTTTAAATATGGTTGCAAGCGTGTGTTCTAGGAAATGTGGGAGTTATAAGATGTACCTTGAAGGTGATAGTCTCCATCAAACAGTTATGATTGTGTGTGAGTTAAAGTTATTTTCTCATATCTTAGATCGTTATAACATGTATACAGATATGCAATCTTGCGATATTTTTCACACACAACACGCAATATTCTTTGCTACTATTGATACATGTGCAGGTACAATGTGATTTGGCCATCACAAGTTTTTACATGTGCTAATGTATGCTCACTAAACTGTTTTAACTTGTTTTTGAAAAATAAAATTAGTTAGACTTGCTTAGTGTGTGTGTGTGTTTCTGAGGATCCATGTGCTTAAAATATTTGATGAGAGATGATTTTGAGAACTTAATATGTTGATTGGATCATTGGTTGAGGTGCATGTTGGATTGCATTCATATCTGTGTTTTTCACTTCTCGAAAAACTATTTTTAAAAGCTGGCTCAACACCTTCTCGATACCTTGTTATCTATCGAGCTTCTTAAGCTTTTTTCTTATCACAATCTTGACACCTCCTCGACACCTGGTGGATCGATCGAGAAAGTTCCTGCCTCCTCGATACCTTCTCGATACCTTGTGGATCGATCGAGATTCTGTTCCTTGAAGGTGTTTCTTGTTCCTTGATACCTTTTGACACTTGAAGTTGTCGAAGGCCATTTTCTCGACACCTACCTCGACAGATTCCTCGACACCTCTCGACACTTCATTTGTCGAGAATTACTGATGCTCCAATATAAGCTGCTGTCACGATTCTGTTCTCATTTTCTCGATCTTTCTTGATCTATCCGCGGCTGTTCATCTCCCAAACTCCTTTTTCTTACTTAAAATCTTCAACCCACATGATTTTCGGCTCTTCCTTGCTTCAAATCACTTGGTATGATCTCTTTTTCCTTCATTATTCATGTATTTCAGGTTTTGAATCTTAGGTTTTGGGGTTTTTGAAAACTTTTGGGGTTTTTCAAAATTGATGAGTTTTTCTTGAAATTTTGGGTTGGGTTTTCACTCAAATGTGTTCAAAATGTCATACATTGCATTACATGTGCATTAGAATGGTATTTTCAAGCATTTAGATGTGTGTTCTATGCTTGTGTGCTGGTAGGATTGGATTGGGCTGAGCCCAAGATGCTTTTTACTTTCCATGTCACATGTTCATACATTCCTCATGCATACGTATCTTTATTCAATATATTTGATATATCTGAACTGTTTTGGGACTTTTCTGATTGTCTCTTTCTCTCTCTCTTTCTCATTCTGTTTACGTTAGTAGTGTCTATGGCACCTAAGCATAAATCCACTCTAGCTAGAAACCCTCTACGTTCTAGAGCTTCTTCCTCTTCTGATTCTGCTCCTCTTATTCTTCGGTTCCATGATGAGGATGCCCACAAGGCATTTTCAGAGAACTTTTCTAGACGAGGTGTTCATTCGGAACGCCAAGTCATTTTGGCGGACTTCGCCGACACTGACCTTCCTTCTGTCATTCATAGTAGGGGATGGGAGTCACTGTGTGACATCCTAGTCACATGTCCTCCCGTGTCCATTAAGGAGTTTTACTCCAACATGCACGGGATTGATCATTCAGTACCTCTCTTTTTCACTCGCGTTCGAGGTACGCGCATCCCTATCACACCGCAGCTAGTTGCGGATGTGTTTCGGGTTCCTAGGATAGAGTTTCCTGACTATCCTTCTTGTGAGCGTCTGAGAACTATGTCCAAAGATGAGCTCATTTCTGCTTTTTGTGAGCGCCCTGCTGATTAGGGTGAACATTAGTATACATCATGTAGACCTTTTGCTAAAGGTCCTAGGTTCTTAAACATGGTGATGACTTTTGTACTCCATCCACTCTCTCATTACAACTCCATCACAAAGCCTCGTGCTCGATTTTTGTTATCTTTTCTTGAGCATCTTACTATAGATTTTCCTTCTCATTTCATTCTTTCTATTGTTGGTATTCATTTAGATTCAGCGTCCCGTGATAAGCTCATCTTTCCTTCCGCTATCATGAGGATCTTATGCCATTTTTCTGTACCTTTTCCTGTGTCCGACCACTTTACACACATTTGTGCCATAGATGCTGCTACTGTAAAATGTAGTGAGGCTCAATTTAGGTTGAGACAGCTGGATTCCACTCCTCCCTCCCGTTCAGCCCCATCCAAATCAGCTTCATCTACATCTGCTCCTTCTTCCTCTATGGGCGATGTATCTCTTGGAGACATCATGGCGCAGCTGCAGTGCATGGATGCTTGCCTCGATACACTCTCCACTGAGTTGTATCAGGTGAATGTTCGTGTTGGTTGTATTGCACGACGACAGACAATCATGAGTGTTTTTGCTCCTGAGGCTACTTCTTCACCACCTCTTCCAGCAACTTCTGATTCTGAGGATGATGATGACGAGGATGATGATGCTTCAAATGACGATGATGGAGATGCTAGCTCTATTGATGAGATGTCTACTTGATACTCTACCCTTTGTCATTCATGACAAAAAGGGGGAGTAGTTTTGGGAATATAAGAGTAGCCATCTTAGAGGGAGAGTTAGTATAAGACATTTTTGATAGGAGGAGTGTTGATTCTTGAGGGGTGTAGTGAGGTTATGATGTATCTTTTTCTTTTCTATTCTTTTTAGATACATTGTTCTTGTATATGAGGTCTTATGACCAGTTTTTACATACATTGTATTTATTTTCTCTATATATGTTGATGTATGTTTCTTTCACCTATCTCTTCATATGTTGTTTCTTCTCTATCTTTATACACATGTTCCTTATACTTGTATACAATCTATTATTTCTATTTCACACAAGATGCCTTGATGAGTTTTGTTTAAAGTGTTTCAGAAATACAGGTTGTTAAAGTCTACTTGCTATAAACTCTTTTCTTGCAAAGTTTTTCAAGGGTTTGTGATAGGATAGATTTTATTGTATTCAACAAGTGAATATGAGTTGAGTGATTTACGACTTCTCTCATATGTTCATTTGTTTGTTGTGGTTTTGTCACGGATTGCTAAAGGGGGAGATTGTTAGGACATATGTGTTTTCACTTGTTAAGAACATTTGTCATTTGTTTATGTAAATTGGCTAATCCTTTGACAAAACGCACTCTACTTGTAATTGGGTAGTTCTAGGTGTTTTTAACACTTTAAGAAACAAGGTTTCAAGATCAAGTGTTGATGTCATCAAGTCTATCCAAGAAAAATAAGCTGAAGTGCAAGTTCATTAAAGCTGCTCGACACTTGCTCGATAGCTCCTCGACACCTTGCTATCTGTCGAGATTTATAAAATTAGATTTTCTGATCTGATTTCTTAGGATCTGTGAATGTGTCTTTGAGATTTCTTTTCTCCTAACCCTAAACATATAAAATGATTATTTTAGGAGCCGTTAAATTGTACACAAGTTGCACAAGCATTGAGCAAACTCTGTTCAACTAATTTGTGATCAAAGATGAAGTTCTTGACCTAGTTCATCTCTTCTGAAGAAGTTGCTATGTATTTTACACCAAAGGGTTTTGTGACCAAGCATCTTCTTGATCTTCATCGTGTAGGATGAACTGAAGAACTTTGTAGCCAATCTCTCCTTCTAAGTTGGTGTTGAAGTCGCGTACTGAGATTCGCGCATTAGTTAGTCACGTACTTGGGAGCCATGCATTAAAAGGGAGAACTGTCACTACAGATCAAATCCAATTGGGTATTGTGATAAGGGTTTAACTGTAAGTTGGTAAGGTACTTGAGATTCCTTTATTTGTAACCACTTGATTTGATAATAGTGGAGTTTTGGGAGTGGTGACCTGAAAATCACCTGGTGGGGTTTTTGCCGCAAAGGTTTTCCCCATTCGTAAACAAATCGCCGTGTTATTTAATCTCTGCTGCTTAATTAGTTTATTGGTGATTTGTTTGTGCTTCTACGCGTTTGCATGATAAATTAATTAATTAATAACTTGGCTAATTAATTAATTGATTTAATCACAATGGGTCATTTAGTTTGTGGCCTATCAGTAAAAAAGTTTTAGATATTGATCCCTTGTTCTTGATTGTTGTAGGTGGTTGTGGGTCCCGTACAAGAAAAATAGGTCCGCCCACATCTTCAAGGACAGGTATCGCGAGCAAATAGCTTCAATGTTACCAGGCTAGGTATGAAAATGCCCTGTTTTACATGTTTAGGAACAATCTTATAAGTTTGGTGAATTTTGAAATATAAACATTGTTGCCTAATGTGTTGTGTACTTGTTTTTTGGCTGTTGTAGGTGGTGTGGCAGCCATATGAAGCTGAGTTACAGGATCTTTTGCCGTGGTGTGTTGCAGGGAGGGCCATGTGGACGGCAACTGTGCCGCTTGTATGTTTCCACATAATAGAGAAACATACACCGGATCGTGTTGTTCATCAATTTAGGATGATCCAAGAAATTCCCCCACATGTTGACACTGATGAGGTCCTTCATAAAATTGATTTGAGGGAGAAGGTCGGTGTTAATTGGATGCGGAAACATGCTATGCATATACTCGACTGGGGTAATCGCCTTCAACGGCGTTTTGAAGTAGTGCTTGCTAATATGCCACCACAGCACGAGTACTTTAGCTGGTTTAATAGGGTAACTCGGAGGTTCATCGATAGGCCCGGTGCTAAATTGACTATGATGGTAAGTTCTCCATGTCTTCTACATCTTACCGTACTTTTTAGCCTGAAACCATTGTTTATAGAACATGATATATGTTACTACATTTTCTGCTTACCACTTGCTCTCCCTATAATTTGCAATTATTACTAGCAGAACCAATTCAAAACCAACATTTATTTTATTATCGATTGACATTGTTGATGATTTAGGCATTACTAATATATGTGGGTTTTCCATGTGCAGGTTTCACTTGTCAACCGTTTGTTGAGGCATCACGCAGTGGGCACGGAGGACCACAAGGACATTACTAATGTGCTGACAGCAGTGCACCTCCTTGACTGTGTACAACCTCCCATCCCTAAGGCCCTGAATGAGGAGGCAGCTACTCTTGCGAGCCCAAGCACTACTGAGGGCCTAAGCATAAGCACAGCTTTGGCCGGATGTCCCTCTCGTCTACTTGTTGCTACCCCTTGGGTTGTCCCTACCCCTGATCCCTCTCCATCCACCCCACACCCATTCCCTAGCCCCACCATCCCTTCATCCACCCCACATCCATCCCCTAGCTCGACGATCCCTTCACCCATCCCACATCCATCCCCTAGCCCCACCATTCCTTCACCCATCCCACATCCATCTCCTCGCCCCACCATCCCTCCACCCACTCCACATCCTTGTCCTAGGTCTGACATTCGTCCACCCACCCCATGGTCATTTCCCCAGCTGTCACCCATTTCATCCTTTGACCTGGGTATTGATCCAACCCCACCTGACATGCAGTAAGAGCCACCCTCCCACAGTATGTCTATTGGCCCTTCTTCAGCCATCAACCCACCCCATGTTCAGGTTGAGCAGGCTGTTGGGTTACCTGCAATGGCAAAAGGTCGGCCGAAACGCATATCAAAGGCACCTCCTTGTGGGACAGGGGGGCACAAACATGGACACAACGTTGGGCCCGAGGCATCTGACGAAGGACATGCAAGACCTCCTCCTCATTATACAAGGCAGCGTAAGGTTCGGAAAAAGGTAACTCATCCAATACCTTATTCCTTCTTTTGAGTGAAGTGGATGGTGAGGTTGTGGGTTTAACATATGATGGCAAAGAACTCGAGGATGATAACCGCGATGGTATCATCATTGTTCTTTGTATAAACTATAATGATTTTTATTATTATAGGTTTTTATTTTTATTTTTTGTTGTTGTTTTCATTGATTTGAATTCAATTTGATTGATTGAAGGTGAGAAAAAGAGAGACTTTACCAAATTAGAGTTCAAACTGGATCACGCTAATAGGTCTTTGCAAGCTTGCGCGGATGATTTTTTCTGAAAATGGCTATAGCTGAACCCATTTGTAGGTATCAAATTTCAGGTATGACACATCATTTCTATCTTTTATGCATTCAGTGTTTTTTTTTTTTTTTTTTTTATATGGGTCTATATTTGACTGAAATTCCTTAACTTTTATGTTTTCTGTGATACGGAGTAGCATAAGGGAGAGGCAAGCTGATATTAATCATCTCAAGATCATGCTGGTAGTAAAAAAGCTCATCCTATATATGTATGTCTGTAGCTAGATGAAGCTTTTGAGGGTTGTGGTTCAAATATTTTTTCTTAGAGACAGCTAAATTTTGAGTTGGATTATAATATAAAAGCCCATCCTATATATGTATGTATGTACTTTTAGTATCATTTTTTTTGGGGATAAATATGATTCATAATTTTATTTTTGGGTTCAATTTGCTTAACTACTATCATTTTTGACCTTTGGCACAGGTTGGGTTACGATTATGCTGGTGGATATGAACGTGAGATGGGAGGTAGGCATGGGTATACTGATGAAAGGCCTCATGGCCGGTACACATGATCATCTGGTGGCTTTCAGAGTGGTCCTTCCAGTGGTAACTGCTCAACTGTTTTTCTTAATTATGCATTTTTTTCATCAGTTAAGTTCTTTTAAAAACATGATAGAAGTTGGATGTTAATTTGTATACTCCTTGTGTATTGCACCGCTTTTGTGCTTTTTTTAATTAAGTTATTTTTATCTATAAAAAAAACACTTTAAAATAATTCATATAAAAAATATGATAACAGGGTGTAGCGCTAGTAGATGGGGGATTTTATATTTGTGTGTACTTGTATATATATGTAGTTTTTGAATACCATGAATTTTTTGGGTTGAATTGAACCAGTAAATTGCAAAATAGTCAGCCATAGATTGAAAGGAAGAACTTGCATATCATAATCCAATATGAAGTAAGCATTAAGTTGCTGCATGCTAGATAGGAGATTTAGTTCCAAATACCCTTTAATAATACTTTTGTAGATTGTTTGATTTTGAAGGCTTCTTATATATTTCATAGAAAATTTAACAATCCAAACCAACATGGTGTCAAAAAAGCATGAAGTTGCATGTGAACAAGGCACCTTATATAGAAGGAATCTCCATGATGGAAAAATTATGATAATGGCTACAATTTCTTCTTACTGTCATGTTTTTTGTTTACTTAGAGCCTATTGTCTTCTATTCTTTTTGCAGATTGGGATTCAGGCCGTGGAGGGTATATATATATATATATGCTTCCAATATAGGGACTACTCAAAGGTGATCCTTTGATCATGTTGTGTACTTCACTACTTCACTTTTGGTTGAGGTTTCATTTATCGTAATGACGTCATTCCTGTTTTGTTTGCATGATCTATGCCTTAATGCTAATGACTTTATTACTTTATTGTCAGAAAAAGAGTCTAAATATCTATCTAATTATTAACATTGGATAGCAAATATGGAAAGTGACAATACCAATGATTGGTGAGACAGAAAAAGTAATTAGTTCCAAAGATAATCCACTTGATCATCTGCATTTGATTGAGCAGCATCTTTTTCTAATACTGATGCTGTTTTTATAATAATGTTCAGTTTAGTGACCTAGAGCTTTTCACATTTGGGGCCTATCTGCAACATGTGTTGGGACAGGTCACGGGAGTTGATAGGTTACGAAGGTTATGTAAGTAGAAATATAGGATTAAATAATTTTGTAATTTGAGTCATTAGTTTAAGATCAATGGTAATCATGCACAGAATGGTGGAATTGTAATTTTTATTGTTGCTATTGCATAGGGCTTTGTCTAGGAATAATTATTGGTTATTTTATTGTTTTAGTTCGTCTACTGTTTCTAGAAGTTAATATATAAGTAGAAATAATTGAGTACTTTTCTATTAATACAATTTTTCTGGTACTATCCAATATATATATAGTGAAGCTTTTGAAAATCAATAAAATCTTCATATTGGAGCTATAATTCTCTTTACCCAGCAATGTGACATAATAAATAAATTTTTTCAGAGAGGGGTTGATGTCATATAAGCAATTCATTCAGGAGCTTGAGGATGATGTACTACCAGCTGAAAATAGGCAGCTCTGGTACATAATGCCAAAGTATCCTAATTACTTTAGAGTTCAATCTTGAGCCCATCTTGTGATCATTCCAAAATAAGTGAGTGATCTTGGCGTTTCGTGCAGATATCAACAATATAAGTCTGAGTATATATGAACTCAGAAACGATCTTTTTGTGATGCTCATAAAGACGAGGAATGGTATTTCTTATCTGCCTTGTTCTTAATTGCTTTCTTTTTACTTACATCATTCTAATTGAACTTTCTTCCCTATTTAGGTTGAAGGACAAATATCACCCGACAAATCTAATTGCTGTCATGGAAACGCATATGATGAAAGAATGTGATTCATAGAGTGTAATCTAGCTGAAGAAATTTTGTGGGCCTGAAAAGTTACAATCTTTGTTTCTACTTTGGGTTAAATAGTGTAAACTGCACGTTCTCTTGCTTTTTTTTCTCTCCCCGAAGGTACTGATTTATTTTTATCGGTGTTTCCTTTTAGGAGGAATGAACTGGCAAGAAAGGTTGGGAAGGATTTTTTACTTGATATTCAAAGTGGAACATTTGACTTGTAAGATTGGCCACATCTTTTTGATGATATTTTAATCTTGCCATCAAATATGATTATCTATGATAGTAGACAAGTAATTTATGAGTTTCTTTTGTAAACTTCCAGTGTATATGAAGTATCTCCTTTTCTTTGAATAACTCATATTATTACTTATAAAAAAGAAGAAGAACAATATCTTTTCTCAATAAGTTTCTTATTATGTGGTTTTATTCTTATGTGAATGAAGGAACACAAATGGCTCAATTCTTCCAAGTGTTTGCAATATCATGCTTTCAGATGGATCTTCTTAATGACGCGGAAGCTGCGTTATGCCCTCCTGCCAATGACCCAAATGCTGCCGAGGTTGTATTTATAAGTTTACAACCACAAATCAATAATATTCTTAATTGCTGCATATGTTTTCTTAAAATTTTGGGGTGGGTTCGAACAAAATGTAATACTTTGGACCCATCAATTTTGCTATTTTTTTAGTTGTTTGCTTCGCTTCTATGATGACTGACTTTTTTGGCTTTTGTCTGTCTTCTTTTCTTTTTGCAGATTCCAAATGGTGCAGCTGGTCATTACCTTCTTGGGCTTATTTACAGGTTGCTCTTTTTATAGTTTTTGTTTTGATAAGTAATCTGGGCATTTTGTTTTCCCCCGTGTCAGTCTTTTTACATGCTTTTCCAGAGTTCTTTTGCTGGATAGAGAGACAAGGAATAAGTCAGTTTGAGACAGACATTGTTTACTTATCAAAAATGAAAAGAGAAAAAAGAATGAATGGGACATAGGACATTTTTGAAGCTTGTTGGTTTCTCTCATATGGTTTTTTGAAGTGGATTGTCTATGACGTTTGCTTACACTTATTATCAAATTCACCAGTCTATTAACGTGGAGCATGACAGAATATCAACTGAAAGACATATTTAATTAAAGTTTTCTTCTTGCTGCTCCAAGATATGGACTCACAACTGACTATAAGTAGTTGGAATACAATGACACATTCTCTTATTTTGTGCTGGCTTCTATTCTTTAATTTATTTTAATTCAGTAGCATCTCTAGCTTATTTAGAGTCTTGGATTGAAGTAGTGCTTGGACAATGTAAACAGGATTGTTAACCCCTAGTTAATTGAATTTCATTGCTATATTATCTTTTAACCTCCGCGATCCATATGAGTTATATTTCTTTCATCTTACAACTAGAATAGTGAGACTGAATTGGCATCTCAATTCTCATCTTTGAATTTCCAAATTAACATAAATTATGTTGATGGTTAGTTTTTATTCATGCATACACTGCATGAATATGTCCATTTATATTTACTTCAATTTTACGAAATTTCTTAGTTTAGCATAGTGGTTGCTTATTTTTTATTGATAGGTAGTATTGGCTGCTTATTATTAGGATTTTATTTTGTTTTAGGTATATTGATAGAAGGAAAAGTGTTGTGCATCACTTCAAGGTTGTATTCTTATAGATCCTCTAATGTCGGTTGCATATGAGGAGCTTTGTGTATTAGGTTTGTACAAGAAATACCTGCATGGTTTCAAGTTCTTTACCTGCATTGTTTGTACAAAAAAAATAACTGCATTGTTACCATTTCTAGATTTAGACAAGTTATTTTGATGAGGTTTTGTTTAAGAATTGTGTAGCACAATTCAAGGAGCAGTACCATATTGATGTGTACTCTATTTGAGCTTCCAGTGTGTCGGGAGAAGCAGTTGCAAATGCTAAGAAGGAATTGTCTCTAATGGTTGAAAAATTGTATAGCATCAACCAAAGAATTGCTGAGGCAGTGAGGTGTTACTAGGTATCAGAAATGCATCCCATCCTAGAGATGGAATTAAAATACGTGAGACAGAGGCAATGCTCAGTCAGGGGTTTTTGAAAGTACCTTTTAGTTGCTAAATTTGAAAATGTGCTCTATGATTGTCTTTTTTATCAGGAGCTTATCTATTTTTCAAATTTGCTCAGTACGTAGGGTCCAAGGAAATTGATGAAAAGGCTGATGAGGTTCTAAAGTTGGATATTTTGGATTGTTGGACACTAGAAAATGACTATCAATGGACTACACCTAAGTGGTAACCATTTCTAGATGTAGACCATCGATAGTGATTTTCTGGAGTCTAACAGTTCTGTAAGGTTGAAATTTATCAACTATCTTGTTGGCTTTATTCCGTACCAATTTACTTGTAATTTAGCATTTAGTAACCCTGTATTTAGGTGGGATTCATATAAGGGTAATGTGTGAAGAGAGTGTGAAGAAAAGCTCAAGTTTGTGCAAAGAAGCAGAGTTTCATGGTTAGGACTCGCGACTGGCAAGCCACCAACTGCAGGCACGTGAGAAGCACACAGAGGAGCTGAAGGGTCGCACCAACTGTCGCACTACAGGACAAAAGTCCCAAGCTGGCTAGGTCGTTACGTTGCGACTTGAACTCGCGACTTGGACAAGCCGCCAACTAGCCTTATTTGGCAAAAACTGTTTCTTAGTATTCCAAACACACACTACTATATATAGACCCTTATACCCACTAAATTAAGAGAGCTTCTAGAGAGATTTTTTGAGAGAAACCCTAAAGAAAAACAAGATTGATTCATTCACAATCTTTACCTTAGAGTCTCTACAAATTCCTCTACTTTCTTCCTCTCCATTGTCATACCCTTGAGAGGTTATTGACCAAATCCTTTTTCTCACCACATCCACGTCTGTGAGAAGGTTTATTTGGTGCTAAGGGAAGCAATTTGGGAAGGAACCAATGGTGATTGGTTGATACTATGAGTTATAGCGGAATCCGATAAGCTAGAAAAGAAAAAGGTTCGGCGCAAACTCGTTGGAACAGAAATCTTGGAGGGCTTAGGTACTTGGGTAGATTAGGCTTGGAGGGTCTATTGCTGTTTATGGATCCCAACTACATTTTCTAGTGGATTATTGACCGCTTGGAGGGCGGCGGAGAGGATTTACGCCGAGGACTTTGGTTTTCTCTTTGATAACACATCGTGTGTTGTCGGTGTATTTGCATTTTCCTTCCCTTTATCTTTGCCGTATATTTACTATTGTGGACGTATTTATATTTGGTTTAGATTAGTTATCAATTCTGTGATTGGCTTATGTTCATGTTCCACACATTAATTATTTGATTATAAGATTGAATTGATATTTTATAATTTGGGGTCTAAACGTTCAAGGGTGTTTCATACCCATTTTGAACTTTCAATTCCAAAATATCCAACTTTAGAACTTTACCAGCCTTTTCATCAGTTTCCTTGGACCCTACCTATGAGGTCCAAGAAAATGGAGCTTGAAGGTGCTGAAGGTGTAGAAACAGCTCTAAAGTTGGCAAGGAAATGGGGTTACGAGAAGAAAAAAATTCCCAAAGATGAGATAGGTGGCAGGATAATTAAGCTTATTTTGATAACTATCTAAATAATCTGCTTTCGATATGAAAATTGTTGGATATTGAGGCAAGCGAACTCCTTTACCTGAATTTTGGTTACTGAGTACAATACCCGTTTTTTTCTGTCTGACTTTTTTATTTATAAGGTTTTTCTCCGTCTTTACTTGGTATATGGAAGGAGTTAGATGGACATGATTTGGTGCAAAATGTTGGCTTGGACAATGGCACCTTTATGTAAACAAAACAAAGGACAATGGATGCTGTTGGTAGATTATTGGAGACAAGGATAGATCCTCATGGGTATACCATTCTATCTTCAATTCAGAAATCTTAAGATTTAATGAATGCTGCAGCTAGGGAAATGCATTAATGAATGAATAATTTAATGAGGAAATTAAGTTGAATGAAAGAATAAGTTGAGGGGACAGCCAGATAGGGAAATGCATTAATGAAAGAATAATTTGTATATATCTAAAAGCTAAAGCGTAGCATTTATTGTTGCTACGCTCCAGTTGAGCCACATCATCGCCATGTCACAAAGTTTTTATTTTCCTTTTTTTTTTTTTTTTTGGGTTTCCACTTCATATATTCTCTTTAATCAATCCCATTCTCTCTCTCAACTCATCATCTTCCCATCAAACAAACGGCTAATGTTTATACTATTAATGAATTTATTATTGAATCCAAATTCCCTTAAATTCAGCAATCAATCATTCTCTCTCTTTGACTTATCATCTCCTTATCAAAAAAACGGCTTCTTTCCTCCCATCAAAACATTCAATTGCCTCTCTTTGGATTTAAAACCCACTGATTTAATTTTTTTATATATAGGTTTTGAATTGCTTACTTTCCACCCATCAATCACCAAATTACAACTAGAATTAGAAGGTCCATTTGAGGTTAGTTTTTCTTTCTCTTCCCTTGAACTTCTTTCTTTTTTGCGGCAATTTTTTTATGATTTGTATTGGATTTTCTTTTCTAGGGTTGTAAATACCATGTTTCTTTTTTCTTTTTCCTAATTTTCAATTGATAGTCTATCTCTTTGGATTCATGTTTACAATTTTTCCTTACATTATTATGTTTTACCCATTAAAATTGTTAGTGTCTAAAGAATTGGAATGCTTTTTATTGATGTAGTACATGATTATTTGCCTCCCATTTTTTTATTTTATTTTCTGAATAGCTTTGTTATTTTTAAATTAAATACTACATAAATTCTTGCTACTTTTCTTTTAATCTCATCTAAATCTATGCTAATTTTTAACTTCTTAGGATAACTTGGACTAGGAAACAAAATATTATGATTGATAGGTATGGACCTGAAAGCTCAAAAACGTGTTGAAAAACACAAGAGCTGTTTAGACCCCCTAATCAAAATTACGGCTCGATAGATTTTACACAACTTTGATATAAAGTGCGGAATAGTGTAAAAACGAGCGGATGAACAAGTAAGCTACTCTAATCCATAAACTAAGCAACACAGCAGTATAATGGAATAAAACAAGAGTAGGGAAGAGGGATGCAAACACAGAAAACACCGAGACGTGTTCTCGAAGAGGAAACCGAAGAACTCGGTGAAAAACCTCTGCCGCCCTCCAAGCGGAAATCGATCCACTAGACAATCAGTTGGGATACATGAGTAAGCAAGAGACCCTCCAAGCCTAATCTACCCGATGTACCTAAGCCTTCCAAGCTCTTACTCCAACAAGGCTTCTCGGAACCGTGTCTTGTCTAGCTCTCCGGATCCCGCAACAAGCTCCATGTTGCATCTGCCATTCCAGGCTTCTTCCAATGCTTCCCAGCAGCACCAAAACGTCACTCAACACTCTCAAAAGGTGTGGTAAGTGTTTGGGCTATCAACCTCTCAATGGTATGGAAAATGGAGAGAGACGGGTTGAGGAGATACCACAAGCAAGTGTATAGAGAAAGGTGGGGATGACAATCTTTAATTGCAAAATGTGTTTGGCTAGGGTTTTCTCTCTGAAGCATTCCTCAACATTTGTGGGTAATGGCAGTTTATATAGGATAGGTGCAAAATGTGTGAGTCAGTCAGTACAGGCTGGCAGAACAGCATGTCTCGTGGGTGTCTCGCGGGAAGGCCTTACCTACGAGATACTCGCGAGAACCAGTTGTCTCCACCTGGACTGACTCTTCGCATTCCAGCATGTGCAAGGCACATGCTTCATTTCGTGGGAAGCTTAGTCGCGACATACCCGTGAGATTCCTTCAGCTTCCAATTTTGCTTGAGTCTTCACACACTCTCTATCACACACCCCTTACATCAATTCCCACAACTAATACAAGGTATAAACAATTGATATTAATTACAATCAAATTTGGCACGGAATAAAAGCCAACAAAACACGTAGTTGTAAATCACAACTTTACAATCTCTCCCTTTGGCTATTCCGTGACAAAACCCTAAAACAGACTCTAGACTTAAATGTGAGTTTGGGAACACAGGCAAAACTCACTCACACCTAATTCTAGATTTTGATAAGCTCTTGAAACATATGAACAAGTAACTCCTGAAACACAACAACAAAGTATCATCATTGTATGCAGAAAACTTGAAAAACATATGGAGCAATAATAGCATGATCAAGCAAGATGAAATAGATAACACTAGATCATGGCAAGATCAAACAAGTAATCTCTATACGCAAGCAATTACTATGCTCATTCACACACGGAATGAACATCCGGATATGCAAGATGATAGGCTCAATTAAAGAGTACCATTTGCACATCCAACACTCAACCAATGCAAAATACTCGAAGTATTTGCATCTAGGAACAGTCCTACTAGGGCACAAGAGTGTTCATCACTCAACCAATGCATAGAACGTATATGCATCTAGGAACAATCCTACACGGGCACAAGAGTGATGTGGTGAAGTAAATGTATAACATTAAACTTCAACAACACAAGCATAGAGGCTGCATAAGCAACGAATTGCAAATACATGGCACAAACCATAAAAGCCTACACAGTATGCAATGAAATAAAATAACCCTTAAAGCTTACAAAAGCAACATGGGTACATGTAAAGTATACTACAAAGCATAGAGAATGTCATAAAAAGAACATCTGAAATAATACTTAAATAAAACGTAGTAACAAAGACTTAAACCAAAAGCAGAGCAGTAAAACAGTTATAACCACTAAAAATACTTAATAAAAACCGTCTTTAAAATCAATAACCAATGATACTAAGTTGCTAGACTATGCTCCCCTTAACGCTGTGCAAGCTCTTCTCTAGCTCCCCCTTAGAATTTTCTCCCCCTTTTTGACCGGAATGGCCAAAGGGTCAGAACTGCTCTGATTCTGAATCCGAGCCGAGCTCCATAGATAAGTCTTGCACTTGAGAAGAGAGCGCGGTGATCTGTCCTTAAAGGTATGCAAATTGGTCCGCGGTGTACTGCACATGGGAGTCAAGCACCGTAGACATCTGATCCATCTTAGCAAGCAGCTGATCCAGTTTTCTTAAGCCTTGTGGAGGAGCCGAAGATGATGGCTGTGTAGCGGGCTCAGGAACCGAGGTGAACCTGTCAATCTCTTCCTCTGTATCTTCACCTTCCTCTTGCTGAACTTGTCGTGGTGGTGGTATGTTATGCACACCGGTCTTTGATCCCTTGATGTGTGCAGTGCTTCTAGTTAGTGTATGACCACCAATGGGATAGTCCCTCTGAACAACCGTGAGGCCACTGGGCAGCTTGAGCTTTGCCTTGGCAATCAGTCCCATGATCAAAGAGGGAAACGGCATCACAGTCCGTGAATTCTGCTTGGTGATGCTCTTCTTCAAGACATGCATTATATGGCCACAAATGTCAATCTCCTTATGCGTGAAGAGGTCATACAGAAATCTTGTTCTTGGAGCAGAGAGAGTGGTGAGATTGGTGACCGAATAAAGATTGTGAATCATCACATAGCTTAGGGTCCTCATTTCTGGAGAGAACTTAATGGTGTTCATGGATGATTTCTTCGGTTCACCACTAAGAAGTTTAATCATTTCATGAGTAGAACCCATTCTGTCCTCATAAGCAATAGTGATTGGCTGAGATGGAGGACGAGTTTCCAGAAAATCTTGAATGCTCTCTCTTGTAATCACAAACTCCTTGTGACGTACCCAGCACTCAATACATTCTCCGTTGACAGTGGCATTGGAGAAGAACTCTTTGATAATCTCTGAATAGACCACTCCAGTTGGGTTCAGCAACTTGGTCCAAGTTCTATCTTTGAACACTTCAGGAATGAAAGTGTCCTCAAGCGTTTCTAACTGGACTACCATTCCATGATGATTGTCTTGTCCTTGTAGCAGTCATTGTATTTCATATCAGCTTCTATAGACCAGAAATGATCAGAATCAGTTCGGGCTCGCTTTGAAGACAATTTCTTCTTAGCAACATGCTTGGTGGGTGACATCTGCACAATTTAGCAAAGAAAAGAAGAGAAAAAATATGCACCAACACAAATCAGAGGACAAACTTCATTATATTCAAGTTAGTTCCAAAACAGACTTAGAACAAACTGAAAACAAAGCATGAAACACACTAAACATTATGCTAAAATGGTTCCAACTAATAAGGCATAACAACAATGCAACAAATTAAGAGACAGTGCAAGTGTGTGTGTCTATGTGCATGTGCTGATGAGTGTATGCGGCATGAGATGCATGAGGGTGCCTAAGTGTGCCTAGGTGTTTGCCAAGAGTGTGCAACATAAGCAAAGTGAGTGAAACACACATACAAAGACCAAAACAGAGAAGAATAAGATCAAATAATTGAAACACCATGGATTGAAATCACTTGATTCCATTTTGTCACAAAAATGCCACTTTGACATTTTGACAAACACTTAGCGTGCACAAAAGTAAGAAATACATGGATAATGCATGAACATATGAAAATCTACCCTCAATACATGATAAAATGCCACAAGGAGCCAACACAAGTGCAGAAACAACAGATGGGACATAGCCCAATCAAGAAATTATAAAGAAATACGCCTAATTTTGAAAATCAACCCAAAGTTTCGAAAATCCCCAATTTTGAAAACCCTAACAAAAAATTCTGCATAATCTAAGTAAAAACTTATAAAGAAATGGTTAATAAACATACCTTGAAGAAGAAAATGCAGAAAAAAAATGCTTGGATTGAAGGGAAATGAATGGAATAGTGTTTTTGGGTTGAAAAAGTTTGAGAGAGGTTGAGCGAGGGAAGTTTGATATGTTTGAAAAACTGTCACATCAGCTATATAAAAACTGAAAACACGCATTTTTCGCGGGTTAGAGAGGGGCGAGACAGTCGCGAAAGTTTCTGTGTGACATGTTAAAAGAAAAATTTTCCTCAACCCATTTTCGCGGGAAGCTCTAAGTCGCGAGCTTCTCGCGAAACTGCCCCTGAGCCATTTTTTGAAGAAACACAAAAACATGCATTTTAAATAAAACCAATGACAAGAAAGTATAAAATCACTTTCAAAAGCAAATAAAACACTCAAAAATCTTTTTGGGATTGATCAACAAAGATTGAGCATATGAAAACACATTTAATCAAGTACAATCACACAAATGAATAAGACATTCAATGAACATAGACTAGTGTGTTGTGTGTGGATATCAAAAATGAGATAGTCCTTAGTCCAATGTGAAGCTTCAATGATCAATTCAATCAAGGCATACACAACTAGCACTAGATTATGTGACCTATCTCAATTATAGAAACATGCATATATGACTTCCCACACGTACTTGATAACAATTCAATGAAGCTTTTCATTTGGCTCCATATATAACATATCATTTGCAACTTTTGAGCAAAGAGAATCTCATTTTAGAGAAAGATGCCTGAAATTTTTGATATTTCAATTGATGAGTTAGCCTTTGGCTTTTTGGGCATCATACATTTTATTTTGGTCGCTTTCCCTTTTTCCTAGTCGAATACTAGTTTGTGCGACAGGCTTTTGCAGCTCTATATCTCTTTTCATTTGGAGATTTACAATTAGAGAGCTCTTTTAAGCAAAGAAAATAAAAGTGGGAAGATATATAGGTATGAGTCTATGCATGTCTCAAGATCAACAAAACCATTCACTAATCATTCATGACAAGGTTGAAGATCTATTTACAACAGTCACATAGATTTCAGAATTTCTTCCACAATGATATGAGTGCATGAGGGACAAGCTAAGCTCGTTGAATGCACAAAGCCATAAGTACAAAGGTACAAGGCAAAACATGTTTTGAGACACAACACAACAAAGCGATCAAACTTTTTGGATTTTCTATTTTTTATGTGTTTTTGAAATTTTTGAACACACCCAAAATAGACCAAGAAAAGAAAATAAACAAAGACAACCGGTACAATACAACCGGAAAAAATAACAGCAAAAAAAAAAAAAATAGAGCAATGCATGAAAAGATGCAACAGCAAATATCCCTATATATTGAAAGAATTTATGCATGGACATGTTATAATGCTTATGCATGAGTACCCCTTTTCACCCACACGTCACGTGCATTTGGGGTGATATCCTTAATGGATTGGGTACGAGAATTTGGACTCTCAAACCTTCTGGTGAAACTCTCCAAGCAGGTGGTGAAGGCACCAATCATTTTCATCACGTCCATCATGCCAGGATCATGATTTTGACTTTTCGGTTGTTCACCACCCCAAGACCTCATGTCATTTCTTCTTCCTCGTGATCGAGGTGCGCTTGAATTGTTGTCTGATCTCAGTTTTTGACAATTGGGTCTGGTATGTCCTTGCATTCCACAGTAATGACACACATAGTCCGTTCTAGGACCCCGTTGTGATCTTGGGAGAGATCTTCCTCTAGTTTCATGTCTGCCTATGGATTGATTTCGGGTCTTATTCACTATCCGTTGCTCACTCACATTCTTCTTCTCAGCCTTAACATTTTCAAGACTTGACCCTTCCACAATAGGCTCTATGGCCTTCACAAATTTCACTTCTTTGGTAGCTTTGGCTGATGAGCTGCTTCCTCCGGTATATCCTAACCCGGACTTGTCTGAAGAAGGTTTTTGAGATGAGATAACATCATCTAACTTCGGGGAGGAGACTCTCTCTATCTTGGCATGAGCTTGCACTATCTCTTGCTCAAGAAACCTCACCTTCGTATAGGCTTCAGACAACTCGCCATTTAGTGTCTCAATCTCACACTTAGCCTCTTTATATCTGATCAAAAGACTTCTGTAATCTTCCTCAGCTTTCTTCATTTTCCTTACAGCCACCTTGGCTACTCTGGTATACTCTCCTGACTTTTCAAGTAATAAGGAGTAATTTTCTTGAAGATTAGCTGTAATCTCTTCTTCTTCTTTAGCATCTGATTCTTCCACAATCCCAATAGACTCTGAATCAGAATGCTCACCAAGCTCCTTCACAAGTGCACCCAACTCATCCAATGACTCCACATGAGCAATGGTCATGAATGCGGAGTAATTTCCCTCTCCGTCACAGCTCTCTTCCGAGTCAGAATCTGAAGAGTCTAAGTCACTAAGTGTCGTGGCATAGGCCTTGCCTTTTCCCCTCAGAAAATTTGGACACTCCTTCTTTAGATGTCCATGGCCATTGCACTCATAGCATATAATTTCTGAAGAAGGTTGAGACTCCCTCCCTTCTTTTCTTGTAAACTCTTTCCTATCACCTCTTGAAGGTGAAAATTTTCCTTTGTTGAATGGTTTCCCACTGTTCTTCATCTTCAGAAATTTTCGGAAGTTTTTCGCAAGAAATGCTACTTCCTTCTCCACCACATCTTCTTCGGAGGAATCACCCATCCTCTCGGTGATGGTTTTAAGAGCAAGTGACTTACTCATCTTATGGGAAGGCAGTCCCAACTGATATGTTTGGAGAGATCCAACTAATTCTTGAATTTTAATCTCATCCAAATCCTTGCTTTCCTCTATGGCTGTAACTTTTGCTCTAAAGCTTTCAGGCAAGGACCTCAATACTTTTCTCACTACCTTAGCATCTTCAATCTTCTCCCCAAGATTGAGTTTAGCAATTACAATTTCATTGAGTTTCCCATAGAATGAATCAAATGGTTCATCATCACCCATCTTGAGCTCTTCAAATTTGGTGGTAAGCATCTGAAGCTTTGTGTCCTTAACTTTCTTTGTGCCCTCATAAGTAGTCTCCAAAATCTCCCAAGCTTCTTTGGCTACTGTCATGTGAGAGATCCTGTAGAATTCATCAAGAGACACAGCACAAAATATAGCGTTTAAAGCCTTACTATTAGCATTGGCTGCTGCTAGGGCCGCCTTATCCCAATTAGCCTTAGGAGCTTCCGGCTTAGTCCAGCCGAGCTCTACCGCATCCCAAACGGTATCTTCTATAGAACATAAAAATGCTCTCATTCTGACTTTCCAGAATGCGTAATTGTTCCCATCAAAAAATGGTGGAACATTGAGCGATTGAGATCGGTCCATCTTAAATAGGGTCAAGGATCACACTAAGGTATTTAAACCAATCAAGTGTACCCGCTCTGATACCAATTGAAAGCTCAAAAACGTGTTGAAAAACACAAGAGCTGTTTAGACCCCCTAATCAAAATTACGGCTCGATAGATTTTACACAACTTTGATATAAAGTGCGGAATAGTGTAAAAGCGAGCGGATGAACAAGTAAGCTACTCTAATCTATAAACTAAGCAACACAGCAGTATAATGGAATAAAACAAGAGTAGGGAAGAGGGATGCAAACACAGAAAACACCGAGACGTGTTCTCGAAGAGGAAACTGAAGAACTCAGCGAAAAACCTCTCTGCTGCCCTCCAAGCGGAAATCGATCTACTAGACAATCAGTTGGGATACATGAGTAAGCAAGAGACCTTCCAAGCCTAATCTACCAGATGTACCTAAGTCCTCCAAGCTCCTACTCCAACAAGGCTTCTCGGAACCGTGCCTTGTCTAGCTCTCCGGATCCCGCAACAAGCTCCATGTTGCATCTGCCATTCCAGGCTTCTTTCAATGCTTCCCAACAGCACCAAAACGTCACTCAACACTCCCAAAAGGTGTGGTAAGTGTTTGGGCTATCAACCTCTCAATGGTATGGAAAATGGAGAGGGACGGGTTGAGGAGATACCACAAGCAAGTGTATAGAGAAAGGTGGAGATGACAATCTCTAATTGCAAAATGTGTTTGGCTAGGGTTTTCTCTCTGAAGCATTCCTCAACATTTGTGGGTAATGGGGGTTTATATAGGATAGGTGCAAAATGTGTGAGTCAGTCAGTACAAGCTGGCAGAACAGCACGTCTTGCGGGTGTCTCACGGGAAGGCCTTACCCGCGAGATACTCGCGAGAACCAGCTGTCTCCACCTGGATTGACTCTTCGCATTCCAGCATGTGCAAGGCACATGCTTCACTTCGCGAGAAGCTTAGTCGCGACATACCTGCGAGATTCCTTCAGCTTCCAATTTTGCTTGAGTCTTCACACACTCTCTATCACACACCCCTTACATCAATTCCCACAACTAATACATGGTATAAACAATTGATATTAATTACAATCAAATTTGGCACGGAATAAAAGCCAACAAAACACATAGTTGTAAATCACAACTTTACAGGACCAAATGTTGTTCCTCTTTTTCTTTGTATTTGGGATTATAACTTAGTTTAATATGGTTATTTTCATTAATTTTTTGACAAATTACAATGTAAAGGTTTGCATTGGATTTTCTTTTCCAGGGTTGTAAGTACCATTTTTTTTTCAATTGATATTCTATTTCTTTGTATTCATATTTACAATTTTTTTACATAATTTTTTTTTACCCATTAAAATTGTTTGTGTTTAAAGAATTGGAATGCGTTTTCTTGATTTAGTACATTTGCCTCTCATTTATTTATTTTATTTTCTGAAGAGCTTTGTAATTTTTTAAGTTAAATACCACATAAATCTTTGCTAATTTTCTTTTAATCTCATCTAAATTGATGCTAATTTATAACTTCTTAGGACACCTTGGAAGAGGAAACAAAATTTTATGATCGACAGGTATTGACCGTACAGTGTTCCTCTTTTTCTTTGTATTTGGGTACCATTTATCTTCTCAAAAAAAAAAAAAAAATTCTTACAATTTATAACTATTGCATCCATTTTATAATTGTGGACATGCATGCAGTATTGCTTTATGTTTCCATGGTAATACTAATGTCCATTACTTTAAAATTAAAAAAAATTCTCTCAATTGAAGCATATACCTTGACGTGATCTCATTCTTATGAAATCTTGCAACTTAATTCAAATCATGCTAACCAATATATATATATATATATATAAATAGAATGGTTTTGTATAGTCCAACATGAATTAAATCATATTACCTTAGTAATTAGCTTAATTAAGCTTATCTAATTCTCAAGAAAAAAAAAAAAACCTTAAACTTATATCATATATCTTATTGTTCGATTTGGCTATGATATGTTGCACTTTAATTCATCATACTCCTTAAATATTCAAAAATATAATAGAAATAATATAAGAAATAAAATAGATAAATACAACAGGAAATCAACTAGGCATTTCTTTTGTACTACAAATTTCACTATTATAATTCTTAAATAATATGTACTTAAATATTCACTATTAGATCTTTTAGAAATACAATCAATTTTTTTTTTTTTTGCCTTCCTATATTTTTCTTCGATCTAATTGAAAAAAAAATCCGTAAAATTCTCATTTATGAAGGAAATAATTTTCTCTGATAAAAATTTTTGGGAAAAAAATAATGAATATATAAACCTATATGGTTGCCCAAAAGTCCTCTATTCAGACTTACTATTATGTTACTACATTGGATTTGATGAGTTCTTTTAAAAAGAAAATATTATATATATATATATATATATATATAACATTAACTATGCAACTTACCAGTTATAAATACATTTTTCAATTACCAAAATATACAAAGTCTCTTCCTCTTTCCCAACCTTTCCCCTCCCTCAACACTTATGTATCGTATATACATTTTTCCCTTCCCCTACACACATGCGGGCACACACACACACACACATTTTATATTTATATTTGTTCTCTTTTAATCTCTCTTAAAACCAATATGTATAGTATTTGTGATGGAATTTTTTTTAATTATCACCACATATTTGTGATATCTTTTAATCTCTCTTTTATTATCACTAAAAATTAGAAATTGTGTTTGGCTTCATTTTGCTAGGTTCTTTTTCATGATCATTGGTTTATATGTTGTGAGTTGGGTTAAAGTTGCAGAACTGGGAGATATCAAACAAGATACAGTTGCACCATGAATATTTTAGAAAGCAAGAGTATTATTATACAAAAACAAATATGGACATATATAAACAATTATACCGTGATTACATTTGCTTTCTCCTACCCCTTTTATGCTATTTATTGATTGACTAAGATCAACTACACATTTTTATTTTTTGCAGAAACGATCAACTACACATTTAGCTTCCTCAGTTGTTCACATTTTTTAAATTGTATGGAAAGGAATAATAGAAATCAATATATGTTTTGGGGAGAAATTTTTTTGTAATAGTTGATTCTCATACATGAGTTTAGTGATTATCAAAATAGAAACTATTATAATTTTTTTTTAATAGTTCTTATGTGATAAAATGGAAACAAAGTTTGGATAAATTGCTCAGTAATTTCTCCAAAAATGTAAAATAATGTTAGCTTTCATATGAAACCAACAAGATTCATATTCATGTTCTAATAAAAATTATACATTTTCCAGTTTTTATTTGTGTTGTGTTTTGATACATATCTCACACTATTCTAACGTATTACAAAATATTTTGTTATATATAATAATTGAAAGTAAAGTGCAACACCTTTCTTTGCTAAAAAATACACACACACACACACACACAAAATCAAGATAAAGACTTCTTTACTTACATAGAATTTATTATATATATTACAATGTAATCACATTATTGTGAGATGAGTTTGGGACCATTACTTATAAATCTCAACTATTATTCTCATTCTTTATTTAACAAAAAATAATATGACATCAAAATTATCCCTCGCATTGCACGGGTCTGCTGCTAGTTTAAATAAAGTTGGAGTGAAATAAGTTGAGGGAGGCCTAAAACAATATGGATAGACATAAATCCAAGTAGGATATGTTTAATAAGGAGGTGATAAAGTAAATGATTTTAGATAGAATACAATGGTGGATAGAATACAAGGATCGAAAGAAGGGAGCTGGTGGATTGATTAATGCTGGAGAGTGATCCTTTAGCCGTCTATCTTTTTGCCATAGTCTCATTTTGGCTTACAGGCCTTATTACTTGAAGTTGCTTACAAATGCTTATATGTTTTCCCTTATGCTAAACTTATATCATTGATGATTTTTACTTATATTGAGTTTGTGATTATTATGTTGTTATTAGTTTTGTATATAATTTCCCCTATACTTTGCAGGTAGAAGAACTGGTTCAAGAAAATTCCCAAGTATATCGTTATCCAAAGCTGGTGAAGGGCGAGTCAAAAGTAGTATGGGAATGGCAAAGTAAAAAGGTTGACCCAACTGCTTTTTGATAATAATAAACAGGGTGTAGGTTTACCAAAATGCTTGTTGTTAATAATAAACATGGTGCTCCTACTTGGTCAAGTCTCTTACCTGGCTATACTTACGTGTTACAACTTTATAGTCAGAATATCAAGAATTTACTTTTGACAAACTAGGGGCTTTTTAGGAAACAAAAGGTTGAATAAGATAATTTCCAAATAGTGTTTTATTTTATTTTTTGGTGTGGGGGGGGGGGGGGGGGTGGGGTTGAGGATGGGGGGACAGCCAGATAGGGAAATGCATTAATGAAAGAATAATTTAAATGAAGTTGAAGGAGTGAAAATAAGTTGAGGGAGGCCTAAAACAATATGGCAGAGGAGGATAGTGGAGGAGGATATGTTTAATAAGGAGGTGATAAAGTAAATGATTTTAGATAGAATACAATGGTGGAAAGAATAAAAGTGGCCTACATCACTTATTTGAAAAAGAATCTATATATCTGACCCAATTTAACATCTTATATTTGCACATCACTACAACGTAGGTGACAAATTATGTTGTACTGGGCCCTCCCCTTAAATTTGCTGCAATCCTATTTAACCCCCACCAAAAATATGACAGAAAATGGCTGAAATATTATTTTTAGTTTGTGGTGATTTTAAACCCACATTATTCCAATCAAAAGAAAGAAGATAATTAAAAAAGGGAAAAAAATAAAAAATAAAATAAAAAGACACCATACAGCCTGTAGTAGTTAGATGTAACTGGCCAGCAATTAAGACCAAATAACCACAAGATATCAATTGGTTTAAAACAGAATCTGAGAAATTCAACGAGGACAACTATTACAATTATGGTCTTTTTGTAAGTTTTCATTCTACGCTCATAAAATATCAGAAAATGGCGGTTAAGTTAATTAAAAACTTGCTATGTATTTACTATCTGATGCAATCAGTGTTTGACTTTTATTGCTTAATAAGGCCACTCATATTTGGTAGTCTCAACTATAGTTGATTTTTGTGTATAGTTGACCAGGGGACAAAATCAACCTAAACTAAACTCACCAAGTAACAAGAAAAGAAACTTCCCTATCAGGAAAAAAATAATACAGCTTAAAATGGAAATAAGTGATTAACCTTTTAGGAAACACAAGGGCATTTTGTTACATATAGGCATATAGCCCCAAATGAAGAGGTTTGTTTTGGAAAAAAGCAGAATATTACAAGATCCTAAAAGGAGGATCAACACCAATATTCAACTCTCATTACGTTACTTTTGTAAAAGCTAAGGATTTCGCTCTTTTTTCTTTTGTTTTGAGAAATTAAGAGGGTGTACCTTTAGAATTAGAACAGTAACTAGGATTAAGCTTGATACATCAAAATGGAAAATCTCAATCTCAAACTTATGGCCTATTTGGATGTTTAAAAAATGAGGGAGAGTAGAGTAGAGAGAAGGAGAGTAATTCAATTACCTTATTTGGAAGTTTTTTAAGGATTGAGGGGGAGGGATTTGGAGGGGTTTGGAGGGGTTTCAACTACCTCTAACCCCTCATTTTTAATTCCCTCAAATTGGAGAGATTTGGAGGGAGAGTAGAGTAAATAAATTATTGAACCAATGAATTCTCCTATTTACCCTTTCTAAATTAACAAAATTACAATCCCATTATATAAATAATATTTGTTTGTTTCTTGAGAAAATTCACTATTTAGAAACAAAAAAAAATCAAATCAAATCCGTTTGTTTCCTGAGAAAATTCATTATTTAGAAACAAAAAGCGAAATCAAATCAAATTCGCACACGATTCAGAAAAGAAGAGAAACCTGACGATTGCTAGCGTGGCACCAATCGAAGATTTTTCTGAAGAAGTCACGGAGTTGACCGAATGCGAAGAGCAAGCCGTAGTTGAAGTAGGTGGTCAACCCAGTCAAATACGCGCTTTGAGTTTAGTGAGGGCGTGAAACTTCAACTCACCGGCGAGTGCGAGACCTTTGAGAACGATAGCAGTGACGTTGCCGGAGTCTGCGCCGTCACCGCCTTGCAAGAGACACCGTGCCAGGCTAAGGGACATTCATTGGCGTCCAACGATGCGATGGTAGCCGAGTCCCAAGACGAAACGACACCGTTCAGGTCAAGCTGGATCCCTTTCTTGAATTCGAGTAAGGATCAGAGCTCCGAGTTGTTTGCGGAGTGGGAAACTGGGAATTGTTTGTTTCTCAGGAAAGCTGAGAATTTTTTTTTTTTTTTTTTTTGAGAAAGAAGTTGAGGAAATTGAAGGAAGTTTTTTATTTTTTATTATAATTTTTTTTGAGATAATAAAAATTATTTTATAATAGTTAATAGTAGTTTTATACTTTTATTAGTGGTATTTGATGAAATGAGAATGTTAATTAAATAATTATTTAATTTAATAAATTAATCATAGATTAATGTTGCAAGATCATTTTTCAATAGGGGTAAATTTGTCTATTTAAATCATTTCCTCTCCTCTCCCTCCTAATTTTTAAAACATTCAAACAAGAGGAAGGACTAATTACTCCCTTCTTTCTTACTAATTTTAAAAACATCCAAATAAGGTAAAGAATAACTATTCTACTCTACTCTCCTCCCCACTACTCTCCTCCCCTCTACTCTCCTCTCTCCCTAAACTTCCAAACAGGCCATTAATGACTGTTATGAAAACAAATTTAAGATTAGTAGTAGAATTTAATATTTCTTTTTTGACCCCCACACAAAAAAAAAAAAAAAAAAAAAAAAAAAAAAAAAAACTACATGGTTCTATAGTTATAGATAAGAACACTGAGTCGGATTAATATCTAGCTAGGGCATCCGTTACACTCTCCTCTCACATACACTTGGGTTTTACATATAGATTCGCGCGGTAACAAAAAAAACCTACTCTGTTAAACAAGGAAAATAGCTTGTTAGAAGGAAATTTTTATAATTGTACTTAAAATTTCAATTAATGCTTCTCTCGTGCCAAAAAAAAAAAATTCCAGTTGTTAAATTTTGTTTCAAATTCGTGATCTGGGTAAAATATTATGTTCGGAATGGTGAAGAATCTAATTTCTGATTTTGGTTTTAAACTTTAGGTGGTGAAGCTCAGAGCATTTTCCAAGTTCGAGAATACATCAGAAGCTTTGGACACAGCGACTTTGTTGATTTATAGCAAACCCAGCAACGGACTCCGCAAGTTCTTGCGTGTTCACTGTGATGGTGAAACATACGCTGTGGCTGATTCAAAGCTTGGGAATATCATTAATGAAAAACTGGTATTTGGAAACCTGTTGATGATAGCCATATTGGACTGTATTTTAGTTTCACTTTTGTTTAAGTTGGAGTGATTATTTTGTTCACTATCGTGAACTTTGTGTACCTTTTCTGCTTTTCTTTTAATAATATTACTTTCTTACTTATAAAAAAAAAAAAAAAAAAAAAAAATTTCTTGCAGAAAATAGAATGTGTCCACAACCAGCCTGTTATGGAGTTGATGAGAGGCGTCAGGTCTCAGCTGAGTGAGCTGATATCTGGCCTAGGAGTTCAAGATTTGGCACCAATGAGCTTGGGTTTATCTCATAGCTTATCTAGATACAAGCTAAAGTTCAGTGCTGATAAGGTGTGTTTCTTCAAATGTATGATAAGCTGTGGTTAGTCCCATCTCTGATATATATTTGCCCTCTTTTTAGGTCGCCACAATGACCATTTAGGCCATTGGTTTGCTTGTTGACCTTGATAAAGAACTTAACACATATGCAATGAGGGTTAGAGAATGGTATGGTTGGCATTTTCCTGAGCTCACTAACATTATCCAGGACAATATCCTTTATGCGAAAACTGTGAAGCTTATGGGTGACCGTGTTAATGCTGCACAGCTTGATTTTTCTGAGGTGAGTTGCTCACTTTCTTTTGAAGTATTTAAGAAGCCCCATACAGTTTTTCCCTTTTGTACCTCAGAGTTCTAGAAATCCAAAAACAATTCACTTGTGTTATGTTTTCTTTTTTATTGGATCTTGTCCCACACTTACGCCATCCATTGGCTTGTGGCTTCATTGGAACAATCATGCTGCCAAATAATTCCCCAAAATTGTATTATTATCTTACTTAAGTGAAAACCCCAATCTTAAAATTTTTTATCTTATCTCACTGTGGAAAAGCATGGAAGATGGATAGGGAAGTGTTGATAATATTTTTTTTTTCTCTGAATGAAAACACAATGGTGATCCTCAGTAAGTTTCTCTTGTTTTGATTGTTCAAAATATTATAGATATTGGCAGAGGAGGTTGAGATAGAATTGAAGGAAGCAGCTATGATATCCATGGGAACTGAAGTTAGTGACCTTGATTTGATAAATATTAAAGAACTCTGTGACCAGGTTCTTTCTCTTTCTGAGTACCGAGCACAACTATATGATTATCTAAAAAGCCGGATGAACACCATTGCGCCAAATTTGACCGCACTTGTTGGAGAGCTTGTTGGTGCTCGCCTCATTGCTCATGGGGGCAGTTTGATGGATGTTGCAAAGCAGCCTGGTAGCACAGTTAAGATTCTTGGTGCTGAAAAGGCTCTCTTCAGAGCCCTGAAGACTAAGCATGCTACTCCCAAATATGGGCTTCTCTACCATGCGTCCTTAATTGGTCAGGCAGCACCAAAGAATAAGGGAAAAATATCTCGGTCACTTGCTGCAAAAACTGCATTAGCAGTCGGATGTGATGCTCTTGGAGATGGTCATGATAATTCGATGGGCTTCGAGAACAGAGCCAAGGTACTTTGCACAAATTTGTCTGGTACTTCTCTGACCTTCACTGAAATCATTCTCTGACATAAACTATGTTTGATAGCTTCAAGCACGGTTAAGGAAACTTGAAGGCAAAGAATTGGGTCGCTCTGCTGGGTCAGCTAAGGGCAAACCTAAGATAGAAGTCTATGACAAGGATCGAAAGAAGGGAGCTTGTGGATTGATTAATGCTGCCAAGGTTTGAGATTCGTTTTTTATGTGATGTGTAATTTTCCCCCTTGGTTTTAGGTGTTCACAAGCTTTTCTTTTTTATGTAGTTCTTGTGCAAACCTTAAATGCTGCTGCTGGCAATGAGGAGGAAAAAGTCACGAAGAAGGAGAAACCAGAGGAAGCAGCAGAGGGGCTCTTGCTAATGAGGGGGACAACGGAAATGACCATGCCGAACCAGAACATGAAGAGAAAGAGAAGAAGAAAAAGGAGAAGAAAGAGAAGAAAAAGAAGAAAGCTGGTGAAGGGGAGACACCCATTCCAATTAATGGAGACAATCATGCAGGGCCAGAAGGTGAAGAGGTGGTGACAAAGGAAAAGAAGAAATAGAGGAAACATTCAGCTGAGGTATAGAAGGGAGATGAAATTGTTGATGCAGGTGAAAGGAAGAAGAAGAAAAGAAAGCATGCTGAACAAGAAGAATCTGAAGTGCCAGGCAAGAAGGAAAAGAAGAAGAAGAAGAAAAGTGAGGATTGAGAGGTTCTGGACAGCAACTGAACACTTTTCGTTAATTTAGCATCAACTAGGTACTTCTATCTGTAAAATTCGATTATCCAGTGCTGCACCCTTTTTCATTTGTGGGTTCTTAAAGTTATTTCTTGTGTATGCTGATGTTGGCTAGGGAGAGGACTGGATGTTTTATATTTGGCGGATCACATAATTCATATTTCTTGTTGCATTTCTTCTCACTCCCTTTTAAATCAGATTGTTTATCTTGCAAAGGGGGGTTGGTCAGCTTTTTTAATTTGATATATGGTTCACTTTTTCTCCCATTGTTTAATCCAATCCCTCCAACTGCTTAACATTTGAATATTACCTCATGCTTCATTTACATTGAAACTGGATATTCAAGGATTCAGCTCCAAATTCATTATACAAAAGGATTTAGCTCTAATAGAATTGCACCTGTAAAGTGCGTGTGTACAATGGTAAATACTAGTGGCATAGATTTGGTGTGTACGTGGGTTATGATAATGGGCTGATTTACTGGGGGAGACATGTGTTGCTTAGGACATCCAGGAAATCTCATTAACTGATCGTATGATAGTATGTTGGATGGTATTTTGGATCTTTGAAATTCGCCAAATCCATTGAACTCACCACCCTTCCTCGAACGGACACCAGGCATACATTTATTTTCAAAATCAAAGTTAACATGTATACTGTTAATTGCTCGTTAAATGGCATTATCACAATTGTTTTTACTAGGCATACATTTGTTTTCAAGATCTTTGTTAATTGCTCGTTAAATAGGTCCGTCACAATTGATTTTTGGTTCGTAAAAGTCAAACTATGTCAGTTGCTTGTTGGAGTAATAAAAAAAAAAAAAAAATTTCTTAATTATTGTACCAGATCTTACCATTGTCAAAGGATTAGGATTGGTAATTGCTTATATGGTAGTCTCCTAATGCGTATGCATCTGCGATAAAACATAGCCTGCACGTATGCTGGTAAAGGGGTTGTTCAGAAATCTCCTAAATAAATAATTATTGTACAAACATTTTATTGAGTCCATCTTTGAGCTAAGTATTGAATCTCTCCTCATTTTGTAATATACTAATAGTAATACCCACCTTTTATTAACTTTCACTGTTTCATGCCTAAAATATTTTGAGTACGACTGTATTTTTGTTCAAATTATGATTTAAATAAATAAATAAAAATAAAATATCTGGAACGAATAATAAGGATTTTAAAAAAAATTACCTATAAGTGTGATATCATATAATTATGCAATCTTTACTTTTTTTTTTTTTTTTTTTTTTTTTTTTTGGTCAGAAAAGTTTTGTTATGTATATGATACACAAATCCAGTCTCCAACCTCACATGAGAGTGGATACATGTATCAGATACGTGTAATACCACCTCCATATGACACAACCTATTTATCTATAAAACTATAACTATAAGCCAAGGAAATAGATTCCTTGGGCATCATATTATCTCATATATGTGTGTGTGTGTGTGTTTGGTCCCAAAACTTTTTTTTTTTTTTTTTTGGCTGAACCGAAATCACTCACCTAAAACATCTAGCATGCACACGGGAGCAAATTTTAAAAAGAGTGAACTCTCCTTCCTCAATCGTCTAAGCTAGAACAAGTTAAAAAGAGTCCCAAAACTCCACATTTTTCAATGGTAATGCATATAATTAGTTACCAAAACTATAGCTGAAAAATGATGTTACAACTTACAATCCCACCTTGTAGGACACACAACTGTTCATCTTTCAAGTGGGCAGCTCAAGGGAAAAAAAACAAAAAAATTATAAATATACCAAGGCTTTTATCACCTTGTTTGTGAAACCTTGGAAGAATAAATGTTCAAAAATCAAATAAATAGAATATATCTCTCAAATGGGTTTAAAGTGATTCAGTCAAAACAAAGTTTTTGGTCAATCCTAAGTCGCACAGAAGTTCAAGATGTTGTGAGCCATGATTATTAGATGTTAGGAAATGAGCACCGGGTGCCAACTGTCCAGCCATATTTGTGCCCTTTTCAATCTTTCTAAAGCGCTAACAACCAAGAAAACGGATGCACTAATGCTTTTTTTCTTCAAAATTTCAAGGAAGCTTTGAAAATCAATATAAATGGGAGGGAAAATAAATAAATAAAGCAACTCCCTTGATGACAAGTTATAGGATCATTGCCATGAATGACTACAAAACAAATTGAACGGTTTTAGACCCCTTAGAACAACCAGATTGGTTAGCCTAGATTAATTAGCCAAGTTGTTACTTAGTCAAATTATGCAATTTTAGGTTAAAGCAATCAAATAATCATATCAAGATATAAAGCAGCAGAAAATAAATGAACACAAGATATGATGACCCAGGAAATCACACGGTAAAAATCTGGGGAGGATTTGACCTAGCTATCCTCAAGGTAAACCTGAATCCACTATGCGAAAGAATCGAAGTTCATACAGAAGGACTACAAGCTCCGTGCTTGACTTCCTAATGCTACCCACCAGTAGAACTTACTGACACGACCATGTGTAAGCTCCGAATCCACGGACTCCTTCTTTCTTGGATTCTCCAATCAGCTACAAGCACTCCCGCTTGATATTCTTTAAGCTTCAATGGTAGCAACCAAGTTGATCATCAAGATATTGATATTATCTCTAACTTGAAAACCCTAAACTTTGTGTAAAAGAAAGCTCCTCTAGATCTCACAAGAGATTTACACAAAACAGCAATGTATGAGCAACAATACAACTGGAGCAACCTTAAAAAACGTGGCTAGGGTTTAGTTTATATACCTAGGGTAAAAACATAAAACCCTAAACGTTTAATGAAGTAGGGTTGAGTTGGAAATTCTGCAAAATAATCAACCTATACGATTTTCGATCGATCGAGTCTATTCTTCGATCGATCGAGCCAGGCCAAAAGTCTCAAGTACTTCTGCAGCCACTCGATTCCAACTTTACAATAATAAACCAACTTTGAGCAAGCCTAACAAGACTAAACACATTGTTTTGATCATGGTTTGCCAACATTACAAATTAGAGTTCTAAATACATAAAATCCTAAGACCTTAGAACCTAACAAACTCCCCCTTTGGCAATCTGTGACAAAACCCTAATTAAAAACTCAAAGTTTTACAAGTAAAAAGCCCTTTACAAAGAAATGCTTATAAACTTCAAATTCAGCCTAACTACTATCCATCGGTTGCAAGTGTAGACAGCAGTTTAGTTGAATCGACCTGTATATTCCTAAAATACTCAACAAACGCATAAACGCATGTGTGACAGAAAAGAGTAAAACAATAGGTATAACATTCTTGTAAGATTCACACAACACAAAATAAAGACATATATGAATGATCAACTCATAAATATAAATCAATAAGCAGTGAATCACAAATCAACAAGAATCAATAAAAAACATGTATATCAATCAATGTTACTCCCCCTAACATGAATATCTCCAAAAAATTATATACAAGGTGAAGCACCTAGATACAATCTAAAAACTTCACAAGCTCTCAAAAAGTAACAAAAAAATCTTCCCCAAACAACAAAACTCCTCTACAAGAGAAAACTCCACTCCCCCTTTTTGTGACGGAATGTCAAAGAGCAATCATGAGTCACCATCAAAAGGAGGTGGTGAGGGTGAATGAAGACGCGCTAAATCGGCTTGGAGAGCACGAATCTCATCTAGTAAGTCCACCAAAATGTGACCATGAGCCGCCTGAACGATCATGACAGTCTCCAGAGTACGACGAACATCAAAGTCGGTTGAAGGAGGTGGAGGAACATCAGTAGCAGCAACATCATCACCAACTAGATCAGGAACATCCTCACCAGCAAGACTTGCAGAAGAAGAAGGAGGAGGTACGCTACTAGACAGCTCAGACCTAGGGTGTTTAGAACTAGCTCGAAGATAAGCGGCCATTTGTCTAAGAAAAGACGCACCTATTGGAGCTATCACATGAACGGGCTCAGAGGAAGGGAAGTCACTAAGGTTAAGATAGAGCAAAATCCTATGAATAAAAATAGGATGAACAAGAGCATGAGAAGTAGAAGAACTCCTATAAACATCATTCAAAGAACGAAGAAAGAGATGGGGAAAACTAATAGGAGCATCAGTAATCAGAACGTACAAAAATACACACCTCTCAAGAGGAATGGTGTGAACATGAGAAATGGGCCAGATGGAATGACACGCTATCCTAAAGAACAAATAGTGCAACTCGGAGAGCTCAGTAGAAGTGATCCTACGATTAGAACCCCACTGGACAGAAGTCCCAGTGATGTAAGATAAAACGTCGCTCAGCTTGGGAGACTCGTCATATAGATAGACAAGATTCCTAACCAACAGTACCCCTAGAGCACCAGCCACTACCTAAGAAGTAATGGTGTACTCTACGCCTCGTATCCAACTCTTTACTAAAGTGTTAGAATCATAGACACGGATAGAGATGTTCGAAAAGAACTCTCCAATCAAGGCAGAAGGTGGGGGAGGATCAGAAATGTCCAACCAGGGTAACCAGCCCTGACGCTCAAAGTTTGCCCTAATGGCAGGATCTAGCTCATCTAACAGAACAGAGCGTTCAGCCCAAATCTTTCTCTTAAGGTTAAGTTTCTCAAAAAGCTCTTGGTTTTTCTCACTCGGAAACCTCTCTCGGTCAAAGGAAGGAGGGGATGAAGAAGAAGAGGGAATGATCCTACGGGCTCTAGTCTTCCTAGGCATGATGCTAAGGAAAGGATAAAGACACAAAAGAGAAAACCAAAAAGACACAAGAAAACAAAACCAAGGGCAGACTACAAGTTAGTACAAAAAAAATAGAATGAAAATCTATATGATGCATGAACAGATACAATGTCATGATGCATGTACTAATGCAGTAATCAATTAAGTTCAATTGAGATTAAATTGATAAAATTGGCTTGAGTAGGGAATTTCTTATCAAAAACTCCAAAAATTGAAAACCACTTGTTGAAATTTTTTAAACAAATTGATGAATTGAGCATTATAAAACACAGCATATAGATTATAATGCTTAATTTCATCAATACAACAAGCCAATTTCATCAAATTCTACCAAATTTAACAAAATCCCCAAATCGGATTAAGAACAAACCCTAGAATTTTCAATTTTTTCACCAAACTCAAAATTGATCAAATTAACAAGCAAGAATCATGTTTATGATGTGTCCCTACAAAAACCCAATGATCAATTGCACAAAATAAGGCTTGAATCAACAGAAAATCCCAAAAATGCTAAGTTCGAAAATCTCCCTTAAATGCATGGATTTATGCAGAAAACATGAAAATAAACTCAACAGGAAGGGCAAAAAAGTCTTACCAGCTTGAGGAAAGAGAAATTTTGCAAAAACTTCGGAGGAAAACGACAAAAATTTGAACTTTTTGACTTGCCTTGTCGGAGAGAGAAAGAAAAAGTTTGAAAAAGCTTTGAAAAAGTGTTTGAAAAAGTCAGATTTGATCTTTTAAAAAAAAGCTTCTTCACGATTTTCGATTGATCGAAAATTACATTCGATCGATCGAATGAGCCAGTCATTTTGAAACAAACTAGTGCACTTTTTCGATCGATCGAAAAACAGACTGGATCGATCAAAATGGCAGAGGCTCACTAAATTTTGAGAAAAAATCCAGTTTTGAAAAATACAAATCTAATTTTGAAAAACAACTCCTTAAAGCATTAAACAAGGAAAGCAAAATGCATGAGTATGAGATGGAATGCTTTTTCAAAAACCCAAATTTTTTTAAACCCAAATTATGTCAAAAACAAGTTTCAATCATTCTCCCATTGAATTTTCTCAAGCAACAAAAATGTTGTGCACAAATCTCAAGATATTTTCAAAACTTGGTTGGTCAGACCAAAAACACACACACTAGCATGTACAGTGTTTAACAAAGAGTAACTTGTGTAGTGTGTGATACTAGCAAAAACTTGAGATACATATGAGGTGATATGTGAATAGCAATCAAATACAAAATCTACATAATTCATCACATAGAATTTAAAAGAGACTATCACCTAAAGAGTTACATTTTATAACTCCCACATCTCCTAGAACAAAAGCTTGCAATCATGTAAGTTTCTTGCATTTTTATCTCTTATTTGTATGAAATGGCATTCAACCTAATAGTACACACCGGTTTGAATTAAGTGAATTGGCATCAAGCCTAATAGTACACACCAGTTTTAATTTAATTTGAGACTACACCTTATGTTCTTTTTGTACATGTGCTACACTTTCTCAAGTACACAATCTTATGATATGCACTAAGGTGTTCATGATTGGCTAGTGAACAGTGGTGAGATGGTTATTTATGCCTTCCTCAAAAGAATCAAGTCCAATAGTCAAATAACATATGACTTCATGATTAAGACAGAGTGATTAAGAACCATACACATCTTTCCCACACAACATGCACTACAAAGTTTCAACTAGTCAAGTGCAATGAATAAGTTTATCAAAGTTAAACAAGGTACACAAGACATGACATGTGTAAAAAGATAGACCAACCTTGTTTTTCAAAAATCAAGAAAAATAGTGTCAAACATGATTTTTTCTTTCTCCTTTTCTCCTTTTTATTTTTTTATTTTTTTTTATTTTATTTAAGAGAAAACAAATAAATCCTAGAATGAAATGCATGAATGTAATGCAATGCAAATCCTAGAAATAAAACAAAAAAAAAAAAAAAAAAACACAAAAACCAAAGAACAATGGTCACAAAGGAATGAGCAATGAAGCATAAGGACCATGAAAGCCAAAAGAGACTAAGGACACTGAAGAACACCAATCACTTAACGAAGTGTTTCAAACTTGCTTCCATCAAGTGGTTTGGTAAAGATGTCAGCATTTTGACGATCAGTAGGGATATACTCAAGAACAACAATTTTCTTTTCAACCAAATCCCTAATGAAGTGATATCTAAGTTCAATGTGTTTGGTCTTAGAATGATGAACAGGATTCTTAGATATATCTATAGCACTGGAATTATCACAATAGACAACCATGGTGTCTTGAGGTATCCCATAATCACTCAACAACTTTTTCATCCAAAGGAGCTGAGAACAACAACTCCCAGCAACAATATATTCTGCCTCAGCAGTGGATAAAGAAACAGAATTTTGCTTCTTACTCATCCAAGCCACAAGATTGGCCCCAACATAAAAACACCCCCTAATAGTGCTTTTTCTGTCATCAGCATTCCCAGCCCAATTAGAATCAGAAAACCCAGCAAGAGACAAATTAGACTCCTTACTATAAAAGAGTCCATAATCACAAGTTCCACTCACATATTTTATAATTCTCTTAACAGCATTTAAATGTGAAACCTTATGGTTGGACTGAAATCTAGAGCAAACACCAACACTGAAAGATATATCAGGCCTACTAGCAGTTAAATATAACAGACATCCAATCATGCTTCTATACAAAGTAATATCAACAGACTCACCTAATGGATCAATTGTTAATTTTGCATTAGCAGCCATTGGTGTTCTAGCATGAGCAGCCTTGTCCAAGCCAAATCTCTTGACTAAATTTCTTGCATATTTAGCTTGATTGATGTAGATTCCTGACTCTGTTTGCTTCATCTGCAATCTCAAAAAATAAGTCAGTTCACCAACATGCTTATTTCAAACATTGCCTTCATTTCATTTGCAAAAGAATGAGTAAGAGAATCATTAGTAGCACCAAAAACAATGTCATCAACATAAATTTGAGCTACAACAAAACCAATCTTATCCTTTCTTATGAAGAGAGTTGTATCTGCAGATCCTCTTTTAAATCCATGCTCAGTGAGATATGCAGTCAATCTGTCATACCAAGCCCTAGGAGCTTGCTTCAAACCATAGAGAGCTCTTTTCAATTTGTAGACATCATCAGGTTTATGAGGATCAACAAAGCCTTTAGGTTGCTCAACATAGACTTCTTCTTATAGCATTCCATTCAAGAAAGCACTCTTGACATCCATCTGATATAACTTGAAGTTTAAATGACTTGCTATGGCTAACAATATACGGATGGACTCTAACCTAGCCACTGGTGCAAAGGTCTCATCAAAATCAACTCCCTCCATTTGTGTGTACCCTTGTGCAACAAGTCTTGATTTATTTCTGATCACAGTGCCATGTTCATCTGACTTGTTCTTAAAGATCCATTTAGTTCCAATCACATTTACATTTTCCGGTCTAGGAACTAGTTCCCACACATCATTCGAATGAATTGATGAAGTTCTTCATGCATGGAATTTACCCAATCAACATCCTAAAGTGCTTCATCTACCTTTTTCGGTTCAAATTGGGATAGATAACATGAGTACGTGATCACATTCAACGCTTTTGATCTCAACCTCATGTTATCATTCAGATTGCCCAATATATTTGTGGAAGGATGATTCAATCTCACTCTAGAGGATGGACGTTTGACAAGAGATGTTGTGATTTCTTTCTGTTCAGATGGAGGACTGAGCTTACTTTGTATTTGTCGAGTGTCATGAACTGGAGTGGATGGTTTTGAACTTGATGGTACTGATACTGTATCATTCAACACCAACAGCTCTTCCTCACTATGTTTCCCAACATACTCAATAGGAAAAGAATCATTAACTTCTAGGGACTTATCTTGAGCAGCAACAATGCTTTCTGAAGATCCTTCATCATTTATCACAACATTTGAAGATTCCATGACTGTTTTGGTTCTCAGATTGTACACTCTATAAGCTCTACTGGTGGAAGAGTATCCTAGAAAGTATCCTTTGTCACTCTTTGCATCAAATTTTTCTAGGTTCTCTCTATCACGCAGAATGTAACAGTCACTGCCAAATATCCTGAAATATTTGACCATAGGTTTCTTCCCTCTCCAGAGTTCATAGGGAGTCTTCTTGGAGTCAGGTCTAAAATACACCCGGTTGAGTGTATGGCAAGCAGTGTTAACTGCTTCTCCCCAGAAGGATTTTGGCAAATTTTTGTTGTGTAACATGACTCGAGCCATCTCCTGCACAACCCGGTTTTTCCTTTCCACAATCCCATTCTATTGAGGTGTCTTGGGTGATGAGAACTCTTGGTGAGTGCCTTGATCATTGCAAAAAGTAGCCAACTTGGTATTCTCAAATTCTCTTCCATGATCACTTCTGATTCTGGCTATCACAGTATCTTTCTCAACCTGCAATTTCTTGCATAGATGTATCATCTTCTCAGGAGCCTCAGCTTTATCCTTCAAAAGCAAAACCCAAGTATATCTAGTAAAGTCATCCACAACAACTAGAATATACTTCTTTCCACCCAAACTTTGAACTCTGGCAGGACCCATGAGATCAATGTGTAATAACTCTAAAGGTCGTGAAGTTTGAACACTAGTCACAGAAGGATGCTTGGATTTTACTTGTTTACCTATCTGACATGGTCCACATATGCACTTATCAATCTTCTCAAATTTAGGTAAACCGATAATTGCCTCACACTTGGAAATCTTCTCTAACTGCTTATGACTGGCATGCCCCAACCGTTGATGCCACAAATCAACTTGATCAATCTTTGCACTAAAGCACTTGTTGTTTACACTTGATGTTATGCCATAACAGTTGTCAGCTGTCCTTACACCAACACACATACAGTCACCTCCTCCATCAAGTATCTCACATTCATACTTGGTGAAAAGAACATTCAGTCCATTGTCGTAAATCTGACTTATGCTGAGTAAATTGGCCTTCAATCCATCAACATACCAAACATCTTCAAACACTGGCAATCCTGGAATGTCCACAGTACCAATGCCTCTGATCACAGATTTACTTCCATCTCCAAAAGTGACTGTCCCAATCTTTCCTTCGAAGAGTGTTTTGAATAAACCTTTATTTCCTGTCATATGCCTGGAACAACCACTATCCAAATACCAAAGACAAGAATCACGTGCCTTTAAGGCGGTTAAAGCAGTATAACATACATAATTCTTATCACATGTGATTGTGCCAAGATACTTAAGGAAAGATTTACCAATAACAACAAAAGGCAAAAACAACAAGTAGACAAGTTGACAATTAAGCACAAAGATTTTACAAGAATCCATGACAACAGGGGTCAAGGATCAGCCCAGAGATCAAGAAATCTCCAACAAAAGAGCTACCCGCTCTGATACCACTTGAACGGTTTTAGACCCCTTAGAACAACTAGATTGGTTAGCCTAGATTAATTAGCCAAGTTGTTACTTAGTCAAATTATGCAATTCTAGGTTAAAGCAATCAAATAATCATATCAAGATATAAAGCAGCGAAAAATAAATGAGCACAAGATATGATGACCCAGGAAACCACACAATAAAAACCTGGAGAGGATTTGACCTAGCTATCCTCAAGGTAAACCTGAATCCACTATGCAAAAGAATCGAAGTTCATACAGAAAGACTACAAGCTCCCCCCTTGACGTCCTAATGCTACCCACCAGTAGAACTTACTGACACGACCACGTGCAAGCTCCTAATCCACAAACTTCTTCTTTCTTGGATTCTCCAATCAGCTACAAGCACCCCCGCTTGATATTCTTTAAACTTCAATGGTAGCAACCAAGTTGATCATCAAGATATTGATATTATCTCTAACTTGAAAACCCTAAGCTTTATGTAAAGGAAAGCTCCTCTAGATCTCACAAGAGATTTACACAAAACAGTAATGTATGAGCAACAATACAACTGGAGCAACCTTCAAAAATGTGGCTAGGGTTTAGTTTATATACTTAGGGTAAAAACATAAAACCCTAAACGTTTAATGAAGTAGGGCTGAGTTGGAAATTCTGCAGAATAATCAACCTGTGCGATTTTTGATCGATCGAGTCTATTCTTCGATCGATCGAGCCAGGCCGAAAGTCCTAAGTACTTCTGCAGCCATGATTCCAACTTTACAATAATAAACCAACTTTAAGCAAGCCTAACAAGACTAAACACATTGTTTTGATCATGGTTTGCCAACATTACAAATTAGAGTTCTAAATACATAAAATCCTAAGACCTTAAAACTTAACACAAATCATTTGGGTGCCTGGGAAAAAATTCTCAGTGGAAATCAAAGCTCTGAAACTCGATTTCCCAGTGGCCTTATTTACGAATATGCCACCCAACTGGAAATTGAATCTTTGAAACTCGATTTCCACCAAATCGAGTTTCAAAATACTCGATTTTCACTGGGAATTTTTTTTTTTTTGGCAACTACTCCTGCAGCAGTAAACCAGAATTAGTTTTCCCTTCTCCTGCAGAAGTAAACTAAATCCAGAACACATCACATGGGCAGTAGTAAACAACTAGATACAAGCATATGCAACCAGTCAAAGGAACAACAGGATTAAAACAGTTACCATTCATGGGCATTATAGTTGCCCTCTTAGCACACAAAAACATTGAATACTAGCTATCATCGCTTCAAACAAGGCCCCTATGGTTGAACTTGCCAAAGTAGTAGCTACTAATGCCAAAGTAATATCATTGCTGGCATTATAGGCAAAAGCTGCACAACGTAACTAATGTAACGAGTACATTGGATAGCAAATAGTTCAATTACAACAACATTTAGCAATAAACCAAATAACAACTAAGTCAATACAACATAGTTTTGAAGTAGTCGCCTAGCACTTGTCAATACTGATACAACATACTCTACATAGCCACCTATCACTTGTCCATACAGAAGATTACCACAAGTCCCCCGTACAATTTCCAAAGTCGAGTCTCCGCTCGCCTGACAAACATTAAAATACGGTCATTAGTTTCCAAATGTGAAGAACAAAAACCAAATTTTAATTTTGAGCATATTATATAAAAACAGTGAGGGCACTTGCCTAGTTTATAGCACTACCACTTGTCGAAGCCCTATGGGAATTGGGATAGCTTCTGTGATTACGCCCTTCTTGATGACACACTCCGCATCACTGCCTCGGTTGAATCTCCCTCAAGTCCGGATCTTCCCTCTGGCTTCCTCGTTCTCGACGTACCCTATCCATTTCATTCCTTAATCTTGACTTCATAGGACGACCTTTGGCCCGCAACAGCTGTGGGTCAGGCACCCACCATGGTCCGCAAATGTCCCTCCACAAGGACTCTGACTTTGGCACCACAAAATGATGTGAATATGTGTTAATCACGTTGCTCAAACTGTAACATGGGTCAATATAGCTGGTCGCATCGAGGTGCAAACCTTGAAGAACTTTAATTGCATGTGAACAAGGGATCTTTAAGTTTTGCCACTTTCCACAACCACATGTCCTAGCAAATACGTGCACTCCATGACTGTGGTTTCCCCCTCCACCTCTATGATCGTTGTATGGGGTAACCACTTGATATACACCAATTTCATGATTAAAATTCCTCAGAAGTAATTTGTTTATTTCGATCGTGGAAATATACAACAAGTTTGGCCTAAGTGAACTTAACCATTGCAGCAATGGGCAAATCACGGGCACCTTTAAGTACACCGTTAAAGCACTCAGAGATATTGGTTGTCATTGTCCCGTAACGTCTTCCACCATCATGTGACTGAGTCCATTTGTCCAGATCCTCACTCATTAGATATGTGTATGGCATATAGCGTGCAACATGGAGATCAATAGGGTCTACACCCCTCAGTAAATTAATCTCAGTCTCCTTAATGGTTTGCATTATGGACTCAAATTTAGCTTCATAAGTCGCATATCTAGCTTTCAAGGCCAATGCCTTTAGAGTCAGGTCATCAAAGTGTGTGTTGAAGTTGCTAGCAACATGTCGAAGGAAATATCGGTGAAATACTCGTTCTGTTCCATCTCGACCTCTAGGCCACTCTCGAATGGCGCATTTGATACCTTTATGTCAGTCAGAAATAATGCAAATGCCTCGGCAAGTATGACACGCTCTATCGAAGTCCTGAGACACTTTAAAAACCACCCCCAACTAGGCCCTAACTCCTTGCCCACAATAGCAAAGGCGAGAGGTAAAACCTTTTGGTTAGCATTGGTTGCCATTGCAATCATCAATACCCCTTTGTATTTACCATACAAATGATTCCCATCAATACTGATAACCGGCCTGCAATATTGAAATGCAGCAATGCATGGAGCGAATGCCCAATATACATAGCGCAGTAATGCAGTACCTTTGCATGGCCTGGGTATGGTGTGATAGGAGTACTGGGTACCCGAATCCTGATCCAAGTATGCGAATAACAACTTTCGCAACCTTTGGTAAGACTCCTCCCAATCCCCAAATATCTTAGCAATTGCCTTTTGTTTTGCGTCCCATACTTTATAGTAAGAAAGCTCATGATTATACTTAGTACGTATGATCTCCCAGAGCTCATCAACATGAGCAGTGTGATTTTGTCGCAATTTTCCCACAATTTCTGATGCAACAAAATTAGAATCCATCATTTTGCCGTCTCTTCGCAGGCCAAAAGGTATACAAGTGTGTGGACACACATAAGATGTGACCATCCACAGACCATTAAGTTTAGCCTTCATGAATGCCCCAACATACCACTTGCAGTTGTCGCCAACACATGCGGCGCACAATTTAGTTTTGGTCAACCTCCAGATTATAAAATTTCTATTATCATTTGCTGCGTATATTGTCAATGCATGCTTCACCACCTCTTTATTTGCAAAAGTCAACCTTTTACAAAAATGCATCCCATCTTCCCAAGTACAAACAAATGGTATCTAAAGACATGAAGGATTCACCATATTTTCCCAAGTATTTGCGTAGAATGAGTTGGCAGGAGGTCTGTAGCCAGTGGTAGTATTTGTATCATGCTGGACGCCAATATCATCATTTGCATCATTTTCATCATGGTACTCCATATTTTCCTCTTCAAAATTGGGAACGACTTCGTGGTCATCCACATCATTCTCAAAGTCGCCTTGCTCAATCCTCTCTTCGTACTCATCCACATCATCAACATTTTCACCATCATTCGCAGCATAATCTTCATCTTCGTCTTTGTCTTCCTCCTTTAAATGTGTCTCTTGAGGATAAAGGCTTTCACCAGTATTGGCAACATGATCTTGAGATGGGAGCGTATAACCTCCCATTGTATACCCTCCCATTATAGTGCATCCATCATCTAGGGTTGTAAATTGTAAAGCCGTAGTTGTTTGTTGCACCACCTTAGTAGTGTCGTTTGCAAGTGGCTCCAAACTTACATACAACTCAGCAGCATTTACTTAGGGCATTTTCTAGATCTTATTAAACATCATCTTTACATGTTTGTCTTCTTTGATCTCCATATACCCGTAATTTATCCGTTCATGAAAGACTTCTTGTGGGTAACGATAAATAATCTTGATGTCATACCAAGCACGGTTCAAATTCAATTCGTTTATTATTTTCCTCTTTAAATCATTCAACATCTTCAACTTATGACGTATCATCATGTAGTAGCATTTGATATCCTCCCCTCTAAATGGGAATCTGTTAATCCCTCCAGGATTGTCGAAAGGTCCACCGAAGTATACATTTATATCAATATTCTTCAGAGATTGTGAACCTATTAAAGAGTCAAGTATAATATGTTAGTGACATATTTTATCTCATTCATTTAACATCAATTACAAAACCTTTTCTATCTACTCAAAGTATAAAAATTACAACTTCTAAAAGTGTAAAAATTGCATATACTCACCCCACATCACATACAAACACACTCAATCATTATCATTTCATACTCAAACAAACAAAAAAACTAAAGACAAAACGTGCCTATTACAAATTTTAAACTCAGCTCTAACAAAAATATAAATAAAAATATAAAACCAAACAACAAAAGTCATGAGGATGTGCAAATGAATGAGTGCAATTATGTAACATAATCATTCCAGTGCTACGAAAATTCATGGCATACCCTATTACACTACTATTAATGAAATAACATAGAGCAGGGTTCATCAGACAAAAAAAAAAAAAAAAAAAAACAGTAATGTGAATATGATTATGAGCAATCAAAGTTAGACATATTATCTAATTTCAAAATCAAGGCATTAATATACAGTTAAATATACCAGATGTGATTTACAAACTCAAATTTGCTCCAAATTATGGAGAAACGAAGCAAATAACTTCAAAATCTAAAGCAATAATGATAAAGCCTAATTATGCAGCACAAGAATTGGTAACTAAGTTAAAACTCTTGAAAGGAAAAACAACTCTAGGGATTCAACTACTAAAGGTTTAAGGCTTAAGTTGTTGTAAAGAATTCTAATAATTTTTTTTTTTTTTTTTGGATCACAGCACATAGATGAGTTTTTTTTTTTTTTTTTTTCTTTAAAATTTTAGGTAAGAGAAAGGCTTCAAGATCTTCATTTCATGACTGCCCTCTCTCACCAAAAAGTTGTTGTTATTGTGCCTTGTATAGGTTGTTTAGATTTTCTACAAATGAGAATTCACAACCTAAAAATTTGCATAGTGAACAAGAACATTTTAGTCAAGTGAAAATCTTGAAAATAAAGATGTGGCATATCTTGTGAAGAATTTCCGGAAGTTCTTGAAATTCAAGAAGAATGGAAAATTTGCTGAGAAAGGAAAATTCCTAAATTTCGAAAAGGAGAAAAAGGATTTCAAGAGAAAAGATGGCAAGGATTCGAAATCCTCTCAAGGAATCACATGCTTCGAATGCAACGGACATGGACATATAAAAAAGGAGTGTCCCAATTATTTGAAAGCAAAGGGCAAAGTGTACGCCACTACTCTTAGTGATTCCGATTCCTCTAATTCAGATTCAAATGAAAGCTATGATGGAGAGGGAAACTTCTCTGCATTTATGATCATTGCTCATGTGGAATCTTCGGATGATTTGAGTGCTCTTGTGGAAGAACTTGGTAAGCACACTGATTTGGAGTCAATTGGGTTAGTTAAGGAATCTGAATATGAGGAAGATGAAGAAGAAGTAGGACTAAAAAAGAACTATAATTCCCTTCTTGAGAAGACTGGTGAATATGCGAGGGTGGCCAAGGTAGTAGTGAAGAAGATGAAGAAGGCAGAGGAGGACTATAAAAGTCTTCTAGTGCGTTATAAGGAGGCCAAGTGTGAGATAGAGACACTGAATGGTGAGCTGACTGAAGCTTATTCAAAAATCAAATTCCATGAGCTTAAGGTGGTTCAAGCAAATCTGGGTGTATACCATTCCACTAAGAAACTTGATGATGTTCTTTCTCATCAAAACATTTCTCAGACAAATCTGGGTTGGGATATACCGGAGAAAGTAGTTCAGATGTCAGAATCACCAAGGAAGTGAAGTTTGTGAAAGCCAAAGAACAAGTAGTGGTTGCCTCTACTCCTGAGTAAGCAAAGGATGAAAAGAAGAAGAATGTGATTGACCAAAGGGTGTTGAATAAGCCCCGTAACCGATCAGTGGTTAAACTTGAAGCAAGAAGGAAATCACTTCCAAGATCACAACGAGGTCCTAGAATGAACCATTTTTGCCATCATTGCGGACTTCAAGGACACACTATACCAAACTGTCATAAGCTGAGAGCATTGAATAATGCAAATGATCAAAGGTCAAGAGGACCAAGGAATGACAAGAGGACTTGGGCTGTTGAGTCATCAAGAGGTTGGAATGGTGATCCTAGTGTGATGGACATGATGAAGATGATCGGTGCATTCACCACTTGCTTGGAAAGCTTCACTGGAAGGTTTGAAAGTCCTAACTCTTGTACCCAATCCTATAGGAATATCACCCTAAATGCACGTGACTTGTGGGTGAAGAAGGGTACTCATGCATAAAGCATTACAACATGTCCTTGCATTAATACTTCCTATGTTTTTGTGATGATGCTTGGTTGTGTGCTTGGTGCTTGTTTGAATTGAAAATTTCTTGTTTGTTTGCTTTTGATGTAATTGTTTTTACATTTTCTTTTTGTTTTTGATCAATCTTTTTCTTGCTTTTGTGTCAAAAATCCAAAAACACATAAAAAGTAGAAAATCCAAAAAGTTTGATCGACATTGTTGAGTTTTGTCTCAAAGCATATTTTGCCTTGTACCTTTGTACTAATGGCTTTGTGCATTTACGAGCGTAGCTTGTTCCATATGCACTTATATCATTGTAGAAGAAATCTTGACATCTATGTGATTGTTGTAAATAGATCTTCAAACTTGTCATGAATGCTTAGTGAATGGTTTTGTTGATCTTGGGACATGCATAGACTTGTGCCTATATATCTTCCCACTTATTTATTTTATTGTTTTTGCTTATAAGAGCTCAACAAATGTAGATCTCCAAATAAAAAGAGATGATGAGTTGCAAAAGCCTGTCACATATATTAGTATTCGACTAGGAAAAAGGGAAAGCGACATAAAATAAAATGTATGATGCCCAAAAAGCCAAAGACTAGATCATCAAGTGAAATATCAAAAATTTCAGGCATCGATCTCACAATGAGATGATTTGTTTCAAAAAGATCAAAAGATATGATGTTTATGGAGCCAAATGAAAAGCTTCAAAGTTTATGTTATCAAGTTTTTGTGGGAGGTCATATATGCATATTCCTATAATTTACGCCCCCTAATATGAATATCCCCAAAAATGGTATACAAAGTGAAGCACCTAGATACAATCTAAAAACTCCACAAGCTCCTCAAAAACAAAAAATCTCCCCCTAACTACAAAAGCTCCTCTACAAGTCAAAAACTCCACTCCCCCTTTTTGTGACGGAATGCCATAGGGCAATCACAAGTCGCCATCAAAAGGAGGTGGTGAGGGTGAATGAAGACGCATAAAGTCGGCTCGCAGAGCACGAATCTCATCTAGCAAGTCCACCAAAATTTGACCATGAGCTGCCTGAACGGTCATGACAGTCTCCAGGGTACGACGAACATTAAAGTCGGTCGAAGGAGGTGGAGGAACATCAGCAGTAGCAGCATCATCACCAACTAGATCAGGAACATCCTCACCAGCAAGACCTGTAGAAGAAGAAGGAGGAGGTGTGCTACTAGAAGGCTCAGACCTAGGGTGTTTAGAACCAACTTGAAGATGAGCGGCCCTCTGTCTAAGAAAAGATGCACCTATGGGAGCTATCACATGAACGAGCTCAGAGGAAGGGAAGCCACTAAGATCAAGATAAAGTAAAATCCTATGAATAAAAATAGGATGCACAAGAGCATGAGTAGTAGATGAACTCCTATAAACATCGTTCAAAGAACGAAGAAAGAGATGAGGAAAACTAATAGGAGCATCAGTAACCAGGGCGTACAAAAATACACACCTCTCAAGAGGAATGGTGTGAACATGAGAGATGGGCCAGATAGAATGACAGACTATCCTAAAGAACAGATATTGTAACCCGGAGAGCTCAGCAGAAGTGATCCTAGGATCAGAACCCCATTGGACAATAGTCCCAGTGATGTAAGATAAGATATCACTCAACTCGGGAGACTCATCATAAGGATAGACAGGATTCTGGACCAAAGGTACCCCTAGAGCATCAAGCACTATCCGAGGAGTAATGGTGTACTCTACGCCTCGTATCCAACTCTTTACCAAAGTGTTGGAATCATAAATGAGGATAGAGATGTTCGAAAAGAACTCTCTAATCAAGGCAGAAGGTGGAGGAGGATCAGAAATATCCACCAAGGGTAACCAACCCCGACGCTCAAAGTTTGCTCTAATGGCAGGATCAAGTTCATCTAAGAGAACAGAACGCTCAGCCCAAATCTTTCTCTTAAGGTTTAGCTTCTCAAAAATCTCTTGGTTTTTCTCACTCGGAAACTTCTCACGATCAAAAGAAGGAGGGGATGGAGAAGAGGAGGAAATAGTCCTACGAGCTCTAGTCTTCCTAGGCATGATGCTAAGGAAAGGATAGAGACACAAAGAGAAAACCAAAAGAATAGAATAGAACAAAACCAAGACAAACTACAAGTTAACACAATAAAAATAGAACAAAATCTATATGATGCATGAACAATAACAATGTTGTGATGCATGAACTAATGCAGTAAACATAGTTCTAATTAGGTTCAATTTCACAAAATTGGCTCGAGCATAGAGTTTCTAACAAAAACCCTAAAAAAAATTTGAAAAACCACTTGATAATTTTGAAACAAATTGATGAATTGATCATCACACATTGTTGAAAATAGATTAGAATAACCAATTTCATCAAAACAACAAGCCAATTTCATCAATTAAACCCAATTGAACAAGAATCCCCAATTCGGATCAATTACAAACCCTAGAATTTTCAATTTCTCACAAAACCCAAAATTGATCAAATTAAACAATTAAGAACATGTTTATAGTATGTCCCCACAAAAACCCATTGATCAATTACACAAAATTGGGATTAAATCAACACCAATCCCAAAAAGAAAAGGGTCTGAAATTTGAGTATAAATGCACGAAAAAAAGCATGAAATTAGTAAATAAACTCAAAAAGGAAGGGTAAGATAAACATACCGGCTTGAGGAAAGAGAATTCTTGCAAAAAATCCGGAGGAAAACAACAAAAATTTGAACAGTTGAGCTTGCCAAGTTGGAAAGAGAGAAAAGACTTTGAAAAAATTTTGAAAAAGTGTTTGAAAAAGTCAAGAACAGAGTTTTAAAAAAACCCGATTCGCGACTTTCGATTGATTGAAAAATACATTCGATCGATCGAACGAGACAGTAATTTTTAAACAAATTAAAGCACTTTTCGATCGATCGAAAATCAGAATAGATCGATCGAATTGGGCAGAGGCTCACAAAAATTTTGAGAAAAATCACAGTTTTGAAAAACACAAACCTCATTTTGAAAAACAACTCCTCAAAGCATTAAATAATGAAAAAAAATGCATGAGTATGAGATGGAATGATTTTTCAAAAACCCAATTTTAATCCCAGTTTCTCCAAAGAAAATTTCAGCCATTCTCTTTTTAAATTCGCAAGCAAATTTTTTTTTTTTTGCATAATTCTCAAAGTATCTTCGAACTTGGTTGGTCAGACCAAAAACACACATAATAACATGTACAAAGTTTAGCAAATAGTAACTTGTGTAGTATGTGCAACTAGCAAAAGTTTTGAGAAACATGTGAGGTGATATGTGAATAGCAATCAATCACAAAGTCTACACAATCTATCACATAAAATTTAAAAGGGACTATCACCTAAAGAGTTACATCATGTAAGTTTCTTGTATTTTGCCCCATTATAATGTGAAATATATTATGTGAAATGACATTAAGCCTAATAGTACACACCAATTGTAATTATGTGAGATGGCATCAAGCCTAATAGTACAAACCAATCTTAAGCGTTAAGCAATCAAGCCGAGGCATCACCTTATGTTCTTTTTGTGCATGTGCTACACTTTCTCGAGCACAAAATCTTATAATTATGCACTAAAGTGTTCATGATTGGCTAGTGAACAGTGGTGAGATGGTTATTTATGCCTTTCTCAAAAGGATCAAGTCCGACAGTCAAATAACATGTGACTTCAAGATCAAGACAAAGTGATAAACACCATAAACATCTTTCCCACACAACATGTACTACAAAACTTCAACTAGTCAAGTGCAATAAATAAGCTCATCAAAGCTAAACAAGGTACATAGGACATGATATGTGTAAATAAATTGACCAACCTTATTTTCAAAAACCAAGAAAACAATGTCAAACACATTTTTGCTTTCTCGTTTTCTCCTTTTTTTTTTTTTTAATTTTTTTCTTTATTTAAGAGAAAACAAAATAAATCCTAGAATGAAATGCATGAATGTAATGCAGTACAAATCCTAGAAACAAAACAAAAGAAACACAAAAAACCAAAGAACAATGGTCACAGAGGAATGAGCAATGAAGCACAAGGACCATGTCAGAAAGATTCAATTAGGTCGAGTCTTTTGCATCCAAAGCCTTTTAGATGCACTCCGAGCATTGGAGTTCCTACTCACATTCAAGTGATTTTTAACTCTAGGATTGGAATCAAGGTTCAAAGCTTTTACCAATTCACCAATAAGTACCATAGGATCTTGTGCTTGAGGCACAGACACCTTTGGTTTAGTTGCTCTCTTAGCAGCTTGAAGCTTGTAACAGTTAGGATGAATGTGTCCAGACTTTCCACAGTAATGACAAACCCAAACAGGTTTACATGCATCTTGTCCTTAGAAAGAGTAGGTTTAGTTTCTCTCAGATCAACCTTAATCTTCTTAGGAGGTGAAACTTCTACAGGTTTGACTACCTCACTCACAGGTGGTTTGACAGTTTCAATCACAACCTTACTCATAGAAGGTTCAAAAAAAGATGAAGGAACAAAGTTCGTGGAATGTGAAGTAGACACAGAGATGCTTTCAACATATCCTATCCCAGATTTATCAGAAGGATACTTTTGAACATTCAGCATGTGATCAAATTTAGAACTAGCAGTTTTAGCAACAGATAAATCATGTTCTAAAGTTTTAACTTTATCAAGTAAAAGCATGTTCTCAGATTTCACATGGTTCAAAAGATCATTAGCATCAAATAATTTAACAAGCAAATTTTTCTTTTCAAACTGAAGAGAATCAATTTTCTTCAGGCCAAGTTCAACATTCATAGCATCCTTTGCAGCAACTTTGCAAAGTTTATTATAGGCCTCTTGAAGATCTGCATCCTCAGAGAGTTCCCCATCATAAGGGTTCTCCTCAACAGATATGCTTTCATTGACTACTGCAATAGCAGTGAAAGCAATGAAGTTTCCATCCTCGTCACATTCAGACTTATCATCAGAAACCTCATTATCACTAAGGGTTACAGCCATAGCTTTACCCTTATTTCTCAAGAATATAAGACATTCAGATTTAACATGACCATACCCTGGACAACCAAAACATTGAGCACCCAAAGAATTGTTTGAAAATTGACCTACTTTTTCTCTAGGTTTTTCAAAGCTATTAACCTTAGTGGAATCATTCTTCCTAAAGTTTCTAGGTTCAACAGTGTTTGTACCTCTTGCCCTTCTATTTGTATTTCTCAGAAAGTTTCTAAAATTCTTGGCAAGGTAAGCTATCTTTGTAGCAGAGAGCTCATCATCAAATCCACCAGCCTCAACATCATCAACAAACTTAAGAGCCATTGATTTGGATTTGTTTGTTTTGGGTAAGTTAGACTCATAGGACTGAAGAGATCCTACAAGCTCATCAAGAGGGATGGAGTCCACATCCTTGCTCTCAGTAATGGCATTCACTTTGGGTCTAAAGTTTTTAGTTAACGATCTAAGTATCTTCCTAACAATTTTAGGTTGATCATAGATTTCACCCAAATTAAAAGCAGAATTAACAATATCATTCAGTTTGGCATAAAATTCATCAAAGGATTCATCATCAAACATCCTAATGCTCTCAAACCTAGAAGTTAATTGCTGCAGTTGGTTTATCTTAACTGCCTTTGTGCCTTCATGCACAGTTTGGAGGATTTTCCAAGAAGTATGAGCAAATTCAACATTAGAGATCCTCTTAAATTCCTCCATAGAAACAGCATTGAAGATGGCATTCATAGCTTTGCTATTGAAGCCTGCTACTTCTTTTTCAGAAGTTTGCCACTCACTCACAAGAGTAGTGGGCTTCTGCTATCCGTACTTAACAGAATTCTAAACTCTCTCATTAATGGATTTCAGGAATGCTTTCATCCTTACTTTCTAATAAGCATAGTTATTCCCATCAAAGTGAGTAGGAACAACAAGAGAGTGTCCATGCTCCATGACAACAGGGGTCAAAGATCAGCTCAGAGATCAAAAAATCTCAAACTACAGAGCTACCTGCTCTAATACCACTTGATGGAAATTTAGACCCCTTAACACAGAACCAGATTGAGTAGCCTAGTTAATTAGCCAAGTTGTTACTTAGTCAAATTAAGCAATTCTAGGTTAAAACAATCAAACAATCATATCAAGAATATATAGCAGCGGAATAATAAATAACACAAGATATGATTACCTGGGAAAACCAAACCGATAAAAAACCTGGGGAGGATTTTACCCACCGATCCTCAAGGCAAAACTGAATTCACTATGAAAGAATCGAAGTTCATACAAAAGGACTTACAAGCTCCCCGCTCGACTTCCTAATGCTACCTACTAGTAGAACTTATTGACACGACCCCATGCAAGCTCCGAATCCACGGACTCATTCTTTCTTGAATTCTTCAATCAGCTACAAGAACCCACGCTTGATATTCTTTAAGCTTCAATGGTAGTAACCAAGTTGATCATCAAGATGTTGAAGTAATCTCAATCTTGAAAACCCTAAGCTTTGTGTAAAGGAAAGCTCCTCTAGATCTCACAAGAGATTTACACAAAATAGCAATGTATGAGCAACAATACAACTGGAGCAACTCTAAAAATGTGGCTAGGGTTTTGCCTTATATACCTAGGGCAAAAACATAAAACCCTAAACGTTTAATGAGTTAGGGCTGAGTTAGAAAACTGTAGAAAAACGCAATCTGATCGATTTTCGATCGATCGAATCTATTCTTCAATCGATCGAACCAGACCGAAATGCTCCAATGCATCTACAGTCTCTCGATTCCAACTTTACAATAATTAAACAACTTTGAGCACACTTTAACAAGACTACACATATTGTTTTGATCATGGTTTGCGAATATTACAAATTATAGTTCTAAATACATAAATTCCTAAACCTTTAGAACCTAACATTTATACTTATGGTGTAGTGCATTTATAAGCATAGCTTGTTTTGTATGCACATATATCTTTGTAGGAGAAATCTTGAAAACCATGTGTGATTGTTGTAAATAGATCTTCAAGCTTGTCGTGAATGACTGGTCAAAAGTCTTGATGGTCTTGATACTTGCATAGACTTGTGCCTACATATCTTCTCACCTTTACTTTTATGTTTTTGCAATAGAGCTTGTTAGGTTCTAAAGATTTAGGAATTTGTGTATTTAGAACTCTAATGTGTAATATTGGCAAACCATGATCAAAACAATATGTTTAGTCTTATTTAGGCTTGCTCAAAGTTATATATTTTATGTAAAGTTGGAATCGAGAGGCTGCAAATGCATTGGTGCATTTTGGCCCGGCTCAATCAATCGAAAGTTAGACTCGATCGATCGAAAGTCGGGCAGAATTTTTTTCTGCAGAATTTTCCAATTCAGCCCTAACTCATTAAACATTTTGGGTTTTCTGTTTTTGCCCTAGGTATAAAAGGCAAAACCCTAGCCATGTTTTTAGGGTTGCTCTTGTTGTATTGTTGCTCATATATTGCGATTTGTGTGAATTTCTTGTGAGATCCTTGAGGAGCTTTCCTTCACATAAACTTAGAGTTTTCAAGGTAGAGACAATATCAACATCTTGATGATCAACTCAGTTACTGCCATTGGAGCTTAAAGAATAACAAGCATGGGTGCTTGTAGCTGATTGGAGAATCCAAGAAAGAAGGAGTCTGTGGATTCGGAGCTTGCACGTGGTTGTGTCAGTAAGTTCTACTAGTGGGTAGCATTAGGAAGTCAAATGGGGAGTTTGTAAGTCCTTTTGTATGAACTTCGATTCTTTCGCATAGTGGATTCAGTTTACCTTGAGGATAGCTAGGTCAAATCCTCCCTAGGTTTTTACCATGTGGTTTCCTAGGTGATCATATCATTGTGTTATTTATATTTCCAATGCTTTATATTTTTGATATGATTGTATGTTTGTGATAACCTAGAATTGCATAATTTGACTAAGTTAATCACTTGGCTAATTAACTAGGTTAATCTGGTTGGTTTAAGGGGTCTAAAACTGTTCAAGTGGTATTAGAGCAGGTAGCTCTCTTGTTGTTGATCTTTTGATCTCTGAGCTGATCCTTGACCCCTGTTGTCATGGAACATAGACACTCTCTTGTTGTTCCTCCTCACTTTGATGGGAATAACTATGCTTATTGGAAGATAAGGATGAAAGCATTCCGGAAATCTATTGATGAGAGGGTTTGGAATTCCGTTGAGTACGGATGGGAGAAGCCCACTACTCCTGTGAGTGAGTGGCAAACTTCTCAAAAAGAAGCAGATGGATTCAATAGCAAAGCTATGAATGCCATCTTTAATGCTGTTTCCATGGAGGAATTTAAGATAATCTCTAATGTTGAGGTTGCTTATACTGCTTGGAAAATCTTCCAGACTGTGCACGAAGGCATAAAGGTAGTTAAGATCAATAAATTGCAATAATTAACTTCTAGATTTGAAAGCATTAGAATGTCTGATGATAAATCTTTTGATGAATTCTATGCTAAATTGAATGATATTGTTAATTCTGCATTTAATTTGGGTGAAATCTATGATCAACCTAAAACTGTTAGGAAGATTCTTAGATCTTTAACTGAAAACTTTAGACCCAAAGTGACTACCATTACTAAGAGCAAGGACATGGACTCCATCCCTGTTGATAAGCTTGTAGGATTTCTTCAGTCCTATGAGTCAGACCTACCCAAAGCAAACAAATCCAAATCAATGGTTCTTAAGTCTGTTGATGATGTTGATGTTGGTGGATTTGATGATGAGCTCTCTGCTACAGAGATTACGTTGTTGGGATTAGTCCCCTTAAATCCTATTGTATGATGCTATGTATGATATTATGTATGGCATTATGTATTACATAATGTATAACTTAATATTGTAATTAATAAATTTGATTTATTATTATCTAAAATAATGGTAACATGAATATTTGGACATTATCATTTAGTCCATGAGATGCATAATATGTGATTTATGTGATTTAGTCACAAAAAATATAAGTCACAAGTTCTTTGTAAACTCAGAATTTTAGTTCATAGTCGATGATGAAATTGGGCATTTCATCTGCGAATACTATAACATATCCACTAAGATGATTTGTTTTGATCATGGAAGTGGAGACTTCTAGTTGATGTGTTAATATGTTTTAAGAGTTAAGACATATTGAACTGGACCGCTGTGAGATTTATTATTCTCCTAACGATTATCAATTGAATAATAAATCTCAAAACTTATATTTGCATGAACTCTTAATCCTGAGAGAATAATGGACCTAATCATGAAGTGTAGGTTGCTTTGATATATCAAGAGTGCGATCCAAAGTAATAGTCAAAACCTTAGTATGTTGGGCAGCCACATTTCGTGTTGTTGGAACATATATTCTCAAGATAGAATTCATCGTCTCTTAATAGAGATTTAAAATATTCCCTTGAGATAAGTTTAATGGGTTTAGTTATTTAGAGAGTTAGGCTTAACCACTTTGGCAAGAAATTACTAAAATATATATTTATGAAATTGGATTTCATAAATATATAATGAATAACTTAAAAGGATTAAACCGGGCACTCAAAGATTAAGACGTAGTAATCTTCAAAGTGACAGTCTATATTTATGACTTTGAATTACTACGAATATTTTATGAAGGGGTTGCATGTATAATAAAGTTTTGGGATATAATTTATTAATAAGGCCTAGAATGCAATTATATTTATATAGTGGTATTAAATATAATTAATAGTAACTTTGGACTTGTCAAGAGTTGACAGAAAAGCCCAAGGCCCATTAGAGCTAGTGTCTTATTGGTCCTTTTGTCCCACTCCAAGCCACACATTAAAGCCCAATTGGAAAGGCCCAATAGGCCGGCCTAATTAGATAATCAGTTATATATAAAGGGAGAGACATACAGAATTTTTATTAGAGAAAAAGTGAGACACCATTGTGAAGTGGTGTGTATGTGTGAGTGAAACCACTCAATTATTCTCCCTTAGAAATTGATTGAGAGACCACACTTCTTGGGCGTAAAGTGGAATTGGAGTGAAGATTAAAAGTGTTCTCAAGTACTTACAATCTTTTGTTTTGAATTTCACCGAACCAAGGTACGCTAACTTGTTCTTAAATTCTGAAATTTACATAATGCAAGTTATCTATCATGAATGAATTAGATCTTTGTTTATTGCTTCCGCTATGTGTTTTGTATGAGATACAAAACCAGATTTAACCAACATGCGTACCTTGCCAAGAACTTTAGAAACTTTCTTAGGAATAACAACAGAAAAGCAAAAGGTACAAACACTGTTGAACCTATAAACTTTAGGAAGAATAATCCTACTAAGGTTAATAACTTTGAAAACCCTAAAGAAAAAGTTGGTCAATCTTCAAACAATTCTTTGGGTACTTAGTTTTTTGGTTGTCAAGGGTATGGTTATGTTAAATCTGAATGTCCTACATTCTTGAGGTCTAAGGGTAAAGCTATGGCTGTAACTCTTAGTGATAATGAGGTTTCTAATGATGAGTCTGGATGTGACGAGGATGGAAACTTCATTGCTTTCACTGCTACTGCTGTAGTCAATGAAAGCGTGTCTGTTGAGGAGAACCCTTCTGATGGGAAACTCTCTAAGGATGCAGATCTTCAAGAGCCCTATAATAAACTTTGCAAAGTTGCTGCAAAGGATGTTATGAATGTTGAACTTGGCCTGAAGAAAATTGAATCTCTTGAGCTTGAAAAGAAAAATTTGCTTGTTCAATTATTTGATACTAATGATCTTTTGAACCTTGTAAAATCTAAGAACATGTTCTTGCTTGATAAAGTTAAAACTTTGGAACATGATTTATCTGTTGTTAGATCTGCTAGTTCTAAACTTGATTAAACGTTGAATGTTCAAAAGTATCCTTCTGACAAATTTGGTTTAGGTTATGTCGAAAGCATCTCTGTGTCTACACCACATTCCAAGAACTTTGTCCATTCATCTTCTTTTGAACCTTCTATGAGTAAGGTTATGAGTGAAACGGTCAAACCCCCTGTGAGTGAGGTTGTCAAACCTGTAGAAGTTTCACCTCCTACGAAGATTAGGGTTGATCTAGGAGAGTCTAAACCTAAGGAATCTACCCTTTCTAAGGACAAGATGCATGGTAAACCTGCTTGGGTTTGTCATTTTTATGGAAAGTTTGGACACATTCATCCTAATTGTTACAAGCTTCAAGTTGCTAAGAGAGCATTCAAGCTTAGATTTCATTCTTTAAAGGCTTGCCGTACTAGAGGGCATTCAAGCTTGACTGGAATTCTGTTCACAACAATCTCAGTATCTAACCCTGGCATGTCTTGGTAGAACCAACCAAAGATCTCTTTGAACTCTTTGAGTAGCACTATGAGCTCAGGCTTCATGTTTTCAAGAAATTTTACCCCAATCTTAATGGGTTTTTCATTTTCGCCTTCATTGGCAAGGTTAATCGTTTCTGTCTCTTTTATGTTGAGATTGGACCTTTCGCTCTCCCTGTTTAGAGCTTCCAAAATATCACAAGGCAAACTCGGAATTTCCTCTAATCCTTCAATGTCATGTTCCAACTCTATCGTCTCATTCATGTCATCAACATCCTCGTCATAGCAACAGGATGATGTACTCGTTTGGGAATTAGAATAGATCCTATAGAACGAAATATATACAAGGAAACATAAGACAATTTACACACACATATTCATATGAAAGCAAGTAAAGAGATAAATGCAAAAATTTCCTAAATAATACGCTAGATAATTTCATTAGTGGATTATAGATAGAGGGATAACAAAGTTCATGCCTGATAATGATAAAAAGGGAAATATACATTTTTTTTTTTGGAAAATGAACTGGAAAATGCAAACAATGAATGCAGGAAATAGGAAATAAACATAGAAAACAAACTAGATATGCAAAAAAAAAGTAAGGCTCGACAATCCAATGGCCTACTGTATCACCTGTCACATAGGGCCTGATAGTAGAAGTCAGATCATCCCCTATGGATATGATGACATTCACTGAGAATTCTTCTAGACAAAGGCGGATAAGACAAGCCTTATCTGATTCTTCCTCATATGATTCATACACTGTTTCTAATCTGATGACCTTGGCTAGAGCCGAGAAAGTGACCCTGATGTGGGGAATAGACATCCCTTGGCCAATGCACTTCCACTTCTTTCCTCTTGAAGCTGGAAAAAGTTCTTCATCGGAGGGGTCATAGCCTAGACCGAAACCTCCTTTGTTGTCAGGGAGTTCAACCAAAGATGCCTTCCCGTGTCCTACGACACTGAGGCCTTGGACTAACTAATAGCCAAATTTGAGCATTTCCTTGGTAGTCATTAAAGTAGCAGAAGGCCATGCTGAATTGAGTTCTGAAGCTTGAAACTGTGAAAAGTTGCCTCCAGGCATTAGCACCTATGTAGGGGACAGAAGTCTCCTTGAAGAAAGTCAGGGGTTCCTCGGCCATAATAGTGACCATTAGATACTTGGATGGGAACTTGAGTCTTCGATGAAGAGTAGAAGCAACCGTGCCCGCGGCTTGTAGCCAAGGCCTTCCTAGAAGCATATTATAAGGGGAATCGAACTTGATGACCTAGAAGTTAACCGTAAAGAACATAGGGCCAACTCCAATGGTAACTTGATCTCTCCTTGCACCTCTTGGAGAGTGCCATCAAAAGCTCTAATGATCATGGTGGTAGGGTGAATAAGAGAGGTATCCACATTCAAACGCTCCAAAGTGGACACCGAGCAAACATTCAGGGTCGATCCATTGTCAATTAGTACTCTAGCAACGATCATATCCTCACACTTTATTATAATGTACATGGGCAAAGTGTGGTCTCTACCTTCTAGTGGTAGTTCATCATCCGTAAAGGAAATTTGGTTGGTGGCCAACATCGCTGAAACCATACCCTTAAAGGCAAATTCTGGTTGGTGGCCAAAATGGTGTTCACATTTCTTGGACAAATCAAAGCTAGGTGATAGAGGGCCTTTTCTGGGCCTGAAAAATAACAGGGTCACTAACTTCCTTTCTAGTAGATAAGCATAGAGATTTGCCATGGGCATGGGTAACAGAGTGTAATTTCGGTTTTCCCTCCTCAGGGGACGAGGTGAGTCTGGCTTCCATCTCTGATTAAAGGCTCGGTTAGGTACTTGAGTAGACTGAACCTATTGTTGATAAGGTCTAGTAGCTGGGTTTGCATAGACAGAAGTAATACCCCTAGGCCTTTCTGGGTTTGCATAAAGCATAGAAGCAAGCAAGCATAGACATGAAAAATAAGGTGATCCAAACCAATTTGATGTGGGCATTGGTGTATGGATGATGATAAAGACCACAGGACCTAGATCGAGTCCTAACCATTAGGCCAAAACACAAGAAATTGCGATAAAGGAACAAAAGGGCTACAATAGCACATGGCATGACAAACATAGCTTAGGTCTAGGCACACAAAAATGGCAAGGGGCGCACAAGCACATGGAAGATGGCATAAAGCATGTAGGGAACATAGATCCATGCACACAAGCATGTGAAAACACAGATCTAGACATATAGGCATAGAAACATGCATGTAAACGTATAGAAGCCTAGCACATAAACGTGGAAAGACATGAATCCAAGCATATAAGCATGTGAGGAAAAGGATATAACCATATAGCATGGAAATAAACACATAAACACATAGATCCAAGCAAGGCATAGCCAACAACATCATACAAACGTGTGAGCATGTAACCTTAACATCAACCTAGAAAAAAAAAAGGAACAAAGCAAAGGAAAACATGGCATGAAGCGTAAAGCATGTAGATCTAAACATATAAGCATGTAAGGATGTAGATCTAACTATGAAACATGGAAAAAAGCATAAAAAGCAAAGAGATTTAGGCTAGAAACACAAATAAAGCAAGCAACATGCTAAAGAAAATAATAAATCATGTTATTCAAGCAAAAAGAGCAAGACAAATGCTAGAAAAAGACTTAGAAGGTGAAGGGGTGGGGATGGTAGCTAGAAAGCTACATCCACACACCTAAACAATCCAAGATGTAGAACCAAGTAGAAGAAGATTGTGCATAAGAACAATACCTTGTATTTTTGGACATGAGAGATGAATCAAGAAGCTTTGATGTGTTTTTTGGATGCTTTTTGCGTTTGTAAGAGAGAAAAAATGTGTAGAAAACGTCCAGGTAGAGAGAAAAACCCAGAAAAAGGTCTCTTTTTTTGGTCTGAAGGGTGTCAGGGGCCTTTTATAGCCCTAACAAGCTTTTCGAGGTGGTGGCCTTTCAAGGACTGCCCCCTTCAAACGCCTTTAATATCTTGACACCCCTATATCTTGACTTCTTATTTCTGAAAAAGTATGGATCTTGAAAAATCCAACGGTTGGATCAAAAGTTATGGCCTCCAAAAGTTAGTGGTGCATCGATTGTTGTGTTATCCTAGTTTTCATGATATCTCGGCCATTCTAACTCCGATTTCGACCCATGAACAGTCGTTGGAATGAGAATTTTACTTCACAATGGCGTTTGTTTCAACCCACTAAAACAGCCGGATCAAAACTAGGGTTTTTGGGTCCACCAAGAGTCAACTTAGGGTCAAACTTGGTCAAAGTGGCCAAAAATCTCTGAGAAGCTTGGGTTTGATGAAAAACCATGAAAAATGTTGTTTTGTAAGGATTTTGACCTCATTTGACCTTTGGTCGACCCTAGGTTGACCAAGGGCATTTTGGTCATTTTAGTTGAAAAAGGCACTTTGGGTGCTCCAATGTCCGAACGGGTTTCGCCATGTCAGTTTAGATGTTCTCGTGGCCCCATGGAGATAAAATTATATTTTTGGATTTTTCGGGGTTTGGCATGCAAATCGAGGGTGGACAAAATATGGTATCAACATGTGTATTGTTTTCTTGTAGGAAATTTAAACTAATTAATTAAGCATCCAGACACGAAGCTAAGAGAACCTAAAGGTGAAAATCAATTAAGAAGTGACTTTTAAAAATTTTAGTGAGACAAAGATGTGTGGAGATATAATAGGAAAGAGAGAAATTAGTTTTAGCTAAAGATGGAAAAAAGCCTGGCATGGAAATATTTTGACAAGTTTTAGTATTTTTGCCATATCTTTTTACTCCAATACAGATTGACTTGATTCTGTTGGCTACTAAAAGAGGACTTAAAGATCTAAAACTTTTTACTTTACCAAAACTTCAGAATCTGTTGTATTAAAGGCCAAAACTAACCTGGAAGTTGACTCACTATTAAAAAATGGGAATCGATATTTTATATTTTCCTTTTTGGGAAGCATGTGTTTTAGGGTTTTAAATGTTATAAATATTAAAGTGATACAAAGGCAGCCACATTTTTGGCTACTAGAAAACCTTATTTTTCATTGATTTTGAAGAGTTTTTATTTTCCATTGAAACTTAAGAACTTAAGCTAGGGTTAGGCGTGAATCCCCAGTGTTGTAAGTTGTCCACTATTCAATCCAAACATGTTTTTTAGTTTTTAATTATTGAAATCAATTGTTCTCTTTCTATAATTGTTTTATTAAATTGATATTTGATTTCTAATTCTTTCATAAGTCTATTCTTGAAATTTCTTATTGTTAGAATGGAGTTTTATAATCTCCCCAGTAAAACGTGGCAATTTTGTTAGATATTACTTTTGCCATAGTATTGCCTCTAAGGTATGCGAAGTTCTCGAGTTTTTCTAGCAAAGTTATTATTTTCTAGACTAAATTGTTGAAACAATTGATAAATATAATCAGCCAAAGAGAGTTTTACTAATAAAGTGTATTTTTAAATCTTCCAATCCGTTAGTTTATGTATTTACTTACTCGATTGTGTACTAAATTGGATTGGTAGTGAATGTTTAACAATATTGGTGGACAAACCCTAACACCCTAGTGATTTTAATTATTCAATTTTGCCAACCTTTATTTTTAGTAAGTTTCAATCATATTTTTATATGTATTATCAGTGCTTTTGACGTGTTATTGTTTTCCTTTTCTTGGTAGAACAATAACCTTAGTTACACTACAATTTCAAATGCACAATTGGATGACATCACCTAACAACATCAAATTTAAGCATTAGCAAACCACAAAAACAATTATACTATTATCATTTTACTACTTCTAATTGTAATAATCATAACAATCATTCAAATAAAACATAATAAAAAAAGATTGAGATTTAGCACACATAGAAATATTCCAGAAGAACAAGCAGCTAAAATAAAAAGTATTCCATATACATTTGTCCTATCTCCAATAATAAATTTAAGGAAAAATAAAGAAAATGAAATTTAGTGATTTTTTTGTCATTTAAAAGATCGCATTCACATTTTAACAGGGCATTCAAGTAAAGAATAAAGCAACCCTCAAATTTGGCTATTACTATAAGAAGCAAAGAGACCTATATGCAATAAATCCTAAAAACAAACAAGTCAACAACAGAAAACCAACAAATGAATTGCTACAAGAGCCACAAGTTTTACATCAGATGGTGAACCCAAAATCATACAAGCATCCATTTACCTACCCTAACCATAGATCAATCCTTAAATCACACCCAATAACAAGAACACATACACAAGTGAAACAACAAAAACAAGAAGTCAAAGCAACAACAAATGTAACAAACAAACAACAACGACAACAAGCTAAAAGAGAAACAACAGAAGAGAAACCATACCTTAGAGAACCCTTAGCTGTTAGGAATTTGAACTTGAAGAGGAAACAAAAAGAGTAGCCTACTTGAACAACTTTCAACTCCTGTATAAAATTAGGGTTTCAATTAAGATAGAGAAACAAAATGAGTCAAACAAATGAGCAATAAAATACAATCAAATAAACAAAATAAAAATGTGTTAAGATTTCATCTTTTAATGTTAGGATTTCATCTTTCAAAAGTGATAACTCAAATCTATGACTCAACAAATCAAATCAAACTAATAAATATAAGGACTATCAATTATAATGGCCTTAGGGCCTTTGACAACAACCTGATTTTTTTTCTTTTTAATCCCCATCCCCTCCAGCAAGATGAATGAACAATTTATTTCACAAGTTAGTGCATTCGATAGGACATTCAATTTTCAAACTCCAATCTAGGACTCTACAATTTACTGCACAAATAAGCTTAAAGCTTTAGATAACATATACAATTCTAACATTAGCTAGTACAAATAAAGGCTCACTTCTCAAGCACATGCAACTCTGCGGCTCAAAAGTTTCTCACAACTATAATCTTTGAGTTTTAAATGATTTGAACAAAATGATAAACCCATATCTCAAAATAGAGAAAAAGAGAGATGAAAAAGAAAGAAAATGTACCTAAGACCGAGAGGCCGAGACTTAACCCATGGTGGAAAGAAAGTGAGACAAGGAAGCAGTTGTTAGGAAAATACATGGAAAAATACAGGCTCAAACACATTACTTAGCCCAAAGTACCACTACAAAAGGGTTTTCTCAATCATTCTGTTCTATTGACATTTTATTAATCATCCAAATAAACCATACACACAGTGACAAAGTCAAGAATTTTATTTTTGTGGGTGGCACTATTGTTTTAATTAGTTTTTTATGATAATCTCAAAACACACTCACATATGTATACCAGAATAGATCCATGATTAATAATTACTCAACCACTTTCTTTTACTAACATTTTTAATTTTAATCACCTAAATAAACCACACATACAATGACAAGGCCATGAATTTTTATTTAGGTGGAGGGAGGGGGGGGGGGGGACTATAGTTTTAATTAGTCAGTTATGATAATCTCAATACACATACACACATGTGTGTATTCAAAAAAAGGACAAAAGATAATGGTGATTATGTACTTAGGGTCCAATTTTAGTTGATTTGGGGAAATGAATTTTTGGGTTTGATTTGGGAAAAAAAAAAGACTGTTAAGTCCTTAATTTGTGTTGGCTTTTGTGCTACTTCATTTGTAATTCTTTTAATCCATTGTATTTTTTTGGGATTAATTTGTAATTGGGTTGATATAATTGAGCCTAGGATTAATTTTTTGGGAATAATTTGTGAAGATCATTTCGCTTCCATGGAATGCAGCTCCTTCCCTTGAAAGACACGTGTTGGAAAAAGAAGTAGGTTTTGTGATGAGAAACTTAATTGCGAGAAGTTTTGTTCCTGTGAGATGCTCAAGGACATAAAATAGTTGTTTCTCTTTCCCACTCACCATTGTCATATCTGTTGGGATTAATGCCCTTAAATCCTATTGTATGATGCTATGTATGATATTATGTATGACATTATGTATGACATGATGTATGACTTGATATTGTAATTAATAAAGTTGTTTTATTATTACCTAAAATAATAGTAACATGAATATTCGGACATTATCATTTATTCCATGAGATGCATTGTATGTGATTTATGTGATTTAGTCACAGAAGATATAAATCACAAGTTCTTTGTAAACTTAGAATTTTAGTTCATAGTCGGTAATGAAATTGGGCATTTCATCTGCGAAGACTATAACATATCAACTAAGATGATTTGTCTTGATCATGGAAGTGGAGACTTCTAGTTGATGTGTTAATATGTTTTAAGAGTTAAGACATATTGAACTTGACCACTGTGAGATTTATTATTCTCCTAACGACTGTCAATTGAATAATAAATCTCACGACTTATATTTATATGAACTCTTAATCTTGAGAGAATAATGGACCTAATCATGAAGTGTAGGTTACTTTGATATATCAGGAGTGAGATCTAAAGTAATGGTCAAAACCTCAGTATGTTGGGCAGCCATATTTCGTGTTGATGGAACATATATTCTTAAGATGGAATTCATAGTCTCTTAATAGAGATTTAAAATATTCCCTTGAGATTAGTTTAATGGGTTTAGTTATTCAGAGAGTTAGACCTAACCACTTTGGTAAGAAATTACTAAAGTAAATTTCATAAATATATAATGAATAACTTAAAAGGATTAAACTGGGTACTCAAGGATTAAGATGTAGTAATCTTCAAAGTGACAGTCTATATTTACGACTTTGAATTACTACGAATATTTTATGAAGGGGTTGCATGTATAATAAAGTTTTGGGATATAATTTATTAATAAGGCCTAGAGTGCAATTATATTTATATAGTGGTATTAAATATAATTAATGGTAACTTTGAACTTGTCAAGAGTTGACAGAAAAGCCCAATGTCCATTGGAGCTAGTGTCTTATTGGTCCTTTTGGTCCCACTCCAAGCCACACATTAAAGCCCAATTGGAAAGGCCCAATAGGCCGGCCCAATTAGATAATCAGTTATATATAAAGGGAGAGACATACAGAATTTTTATTAGAGAAAAAGTGAGACACCATTGTGAAGCGGTGTGTATGTGCGAGTGAAACCACTCAATTATTCTCCCTTGGAAATTGATTGAGAGACCACACTTCTTAGGCGTAAAGTGGAATTGGAGTAAAGATTAAAAGTGTTCTCAAGTACTTATAATCTTTTGTTTTGAATTTCGCCACACCAAGGTACTTTATCTTGTTCTTAAATTCTGAAATTTATATAGTGTAAGTTATCGATCATGAATGAAATAGATCTTTGTTTTTTGCTTCCGCTATGTGTTTTGTATGAGATACAAAACCAGATTTAACCAACAATATCATATGAGGAGATTATATCTGTCATGTTCTTTACCATACTTGAGTGTTGAGATTTTTTTTTTTTTTTTTTTTCTAGCTAGGAATCATTAGAGCAATACCGTAAATTCAAGAAGACTTGGTTACTTACGGTTGGTGACGTGATTTGTGGAGTCAATGAGCTAACTAGAGAAAGGACTTGGCATAGTCGGTTGCTAGCTAGAGCTTCTAGAGCTACTAAGATAGCTTTTGGCACGGAAGGCTTATTGTGTGTCTCTTGTTTAGCAACTATTCATCTAGTGTACAACGATTTTATATAAATAAGTGTCTAAAAAGTGTCAAGTCCTTGAAAATGAATATGCCTTTATTGTCGATGCCTAGCCTCGAAAACAAGGCAAAAAACCACGGCCATCGAGCCTTCGTTTGACCACTCGTCGTGGCGACGCTCCCATGCGTGGGGCCCGTTAAAAGTCCCTCCCTTTCTCAAATGATGCAGGTGTGCACGTTGTGTAATAGTGTGTGTGGTGTGGTTCAAGAGTTGCATGAAACTGCGGTGCAATACAAAGGTCCTTCCCTCACTCGATCTCTCCATTCTCTCTACCCCTAGTAGGTCGATCATTGTCAAAATCCACCGATAAACCTGTGAAATTGTGGTGCAATACCAATGAGTGTGATACAAGCTGGTTCAAAACCACCATCCATGATGAAAATGCAATAGTGCATACATACATCAACAGCCCTCCCAAAGGCAATTTCCATAATCATAGATGTAAGCCTTATTTAGAGGTATTGTTTATTGTTGCATCCCTTTGAAAGGCGATTTTCTAGAGTTATGCATGTAAGTCCTACCCAGAGGCATTGTTTTACACATATATCAGTAGCCCTCTCAAAGGCACTTTTCCTAAAGCCATACATCAACCCTCTCAAAGGCAATTTCTAGAATCATACATGTAAGTCCCAGAGGCATTGTTTCACATACATCAGCAGCCCTCTCAAAGGCAATTTCCATAATCATATATGTAAGCCCTATCTAGAGGCATTGTTTATTGTTACAACCCCTTCAAAGGCAATTTTCTAGAGTTATGCATGTAAATCCTACCCAGAGGCATTGTTTTTTGCACATGTCAACAGCCTTTTAAAGGATATTTTCTAGAAGTTACACTTGTAAGTCCTAATCAGAGGCATTTTTTCCGACACATATTAGTAGCCCTCTCAAAGGCACTATTCCTAAAGTGATAAGCATGGGGCAAAGTGATAATGTCATACATCAAGGCCCACCATGGGGCAATATAATACACACATGGCCAGGCCTATTAAGAGGCAATACATAATATACATACATAACTAGCCCACCACGGGCCAATGTCTACAAGATACATGAAAAATACATACATGCCCACGTAAGGGCTACATCATGCTACAACAAAGGCTATCCCTACTGAAAATCATCAACCTTAATAAACCGATTGGCATCGTCGTCATCATCATCATCATTGTTATCGGTAAAAGGGCCGGTAGAAGGACAGGCTCCTTTAAGTACCGGGAGTGTATCCTAGGTCTTGAGAAGGCCCTAAAGTCTGAGCAAAAGAGCCCCAATTGCTTGGCGAACCTAGAGGAGCTAGCATGTACCCGGGCTCATATGGAGGGACAATGGGCCCCTGGCCTAAAATATGAGGCGAAGGCGGAACATGAATATGAGCCACCCGTAACTCTCCTATCAAAACCATGGTATTGCCGTGAAGCATAGCTAGCTCACTCTGAAGCTGGGATCTCTCTTTATTTGTGGTAGTAGCACAGACCACTCTATCCCTCTGCCAAAGCTCCCTCTCTCGACCTAACGCTCGAGCAATCTCCTCCTACATATATGCCTCCCTAACAGCAATAGCAGTCTTAATCTCTGTCACCCTAGCCTGCAAAGTCTCAGCCCACAATCTACACTCAGTTGCAGAAGCTACCTGAGCACGAGCGATGCCTCCTAACACTTTGCCTCCACTCACAAGGACGTCTCCCATGATAGGTCCTATAGAGGACGTTGCAAACCAAGTGGCATAGTCTATGCTAGTATCCACATAGGCATCGAAAGAGCCCGTCGCATAAGCTGGGTCGTCCATAACAATGGACTTAAATGATAAGCTAAAAGGAGATGGATCTCTAGGTACTTCAAAGACGGGCATGAACTGATGGAAGGTCCATTTAGCCAAGAAGAACTCCCAACTCAACAGGGCCTAAAACCAGTGTCATACTCTAGACTGGCCCATGGCAATAGTAAGCTTAGGTCTCCCCAGTAGTAAGCCATTATAAGGGCGAACTACCATCTCTCCCCAAGTGACACAATCTAAGGCCGTAGAGATAGTAACTAGCTAGACTAGGACAACCATAGTGATTGTATAGAGAGACCAAGTATATGCTCGAGGATACACTATCGCTGACAAACCCAAGAACTGTGGTCGTAAAGTTGGGATGTACTTATATGCCCACCATGTCAAAATCTACCAACACCCCTCCAGGCTCCTGAAGTCCCACTGTGAAGCTTGCCTCAAGAAGGCGATGAAAAAGCCGTAAGTGACAGACCCTCAATCATATCTCCCAGTGTCGGAGACTACTCTCATGGCCTACAGTAGCTAGCAGGATAATACTGATTGGTTGTTGCCAAAGAAGTAAAAACCGAGAAAACACATGAAGAACTACCAAAGATGATAGTCAGTAGGTGACACACCTTAGGGGATACTACCCTGCAACCTCTCAGTGCGGATCTGTGGCGACACTATGGGCTCGAGGTATGCTCTCGTGTCTGTAGTCAATAGGGTAGGGATGCCCAAAAGCTCACAAGTCATCTCAAAACTTATGTCATCAATTGGAATTGCGTATCCGCCAAATTTGATGCCCAAGATGGCCATCCAATGAAGAGGGAGAACAGCGTACTCTCCACAGTTCAAGTGAAAGGTTCCTGTCTCAACACGAAATCGCCGCACCAAAGCTTCCCAAATCTTATGCCTCATGGTATATAGAGGGATCCTCAAGAAATCCTCAAATCCTTGCTCTCTCAGGAAATTTGCATAGTACCAGTAGGTCCCAAAATCAGACAGCAACCGGAGAAAGGTCAACCAAGCACCCCGACCACAAATATTGTCGAGCCCCTACATTCAGAATTAGAAGCTATCTGTTAGCACATACATATAATAGGAATCTAAATGACAAAAGAAGAAAGGAAATATACCTATCCCTTCCGTGCCAGGGTAGAAGGATGATCCTTTAACCCATGCTGAAGATGAGTGTCTCTGATACCACCATCCACTGCTCTAGTATAAGCATCAGCCCTGACGCTAGATTCTTAGTCTTAAACTGCACCTCTAAGCACCCAAGTATGGTTCAACCTCGTCCCAAAACAAAAAGGAGACACTGGCTGTCTCGATTAAATGCTACCTCCTAAATCGAGTCTCCATAGGGATCCTGCCGGTGGGTCTGCTATCATCACCCCTACAGTCAAAATGGTTCTGCAGAACTCGAGCCGCTAACTCACCAGCCAAAGTAGTCTCATCATCAGAAGAAGCGTCCTTATAGGATGTAGCATAAATGGGGGCCTTCCCTCGATCTCCTCTAGAACTCGCCCTCTGAGACAAAATCTACAAAACAACCAGAAATTCAGACACAAATGGTAAGCCCATGAAACAAATGGCAATACTAATGAACTAATACTTTTTCCTAAACATGTTATGCAGGTCCATGTCAAGCATATGTTCTTACAAGAAAATAGATTCTTACAAGCATTCTACAGTAGGTAAACTAGCAATCACACCCTAGGCTCACATTCTACAGTGGGTAAACTAGCGACCGCACCCTAGGCTCACATTCTGCAGTGGGTAAACTAGCAGCTGTGCCCTAGGCTCACATTCCATCTTGAGGTTAAATAGCGGCCATGCCGTACTGTTGGATAAATACATATGCAGCGGAAAATTAATTGATCTACTTCATTCACAATTGATAACATGTGCTACGTAAGTTTCAGAATATAAGAACAAGAGAGTGTACCTTGAAGCAGTGAAATTCAAAACCAAAGATTAGAAGCACTTGGGAACTCTTTTAATCTTCACTCTAATTCCACTTGATACCCAAGAAGTGTGGTATCTCAATCAGTTATATGTGTATGTTCAAGAAAGAATGAAAAAAGTCTAACACTCACGTACATACTATTTCATGTTCTTTCAAAAATTATGTATTTCTCTCCTTATAACTGATTATCTAATTGGGATAGCTGAAAGTTCAAAATGGGTATGAAACACCCTTGAACGTTTAGACCCCCAAATTACAAAAATACAAATTCAAGCTTTATATCAAACAATTAATATGCGAAATATGATAACAAGCTTATAACATAATTGATAAAACAATTTAAACCAAATATAAACACATCCGCAGCAGTAAACTCTCGCGACTTGCTTCGCGACTCGCCCAGTCACGAAATGCCCAGAAACAGTTTTTTTTAAGGGGCTTTTTGTGGGAAACTTGTTTCTAACCTCTCCCATCCTCTTTTAAACCCCTCTTTCAATATTTTTACATTAAAACCCAACCAATTTGAATGGTTTTTCATTCCTTTAACATCTCTAAGGTAATTTTAAACTCTTTTCATTGATTTGGATCCTTGGATTATGTTTTAGTGAGTTTTGTGCTCCTTGGATAAGGGTTGGGAAAACTTAATTTTTGTCAAAATTTTTGTATGGGATTGGTTTCCTTTAATGATTTGCTTTGGATGTTGGCCCCTTGTGGCAAAAAGAACATGTATTAAGGGTGGTTTTCATGATGTTCGTACATTGTTTCACTTTGTTCTTCATAGTGTGCATGCTAGGTGTTTGATAAAATGCCTCTTAGACATTTTCTCACTTGTTTGGACTCGAATGAATATCAAACTTTGGGGTTTCTCATATTTCCTCATTAGGAATATGTTTGGTTCATTGGTTGTGTATTTAACACACCTTACCCCACATGTGCATTTTTCATGCATTGGTCATGCATTGCACTTAGCCACCTCTTGCACACACCTTGCTACCCTTGTCATGCATTGGTCTATACCTTGTTTCTTCATCCAAGCATGTCATGTTTACCTTATGCTTTGTAGCATTTTGTTTCATCTTAGGTTTGAGCTTCATTTTCTCATGCATCATTGTACCCCTCACGCATCATTGTCATTGTTCATACCTTCATCTCTTGCCCTCTTTTCTCCTTGACCCCTTTATCTATTCGTGTCAAAAAGGGGGAGAGTATACTCTAGAGTAGTATACTGTTTGGTGTTTGTTCAAGTTGCTCACATGTTTCACATCATGTTCTTGATCGCATTTTTACTTGTTACATTATACTTGTCTGTTTATTACTTGCTTTACCTTGAGGGTCTAATGTGTTTTGTGCAAGTGTTTCAGGTTTCATGTATTTATGTTCCAAGTTTATCACAGTTCCTATGATTCATGATAGGGGGAGTGATATGTTAAGGGAAGTATTTTATATTCTGTTTGTACCTAGTACCTTTGTAGGTTGTTAAGGTTTATGTTTATGTTTGTACCCATTGTTGCTTTTGTAAGCTTTGAGGGTTGTTTCTTGTACTTATGCACGTTTGTAGGCTCTTATGGTTTGTGCCATGTATTTGCAAAACTTTGCATATGTAGCCTTTGTGCTTTGTGCTTTGGTACTTGTTAATGCCTTGCATTATCTTAAGTACAACACTCTTGTGCTCGTGTAGGATTGTTCCTAGATGCATATATGTTTGTATGCACTGGTTGAGTGTTGGACTTGCAAATGATACTCTTCAATTGAGTTTATCATTTTTGCATGTTCGGATGTTCATTCCTTGTGTGAATGAACATAGTAATCACTTTTGCTTAAGTGACTACTGGTGTTGATCTTGCCATGAATTATTGCTTTTATGCTTATGTTCATTTTTGCTTGATCATGCTTATTTTACTCCATATGCATATTAAGTTTTCTGCATACAATGATATTGCTATGTTATTGTGTTTCAGGAGTTACTTATTCATATGTTCAAGAGCTTTATAGAATCTAGAGTTAGGTGTGAGTGAGTTTTCCAACTGTTCTCAACTCACGTTTAAGTCTAGAGTCTGTTGTAGGGTTTTGTTACGGAATAGCCAAAAGGGGAGATTGTAAGGTTGAATTTAATCAATCATATAATTGGCTTTATTTCGTAACCAATTTGCTTGTAATTTAGTACTTAGCAACCTTGTATTTAGATGGAAAAATTGTAAGGGTAGTGTGTGAGAAGATGTGAAGAAAAGCTTAAGAGTGTGCAAGAAAAACAGAGGTTCGCGGCTAGGGCTCGCTGGTGGATCGCGACTGGCAATCTGCCAAAACCTGGCACGTGAGAGGCATACTGGGAAGCTGAAGGGTCGCGCCAGCTGTCATGCTACAGGACAAAAGTTCTAAACTGGCCAGGCCGTTATGTCGTGACTTGAACTCGCAACTTAGACAAGCCGCGAGACCAAGTTGCCAACTTGCCCTATTTGGCAAAAACTAACGTTTTGCATTCCCTTCTCACCCTACTATATATACACCCTTATACCCATCATATAGAGAGAGCTTCCAGAGAGAATTTGGTGAGAGAAAACCCTAGAGAAAAACAAGATTGTCTCATCCCCAATCTTCATCTAAGAGACTCTACAAATTCCTCCACTCTCTTTCTCTCCATTGTCACACCCTTGAGAGGTTATTTACCAAACCCTTATCTCACCACACCCACATCTGTGAGAAGGTCCATTTGGTGCTTAGGGAAGCAGTTTGGAAAGGAACCAATATACATTGGTTGATGCTATGGTTAAGTAGCGGAATCCGAGAAGCTAAAGAAGAAATAGGTTCGGCATAACCTCGTTGGAGCAAGAAGCTTGGAGGGCTTAGGTACTTGGGTAGATTAGGCTTGGAGGGTCTTCTGCTGTTCATGTATCCCAACTATATTCTTTAGTGGATTTTATCACTGCTTAGAAGGTGGCAGAGAGGTTTTACGCCGAGGACTTCGGTTTCCTCTTCGATAACATATCGTGTGTTGTCCTTGTGTTTGCATCTCTCTTTCCTTTATCTTTGCCTTATATTTGCTGCTGTGGATGTGTTTATATTTGGCTTAGATTGTTTTATCTATTCTGTTATAAGCTTGTTATCATATTCCGCACATTAATTGTTTGATATAAAGCTTGAATTGGTATTTTTGTAATTTGGGAGTCTAAACATTCAAGGGTGTTTCATACCCATTTTGAACTTTCAATTGGTATCAGAGCAGGTACACTTGTTGTGGTTTAAATACCTAAGTGTGATCCTTGACCCCTTATGTTTATTTTCCATGGATTGTGCTATGTATGCCTCTTTGTATGATCTGGTTGGTGATGAATGTAACATGCCAGGTGTTTGTGATAATGCCTCTATGAGTGTTAATCCTCATAAATGTGATGACATGTTACTTGAATCTATGGGTGTTGTTGACAAACTCTTGAAGAAAGAAGCAAAGAAGTTTCAAAAGAATTTAAGCAAGTTCATTTGTGAAAATGATGATTTGATTGCTAAGCTCAATGAATCCAATAAATCGATTGAAAAATATAAGAAGCTTGCTGAAAATTCTCTTGAAAAAATGAAAGAGTTTGAATGTTTAAATATGGACTTGGATGCTAAACTTGTTTTCTCTAACAAACTTGTTGATGATCTTAAATCTGAAAATGAATCTTTTGAGATGCATGCCAAGTGTTTGATTGTTGAACATACTGTTAAAAATGGTGAAAATATTTGTTGCAATATGTTGTGGTACCCGATTTTGTGCCTATTTTGTGTTCTACCTCAAAGTACAAATCGGTGTACATTCCTCCACATAAAAGAAACCAAAAGGTGGAGAGAAAGGTTGTTAAGTCAAAGCCTCCGTTTAGGTCTCAACCTAAGGTTTTGAAGGGATCTAAGTTTATTCCAACTTGCCACCATTGCAGTGTGATAGGTCACATAAGACCTTAATGTTATAAGTTGAAGAGAGAACAAAACCTTGTTACTAGATTCCTTCCCAAAAAGCCTAGTGGACTTAAACACATTGTGTGTCACCATTGTGGTGCTTTTGGTCATCTAAGACCACATTGCTCAAAGTTTCATGCTCTCAAAAGAAAAAGGAAACTTGAGCCTCTTGGAAGTTGTGCTAAAAAGAGTAAACCTGATTTGAGTGAAAATAGCATGTTGTTAAAGAAAGTGTTTAATGCTCTTAACTCCTTGACTATGTGCATCTCAAGTTCTCATTCTTCCAACCCTTGTCTCACTTCCCATGAGACACTCATTCCAAACAATCATTCCGTTTGGATGAGGAAGGGTTCATATGGTTGAGTTTTTGCTTTTTTGGTCCTTAATCTAATTCTTTCGATCTTTGTAGGACCCTTCATGCATTAGATACTTCATTGTCATGCATTTGTGCATCATGCATTTGTTTTTGCATTGGTTTGTTTTGTTTTTGATCTTACTTTTATGTCTTTGTTTTGTGTGAGTAAAAACCCAAAACCACATAAAAAGTGAAAAATTCAAAAAGTTTGATCGTATATGTTTGAGCACATATCACATGTGAGTTTTGCCTTGTACCTTCGTACAAATGGCCTTATGCATTTACGAGCTTAGCTTGTTCTTTATACACTTATATCTTTGTGGGAAAAATCTTGACATCTTTGTGTGATTGTTGCAAATCGATCTTCAAGCTTGTCATGAATGATTAGTCAATAGTCATGTTGGTTTTAATACGTGCATAGACTTGTGCCTATATATCTTCCCACTCTTTTATTTTTTTTGCTTAAAGAGCTCAACAAATGTAAATCTCAAAATGAAAAGAGATAATGAGCTGCAAAAGTCGTCGCATATACTAGTATTTGACTAGGAAAAAGGGAAAGCGACTTTTATGAAATTGTATAATGCCCAAAAAGCCAAAGGCTTGTTCATCAAATTGAAATATCAAAAATTTCAGGCATCTATCTCACAATGAGATTTTCTTTGCTCAAAAATGGCAAATGATATGTTGAATATGGAACCAAATGAAAAGCTTCAAAGAATTGTTATCAAGTTCTTGTGGGAGGTCATATATACATGTTTCTATAATTGAGATAGACCACTTGTCTTAGTACTAGTTGTGTATGACTTGGTTGAATTGATCATTGAAGCTTCATTCTAATCTAAGGACTTTTCCACACTTGATAAACACACAGACAACACACGATGTGTTATCGAAAAGGAAACCGAAATCCTCGACGTAAAACCTCTTCGCCGCCCTCTAAGCAGTGATAAAATCCACTAAAGAATATAGTTGGGATACATGAACAGCAGAAGACCCTCCGAGCCTAATCTACCCAAGTACCTAAGCCTTCTAAGCTTCTTGCTCCAACGAGGTTACGCCGAACCTATTTCTTCTTTAGCTTCCCGGATTCCGCTACTTGACCATAGCATCAACCAATGTATATTGGTTCCTTCCCAAACTGCTTCCCTAAGTACCAAATGGACCTTCTCACAGACGTGGGTGTGGTGAGATAAGAGTTTGGTAAATAACCTCTCAAGGGTATGACAATGGAGAGGAAGAGAGTAGAGGAATTTGTAGAGTCTCTTAGATGAAGATTGGGGATGAGACAATTTTGTTTTTCTCTAGGGTTTTCTCTCACCAAATTCTCTCTGGAAGCTCTCTCAATATGATGGGTATAAGGGTGTATATATAGTAGGGTGAGAAGGGAATGCAAAACATCAGTTTTTACCAAACAGGGCAAGTTGGCAACTTGGTCTCGCGGCTTGTCCAAGTCACGAGTTCAAGTCGCGACATAACGGCCTGGCCAGTCTGGAACTTTTGTCCTGTAGCATGATAGTTAGCGCGACCCTTCAACTTCCCAGTGTGCCTCTCACGTGCTAGCTTTTGGCAGCTTGCTAGTCGCGATCCACCCGCGAGCCCTAGTCGTGAACCTCTATTTTTTTTTGCACACTCTTGAGCTTTTCTTCACATCTTCTCACACACTACCCTTACAATTTTTCCACCTAAATACAGGGTTGCTAAGTGCTAAATTACAAGCAAATTGGTCACGGAATAAAGCCAATTAAATGGTTGATTAAATTCAACCTTACAATAGCCATTTGGACATTTCCAATTGGGCTTTAATATATGGCTTGGAGTGGGACTAGAAGGGATCAAATAAGACACTAGCTCCAATGGGCCTTGGGCTTTTCTGTTAACTCTTGACAAGTCCAAAGTTACTATTAATTATATTTAATACCACTATGGAAATATAATTTCATTCTAGGCCTTATTAATAAAGTATATCCCTAAGACTTTATTGTATATGCAACCCCTTCATAAAATATTCATAGTAATGCAAAGTCATAAATGTGGACTGCCACTTTGTAGATTACTATATCTTAATCCTTGAGTACCCGGTTTAATCCTTTTAAGTTATTCATCATATATTTATGAAATCCAACTTCATAAATATATACTTTAGTAATTTCTTACCAAAGTGGTTAGGCCTAACTCTTTGAGTAACTGAACTTATTAAAGTTATCTCAATGGAATATTTTATATCTCCGTTAAGACACTATAAATTCTATCTTGAGAATATACGTTCTATCAATACTAAATGTGGCTGCCCAACATACTGAGGTTTTGACCGTTACTTTAGATCTCACTCCTGATATATCAAAGCAACCTACACTTCATGAACTAGTCCATTATTCTCTCAAGATTAAGAATTCATGTAAATAGAAGTCATGAGATTTATTATTCATTTGACAGTCGTTAGGAGAATATAAATCTCACAACGGCCCAGTTCAATATATTTTAACTCTTAAAACATATCAACACATCAACTAGAAGTTTTCACTTCCATGATCAAGACAAACAATTTTAGTTAATATGTTATAGTCTTTGCAGATGAAATGCCAAATTCCATCACCGACTACGAACTAAAATTTTGAGTTTACAAAGAACTTGTGACTTATATCTTCTCTGACTAAATCACATAAATCACATACTATGCATCTCATGGACTATATGATAATGTTCAAATATTCATGTAACCATCATTTTAGATAATACTAAAGCAACTTTATTAATCACAACATTAAGTCATACACGATAACATACATAGCATCATACAATAGGATTTAAGGGCACTAATCCTAACACGTACGCCTCGCCATCACATAACTCCAAGTCACTTAAAAGTTCAAGTTGATCTACAGTGGGAAAATTAGCAGCGGTGCCTGAGGCACACATTCCATCTTGAGGTTAAATAGCGGCCACGCTATACGTCTCGCCATCACATAGCTATCAAGTCACTAAAAAGTTTTTTTAAGTTTCAGATCTACAGTGGGTAAACTAGCTGCCGTGCCCTAGGCTCACCATTTCCACTATTCCTGACTACTAAGTAAGTTCCCTTACCTATATCCCGCATTTTATTTGCACACCCATTAACATAGACAAAAAGAAAAAAAAAATATATATATATATATATATGCATTCCCCTAAGATAGCATAACATAAATCATGGAAAAAAAAATATATGCTTATGAAAATTCCAAAAGAAAAAAAAAAAAAAAAAAAAAAAAAAGCACTAGCATGCATCCCTAGTAGTATTGCTTCTAACATTTTGCAGGAAAAAGAAGAGAAGAAGAAAAAATAGACACTGATCTCAAGTGCAGAAAAGATTGAAGTAGTAGACTAAAGCTGAAAAGGCAAACCCGCTAAGTTCGTAGTCACTCCAGATAATTTTTTAGAAGTGGGAAGTCAAAGGAAAGAGTGAAATGAGGTCAAAAATGAGCCAAAAGGGGCTTTTATAGGCTTTTGGGGCAGCCTGGCTGCCTAGCGCACCTTCATAGGCCATTGGGTTAGCCCAGTGCACCTTGAAGGGCAGCCAGTCAGCATTGACCAAGTCAATGTTGACCAGTTCACCCAGTCAAACCTCCTAAAAAAAGAAGCTTTTCCTTCTCTAGAGCTCAGAGACAAGTCCAAAAACTATTTCAAAATAGTCTCCACATGCAATTTAGGGGCGACAAAATTTGAAATCACACTCTTTATCTGACACCTCTCTTTGCACTCGAGATGTTAGATAAAGAAGGGGCAACTATTGATACCGTATTTTGTCCGTCCTCGATTTGCATGCCAGACCCCGAAAAATTCAAAAATGTTATTTTCTCTCCACGGGGCTGTGAAAACATTCAGAATGATGTGGTGCAACCCATTCGGACATCGGAGCATCCAAAGTGCCTTTTTCAGCTAAAATGACCAAAATGCCCTTGGTCAACCTAGGGTTAACCAAAAGTCAAATGAGGTCAAAATCCTCACAAAATAACACTTTTCACCATTTTACATCAAACCCGAGCATTTTGGACATTTTAGACAACTTTGACCAAGTTTGACCTAGTTTGACTCGGAGTTGACCCTAGCGAGCCCCAGAAACCCTATATTTTGATCTGGCTACCAAAACGGGTTGAAACTAGTTCCATTGCAAATATTATCAAATTATCAGTCCAACGACTATTCATGGGTCAAAATCAGAGCTAGAACAGAAGAGATATCAAGAAAACCAAGATAACACACTGATAGATGCACCGCTATCTTCCGAAGACCATTACTTTTGATCTAACCATTGTTTTTCAAGATCCATACCATTGCAGAAGCAGGAAGTCAAGAGCTTTCTAAGGGTAGGATCAACCCAATCCAGGACCTTTCGAAGGCCCTAAGCACCCTCCAGACCAAAAAAAGAGACTCCTTGGCCTTCTGCTCTTTGCCTGAACGTTTTCTACACACTTCTCCTCTCTTCCAAACATAAAAAACAAATCAAAGCTTTTTGATTCTTCTTTTCTTCACCAAAAACATAAGGTATTTTCCCTACACCCAATCTTCTTTTCCTTGATTCTACACCTTGGGATTTGGGATTTAGGGGTGTGGATGTAGCTTTTTAGCTACATCCACAACCCTAACTTTCTAAATCTTTTTCTACCATTTATCTTGCTCTTTTTGCTTGAATAACATGATTGTTTGCTCTCTTTAGCATGTTGCTTGCTGTATTTGTGCTTCTAGCCTAAATTTCCTTGCTTTTATGCCATATGCCATCTTTCATGCTTAGATCTACATCCATACATGCTTATTTGTCTAAATCTACATGCTTTATGCTTTATTCCATGTTTTCCTATGATTTGTTCCTCTTTTTGTTCTGGGTTGATGTTAGGGCTACATGCTCACATGCTTGGACCTAGGTTTTTAGCTGTTTATTTCCATGCTATATAGTTAGATCCTTGTCTTCACATACTTATATGCTTGGATCCATGTTCTTCCATGTTTATGTGTTAGGCTTCTACATGTTTACATGCATGTTTTTATTCCTATATGTATAGATCTATGTTTTCACATGCCTATGTGCTTGGATCTATATTCTCTACATGCTTTATACTATCTTCCATGTGCTTGTGCGCTCCATGCTATGCTTATGTGCCTAGACCTAGGCTATGTTTGTCATGTCATGTGCTACTGTAGCCCTTTTGTCACTTTTGTGCCTCTTTCTTGTGTTTTGGCCTATTGGTTTAGACTCGATCTAGTCCCTATGGTCTTTCTCATCATCCATACACCAAGGCCCACATCAAAGGGTTTGGATTATTCCTATTTTACATGTCTATGCTTGCTTGCTGCTATGCTTTATGCTTGTGTTAGCCTCTCTAGATCTAGGCTTTGCCAATCTTGACGCCCTTAGCAAGTTTGTGATTGTGTGTTTACATCTGACGCCCATGATATCTTGTTTGGATGTAACCATTTAGGGTGGGGGGGGGGGGAATCTCCGGTTGTCGGGTTGCTCTATGCGTACCCTTCCCTTTCTACTCCACGCGATGCTATGCTTACCATACTTGTTTGCGCCACTCGTTGGCTTTCTATGCATCTTTACATGCTTGCTAACATGTTCATGCATGAGTCTTACTTGCTAGTGTGTCGTCCACACTTCAACACAATGAAGCTATGGACATCCGATCCAAACCTACATTTTTCCCTCGTGGACACCACCATTTGTTTACCTTTTTGCTTGTTTGTCTTCCTTCTTATTTGCTTGTGTGCCTGTTTTCCTTCTTGCTTTCTTCATTGTCTGTTTATCTTGTGGCTCGTGATGTATCCTGCCATATGCTATGCTTGCCTTGTCTATCATGCTTATCTACTTTATACCCCTTTCACATGCTCTTTGCATCTTTTTTCTTCCATTGCTTGTCTACTAGTTTCTTGCCTTTGCTTTTGCTTGTACACACATGGATCGAGGATGCATGGAGCTAGGGCACGGTCTCCTAGGTACAAGCAAAAAGGGCAAGGATGCGAGCATGTGGATATAAGCCAAGTGGCTATGTTTAGCAGATTTAAGGGTCTAGCCTCTCCCATTTGGTTATGTACTCTTTTAAAACCCCTTCCCTCTTCCCTCCTTTCTCTCTTAGATGGGTTGTATTAGGTATATCATGCCATGTACCATTCGTCCTCATCTCTAGAGTATGGCAACCCCTGTTTACTTTCCTGCACCTATATTTTGGGCCATGCTCTAGGGATGTAGGCATTTACTTTCTTGTTTTATGTGCTTGCATTGTGCATGATGTATGTATATATATACTTGCTCGCCCCTTCCGGTGTGATCGTCACAGTCTATGTCACCTAAGGCAAAGCGATGCATTTTCACTACTAAAGTAAGGTGACATGTCGCTGGATTTTCGCCGTGGAAATTTGGTACTTTACCCAAATGCCTTAGGAAAGCGTAGATTGGGACCCCACCCATTCAAAAGATAAACCCCAAAGCCTCCATGCATGCAAAGCTCCCAAAGCCAATGCCAAAATTATGTTTTTTACTGCCAATCTCCAAAAATTAAGGTTTTATTAAAACAAAAGACTATCCTTGGGCAGGCATTGTGGGGTGCCTAACAAATTCCTCACACGTAACTAAACTTCCGAACTCAAGAATCAAGATTTTTTGCCATCCACATTAGGTTAGGAAAAATGCAATTTTTCTTAGTCTAGGATTGGTAATAAAATCAACTAAAAACAAGTGACCAATCACACCTTAGAAAAAACCCAATGATTGGTGGCAACTTCACTTACCAATGGTAATCACCTAAAATTTGACCACGATTCCTATCACACCTCTAAAGCTAGACAAATACCTTCCTCCACCGATAAAGAGTGCACCTAAAGCACCACCCGAACCACACTCAATTATCAAGAGGGCTCTACAATGGGCCCCACGTGCTCGGGAGTGTCGCCACGATGGGTGGTCAAACAAAGGCCCGACGATAGCGGTGGTTTTTTGTCCTGATAGAGGCCGGGCATCGACATGGCCTTTTGGAACAACTCTCAAAACACAAGTGATACACAAAAATACTTTCAAAAACAAATAAGATATTTAAAAATCTTTTTGGGTTTGATCATCAAGCAGTTGAGTATACACAAATTACATTCAAACACGTACAATCACACAAATGAAATAGGTATTCATTGAATATTAGACTTGTGTATTTTATGTGTGAATCAAATATGAACAAGTCCACAGTCTAGTATGTAGCTCCAATAATCAATTCAATCAATTCATATACAACTAGCACGAAGTCAAGTGACCTATCTCACTAGTAGAAATTAACATATATGACCCCCCACCAAAGTGTTTACATGATTGAAAGCTTTTCATTTGGCTTCCATTTTTCAGACTTTTAATCAATAGAACTCAAATTTTAAGCAACACTGCCATGAAATTTTTTATATTTCTTTGATGAATAAGCCTTTGGCATTGACACCATACATTTTAATACATTTTTGCTCCACCTTTTCCAAGTCAAACTAGTTTTCGAAGTAAGGCTTGAGCCACTAGAAGGTAATCTTCATCATTCTTAGAAAACAAGGTTCGATCAGCATAACCTCTTTTGAATCCTCTTTCTAGGAGATAATGGGTAAGCCGATCATACCAAGCTCTAGGGGCTTGTTTTAAGCCATAAAGGGCTTTCTTCAATCTCAACACATGATCAGGAAAGTAAGGATCCTCAAAGCCCTTAGGTTGTTCAACAAACACTTCTTCATTCAGATATCCATTAAGAAACACACATTTTACATCCATTTGATAGAGTTTGAAGTTCATAGTGCATGCGATGGACATAAGAATTCGAATAAACTCAAATCTTACCACAAGAGTGAAGGATTCATCAAAATCTATTCCTTCTACTTGAGTGTATCCTTGTACCACCAACCAAGATTTATTCCTGATTATCTCTCCATCTTCACCTGTTTTGTTTTTGAATATCTATTTAGTGCCGATGACATGAACATTTTCAGGCCTTAGAGCAAGTTCCCATACATCATTTCTCACAAATTGATTCAGCTCTTCATGCATTGATTCTACCCAATTTTCATCCTGGAGAGCTTCTTCTACCCTTTTTGGCTCAAATTGGGCAAGGTAGCAATGATATGTTACATGATTAGCCAAGAGTATGTTCCCTTTTCTAAGACGAAGACCTTCATCTAAAGATCCAATGATGTTGCTATCAAGATGGTTCTTAATCACTTTTGATGATGGCTTCTTCGATGTGGAGACTTCATCATTCCGGGAGATGGGAGGATGAACTTCTGAAGGAGTAAAAGGACTTGATGTTCTAGACATTGATCTCGTTTCCATTCTTGTGTTCAAGGGAGTTGATTCCTTTTCTGGTGTAGTTCTTTCAGCTTCTATATCAAGAGCTTCGGCCTCAACAATGGGTTCTTTGGTGTGTTGTCCTTCCCCATTGTCAACCATTTCTACCTTGGTTATGGCATCATCAATTTTCACATTGATGGACTCCATTACCGTCTTAGTTCTCTTGTTGAAGACCCTATATGCTCGACTAGTAGTAGAATACCCAAGAAAAATACCTTCATCACTTTTAGCATCAAATTTCCCAAGGTTCTCCCGATTATTTAGAATGTAGCACTTGCTTTCAAACACTCGAAAGTACTTTACTTTCGGCTTCTTTCCATTCCAAATCTCAGAAGTGGTCTTCTTTGTTCCCGTTCGGAAGAATATTCTATTACCAATGTGGCATGAAGTGATCATGGCTTCTCCCCAAAACTTTTGAGAAATTTGCTTGTTGAGTAGCGTCACTCTAGTCATTTCTTGAATCACTCGATTCTTCCTTTCAACCACTCCATTTTGCTGAGGAGTTTTGGGAGCTGAAAATTCCCTTTTGATTCCACTCTTTTCAGAAAACGACTCAAATATTGCATTCTCAAACTCCTTTCCATGATCACTCCTTATCTTGACAATGGGAATTCCTTTCTCGTTTTGTAACCTCTTGCAAAGAATTTCCAATTTTTCACATGACTTTGATTTTTCTCTAAGAAATTCAACCCAAGTGTATCTTGAGAAATCATCAATAATGACCAAAATATACCTCTTTCCTCCTAGACTTTCTATTCTTTTAGGCCCCATTAGATCAATATGGAGAAGCTCTAAACACCATAAGGTAGCAATCACATTCACCTTGTGATGACTTGCCATTGTTTGTTTTCCCATTTGGCATGCTCCACAAATAGTCTTCTCCACCTTTCCAAACTTTGGAAGTCCCTCAACTGGTTCGAGTTTAGAAACTTTAGCTACTTGTTTGAAATTTGCATGCCTAAATTTGTGATGCCAAAGTTCTAGCATGTCAACACAAGCACTTCTACATGAAATAGGTGCTGTAGGAACTACTCCATAGCAATTATCGGTAGTCCTATTTCCCTCCAAGACTTGAATCCCTTCTTCGTTAATGATTAAGCACCCTTTCTTTGAGAACTGGACAAGAAAATCCTCATCACATATTTGAGTGATGCTTAAGAGATTTGCCTTCAACCCTTTGATGTATAACACATCTTTCAATAAAGGTAATCCCGGTATTTCAACAGTCCCTTTGCCGAGAACTTAAGCATGACTCCCATCACTAAATGTCACATAGTCACCAACTTTCTCTTTGAGAGTCTTAAATAATGATTTATCTCCTGTCATGTGATGAGAACAACCGCTTTCAAGATACCATAAGCACGAGTTAAAAACCTTCAATGAGGTGTGCACAAATAGACAAGCATGAGACAAGCATTCTTGACCATCAAATAGAAATTTATTTTCATTATCCATGCATCTGTTAGATTGAATCTTCTTTTTCAGATTATCAACCTTTTCACACAATATTCTATTTCTTCTTTTGTACTTCTTAATCAAGGAGTTAGACTCACATAGACTATTGTGTGAGATGTGATTCTAATTTTCGAAATATTTCAGCATGTGAGCAAACATCCTCGCATGTTTCTTAGTTTTTAACAACTCTAAGAGTTCATTGTTAGGACACCCTTCAAACATACTCATAGAGTCATTGTCAGGATGGTTGGCCAAGAGTATGTTCCCTTTTCTAAGACGAAGACCTTCATCTAAAGATCCAATGATGTTGCTATCAGGATGGTTCTTAATCACTCTTGATGATGGCTTCTTCGATGTGGAGACTTCATCATTCCGGGAGATGGGAGGATGAACTTCTGGAGGAGTAAGAGGACTTGATCTTCTAAATTTGTGATCACCTTAGGAAGAAAGTAAGATATGCATATGACATGGTACTCAAGCACTCGCAAAAAAGGGAGATAGTGACTTTTTAAGGTCAGCAATGATAAGGACACTCCTTATTGGTTGAATGCATGTTGGACCACTTCAGAGACACATTTATCATTCATAGCACTCCTGATGTCTTTCTCAATGTCCAGGACTAGTTTCCCAAGTAGTGGCAAAGTCACCTACCCACGGGTCCTAGTGCCACGTTGGTACAATTCTATCCTCTAGTGAGCGGATAATATCACAACTGTGGAAAGGTCCAAAATAGTGAAATGATGACTTGACACTTGTCTTTGTACTCAGCCATATTCCTCAGACTATAAGAGGAACATGCAACTGCATTTTTAGGGTAAGAACCCAAGTAGATATTTGTAGAAGAGAGTAGAAAGTTGACAAGATAGGAAGGTAGAAAACGAGGTCTCTCTTTAAAGAAGAACACCATTATTGTACAAGAGTGACCTCTTTTTCCCCTACAAAATACAAAGCTGAATAGAGCAAGAACATTCCATTCTTGCTCAAACCATGGATTTTCATCCCTTTTTAAGGATTTTCCACTTACATCTTGTGTCCTTTTACATTCTTACTATCACTTTCTTCTTTTTTAACATGTGTCATGTCAAAGCTAGCATCATTGTCACTTAAAAGCTTTTTCAAGTGGATGTCCTGTTAGATAACTTATTTTTTTCCTCTATAAAACCTCAAATCTAACTTGCACATACAATACTTAAATTACAAACTTGTGGGAACTTTATGCCATCTATTGTTCTTGAAAACTCTGTGCTTGAATCGTGCCTTGAGTAGTCCCTTTAATATCTCCTTTGCACCTTCCCATATCATCAAGTTAAAATGGATGAATCCTTTCTCTCAATCCCTAATTTTTGCCTAGGTCTTCGACCTAGCAAGATTCCTCTAACTTTTGCATGGATTGCCTTTCGGTTTTCAACCCATTGAGGCTGCTCGTATCATCTTTGAACTTATTTTTCATTTTCTCTCTATTTTTCTTTTCATTTCTCTCACATCTTCTCTCCTTCTCTTTTACCTCTTCCAGATATAGCCATACGAGAGGCCACAATTGTTCCATCCAACTTTAGGATATAAGAAATGACTTAAGGTAGTCATGAAGTGGATTCACATGGCTGAGAAAGCTTACAAAAAGTCCAATCAATCAAAAGAAAGAAAGACTGACCAACCACCTTGATGTGCCCCAAATTTTACTTTCCTGCACTTTACGATTCTTATGCCTTTTCTTATGAATTTAATAATAGATTCAAATGTTCTACATCCCTTATAGAAAACAAATTATCATTTTTTAATTTGAGTAATGAGAGAACCACTCATTTATTATCTTTGCTTATTGTTATCATTTTTCTTTTTTCCATGCCATGTAATTTTTGCCCATGACATCCTTTGAGGAATTTTTGCCATGCCCATGGTCTAGATCCTTGAGAGGTTCTTAGCCTAACCACTTACCACACACAATTTGAGTGTTAAGTGAGATTTTGGTGCTGTTGGGAACCATTGGAAGGAGCCATTTAGTGGCAGATGCAATTGAGCTGAATCGCAGGATCCAGAAAGCTAGAGAAGACAAGAGTCCAAGAAGTCCGTTGGTAGCATGAGCTTGGAGGGTCAAGTACATGGAGTAGACTAGGCTTAGAGGGTCTTTTGTTATTCGTGTGCTCCAACTTTACTCTCTAGTGGTTCGATTTCGACTTGGAGGGTCGCAGAGAAGTTTTTCGCCAAGTTCTTCAGTTTCCTCTTCGATAACACATCTTGGTGCTATCTTGTGTTCGCATCTCTCTTCCCTACTCTTTAAGCTTTCATTTTATTGTTAATTGTGGATAGATATGACTTAGAGTAGTGTAATTGGTTCATTACATATATTTACTTTTGTTCCACATTTTGTTAAGTTTAAGTAAAAGCAATCAAGTCGTAATTTTTAATTTGGGTTCTGAACAAGCTCGTGTGTTTTCACACAAATCTGAGCTTTCAAATGGTATCAAAGTGGGTACATTTGTTGGATTTCAATATCCTTGTGTGATCCAATACCCCATTTAAGAAGGATAGATCTCAATCCCTTAACACACCTCCCTACTTTGATAGGAGTAACTACGCTTTTGGGAAAGTACGTATATGTGCTTTTCTATGTGCTATTGATGAGACCGTTTAGGATTCCGTTGAGAATGGGTGGGTGAGACCCACAACAACCAAATCTGAATGGGATAAGGCTACTCTTACTTTGGCAAATGTCAATAGCAAAGCTATTAATGCTGTCTTTTGTGGTGTTTTTACAAATGAATTCCACAGGATATCTCATGTGAAGACCACCAAAGAGGTGTGGACCATTCTTAAGACTACCAACGAAGGAACCAAGAAGGTCAAGGACACTAAGCTTCAAATGCTCACTACTCAATTTGAGGAAGTGAAGATGAGTGACGATGAGTCATTTGATTCCTTTTATGGGAGACTCAATGAGATTGTGATTGCCAGGCTCAATCTTGGAGAGAAGATTGAAGGCACCAAAGTGGTGAGGAAGATCTTGGGATCCTTGCCCGAAAGTTTCTAGGCTAAGGTCACTGCCATTGAGGAGAGCAAAGATTTGGATGAGATCAAGATTTAAGAACTTGTTGGATCTCTCCAAACCTACGAGCTCAGACTGCCTTTGCATAAGTCCAGCAAATCACTTGCTCTCAAAACCATAAATAAGAGAACCGGTGATTCCTCCAATGAAGAAGATGTTGAAAAAGAGGTGGCATTTCTTGCAAAGAACTTTCAAAAATTTCTTAAGATGAAGAACAATGGGAAGTCATTTGGCAAAGGAAAATTCTCATCCTCCAAAAATGACAAGAGAGACTTCAAGAAGAAGGATGGGAAAGACTCATAATCAATTCAAGTAATCATGTGCTATGAATGCAATGGTCATAGGCATCTAAAGAAAGAATGTCCAACCTATTTGAGAAGAAAGGGTAAAGTGCTTGCTACTAGCCTTAATGACTCAGAGAGCTCAAACTCCAATGCGGAAGGAGAATGAGATAGAGATGGAAACTATTCAGCTTTCAAGGCAATTATCACCGTTGATTCTAAAGATAAATTGAGTGATTTAGTTGATGAACTTGGTGTAAATTCTGGAGGCAAAGAAGTTGATGTTTTGGATGATAAGGATGTGTACCTCAATGAAGGTAAGAATAATCTTCAGGAAGTGTACGATGCCTTGCTTGAAGATTGTGGCAAATATGCTAACGTTGCTAAGAGTGCAGTTAAGAAGATAAAGCAAATTGAAGAAAAGCACAAATCCACTCTTGTTCAACTTAAGGATGCCAAGTGTGAAGTTGAAAAGCTGAAGCAAGAGTTGCTGAATGCCTACTTCAAAATCAAGTTTCTTGAACTTGAAATAATTCAAGCAAATGTCAAAGTGGAACACATCTCCACCATGAAACTTGACAGCGTGCTTGCCTCTCAAAAACCTTCAAATGAAAAGGCCAGTTTGGGCTACACCGGTGAAGGTAGCTCAAATAGCAAACCCAAAAAGGAAGTGAAGTTCGTGTTGGCCAAGAATGTAGAAAAGCCCAAAGTAGAGAAGTCCAAGGTTGAGATCCCTACTGTTGAGAAGAAAGTCATTAGTCCAAAATTAAACATAAAAGGGAAGTCGTTGCCTAAGAGTCAAAGGGGACCTTAAGTGAAGCATTTCTATCATCATTGTGGCGTACAAGGGCACACATGACCAAATTCCTTCAAGCTTCAAGCTCTCAGGTAGGTTGATTCTCTACGTGGTCAAGAAAACTCTAGAAGAATTCCAAAGACAAATCAAGCTAAAGGAGAAAATGAGGGTCAACTCATTGGAGATGTTAAAGAATATTTCATCATTCCTAGCTAGCTTCACCCTGAGGTTTGAGAGTTATGTTGATCGTATCCCTCCTTCTAAGGACCTTGTTAGGACATATGTATTTTCACTTGTTAAGAATATATGTCACTTATTTATGTAAATTGGCTAATCCTTTGACAAAATGCACTCTACTTGTAATTGGGTAGTTCTAAGTGTTTTTAATACTTCAAGAAACAAGGTTTCAAGATCAAGTGTTGAAGTCATCAAGTCTGTCCAAGAAAAACAAGCTGAAGTGAAAAATCATTAAAGCTCGACACCTGCTCAATAGCTCCTCGACACTTGCTATCTGTCAAGATTTATAAAATTAAATTTTCTAATCTGATTTCTTGGGATCCATGAATGTGTCTTTGGGGCTTCTTTTCTCCTAACCCTAGACATATAAAAGACTTATTTTAAGAGTCGTCAAATTGTACACAAGATGCACAAGCATTGAGCAAACTCTGTTCAAGCAATTTGTGATCAAAGACAAAGTTCTTGACCTAGTTCATCTTTTCTGAAGAAGTTGTTGTGTATTTACACCAAAAGGTTTTGTGACCAAGCATCTTCTTGATCTTCATCGTGTAGAATGAACTGAAGAACTTTGCAGCCAACCTCTTCTTCTAAGTTGGTGTTTGAAGTCGCGTACTAGGATCCGCGCATTGGTTAGTCACGTACTTGGGAGCCGTGCATCAAAAGGGGGAACTGTCACTACAGATCAAGTCCAATTAGGTATTGGGGTAAGGGTTCAACTGTAGGTTGGTAAGGTACTTGAGATTCCTTTACTTGTAACCGCTTAATTTGATAATAATGGAGTTTCGGGAGTGGTGACTTGAAAATCACTAGGTGGAGTTTTTGCCGTAAGGGTTTTCCCCATTCGTAAACAAATCACGGTGTCATTTAATTTTCGCTACATATTTAGTATTTGTTGATTTGTTTGTGCTTCCATGTATTTGCATGTTAAATTGATTAATTAATAATTTGGCTAATTAATTAATTGGTTTTATCACAAGGGATCATTCAGTTTGTGGCCTATCAGACCTCACTTAAAACACTCGTGCAATATGGGTGAAGAAGGGTACTCATGCATAATTACTCACTATGTCCATGCATTAATACTTCCAATGTATTAGGGTCATAGTCTCATGCATCATGGCATATGCGTTCTTCTAGAGTCATTGCTTCCATCCTAGCATGTTTCTTTTATAGGTCCTTGTTTTGTCTACCTTGTTTTTCTTGATCTTACTTTATTGCTTTGTTTTTTAGTGTGTTACAAATTCAAAAACCAATAAAAAGTAAAAAAATCTTAAAAAGTTTGATTGCTTGTGTTGTGTATATCATATGTTGAGTTTGGCCTAGTACCTCTGTACTAATGGTATAGTGTATTTACAAGCTTAGTTTGTTATGTATGCACATTTTTAAGTGTGAGCGAAATTTAGAAATTTACGTTTGATTGTTGTAAATAGATCTTCAAGCTTGTCATGAATGGTTAGTCAATAGTCTTGTTTGATCTTGATACATGTGTAGACTTGTGCCTATATATCTCCTCACATTTAATTTTATGTCAAAAAGCTCTACAAATGTCAATCTCTAGAAAGAGAAAGAGTTGAAAAAGCCTTACTTCGAAAACTAGTTTGACTTGGAAAAGATGGAGCAAAAATGTATTAAAATGTATGGTGCCAATGCCAAAGGCTTAGTCATCAAAGAAATATAAAAAATTTCATGGCAGCGTTGCTCAAAATTTGAGTTGTATTGATTAAAAGTGTGAAAAATGGAAGCCAAATGAAAAGCTTTCAATCATGTAAACACTTTGGTGGGGAGTCATATATGTTAATTTCTACTAGTGAGATAGGTCACTTGACTTCATGCTAGTTGTGTATGAATTGATTGAATTGATTATTGGAGCTACATACTAGACTGTGGACTTGTTCATATTTGATTCACACACACAATACACAAGTCTAATGTTCAATGAATAACTATTTCATTTGTGTGATTGTACGTGTAAGAATGTGATTTGTGTATACTCAACTGCTTGATGATCAAACCCAAAAAGATTTTTAAGTATCGTATTTGTTTTTGAAAGTATTTTTGTGTATCACTTGTGTTTTGAGAGTTTTTCCAAAAGGCCATGTCGATGCCCGGACTCTATCAGGACGAAAAACTGCCGCTATCGTCGGGCCTTCATTTGATCACCCATCGTGGCAACGCTCTCGAGCACGTGGGGCCCATTGTAGAGCCTTCTCGATAATTGAGTGTGGTTTGTGTGGTGCTTCAGGTGCACTCTATATCGGTGGAGGAAGGTATTTGTCTAGCTTTGGAGGTTTGATAGGAATCATGGCCAAATTTTAGGTGATTACCTTAGGTAAGTGAAGTTGCCACCAATCATTGGGTTTTTTCTAAGGTGTGATTGGTCACTTGTTTTTAGTTGATTTTGTTACCAATCCTAGACTAAGAAAAAGTGCATTTTTCCTAATCTAATGTGGATGGAAAAAAAGCTTGATTCTTGAGTTCAGAAGTTTGGTTACGTGTGAAGAAGGTGTTAGGCACCCCACAACACCTGTCCAAGGATAGTCTTTTGTTTTGATAATTTTCGGAGATTGGCAGTAAGAAACATAATTTTGGCATTGGCTTTCAGGGCTTTGCATGCATGGAGGCTTTGGGGTTTGGCTTTTGAATGGGTGTGGTCCTAATCTATGCTTTCCTAAGGCATTTGGGCAAAGTATCAAATTTCCACGGCGAACATCCAGCGACATGTCACCTTACTTTAGCAGTGAAAATTATGCATCGCTTTGCCTTAGGTGACATGGACTGTGACGATCACACCGGAAGGGGCGAGTAGGTATATATATATACATACGTCATGCACAATGCAAGCACACAAAGCAAGAAAGTAAATGCTTACATCCCTAGAGCATGACCCAAAATATAGGTGCAGGAAAGTAAACAGGGGTTGCCATACTCTAGAGATGAGGACGAATGGTACATGGCACGATATACCTAATACAACCCATCTAAGAGAGAAAGGAGGGAAGAGGGAAGGGGTTTTAAAAGAGTACATAACCAAATGGGAGAGGCTAGACCCTTAAATCTACTGAACATAACCACTTGGCTTATATCCACATGTTTGCATCCTTGTCCTTTTTGCTTGTGCCTAGGAGACCATGCCCTAGCTCCATGCATCCACAATCCATGTGTGTACAAGCAAAAGCAAAGGCAAGAAACCAGTAGACAAGCAATGGAAGGAAAAAGATGCAAAGAGCACGTGAAAGGGGTATAAAGCAAATAAGCGTGATAGACAAGGCAAGTAGCATATGGCAGGATACATGACGAGTCCCAAGATAAACAGAAAATCAAGAAAGCAAGAAGGAAAACAGGCACACAAGCAAACAAGAAGGAAGACAAACAAGCAAAAAGGCAAACAAATGGTGGTTTCCACGGGGGAAAAATGTAGGTTTGGATCGGATGTCCATAGCTTCATTGTGTTGAAGTATGGATGACACACTATCAAGTAAGACTCATGCATGAACATGTTAGCAAGCGTGTAAAGATGCATAGAAAGACAACGGGTGGTGCAAACAAGCATGGTAAGCATAGCATCGCATGGAGCAGAAAGGGAAGGGTACGCACAGAACAACCCGGCAACCGGAGATTCCTTCCCCCCCCCCCCCCCTAAATGGTTACATCCAAACAAGATATCATCGGCGTCGGATGTAAACACACAACCACAAACCCGCTAAGGGCGTCAAGATTGGCAAAGCCTAGATCTAGAGAGGCTAACAGAAGCATAAAGCATAGCAATAAGCAAGCATAGACATGTAAAATAGGAATAATCCAAACCCTTTGATGTGGGCCTTGGTGTATGGATGATAAGAAAGACTATAGGGTCTAGATCAAGTCTAAACCAATAGGCCAAAACACAAGAAAGAGGCACAAAAGTGAAAAAAGGGCTACAGTAGCACATGACATGGCAAACATAGCCTAGGTCTAGGCACATAAGCATAGCATGGAGCGCACAAGCACATGGAAGATAGTATAAAGCATGTAGAGAACATAGATCAAAGCACATAGGCATGTGAAAACATAGATCTATACATATAGGCATAAAAACATGCATGTAAACATGTAGAAGCCTAGCGCATAAACATGGAAGAACATGGGTCCAAGCATATAAGTATGTGAAGACAAGGATCTAACCATATAGCATGGAAATAAACAGCTAAAAACCTATGTCCAAGCATGTGAGCATGTAGCCCTAACATCAACTGAAAACAAAAAGAGGAATAAATCATAGGAAAACATGGAATAAAGCATAAAGCATGTAGATCTAGACAAATAAGCATGTAAGGATGTAGATCTAAGCATGAAAGATGGCATAAGGCATAAAAGCAAGGAAATTTAGGCTAGAAGCACAAATACAACAAGCAACATGCTAAAGAGAGCAAAAAATCATGTTATTCAAGCAAAAAGAGCAAGATAAATGGTAGAAAAAGATTTAGAAAGTTAGGGTTGTGGATAGTAGCTAAAAAGCTACATCGACACCCCTAAATCCCAAATCCCAAAGTGTAGAACCAAGGAAAAGAAGATTGGGTGTAAGGACAATACCTCGTGTTTTTGGTGAAGAAAAGAAGAATCAAGAAGCTTTGATTTGTTTTTTATGTTTGGAAGAGAGGAGAAATGTGTAGAAAACGTTCAGGTAGAGAGGGGAGAGGTCTTAATACACCGGGATCCTTTTTGCCAACTGTCCAACTTGCTAAGTATTTCTTTTTTTTTATATTATGAATTATCGCTTAAGTAATTTTGTTTAGGAACCCATGGTAGAAGGACACTCTGTGATCCTTACTATATTTGTTAGATTTGCTGTGTTCCTTGAATGATAATTGTGTTTTAAATTCAATGAAATTTCTCTTTATTTCTTAGCTATTAAATCCTAAGTATTGCAAAGTCCTAACATGGACGGAATCAAAGGGAGGAGACCTGGAAAAAAAAATCTCTTTTGATACATTACCCAGGATCACCCCACAGATAACTGCAAACAGTTAAGTTTCAAATACATGATTTAGGATCCCAGGCGAATGCTAAGGATACCTAGCCCAGTACTTGATAAAAAGAAAAAAAAAAAAAAAAACTCGCCAAGACTCATGAACTGGGACAAACAAAAAGAAATCGCCCAGTGTACCCAGTTCAGTACTTGCGCAACAAAAAGAGGGTACCTGGTCAGGAACCTACAACAAAACTTGTGGGAATCATGGCCCAAGACTCGGTGCAAAAAAAAAAAAAAATCCATATATCATTAAGAAATATTAGAAGCATTCTTGAAAAACAAATACTTAGAAGCAGTCCTGAAGCATAAGCACTTAGACGCAGTCTTAAAACAAAAATGCAAATCCATGTAAAAAAAAAGAGAAGCCAGAAGCAATGTCCAAACAAAAAGGTAGAAACTTATACAACCCTAAATTGTTCATACACATCCAAACCAACTAAAAAAAAGGAGAAAAAGGCTAGGAAATAAGGCCAGCCAACAAAGAGCCATTTGGGGAGAGAGTAGGGACGTAAAAGGAGCACCCAGAGCCAACCTAATCACCAATGGAAAAAGAGTAGACTTGATCCCATACCCAGGGAACTCACTGAACAGAAACTTGCGAAGCCAAAATGCGAAGAACCCAGCTCGCCCAACTTCTTTATCTTTCTCATGCGAAAGATTCATAACCCACCTACCCATCCTGGCCAGTTTCCCACCAGGAGAAGCAGTACATCCACCAAAATGAGCAAATAACATTTCTTCCACTTTGAGATCCTCATCAGAAAGATTAATATCAAAGGGATTTTCATACCCAAGCACTGGAAGGAGGAAATTGTTGACCACATCCTTTAGGGTGACAGTTAGTTCGCCAACAGAAAAGGAAAAAGTGTGTAGAGCAAGACACCAACGACGTACCAAATGCCTAAGACCTTTGGCATCTCTAAAACCCTCAAGATTCCTAGAAATAGCCACTGCCTTCAGGATACCGGCGCACTCCAAACAACCTACGAATTCCTTGTCAGAAAGTTCCTTATCCACCTAGATGGGCTAGCCTTGTATCTTTCCAGCAACAAAATAAAAAAAGATGGGGACCGCCTCTCGAAGTCCCCACCTGAGCTAAAGATCAAAAATCTCCCTAGGGTCTGGGACTTGGGTGAAACCAGTGAAACCTGCCTAACCAGAGAATACCCAGGCATGAGTGGATAGAGGGGCCTAGCCATGGAACACCTGAGGGAAGAATAAGTTAGGAGTGTACTAGGGGTCTCGTAAAGGAAAAGCAGGATGCCCAATGACCTCCTGAGACTCATCTTGTGCAGAACCAAAGGAACCTTCACCCTCAAAGGGGCTAGGAGTATGCTCCTTTATTTTTCGAGAAGAAGAAGTAGCCATTGAGATAATAGGTATCTTGAAAGTAAAGGAAATTAAAAAGAAAGTAGTAAGCAACAAGACTGATCGAAAGGAAGAGAAAAGAGACCAGGAATGGAAGATTTAGGTAGACAAAAAGGTAATGTGAAAGGCCTAGAATAAAGACATAAAAGAGCAGTTAGAGAAGATAATATGTGGAAATACGCATCAGTTGCCAAAAATTTAAAAGAGTTATCAGCAATTATTAATGGGAGTTATGGGAAATGTAAAAGTAGGTGGTGGAAGTTCTTTTTCTACTTCATAACTCAACTACCACATCCTATGTAAAAAGGAGGAGTTATGAGAGAAAGAAGCAAAAAGAAAAGGGGCTAGGATACCAAAGACCAAAAATTAAAGATCAAGATCCCAAAAAAAGGATCAAAACGGAAGAAATCCTGCAAAAACTCAACTGCTCACACATGGGCTGCAAGTAACCCATGAGCTTGGGGGCCTAAATGTTGAGGTTCAAAATTGATCACAGTCTAAGGCCCAAAAGAAATAGCACATTGGGCTAATTTCATGAGAATAAAGCTAGAAGAAAAAAAAAAAAAAAAAAAAAAAAAAAAAAAAAAAAAAAAAAAAAAAAAAAAAGACCGAGCTAGGCTCACGTAATGAAGAAAAGAGAAAGGAAAGAAAGAAGAAAAGGGCAAGAGGCCAAAAGGGTTGGGATCCAAAGACCCATAGAAGAACAGAATTTAAAGTATATAAAGCAAGAGAAAGGCCCAACCGGCCAGGCCAATAAACCAAAAGGAGCCCAATAAGAAGAGTTGGGCTGGGATCCCAGAAGTCACCGAAGTCCGGGGATCCCTAGGACACGTGAAGTAGGATTGAAGCAAATTCAAAAGAGGGATAAAAGACAAAGAGCATGCGGGTCTCATGCTCCAGACATGCAGTGGGACCAGAAAGTACGAAGCAAAACGCAGGAGACGTGATTCCAACTATTTGGAGAAAATGACAAGGAGGAGTACAACCAAAAAAGCTGGAGAGGTGGAAGAAAAGGCCAAATAGCTGAAGATCAGCGAACGGAAGAACCTGGAAATAGAAAACCAGCTAAGGGCTTTCCGCTTGGTCACACCAAAACTAAGAAGTTATGAGAAAAAGGGAAACGACCAGCCCCTAAGCAAACTGGCACAGAACAAACTCTGAGGGGCAAAAGGGAGAAATCACTAGTACCTTGGAACCCTAGAGCTGCGCTATAAAAGGAGGGGAGGATCCATGCTGAAGGGGCATTCAGATTTAGATTCATCGTTGATTAGATTATTCAAGCATTCATTGCCATTTTCTGGATTCTCAGAAAGGATAGAACCATAGAAAGAGCTCTGTAAAGTTAAAAGAAAATAGAGGAACCACTCCCAGTATCCCAAAGACAACCACTATAGCACATACTCGGATTTAAAAAATTCAAACTTTGCAAGTCTTGGAAGCTTGAACAGCTATCAAAGTCTGTAACTTTTGAACTTAGTTGAACCTTGCATCACGTCTTAGTGAGCACTGTAATCATAATTAAGGAAAATTAATAAAATGCCTCTCACTAATTCGAGGATCCCAAAATTTTTCTTATACAATATTTTATTTGCTGTGCATTTCCTTGCTATTGAACTGTCATTCAATAGAGTTGTTTTTGTTTGTTAGTTATTTGTGTTGTAGGGAGCTTGCTTTGTGCACCACTTAGTTCTTAAACAGCCTTTTAGCTGCGGTGAACCAAGCCCAGTCTACCAAGAATAATTATTTAGCCCAAGATCTTTAGGCCACTATGCTGAGAAAAACACCCACTCTCAAACCTAGCAAATAATCTCAATATGTAAACTAACAAGAAAAAAAAAAAAAACAAATATTCACAATAAATATATAACAAAACTGAAGTACAAATTTATATAAAACATTACCTGTGAGAGAGTGTTGTTGAACCAAAAACCGAGTCCATTAGACTCGATTTGCATGCCTACGTGGATGGTTTGTCCACCTTAGCTGCTACCGCAATGGGAAAATCAAGTAATTTATACTCGATTTATAACCCCAAAATTGAGACTCACACTCTCGAGTTGTTAGTTAGCAAAATAGTTTCAAAAGTGTGCTAACTAACAAAATAGTTTAGCTTTTAGTTTTTTTTTTTTTTTTAACCTAAAATAATAACAAACAATCTAAACAGAATTAACTCCAACGGTTGAACCAATTTTTTTTTACCAAATAGAGAAAATCAATGACCCCACTAAACATGTGGCATAGTATTCTTAAATTTCACTTCTAGTTTGTAGGTTGTAAAATCTGCACTACTAATTAATGAAATTAAATAAATAAAGAATCAAACCTAAAAGAAAAAGAGGAATGAATTGATCAGATTGACCAGAATCCTAGCGATAAATGACTAAGAGGGAGTTGAGGGCTAAAGGAGGGGTGGAGCAATAGAAGAGGTTGTGTTAGGGTCTAGAAAGCAAAGTGAGTGAACGAATGAGAGTAAGAGAAATATATTCAAAAGAAGTGTATCTAAAAAAGAGTTCAATCCAACCAAATTTCTCAAAACTAATTCATATTTCATACCCAGATCTAAGAAAGAATGAAAAAAAAAAATACCTTACCGTCAGTAGTTCTTTCTATGTCCGTATCTCAAATCCTGCGTGCACCTTTAGCTTATCGGTCCAAACAGGGGAAGCCACTTACATAGTAGTATAGATAACTTATCGCTTGTTAATTGTAAATGTGGCAGATTTTTAGATAGGCATTTTTTCCTACTTGGCAACACTGCCTTAATTGCAAAAAAAAAACTTTTTCTTTTATATATAGTATTAGATTAGATTAGATTATCGTAACTTTTGACCATTTTTTTCATTATTCAATCAACATTTTATTCTTTTACCTGTTTGTTAGTTTTTCTAATCAACTTTATACTTTAACTTCTTTTAGGCCTTTTGCATCAACTTTATACTTTAATTTTTTTTTTCCATAAAAAAAAAAAAAGGCCTTTCTCAAATTCATTAAAAAAAGAAAGAAAGAAAAAAAAAAAAAACCTCTTTTTTAGGTGGTGCACCTACACTTGTCTACATGGTTCCCCCCCCCCCCCCCCCCTTAAAAGTGTCCATTTTGAAATTTATTTTTTTCTTTTTTTGGTAGTTTATATATATCATATGACTTTTTTGTACTTTGTATATAGTTATATACATAATATTAAATAAAAAAGTTAAACATTAGCTTATTTTTAAAAAACTAAAATTTAAATTATTTGAAATAAAAATTAGACAAGACTTATAAACAATAGATAATTTAAGTAAAAAGCTAGCTTTTAATTAGTTGCCAAATGCACACAAATTTTACATCAATTCTTATATAGTTTTATTAATCATATTTTATCCTTTCCACCTTTAAGTAAAAGCTAGCCAAACAATGGGGTGTTGTATATTACACACATTTATACACAATTGTATATATACACCATTTTCACTCAAAAATTAGGAATTTTCAATTCAAAAATCGAAAATATTTAAATTACAAGTTAACGAGAACCAAATCACAAAACTAAGGACTTGTTTTGTCAGGTTTAAATTGTTTTGCCATGTTTAAATTTAACACAATTTCGGTCTTGTTGTTTAGGAGATGTTCAATTTTATCCTTTTACTCATTACTACTGTCGCTATTAAATGTTAAACAACATCACATATGTTTAAAACCTAAATCAATCTCAAACTTAGAGAAAGTGGTACTCTTAACTTCATTACTGATTTTTATTTTCTTCTAGTTTAAGAAAAAAAAAAAAAAAAACATTAAAGCGTTCCAAGATAACAGTTTTTTTTTTTTTTTTTTTTTTTTTTTTTTTTTTGCAAACAAAACAAAATTAAGTCCTTGATTTTATTTTTTGTATCCCAACTTGTAATTACTTTTATTTATTTTTAGAATTTTATTTCTTGTCAGCGCATATTTGGATTTAAAATTAAAAAAAAAAAAAAAAAAAAACCAATTTGGTTCCTCAAAATTTAGATTCTTTATTAATTTTGCTTGATTGCGTAAATTTAAACAATTCTAACTTATGGTTTGGATTTGTTCATTATGATTATTCAATCTACAATGGTTAGTTGTGTCAATGTTAAATGTCAAACAACGTTGCAAATGTTTGAACTTTCAAGTGCTTATCCACCAAACTTGAACCAAGTAATAGTTTAGTACCAAGGATCACAACAAATACCTGGCTAGAAATAACAAAGCATTAAGAAAATTAGATCGGACTATTGCTAAGGTTAAAATCAATGTTACAACCTTATCAAAACATATAAAAAAAAAATGTTACAACCATATTTAAAATATAATGAACAATACAAGTATAGTTAAAGTGGTTTACAACCCACCTAGAAGCATAATGCCATGTAGTCCTAGTTAAAGCTTTTTTGGAGCAATAGACTTAAAGGACAAGGCAGGGCATATATTCAAAGTTAACGGTCAGAGATTGAAGCACTATTATGGAGGACAAGTGGAGAGGAACTGTGCATTTATTCCTCTTAGAAATCCTAATTGATGAAGATTGAAAAGTCTGGCTGTAGACTATAAAACAAGCACTTATGGGAGGCAGCCCATAAAACTTTCTTTTATTCTTTTATTTTTATTTATTTTTATTTTTTATTATTTATTTGAATAATTTGGATTTTGATGCTGGTCTATTTTGCAGGAATAAAGAGCTGAAAATTACAAATTAATGCAGATTCACCATAAAACCAGGGAAGTTCCTTTCATTTCTTCAATCTATCTCACTTTTGAATTATAATGAGGACATTGTTTGGTTTGGGTTTGGGGGTGTAAACTCTTATAGCCTTGAGTTGTTGGATTCTCTTTTCAAGCACGTATTTGAGTATGATTGAATTCTCTATGACTCTGAAATTTGTGATTAAGGATGGTTTTGAGAAAAATTTTCAAAAAAAATTGCTATTATGTTAGGTAGAGTTTTGTGGGTACTTTGATTTAAATCTTTGTCCTTGAAAATAATTGAGCACATAGTCATTTTTTTTTTTTTTTACTCCATTTTGCTTATGAAGAGAAGGGGTTGAATTAACTAGATCAGGGAAGTTCAATCTTGCTTTGCTCTAGAATCTGTTGATGGATCCTTGAGGCGAAATCCTAGTCGATACCAAATATTAGAGAAATGATCTAGGCAAATTTTGTCATAACCAAAAAGCTTTCCCAGTCGTCCTGATTATCACGCCATCATTGCATGGTGTAATTCCATAGTCAACCCCCTTGAGCCTTATTTTACATAAGCCTTTATTTGTTCTTTTAACTGCATAAATCATTCCCATTCTAAGCTTGAAAAACCATGAATTTACCCTACATCCTGAGAAAATACTTTGGTGGAAATTTGTATTTAAGGAGAAAGTTAGTTCAAATTAAATTATCCACATTATGTTTGCTCTATTTGATCAAAGTGTGAAAAGAAAAAAAAAAAAAAAGTGAAAGGCAAGAATCGAAAAGGGGAAGGTTAAAGTAGTTGAAAATTTGAAAAGGCTACGAGTGGTGTGGCTGCTAGGATTTGAAAAAAAAGATGTGATAATTCTCTTCAAAAAAAAAAAAAAAGCACTCCACTTATTGAGTATAGCAACAATATTGTCATCAGTATGAGCATATTGTTGAGAAAGAGCTATGGTGTGGATCCTGTGGATATCTTTTTTTTTTATTCTTTCCACCAAGTATTTTCCCAGTTTGCTTTGATTTTTCATATCCATTTCTTTCTTAGCCCTCACCCTGTGGCCTGTCACTACAACCTTGATTAAAGACCTTTTGATCTCTAATTTTGGTGTATGATTACATTAGTGGAGAGGATTTCTGAAAATTGGACTTATGGGGTGAAGTTTTGAGAGAATTCTTCTGATTTCCGTTGTTCTACTTTTATCTGAATTTACTGGTGGTTTGGAGTTAAATTGACTATTTCACACACACACTCAAGGACTTAGCTTTACGTTGAAGTAAACGTTTAACTCTTGCTTGACAAATTGCTAAATTTTTTTGATTGATTTTCCTGCTACCTTTGATGTCAAAAGAGTAAGTTACTAGTGATGAGTCATGATATTTCTCTATGGGGTCTAGTTGATATTGTCTGTAGTTTTCTTTTTTTTTTTTTTTTTTTTCTTTTTGTTTGAGGACAGACAAAGTTTAAAGTTTGGGGGTGTTTGATGACTTGCATAATTTGGCATAATTTATCACTTCTCAAATTTAAACTTTAGTCTAATTTTATTTATTTTTGTTGATTTTAGACTTCATTATTGTTATTTAAATTTTATTGTAGATTTGAAGGAAATAAAGATTTATTCAAATAAAAGAGGGCTGAAAAGAGGAAGGTTTTTGGGTTGAACAGAGAGCAAGGTTTTTTGGGCTGAACAGAGGAATGTGTTGGGTTGAAAAGAGCAACACGTTGGGGCTGAAAAGAAAAGAGCAACACGTTGGGACTTTAGGGTGCAACATGCTTTTTGCTGAACTAAAGAGGAGAGGCGAAAGATAAAAAAAAAATTAAAAAAAAAAAAAAAAAGTGGAAGAAGAAGAAACTGCTGAAACAAAAAGGTGAAATAGATAAAAAAGAAAGGGCTGAAGTAGAAAGTGTGGGTGCTGAAACTGAAAGAAAAAAAGCTGAAGTAGAAAGAAAGGGGAGGCTGAAGCAGATTTTTGTGTTCAATTTTTCCTTATAATCTTCTCAGAAAAATTATGGTGAATTCGTTTCTGTTGAGTTTAATTTTCAGCATGAACTAAATTTTCTTTATTCTAGGAAAACGATGTAATCTAATTCCGAACTATGCTTGCTTTTCAATGTTAATTTGAATTAATTCTCTTCATGCTTGTCTGATTTATTCTGAGCTTATTGCTTCTAATTAACCGACCATTAATTAGATGATTTTGATCCTGTGATTTGCTGTCCAAAGAGGGAATTATAGGATAGATCTTGAATATTTCGGCATAGGTAAATATAGAGATCGAAAACTTGTATGAACCTGTATAGTATTAAAATCATTGGTCTTAATGCTTTCTTGCTTTATTAAATTGCATACTCTTGTGTAAATTAATGAACAAGAATGTTTCCAATTAACTGTCGAAAGAAGCTTTTGGATGTTTTTTGGAGATTGCTAACAAATAGAGAGAATTAAATTCAGTTAGCTAGATGAGTAAAGCATAATAAGGAATTAGGTGAAATCGATTTCATAGAAGTTTTCTACCTATTAATTTGATCTTCGAACAATATATTTTTTTTCTCTGCATATTTTTTATAAATTGATTTTATTTTAAATTCCAATTACAAAAACCTTAGTGACTTCTCTAGATAAAATTGAGATTAGCATAATTTTGGTATTTTTCAAAAGTAAGTTACCAATCTCTGAGGACGATACTCTTCTCATCACTTTACTATAAAGCTACGATACTGTGCACTTGCAGCTTTGCATCGATCACTTTGGCAAGTGCCAATATCAAAGCTATAAATGCTATCTTTTATGGCGTTTCTACTGATGAATTCCATAGGATATCTCATGTAAAGACTGCCAAAGAGGCATGGACCATTCTTGAGATAACCTACAAGGGAACCAAAAAGGTGAAAGACACCAAGCTTCAAATGCTCATTACGCGATTTGAGGAAGTGAAGATGAGTGATGATGAGATAGCAACTCCTCTAGCTTCTTTCGCTCCTTCTGTAATGACCCCACCCTAACTATGTAGATATTGTCCGCTTTGGGACCCATACCCCTCACGGTTTTGTTCTTCCCCAGGTTGCGCTAGGGAAAAGGCCTCTACACATTGAAAGAAGGGCATTCCTTATATGCACATCCCTATGTGCTTTCCTAGGCGATGTGAGATTCCATGAATTGCAAGACCCCCCTTTTTAGGTCACTACAATCCACCCGCCCCCCTTACGAGCACACACATCCTCGCATGTGGGACCCACATTTCCGGCTAGGGTATGGCTCTGATACCATCTGTAACACCCCAAAACCCATACCAAGGATTTAGATGCACAACCTGTCTTATAAATAATCAACAATAATATAATGGAATAGAGCGTAATTAAATATCCACAAATATACTTCAAACCATCAAAATCTTTCCTATGAAATCCATAAAACAAAAACTTTAACAATAAAGTTTCCAAATTCAATCTCAAAGAGTTCCATAAATGCCAAACTCACTATCCTAAGAAAACATACTAAAACAGTCCATCAACTAACATAGCTCCAAAAGAAGTCTTCAATCTATGTCTCCAATGATCTACCACCCAAAAGATATTCTGTTGCTCTAATCTGAAAAGGGTTGAGGAAAGGGGGGTGAGCTAGAAGCTCAATAAGAGACTACATAACACGAGGATGTCTTTCAAAACAAAACATTAGTATCATTGACAAAATATATTCTATACAAAACATTTACAAATAGCTTTAATAGTAATATAGTATATTCTATAAAATTGTCAAAAATAGAACATTTAACTATAACCCTATAATCATTAAATAAAATAATAACCACTTTAGTTAGCCAAAATACACTAAATAGGTAAAATCAATATAATTTAGAAAGAAACAACTTTTCCACTTATAAGAATCAGTAACAATAAAATAGTAGTTCGATATGGAAAACAATAAACATTAGTTAGATAAAGACATAAGCTGCTAAACACTCGGTGGGTGATTCCCATAGGAAACAATAACACTAACCTCAAAGAGGCAACATTAGCTCCAAAGACCAAACGATAACACTGCACCACACCACAATAACACTACATCGGCCGAAGACTAACACTTAACCTTGTGTTGGCAAAGGTTGTAGACTGTCTATCTAACCATTTGAAAACATTCTTTCTTTAACACATCATTGTCAATACCAATCATATATCATATAACAAATACTTTCTTAAAAATATAGTTTTGAGTCATTCTTAACTTATACAGTTTCAAAGTAATATACAAGAAATAATAAAATTTAGGTATGTAATAGCATTGACAATGGTATAAGTTTTTGGAAACTTCACTTTTGCAATTATATGTATATATATATATATATATTTACCAAAAATATATATAAATATACACGTCTTGAGAGACGTCATGTTCTGAAGTCCACTTACCTTTAATTGCTAATACTCGTTGTCTAAAAATCAAACGAGATCTTCCTCCACACCTAAAAGTAAAGGAGTAACACAATTATATAATTAATCCACCTTGACGTATACCATAAGGGTGTAAGGGACACTTCCTAATAATTTACTAGTCTTTAAACATCTCTACAATCCTCTATAACATGTTACTTCTTCTTACTACTATTATGTAAGAAGAATATCCATGCTGGCAGTTTCCTAAGATTTTCATCAAGCCCTAATAGTTTACTACCAATACAACCTAGATTCGTATTTTCTTTAAGGTTTCATATCACACTTCAACACCACCGGGACAAATCTATAACATCCAAATATATATATTTATATATATATAGCGTCCATAAAAATTATACCCGTAGGACAAAGCAACCTAGCATATATGTACTGAGTGTTAGAAATTCTATCTAACATATATAATATTCAACTACTTTCCTACCCGTAAGCCATTGAAAGAACACAATAGATTTATCAAATAAATTCCTACCGTAGGACTTAGTGACCTGAAGCGTGTATTTGATAAAAGTTTAGAAATTGACCATGATATAGATTCAAGATTCAAAAGTTCAACCCCACTGCCATGCGTAGACTCTAGCAACTATCACTCAAGAGCTTTTCGCCTAGTTCAAGCATTCTTATAGGACATTAAAGCAAATCTATTAAACTACTCTAGCAACGCAGTTTATTTCCATGAGGGTTTGAGAGAGAGATAGATACTTGACCACCACGCCACACTGATGCAGGATTTGTCTCTTCTACTATTTCAGTCTCTCTCTATGTCTTTCCACAGGAAAACCCTAACTTACTTATATGTTAAAACAGATTCCACTTAGGCTGAAATTTAAACCCACTAAAAACTCAAAATAAGCTTCCCAAGACTTTAATTCCTACTAAACTCATATTAAGGTTGTTTATATGGGCTAGAACTCTTAAGAATTCCAATAACACTTAAACACCTAATCCAAATAGGTTTTAGTCTCTTATCCTTTTCCTTAAACAATAAGGAGACTAAAAATTAAATATGAATAATCCACAAAAATAACTCTCACGTTACATCTTCTTTTATTTATTTTATTTGTAGTGACCTCAATATAGAATAATATCACCTTCAAAATAAACTAAATAATTCATCAATTTCACTTTAGAAGCAAATAAATTCAATTTAAATGAGGCAGGTGTTACATTCTCCCCCTCTTATAAAATTTTTGTCCTCGAAAATTCAAACATACCTCAATTTACTAGTGCTTCCATATTAATAGGGTCCACTGTAATTCTATCTCTAGAGATCATATGTTCTAAGAACACCACTTGATTCAATCAGCACTCACACTTTCTCAATTCAGCATGCAACCTCTTGTCTCTTAAAATTTGCAAAACAATCCTCAAAAATATCACTTAATCCAACCAAATGTCACACTTCTTAAACTTAGCAAATAACTTTTATTTATCAAAAGCATCCCAAGGAAAATACACTAGGTCGTAGAACTCAAAGCAACATGATATGCTCCTAACCAATTCATATTATATTGTCTACTATCATAACCACACAATAGTTACATAGACTCCACAACCATTGTTTCACTTCATAAGAGAAAAATAAGGAGATGGTACCTGGCTTAGATTCCTCGACACCTTGCCCGGTAATGGAAAACACTCTTCCTTGGATTTTTGGCCTTTGATTCACATCATTGGGCTCAACCCTTGGCTCACTCTTCAAATTTGGGCAATGTTTGATAAAGTGTTTGGTTTTGCCACATTTAAAACACACTCTCGACTCTATATAACATGTTCCACTATGAGCCTTTCCACATCTTGAACAAGTCTTATGTGCCTTCTTGTTTGAATTAGGCACCCCTTGCTTCTTGAATAAACTTTCAGTAGACTTTCCCTTAAGGAAATTACTTTGATTTGGCTCTCTCTCTTGATCATTGGCCTTTAAGAGACGATTGCAATTTCTCTCTGCATGAGAGCTCGGTCTACCACCTCTGCATATGTTTCCAATTTGAACATGGAAATTGGTCCTTGAATTTCTTCCCCTAAACCCCTTTCAAAATTCCTAGCCTTCCTTGCTTCTGTGTCAACCATGTGTGGACCAAAGCGGGATAATTCAACAAATTTTTGCTCATACTCATACACGGATTGATTACCTTGTGCTATGCGAATGAACTCAACTTCCTTTTGCACCATTAAACTATCGGGAAAATACCTCTTACGAAAGAGTTCAACAAAATGCTGCCAAGTTATAACTTCTCTCCCATGTGTCCTTTCTGTGGATTCCCACCATTCTAATGCATCACCTTTCAATACAAAAACAGCAAGGATAACTCGTTGCTCATCACTAACCTCCATTGCCCTAAAGAGTCTTTCTATCTCCTAAAGCCATTTATCAGCCTCTATTGGATCCTTTGTACCCTTGAAAGCAGGAGGGTCAAGCTTTCTAAACTTCTCCAAAGCACTAGTTGGATTGGTGGCTCCTACTTGATGTTGCACTATATTGGTTAAGCCCCCAATGGCTTCAATAATAGCCTGAAGATTAGTGGTTCCGCCAATATCCGACTGACCATTCCTTGTGTTCCTCCTTGGTGGAGCCATCTCTCTAAGCAAATACAACAAGATATCATAAGTAAAGATTTTAAATATCCCTGAAGGTCAAAACCAAACAGATAGTGCAATAATCATTCCTACATGCTCCTAAAAAAAACACTATGAAAGGTCAAATAATTCTAACACTAAAACTCCTTATAATCACACTCTTGCTCCAAAATAATCTTAAGATTAAACCTATACGTCTACAGAATCATAAACCTATGCTCTGATACTATCTGTAATGACCCCGCCTCAACTGTGTAGATATTATCCGCTTTGGAACCCATACCCCTCACGGTTTTGTTCTTCCCCAGGTTGTGCTGGGGAAAAGGCCTCTACGCATTGAAAGGAAGTCATTCCTTATAAGCACATCCCTATGTGCTTCCCTATGCGATGTGAGATTCCATGAATTGCAAGACCCCCCTTTTTGGGTCACTACAATCCATAAGGTGGATTGCAAATCTAGGTTATCATAATCAAACAATCATATCAAGAATATAAAGCAATGGAAAAATAAATAACACAAGATATGATGACTAAGGAAACCACACAGTAAAAACCTGGGGACAATTTGACCTAGCTATCCTCAAGGTAAACTTGAATCCACTATATGAAAGAATCAAAGTTCATACAAAAGAACTTACAAGCTCCCCGTTTGACTTCCTAATACTACCCACCAGTAGAACTTACTGACACGACCACGTGCAAGCTCCGAATCCACAGACTCCTTCTTTCTTGGATTCTCCACAAGATACAAGCACCCACGCTTGTGTTTCTTTAAGCTTCAATGGCAGCAATTGAGTTGATCATCAAGATGTTGAAGTAATCTCTACCTTGAAAAACCTAAGTTTATGTGAAGGAAAGCTCCTCAAGGATCTCACAAGAGATTCACACAAACTGCAAATATGAGCAACAAGAGTATTCAGAGCTACTCTAAAAACATGGCTAGGGTTTCCGTTATATAGTGGGAGAAGTAGATCTGAAACCCTAATCCTTAATGGGCTTAGGCTGAGTTGGAAAATTCTGTAGAAAAATGTTCTGCCCGAGATTCGATCGATCGAATCTAATTTTTGATCGATTGAGCCAGGCCGAAAGTCACTAATACTTCTGAAGCCACTCGATTCCAACTTTATGTAAAACGGCCAAACTTTGAGCAAGTCTAAACAAGACTAACAACCTGTTTTGATCATAGTTTGCCAACAATACACATTAGAGTTTTAAATACATAAAATCCTAATTCTTTAGAACCTAACAAAATAGAGAGAGAGACGTGAATACCTTGAGAGGAAACACACCTGGGTTGCTAAGAGAGGTACGCAATTTTGTTCTATTTAGAATCCGTGGTTGTGTGGTATAACGATCTTTAAATGAAAATATGATTTTTTTTTTATATTGCTTCCGCAAAAGTTTTTTAAGGCTAACCCTTTTTCCATTGATAATTGCACTGCATTCACTAATTTATTCAACGTGACCGCAAATTACATAACATTAAAGAATAAATGTTAGCAGGAACTAACTTTTGATAAATATCTCAACAGCAATATCAAGGCCTAATTGTTGCTTACAATTGCAAGAGCAACTTTTATCAAAAAATAAAGGCATTGACTTTTTTTTTTTTTTTTTTTTTTTGGCAATGATGTTAGGTGTTTTCTAGAAGGCATTGACATATACTTTGATAATGTTGGAGGCAAAATGCTTGATTCAGTTCTCCTTAACATGAGATTCTAGGGTTGCATTGCAATAGCTGGAATGATCTCACAATACAATCTTGATCAACTTGAAGGCATAAGAAATTTATTATCTGTGTTATATAAGAGGATTTGTATAGAAGGATTTATAGTGTATGATTACTATCACCTCTTTCCCAACTTCTTAGACCTTCTGCTACCTTACATTAGAGAAGGAAAGATAGCATATGTTCAAGATATAGCCGAAGGCCTCGAAAATGGCCCTGCAGCTCTTGTAGGAATTTTTAGTGGCCAAAATGTCGGCAAGCAAGTAGTTGTAGTTGCTTGGGAGTGATCATTTTACCTCCTTTTTAGTGGCCAAAATGTATTTTACACTTTTCTTTTTCTTTTTTCTGTGTAATACTTATATAGCACCATATATAGTGCTTCTCCCCATTTCCATGGTGAAAGCCATTGCTGCTTGACAGCCATGGTAACTTGGTAAGTGAATTCTCAAGGTTTAGTATATTATGGGCTGTTTCAATAAGGAATGCTGGTCCGTATATGTAAACATTAAGAAGATAATGGTCTAATTGGCAAATAAACAAAAAAATTTGTGACTGCTAAAATAATTATTAGTGTCAGCCTTTATCCCTAGGAGATGGATAGAGGAAAACCAAGTTATAGTTCAAGAAATGCTTCATAGTTTCAAGACCAAGAAAATTAAGGCTGGGCTGTTAGCCATGAAGATCGATATTCAAAAAGCATATGATAGGATGGATTGGAAATTCCTCAAAACAACTCTGCTCAAGTTCGGTTTCAATGTGACATTCACAGATTAGGTCATAGCTTGTGTGTCTTCAGTATCATTTGAAATTCTCGTTAACGGAGGAAAATTTGAGCAATTCAAACCTAGCAGAGGATTGCGTCAAGGTGAAGGTGATCCTTTGTCATCATATCTCTTCATTTTGGGCTAAGAAGTTCTCTCTAGAATGCTCGAGAATGAATTTCAACAAAACATCATCAGCGGAGTCAAAGCCAGCCTGAATAGTCCTGCTGTCACCTATGACATGTATGCAGATGACATAGCGTTGTTCTCAAAAGCCACTAGAAGTGATGCCTCTACCCTAATTGAATGTATAGATACTTATTGCCGCTGGTCAGGGCAACACTGAAACCCTCGCAAGTATGGTGTATTCTTCTCCAAGTGCACTCCTAAGCAAATAAGTAGAGCCATTAAGCAAATTTTCCAAATGAGAAGTCTAAAGAGAGATGCTATATACCTTGGCTCTTCCCTTTTTTTGTCCAGATCACCCACTAAAGACTTCAAATTTTTGTAGGATAAGCTTGAGGCAAGGCTCACGGGTTGAAGGAGTAAGTGCCTCTCCTGGGCAGGGAGAAGCACCCTTATCAAATCAGTAGCCTAATCTATCCCCATCTACACTATGTCATCCTTTAAAATCCTAACCACAATTTGTGGTAAGCTCAACGCTTCTATTCGAAGATTCTAGTGGTGTCCCGGGAAAAGGAAGGAAAATATATAGCTTGGAGGGCATGGGATAAACTTTGTCTCCAAAAAAACAAAGGAGGTCTTGGATTTAAAAAAATCCAAGGATGTTAACAACGTGCTAATTGCAAAGCTCTGTTGGATGGTTGCTTCCAAGCAGTATAGCCTATGCATGAGTATTCTAAAATCTAAATATAAGGTTAGGCAGGAGTGGCTCTAAAAAAGTCTAGCTTGGTCAGCTTCTCCAATTTGGGAAGCCCTTGAAAGTGCTAAAATGATCATAGCAAAAGGTGCATGCTGCACCATTAGAGGTGGGACATCTATCAATATCTAGATCCATGGATCCATGGGCTCCTTGGATTCCCAAATTCAAGCCCAAACCCAAATCCGAGACAGTCTTAATAGCTAAACCCCCTCTTATGGTTTCACAACTCATCAACAATGACCTCCATACTTGGAAGGCTAACCTTATCTATGAAACTTTCGATGATGCCTCTGCTCTAGCCAATCTCTCCATCCCACTCCCTATCAGACCCACGACAAACAAGCTAATTCAAGTGCACAATCCCAAAGGAAACTTCACAGTCAAATCAGCTATGTCATTTTTGATCCTACAAAGCAATATCCTTAACCCACCCCAACTACCCTAGAATAAACTTTGGAAGCTCAAAATGCCTGAAAGAATCAAGATGTTGTTATGGTGTGTTGAAGTTAATGCCCTACCCACAAGAGAAAATCTCCATCAAAGGATACCCATCTCGGACTCAAGTATCGTTCTTTGCAACCATGAACTAGAATCACTTATTCATCTCTTTCTCTTCTGCCCTGTTGCTATGGCTATTTGGTTTGGAAGCTACTAGGGTTCAAATCAAATGAGCATGACATCACTTCCCATGAAGGTATATGCAAACTTATCCTAGAACCTCTTATGGCAGCATGCCTGTTATAGGACAATGGCTCATCTCACTCAACGTGGCACTTGTGCTTGATGAAATTTGTAAGACAAGAAAACTGGCTATGTTTCAAGACAAGCCTCCTGACATTGTGAATTCTATCAATCATATCCATCAGAATTTTACTCAGTGCTCTAGCATCCTTGCTCCCAATATTCCTCATGATCAAGCAAAATGAGATTTAAGTAGATGGAAACCTCCTCCATTGAGCTGCATAAAGCTCAATGTTGATGCAACAATTTCTGACTCCACCTCAACTATAGCAGCTGTCTCAAGAAATGCAAATGGAGAAATTATCAAGGTATGGGCAAGATCCTATCCTCCTTGCTCCCCTCTCCTAGCAGAGGCTACTGCCATCCTTTGGGCAGCCCAACTTGCCAAAATTAAAAGATGGGATTACATCATCATAGAAGGGGATTCTAAATCTTGCTTCATTTCTCTCACTACGCCTACTTCCCCACCTAACTGGTCTATTAGCACCATCATTTTTAATATTTTAGAGTTTAAAATGTCCTTTTGCAATTGCAATTTTTGTTGGGTTAGTAGAGTTTGTAATTCGGTAGCACATGTAGTTGCTAGATTGCCTCTGACTTCTTCTGAATCTTTTGTTTTCAATAAACACAGTTTCCCTCTAGCAATCATTGCTGCTTGTCAACTCAGTTGTGTAGAGGGATTAGATTGGTACTTGGTAGAGACTCTTTTGTTGGGTATATTACATAAAGTAATAATGGAAGAACAAGGTTCACACAAAAGACAAATAGAAAATAGATAATTTGGAGGCACTATATCGTTTTCCTTAAACAATATTTGCCTCTCACACTATTATTGCTAAAGGTTTATCGCAAATTTGTCCCCAAGATACAACCAAGATGTTGGGTTCTATAGATAACAATTGTGAAGAATGACCGTAGGATTTCTTGTGTTTCTCTTTAACTTACTATTTTCATAGGGTTATATTTCATCAAAAAACACGTATAGAGAGTTAAAATGTTTCAAAAAACCGTTAACAAGGCTTGAAAACTCTTCAACCTTTTCTGAACAGTCACTAGAAAATTCTACAAAAAATCCTGTTTCACAATTTTCAATCGGTCGAATAGGAATCGAACAACGATTGAGACATCCAGAAACTCCAAGATTTTCCTTTGCCATTTTCAATCGATCGAACCAAAATTTTGACAGATCAAAAATACTGATTTTTGAATTTTCATTTAGAAAATTCTAGAACTTGAATATTCACTTTATGAAACCATATTCTCCAAACTCAAACATCATTATTACAATCTATCCTTGTATATATCTATATATACAACAATCCCCCACTAGGTTGTAATAATATATGTCTCACTTGATTAATATTCTATCATGCATAATGAAAGGTGTCTTTCAACTTAAACCTCCCCTTAGTGTAATTGCTTAGGAAATTAATGGCAGCTTGGTGCTTAAATTAAAACTCTTATGTGTTGAAATCAAAAACAACACACACATGAGAACATCCACAACACATTTAGAAATCCATTGTTGCTAGCACTATAATGGCCTCGTGCTCTTCCCAGTTTAGTGAACATTTACAAGAGAAAACCCTTTCCTTTTGCTAGAAGCGGCATCACTTCTATGTTCATAAAGGTGAAATTCCTTCTTATGTTCATGTTACATAGACATTTATACTTTATGAACTTCATTAAGAGTGTAAAACGCATCCTCAATTACTTCGTAACAGTCTGCACTAATCCAACTTGAATGAGACACAAAATTAGTGCTCTTACTAACCACATATCAATAGCTTGTTGTTACCCTTTAAACCTCTTTAGAATAAATCAATTTAAGGTTTGGTTACCACTATTGGTGATTCTCTTAAAAAAAGGGTTTTAGTCTCATTCCAATGGATGTTACCCTAACCATATCACAAGACACTGGTTTGGTTAAAAGGTCTACCAAATTATTATTTGGCCTTACATAGACAATTGAAATCATACCAGATTCTATTATATCTTAGACCTATATGTATAGACTTACTATTATACATTTTACTGTATGCTCTGCCCAAGGTGGCTTCACTATCGCACTACACCAAAATGGATGGTATTGATTATGGCCATAACTCCATGTCTAATAACATATTTCTTAGCCATTCAGCTTCCTTGCTTACTGCTACCAAGGCTATATATTCTGATTCCATGGTGGAGTGAGAAATACACGTTTGTTTCTTTGATGCCCAAGATATGGCACCCCTACCAAAAGTGAATATCCAACCAGATGTGGATTTATTATCACTCACACTAGTAATCTAACTTGCATCTGAATAAGCTTCCAACACAACTGGAAATTCAGAATAAAAGAGTCCCAAATGGTTTTGTTTTAACTAACCAAGAACTCTACCAATTGCTTTCCAATGATCCACACTTGGATTACTTGTAAATCTAGAAAGTTTGCGCACTGAAAATGATATGTTTGGTTTTGTACAATGCATAGCATACATCATGCTGCCGATAGCACTAGCATACTCGTGTTGTGCTATTACTCTTCCAATGTTTTCACCCAACTTTATACCCCAATCAAAAGGTGTATTTGCTTCCTTTATATTAAGATGTTCAAATCTTTGAAGCACTTTCTCAACATAATGAGATTGACACAGTGCAAATCCCTCACTATGCCTTTTAATTTTAATTCCCAAAATAGTATCTACTTCGTTTAAATCTTTCATTTGAAACATAGAAGAAAGATACTTTTTGGTTTCACATACACCTTTCATATTCATACCAAATATGAGCATATCATCCACATAAAGGCATACAATGACTCTATATTCTTTCTTTTCATTTCTAGGAACTACAAAACTCTCAGGTTGTTGCACGTAAACTTCCTCATCAAGATCACCCTTTAGGAAAGCTGTCTTAACATCCATTTGATGTACAATCAACTTATATATGGATGCAAGAGCTAACAACACACGAATAGAGGTGATCCTAGCCACCGGTGCATAGGCATCAAAGTAGTCTGCTCCTTCCCTTTGTTTAAAGCCTTTTGCCACTAACCTTGCTTTAAAGGTTTGTATTGATCCATTAGTATTATATTTTCTTCTAAATACCCATTTACAACCAATTGGTTTAGAAGAAGTAGATAGATCCACTAGGACCTAAGTATTATTGGATAATATTGAGTTCATTTCATCATTTACAGCTTCTTTTTAAAAAGCTGAATCTCTAGAAGCCACAGCTTCCTCAAATGTTTTAGGATCATGAGTCAACTTGTTGTGTTTGAGTAGGTATCAAAGCATCCATGAAATTTGTTAGGACATATGTGAGATTGTTAGAGACATATGTTATGTAAATTGGGTAATCCTTTGACAAAAAACACTTTACTTATAATTGAATAGATCTAGGATGGGTTTAGTAATTCAAGAAACAAGTTCAAGTGAAGACTTTCTATTGAGATTTAATGACGAAGCTTGACAGCAGCTCGACAGAAGCTGTATCTGTCGAGAATTACAAAATTAGAATTTTCAGATATAATTTCACGCATTTCCATGAGTATTTTTGTAGGGTTTCTTTTCTCACAACCCTAGACATATATAAAGATTATTGTGACTAGAGACAATTTGCCCTAGTTCATCATATTCTCTTTAGAAGTTACTGTGTCTTTGCACTAAGGGTTTTGTAACTAAGGAGCTTCTTAATCTTCATTGTTGGATGAACTAAAGAACTTTGCAGCCAACATCTTTCTTCAGTTAGTGTGTTAGTCACATATTGGGATCTGTGCATCATTGCTTAGTCACGTACTGGGAGTCGTGCATTAAACGGAGAAATTGCTGCAACATCACAAGTCCAATTGGGTATTGGGGTAAGGGTTCAACTGTAGGTTGGTATTAGGTACTGGGATTCCTTTTACTTGTAACCGCTTGTTTTGATAATAGTAGATTCTCGATAGTGGTGACCTTAAATTCACCCAATGGGGTTTGCATCGGTAGTTTTCCCCATTTGTAAACAAATCACATGTGTCAAAATTTATTTTCCATTGCATTTGACGTAGTTGGTGGTTTGTTTGTGCTACCACGCTTATTGCATATAATTGAATCTAATTAAATCACTTAGCTAATTAATTGATTAATTTGCCAAAGGGATCAATACATTTTTGGCCTATCGAGTGGTATTAGAGCAGGCACACTCTAATCAGGTTTAATCTTTGCTGTGTGATTCATTGACCCCTGTTTATCATGGATAGAGGACAATCTCTAATTATACTTCCTTTATTTGATGCCACTAACTATGCATACTAGAAAGTATGCATGAGAGCTTTTTTCCAGTCCTTAGATGAGAAGGTATCGCAAGCTATGGAGATTGGCTGGACTAAGCCAAAGGAAGCGCCGACTGATTGGAATGATGCCAAGATCAAAGTGGCAAACTTCAGTAGTAGAGCATTGAATGCTTTATTCAGTGTGGTCACCAATAAGGAGTTCAAGAAGATATCCTCAACTAAAACTACTAAGGAAGCATGGACTATCCTCTAGACATCCTATGCCGGGACTAAGGCTGTCAAGGATTCAAAACTTCAAAGGCTTATTACGAGCTTTGAAGAGATTAAGATGAAGGAGGATGAGTCATTTAATGAGTTCTATGCCAAGCTAAAAGACATAGTTAACTTAGCCTTTAATCTTGGGGAAACTATTCCCGAACCCAAGGTTGTAAGAAAGGTGTTAAGGTCTCTGCCTGAGAGATTTCATGCCAAGATCACTGTCATTGAAGAATCAAAGGATATTAACTCTATTCCTTTGACGGAGCTGGTCAACAACTTGAAAACTTATGAATTGGGTTTGACTAGAATTGGGAAAGGAAGCAAAAGTTAAAGCAAGGCACTGAAGGCCAAAAGCAATGAGATAGATGAGTCTTCTGATGATGACGATTCCAAGATGAAATCCTACATCACTAGGCAATTCAAGAATTTCATGAAGAATGCCAATGCGAAAGGATTCGACAAGAACCATAAGCAATCCAATTCTTTTCAATTAAAGAGCCAAGACAGAGGAAAGAAGGATGCAAAGGATGGCGGTCAGTACACTATTCCCTCCAGACTAAAGTGCTTTGGATGTCAAGGTTTTGGACATATGAAACAAGAATGTCCAACATATCTTAAGACAATTGGAAAAAGCAAGGTTCTTGCTATTACCTTGAGTGACACCAAGCCTGAGGATGAGTCAGATGACAATAATGACGAGGGAATCTTGAATGCCTTCACTACCATAGTGGATCCTATTGAGGGGATCGTAGAAGAGGTAGATGAAGAAGAGGACTTGGTGGAGTCTAAGTTTGAGAAAATAGATGAACAAGTTGACATCCATATAGCCTATGCTAAGTTGTATAAGGTTTCCCAGAAGCATGAGAAACTCTATAGGCTGGCCACCAAGAAGCTAAGTGATGCTGAGTTAGATCAAGAGGAGCTCTATACGAAGGTTGATGAAGCAAATCAAACCATTGGAGTTTTGTGTTTCGAGAACAACTTCCTTGCTGAAAGGACAAAGAAGCTTGAAGTAGAGCTATTCTAGGTTAGAGCTCAATTGGAGAGACTTCCAGTGCAAAACTCGATGAAATGCTTAGCTTTCAGAAAGCTGCTTCTAACAAAACTAGTTTGGGGGTATGATCTCTCTTCTCCTAATATTGCCTCATCTAGTACAACTATGTTTGTCTCACCTGTTGATAATGTTAACTCTAAGAATGATGAAGCTAAAATTGAAATAACTGGTAAGGACTTAGATAAGGGAAAATCTATTCTAGGAGCATTCCCTAAGTTTGAAAAGAAAGTGACTAGAAACCCTAGGACTAAGAAGGTGATCAACAAAAAGTCTCAACCAAAGAAGTCGCATCGTTGTTATCACTGTGGAGCTTCAGGGCATATTCGTCCAAATTGCTACAAGTGGTTAGTCATTCAACAAAGCAATAGTATGCTCTTGTCCATAAACCAAAATCTGTTTCCATTCTCTTTTGTTCCTCTTGGAGATCTTCTTAACGCCCTCATATTCCTTTCGAACTTGAACGGTTTCAACTCTTCCCCCTCTTTACTGGACTAAAGGTTCACTCAAAGGAAAGGTTCTTCCATGGTGTGGAAGGAAAAAGGCTCAAAGTGATTTAGTCACTTTTTCTCTCTCTCCTTTTATGTTTATGCATTACTTGGTTGTTTTGGCTTTCTTGTTTTTTAGTTAGCATAGTTTTATGCTTTGCTTTGTTTAACACATTTTTGTTTGTTTGTTTTTAGTTTTACTTAATTTTTTTTTTTACAAATTTTTTTTTTTTTGAAAACTAAGAAAAATATAAAAATAGTGTGTGTTTTGTATATATTGGTACTTGTGTACCTTGGATGGCCATTGAAACAAAATTTTCTAAACTTTGTATCTTTTGTAACTTAAATGAGCATCTCAATACACAACTAAACAAGTGAGCTTTGTGGCTCGTGTTTGCGATAAGTATGATAGGCCAAAAATGAATTGACCCCTTGTGATAAATTAACCAATTAATTTAGCTAAGTGAATTAATTAAGTTAATTAACATGCAAATTCGTGGTAGCACAAATAAATCACCAATAAACTAATTATGCAGCAGAAAATAAATAACACGGTGATTTGTTTACGAATGGGGAAAACCTACACGGCAAAAACCCCACCGGGTGATTTTCAGGTCACCACTGCCGAAACTCCACTATTATCACAACAAGCGGTTACAAGTAAAGGAATCCCAAGTACCTTACCAACCTACAGTTGAACCCTTACCCTAATACCCAATTAGACTTGTTCTGTAGTGACAACTTCCCTTTTTGATGCATGGCTCCCAAGTACGTGACTAACCAATTTGATGCACGGATCTAAGTACATAGCTTACTCCTTTGCACAAATCCAAATGCACGACTAACCCCACAGCAACCCCTTGATTGTTGTAGTTGATTTGTAGTAGCTTCACATAGAAACACCAATAAGATCTTCAATGTTGGTGCAAAAGACTTTTCTTGGTTACAAAACCCAAAGGCGTACAAGAAATGCAGCAAGAACTCTTTCTTCTATAGAAAGAGGCTAAGGTTTCAAAAAGAAAACCTTATGAAGCTCTCTAGAGTTAGGGTTTTCTTTTTCCACCTCCTTTAAATAGGAGCTTAATGGGTTCTCCTATTCCAAATAGGTTTACACAAACGTTGGGCTTTCCTCGTCCAATAAGAATTATACAAACCCATAAAAAAATAGCCTTTTAGAATAAAAATATTGCTGGCTATAATCTGAAAACCTGTAAGCTCGATCAATTGAGACATCTATCGAACTTTAATGAATCTCGACAGATCGAGATTTTATTGAGGAGGTATCGAGACTTGCATATTTCACTTTTGTTTAAGCAATTCTTGAGTAATCTTCATGTCTTCAATTTAACTACATGTGATAATCATCTTGAACCTACTTAGATTTACCCAGATATAAGTAAAGTGCGTTTTGTCAAAAGATATGCCAATTATATAAAAATATGTCCCCAACAATCTCCCCCTTTGGCAATCTGTGACAAAACCACAAGAGTACATTGAATGTCCTAGAATACATTCTACTCAATATTATAGAATGGATAAGCCTAGTCTAAAAGATTTGAACCTTGGAAGTTGCTACAAGAAGAAGGTTCGGAATCTTGACTTGGCTTTAACTTGTCTTTCTTGAAAGGCATTAAAAAAAACACATCAAGGTAACACGTGGAAAATAATGACAAGTTAAATAAACAAGAAACATGTGTATAAAGAAAGAAAAGAAACAACACATGTGAGATAAAGAGTGAAACACATACATCATCATCAAATATAGAAACAACACATGATGTATATAAATGGTTACAAAACCAAAAGATACACAACACAAAAGTATATGTCAAGATCAATGTGTATCAAACTAACTCTCCCCCTAAGTTAGTTACATCAAAAACATTCTTCCCTTAAACATGAAGTTCTCCCCCTAAGTCTATTACTTCCCCTAAGGAATGACATTCAATTCTCAAATTTCTCCCCCTTTTTGACACGATTGTTAAAGGGCATAAAAAACTAAAAGACTTGATAGAAGATGGATAGAAAACGTATATAGAGGGAACAAGGAGAATAAGGAACCATAGACTTACAAGAAGAACAGGATGCTATAGACACAAAGGAAAAAAATGCAAAACAAAGAAAAAATGAAATGCATGCAAGGGAATCTCGATCGATCAAGAGGTATCGAGGAAGAATTCATCAGACACAATTAAGAAATCTCGATCGATCCACCAGGTGTCGAGAAGCTATCGAGAGTCCAAGAACTTTCTCGATCGATCCACCAACTGTCGAGGAGGCTATCGAGATTGCGATAAGAAACAGCTCAAAATCTCGACAGACAGTCTAGGTGTCGAGACGTATCGAGGAGGTGTCAAGATTACTTAAAACTTCACTTTTGCAATTATGTATATATAAATATATTTTTACCAAATATATATATATATATACACGTCTTGAGAGACGTCATGTTCTGTAGTCCACTTACCTCTAGTTGCTAAAACAAGCTTTACTTCAATTGTTCGAAACGATGTCAACTAAAACCTAAATAACACCAAAGATAGGTCCATTAATACACAATTTCTCACTTAAAATCAGTTTTCACACTTAAATAAATAGTACACTAATATAGTACTGCCAAATCAATCTTAGAGCCAATAGAGGACCATATGACTATACATACTATTCATACGTAATCAATTTCTAAGCCTGGACCATACGGCTATATAAACAATTCCTATTGTAATATTGTAATCATCAACCCAAAGACCCAAAATCCATTACACGGCTGAATTAGTGTGAATGCATATAAATGGGTCAACAATTGAGGCTATGTGTTAATGCATATCAACCACAAGCACCCTTTGCCCATTAAAATAGTCATAGTTTAGATCCAAGATGGCCATATACGTATATACATATAAACCCACAAGGCAACTTTTTCCCTTTCACATGATGACAAAGTCCAAGCCTATATTACTCTATTTGGTTCAATTTCAAAGTCTGTGGCTTTCCTGACATATTGACCTTCCTCATCTAATATAATAAACTTATAGGAGCTCTTTTCTATTAGTAAAAAGATATTCTAGGTTCATAATAATTTCTAGCTATTGACTATTCAAACTTCTTAAATCTAAAGCATGAGAAAATCATACCTGTAGTCTCCAATTCCAACTCAACGCCACAGTGAAGAAAAGGCAAAGTTGTGATGCGGCTGAAGCAAAAAGGCATCCTCCTAAGTTTATGCACGTGTAGCATAAGAGGTAAAAGACTAGGGTTTTCTTATTTATAAGCTTATCAAGACCCATATAATTACTTATGCCACCTTATTTGGGCTTCATATTCTATAATATTTACTTATTTTTAATATCCTAGGCCGAAATCAATTAAATCCATTTAATTGTGGGCATTCTTTTTAATTTATGCATAATAATTAAATTGGTGTAAAAATATGGGGTATTACACTACCACACCACATTTTGCGCTAGGCTTGATGATTTGCTAGAGGTGGTAGTGAGAAAAATGGCTCGAGCCAAAGCCAAAGCAATGGGACTTCCTCGTCCTCCAGAACCTTTAAAGCCCTACACCCCTACATTGAATGGGAAGATTGTTAAAGCTGGTGAAAGTCAATGATATTGGGGATTCCCTGGACCAGGATATGATCTTATAACAAACACAATGGTACCCAGATTCAAGATACTGCTTGATTGCATAACAAGGTTCCAGAATTGAAGAAAGAAGACATAACTTGGGTGCCTATTGATTGGGCCGATCACATGGATCCTGATGCCATGACTACACTTCTTGGAGATCCTATTTCCAATAGAGAAGAAGAGGTATATTGGAAGGCTTGCCAGCATGCATTGAAGAGCTCGTATGAACTAAAAGCCATTGATGAAGATGAAGAAGGGGGAGCAACCCCCAGTGATGATGAGGATGAAAGCAATGACAAGAGTGACAGTAGTAGTGATAGCAGCAGCAATGATAGTGGACATGATGATGATGACAACAACATCGATAGTGATGACAAAGCAGCAGAAGTGATGATAGCCCCTATAGTGGTGATGATTAGGGTGAACCCCCTAGTGATAGAGAAGATGAAGATGCAGACCTATTCTATAAGGAATATAATAGTGATGTGGACTATTATAATGAAGACATTGAAGACGATGCAAAAGGTAACAGGTGAAGCAACATTGATAATGATCAGTACAGGTTGATAAATGTGTTGGAGAATGCACAAGGCAATCAAATGTACCATGATGAATATCCCTATGGGCACCTTTCAAATTGGAGCAACATCACTAATGTTAGCCCAAAGTCTGGCCCTCAGTATAACAAGCATGGAAGAGAAGTTCCAAAATTAGGGTCATACTATGATTCAGAACCAAGTTCACCAACCCCACATGTTGAAGAGGAGGATGACATAGATGCCAGGATGGCTACTCTACACCAAAAACTGATGGTTCATAATCTCAGAATCGTGACACTTGAGAATGTTGAACATAGTGATGGGAGGAAAGAAGAAGGTGACTCAGAGCATCTCCCTCAACCCACTGATTTGGGCAACAGAGGCAAGCATGACATGTTTGATGAATGGATGGATAGCATAGAGTGCCTGGATACTTTTGTGACTGATAAGCCCACAGACATGGAGATTGAAGAAGAAGCTATAGATTATATGGATATAGATCCTGCAGTACTAATGCTAAGGGAAGAATGAGCATACTGGGAGCCACCTGCCACTGTGGAAACCACGTCCGAGTTGAAGAACTAGGCATGGAAGGGAGCCGCCCACCCAATAGAGGACTTTATGAGGAACAAGACTGTCAAGTTAGTCACTTTTGCCAAGAGGATCAAGACCGTCGAGCTTGCCCCTGCCAAGACCATTGTTTCAGTTCCTACTGAGTCTAGTTTTACTAATATTGATGCTCCTATTAAGTTTGTTTGTGATAGTTTTCTAGTTGATTCTGTTGAGTCTGTTAAAAACTCTTTCCCTTTTAATATGATTTCTAATTCTTCTTATTTGCTGGCTTTGAATGTTTTTATTTCTTAAATTGGTAAAGAAACTCGTAATAATAAGGAATTAAAACATGGATACCTAGAATCCATAAAAGACGAAACCCAACCCATTAACCTAGGAACTGATGATGAGCCCAAAATGGTCTAAGTGGGCAATACCCTAACCACTTTAGAGAAGGATGCATTAGTGGCACTGCTGACAAAGTTCAAAGAGGTCTTTTCCTGTTCATATGAAGACATGCCTGGAAATGATACAGATATAGTACAACATTGCATTCCAACAAATCCAACTATGAAGCTAGGCAAGCAGAAGTTGAGAAGAATGAAGCCAAAATGGACTCTCAAGATCAAGGAAGAAGTGGAGAAACAGTACAATGTAGAATTCCTCAGAGTGGTCAACTATCTAGAGTGGTTAGCTAATGTGGTCCTGGTATCGAAGAAGGATGGGAAGGTACGAATGTGTGTATATTTTTGAGATTTGAATAAGGCCAGCCAGAAAGATGATTTTCCTTTGCCTCACATTGACATCCTAGTTGACAACACAATAGGGCATGCTTTGCTATCATTTATGGATAGATTTTTAGGATATAATTAGATTAAGATGGCTCCAAAAGATATGGAGAAGACTTCCTTTATCACACCATGGGGAACATACTGCTACAAGGTTATGCCATTTGGCCTTAAAAATGCTGGTGCAACTTACCAACGTGCAACCACTACTTTATTGCATGATTTGATCCACAAAGAAGTAGAAGTTTATGTTGATGACCGTGAAGGGCACATACTAGCATTAAGAAAGTTCTTTGAGAGAATCTGGTTCTACAAGTAACGGTTGAATCCAAAGAAATTTGCTTTCAAAGTTACATCCAGAAAATTGTTAAGGTTTATCGTAAGCCAGAGGGGAATAGAAGTTGATTCTAACAATATCAAGGCAATTGTAGAGATGAAGCCTCCAAGAATTGAAAAAGAGATCCGAGGATTTCTGGGGAGAATAGAGTACATTAGTAGGTTCATAGCTCAACTCACCATGACATGTGAACCAATCTTCAGACTACTAAAGAAAGAAGTCCCTATAGTATGGAATAAACAATGCCCAAGAAGCCTTTAAGAAGATCAAGAGTTATCTGATGAAACCGCCAATACTTATCCCGCCGGTACCCGAAAATCCATTGTTGTTGTATTTCACCACTACAAATATAGCAATGGGGGCTTTACTTGCACAATACCTAGAGGAGACTAGAAAGGAGAATGCAATTTACTACATCAACAAGAAGATGTTGGCTTATGAAGAAAAGTGCTCACCATTATAGAAGACATGTTTAGCACTTGTATGGGCAACCCCTAAACTCAAACATTATATGCTTGCTTACAAGATTTTATTGATTGCAAGAATGGATCCTTTGAAGTACTTAATGGAAAAACCCGTGCAAGATGGGAAGATTGCTAAATGGGTCTTGCTTTTATCAGAATTTGATATTAAGTACGTGACTCAAAAATCTGTGAAAGGGAGAGCAATTGCCGATCACTTAGCTCATTGTTCACCAGAAGAAGCCAAAGAGATTCAAGGAGACTTTCCGGATGAAGACATCATGGGGATTGAGGTAGAATCATGCAAGAAGTATTTTGATAGAGCAACAAATCAAAATGGAAGTGGAATTGTATTTCTCTTAATTTCTCCAAAAGGGACACACATTCCGTTTTCTGGCAGACTTAACTTTCCTGCCACCAACAATGCCACAGAATATGAAGCTTACATTATGGGCCTACAAGTAGCCTTAGGCCTAGGAGTGAAGGAGTTGGAAGTAGACAGAGACTCAGCTTTAATAATCTCTCAAATTTAGAATAAATGGAAGATCAAAGAAGAAAGGCTTATTCCTTATCATGAATGTCTTCAGAAGTGGGCATCAAAATTCAGCAAGATTCATTATCAATATGTACCGAGGATGCAGAATCAAATTGCAGATGCTTTAGCAACCATGGCATCCATGATGGATAAGCCAAAAGAAGATTAGTCTAGACTGACAGTGTTGGAACAAAAAGAAGAACCAGCCTACTGCATGACAATAGAAAATGGCGAGGGAAAGAATAGGGAAGGTGAATGGTATTCAGACATCCTACAATACCTAAAGGATGGGACATACCCACCATTGGCAAACAAGAATGATCAATTAACCATTCGAAGGTTGTCTACTAATTACATCATTTACAATGAAAGGCTTTATAGAAGATCATATGATGAAATTCATCTCCTTTGTGTAACCGCCAAGAAAGCACAGCAAATAATTGAAGAGGTCCATGAGTCAACTTATAGGCCACATATGAATGCACACTTGTTGTCAAGAAAGATAATGAGACAAGGCTATTACTAGACCACTATGGAAACCGACTGTACAGCTCATGTTTGAAAATGCCATCAATCCCAAGTCTATGGTGATCTGAAGCATATGCCACCCATGCCACTACATACTATGACATCACCCTAGCCATTCTCTACATAGGGAATAGACATCATCAGGAAGATCCACCCAACAGCATCCAATGGTCATGAATTCATACTTGTAGTCATTGACTACTTTACTAAATGGGTAGAAGCTAAAGCTACTTCATACAAAGTTCTAAATTCAAAGAAAGTTGCTCAGCTCATCCAGACCAATATCATCTGCATATATGTAGTACCACATGAAATCATCTTTGACAATGGCTTGCACTTCAAGGGAGAAATAGAGAAGCTATTACGACAGTTCAATATTCAGTACCACAAATCTTCACCTTACTGTCAATGGAGTGGTTGAGGTTGCTAATAAAAATATAGGGTAAATCTTGTTGAAGAGCACAAAGAACTACAAAGACTGGCACCTACAGTTGCCTTATGCACTCTAGGGGTGCAGAACATCAATTCGATCTTCCATAAGAGCCACTCCTTATTCATTGGTGTATGGGATGGAAGCCGTCCTTCCCATTAAGATGGGTGTCTGTTCACTAAGGATAGTATTGGAAAGTGAAATCCCTAAAGCAGATTGGTTACAAAGCAGATATGACCAGTTGTGCATGCTAGATGAGAAAAGACTCAAGGCCTTGTATCATATTCAAGGTTACCAGAGGAGGCTTAGGAAAGCTTTTGACAAGAAGGTGAGAACGAAAGATTTGAAGTTGGGGGATTTAGTGTTGGAAGAAATTTGAGCCTCGGTTCATGATGCAAATGAAAAGTTCAAGTAATATTGGGCAGACCCATATATTATCAAACAGATATACTCTAGGGGAGCAGTAAGGTTGATGGACTTAGATGAAAACTCTTTCACTGAGCCAACCAACATGGACTAACTGAAGAAGTACCACGTCTGAGGTGGTAATTGTAGATTATGTTATTTTCCTTCCTAGGTTTGACTAAAAACAAACAAAAACAAAAAAGAGGAATCGAGTCACTGCAGGTGGTAATTGTAGATGATGTGATGATGCATGTTATATCTCTTTCTTTTTTAAATATCCATAACATGACTTGTAAATTGTTGTTTTGTTAAAGCATGATTGTGTTTTATGTGATTGTTATAATCTTTTTATTGAATGTCAATAAATTTTCATATGAACAATTATTTTTCTTAAAACAAAACAGATCTGCATCTTTATAAGATGTAGATCTAAATTTTTCTTAATATAAAAACAGATATGCATCTTTATAAGATGTAGATCTGAATTTTTCTCAATATATATATAATAATAATAAAATAAAAGATCTGGATCTTTATAAGATGTAGACTTGAATTTTTCTCAGTATAAAAACAGATCTACATCTTCCTTGGATGTAGATCTGAGTTTTCTTAAACAAAAAGAGATCTACATCTTTATGAGATGCAGATCTAAATTTTTCTCAAATCAAAACTGATTTGTATCTTTCTTAAGATACAAATATGATTTTCTTAATACATTCAAATTGTTGAAACAAAGAAAGAGATTGTGTATTATTGTGTTTGTATTTGTTTTAATTCATGATTACATAAATTCATATTATAAGTGAAACTCTTCTTAATAAAAAAAAAAAAAAAAAATCTTTTTCATTCTTTTAAAACTTGTAAAAAACAGATCTGATTTTTCTATTATCAAAAACCATTTTTTTAGTTCTTCAAAAACAGATTTGATGTTTTTCAAATTAAAAGGCTTTATTTTATGTAATAAAAATAGATCTAAATTCTTATCTCCAAAAACCACTTTTTTCTTTGTACCACAAAACAGATCTGAATTTTTGTCATCACAAACCTTTTCCTTTTTTTTTTTTTTTTGTACTATAAAACAAATTTGATACTTTGACAAATCAAAATCATTTTTTCTAATCATTAAAACAGATCTGTATTTTTAAACAAAAAACAAAAGAAGAGATTTCATTCATAATAAATTTGTGTAATTTAATTTTCCATTCACATGTTTAACATATCATTCATGACATACATAAGAAAGTACATTGGTCACAAGAGTCTAGAAGACCAGACTTTGTTTGGGTGGAATGGGTGCCTAACACCTTCCCATTCTGTAACCTAGCCTCCAGATTTAGATCTTTGGTTAAGTAGATTTAGCCTTGTCTTTGTTTATTTTTGGGTAGAATGTAACTAGGACAAAAGCCATGTATTTTGGTAGATTGTAATTAGGACCCAAAGCTATGTACTTTTAAGGTTTTTCAAGATATGTAATTTCTTTTATTCAATCAATGAATGGAACAATTCAGTCATGTATTTTGTAATTAGTATTTTTTTTCTTTTTCTTTTTTTTTGTATAAAGAAAAATAAGTGGCGACTCCATACCACTTACCCAAAAAGAAAGGTGCCCTAAAAGGTACCCAAATCTCTTTTTTGAGGGACGCTTTTTGTCAGGGTCTCTCACAATAACCGATATGTTATACCTTATAATGTAGATCTTTTGGTGAAGTACCAATCCCATTTGAATGTAGAATGGTGTAATAGATCTCGATCGATCAAATATTTATTTAAATATATAAACAAGGGATCAGATAAAGTAATAGTTGTTGTAGAAAAGATTTTGCCAAATATTGGGAGTGATGGACAAGAGACCAACATACTTGGATTGTAGATATATTTCAACTTCTGAAGCATGTTGAAGAATATTTGAATTTTCAATTCAGTTTCGACATCCACCTGTTAGAAGATTAAATTTTCATTTGGAAGATGAACATCCCATCATTTATCTGTAGAATACAAGCTTGGATAATGTTATAAATATACTTGGTATTGAAGAAACAAAGTTTACAGAATGGATGAAAACAAATGAGGCTTTTGAAGATGCTCGAAAGTTGACTTATGCTGAATTTCCTACAAAATGGGTATAGCATAGTAATGACAAGCAATGGCAAAGAAGGAAATTTAAATATTGTATTGGAAGAGTGTAATATGCACATCCTTTAAGTGGAGAAAGATTTTATTTGAGAATGTTGCTTAAATCGTCAAAGGACCAAGAAACTTTGAAGAATTAAGGACTATATATGATGTTACTTATTCAACTTATAAAGATGCCTGTTATGCACTTTGACTTCTTGATGATGACAAAGAATGGCATGATTCCCTAACTGAAGCTTCGAGTTGGGCTAGTGGGCAACAATTGCGTCAACTATTTGTTACAATGCTACTGTTTTGTGAAGCAACTGATCTATTAAGTCTTTGGGAATCCAACTGGAAACTAATTACAGAAGATATACTAAATAGGCAAAGGTGTATCCTCCAATTCCAAGACCTAATCTTATCAAATGACCAATTGAGAAATTATGGATTGTATGAAATTGAACAAATCCTCCAACAAAATGGAAGATCACTTAGAGATTATCCACAAATGCCCCAGCCAGATATGGATGTCATTCAGAATGGGAATAAACTTATTCAAGAAGAAATGTCGTATGATTTATCAAGTTTGAAAAGAGAACATGAGATCCTAGTTTATGGCCTAAACAATGAACAGAGAATAATCTTCAATTCTATAATGGAAGTTATTGCTACTGAAAGAGGGGGAATGATTTTTGTCTACGGACATGGTGGAACGGGTAAAACGTATCTTTATAGAACCATTCTGTCTGGTATAAGATCAAAAGGCAAAATTGCTCTTGTTGTTGCGTCTTTAGGAATTATTGCTTTGTTGCTTCCTAGTGGAAGGACTGCTCACTTATGATTTCATATTCCAATTAATGTAAATGATGACTCTACCTGTGACATAAAGCGAAGAACACAAGTAGTAGAACTTCTCTAAAAAACAAGTATTATACTTTGGGATGAAGCACCGATGGCACATAGGAATTGTTTTGAAGCTGTTGACCGCGCACTATGAGATATACTACAAATTGAAGATTCCCAAAATGGTAAAAAAACATTTTGGTGGTAAAGTTGTAGTTCTAGGTGGTGATTTTCGACAAATACTTCTAGTTGTGAAAAATGGAAGACGAGAAGATATAGTCCAATCCTCAATTAGCAAGTCATATCTATGGAATGATTGTCATGTCTTTAAACTCCAAACAAATATGAGTGGAATAGAAACATCATCTATAAAGGACTTTAGTGAGTGGATACTTAAAATAGGTAATGGTGAATTGGGAGAAAGAGATGGGGATAACAACATTTCAATTCCAAGTGATCTGATTATCCAACCTTTAGGGAATCCAATGTAAGATATTATTGACAACACATATCCAGGTTTGGAAAATAAATACACGGATCCAAGTTACCTACAGGATAGGGCAATTCTAGCCCCTACAAAAGAAGTTGTAGAAGAACTAAATGACTACATTGTGTCATCCTTAAATGGAGAAGTTCATGAATATCTAAGTTCAGATTCTATACGCAAGGCTTCTTCAAATGTTCCTGACCAAGATATCCTGTATACTATTGAATTTTTGAACATGTTGAGATTTCCAAGATTGCCTAGCCATAAACTGACATTAAAAATAGGTTTGCCTGTAATGTTGCTTAGAAACCTGAATCAGAATGAAGGCTTTTGTAATGGAACAAGACTCATTACAACAAGATTGGCTACATGGGTGATAAAAGCAGAAATCATAACTGGCACTAATATAGGCAAACGTGCGTTCATTCCAAGGATAACATTATCTCCAAGTGATTCAAAATGGCCATTCGTCTTAAAGAGACAACAATTTCCAATTTAGTGTGCTTTGCAATGACTATAAATAAAAGCTAGGGACAATCATTGCAACATGTTGGAGTGTATTTGCCAAAACTTTTTTTTAGTCATGGGCAATTGTACGTTGTAGTGTCTAGAGTTATAAGCAAAAATGGACTAAAAGTCCTAATCATTAACGATGAGACTGAAAAAAAAAAGTCTGAAACTAAAAATATTGTGTATAAAGAAGGTTTTACCAATCTTTGACTCAAGAAACCAACTAATAGAGGTAACATAATTATATATATTATTTATTTTTCTATTTGACTCCTCCAAATTGATTTAGCCACATTGTATATGCTTACTGTTTTGTTAAATTACATGTCTATATAAGATAATTGAATACAGGCTAATTACTATTTTCTATCTTTAACAAGTTAATTACTTTTTGGTGTCTTTGTTATACTGCTTTGTTTTATTCTACGAAGTATCTAAATGAAAGTTTGAATTTTTATAAACTTTCAAATTTATTAATCTATACAAGTAGGGATCCAAGATGATGTAATACTCTCCTTAATCAGCTTTGTATAGACAAACACAAAGAAAATTGGAAAGTCAAGATCAGAATATCAAGGATGTGGAATGCAATAAACTCAAAAAATAATTATATTATTAATTTAGATATGATTTTAATCGATGAGAAGGTTTGTTTTTCTTCTATAGCTTTTAATATTGTTCGATCATTATATAAACCATGAACTTAGTCTATATAAAACTGATGCACTTTACTTGTAGAATAATGCAATACATGCAATCATTCGAAATAATATTGGTAAAAAGTTCAAGCATCTTCTGCAAGAAGGAAAATTGTATGAACTATCTTATTTTCAAGTGGTTGATGGCAATGCATTGTATAGACCAATAGACAATGACTTCAAGATCATGTTCACATTGAAATCTAGCATTAAGGAAACAAAGAAGGTTGAAGTCGATATACCGCGTCATAAATTTAAATTTGTTAACTACAATAAAATACATGAACGTGTTAATAAACATGTCCAAATATCAGGTATATCTATATATATTATGCGTTATATTAATTTTCTTTTTTATAATTATGCATTATATTATTGTTATATATGAAAATAATTATGTACACATCTTTGTAATGCCTAGATATCATTGCAAATGTGATTGGTGTTGGACCGATTGAGCAACCTTGCGTCAAAGGGTCAAATGTATCGATGAGAAACATAAATGTCATGCTTAAAAAAAAAAAAATTATTTTCAATACATGCGCTTTTTTTTTTTTTTTTTTTTTTGATAAGCCAATACGTGCACTTATATTATATGAACTTACATTGTAACATTGGAAAATTTGAACAAAGGAAATGAAATAAAGCTTACACTGTGGGGATTAGTTGCAAATCAAGTTAAGGAGAATTTCTTTAATGAAAATCCAAGCCCTATTATCATAATAGCTACATGTTTGACTGTCAAGACTCTTAAAGGCAAGTTCATTTCTCTTTTTTATTTCTCTTTATAAGTAATTATGCACCCAATCCTTGAAAACAAAAACCATCTTCTGAGCTACATGAGAAATCATCCAATTGCTTGAAATACAAAGTTTAGTCTTGACTATTTCATTTAACTTGAATTGTCTTTTGCACTGCTTTAAATACAAATTTTGTATTTGTAGAACCAATTTTGTATGAAATTTTTTATTTTAAGTATTTAAAAAAAAAAAAAAAAAGACTAATAAATGCAAACTTGTCACTGAACCAAAACTACTATATTTCTACTAAGAACCTTCATAAAACTACTACTATAAATCGAGTTCATGCATCTCTAGAAAGCATTTGGATGTTGCCTCCAAATGGGCTGTATATCCCACCGTTGTAGGCCTTAACGATCTCTGTCTTATCACCTGACAGTACTCAGGGTCATCTAATTGCTCATCTTTACTTATCTGCTATACCATCTGATGATACATGGGAAAAAACCAGCTAAATAGGACGTTTTGTACACCTTCTTGGTACAACAGAAGGAACTGTGCCGATTACAAAAGTAAAAGCATCCCCATATAGGATTTACCTTTAGACAAAGCTCTGCAGAGACATCCTGCTCAAGAATTCCTAAGGCTACCATAGGAATTAATGTGAAGATAACATTATAGAATGACAATATACCAATCATTGTAGGCAGTTTGGCCTGAGAAAGATGCATACGCCTCAAAGAAGAAGAGAGTGAAGCCAAAGGCAATCATTGTGCAATTTTAGTCCTAACATTAGAAGCTGCTGAAACCATCCCATCTCTTCTACCTGTTGGAATCTGAATTGTTGGTCCGCCAGCCTGTTTCCAAATTCCAAGCCTTCATGAATGGACAAGTCTTCCCTTTCCTTTACTCAAATGTCATTATCTTTATCATCTATATCCAGCACAACAAAGTGGGATTATTTACCTCTGTATTGTACATGTCTACAAGATACTATGCCCTCTGACGTAGACCTCTCTTTGTTACTTTGATGATTCCATTGAAACTTCAATATTCAATAGTGTGCAAATAATGGGCCTGAATGGAATGGCCTTTTTACTACAAATATAAGTTTATATATAGATAATTGTACGTTTTTTTCTAATGAATCCGGTGCATTGCAGGTGATAAAGCAATAGTTGTTGTGGATGAGTCAATCTTGTTTTTCTCTAGGGTTTCTTTCTCAAAATTCACTCTGGAAGCTCTCTACATTTTGTGGATATAAGGGTATTTATAGTAGAGTGTATGAGGAATGCGAAAGGTCAGTTTTCATCAAATAGTGCATTTTGGCGACTCAACCTCACAACTGGAATGAGTCGTGAGTTTGAGTCGCGAGCTAACTACCTGGCCAGACTGGAAGTTTGTACTGTAGTGCTTTAGCTATCGTGACCCTTTAGCTCTGATGTATGCTTCACACGTGTGCCACCTTTGGTAACTTACTAGTCGCGAGATCTAGTTACAATGCTCTTCTTTAGTGCACACATCTTGAACTTTCTTTACACTCTCACACACTACCCTTACATAATTCCCACCTAAATATAGGGTATCTAATTGCTAAATTACAAGCAAATTTGGCACGGAATAAAGCCAACACATGATTGAATAATTCAACCTTACAATGTTTATGTGCAAAGCTCATGTTTCATGTTTTCTTACAATATCCCTTTATGCTTTAGCTATCCAACTAAGAAATCCTATGATCTCTAAACCATTACTTCAAAAACTCAGAGCAAACATATTCCCATAACCTTTAACTTTCTGCTTTCTTTAGTTACCTATTGTAATGTTTCCCTTTATGTTGGATTCACATAATTATAGATATTTAAAAAGAGACAAAATCACCCTTTTTGAAAGATCACAATACTATACTATGTCTAATATCTTTCTGTAATATAACAGGCTAGTCGAAAATAACCAACCAGTAGTACAAATGCCAAAGCAATTCAAACCACAAGTGACAATTCAAGAACAGATGAACATCAACAGAAGAACCATAAGTGAAATAACAAAAATTATGTGGGACTCTGATAATGAGGTAAGAAAAAAAAAATTACCTTCAACAATAACATTGTGCCCTTAACATTGCTTTATGTCCTATACACCTACTTTTACAAAATTTAACTATAAAATTATGAATTGATTGATATTAAATTCAATTTCTAGGAAACTATCTTTACTTGTCAAGGAAAGATTATAAACATTGACATAGATACTTCTGGTTGGTACTTTATATCTTGCGAAGTATGTCATAAAAAGGTAAAGTCAAGAGATGAATTTTTATGGTGTGACAATTGCAACAAAAAGGCATGCTTCCCAATCCCAAGGTACACAAAATGAAAATGTTTACTTTTTATATTAAAATTCACAATAACTAATAAGATATTAACATTATATATGTCATTTCTTTTATCAAGTATGGAATTCATCTAAAGGTTGAAGATAGCTCAGGAATGGCCATATTCATTTTATTTGATTTAGAAGCAAAAAAATTACTCAACATATCGGCCAAAGAACTTCTGAACAAATCTTTAGAGATGAGAATATGGAATATAAAATTAGTATTTAATATTTACTAAACTTTACTTGAGTGTACAATTTGAAAAATGTTACTTTTGTTAGGTGGCCGAAGAAGTTATCCTTCCTGTGCAAATAGAAAATCTGAAAGGAAAACAATTTGTTTTCCAAATACAACTAAATGACTATAATCTCAAGTATGGATGGGAATTCTACACAATCAAAAATGTTTTTGACTCTTTTGTAGAAACTGATAAAGCAATTCAACTTGATAAAATAACAGAAGTACGTATTCTTTAATTTAGCAAAATTACAAGTATGATATTTAAGACATATATGTTGTAATATATTTCTCAACCTGTTCTATTGCCAAGCTTACATTAGTGATACTTCAAATGAATGTAGCAACAACTTGTCAACTGAAGAAGATGGTGATTATAAAAAATTTCAAAAACTTGAAGTTTAAAGCAATGTGCAACTCACACCAACATCTGTATTCAAGGAAAACAAAAGGAGATATTCAGGGACTACTACAAAGCAACAAAGGAAGAATATTCAAAAAACGCTTTAAAGTTGTTTTTCAATCTCTAAGATTTTCTATGCACAATTTGATTTTAATGGATTTGTGATTTTGGTACTAAAGACATATTGGAACAAATAAAAATTTTAAGCTTTTATGCACAATTTGGTTTTAAATTGAAATAGAGACGAATTAAACTCTTATATTTAGTTATTTGAGGATACAGCTTTGATTTGGAACAATCTGAATCTGTTTTTCATGTTCTACGGGATTGAATACATGCTAAAGCTTTTTGGGAAAAGCTTGGCACACCCCAATCCTTGGTCAATTCCTTTTCTATGCCTCATCAGAAATCTTTGCCTTAGGCCTTTTTAACAAGCCTGAAAAGCTGAAATATGTGCTCCCGGCAGCCTGGAAAATAACACCTTAGTGTTGGTTTACAGTTTAATACCAAAGGATCAACTCTTGGAAACCCAGGCAGAGCAGGAGGTGGTGGCCTAGGACGCAAAAGTGATGAGAATTGGGATTGGGGCTTCTCTAGAGGTTTGGGTTAAACCAATAGATGTCTTATTAAGTTTTGGGCCTTGAGAGATTGGGCTCAATCTTGCTTCAGATATAGGAATTGAAAGTCTTATTATTGAAATTAATGCCTTATTTGTTGTTAGTGTCTATTTCAGAAAAGTTTATTTAAATTTTTTACTGAAAGGATACTAAACTTTGAAACAGTAAGAAAAAGTGGGATTCTAAAACACTATACATAAAAATAAAAAGCAAAAAACTAACTTATAAGTTAGGAGTTTCAGTATTTGAACATATATTGAAGACTGATAGTATCCCTGGCCTCTATAGAGGTTTTGGCACTTCTATTGTTAAAATATACTAAAGGTTTAGATATAGCTAAGTCATCGTTAATTATTTTATTGTCACGTGAATTACATGTGACCGTTAATTTTAATAATCATTCAAAATATGGGGTGCAATTTAAATGTTTAGGTGCAATTGGGATGGTAATGGAAAGTTATTTATATTTTGGAGTCCAAAGTGAAAGTACCCCTTTGCTTATGATGGATTTCTACAATTAACCCTATTTGTTTGTTTGAATATAAAAATATTTAATGGCCTACTACGTGCCTTTGGATGTGGTAGGTGAACTTATTCTTTCCATTATATACACTCCTTTTGTATCATAATGTATATTTTGTTATTGCTCAATGGCTATTACATTTCTAATGTCATATCATTTGAAGATTCATCTTAATGTCCCAATGATCTTTTTTTTTTTCCTTCACAGTTAAAATGTTGACTAATGTGTTCTTCTCTTTAACATTTATTATCACTTTAGGAGCTTGGGCTACAAACATGTTATGGACAAAAAACCATCTCATATATCCACAAAAAAAAAAAAAAAAAAAAAAAAAAAAAAACATGTAATTGGCTGGAATGAATATTACGAGTTAATGTTTATACTATAGTTGACGCTCATCTTTTGGGACAATAATGATATTTCATATCCTTTTATTATGGATAGAATTTTTATTTATTTTTAATTTAATAAAATTGGTAGCATTCTCATGCATCACACAGGTTCGTGATTTTTTAGATAGGCTTATTCAAATGGATGGTGACTAATGGCCAAAATTTAGATAGGCTTCCGGTAAGATTTTTTATTTTGGTTTTGTTTAGTTATTTATTTATTTTTCGCGATTTTTTTCCCCTCTTGCTTACATCCATTGTTTTGGGCTGTGAACCACTTCAACAATACGTTGTCAGGTTTACCAAATGCTCTAAACATTACTCTTTATCGCGAAAACTCAACAAATAAAGCTCTACAGTTAAATATCTATTTCCTACAGCAATAACAAACTAACTTTATATCAAGAGTTGTCATCCTACGCCCCAGTGAAGGTGGATTAGAGAGATTTTCAGGTCAAAACTTCGAGTTAAGGAAGAGTCATGATCAAATCTCAATATAAGATAGTGGATGGAAAAGATTTGAAAGAAATGGTAAGAATCCCATAAAATGAGGCAAACAATTTTTTTTTAATTTTTTTTTATTTTGCTCTCCAACATGCATCAACACGGCATGAAAGCGGTTAATTTTAGAATTACTTTTGAATAATATCTCTGAGTTTAGTCCTGGCAAATGAAAGCGTACACAATTTCGCCATGGGTATATATACCTTGGGGAACGTAAATATTGTCAAGTAGGTGATATTTTATTTCTGACTAAACTGATAAATTAAGGGATTTGTTGGTTAGGTGGATCGGAATGAGTCCAACTCTTATTTTTATCTTCAAACTTTCCAATGGTACATACCGACCCAGAGATTAAATAATTACCTTTGAATAAGAAATGCTTATTCTTTTAGTGTTTTGTCGTTTTGTTTTGATCATGGCTTGTGAAGTGTGAAAGTATGGAAATTTATTTAGCACGAAAGATACGTTGGTGAACATAAATTAACATTTAAGAGGGAGGTAGGTTGATTTGCTTAATTATATATTTCTCACAGTCAAGCTGGCAAATTTGACTAGACCAAGCATTTTAGTATTAAGAAATGGTAGAACAAGTGTAATCTCATAATTGACACTCTTTTGTCACCCAAAACAAAGTAAAAACAATTCATTTGAAAAAAAACAAAAAAAGTAAATACACATAGTGAGGTAACAGATCCATAATTATTAATTTTTCAATCTTTTTTTTTTTTTAAGAAACAAACTAACCACTAAACACACACATTTAATTACACTCTCTCACCAGACTCAAACACATTACTTAACTCAAAGTACTACTACAAAAGAGTTTTTTCAATCAATCTGTTTTACTAACATTTTATTAATCATCAAAATAAACCATAAACACAGTGACAAAGCCATGAATTTTATTTTGGGGGGTGGGACTATAGTTTTAATTAGTTTTTTATGATAATCTCAAAACACACTCACATATGTAGACCAGAATAGATCCATGATTAATAATTACTCAAACCACTCTATTTTACTGACATTTTTAATTTTAATCACCCAAATAAACCACACATACAGTGACAAGGCCATGAATTTTTATTTAGGTTGGGGGGGGGGGGAATATAGTTTTAATTAGTCAGTTATGATAATCTCAAAACACATACACAGACGTGTGTATTCAAAAAAAGGACAAAAGATAGGGGTGATTATGTACTTAGGGTTCAATTTCAGTTGATTTGGGGAAAGCAATTTTTGGGTTTGATTTGAACGCGGCTTGAATCCGTCTATAGCATTAGAGTGACAATGGAAATGGAATACACCTAATGTTTCTTTTCTTTTTCTATGAAACCCACTTCTTTCACGTTTCTCAATGTACCAAAGCATTTTTTTTAAAGATCATCCCAACCACCCACTACCATGAATCAAGCAACTTTTAACTCGTTAAATGGTCTCGGCCGTGACCAAAAAAGAGAAATAAAATGGATTAAAAAAAATGAATAAAAAATAAAGTTGGATTATTGATATTATTAACTTTGCTCTCTTTTTCTAATTAAGAAAAGGGAAATTATAACAGATGCTCTAAGGCATTTGTTAATTAAAATTTTTTACAAATTTTTTATGGGAAAATAAAAAAGCAATTGACTTGTTTCACAGCTTTTTATATTTTTTTATAAAAATAATATCAAAACTTTCCTAAAATTATTAATTAAATAATGTCTTAAGGATATTTTTAACAACAAAACAAGTCAGTCCATGCTACCTAATTCGAATAGAAAATAGATACAAGACGGAATGCATAGTATATGATAAGATAATATATAGACAAAGCACATTCCAAAGTTACGTGGACTTTGACGTTTCTAATAAGAAACAAAGGGAAAAGCACAACAATAATTAATAATAAAAATGCCTTCGTTTTCAAGGTCTTGACACTTTCTAAATACGAATTCAGGGTGCCGGAGTTGTTTAATGATGAAAGTGAAACATACAAAGTTGAGACCAAAATCTAATTTTGGACCCAAAAAAAAAAAAAAAAAAAAAAAAAACAACGTAATGCCACTTATATACATTTTTTGCAAAATATTAATGTGTCAATTTTTTTACTAATTTTCATCTAAATTTGTCATTGTCATCACTCTTTTTTTCCAATAATCATTCATTACATCAACAACTAAAAAAAAAAATTTGTAAAATAGTTTTTACTCTAGCATTTTTTAACAAGAAAACCCAAAACTTGAGTAGTTTTGCCACATTGAGTCTTACCGACAAGTATGAAAGTCCGGTTGTCCTTAAGAGCTTGCAAGAACAATGTCTACCCAGCTAACGGAACTCAAACAAAAGAATGAGATCAAAGTTCAGTCATTTTAAATTCAAACCAAAGACTTTAAAGAATCAACTTGATTTTGACCCCAGTTTAATCTCTTGTTTAATTATATTGATTTGAAAGAAGAATAATGCTAGGGACACATAATTTGCTACAACTTTGTACCACAACTCACCACATGATGAGTTGTAATTAGCAAAGTTGTTTTACCAAATGGCCCACCATCACACGTTTTACCAAACACAGTTTACCTTATGACGAATTGTGGTACAAAATTGTAACAAATTATGTCCTGTAATACTATTGAAAGAAATGGAATTAGAGAGAAAAGAGCAACCATTAGGAATCCCATAAAACGAGGCAAATTTTTTTTTTTTTTTTGGTTCTCCAACATGCGTCAGCACGGCATAAAAAGAATAAGAATGAAATTTAGAATGAAAAAGGTTATATTTTAGAATTACTTTTGAATAATATTTCTGAGTTTGGTCATGACACATGAAAGAGTACACAATTTAGCCATGGGGAACGGAAATAAAAATAATAATAATAATAAAAAGATAAATTAAGGGAATTGTTTTGTTGGTTAGGTGGATCGGATGGAGTGCAACTCTTATTTTTAGCTTCAAACTTTCCGATGGTACATACCGACCCAGAGATTAAATAATTACCTTTGAATAAGAAATGCATTTTTTTTTTTAGTGTTTTGTCGTTTTAATTGATCATGGCTTGTGAAGTGTGAAAGTATGGAAATTTATTCAGCCATGAAAGATACGTTGGTGAACATAAATTAACATTTAAGAGGGAGGTAGGTTGATTTGCTTATTTATATATTTCTCACAGTCAAGCTGGCAAATTTGACTAGAACAAGCATTTTCGTATTAAGAAATGGTAGAACAAGTGTAATCTCATAATTGACACTCTTTTATCACCCAAAACTAAGTAAATACACTTCCTTAAAAAAAAAAAAAAAAACAAAAACAAAAAAAAAAAGTAAATACACATAATGAGGTAACAGATCCTTGACAAATAATTTTTCAATCATTTTTCTTTTTTAGAAATAAACTAACTACTAAACGTATACACACTTAATTATACTCTCTCACCAAGTTCAAACACATTATTTAACCCAAAATACTACTACAAAAGGGTCTTTTCAATCATTATGTTTTATTGACATTTTATTAATCACCAAAATAAACCATACACACAGTGACAAAGCCATGAATTTTATTTTGGGGGTGGGACTATAGTTTTAATTAGTTTTTTTATGATAATCTCAAAACACTCTCACATATATAGACCAAAATAGATCCATGATTAATAATTATTCAAACACTCTATTTTACTGACATTTTTTTAATCACCCAATAAAACCATGA